>CM070771.1:171907785-173367785 GCA_036346955.1 Dipus sagitta | reverse complement strand
ACTACTGAATAGTATGTGGCAAATTGTGTTTTTTCAATATTTTATTTTTGTTGATTTATTTGAGAGACAGCGAGAGAAAAATAAAATGGGCAATACAGGACCTCTAACCACTGAAAACGAACTCCACTTGCATGCACTACCTTATGTATCTGGCTTATGTGAGTAAGGGGGAATCAAATCTGGGTCCTTAGGTTTTGCAAGCAAGTTCCATAATTGCTAAGCTATCTCTCCACTTGCTTTCTAATATTTTATTTTTCAAATTATTATATTCTTATTTTAAAGTGTTTCTCATTTTAAAATGGATACTAGTGAACTTAATTTCCAGAGATAATTTACAAAATATATCTAGGAATAAAATTGATTTTAAATGAACCAATTCATTTTTGAGGGTGATACTTTCAAATCTAATATAAAAATTCCAGGAGAAGATCAGGAATCTAGTACTGTATATCTGGTAACAACCTTCATTTACTTCCTAACTATTTGTTCTAGGACCTGTACCTACCTTTCAAAGCAAAATACATTTCACAGTTTTGCAAATTAAGTGACTTAATATATTGGAAAGTACTGCACATTGCTATACTACTAATTTTTTAACATTTATTTTTTTGAGCATCAATGTAGGTGGGAGGAGAGAAGGAGTTTTTACAACTTTAAATCAACTTTAACGACAAGTCTTCTCTTAACGCAGAACTTTCTGTCTGTTGTAAAGTTGTAAATCAACACTTTAGGGACCGTCATATGAAGTGTTTATTAAATGCAAAGCATCCATGAACTAACTGTTCAATAAATCCCAAACTTTGAGAGACTTTTGGATATGATTTAGTATGGTATGGGACACTATTTATTCCCTGCCTCTTTTTTGTTAGAAGAGCTGATTGTACATCTCTAAGATAGTCTGTAGACAGAACTTGTTTTGCCTAATGAAAGGTATGTATGAGTCGTACCTGTCATTTCTTAGAATTTTTAAAACAAGCTTGTGTTTTAACATGGTCTCTTTCTTTCTGCTATAAGATAAGTAGTCCATTCAAATTTAGGGTCATGAAATCAAAACATATTGGAGAAATTCTGGATCTAACTCGGTGAATTTCAGTTATTTGTTACTGCAGCTTTATCGGGGCTATGCTTCAAGAATTAGTTGCTAGAACTCAAGATCCTATGTTTTATAAATCCATTATAGAGGGTTCATATTTGTAGCCAAGTCAGAGCTTAGAATTTACATCTTGTTTTAAATTATGATCCCTTTCCTAAGAAGAATTCCATTGCAATTAATAATGAAAACCACTTAAAAACTCTATTTACATAATTATTCAAGGAGTGCTTTCTAGCTCTCACAGTCTGACCTTATACTGACTTCCCAGTCCATATCCTTACTCTTCCCCATTGAATCTGACACTTGTCATTCAGCTGCGTGTTTTCTTCTTAGCCTGCTTTTGTGTTTAAGCCTACTGAGATCTTTCTGCATTCCTTGCTATGCCTTGCAGATTCATCTTCCTAGAAAGACCTCCTTCACTTGTTGAACTTCTCTTCATCCTTCATGTTACAGTAACACCAATTGTCCTATGGTACTTTTCTGCAAGTCTCTAGACAACTTATTCATGCCCACTCTGTTTCCATAGAGCACAGTAGTTATATCTATTGAAGCACTGTTGTATTCAGCATGGTACTTGTTTTCTGACTTGATATTTTCTTTTCTCCTGAAAGCAACAGTTCAAAAGCCACAGTGTACAATGTAAGTACTATAATTAGTCTGTATGTTGAGTAAACCACTAGGCAATGATGGCTAGCCACTTATTCATTAACTAGTTGAGTTGAGCTTGGTCTACATATTTTGCATGTTTATGTGTACAGTATGCCTGCATATATGTGTGCATCTTCACATGGATGTGTAAGTGTCCACGCATGTGCATATGTGTGCATGTGGAAGCAAGATGTGGATGCTGGGCATACTACTCAAACACATTTTATATTTTTGGATGGGTCTCTCCCAAACTATGCAGCTCACTAATTCAGCTAGACACAATAGACAGTCAGCCCCGAGGATCCTCCTTGCTTTGTTGCCTTAGCATTGGGATTACAGCTACATACCACTGCACCCAGCATTTAACTTGGGTACTGGGGATCTGAACTCAGTTTCTCATGCTTACATATTAAGTATTTTTACAAACTGAGCTATCTCTCCACTCCTCATCATCTTAACATTTCTTAGTAAAGAAATTGTCAACAAGAATTCAAGACATAGAAAAACCTTGACAATAGAAAACTTAAAACATTAATGTCTTGAGGATCATACATAGGCAGGAATGGTGGCTTATGACTTATTTAGTTAATTAATTTATTTATTTGAGAGGAAGAGAGAGAGAGAAGGAGGAGAAGGAGGAAGGAGAGAAAAAGAACGAATGGGTGTGCCAGGGCACCCAACCACTACAAACCAACTCCAGACTCATGCACCCCTTTTGCATCTGGCTTATATGGGTCCTGGGGAACTGAACTGGGGTTCTTAGGTTTCACAGACAAACGCCTTAACCACTAAACCATTCCCCAGCCCCATTTTTATATTTTTGGAAAATTTATTATCACCACACAGGTCTTTGTAATTTGGCTCAACTTACCTATCACCACTGACTTATGTGAACACCTTTCTTAGTATAATTATCCTCTATCCAAATTCTTTGATCTGTTGTCATCTTGAAATTCTATACTAATGCTTATCTGATCTTATCTAAGAACGTTTCTTATTCTAAAACGTAATTCAGGTACTCTTTCCATCATGATGGTTGGCCAACAGCCCAGATTGGACAGCCATTCCCTGAATTCTTGTGCATTCATCACCTAAACATCTGTTGGAAACTTGGACTATCAAGTGATTATTAATTTTAAGTGTACCTTATATCTCCAAGGATATTGGTTATAAACTCTAAAGCTTGTGGATTATATACTAGTGGTTTTGAACCTTAGTACCTACACAGTTACTTGCACAAAGTTGACCCCCATAAAAAGTATCTGCCGTATAGTTACTGGCCAGTCCTAACTGAGAGTTACTCCGTAGGTTTGAGGGGATTATTAGTATCAGATTCTCCAAGGTTTTCTCTTTTCTACCTAGGAAGTAAGAAGAGATTTACGTTTTGTACAAAAGTAGTACAGTCAAATACTGAAAACTTAAATTCTTAAAATAATTGTTATAATACTAGTATAAAATCAAAAATGCAAATAATCATAACTTTTAAGCCAGATTTAGAATTCTGTCATAATCTTGATGATATTTCTTGAGCTGAAATTCCATGAAATCATATTGAATAAAGCAATTGATGGCCAGACAAGGAAGAAATTGAATAAACTTAAAGATAATGAATTTTGTTCCTCTCTCCAGAGTGCTTCCAAAGATTTGCGTCTTGTGATGAAACACACTTCTTGGCACGGCTATAATTCTGTGTCCTGCATCTACTGGTAAGAACTTTTGTCTCTGTTCTAATCATAGATCCAAATTAAGATACTACCAGAACAAAATCTACTGGGCAACATGATAAGTAGAGAGAATTAACACAGACCTGCTTTGTGCACAGTGCTTTCAGAGGTTATAGCTTGGAGAGGGAGACCCATGTGTGGGGCAGAAGTCCTCTTAGTATGGCATATACAATGCACAAAACTCTAGAAAATAATGGGAATTGAGTTCTGAGTTATGTCTCCTTTATTGACATCAGGGGAATTATAACACTTCCAAGTGACAGTGCATGAATTCAAAGCCAGGTCATGAGGCACCCCAGTTTATATCCAGGGTACTGGTATCATTGAGAATGGTATCACTTTCCTTCTTTAACAGTATCCCAGTGGATGGAAAACAATTGTCTTGGTCTCTTGTTAAGTGTCAACATAGATATTTTCTGCTTCTTACTTAATAATAGAAAATTTAAATAGTCTAGGAAAGGTGACTAGAGAAATAACTTAGAAAAGATTGTGCATTTAAAAGCAATTTGCAATATTCATCAGAGAAGTTTTTCAAGTAACTATAATCAATAAAGGATAAGAAGGCATTGAAGTCTACAACAGAGGAAAGATACAACTAGGAAATATGAAGTTGATGTACAAAACCATTGGATAAGACTGAAAGGATACTTTTAAGGAAACTCATTATAAAAGAATGTTTATCTGAAGCTAGACAATGGAATTGACACCGCAGAAAGCCAAATTAGTTATGCAGATACAAACTTGAAAATTTCTTTCTAAGAAAGATAAGTCTAAAAGGAGAGCAATGATGGTACATTATAAGGCAAGAAAAATGTGATTTTAAGAACATAGTTGTATCTAAGGAAGGCATGAGGGTATGTGAAAAATAAATGAATAATAGAAATAAAGACCCAGAGAACCTACCATATTCCAATAACAACAACAGAAAAAAGTTCTAGAATTTAATGAATATTTTGATACATAGGAATTTAAAAAAACTGTGAGTTGATGCAATAGTTACTTTCCCATTACTGGCACAAAGCACCTGACCAAAAGCAGCTGATGAGAGGAAAGGTATTTATTTTGGCTTACAGTCTGGAGAGGAAGCTCCATGATAGCAGGGAAAAGCATGGCATGAGCTTAGGCTGATGCAGCAGCTGGAGACAGCAGCAGGAGAGTGAGTTAGATTATAGCAAGGGGAAGCTGGATATAATACTCATAAGCCCACCTCGCAGCAAACACACCTCCTCCAAATAATGTCTCTCCCTGAACCTAGAGGACACTGATTTGGAGAACACCCTTTCTGTGCCTCCTGAGCAGTGGGATTGCAAATGTGCATCACCACAGCTGGCATCTATGTGGGTCCAAACTCAGACGTAACACATGAGAATTATTTTACTGCTTGAGCCATTGCCCTAGCCATGCATTTGATTTTCTAAAAGAACATAAGGAGTAAAAACTAACACCACCAAAGTACAGCATGTGGACACAAGAACATGATGACAATGGGAATTCATAGTGATATTTAACCTGTTTCTTTATTGTTCAACTTGATCCAATGAAATACACTATTCTAAAAGAATAAGTGATGTAACATTAAAATATATTGTATAATCATTACAGAGGGAGAAAAAGACACTGATCTTTGTGTTTGTTGGGAACATATATACATTTAAAATGATAAGGAAACCATAATGAAATCTTTCAACACCTACTTAGGAACTGCCTAATCTGAAGCAGGTGTTATGTTCCTGGGGGCCTTGTCTGCATGGCTGGTTTCAAGGCCAACAATTTTCAGGATTCTCAAGGGTGCAGCCATTCTTACTGGTTCTTTTTTTTTTTTTTTTACATATATAACCTTTTCTTTCACTAAAGTCTCTCTTCCTCTCTACAAATTGAAGACACAATGCCCTCTTTTTACTGATGCTACAAGGTGTGAAAACCCCAGGGCACTGTAACAGAGGAAGTATCCCTTTGTTTAAATCAAAGTCCTTTCGAGAATTTAAGCTGCCTTCAGCCCAGTGACATGAATGACTTTTAGTTAGTTTCTGAGCCTGTTGTATGTATCAATTTCTGGTTCAAATTTAGGGGGTGATGAGTGTTTAGGAGCCATGAATTAACGTGCATATTTGAACTTGAAGGTGAAGTCAGTCCCTTTCCGATGGAAGAGAGATCTGACTGACTAGTACACAGTGAGGGTGTCTTTTGCAAATTAGGTAATATGGCAGACATTTTCCATGAAATGACTGAGCTAAATACAAAAATTTTATGTGAATATCCTGGAGGAACGTGCACAATGTAATGTACCCTAGAAATTATTGGGAGTTAATAGTAAATTAGTAGCGAATTAATCATTAAAAAGTAGTGAATACTGGTAATTAATAATGCTAAAAACTCTTTAAACTTGTGATTAAACTTTTAGATGGCAATGGAATTGATCCTATTTCAACATTCAGTTAGGGGAGCTTTGAATTTAGATTATATGAAAGATGTAAAACATGGAAACATGTTGGGGAGGACGCTGGTGGAGCAGGGGTGTTGTGAGTAAGGAGTGCTCAGAGCAGCCCACATGGACAACAGAATGCAACGAGTTGACAACTGGAGCTTCCCTTATTGCATTAACTTCCCTAACAGAAGTCAGATTACTAAAGGACTTTGCCATTTCTTTAAAATAAGTTAAATGTGATGTAAACTGGTGAATTTTCTCTGTCAACTATACATGTGGCTTCCTGTGATGCCAAACTGAAATCATTTAAACTTGATTTCCATTATTTCTAAATGCAAATTGTTCAATGAACTAACTCTGTTCTAGTATTGATCCATGCATAGATATATAGGTTGTTAAGTTTAATTTGAAATTGGAATCTACCATAAAATATTAATCACAAAGTATAGAGACACCTGCAAGTCTACTAATTACATTACCCATGTCTGTTGGCTTTGATCCCACCTACTATTAGCCTTTACAATGAAAGGAATAAAGACTAAAAAGAGAAGCAGCATTGCTAAAGATAATAGCAATAATTGCTAATGGACAATGGGTTTTATTACTTATTGGACACTGTGATTAATACTCTATATGCATTATGTTTAATTATTCTTCCCCAAAATTTTATGTAAGATTTACTATTATAACCTCCATTTTATTAGGGAAAAAAATTGAAGTTTAGGAAGATTCGCTAGCATGTTGAAAGTAACAAGTTCAAAAATAAAAGAGTAAACAATGAACCTAATTTTGTCTTCATATAGAATCCAGGATATTAAGTATATATGACACAGCCTCAGTATAAAAATTTGATTTATTGATATTATTCCTTTTGATTATTCCTCACTGAAGTGGTGCATGTGGAAGTGAATGTGTGCATGTGTAATTTTTATATCATTTACAAAACTAGCGAAAAAAGCATAGGAGATTCCAACTACTACATTATTAGCATAACATACCACATTAATTCTGTAAAGCATCTCAGTTACTATTAGCAAAACATATTTATCTTTTATTACTTCTTTTTATTTTTATTTATTTTTATTTTTTTTATTTTTTAAAGATTTTTTTATTTTTTATATATTTGAGAGCGACAGACAGAAAGAGGCAGAGAGAGAGAGAGAGAATGAGAATGGGCGCGCCAGGGCTTCCAACCACTGCAAACGAACTCCAGACGCGTGCGCCCCCTTGTGCATCTGGCTAACGTGGGTCCTGGGGAGTCGAGCCTTGAACCGGTAATCTTAGGCTTCACAGGCAAACGCTTAACCGCTAAGCCATCTCTCCAGCCCTATTACTTCTTTTTAATTACTTATGTGTATGACAGAGAAAGGGGGAGAGAGAGAAGAAAGAATGGGCACTCCAGGGCCTCCAGCCACTGTAAACAAACTAGATTCATGAGCTACCTTGTTTATCTGGCTTATGTGGATCCTGGGGAATTGAACTTGGGTAATCAGGCTTCGCAGGCAAGCCTTAACTGATAAGCCATCTCCTCCAGACCACTATTTGCAAAATTTAAATGGTCAATGGAAAGATGTAATGCTGATTTAGGTCTAACCACCCCATGGATATATATGAGATTTGCTGTTGATAGTGGATGGAATGTTTCAAAATTCAAAAAGAAACATAGCTGAACACTATTTGACAATGAAAAGTAAATAGGTATGTGGTATGGGACAAAAAATACATAGAAAATGTTATACAATGTAAACAATACAGAAGAGTGATGTATTTGAAACCAATGTACTTGAGTTGTAGGCTCAAATCTGACTTTCAACAAATGGATCATCTTAATGAATCAGCTGTCTGCAAACGGGGCTTGTTTGTAAAGTAAAGTTACTGTTGATTCTAATGAAAATACATGCAAAAGAGAAGTGCTACATAAATATTGTAAAGTACAGCATTGGGCTCTGGGAAAGTTAGACCAACTTTAAAAGGGTTAAGAATTAGATTTTGTCAGGAAGGTTGGATGTGATACAGATAGAAATGAAAGAGCTGTTAGAGATTCTGATTCATCTCTTTGCTTTTCTCTGACTCAGTGGTTCCATTTGGTTTAATATGATCTCAGAAGCTCCCAGCAGATTCTTATCGGGGCAGTTTTGTAGTGAACGCTGACCTATCCGTGGGGAATATTGAGAGACATGCTCAGAGTATAATTTTTCAGCAACTTCTGGGCAGGTGCAGCTGGAGAAGCAGCTCCCTTTTAAATGTATCAGCACTTCCTCGTCTGCAGTGCATAAAAGTTACGCGCAGTTTGTATCTGTGCCAGGGAGATGAAGGCAATGGCCGTGCCACACACCAGTGTTAAGATGTGTGATTTCACCCTTGGAGAATTTGACGGAATAATCGACTTTGATGATTAATCCATTGCAACAGGAAGCTCAGCACTGGTGGAGACGAATTTTCTGCCTTAAGTGACTCCCCTGTTGTGCCACATTCTTTAAAATTCGTAGGAAGTTTAGACACTATGGGAAGGAGTGAGGTTGCTGCAGACCTTGGGAAATCACTCTGATTCTTTTTGACTTGTGAAAAAGCATACAAGTTAGCTGCTGTATGTTTTCTTTTGACATTGGGATTTGACTAAATCAAGAGAATCTTATAGAATATGCCCCTCCTGGGAAATTCTTTATAATAACAAGCACATGATAACTCAAAAGGTTTAGAAGATTTCCTGCAAATCATGAAAAGTAGTATTAGAGTGTTTGGGTAGGGATATTTTGCCATTTTAATATGCATGACCAAGGATTATCTGATACAGTGTGGATTATAGATACAAACACACACAAACATACACATGGATGCACTTATTACTATGTATGTATGTAAATAAAATGCATAGAGACTTATGAATGTACACTACACATTCTTTCAAAAACTTATATCAAATATAAAAAATTATCTTTACTTGCTGGCATTTCTTCTTGCCTTCTGTCTTCCAAATTGGCACTTTGTTTTAGATTATAAAAAGTTATTATTTAAGAATATGAGAACTCTGCCCTTGAGAGAAAAGATGAGTTAAAAAATGGTTCTCATATTAGAGTCTACATATGAATCAGCTAGACTGAATATGAAAATCGCAGGTTTCTTGGCCCCAACCTCAGAATTGTGAATCCAGAGGTCTGGGTCAAGATCCAAGAAATCTACCATGCATGTTCCCTGCAGAGGAATCTGAAGCGGATTGTCTGAGAACCATAATTTGAAAATATAAGCATACTAGGTCTGACTCAGTCAGATGTAGGTTGGCATATTAGTTCATCACTCTCTGTCTGTGTTCTTAAGCAAGCTGGTGATTACATATCAGTTTTAGGTTCTGTGCTATTTAATCAGACCCTACCAAAAAAATGTCATGGATACATGTGAACATATATATAGTATATAATTTATAATTGATCATATTTAATCACAAATCCCATGTACTAAACTAAAGTGCCTTTGTCATTTGCCCAACCACTGTATCCACAGTAAATTCCTGGTTGCAGCTGAGGAGCACCTGTAGTTATAACCTCCACATTGGGCACTGGTTCTGGTCATGTTAGCAAGTAAGAAAAAAAACAAAACACCAAAGTTGTATGTCAGAATTCAACTTACTCAGCAATGATGGTGGGCAGCTTATTTGTTGGGCCAGGCAATGATTTCAAACATTGCAATGTGATTTTCTCAAACTTTTCTGCTAATCACAGTGCAGCAGTTATGTACAGAACACATTTTTAAGTTTACTATACACTATTAACAATACTTTCCTCAATACTATAGTTAAAAACAAATTAATAGACCAATACTTAGTTTGTAGCATGTGCCAACTTACATGGTGCAAGCACTTTTACCATATACAATTTCAAACTGTGATGTCCAGTGTGACACCACTTAATACAGAGTTTGAACATGGTGTACTTTCACAGACCGTGAAGCAGCATTTCCACTTTATTGACATCATAGTTATAAAGAAATTCAAAATTAGGTAATATTGAAGCATAGTAAAATAACTTAGAAAGTGATAGTTTTAGATAATCATCTTACATTTCCCCATATTAATGACTGCCTCTTGAAAGGTAGTGTGACTGTATTCTAGCACAGCTCAGCTATATTTACTTATAGATAATACTAGGCTACACAGTCTACTTCAGATATGATATGAATTTGCCTCCCATTTACAAGACACTATCTATCTACTTATTTACAGTCTGTCTTTCAGCTGCTCCATCATTCATTGTTTTCTCTTATGTTTCAAGAAAATCTTATAAATCTTTATTGGCTCCACCTCAGAACTTGTCCATCCTTATATTGTCCATAAATTAATCCTGTTCTGAGGACTTCCTGTCTTAACTAATTAATCTGCTGATCAGAAAAAAAAAATCAGCAAATCTTTGCTGTTGCCAGATTAACCCAGTAATAAAATGAAGAACAGTCAAGGGACTTGTCCTATAAGACTTCAAAATCAGCCTCAGTTGGGGTCAGAGACATATACATACAGCAGACATGTATAAGGCTGTAAAACAAACCTTTACAATATAAATGTGTATTTTGATTGGCAAAGATCTCAAATACCAAAGAAGTTCAAAGGAGGAAGATAGATGAGGCCTTAAGGCTCAGTAGAGGCTTTGTGGAAACAGTGAAGCTTGATCTGAGATTTGTGGCATAGAAACAATTTTTGTAAGATGGAAGGGCATTTTAACTGAGGAGATATATTGAAAAGAAAGAAAAAATTGAAAAACATGCTACTAGGAACAACAGAAAAAATCATGGAGTTTTAAACATTGCCTTATTGATGCCTATCTCATATAACACCTTATAGAAACTCTATATTAAGTGGTATCACCATTTTGTACATATCTTTAATATATATATATATACTAATAGAAATCGTTAAAATTTTAGAATATGAAAAGAACACAGCCTAATTTTGGAAATGAAGATTTGGGCCAGATTAAAAAGGCTACCGAGGAAGTGGTTATTATTGTAAATCAGGAAAACCACTGAAGTTTAATTCTCTTAAGTATATTATGAACCTGAGATTTAGTAGTAGGATGAATTATGCATTCTGATATATATAAATTGGGGTCAGATAATTAGCCTAGGCAAAAGGAGTATAATACAACAATGGCTAGTAGTTAACAAAGAAAATAAAGATAGAACGAGGCCTTTTGAGAAGAATTTAGCCTATCTTTGGTTGAAGAGCCATACATTGATTACTATAGTGTTTCATTATTAAAATATAGTTTAAATATATAAGAATATCTTAGCTTGTAAGTTTCTGACATTTTAAATTATAACTTGCATGCCTTGATAACCAAGTAGATATTGAGGGTGAAGAACAAGAGGCTGAGTCAAAAATGGCATCAGGATTTTTAGGTTAGGGCTGGAGAGATGGATCAGTGGTTAAAGGTTCTTGCTTGCAAAGCCTGATGGTTTGGTTTTCATCCCCAGTACCCACGTAAAGCCAGAAGATGCAAAAAGTGCCAACATGAATCTTTTGTTCATTTGTAAGAGGCACTGGCATGCCTTTCCCCCTACCCTCTCTGCTTCTAAATAAAGAAATAAAACAATAAAATATTTTTAAAAAGATTTTAGGTTAACTGATTTCAAAGATGAAAAGTAGGAAATAAGAGAAAAACCACAATGTCATTAGAATATATTGGGTGTACACTGTCTGCCAGAATCTAGTATTAGCCCTCTACATAAATACTCAATGAATTCTCACCATGACCTAGTTTTTACCAGAATAATTTTAAAGAATGACTTAAGCTTTGGCTAGAAAGTTTGTTTTAATAACCATTGTACAAACACAAACCCACACACATACATACACACACATTCTATGTATTTTTACAATTACTAAATTTAAGTTATGACATGTTTCTAATATTTAAATAAAAATATATTTCCTGAGAATTTTGAAATAGTAAATTTGATTTCTAAGAGAATTTATGCATCTCTCCTCATTTGAAGATAGAGAGATGAAGGTCTCAAGTCCATTCATGAATATATATATATATATATATATATATATATATATATATATATAATGATGTACATATGTATACGTATATTTATACGCCTTTCTTCCCAACTCACTTTCAAATTAGGTATGCTCATATTATTTCTTAGTCCAGGGAAATATTAGCTGACATTGTATATTCGTTAAGAGTCAACGAGCAGTTCACTAGGAGATACTGGCTTCCTAACACAGTGATCAAAAACACATGTTAAGCTTCTTTTTCCTGGAGTCCTCCATCAATACAATGGTCAGAACCTCCTTAATAACCAAATTAGGAATGTCATATAATTGTAGTTTGGTTTTAAAGAACATTGAAATTTTGGAGTTGTTTCTAACTATAGTATAATATAGTTTATGGCAACTATCACATCACTTTTTTTCTTTTAGTTACATCAGAAATGTCTCCTCAAAAAAATATACCAGACTGGATTATTAAAGAACTTATTGATCCATTATATATATATATATATATATATGTACCACTATTCAATTCCGTTAAAACTTACTAGAAACATATATGGCCTAATCAAAAATTAAATCAACTGAAACATGTGACTCCAAGTCCTATAAAAGATAAAAAAGTGAGCATAGACTTAAAGCTTGTACAATGTCCCAATGTAGGCCAATTTTGTATACCCCTATAAAATGCAGCTGAGTTTTGGGTTTCATAATGAAATCCAAACCATAGAAGACAGTTTCATATTTCATCCTAAAAGTTTCATGCAGCACAAACTTTCGTATCTTTTTCAGGTATCATGCTACAAAACGTTCCTAAAACTCTCCTTTAAATAAATAATGATTATTAGCTCCATGTATTAATCTTAGTGTACTCTGTTCTTCTTTGTGTACAAAGAAAATACCACAGGTCTACTCTTAATTAAGTTTGCATTATCAGTTGATTTTAATGTCCAGTTGGTATTGACCATATTTTATTTTCTTCCATTGTCTAAGTATTCCAAGGAATGGCCTGCATTTTGAAATGGATCGGTTTGGTTCAATTAAGCTATGTAATCTGTAAGTTATGGATTTAAAAGTCCCCTGGTATTTGAACCTTTAGATTTTGGCTCTGCACACTTCATATTCTTAACTGAATGTGATTTTTTAAAAAATTTAAACAGGGTCTTTCTAGATAGCCCAAGCTGGCACCAATCTTTTTATCCTCCTGTCTTTGCTCCCAAGTGCTAGTATTAAAGGTATGCACCACTGTTTTATCTATCAAGATACCAATGAGCACTCGTTTTCCCTGGCAGGAACCTCTGACAAGATGTAAAAGACTGATTCCATCAAAGATCACCCTGATGAACCAATGAGTTTATAGAGCTTCCTTACCGGGCACAGTGACAGGTTACAGGAATAATGAAGACCCCAAAATCAGCTTTGGCATCAAAACACCTCAACCCAGCATGAGTGATGACTTCCCCATGGCTGCATAGATGGAACTCCACATTCTCTGATCTTCCACCCTCTATGTACTCTATCTCCTTGTGCATGGTTGCATACATCTGGCAAAGGAGCAGCTAAGGTCACATTTAAGTATCTGAGGACCATTTTCCACCCCTTCTTTTTTAAATTATTTATTTATTTTTATTTATTTATTTGAAAGCAATGGACACAGAGAGAGAGAGAGACGCAGATATAGACAGAGAGAGAATGGGTGCGCCAGGACCTCCAGCCACTGCAAACGAACTCCAGACGCGTGCGCCCCCTTGTGCATCTGGCTAATGTGGGTCCTGGAGAATCGAGCCTCGAACCGGGTTCCTCAGGCTTCACAGGCAAGCGCTTAACCGCTAAGCCATCTCTCCAGCCCTTCCACCCCTTCTTAAATAGGGAAAAGGTAACAGACCCAATCTCAGGAGTCTTTTGTGAGTGGTCCTAGAGGCTTCTGATAAAGATTGCAATAGCTTTACTCGGAGGACCATGTCACACAAAACCTACTATACCCAGCATTTTTTTTTTTTTTTGCAGATTTGGAGATTGAAACCAAGGCTTTGTGAGAGCTCGGTAAATGCTCCATCCATGAGGAGCCTTTAATGAAATGCCTTTAATGAAATGACACAAAAGACTGATGACATGAAGCACACCCACCTACCCTGAGAGGGTGGCACATACCTGTAATATCAGCACTTGAAGGCTGAGGTAGGAAGGTCCAGAGTTGTAGACCAGCCTGAACTACAGAACAATGTCCTGTCTCAAAACAAAACAAAACAAAACAAATTTAATTATTTGAATAATTCCACTAACATATCTAAGGCCAGTAATATAGAATGTAATAAAAATGGTCAAAAATAAACTTTTTTGTATAATGGGGTTGAAATTAATATTGTAGTGGAAAAGATGGTCAAGGAATAGTGTTGTGTTCAATAATTTAACTCTATGGTACAAAATGCTGAGTCATGTCTCCTTAAGAATAATATTCCAGGGGATGAAGAAATGGTTTAGTGGTTAAGCGCTTGCCTGTGAAGCCTAAGGATTCCAGTTTGAGGCTTGGTTCACCAGTACCCACATAAGCCAGATGCACAAGGGGGAGCATGTGTCTGGAGTTCATTTGCAGTGGCTGGAGGCCCTGATGTGCCCAATCACTCTCTCTCTCTCTCTCTAACACTTTCTCTCTCTCTCACTTTCAAACAAATAAATAAAAATAAACAAACAAGAATAATATTCCCTTTTCTATTATGTGTGTGTGTTACTAAAAGGCACCTGAGCAACACCATCTGTGTTCATGTCCTCATATTCCAAGAAAACTGAAAGTACTTTTTGGCTAACTATTAAATATTCTTTGAGTCCCAAATTTTGTTGGCTAAATAAAAATTCTAATTAAAATATACCTGTATCATAACATAGCAATCGTGCTCTATGAAAAATTTAAAACCATAGCATATGCTGGGACTTAGGCAGTACTTCATTATTTGCTACACAATGATATTGAGCTGTTGTTTTTGATCATTCCAGACCATAGATTCTGTGTTTGTACAATTTGTATGAACATTCCTATGTCACTGAATCATTAAGACATTTAAAGAAGTCAAGTACAAGAACATGGAAGGTATTTTAATGGGTAATGTATGTAGTTAGATACCTTTATTACACAAAGTTCTCATATAAGTGGGATGGAACTGTTACATGAATTTTCCTATTTCATAATTTATACAACATTTTATGACAATACTCAAATTATTCAGGTATATGGAGGTAGGAAACAGATTTTGTGCTTTAATAGTCAAATTATCCCAGAGCTTGATGAAAGTTTATTTCTATTGGTAAGACTATTGACTCTTTCCTAATACTATTTAGACACTTGATACTAGACTATATTCTCCTTCCCTTGTGACAGAGAGGTTGGAGCCCTGTAACCAAGGCCAGTGAGCTCTGGGCTGAGGCTGATTATTTGAAGGTAACACCATTGCAAGATGAAAGGTGATCTATTATTGGACTATCAATGACATACGGCACCTCTTTCTTCTTGTCTATCCCATCACTCATTTGTTCCCTGCATAGGGTGATTGTTTTTCTGCCTGTTATGACCCTTCCTCTCTTCCTCACTTATGGATCTAGTGGTACCCAGAGTATACTTTGGGGTATACCTCATGCCCAGGGTGACCAGTCTCCATTGCTGCCTGTGGTTCAGAGAGTAAGTCTCCCTGAGACTTGGTGCATTGCGTGATGCTAACATGGCCAGCACAGCTACGTCACAGTATTTAATCCACTTACTCCATTAAAGCTATTTAATTTTTTAAATATTTTTATTTATTTATTTGAGAGCAACAGGCAGAGAGAGAAAGAGGCAGGTAGAGATAGAGAAAGAGAGAGAATGGGCGCGCCAGGGATTCCAGCCACTGCAAACGAACTCCAGATGCACGTGCCCCCTTGTGCATCTGGCTAACGTGGGTCCTGGGGAATCAAGCCTCGAACCGCTAAGCCATCTCTCCAGCCCAGCTATTTAATTTTTATTGCCACATGTGGTATCTGCTTCTCAAATGGGAGGGGAAAGCAGATGTCATTCATTTTTTTCTTTAAACCTAAAAAAACCATAAGATTTTACACTAAACATTTGTGTCCTATATTTGTATGTGATTGCTACTTCTAATCTATTTTATAAACATAAAATAATCCTATGCTTATGCATATGTTGAACAAACAATATTTTATTTATGTTTTTCCATTAATATTTTAAATGTCCCTCAACAAACACTGCAGTCAAATTAACCATATTTATAGAATTTGTTAATTTTAGAATTAGACTATATCAGTTGAGACAATATAAGCAGGCAGTAACACTGATTTAATGTGGCAACATGCTCTGACAGAAGTAAATAGCTTTCCAATATTAATATCATGATTGAACATAATCCCTTAATTATGCACTGGTTTAGAGTTTACAAACACTCTTTCATCCATGATCATCTGATCCTGTCATTTTGACCTCCATTTGACCAGATGACCTGAGGTAAAACTCTGAAGTCACAGATCACTGTAATGACAGTAACTCAATCATAACAGACTCCAACTTGCAACTCTAGCCTCTCAAGTACTCTATGCTAACCACTGAGCTAAATGTTCCATAAGGAGACCTCATCATAGAATGAATTGAGATTCATACAAGGGATACAGTGACTTGTGGAGTTGAATTGTAGTCCACCTTCCATTATGAGACAGCACATCTTATCTAGGTATTGCAGATGTTTCTCAAATGACCTAATAAATATTAGAATATCATCGAAGTAAATGAGGTAAATATGTCATTGGAATATTGCAGCCTTCTATAATTAAATGCTACATAACAGCTACCTATTTTCTTTCTAGCAAACTAAACTTGGCTAGCTTGAATTACTAATACATTTTTGATACAAAAAAGTGAGAGCTGTCCTCCTTAGCTGGGGTGGAGGGCAAGGGGGGCACACAGTTATCTAATTAACATAGTATCATAATTCTGCTTCCATAGTACACAGATGGAACCATGGATTTCAAAGGAAATGTATCAAGTCAGTCAAGTGAGAGCTTTAGTCACAGAAGGCAGCACGAAACTTCTTACAACCTTTAGGCTTTTAACTAAATCTGATTTCCTGACATACTTAGCATTTGGAAATCGTGTGTGTGTGTGTGTGTGTGTGTGTGTGTGTGTGACAGAGAGAGAGAGAGAGAGAGAGAGAGAGAGGAGAGAGAGAAAGAGACAGAGGTGGTGGAGAAAGGGAGAAGGAACTATAAATATGCACCAGCTTTATTTCTGCCAAAATGTTTACTGGTACAAAATCCAAACAAAGCCAATTTGATCCTGTAAAGGTCTTTAGCAGACTCAGAAACTGGATTATTCAATTAATGATAGACATTAGAGAAAGAGGGAGGAAGAGAGGGTAGGAAGGATGTATTAGGGAAGAGAGGGAGGGAGGGAGAGAGACAGAGAGAGAGAGAGAGAAAGGAGAGAAGGAGCAAGCAAGCATTCTGGTTTGCACAGGATCTTCCATAATTTGAGTCTGTTTAAGCCAAAGGAGAGAGACCCCAGGTTTGATAATCTGCTGGCTCTGGTGTGGGTAGAAATACCAGAGAAAAGAGGAGGCTTAAAATTGTCAAAAATGAAGAGAAGGTAATGAAACTCCTTTTATATCTAACATGATAATAAGAATGGGAAGAAAGAATAGGACAAATGATCTTGAAAATATATATATATACTCTTACAGAATATGCTGTTCAAAATTGAGTCTTAAAACCTGACTTGATTCACATCATCTACAATTATAATAAATATTTTTATAAAAAGGAAATATTATAGTTAAATGCTTAAAACATCAAGACATATTGATCTATGCATTGGAGTGAACTAGATTAGGACTATGGAGGAAATATCTGCAGAAATTATTACTGTGATATATAATGAGAATTTGTCATCTTCTAGGTACAGTTTAATTCTTTAATGTGTTAATAATCCATATCACACCATCTAGTCTCATGCCTCACACGACACAGCCAGTCCATATCTTGAACAAGGCAGGACTTTATGAAAGGATCCTTACTGCAGAATTTAAAAAAATATGTTTCACTATAATTTATATGTATCCCAACTTTACTTTCAATATTGGAAGAACAGAAATTGAGAGCATAAACCTTTGTGTGGTCATTATTAAACACAGTTCAAGTGCAGAATAGGTGCTAAATACATGATTTTACCTGGTATTAATAAATAAAAGTGTGATTAACAGCATGCTTTGTTAAGATCTGAAATATGTACCTTTTTCTATATGTGATCCCTGCTCCTTTGCATCTTACTAATAGTGTTGTAGAACTTTCTGAAAATGGACTGTTTGGGGATGGGCAAAAAGAAGTCCAATTTGTACCTGTTCCTTCAGCATTTATTCCTTATTTGTTTTCATTTTTCCCTTTGGGGACATTAAAGCTATGAACAAATTATTTAAATAACACTAGAGCTTACTTAGGACTAAGTGTTCTATGAGTTCTGGCAGACCCAGCTTTTGGTCCTAACATTGTATCATTTGGTTCATCAATGCCCAGTAGAAGCAAGGGGTATATTCATTTCTATCTCCCTGCTGCATACCTGGCTGAAAAAAAAATTGAGAATAATATGTGGTCTTTTCTAAAGTCAAATATCGTAGGTGGGAGGACTGATGTGGGTTTTCGATTTCTTGGAACAGGTCTACCCTGCTGGCTTTTAGGAGTGAGCAGTCACTAAGTTATATATGTCGAAACAGCTGTTCTCTCACATAAGGCCAGATCAGTTTAGCTCTCACACATTTCATTTGCTTTAAAGAAATAAAAAAATATTTGGGGAAAAGCCCTGCTTTGAAACTATGAGAAGAAAACCTGAGACCAGAAAAATTAGCCCAAAACATGTTATGGGGAGTAGGAGAGTTTCAAAGATGCAGCTAGCAAGGTGGCTGCCGTGCCAACCCCTTCTGCAGTGCAGCATAGCAATTTGTAATTTTCAAAGTACTTTTCATTTACATTAAATTCCCGAGATAAAGTTCCCTGTAATAAATGTAGGAGCTATTCTTCTGGGAAGACACAACACAGGCTGCCAGCACATATTGTGGCTAATGTCTTAGTTATTATTTGTTGAAACCCATCTCTTAAAATGAATACAGAGAGGATGCTGCTGATCATTGGAAACTCGCTTGTTCTTAAACAAAACAAACACAAAACAAACACACAGAAGCTGAGCAGACACTTCCTGTCAAATAATAAGCAACATTGTAAGATGGATTCATTCATAGTACAGCTGTGATTTGATAACCAATGCTGTTTGGAATTTACTTACGAAATGTCACACAATCCGAGATGTTTTAATTATGTTACATTTTATCCAAGGCTGCTGATTATGAAATGAGTGATCAACAGTTAAATCAATCTAAAGTCTAGAAAACATGTAAAGAGAAAGACTATAACAGAGCATGCAAATCAAACGTGAATGGTTCCTGTCTGGCTGATGATTTCTGTCTATGCTTAAGCAAAAATCCCTCTGACACATACACAAAAAAAAAAATCAGTTTTCAAAAGTGAATACCATTTCTGGTGAGTACCAAGTTCTTCATAGTAGTAAGTTTATCATTACTACCAGGAAGATTATATTTTCAGATAACACACATTCCTGAGGAATTAACATAGACATATATTTTGTATCACTAATATAGGCATATTTTAACCTCCATCTTCCTGCTGTCTAGAAGTGGTATTGGGATACTTGAGAATAGTGAGACATAGATCATCACATTTTGTTTAGCAATTTAATCTCAAAATGCCACACTCTCTGTGATTCTCATTTTTGCTTATTTCATGGGATTATAGCGTGCATACAAGTTGGTTTACATTCCTTCTAAGTTATTCACAGGGATACTGAAAATACTTTAGAATACCTTAGTTTAATTGTCACTAATAATAGATATAAACAGAATATAAGTAAATGGTAGGAGATTTCACATCAGTTCAAATGTTTTGTAACACTTCACATAACTATAGAATCAAAGAAATATCAACAGAATTGACTTCACAATAGCATTGGAAAAAATTCTCTCTTGCCAAGTAGAAACTCCTAACAGACTATAGCTCCTTTAGCTTGTCAGATGTCTGAAAATATCCTTCAAATATTAATTATTACCAACTGTTTGCTGCCTTATTCTCTATTCCAAGATAAAATAAGCAAAAATGTGGAAGTGAGATGTGCTTTTCATTATTCAATGCAATTTAAAATGTTATTGATAGGAACCTTATCCCTAGTTAACTGTGCTTAATAATAAAAATAGCAACAACAATAGAACAATTTATTCAAAAATTTTGGAGGTACATAACAATACAAAGGAAGGACAATTACAGCAATAATACAATATGAGCTAAATTTTTTGGATGTGTTGTCATAATACAATTGACACTGACAAGGTCAGTAAGAATCCCATACATTAAGCACATTAAAATTCTGGCTAATAACAAGTTATACCACAAGTTACAGGATGTGACAAATCTGTCAGCAGGTATATAATATGTATCATATTCAAATAACTAGGCAACCAGTACCCTGCTCTATTAGATTTGCACACATGTTTGTCAAGTGTAGAAACAGATAATGCCTGCACACTAACTCCTGAATATCTGAATAATTCTGAAAATTTATAAAATCAAATCAGGCTAAGTCTAACTACTAGTTGCCATGTCCATGTATTCTGCTACAGCATTCTGTCAGAATAAGTTTGAATTTTCCAGGTCCTCCTGCTTTGCAGATTTGATGTTTTGATACTCTAATGCTTCTCAGCTACCTTCCATTAAGTAGTGTTTTGTGAGGTGATATTCCAAGGTTAAAATGATTAAATAACTTTTATGGTTGATCAAATATAAGCCCTTATTATACACAGTAGGCAAAATAATACATTTTAATTACTTTATTATCAAAGATCTGTGTATTTACATTTCATTTTTTCAACAGTAACACTGTGTTTTGTAGACCTGTTTAACATATCTTTAATATTAGTCTTTAAAAATATTTATCAATGCAGAGATGAAATTAGTATATGACAACAAAAATAACATTGACAAATTACTGAGTGTTAAGTGTTTTTATTTTTTGACTTTGGAACCTAGTTTAATATTTTTCAATATAATTAAGTTAGTTATTTGAGAGTTTGCATTTTATTTCTCAGTTTGTAACCATGCACAAAATAAAGAAAACTGATCAATATTTGATCACAGTTACAGTGCATTAATTCAGAGTTAATTTTCAGTAGAACCACTGCCATTATTCATTTTTGAGAGGTGTTACATGGATATAAGGAAAATATCCAAGTTTCAGAGAAAGGAGAAAAAACACTTTTATAATAGAGGCCTTAAAATAAATGTTTCTCTAAGAAAAATTAAATCATATAAAAATAATATGCCTTAACTACATGTTCAAAACACATTGATGAGGTTTCATTTTTTACAGTTGAGCTTATACAAATACAAATTATTCTTTTATAAAGAAAATATCAAGTGACCAAAATCTCTTTAATAAAATCATCTCTTAGCAATCCACTTATTATCAAAATGGAAAGCAATTTAAAATCTAGCCATTAACCTCTAGCACTTATGCAAAAGCAGATTTATTAGAATAGGAAAGAAATACCACTTTAGTAATTTACACTATAAATATTTCAAAATAAAAATATTACCCTTCATTTATTACAAAGGAATGTGAATGTGTCAAAATTCTCTCACATTTAATTTTAATGGCAAGATGTTCAGATAATTACACTTTATAGAAAGACTAAAATTTGCAATTAAGTCCAAATAAGACTAATATTGCATATGCTCGACATTAGGTAAATTAAACCACAGATATCTTTTAAACAACTTATGTGTCCATTTTTACTTTCAGAGTCCTAAAGTGTATTGGTTGTATTAAATAGTATCTTACCAGCCTCTTACAGGTTCTCTAAGTAGTCTACCGAGGAGAGAACAAGAAGGCACGGATTTTGATTATGTGGAGGTTGGAAGTAGAAGTATTCACATGGAAAAAATTTTGAAGTCCAAGTATCAGGGTACAGCTCATCTAAACTATACTGAAATTGAAACTCTGAAACTCCACAGCAGTAATAAAGGTATACAATTTTTGTTCTTCTAACGACATAAATAATGTTTATGGTCAGGAGACAATGTAATTTTTGTTTGTGTAACTCATTTTCTCAAAACTTGATTTTTCTTAGGTTTTGTATAACTCATGGGGATAATGATAAGTTAATTAAAACATATCCTGAAGTAGGTTAAAATAAGGGCCACAATCTTCACAGTTATAAATCCTATTTTACGTTGACTGAAGAACTGGATTGCTGTGTGGGAGATCAGAAGGATATTTCTAATAGTGCTCTGAATAAAAAATGATCTGCAGATTTGAGAATGTGATCTTTTTTATATATATAAAACAACTTGGATCTTAACATATTGACATGCATTTTGAAATCCCCATGACAACCCCTCACATGTATTCATCATAGTTAATACCTTCACACCTCCACTCCATCACCTTCCCTAGTGTCTCACTCACAACTGGAATTTCAGACCTTGACTTTGACAAATGGAGGGGCTAAGAATGGATGCTTTAGCAAAACTATTGAAAGTACACCATTGCTCAGGAGTAAGGGAAAGGAAATCATATTCAAAGGTGATTAAAACGTATTTTCTGTTCATGACAATACATGTTTATTGCATACCACATACACAGAGCTCAGTAGTACAGGTATTACACAAATATAAAACTACATTTTAAGGATTGTGCCATGGAGTGCATACCGCAGCATGATTCAGAGATTCAGAAATGAATTTAAGGGCCAGTTTAACTCGTCCTTCCTTATGTGAAGATAGAACACAAACTCACAACTATTAAGACGCTAAGATAAGATATTGTCCCAGTTGGTTCTTGTATTAGACTTTCAGAAGGCGGAACAGTTAAAGGACAACAGTGATTCAAGTTAGTCAACTTCATCCATTCTCATTTAGCAATTTTGAAAGAAACACAGTCTGAGCTCCTCTTCTGCAGCAATGCCATTATCAGCACAAAGGGCACTTTTTAAAATTATAAACTCAGAATAAAATGTTTCAAAAAAATATATCCTCTTGCCAAAGTCTATGATTCCTGGGGAAATTATGCTATATAGTAGAAAATGCAAAGTTATACTGGAGTAAATATAAAGATGAAAAGAGCATGAAGTAAACGTTTAAAAGATGTATCAACAAACTTTAAATGGGCCTTTCTGTGGTCTGGCCAAATGACTCCTCTTCTTGATGCTATTTGCTCCTCATAGCAATTGAAGGCACACATAATTTAACTACATGCTTCATTCCTTTAATAAACCTTACATGGATTACCTTACATGAATGACCTATGTGAAAATCTGTCTTCCATGCAAAGTGTGAGAGCTTTATGTGAATTGTTATTCAGTAAAGATGGCATGTACCAAAGGGAAGCACATCTTCATCCTGAAGGATCATCCCAAACATTGAAAGTAATCTTGCAGCATTTATAATATTTAAAAAATGAATCACTAAAATTAAGGGGTCTACTCTAAGCGTTATTATGGAATACGCATTTCCAATTTGGAAGGTAGGTAGCATGTAAGTAGAATGGAATATCACGATATATTTGAATCTTTTAAAATATAGGGAGTTGACTTTGTCTTAAGCATTCAGATTATGTGTAATTGTCAGGTATCCATGTATTCCCTGAAAGGAAACATAGAATTTATAGACCAAAAGGTGAAGGTGAATATATATACATATATATATATATATATATATATATATATATATATATATATATACTATATATATATATAGTAGTGTTTCCTTTATTCTAAATTTGAAGTAAAAGAGTTCTGATGTTCATAGACATACTAAGTTCATTAGAGGCTATGTGCAACCCACCGTATCAATCTCAAATATACATAAGTATAATAGTTTTTAAATACATTCAGTTGGGCTAGATCACCCACTAGTACCACAACAGTATATATTAACAACAACAAAAAAAACATTATTTGGGAATTTCACATTAACCAAAATACAAATAGAAGTAGAGTCTTTATGAAACCAAGCACTTAAAAGGCCTTGTATTGAAAACTTGACTTCCTTGGGAAGCTTTTCCAGAAAGTAGAGATAACAGAGTCTTATTGGCACTCACAAAACTCATACTGGTTTGGCTCAAAATTATATTCAGCCACTCCTTTAAACAATGTTACTTAGAGTGTATCGATGCAACAGAATACAGTTTAAAGGATTATAAACTTCAAATTTTTATAATAAATTCCAATAAGCCAAAGTAGAATTAAAACATTTTGTTTTTGTGTTTATGTTTGTGGTGTATGCATGCATAGGCACCCTGTGCGTTTGCCTAGAGGTGGGGTGTGCTCGCCTCTGGTGGCTGCCGGGTGGGAAGCTGAGTGTCCAATTCCATCCCGCTCCCACCCTTTCCTTTATCAGCAGGAGTCTCTTACTGATACCTGAGGCTGCTCTTTCTCAGCACCTCCAGTGACTACCAGGCCTCTTTTTCCTATAGGACTGGGGCTACAGGTGTGGGTGGTCACACCCAGTTGTCTGATGAGGGTTATGGACATTTAAATTCAAGTGTACTCAGGCCCCCTTAGAGTGTGTGTATTGGTAGGCTAGGGTCTGCTGCCTCTACAAACACAGTGAAGACACATGTACCACTTTGTGCATTTGGTTTTACATGGGTATTGCGGAATTGAACCATGGCCAGCAAGCTTTGCAAGCAAGCAAGTGCCTTTAACCACTGAGCCATGTGCTTTCATTTTTTGTTTAGCTGATTTAAAAAATGGAAAGATTGTGAAGATGGAGGCAGCTAAGTGAATGTTATTGGTCCTGTATATTTCTGGTGAAAAAAACACTATTATAAATAATTTGGTTTTCAAATTTTAATAAATTTCTTCATAAATAAAATAGAAGGGAGTGAGTCCACAAAATTTAGAAATGAAGCTCTTTCCTGGCCATAATATTTTCATTTTAAAACTAAGGGTAATGTAAATTATTTTTTTGTTTATTTATTTTTATTTATTTGAGAGTGACAGAGAGAGGAAGAGAGAGAGGGAGAGAGAGAGAGAGAGAGAGAGAGAGAATGTGCGCGCCAGAGCCTCCAGCCACTGCAAATGAACTCCAGATGCGTGCGCCCCCTTGTGCATCTGGCTAACGTCGGTCCTGGGGAATCGAGCCTCAAACCGGGGTCCTTAGGCTTCACAGGCAAGCGTTTAACCGCTAAGCCATCTCTCCAGCCCCAAATTATTTTTAAAAAATATTTATTTATTTATTTTTATTTGCAGGGAGAGAGAGAGAGAGAGAGAGAGAGAGCAAGCATAACAGGGCCTCCAGCCACTGCAAACAAACACCAGATGCATAAACCTCTTTGAACATCTGGCTTTAGGTGGGTACTGGGGAATCAAAACAGGGTTATTAGGCTTTGCAGGCAAGTCCCTTAACTGCTGAGCCGTCTTTCCAGTCCCTAGTAATGTAAATTCTTTTTTGTTTGTTTGTTTGTTTGTTTTTCAAGGTAGGGTTTCACTCTAGCCCAGGCTGACCTGGAATTCACTACTGAGTCTCGGGGTGGCCTTGAACTCACGGCGATCCTCCTGCCTCTGCCTCCCGAGTAAAGCTGCGCACCACACCTGGCCCCAGTCATGTGAATTCTTGAGCTTTCTATTGACTGTCTTTGTTTAAGGACAGTCATACCTTATTATGTAGAGGGAAAGGATTAATAAAGAAGAATGTCCATGAATATGTAAAAATTTATGAAGGGTTCTTGAAGGACTTAATGGTTTTCTGAGCAACCTCTCCTCCCATTGCCCAGGGTGTAACCTTAGTCAGACATAAGACAAAGTGAGTAGGATGAGACCACCAGGAATGTGCAAGGCGGAGCCATCCTGGAGGGAAAGGAAACACCTTGTGGATCCTTACACTACCCTTTGTGATCAGCACCGGTTCTCGCAGAGACAGTAGCTCATATTTGCCTATTGTTCTGTTCCCAACATGGATCCCATATTAATCTTAAAACCCCGTAGAGATGAGCTCTACTTGATTTAACAAAAGTCATAGTTATATGAAGGCAATAGGAAAGATGTATTCCGGGCTTCCAAATTCATAGAAAATCAGCCAATGATTCTGAAGAAAACAAGAGAATCAATTTTTTCTTTTTCTTTTTTCAGGGGGAGGGTGGGTAGTTGTTTGAATTTCCATGCATTTTATAAAAGTCTTTATTCCACCATTTCTTTAATAAAATCATCTACACTCAGAATTGGAAAAAATGGGGAAATTTAGCTAAGTGCAATACATATATATAATTTCAAGTATTTTAACCTTCCCATATATAATATCTTAAGAACCTCTCTGTTTGGTGTTGAAAGAGATAGATTTCACCATCCACAAGCCCTTCTGTTTTGCTTCAAATGCATCCAGTATTTATGCTAACAAAACCCTGAAATGTGAAGAAAAAAAAGAAGTCTAACTCTCAAATCAAGCAACTGTGACCCACATCTCTGCATCATATTCAGGAGTAAGCTACTATGATCTTCCTGAAACTGTGTATTTAATTATTGGATTTTCATCAGTTAAACAAAAAGGATGAGCTCAGTTTTAAAATCAATTTCAGGGAAAGAAAGCAAAATAATAACCATTCTTGCCTGACTCCAATATTTTGGTGTAATGTAAAAATAACCTTAATTTGTAGGTAAGCTTATGAAAACATATTTCAATTTCTTCCTCAAGGTCATCCATGAATAGATAGGTTCTCTAAGGTAAAATTAATTTCATCTAATACAATACAGGGAAACATGAAGTTGAAAGCCAAATGGCTATTTTATTATTTAAAACTATTATCACAACATTTTAATGACCAATAATATGTTCATGAAATATGATGATATATCTACCGGTTCAGTGTTTACCCATAGCAGGCAGGGAGGCTTGGGGTCAAATTCTGATTCTAACTGGATGGTTCCTCATTATTAAAATAAATGCATTTGTTATAAATAAGTGTTAACTTAAAACTGAAATAAGATGAAGCACATGTGAATTAAATTGATTTCTCAGACTCAAAGTCAATCCTCAATACAAATTAGTCATTAATATTATTGTGCTCAAGTGTTAATTGATATATCATTGGAATGTATTCTTAATTTAAACAATAGGCATGTATTCTAAATATTACTCTATTTTTACTATGGTTTTGGTATTTGATGGCCCAATTGGAACTAAGTCCAATTTTCTCAGTGCAAATGGAATAATGTGAAAATATGCTAATTAATTTATGAAACTTAATGAAGAAGAAATTTGAAGGTATTGAATAATTTTAATCATATGCTCAGAAATATGGGTGATACTCATCATAGACTGATTACAAATCAGCTATAGATATTATAAGGACACTAAATAAAATATCTCATTTTATTTCCCACAGTCCTAATGTACAGTTGTTGCAGTTTTCATATTATCTATAGACTTGCCTCTCCTAAGTAGAAAATAACCCAAAAATGTATGGTAGATTGATTCAGAAAAACAATGAGCCAGATCTAATACTAAGTGGGACTGATCTTTTAAAACATCACACTTTAAGTCTTTTCCTTATATATTGGTTATTTTATTTATTTATTTTTTGTTTTGAATTAAAGTCTCACTCTGTAGACCTGAAACTCAAAACATAGCTGAGGCTGGCTTTGAACTCATGGCAGTCTTTTGTCCTCAGCTTTTCAAGTACTGACATTACCAACATGAACCACCATGTCTGACTTTCATTATGCATTTAGTAAACCCTGAGAAAATACATGAATCTATTAGAATCTCAAAGCATATTGAGATTTTAAGAAAAATTGGGCAATATACTAAGTCGTTTAAGAACTGTCAGATCGAGATTTAACAAAAGCAAAGAAATGTGAAGGCCTTCTACATAGAGTGAGTGTGGCCAATAATTTGGATTCAAATTAAAATGTGTAAAAATTAGGTTCGAGATTATCATATACAAAGTATATTCTTGATTTTAAATTATTTATATGTATATGAATATCATTTTGGGATCTCATTATGCATGACTATCTTTCCCTAAGTACATTTTTCTAAGTTTTGGACTTGTAGTGTAGTGATGAAAAGAGGTGTGTCGTTAACAACTTGTCTGCTCCTCTTCTTCTGTCCTCATTTAAATGTGTCTTAGATGAAGCCACTTGGCTGAAATCCAAATACTCTTGGATGCATCCAAGAAAATAAAAACTTAGAGCATCACTTGCAAAATGCAGGAAAATGAATTTTATTCCAGGCATTTGGTCAGCGATGCTCTTTACTCCATGCTGAACACCTAGGATTGCCATAAGTTTGGGAATAACCTGCACCAGTGCACCTTCACTGGACCTCGTGTTCAGGATCCTTTGGGTGAGGGCAAAACTATTAGTTGAGGCTTGGGCTGCTTCTCCACTTATGTAATTGCTCACAACGTGGGACTAGAACATAGTCTTTTTCCACCATCCATACCGCCCCAAGAAGACATTGTGGCAGACAGAGCTCGTGGTCTTCTCACGTTGTGCTTAGACCAATTGCCGTACTTGCTTGCCTGACACATGTCTGTCTAATTTCCACTATCCAACCAGAATTTTGTAATGCAGTTTTCTGAAGAAGCATTTCAAAAACGTTTGCTCTGTGCACAAAGAATTTCTAGCTATCTGTATTTTATTGTTAAAAATATCTCTAGCCTAGTATTCAAAGCCCATCCCACATAGAACATCTTTCTACAGCTCTTCTCTACTTTCCTACTCATCAAAGCTTCTCCATACAAGAAACATACCATATCTTGAACACAGAAGGCTTTGTGCTGTTTTTACGGTTGCTTGCAACAGATTCCAGAATGAGCACATTCCTGCCTGGACTTTAGTACACCACATTAATACTTGAAAGATAAAATGTCAATCCAATACCTCAGTTTCACAGTGGAAAAGGCTATGTTTTTCCTCCTGTCATGTCATATTCCATTCGAAGTTGTTCTGCATCTTTCCTGAGGCACTTTACATAGACTATATCCAGTTACATCCTTGCAGCCTTTTGCAAGGAACCTAATAATATAACTAAATGTAAATAATTTTAGTATTTTTGAGAAATATAAGTGCATCTTAATTTTGTTTTCATTCATTGTTAAACTTTATACTATGATTGTACCCCACAATTAAATTTTTGAGCATACATTCCAGCATATATATGAATATATATGTATATATTCATTTATAAATTATCTGTGTTCTCTGCTTAGTTGTAGTAATTATAAATGTACATAGACATATTTTTAAAAAAGATAAATATGAATATGATAGAAGTTTTAATTATTTATTTTCACTGAGGTATTAGGATGTCTAAGTATTTTCTTAGGGGGAGTTTGAGGCAGGGTGTCACTCTAGCTCAGGCTGACCTGGAATACACTATGTAGTCTCATGGTGGCCTCAAACTCATGGTGATCCTCCTACCTCTGCTTCTTGAGTGCTGGTATTAAAGGCATGCAACACCATGCCTGGCTTAAGATGTTTAATTTTGGGGACCACTTTTAGTCTTTATCATTATAAAAAAATATTCCAACAATTTTCAAGGCCTTAATAAGCTTATAAGTTAAGCACAATGATTCTGCAAATAAGTAAATTAAACATAAACTTGATAAATGCAAAAAGATTCATGATTTCATTTCTTGAGCCCACTACTGACCTTCATGTTCCATGACTTTTACATAACTGATATTTAAAATATTTTACAAAGCTTATAAATGAATAAAGAGTAGGTGTTTGACTAAATGTTTTGCCTAAAGGCAGTTCAATTTGTTGCTTGACCAGAATTACAGTTAGTATTTTTATAGTTCTTTCCAAATAGAAATGTGTTAAATATGCTTTCAGATCCTTCTCTAAACATTACTAGACTTATATCAGGGCACCCGGGTAGATGAGCAAAGTGTCTCAATTCTTCCTCTATGCCCATCATGTTCGAGGAACTACTGGACATAAAAATAAAACAATAGTGAGGAAGTAGTTCTTATAGATATTTTTTATGAGGAGGGACTTTCTGTAGGAAGAGACAGACAATAAGCAAGTGAATAAAATTCACTCTGATATTTTCAGAGAATCTGCTAGAAAAGAACTAAAATTTTATGACAACACCACATTCTTTGGAATTGTAAGCAAGGAGTACATGACCAAAAATAAAGTGTGGACAAAACAAATCTTTTGGCATTAGGGGTGCTTGAGCCAACCCTAAATGAGGAAAGAGAAGCACCCTTGTCAGGAGCAAGGAAAGAGGATACCCCAAGAAGGAAGAGTTAAGGAATTGGGCATTGTTTCAAAGCATGTGAGCAATATGAAAAAGTCAATACCCCAGTGCCTAGCCAGCAGGAGAGAAGAATAATTTCTACAGGTAATTCAGCATCAGAAAGATGAGGATCAGACACTAGTTTTGACTTTTGTAGTTACCTATTGACAAAATCTTTATTATTTATTTATTTATTTATTTGAGAGTGCAAGAGAGACAGAGACAGAGAGAGAGAGAGAGAGAGAGAGAGGGAGAGAATGGGTGCACCATGGCCTCCAGCCACTGCAAACAAAATCCAGATGCATGTGCCACCTTATGCAACCGGCTTATGTGGGTCCTGGGGAAATCGAACTGAGGTCCTTTGGCTTTACAGGCAAGTGCCTTGACTGCTAAGCCATCTCTGCAGCCCAATACAATCTTTTATTAAATTTTTTATTTTTATTTATTTGACAGATTAAGTGGGGGGAGAAAATGAGCATGCCAGGGCCTCCAGCCACTGCAAATGAACTCCAAACTCATGCACCCTCTTGTGCATCTGGCTAACGTGGGTCCTGGGGAATGGAACCCAGGTCCTTTGGCTTAGCAGGCAAACATTTTAACCACTAAGCAATCCCTCCAGCCCAATCAAATCTTTTTTTTTTTTACTTCTGCATATGAATTAACATAAACTTAATTTGATAATGAAGCCGGGCATGGTGGCATATGCCTTTAATCCCAGCACTTGGGAGGCAGAGATAGGAGGATCACCATGACTTGGAGGCCATCCTGAGACTACACAGTGAATTCTAGTGAGACCCTACCTGAAAAAACTGAAAAAGAAAAAAATAAATAGACATCCTACATACCTCAGTGAAAATAAATAATTAAAACTTCTATCATATTCATGCTTATCTTTTTAAAAAATATTTCTATGTACATTTATAATTACAACAATTAAGCAGAAAATACAGTTTATAAATTAATATATACATATATATTCACATATATATGCTGGGATGCATGCCCAAAATTTTAATTGTGGGTTATAAAAAATCAATTTGATAATAAAACAGAATCAGAAGAATAAATATATCATGAGGTTAAATTCCTTGTGGTAAAGGTTGATGAATTGTAACTATTAGGAGGAACATGAGTAAGTTAGCCACAGTCAACTAGAAAGCCATGATTAGAATTTCTAGTTGGGTGCCTTGTAACTGACATGTCCCTGGTAAATCTGGGCCTGAGTGATCAGCATAGACAGATGTTGCTGTGGGTCATGAGTTTCTGACTGAATGCCTGCGTCCAAGATGAATATCGTTTCTTCGTGATGACCCTACATCCTCCCATCGAGCCGTGGCTGCTGAGCTGTAGCACGACTCTGCGCAGTCCACGCTTCCTGTCCTGCATTCTCAGCAGCCTGGCCTCACAAAAGCCTAAGGTAAGTTCCTTCAATCTGGAGATTTGTCTGCTGCTGGTGGCCACTGCACACAACAGCCTCAGGTGTTAATGTGGACAATAATAAAACTGGCTTATTTTAAGGGCTTATAAGAAATATAATTCTGGCGGCTGGAGAGATGGCTTAGTGGTTAAGCACTTGCCTATGAAGCCCAAGGACCCCAGTTGGAGGCTCGATTCCCCAGGACCCACCTTAGCCAGATGCACAAGGGTACACATGCATCTGGAGTTCATTTGCAGTGGCTGGAGGCCCTGGCGCACCCATTCTCTCTCTCTCTCTCTCTCTCTCTCTCTCTCTCTCTGCCTCTTTCTCTCTCTGTCTGTGGCTCTCAAATAAATAAATAAAAATAAACAAAAAAATTAAAAAGATAAATATAATTTTGGCATATCATTACATGAACAACAATCAAACAGTTGTACAATCCTGAGTTACTTTTTGTATTTTCACCCGTGAGGAAATTGTACCTTAAGGTGGTTCTCTTGTATGCAGGGTAAAACCACTGAGTGTGTCAAAGTGAAGTCTCTGTTTCTGTTGCCCTAATTGTGGCCTATGTTTTGAAATTCCTTTATTATTATTATTTTATTCACTTACTTACTTTGAGAGAGAGAGAGAGAGGCAGATAGAAAGAATGGGCACAAGAGGGCCTCCAACCACTGCAAACGAACTCCAGACGCATGTGTCACCTTGTGCATATGGCTTACATGGGTGCTGGATAATCAAACCTAATTCCACAGGCTTCACAGACAAGTGCGTTCACCGCTAAGCCCATATTTTGGTGTTCTTGTTCCTCTTAAGCCTATCCAAGTTGCTTTGGTGTTCAAGACAGAGAGATGGCTACAAGTTTTATGTGTTCTTGTAGCTCATATGACATTGAATATGAATATGGCATTGGAAGGGGGAAATCTAAGGAAGGCGCAGAAAAGACATTTTCTCCTTTACTTCATATCTTACAGATCATGGACAGCTTAGTAACCATTCTATCTGAATCAAAATCTCCAAGTTAAAAGGTAACACGTTTCCCAATGTAATGATTTGTTTGGCCACAGGAGTATCATGAACAGTTGACATTAACAATTCTGTAGAGACGTTTCCATGAGGGAGTGTTTCTCACAGTCATCTTCATCACCATCATCAGCACCTTCACCTCAGCTGCCGCCCTGGTGCTGTGTCCAAGGCCTTCACCAAGATCAATAAGTGACTATGCCTCTGATTCAGTAGCTTTCAAACTGTTTTCTTTTCTTTTTTTTTTCTAAGCCTAGAAACCAACACAGCTGTAATTGCTCGCCTGCCAGAGAATTGTTTTAGTATGAGCATCTTAATAACCAAATCATAGTCATCAAGCTATTTCCCTCAGTAAAGACACTATTGAATTTGGTTTGTCTGGATGTCAGCAGAAATGTTCATGTGAATGCAGCGTTCATTGTGACTGACAAAGCACTTTTAACTGGTAAGTATATTGTCTAAAATGTTTACAAAGAAAAATATATTATAATTTGTGATAAAAATGCATTGCAGGCTCAGATTCTTTTTGACTTCAACAATTATATCAACATTTCTGTGTTAATTATATAAAAACATGTGACACATGATTTTTGGTAATGAATCTCAGGAGGTTCAGGATGGAAGCTTCATGAGGAAGTTATGCTTTGACTGAATGATAATATGCGGAGAAAGAGAAAGAAGTATTTAGGAGAGCGAGAAAGTGATGGTGGATGGTGACAGGGAAGGAAGAAGTGAATAGCATATGCAATGCCTGTGGGTATCTTAAAGCAAGAGTCACATGAAGAACACAAAAGGGATAGACAAAGATCATGCTCTCCAATGTCAAGCTCCCATTAGTCTTTGGCTAAAAGAGGGGCCACATCCGTCAAACACTCCCTAACTTAATAACACTTATCCAATTTAACCTATGCAGACTTCACTCTCCATTGGAGAATCTGTTTTCATTTTTCAGAGGGTAGTGAAACCCAAGGAAATAAACCACCCCTTGCTTCTCAGTCAAGGCCCAGGTGAAAGCACAGAGGATTTGGGGAGATGAGCAGCAGTGCTCCTTCCATGGTGAGCAGGACAGTCGGTGCCAGGGTGAAGGAGACAGATGCTGAGGACACTCAACACATTCCAAAGCAGAAATCCAGAGGCTCCAAAGAGCTCATCACTGAAGTAGACTTAAAAGTCACCCTCCAAGGGTCAGGACATTTTGCCACAGGTTGGTATGTCATGCCCAGAGGCATTGCCTCCTCCCAGTAAGTTGCTGCTCCCACAATGTAACCCACAACCACATGGGGAATAGCAGCAATCCCACTGAGGAGGGACCCTTGTGGAATGGGGGCAGGGAGGAGTGAAAAGATGGTACCAACACATGACGGATCCATGCTAAGTACGTACTTAATTAAAAAAAAAATAAGTGAGAAAACAAAAGAACAGAAAGAGGGCAATGTAGGGGAAGAATAGTAGGTAGAGAAGAGCTGCCATGAAGTCTTCTAATCTGAACAAGGAAAAGTGATTTGTTTCTTCTGGATATTCTCCTAAACATGCTTATGTTTAAAAGTTCTTACCTTGTGGGCTGGAGATGGCTTAGTGGTTAAGGTGCTTGCCTGCAAAGCCCAATGACCCAGGTTCAATTTCCCAGTACCCACATGAAGCCTGATGCACAAAGTTATATGTGAATCTAGTTTTTTTTTTTTTTGCAGCTGGAGGCTCTGGTGAGCCCATTCTCTTTCTCTCTCCCCTATCTCTCTTTCTATGCTTTCAAATAAATAAAAATATTTGAAAAGTTCTTTCCTTAGTAAAATATTTCCGGGAGTAATTACATCCACTATGAACATGAATGACAACAGCTTCTATGTGTGTGATAATGAGAATAGTATCCTGTATTCAAAAAGATCTATGCCTATTGCCTGATCTTAGGAAATAAATGCTAAATCAAAAATACAAATCTGGGGCTGGAGAGATGGCTTAGTGGTTAAGCGCTTGCCGGTGAAGCCTAAGGATCCCGGTTCAAGGCTTAATTCCCCAGGACCCACGTAAGCCAGATGCACAAGGTGGTGCATGCGTCTGGAGTTTGTTTTCAGTGGCTAGAGGCCCTGATGCACCCAGTTTCTCTCTCTCTCTCTCTCTCTCTCTGTCTCTTTCTCCCTCTGTCTGTCACCATCAAATAAAGAAATAAAAATAAACAAAAAAATTTTAAAAATAAAATCTTGAAAACGTATATTAGAATATCCAACCTCTTCTTGATGAGTTTCAAAATATTTTATTATTAATTTTATTTTCAACAAAAGAAATAATGAATAGTTGCTACAACAAACAGCCATAGAAAATATAAACATCTTGCTCAAAAATTTAATTTTTCTCATGAAATATTTAGTCTCTTTAATCTCAAAGCTTTCTTAAACTTCATGCTATATATAAGAATATAAATATTTCATAAAAATATGAAATATTCAGATTATTTTTGCATGAATAAAAACAGTTCTGATCAATTTCCTGATTAATAAAACTATTGTAGATTCTTAACACTATCTTTAATCCTTGTTTCTTTATTGTCACTTTAATATGTCATAAGTGTCTGGAAAATTTATTAACAAAAAATCCCTTTGATCTTCTAATATTTATCATCAGAACTCCCAACCAACTTACACTTAAAAGGCCCAATGTTCTTTGATTCTTCTATTGAATTTTATCATTAGCCATATTTATAGGCTCTTCATAACTTAATAATTTTCTATAACTTTCATTATTTCAGTTAAAACATTTTAAAGTTGAGTAGTTCAACCCTTTAAACATTATTGATTTCATCTGCCTTTTTGGGTTATTTATGGGCCCACTTTCTCTCTAGTGTTTCTTTTTCACCTGAAAAAAACCATGATAGCACCTTTGATTCCACTTACCCCTTTTAGCTAGCATTAATTCACTCAGTTTTATTTTCTTTCTTGCCCTCTCTAGCCCTCAGATCTTAAAATTTTTATATTCAATATACTATGTACTCTTCTTTTATTCTTCCTGCTCCATTTCCATAATGTGTCCATTTTACGTTCCTAATTCTTGATTGATCTTTCATGACATATCTTTAAGGTGACTAAATTTTCATTTATTTCTAACCTAAAAGGATTCATATAAGCACACCCTAAAATTTATCCTCTTCAGAAGCCCCAGTTCTGTTACTCCTCTGTTTTACTGCTTTAGATCTTGATACTTATTTTCATATTTCATTTTCATTTGAAAAGTGTGTCTATAAATACTGTATGTTAGGTAAACTATTTGGGTATGATTTTGTATCAGTTATTTTGTATCAGCCTGGAAAACATATAGGCATTTCTAGATCTTTTAATAATCTTTACATCCTGTTCATAAGTTTCTAGGCAATTAACTCCAAATGAAATGTCTTTGTCTTTTGCCTGTTTCATCAACTTTTAGTAGTTTGTGGCCTTAAGTAAATATTTGCTTAAAACTGTATACCTACCTGAATTGACAAGATGCTCTTACGCATTTATGTTTTGGCAGTCTAATTCATTTAAGCTGGTGTAATCGCTTTTGTTAACTAACTGCTGTAACAAATAGGCTCCCAATGTACATTGTTCAAACACAATAATAGGGCACTAAGAAAGAGCCACATATGAGAGAGGCACAAGTTCGTAGAAAAAACTACTTCCACTAAGGCTTTTGAGAACCTGGGCTCATAAAAATCTACCATCTTCAACATGTGGTTCCAAAGTTATGTTAGGCATGAGATCCATTTTCTTTTTTCAGTGAGTGAGCAAAACATTATTCAGGGGAATATATCCTGGAGATAGTGAACATTGCCACTATGTACGTTACACTTTTAATAACAGCCACTCTACAACTAACTCCAAAGGACAGTGATGAATTTGCTCTGATCTCTGTATAGGATGAAGAGAATTGCCTAGACTTCAGCAAGCAACTCAGGTCTCTTGCCTCATTAATAGAAAGAAATATATTGTTCTTAGTAGTATTAAAACTTAAAAATCAAAAGAAACAATAAAAATTAAAATCTGTCTTGTATGATGACTTTTTAGAAAAGTTTTTAGATCTAAGTATTATATAGGATCACTTCCTATGATTTGAAAGAGAATTTTGTAACAAAATTTAATGTTAAATATGAATGTTAACATTTTATGTAGTAATTGGGAGGGAGTAATTATTTGTCTAGCTACATAGTACCATGTATGGTATATATATTTTATACTATACTATACTATACAACTTAAGAGGTATAAAAACGAAATAGCCAGGCATGGTGGCACATGTCTTTAATCCCAGCACTCGGGAGGTAGAGGTAGGAGGATTGCCGTGAGTTCAAGGCCACCCTGAGACTACATAGTGAATTCCAGGTCAGCCTGGGCTAGAGCAAAACCCTACCTGGACAAACCAAAAAAAAAAAAAAAGAAAAAGAAAAGAAAAGAAAAAAGAAATAAAAATATGTAAATGAAATCCTGTAGATTATTTTCGTGTCTCCCACATATGTTGCTGATTTAGGACAACTAATTTCTACTGCACAGTCTTGAACTGTGTACATAGTAAATCCCTTTAAAAAGTTCAGAAAGTGAAGTCTCCTGAAATCTATTTTCTATGAAATGATAGTAGAGCACAATGTTGAAACTAGAGGAGCCAGTCAGCATTAGATAAAAAAAAAAATAGAGAGGAAGTGATGTAACAAAGACTGTGAGTAATTGGTCTTTGATAAGTGAAAGGAATGCCTCATTGTCTTCACTGGCAGGCTGAACCAAGAGCAGAGATTTCTGCTTAGTGTATGTTCATAACAATGGAAAATGCGTACATCTCATTTCTTTTTTTTTAAATATTTTTTTGTTATTTTTATTTATTTATTTGAGAGCAACAGAGAGAAAGAGGCAGATAGAGAGAGGGAGAGAGAATGGGCACGCCAGGGCCTCCAGCCACTGCAAACGAACTCCAGACACGTGCGCTCCCTTGTGCACATGGGTATTGGTGAATCAAACCTGGGTCCTTAAGTTTTGCAGGCCATGTAAAGCCAGATGCACAAAGTGGCACACGCATTTGGAGACTGTTTGCAGTGGCTAGAGGCCCTAGAAAGCCCATTCATTTCCTTCTCTTCTCTTCTCTTCTCTTCTCTTCTCTTCTCTTCTCTTCTCTTCTCTTCTCTTCTCTTCTCTTCTCTTCTCTTCTTCTCTCTCTCTCTCCCTCCCTCCCTCTCTCTCTTTCTTCTCTGTATCTCTTCTCTATTTGCAAATAAATAAATAAAATTTAAAATTTGCTGCTATTTATTGAGAGTAAAAAGGACAATTTTTATGTATACTGTGTAAGTTTCCACATTCATGTGTGGTTGGCATACATGAGTGCTTAGGTGTATGTGGAGAACAGAGAAAAATCTTGGGTGATGTTCCTCAAAAACACTTTCACTATTTTGAGACATGGTCTCTTCTTAACCTGGAGCTAGCCAATTAGGTTATATGGCTGTCCAGTGAGTTCCAGAGTCTTGCCTGTCTCTTCTTCTCAAGCACTATGATTGCAAGTGTGCATGCCTGGTACTTTTAGATGAGTTCCTTATATCAAAGTCAAATCTTCAACTGTGTGAAATAGTGCCATGTGTTCAAGGCCAACTTGGTCCACAAAATGAGACTGTCTCAAAAAAATCATTAACAAATAAAGAAATATATATATATATATATATATATATATATATATATATATATATATACATATATGGTGTGATAACTTTCCCTTATCCTCTATCTATACAAATGCCACTTCTGATTTAGATTTTTAGTCATATTGAAAATTCAACTGACAAAATTTGGATTTAGCTTTGCTGTCAACCTATTATAAATTTTTAGTATAATTAAGTAAGACCTTAGAAATGACCTAACAGCTGTCTATTAATTTCAACCAAATTGTAGTACTTTCTTGTGCCTTAAAGCCATCTTTTTCCAATCCTCAATGTCCTGGTTTTGCAAGACTATTTTTTTTATGTTTTTGTATATTTTTATTTATTTATTTCAGAGCGGCAGACAGAGAAAGAGGAAGAGTGAGTATGGATGCACTAGGGTCTCCAGCCACTGCAAATGAACTCCAGATGCATGCACCACCTCTTGCTTCTGGCTTACGTGGGTATTGGAGAATCAAGCCTGGAACTGGGGTCCTTAGGCTTCACAGGCAAGTGCTTAACAGCTAAGCCATCTCTCCAGCCCTTGAGAGACTATTTTTGATACTCTGTAAAAGATGCTCATATAGTCGGGTGTGGTGGCACATGCCTTTAATCCCAGCACTCGGGAGGCAGAGGTAGGAGGATTGCCATGAGTTTGAGGCCACCCTGAGACTCCATAGTGAATTCCAGGTCAGTTTGGGCTAGAGTGAGACCCTACCTCAAAAAAAAAAAAAAATCCCAAATAAAACCTGTCTCTCAAGTTGAAACTTAAAGCCATGCACTAACACCTTAAATCTCCTTCTGCTTTCAGAAAAGTTTACAAGACTATTCCTTCATAGGAAAACTAAATCTACAAGGCATGCACTCCACACTGTTTGTAAAGCACAGCAGGGGTATATTTAATCAACTAAGAAAAGTGGTTTCAACATTTACTCTCAACTTATCAAACCTGATGAATAAAAGTGACCTCACCTAACCCTATTCATGTATCTATAATGTTACTAAAGTGCAGAGAGGAATCAGTGATTCATTTTCTCCTCCCATATGACATGCATGCTATGCTGCAAATCTTCTTCTTGATGTCCTCACTCATGATGATCCATTGATGCATTCATTCCCTTCTTGTGCAAAAGCGTTTCTTGGATACCTGCTATGCTACTGGATTCCTCTAAATATCTGGGATGAAAAGATGAGCATGCAGGATATGATCACAGAAAACCATCTAATGTTGGTTACATTAACTAGATTGAATTTGACAATATATTAATAAAGATAAGCACAAATTATTTTAGAAGGTCAAAGAAAATGTTCATAATCCATTCTGAAAATATCAGAGGAGAGTTCTTGTCTATTGATTCACAGTAGAAAACAAACATGAAGAAAACCAGTAGAAGGAAAGGAAGCTGCTTTGATACTTAGGATTAGATAGGATATCCCAAGACATGTCATGAGAGCCAAAAGAGAATACTTTCTGTTAAAGAAGAGAAAAAAAAATGTCAGAGTATGACTAGATGGTGAATTCCTGTGTTGTGTATATATGTGTGTATGTGTTGGGTGGAGGCAATCATTATAATGTGCCTATGGGGTGTGTGTGTGTGTGTGTGTGTGTGTAGATCACAATTTACAGGAACAATTTGTAGACAGGAAAATGCTACAGGAAAGACATTGTGGTATTCCATTGTGTAATTTTTCTAATTTGCCCCCGTTCTATTCCTAATAAAATTTCTGTTTTGACGTCAACAGTTTTTTTTTCTTTTTTTTAGTTCTGGGATTTATTTTTATTTATTTACTTGAGACAGAGAGAGTAGCGGTGGGGGGAGAGAGAGCGTGAGAATGGGTGCACCAGGGTCTTTAGCCATTGCAAATGAACTCCAGACACATGCACCACCATATGCATCTGTCTTACGTGGGACCTGGAGAATTGAACTTGGGTCATTAGGCTTCAAAGGCATGTGCCTTAACAGCTAAGCCATCTCTCCTGCCCTCAACAGGCTTGAATAAATTTTCCATACAAAACAAATACATTTTTAAAAGCATATCTTTGTTTTCTATGGTTACCAGTGACCTGCAGTTGTTCTGTGGTGACACCCTAAGGTAGCTAGGTAGACTATATGTTGAAGGCTACATAGTTCCTTTATAACATAGGAACTTGCTAAGTTTTGAATGTTTCTATATCTCTAAAATTCATTTATTGAAATTCTAGTCCCCATAATGATAGTACTAAGAAAGGAAGTGCTACTAGATCATGATGTATAGTCCTCATGAATTGGATTATCAGTTTTAAAGAAAAGCCCCAAATGTCTCATTTGATGCTCCAACAAGTAATGGTACAATATGAAGCCCTCTATGAGTAGCAAGTCCTCACCACACAAAAAAATTCTGGGTGACTTGATTCTGGGCATGACAATGCCCTGAACTGTGAGGAATAAATTTCTCTTATATGTAAGATATACTATAAATGGTATTTTATTATAGAAACACAGAGAACCAATACAGTATTCATATTTATTGAGCTGAAGTGACTCAAGCTATACCCAGGGGGCACTATTACAGTAACTAATTCTTATGAAACTTAAAAATGACAGACTGCTGCTCTTGCAACTCACAAATAACATCTTATTGCTAAAGCTATTTCTGAGCTTCTTTCTTATATATATTTTTATTTATTTATTTGTAAACGCATGGGGGAGTGGGAATGGGTGCAACAGGGGCTCTAGCCATTACAAATGAGTTCAAGATATATGCACCACTTTGTGTATCTAGCTTTATGTATATACTGGGAACTGAACTTGAGTCATTGGGTTTTTCAGGCAAGTAATCGCCTTAACTGTTGAGCCATTTCTCCAGCCCCCAAGCATCTTTCTATAAGAGCACATCTGCCCATTCTACCACTTGTGTCTACAACCTGGCTTGGTGTTTTTTTTTTTTTCTTGGTACTAATTAAAATGACACTATGATACTAATATTTATTATATTAAATATAAATTTATTAAAAGGATGATATACATGCATAATCAGTATACTTGAATTTCAATCCTTCATCTATATCTTTTGTGGAACTTTCTACCCTCTAATTTTCTCATGTACAATATACCATTAATTTAATTTTACCATCTACTTGTTGTGAAGCTACATTGTATCAGGCACTGACTGAGATGATAGGGATAGGGTAGTGCGTGAAGATAACTGGGTAATAGCAATCAAGGAGCTCAGTCAACTGAGGAAAGACAGACACTGACACAAAAGTTATAAACAGGGTGAATGCTGAAGAAAACACAAAAAAAAACCCACAAAAATAATCATATTCTGTGTTCTGCCAATGGGCCTCCCTTATAATCGGTAGGATGAAATAATTTACAAATTATCACCACTGGAGAAATAAGTGGATTGAATAAGGATTATTCTTTTCACATCCATGTATAATAAAGCACTTTGTCACCTCCTAGTATAATCTGTAAATAAACTATTCTTCGGTGAAGTAAGAGTTGGTGGCAGAATGTCTGTGTGTTGTTTCCTTTCCCTAGAAATTCTTGCTGCAAAAGGTGTCATTTAAGTTAAAAAGCATATTTTGTACCTAATTTGCAATTTCTTTTTTGTTGCTGTGCACAAATACCAACCAGAAACTCTTTAGGAAAAAAAAAAGAGGTTATTTTGGTTTATAGTTCCAGATGGTAGAGTCCATCTTGGCAGGGAAGGCACGGCAGGGGCAAGGAGCTGTTCACATCAGCAAGCAGGAAGCACAGGAAGAGCAGAAGGTCAGGGCAAGGAACCAATCCCCAAGGCGCACCCTCAGTGACCCACCTCCTCCAGCATGATCCCACCTCCTAATAGGTTCCATATCCTTCCCCTTCCCAAACAGTAACATCAGCTGGAGACTGATTATTCAAACACATATACCTTTGGGAATGTTTTACTTTCAATCCACAACTGTATTCTAGTACTTCTACAAAAATAGAGACAGCATGGGATTATTGTGAGATGCATGATAGCATGGTCTGATAGAGCTGAGGACTGATCAAGGGGAACCGTACAAATTGCAGGATATGAGGTGGTGAATGGTATAGCTAGTGAGCAAACAAGGGATCATATGATTAAAGTACTTTATATGGCAAGCCAAGAAATTTGGTCCTATTTTCAGAACGTTGCAAAGAAACTTCATGAATCTTGTTTAGTACTTAAGAATGCTTGGGTGATTATATGAATATTTTTCTTTGTGCATATGTTGTTTTCATATTCTTTATATATTTAATTCCAGGCAGTGGTTTTCATACCTATTTATGTACCTTTTTTATAAATAATAAGTAAACATTAGCATCAATGTTCCATTACATTTCTAATGGATATTTGATATGCTTACTATTTGACCCTTGATACTTGTGTGGTTTTTATTATACAAATGAATTAACCTTGTTTTTAATATTTTTAGAACTCAGTTATTAGTTTGTATTTATGAAGAAGTTAATCAACTTGACAGATTTTACAGTTCATAAGTTATTCTAAAATCTAAATCCTGGGCTGGAGAAATGGCTTAGCATTTAAGGCACTTGCCTGTGAAGCCTAGGGACCCAGGTTTGATTCACCAGTACTCAGGTAAGCCATATGCACAATGTAGTGCATGAATCTGAAATTTATTTGCAGTGACTAGAGGTCCTGGCATGCCCATTCTCTCTTCTCTCTCTCTCTTTCTCTGCCCGTGTCTCTCTCTCTCTCTATCTATCTATCTATCCATCTTTCTATCTATCTATGTATCTATCTATCTATCTATCTATATATATATATATATACATATATTCTACCTCTTTCAACTGTTTCTTTGTTTCAAATAGATATTTTTTTACAATCTAAATCCTTTAAGTGTATAAAAGTTTGTTTACCAAGGGTATTGGATATCCATGTATTCTTTTTAAACATTTTATATTTTATTTTTATTTATTTATTTATTTATTTATTTATTTATTTATTTATTTATTTGAGACAGAGGGAGAGAGAATGGATTTGCCAGGGCCTCCAGCCAATGCAAACAAGCTCTAGATGCATGTGCCACCACAGAGGTGTTATCATCATTCTCCTCAAGTAAGTTCCATGATACACCCAAATTGAGAACCAGTATTTGAAAGATGATTTTTAAGGCTCAACACTGAGTACCTGTTAAGAACACTGTCACTAAATCTAAAAGTGCTCAAAAAAAAAAAAAAACACACACACAGGTAACCAACTCAAATTCTTCAGGCTACATAGGCAATGCAGTGGAAGTGCAAATGTGGCCAGGTAGGAACAAAAGGAGGTGTGCAGGAGACCATTCACTAAAGAGGTGTGCAGGAGACCATTCACTAAAGAGGTGTGCAGGAGACCATTCACTAAGTGGGAAGAGGCAATTTCACAGGCTAAGGTTACCCTTTAGAAATAGAGGTTGGATGTTGTGCAATTACATGTTTTTAAATTTATTTTAACTTAAGATTCTCTTTTTAAAACCATGATTTGTAAAAATATAACATCTACTGGCTTTTTTTTTTTTTTTATGAGGTAGGGTCTCACTCTAGGCCAGGTTGATCTGGAATTCACTATGTAGTCTCAGGGTGGCCTCAGCCCACAGCCATCCTCCTACCTCTGCCTCCCGAGTGCTGGGATTAAAGGTGTGCACCACACTCCTGGCTCCTCTACTGGATTTTAAATAATGATAATCATTAAAATTTAAGCACAATATCTTTGCAGACTACTCAGGCCAAAGAGATCAGCATATCTTACCCAGTGCACATGTCCTATTGGACAATTGGTTGAGAAAAGACATCCCATTTTGCAGGTAAGAATGCAAGAGGTCAAAAAAGGTTATTAATTTGCTTGAGGTCATTTGGGTGATTTGAACCTCACCAGGTATTCTTTCTCCCTCATTTCATTGCTTTGAGTATATTGTGATGTATTTAGAAATTACAGAGAAATCACATTATGCCATTATATAATTATGTGCTTATACGCCACTGCATTATTCTCCTCAAGCCAATGACAGAACACTCTCTGAGGCTGAGATATTTTACAGTCACTGTTACAACCTGGGGGCTGCTTTGAGCACTAGGACATAGGAGTGAAAAATCCCAAAGTAGTTACCAATGGGCTGAAAGAGAAAATCAGAGGATAAGAATGGACACTTTCCAATTGAAATTACCATATTCTAATTCTGTTAGTTATCAGACTTAGTACACAGCAGCTTATCTGACAAGAAATTGTCCTTTTGGGCATGATTTAACCAAGAGATTTCTGATTTCCTCATATGTGGTATCCAGATGGTCTTTTTTTGCTCTGTGTTGAGACCAGGAGGCATAAAGTCTATTTCTAAAACAGAGACAATGAGAGTCAGTACAGGGTGGAAATGCGCAAGACTGGCTAACATAATGTTCTCAATCAGATTATGTTTTGAAAGCTAATTCCCTGATACAGACATGAGCAATTGGTGAGGGAGAGGAAAGAGGACTATTTTGTAGTGATTTCACCAGTGATGCTTGTACATGTGGCTAGAATGATCCTGTAGTTATGAAGGTTTGCCGTAAAATGTAGCAGAGCAAAGGGAGGACTAATACAGAGAATAAAACAGAGGCCTATGTTCCAATTGAGAAATACCTCTTCCTGTCAATTCAGAATTAGTTCTGCACTAAAGTTTGGAACCCCCCCCCCCCGCCCTCCCACACATGGGAATGACAAGATCAGAATATAAGAAGGAGAAAGATGGGAAACAAAACACAAATTTAAAAAAAAAATTGTTACAAAAAAAAAAAAAAACGAGAAAAAGCTAGTGGCAAGCAATTCAGGAAAGCTAGAACATATGAACTGCAGAGTGAATGCTTCAAATAAAAGTTCCTGAAAATGCTTTATTTAAGAAAACTTCATATGACCAGCAGATGACAACATCTGCTCTTTGCACAGGATATTGCAGAGCCATTTATTACCATGTCCAACCAAAAGAAAGTACCTGAAAAGTCATTTTTCTCATTCGGAAGTACAATAACTTCGTAAGTTAGCATCTGGAAAGGTTCCCAGTTTTCAGCAGTAAAATGATAATGCTAGACATATCATTTTAGAGTGGGATCTTCTGGAAGTTAATTCAGTTGACAAGGTCACATTTAGACTCTGTTTTATTTTTCCTTATGTTTTACACTCAAAAGAATTCCCAAATGGTATTATTCAAAGCACTGGAAGTTCCTATAGACATTCATACCTCTGCTCATATTCAAAGGTCCTCTGAGACAGACTGTTAAAAAATTACATAAAGTACAATTTATGATCCAGATCAGGGGATTTATAGTGTTCTAAGGAAGAAAACAAAGTAGATATACTTATTTGTTGAAAGAGTGTGGGTTTAAGAGTGGGGGTCCTGGAGGGCATATTTTGAGTTCATCACTATCCTTCATTTTCTGTATGGCCACTAGCAATTTACTATAAGCCTCATTGTGTCTTCATGTATAGATAATAGGATTTATCTCATAGTTGATCTCCACTTATACTTTGTAAAATTCTTAACACTTGTCCATAGTAGGCCCTGTGTAAGGATTACCCATTATCACGTTTGTCTTTAAGAAAAATGTGGTTTCACAGTGAAAGAGAAAAGACATTTTCAAGTAAATAGTTTAGGGCTGAGAATGCGACTCAGTGTTACAGCCCTTGACCAGCATAGTTAAGATCCTAGTGTTGAATTTCACCATTGCTATCCTGCCTCCAAAGAAAAAATAAAGTATATTGTCACAGACAAGATGTAACCTCAAAAACTTATGGGAGTATACTTGATTTCTTTAATGGAAAAAGAAAAATAACAGAGGACCAATGGAAAATAGATTAAAATGTTACATGTTTATTTTTTCTATGTTTAAAGCATATACCTACAACTATCCTTGGACTGTACTTGTTTGACTTTAGTTTTCAGAATTAAACTTTCTCATTTTTAAACTGATATCGTTCTCATTATTTACTTTCTCATTCACATATCTTTTCTTACTACTTCTGATTGGTAACATTCTCAGAAGAAACATTCCCAATGGTTTTGCTGCCTAAGTGTTGAAATCAATAACGCAACAAGTATGTGATCCTCTTCAGAGGTCAGCCACTGACTGCCCATGGGTCAAACTGGTCCAACAGATATTACTCACTGTTTACAGTTTTCAATGCCCATTTATTTACACTGGTCATGAATGCTCTGATGAAGAGTTTTGGCATGTCTTATTCATTCCACCTCTTTCTCCCTGAGTTACTAGTGGGATCTCACTTGATCTTGTAACCGAGCTACATCTTATCTCCACCACATTGCTAGTCTTGTTTTGCAGGAAATATCAGGGACAGACAAGTTTCACTATATCAGCATTTGACCTTCTCAATCAGGGATTCCAGAGATTCCACTCTGACCTCTTCTGGTGCCTAGATGCATGGATTTACTCTGTCCAGTCTTTTTGTCTAATGGTCTGGAAACTTAAACCTTTATTCCCCTACAATAATAGTATAGACATGTATTATATGATTGCTTCTGAATTTTATCTCTATGCATCTTTCCTTTTTTCTCATTTCTTGTCCTATTCATGAAAAAACAAACTGTAGCTTCATAAAGTCCCAACTGAGACATCATCAAGTCAGCCTCCATCCTGGTTACCAACAACAAACACCTATGCATTTCTGTTTGTTGTTCTGTTGCTTCCCTCCATCACTGCAAGATGATTACATGTGGAATGCCTTTAAAAAATATGGTGCCAAGGTTCAGAACAGAAAGGCAATGAGGAGAAATGAACAATGCAAACAAATCTGTTTTGGTTTTCTCCTTACCACTGAATACAAGACTTGGTCTCTGAAAGATTTATGAGGCTTCCTACCATAAAGGAGGCGGGATTACGGCTATGCTTACTTTATAAAATGAAATTTTGCCATCATAGGCAGGGGTTCATGGCTGTAATTATTTCAATGCTCTTCCCAGTCAATGTGTCTTGTGCAGCTGAGCCAAACCCCCTCTCTCACAGGCAGGCAGGCCGTTTCATAAGAAGTCTGAAAGCTCCCACAACTTTGTGTGACCTTGCATTGAATAACACTGGGAAATTGATTTGGCTCTAGTAATAAAAGACCGTCTGCATTATCTGCATTCTAATTATAATTAATATAACCAGGATAACTGCTGTATTATTTACGATCAGAGCTATGGTGAGCACAGTGTAATAATAATCTCCTACATAATTTTTTATTGATCTGATGGCTTTATTGCAGAAAAAAAAACAAAATGTTACACCACTGCATAACTAAAATTGCCTTTCTTGATATGAGTATTTAGACAGAGAATTTTATTTAACATTTCTTCAATCTCATAAAATCCCCATAATTTAATATCATAATAAGTGTGATGCTATGAGATCTTCCAATTTTCATTGTTGGAAAGAACTGAAGAACAGGCATAATTCATCCAGCCAGAGCTCCCATTCCTCCTTTACTTTCATTAATTCCCTGACACAACAGTTGTCATCCTTTTCATTAACAGGACTTGGATTAAGTACCAGAAAGAGGTAGCTTTTAGTTAAAGGAATATCACCTCTTCACCCAAAGAACCCTTCTTTTGAGCATGAACTGAAGTATAAGTATGGTGATCCACCTACCTCTGCTTCCCAAGTGCTGGGATTAAAGGTGTGTGCCACCACTCCTGGACGGATTCTCACTGTCAGTTCTTACATTTGCTTTCCCACCAGTGAAGATAGCTTTCTTCAAGTACATAACAAGTTGAGAAAATTTTCATAAAATTATTTGAGCCCATAAATGGGCACAGCCCCTCTTTTATTTGTTTCCCTTAGTTGCAAACTGAAATACTAGCTACAGTGAGATCATATCAAGAATAACAGGTACAAAAATGAAGAAGAAGGAGGAGGAGGTTATTGTTATTAACAGGCAGGGGTCATTCCCAGTCAAGAGTTTCAGCCACACCCCCAGCCATCAGGGCATCAGTATAAGTCTCTGCTCCAGTGAACTATATGTGTTTTCCTAAAAGACACAGCTCAGCCAGATCAGTCCACTAAAGGAAAGCCAATCACTCTGTCTCCCTGTTATGCAAAGCGTATGCACAAAGAGTAAAACTCCATTTCTGCTCCCTTCCAGTTTTATATTTTTATTGAAAAAAAATTTTGGCTAAGGTAATTGGGCAGAAAATAAAAATGGAATTTTAAAGCTATGAGAAAGGTGATAGAAATCATTATATACAGAGTAGGAATAATTATGTAAATATTAATATCAGATTTAAAAATTCAATAGCATTACTGTATACCAAACCATTGAAAAATATATTTAGTGTACAATTTCATCTATAATCATAATAAAACTTATTTATGAATGGGGGTAGTTTAACAAGATATATATATCCATATATATGTGTGTGTGTGTGTGTGTATATATATTAGAATTTAATAATAAAAAATTAAAATACAGAAAATATTTTATACCAGTTTCTTTTAGAAATGATTTATAAATGAAGTACACTGTTAATTAAAAGTCCATCAAGTATTTCAATTAAAGAAAATTATTCCTTTTATGTGTTAAAGTCAATATGCGAGCTGAAATAACTTGAAAAATTAATACAAGCTGATGTTAAAGCACTCCATTAAGATACAAAATCAATGAATCATGATACAGGAATGAAAAAAACACAGAAAAATAGTATGTAATTAACTATTTCTAAAAAGCATATAGAATGTATAAGAATTTTTTTTAAGTGAATCCATTTGGACATTTTTTTCCAAAACAGAAATTATTTATGATTATACTTTAAGCCACTTACTGAAATAAATATAACATGGTATAAAATTCAATATTAGTTAAGGAGGTATCATAAAGTGGTGATTAAGAGATGACCTCTCTGCTTCTAGCTCTATATTATCTCTGTACAAGTTACTTAATCTCTTTGGTCTTCATTTTATCCAGCCATAAAAGAAAGGTATAGTGCCTATTGCAGTAGAATTATTGAGAAGATTAAATTGAGGGAATATGTAAGATACTATCATATAGCAATAGCCCCAACAGTGTTAGTAACTATTTTATTGAGTATTATTATAGATTCAAATGATACAGTAATTAAAATGCTAAAAGTATGTGAGCTATTTGATCTCCAAATGTGAATGATCTTTCAAAGATTTATGGAAAAGAAATAAATTTCAAAATAGAATGACATAAATTTGTAGCTATTAAAATAAACTTTCCAAAAGTAAAAAATGAAAATGTATTATTATTGTTACCCATATTCAGATTGAAAACTGAAAATTCTATAATAAACATAACATCATGGCTAATATATTTAAAAATTTTTTACAACAAAGAATTTTTTTTGGTTGCTGAGTATTAGTCCATTGAATGGCTGTACTAAATTTGTTATCCATTCTTCTGTTTTCTATCTTTGCCTACTATAAATAAAGTTACTAGGAAAATTTATCTATATGTCTTTGAACATGTATTCCTCTTGAGTAAATATCTGGAAGTGAATGGCTGAATAATGTGGTGGGATATGGTTTCTTACAAAATTCTCAAACCTTTTTTAAGTAATGTCATTTTAAATCTACATCAACAGTGTATAGAAATTTTATTTTTTTCATCATCCTTATCAAAACCTGATAATTCATTTGTTTCAACAAACCCTTCTAATAAATGAGTTGTGGTAATGCATTGTGTATTTTTGTTGGCACTGGGCCAATGACTAGTGATACCAGGTTTTGATGTCCTAGTCTTCTATTTACTTATCTTCCTAGCAAATTTTCTATCTGAATCTTTTTTCTACCTAAAAATTGCACCACTTTCTTATTGTTGTTGTATTTGTGAATTATTTATATTTAAATCTTTTAGATATAAGTCTAGTGTATTGAAAACATGTTTCCCAATATTTTCTATCAGTTTATGTCTTATTTTTGTTTTGTCTTAATAACATAAAGAGTTAAAAGCTTGTGTGTATGCATATTTGTATGTGGTCGTGCATAGGTATGTGTGGGTGCACGCACCTGTGGAGGACAGAAGACAACCTCAGGTGCATTCTCAGGAATGCTGTCAACTTCCATTGAGACAGGCTCTTCCTTGGCTTGAGGCTTACCAATTAAACTAGATTAGCGGGCTTGCACGCTCAAAGGATCCTTCTGTCTCTAGCTCTCCTGCACTGGAATTACAGTCATACTACCTCATGCCTCAGATTTCACATGAGTACTGGAAAGCAAACTCAAGTCCTCATGTTTGTGAGGCAAACATGTTACTCATTTCCCATTGCCAAAGAGATTTAATATTTTGATGATATCTAATTTGTTAATATGTTTTCTTTTTTTTAACTTAATGAACTTTATGTTTATTTTTTTTCTTTATTAGTTAGTTTTGTATTCAGCAAATATAGTCAGTTTGGTACCATTATTAGGCTCATCCATGACCTACCCCCTCCCCTTGGCCCCTCCTTGTTGAGGTATATGGGTCATGCATTGTGGAGTTAGCCCACAGTTATGGGTAGGATAAATGTCTCTGCATATCATGATCCAACATGTGGCTCTGACATTCTTTCCGCCCCCTCTTCTGCAAAATTTCCCTGAGCCATGTTGGGTTCATTTTTGGTCTGCTTCAGTGATGAGGTGTTGGGGGCCTCTGAGGCTCTGGCTCACTGATTTGGTAGGAGTTGATTTTTCTCTGTGTTGATCTCCTTCCCCCTTGTGCTGGTATCCGGTTCATCAGGAAAACAGCCCCCTTGCTTGTTTTGCCAATTTTTCTTAGTTGCAGCCGGGGCCCTTTTGAGGTAATATGTTTTCTTAAGACTAATGTTTTATTGCAACCAAAGATCCCACCTTTTTTCTATTTTTTTTAACCTGGATGACTCATAACATTTTAACTTACTTTCAATTTTAAGCACTTTTCAAAATTTTTAGTAAGAGTACAAAGATTAGTGAGATAGCTCAGTGGTTAAGAGCACTTTCCTTGCCAGCATGAGGGTCTGGGGGACCTGAGTCTCGTGAGCTGTATTAATCAGCTCCCATGTAAATAACTGGGCCAAAAAGGAACCATAGTCTCTCTCTCTCTCTCTCTCTCTCTCTCTCTCTATCTCTCTGTCACATACACACTCACCCACACATTACACACTACATATACACAACACACTACAGATATACATCTACACATGCCCTTACAATGAAGTCAAAGAAATTGGAAGATAGCTTCCTTGGCTCCATCATCCATCAATTATAATTCATTATAATTTTAAGTGAATATGTGAAACTTACATATAGTCAATGATGTCACTTAGTAAAACTAAGAATTTTAGGAGTATGCAAACTTTTGTTTTTTAAAGATGTTGGCAATGGTCTATTAAAGGACTTTATTGTTGGGGAAGGAAAACTTACTGAAGAGAACATGACAAGAGTGAGGACACTTGTAGAAGTAAAATGTAACTCCATAGTAACACTTCTTCATTGGGTGATGGGCACATGAATTTTTTTTTTTTTTTTGCTGTTTTTCCTCATTGTCTGCATATATTTCAAGTAATCATGTATTTAAATAACATGTAAAATAACACTTAGAGAAGCATGTGAGAAAACTCTCCTTTAAAGAAATAAAAACAGAATGGAGTTCGGGTGGATTTTGGTTCTTGACTTTGTTACATATGCACTGACATTTCTATCAAATGTCACTGCTGACCTCTGTCCTCTCACTATGTTTCTGTCAAATAGGCTTTAGGACTCTCAAAATTTGGAGTCAAAATCATTTCTTCTAAAGCTATTTCCTGGGCTGGGGAGATGGTTTGGCAATGAAGGCACTTGACTAAAAAATAAAAGGACTGAGGTTTGATTCCTCAGTACCCATGTAAAGCCAGATGCACAAGGTGGTGTATGAGTCTGGAGTTCATTTGCAGTGGCTAGAGGCCCTGGTGAGCCAAATCTCTCTATCTGCCCCTTCCTTCCTTCCTTCCTTCCTTCCTTCCTTCCTTCCTTCCTTCCTTCCTTCCTTCCTTCCTTCCTTTGTTTCTCTCTCTCTCACTCAAATATATAAGTACAGTATTTTAAAGTTATTTTGTACCAGCCCAAAGACCCAGGTTCAATTCCCCAGAACCCATGTCAGCCAAATGCACAAGGTAGCACATGCGTCTGTAGTTCCTTTGTGGCAGATGCAAGCCCTGGTGCTCCCATTCTCTCTCTGTGTCTTATAAATAAAAAATTCAAAAAATATTTTAAAAAATTGACTGGACTACTAAATTCTGCTACTGTGTAGTAGTATGTGATAGTTTGAATATATGACCTCACAGACTCAAGTGTTTTAACTTTACCGCTTCAGTCCCCCAGCTGGCAGATCCCTGCTATACAAGGCATGTCATGGGAGACAGAGCTTGGAATCCAGCTCTAAGGTGTGTTTGGGGGCAGATCTGGGTCCAGCCCTACCAGGTGTGTAGAACAGTTTGGGCTCTGGTGGTTCCTCTGCTTGGGTCCAGCTTCTTCTGCCATTGATGGTGCACCCCTGGATTTTGTAAGCCTGAAATAAACCCCTTTCCTCCCATTAGCTGTGTCTGATTGGATGTTTGTCCCAGAAACACAAAGTTAACTGTAGTCCAAAAGAAAACTGAAAGATACTTTTACATCAGATTTGGTGGAGTTACTAATGTCATCTGAATGCTATGAAAATACTATAGCAATATTTAGGGATGGGGAAAAGAAACCATTCTTGCTTGAGTACTAAATGTGTGTGTGTGTGTGTGTGTGTGTGTGTGTGTGTGTGTATAAACATCCGCAGTTCATTTTTACTAAACAATAGGTTTGAGACTACTTATAAAATTTCTCTTCACATTTTGCAACCTACCAATTTAAATGATGTTGTTTTCGTAACTATGGCTTCCACTATGAACAATACATATAATTCTGCAAAGAAGGAACAAAGAAGGATGAATAAAGAAGACACTTCCATTTTTTTCTTAAGAAAAGGATAATTCTACTACTAGAACTACTTTTTCCTGTTGTGAGGAAATGCAGGTCAGCAAAACTGGGGTATTAAAATGTCAGCTCAGTCATCTTTTCCCATGTCTGCCCCATTCTGGCTGCAACTTTGCAAGGTAGAAAAAGCTAATTTAGTGGCTGGAGCTAAATTAGACTTCTTAATTGACATTTCACTTTCATCTAAAATTAGGCCAGCACATGTTTAAAAATCCTTTTTATTTTGAATAAATTAGAGAACAGCTTGTACAGGCTTGTAAAGATCAGAAGGTGTAGTAAGGACAAACTCAGCGGAGCTTTCTCCCAGTTTGGCAACTGCTGCCTCAGGTGTGTGTCTGAATGTGGTTGGTGACCTGTCTTGGACAGCCGAGACTACCTGGCCTGTGAATTAAGCATTCCTGGGACCCTTGATTTGATCTGTCTCAGTAGATCTCAGACTTTTGGGTCTTAAGACCCCATTGTACTTGGAAAAACTGAGGACCCAAATATTCTTTGGTTTTACATGGACTAGATTTTCTGATGCTTCACAAGAGAAACAGCAGGTTTGAAATTTCTTATATATTTATTGATCCATTTTAACACAGCAATAGGATGCATGACATTTTAGCACAACTGTAACATTTTAATATGAAACTACATGTTAAATCCCCAAATATAGTGTTAAGTGGTGACATTTTTTGCCAATATCCTAAATGTCTGGCCTTACGAAAAAAAAAAAATGGCTGGATTCCCATATTTCTGCATACATTCTTGCTATCCTATGCTGTTTAGTTGACATATGTGTAAATCTGGCCTTATATTAAAATGTAGTCAGGAAGAACAAAGCTATATTAATGACTTTTTCAGTAATTTGGGAACTGGTCTTTGATACTATCTATACCCACACTCAACAAGCACTATCTTCTTAATAGTGAATACGGTGTGGAATCTGACACCAAATCAAAAGTATTTTATCCTCTGTTATCTTAAATCCACTTAGCTATGTTTCACTTGGCATGGACCTCTCTGTATATATCATATTGTATTGATCATTTTATCCATAGTGATTCACAGAATTATGATTGATCACCTTACCGTTACTCATTTATGGAATTATGAAGGTCATAATTTCAGTCCACTTTGTTACATACCATAAAAATACATTCAATACTATTATTGATAATAAATTTTGATAATATTTTAGTAATTTTTAGTATTTTAGGGAGCTGTCAAGCTAACATGTTAGACATTGAATTTTCAAAATTAGTCTAACATGTTTTTCTTTTCTGGAGACAATAGTATTTCACTGTATATTAAAAGTGCTACATGTGTATGTCCTACTTTGTCACCAAGAAAATTTAAAGACATCTCCTCAAGGATCTAGATTTAGCAACAGCATTCAATTTCAGTGCTTCATCAAAAAACATTCTTACACAACACTTTAGTTTTTGCTGCTGGTTTTGTCTTTGAGTACCTCATGGTTTTAAATACCAAGATTTCTAGTAGAGTGTGGTGTAGCGCCCTGATTGTGGTGCCATAGCTCTCCCCATCATTGCTTTCGCACTAAGGAGTGTCAATGTGAACACATGGAAGTTGCAAATAACATCGTGATAATATCATGAATATAGCTTTGACTTCATGGCCTCCTGAAAAGTCTGTGAAGTACACTTGATAGATACCAGTCTAGTTAATAGCCCACAGAGGGAACCAGTTCACTCAATGGATAACTCTGTCTCCAAAGTGATTTTTTCAGAGCATACATAGGGAAGTTTGGGGTATAGGACAAAAACAAGAAGGAAGAAATGGCCATCTGTCTGAATCTTGCATGCAGTGCTTGATAGCAACTTTCATACAAAATCACGGGGAGCATGGCCCTCTTGTGTTTGGATTAAATGTATTATGCTGAGACAAAACTTTGGGAAGGTAATCCAGGTGTGGTGGCGCATGCCTTTAATCCCAGCACTTGGGAGGCAGAGGTAGGAGGATCGCCATGAGTTTGAGGCCACCCTGAGACTATGTAGTGAATTCCAGGTCAGCCTCAGCTAGAGTGGGACCCTACCTCAAAAAACAAAAAACAAAAAACAAAAAAAAAAAAAAAAGAAAGAAAGAAACAAAAAAATTGGGACGATTAATAGTCTATGTTTGTATATTATTTTAAATTCAGACCCTGAGTTGCTCTTTAGCCCTTCAAGTACTTTCAGTATATCAGAACAAAATAAGTATTCTATTAGTTTGTCTTTTTTTTTTTTTTTTTCCTGTCAGTGCTGGCACTTGAACGCACAGCTTGGGCCTTGATAGAAAAGTGCTGAAGTATAGAGCTACATCCCAGGCTCTCTTCTCTTTTTAAAACAGCAGCACAGACACATTTGTGTATTACCAGATTAGCTCTAATCTAGGCTTTTCATCAAAATGACTTAAGCGTTTCAGATGTACTTGAACCTAAATATTACCATTTAGATGCAAAGATAAGTTGAAATGACACCAACTCCAAACATTGATGTGCCATTCCTTCATACAAGTTTCATTTTTTTTTTTGTTTCTTAAAATGTATTTATTTATTTGACAATTTTGCATGTGCATATGTAGTGCATTTTGATATTTACCCCCTATTATCTCCGTGTTTCTCCAGTTCCTAGTCTGTTTTGATGTCTATTAGTGAGGGACTCTGAGTTTAATTAGGATTTCTTGCATGAGCATAGGTCAGGGGTTATTTCCTGAAGAATGGACAGCTTATCAGTGGCTACAGCACTGAAGAAAATGTCTCCCTTGCCCTAGTAAAGAAGATGAGCTTCTTTCCAATAAGAACAACCTCCATTCTAGTGGACATGTGTCACAAGTACACGGCTGGATTTACTTTGACAAGCTGACAACCACTTTTTGATAATACCTTTGTTTTTTGAAACCATTGAAACATTATCCTAAGTTATTGATAAACAAAAACAAAGAAGTAAAATCAGCACAGTGAAATAAAAAACGTAACAAATAAGGACTTTCATCCCAGCACTCGGGTGGCAGAGTTCGGAGGATCGCTGTGAACCCGAGGCCACCAGGAGACTGCATAGTGAATTCCCAGGTCAGCCTGGGCTAGAGCGAGACCCTGACTCAATAAAACCAAATAAAAATTAATAAATAAAGAGACTCAGTTAGGAAGCTTGTCTATAGCTTCAAATTTAATTTGAATTTCTTGTGAAATCTTAACAAAATTTATCTTTCTGTCCTTCTGGTTCCTCCTGCACAAGATGGCTGAGAACCTCCTTTATGTGATTGATGTTTATGTTGAATGAGAATATAAACAAAAGGACTTTGTGACATCTAAGATTTTCTTTTTTTAATTTTTTTTTTATTTTATTTTTTGAGGTAGGGTCTTCCTCTAGTACAGGCTGACCTGGAATTCACTACGGAGTCTCAGGGTGGCCTCGAACTCATAGGAATCCTCCTACCTCTGCCTCCCGAGTCCTGGGGTTAAAGGCGTGGGCCACCATACCTGGTAAGATGTTTGATAAGCATTATATAATGCTATCATAATGGTGGCCATTTTATAAGGTTGTAGTAAGACCTGAGGAAGAAAATGCAAGATCATGAGTCCTCTGAGAACAGAAATATTTGTTTCAGTTGCTGATCCATGGCGAGCACCTAAAATACTGCCTGGTACAGAGGAGATGCATAGGAAACACATTTGTCCAATGTGTTCTATGAAAGGTCCTCCTGTATGCTCATCTCTATTAGCCCATGAACAAAATATTTTTCTGTACTTGTTGCCCATGTACCAATCATACACAGGTTATCTCTGGAGGTTTTGTTTATCTTTATTGGTGTGGTTATTGCATCCCTCACTAAATCAAACTCCATGAAGGCAGGAACAGTGTCCAAATGGTTCCCCATTTTATTCCCTGACCTCAGTACTGGAGATGTTTACTGGAAAAAAAAAAGAGCCCTGAACTTTAAAAATAAAAAAAAAATTAAAAATACGAAAGCAGTGCTTCTCATGGCAATGATATGCTGACATGTGAGCTACCAGGCACCATGTCACCAACCCTAAATTAGCAAGGATCTTGACAGGCAACAATGCACTAGCTATCTGCATGCCACAAACACTGATGAGAGATAAGAGCACATTCTTCCAGGATTGTTTCTCATTGCAGGTGGAGTGCAGGAACTCAGGAAAATCTATGTTATCAAGCTGAGATGGAATCCCAGGCACACCACAACCCAGCCTTCACCACTAGGAACAAAATTAAAAGGGACAGCCCCCAAGAGATTTCACGGGGTGGGGGGATGAAAAAGGCCTAGCATTCCTTTTTTAAGTGGATGGTTCAACTATGCAAGTGTACCAAGCAATTCCTCTGCTAGAGACCAGAAAGTTGAGAATAAATGTCTATTTTTTTAATGGGTTTTCTGCTTGGGCCAACGTTGGAGGCACAGGCGTGGTGTCATGGAGACCAAACAGAAATGCAATCTTTGGATGCGGCAGCTGCCTCCTGCTCTTGCCAGCTTAGACTGCTAAGGCAGGAGAAAAGAGAATTGTGGAGCTAAGAAAGTTTAATACCTTGGAGCTGATATATAAGGTATTATTTTGTCTTTTTGACAGGGTCCATTGCTATTTTTTACCCAGCTTGATGCAGGGGTTATGTTGGAACTTTAGAAAGAAATGATTTATTTTTAGTGCTATTTGTGTTACATCAGCTCCCTCCCCAGTTACTTGTCATTTTATTCATTGTTTCTAATGTAAAAATGACCCCTTCTCCCTCTTATTTCCTTTTTAAAAACTGCACACCAGTCAGTATCTCTTTGAAAATTCCCCTAATGTGTCCAAGTCCAGGTGTCTTCCTCCCAGTGCTCCAATGGGTCTATTCCTTCAGTCTCCTACCTCCACATTCCTGCACCCAGCCTCCTTGCCTCCTCCGTCCTCAGTGTTGTTTCTCATTTAAATGAACAGTTGGATTCTTTTATTTCTTACAAGTGCTGGATTCGCCTTATCGCCCTCATTCCTTCGGGGATTGCCAATTGGTTTTATCCACGGATGTATCATTTCTCATGCTTCCTTTTTTTTTTTTTTTTTTTCTTACAAAGAGAAAGAACCTCTCCGTCAACAAGCCTCTCCGGAGTGGAAGATTAAAAACCTAGACATCACCTACCTTGCAGCGCTACTCCCAACTGGGTTGTGTAAAACTCAATTAAACGTGTCCCCATTGAATACCGCATTACAGTACATTAAACAGAAAATTCTTCAAGCGTGATGACAAAGCTGGAATCCCTGCCTCAAAGCCGTTCCTTGCAGCTTTCTTTAACATTTCTGTCTTTATGGTGCAAGTCTCCCGTTGATACAACTTTAGTCCAACCTTGGAAAAAAAAAATCAAAGAACCCCACAGGGATTATTAGAGACAAGGGCGTGGGGGAGGGAGAGACTGGTCTTGGCACTTCCCAGGAGCCTCTCTGGAAACTATACTGCGAAAAGACCATGTAGAGCTGGAAAGCTGTGGGGTAACAATTGATGCCATAACTCCTTTATTTGGGACAGGTGAATTTTACAGATTTCCACCTCTATCAGGAATGTTATGGTCCCCAGAATACATATTAGACAGACATATGAGTCCTTAGGGTAAGGGATTTACAGACATATATGCACAGTCTCTTCCTGGAACAAACCTGAAATATGATCCCAGGTCTATGCTAACCCTCAAAACTGTTATGAAATACAAACTATATCCTATTTTTATTCCTTGTCCTCACCAACTATTTTTTATTTATAATCTGCATTACTAAGAAACAAGCCTCATATTTCACCTAATTGGGTTTTCAAACTCTGTAGATTTAGATGTTTAAGCTTCCTCTTCTGGTTTTAAAGTAATTTTCCAACATCAGCTCATTAAACAACTCACATCAGTTTTACAAAGTTTTGTCTAAAACTGCTTTCCTCCAAATGTTAAAATATTGACTTAATGCCAATGTCTCTGCTGTTGACATTTGAGACTTTTTCCTGGTTTCAGATTTTGTCAATCCCAAGAATAAGGAACCCTCTTTCCTCTCATCCTGGCTGTCAGGTAGTGCGGGCATGAGCAGCCATGAGGACATATTTAAAGCATTATTGACACAGTTTATTATCATACTTATACTTCTGTAGTTGGATGATTTCTATACTATATTCAGAAATTTGGAATAAATGATTGGAAAGCTATGCAGTATTGATAATAATTTACTGAAAGATACTAATGCTTTAAGGATAAGTCCAAATAACTATTTGATTAATCAGTGTTAAAACAGTACTTTCATGTGGAGCTAGGGGGCATGGTAATACCAGAAGTTTCATTATCACAATTAGAAATTTTAACTATAAGCATTAAATAAAAATTATGCTTATCTGCACACATGCACACAGATATACATATACAGTATACATATATGAATATAATATGTGTAGTCACATTATACATATGTGTGAAAATATGTTTAGTTTTCCTATTCTGGTTTGCAACTTAATTTTCCTACATCTGTACAGTCCCTAATTTTATCCTTAGTGGTTCATCTTAATTTGCAGATGGGGTAGATCTTTGCTCTTTATCATCACTATTTTATAATGTGTTCTGCAATATTTTAAGGACAGAGAAAATACTACCAGTTTTGGACATGCATAATAAGATTGTGAATTCAAGTCTTTAAAATGGAAATTAAACTGATTTGAAGATTGGGTTACCAGTAAAGTCTTCCTCAGTGGTATCCGGCTACAGAGATTACTGGATCATTCTACAGATCTAATAACTTAAAATCAACAAGTGAAAATCATGCTCTGAAAAGCAAGCTATAGTTCTTTAAGCCACAGATGGATTCTTAGCTCCATCAACAAGTGTATTTGATTAAGTTTCCAGTCTCTTTGTTCAAGGAAGTTTTCATAGATTAGCTGATTATAGTCATAGAACAAATTAATATGAAGTATAACCTAGAGAGATCTGGAAAGAGTTTATCTTCTTTTCCAAACTCTTTGTTAATATCAGGATATAGCATGACATATTTTCCATTCCAATGCCATTTCTTAATGATTACTCATGGTAATTTAACCCTTATCTCATGAAGAATTGAAAAGAAATACACAAAAAGCTAGCATCCTTCATACCGCCCCCTGTAGAACAAGGTGGTGGCTTGGTAAATACATTTCCATGTCACACTTTCATCTTAAACTCATGTAAACTACTGAAGAATTACTATCACTTGTCCTCAAAAAATTTAAATGAAAGACATAATTTTATGGAAGTATATTCCTTCAATTGTTTGAATCTACTTTTTGCATATGAGATATTCTCTTCAATTCAAATATTTGGCACTTTATAATTGTATTCTTTATAAAAATCTATATATTCTAAGAGGGTGAGAATAATCTTTGTTAAAAATAGTTATAATTGTTTTATGACATTTTTGTTACTTTTATACTAAAAAAAAAAAACATTTAGATGTTTTTGTTATTGTAAATGTATTGCCCAACCTCTAACATCAGTGAACTATTTGGCTGTCCTGAGAACCAATTCACTCCCTCATGTCTCATATGCTTCCGTTCCAACATTTCTGAGCATTTGTCTCAACTAACAAATCAGCCACATTAGTTCATCATACTTTCAGAGTTGAAGGTTAGGGCATTGTGGCCAATAGCTGTTAACTGTATGATTTCTTGGGGAGCTTTTTGTTGTTCCTATTTTTTGTTAACAGATGTGAAATTTGGGTTATGAGAAGCTTCTAAAAATGTATTTCTCCAACACTGGTTTAGGTACCTCATGAAACACAGATCAAACTATATTTTCAGATTATTCTGAGTATTTTATTCCAGTAAGGAGTTGCCAAGGCTATCTGAGGTTGTCTGGTAGTGTCCACTTCCAGTTCTCTAATTAAGTGTGTGTACCACATTCCCCTAAGATCCATCTCCTCCCGATATATATTATTCCCTGTTCTCAGAACCCTGGTTACTATTACTCATTATTTCTCCTTCAAGTAATTGTTTTACCTCTTGGCCATTCATTTTTCTTCCAGCTATCGTTTTCATAACTTCAATTGCCTATTAACTGATATAATAATGCTGATATTTTCCATGGCTTTTGCTGTTTTCATCTAGGGATTTCAAAGTGCTTTGAAGATAGCTCTGTTGCTTTGTGGAAAGCAATTAATAAGACAAAGAGAAATAAAGAGCCCAAAAGTGAAGGAGCCATATATATTCAAACACCCAGACCACTGGAAAAGCTTTAAACGTTATTCATCTTCGAATCATTTTGGTTAGATGGTTGGGAAGGTAACTGATAGATTGAAGGTACAGAAAACTCTAGGGATGTGATTTGCTTTAACTGGTCAGGGTGAATAAAATGTAAAGGTCTTGGCTGGAGACATGACTTATCCAGCTGTTAAGGCACTTGCCTGAGAAGCCTAAGGATACAGGATTGATTCCCCAGTACCCACATAAGCTAGACAAGGTGGCACATGCATCTGGAGTTTGTTTGCAGTGTTTAGAGAGAGGCACTGATGCGTGCATTCTCAGTATCTATCTTCTATCTATCTATCTATCTATCTATCTATCTATCTATCTATCTATCACCTACCTACCTACCTACCTACCTACCTACCTTTCTCTCTCTCTCAAGTAAGTAAGTAAGTAAGTAAGTAAGTAAATAAATAAATAAATAAATAAATAAATAAAAAATCTATAAAAAAATAAAATGTAATGGTCATTGAACTACAAAAGCTAAGGACTTTTGACTTAGGTCCTTCCTTTTCTAGTGATCAAAACTGTTCTTTGATTTGATGTCATAGTTCCCCATAACTTCCGTACTTGCTCAATTAAAACTGCTTTCCCCTTTTGAGGAATCTATTCTTGCACAGGAGAAGAAACCAACTGAGACATGTTGTTTCCTATCCCAGCTTCATTTATTTGTAGAGGAATGCATGTGAACCAAGAATGCTTCTGCAGTAGCACTCTCTGCCATGACTGAAGCCACAGTAGGCGAGAAAGCAAGCTGCTAGTATACACTGCAATATGGATAGAAAAGTCTTAACAACAAAAAAGCTATCAGCTTATCTCATCCTTGAATATAAAAATATTAACTATGAGTTGTTATCTATTTTATTGCTTCCCAGCCAAATTTATTCTCTCTACTTTAGACTTTAACAATCTAGAGGGAAAAGGTGGGAGGGGGAGGAATGATTTAAGGATAAAGCTTTCATTTATTCATTGAATGAATAATTTTTATGCCCTTCTTATTAGGACTTAGGTATTGATCTCAAAGCTTCTCTGTTCCTAGGATTGTATTAAAGAATCAAGTTCTTACTAGTGAATGTTTTAAGGAAGATGCCCTTTGTAGATGTTGTCTGTAGAATGTTTACTAGATAAAAATCTTCCAAAACTGATATCATTCTTTCTCAAGTTCTGTTAGCATCTCAACAGAAGCAAATGCCATAATGGTATCTTTCCTGCTTTGAGAGCAGCTAAGATTCTTCTACTGACACATCTTCTAGGAGTGAACTTAAAAAAATCAGAATCAAGGAGTTCCTATTAAAAGTCATGGCCTTACACATTTACCCTCCTATCTGTTCCACAAAGCCAGAATTTTTTGACCTGTAGGGCATAGCATGAGACTCTTCTGTTTTCTTAAGCATTTCCTGGCTAGGCACATTGTACTGTGGTTGTGGGAGTAGAGTGACATGGATGAGATTTAAGACTGCAATATATGAGGCAATTATCAAAATATTCATTTATTCTCTGACCAGCAATGGATAGTGTACTGGTGTTACAGGACACAATTTTAGTGGTCAGAAATGTGCTGGTAAGTTATAGAGAAACATCCTAAATAATGTTTTACTGAAAAATTCAGCAATTTTGTATAGTTCATAGGTGAAATCCTAGAACAGATAGTTTTAGGGATCAGAAGACAATTTTTCATCTCTTCCTAATCAGTTCACTGTAAAAGATTCAGACAAGTACCTCCATGTGTGTATATGAATGTTTGCATATGTGTTTATGTATATGCATAATAAACCTGGATTTGTGAATCAGTTAATTATTAATTTTGGCATTCTAACCAAAACAGTTTGCTAATGAGTACGGATATTATTATCTGTATTCTTCACTATAGTGCCTATAAAATTGCCAGCCACCCAGTCAATGCAAACTCAATAAGTATTACATGAGTGAGACAATGAACCAATGAATTAAAAGAGAATAAACTAATGAAAAATACAGGTAGGTTTGATTTAATCTTTGTTGCTTGCTAGTGTTTTGTGTCTTGAACAAGTTTTATGCTCCATGAACCTCACTGGTCTTTTCCTGAAAATAATCTGTTAGTACGTAATGTTCCAATGACAGTGAGTAATGACTATAAATAGACCCACTTCTTTTATACAGCTCTCCCTGCACGTCTATAGATCTAACATGTATGCAAAATGGATGCTTATACAATAAAGTATTGCAATGTTGACTTTTAAATAATTCAGACTTGGTGTGTAGACATGAAGAAGATGGCTCAGCAGTTGTTTGCATACCTGGATGGCCCAGATTTAGTTCCCAAACCACACATGGAAATGGCACAACAATATGAAGTTCAGGGGCTGGACAGATGGGTCACTGGTTAAGGTGCTTGCCTGCAAAGCCAAAGGACCTCTGTTCATTTCCTCATGACCCACATAAGCCATGCACAAGGTGGTGCATGCGTCTGGAGTTTGTAGTGGCTAGAAGCCCTGGTGTGCACATTTTCTCCCTCCCCTTCTCTCTCTCTCTCTCTCTCTCTTTCTCTTTCTCTGGCTCTTGCTCTCTCAAATAGACAAAAACAAAAAAAGAATATAGAGTTCAATGGTAGCTACAAATGGCCCTGGAGTGTCCCCACCCTACCTACATGTAAATAATAATTTTAGAAAATGAAAAATGGGTGTGTAGTATTGTTATAAAAAGGCAATGCCTATTATTCTGGAATTATCTAGTATGACAATCTAAGGTAAGAAAATATCTTAATTTCTGACAATTCCAAGTTTATGAAATAAATATGTAATTAACAATTTCCTTCTGTTTTAAATATTATAATCAGTGTAACAACCCAACTAAATCAAAAAATTTTATCATTTTGAATGAATTTCACTGTTTGTACCAGGGATCTTATTTTTTGTGCCATATAAATAAGCTGTTCCCAGTTTAAAAAAGTAACTTGGGGGGATTTGTTTGCATAATAAAACACAATTCTTTAGTTTCCAATAGCTAGAATAAAAAAAAAATGAATAAATCTAATATCATAGTAACGACTATATCAAGGGGCTTTTATTTAAGGGGGCGAAGAAATATTTCCTGAATTTTTTATTACTATAGGGCAGATCTGACACCATTAGTTTCCCATCTGTGATAAATACAGGCGAGTAGAACTTGACAGGCCTCACTATAAAGTAGGTTATAGATAGGTTCAAGCACCCTTCCTTCCGCATAGACCTTTAACACTCCATGCTGACGGGGCCGCTTGAGCAGAATGACCAAGGTTTGATTTTAGGCTTCTAGGTCACAGTTTCACCTTGACAATAATTCTTTCATTTCCAGAAGTAACATTTTCTAGGATCCCTAAGGTACTTTCATTTTTGTAAGTAGTGTAAGAAAAAAAAAAAGATAGGGGGAAAAAAAAGATAAATCTTAATTCACATGCTGGAGGACTATCTCTGTGTCTTGAGCACAGAACTTCGAATCCAATCCAAGAACTGGCTGTGTATTAGAAGTCTGCAGATTTAAACCCCGTCCGCCATGATCAAACTGGATTTATGAAGCATCATAACTCTCCAGACACCATCCAGCAGCTTATTAATTTAATAGACTCCTGTCCATTCACTGATGTTCCTGCCCTGACAGTCTCTCAAGATAAGGCGAAAGCCTTTTGACAGGACAGAGAGCATATATATTTTCTTCTGTTTTCCAGTGGATAGGTTTGTCGACAACTTGAAATGTGTGTCTCAGCATATTTTTTTTCCTTCTTTCTCTTTTTGCTCTGCAGGAAGGATGGCAGAAGAGAGTAGCCTAAGAGGGTCAGAGGTTCTTGTTTCCCTTAAGTACTTATTTAACATTTTGTTTTGCAAAACAACAATGGGCAGATTTAAATGTGAGACATTTTTACCATGAGAAAAACAGTATCACAGTTTCACACCCAAATTAAATTAAGAAGTGTTGGAAAGAAAATTAAAACAGCAATAAACAGCCCTGTTAGAGAATAGCAGCACTTCTTTTCTTTTCTAGAACCCCATTATGTAGAATGAGGGGAGCTCAAGGAAAAAAAAAAACAATATTCAAGCTGTTGCATATCTATAAAAAAAAAAAACAAAGAACTTTTCAGTAATTTTATTCTCTTTTTCTGACAGCCCTATGCTCTAATTTTGAATCTCAACAAAAGTATTGTACCAGTAGCTAGAAAGGTTAGCTGTTTGTATTGTATAGTGTACCATTCTTTAAAGTCATGTCAGTAATGAGGAGACCTTGGCTTCCCAAAGTTAAATGTGTCAATGAATTACCCGAGTTCTTATTAAAATGCAGGTATGGATTTAGGAGAACGGACTGATGCCTGAAGTATGTTTCTAACGAACTGATACATATTGTTGCATGGCAGGCCACGTTAAATATCAAGTACTACACAGCGTTTTGAAGAGGGTACACTTTAAATATGAAGAAGCCATACCTTATTATTAACCACAGGAAACATAATGAAGGATGACAGAAGCAAGATAGCTTTTGCATAGGGACAGAGGCACATGGAGATGCCACCTTTTCTGCCCCGGCAAGACTAGAACCAACATCTGATCCAGTCTCATCCAAGATGGCTGCAAGCAACTCCTCAACAACAGCTTCCTGCTTCTTCCTCATCCCAGCACACCTAGGGGCAGGTTCCTCCTGAGCCCACCTCCCTTGCCCACCAACCCATCAGGTCTGTTCCTTAAACACCCGAGTCTGGATCACTCTGAACATGAGGGTATAAGTCTCCCCTGTCCCAGCCTGCCTGGACTTTCTTTCTGGCCGCTGGCTTTCTACATGTATTTTGATTCCAGATGCATTCTTATTTTACTACTTGTGTGATTTCTCTTTAAGCTCTGAGACCTTTGCTATCTCTTTGTCTTCTCTGATCCCCTTTTTGAGGATGATCTGTTGACTTGCCCTTTCATGCTTTGCCTTCCGTGTGTGTGTGTGTGTGTGTGTGTGTGTGTGTGTGTACGTGCGTGCTCATGTATGCATGTCTTCCCCAGAGGGTACCCCCGCACTGGAAGATTCCTCTGTGAAAATTTCCCCATCTCCCCTCCCCTCTCCAGCTGGGCAAGGAGGAGAATTTCTTTCTGGCTTGAGCATTTCAGCTAGCCTTCCTGCTGGGTCCTAACTCGCCCTAAAATAAACCTCATTATTCATACCATACCTTTCTTAGAGTCTATGTTTTCAGTTTTTTCCTAACTTGGATAAGGACTCAAAATTTGGGGTCTGCAGGCATGGACCTTGCATCTTTATGGAATTTATTTCGTCTCTGGACCCAAATTCCCAAACTAGTAATTTAAGCATACTGTGAATTCTTAACAAATTCCCTAACTAACTCAAACACCCAGCCATAAATGTCACATAGTGGTCTGAATCTTACCTCATTTTTAAATACGTGTAAAGATTCATGTTTGCATGTATCTTGAGATAGTTAACTTAAAAATTACATTTCAAGATGGGTGTATATGACTTTAATTCCAGCACTTGGGAGGTATTGGTAAGAAGGTCACTATAAATTTGAGGCCAGCTTGGGGCTATAGAGTGAGTACTTAAGTTGGAGTGAGACCCTAACTAGAAAAATGAAACAGTATGCTTCAAGCCTTATAGTTGGTGTATAGTTCAGTGATTGAATAGTTCTTTCTGTGCCCAAAGCACTGAGTTCGACATCCATCACTGCAAATTATATTATTAATAACATTATTAATAATAATGACAAAATCATTGGAGAAAGTATAGGTACTTGTCTAGTTTGTTAAACTACATCTTCTACTTACACAGTTTTATTGAGAAAATATGTTTCTTACGCATATCACAATTTAAATGCACAACAGAGTACATGGTAGTGCATGCCTTTAATCCCAGGCAGAGCGAGGCAGAGGTATGAGGATCTCCACAAGTTCAAAGCCACCCTGAGAACACATAGTGAATTCCAGGTCAGCCTAGGAAACTTATAAAACCAGAAACTTTAAAACTGAATTATTATTTGTGCTAAATACTCTTTGCAAACCACTTGATTTATTGATTTATATACACAGGGTTAAGATCAAGCCATTCTGTATATCATAGGTAAGAATGTTTGAACAAAATACAATAGTTTAACCCAGAAAGCTATTATTAAAATACAGTAGCATAGTAGGAAATTTCCTTAAGACTTTATATGTATAATAAAACTAATTCTGACAGCATGATACTCCAAAATCTTATTATATGCAAATTACATGTATTTGGGTTGGAGTAGAGAAGGAGACATGTAATTTACTCATTTGATCAAATGTATGAATCCATTATTTCACGTTACAAATATTCTGAGACATCCTCCATGTAGACCAGCTGACAGAAAGCTGGAAAAAGCCATGCTGCATGCAGTTTAATGGGAGAGAGAGAAATAACCAGTGAAGATACCCAACAGTGGACACTGTAAGCTTTATATTTGGCCAGTCAGGCCAAATGAGCTAACAGGTACAATAGGGGCACGTCTATTATGGGGAAACCAACTGCCCTCTAATTTGACTGGAGGCTTGCTCCATAGGAGGGAATTCATCCCTGATCCTGAAAACCTACAACAGGGATAGTTATGAGCCCTAGGGATGTAACGTCTGCTGGTGTCTGGCGAAATGTATGTACTATGCTCAACCAAACTGTCCAGTAAGCACTTCTCTTAATGTTCATACCCATATATTAAAGCTAGTCTCACTTTTGGCTAGAGAACTTTCTCTTTTCAGATGGCAGTGACCTTGAGATGACTCAGAAGGCACCATGGTGCTGAGGAGAAGTGATAGAGGAGTGCTCATCACTGAAATATCTCTATCACACCTTCCATTGTTCAGGGTGTGGAAGAGGTGGCGGAAAGAACATAAGAGCCAAAGGAAGGGTAGGACTCCTTACAATGTGGTCCTGCAGGCATAAAATGGCCTGGATACCCATGACCTCACAGTGCCTGACACTACCTACATAAGATCATCATAATAGGAGGAAAAGATCATGACATCAAAATAAAAGAGAGACTGATTGAGAGGGGGAGGGGACATGATGGAGAGTGGAGTTTCAAAGGGGAAATTGGGGGAAGGAAGGAAATTACCATGGGATATTGTTTACAATTATGGAAGTTGTCAATAAAAAAATTAAAAATAAAATAAAATAAACAAATAATAAATATCTTAAAAGTTGATAATAGCCCATTGCAACTTCCAGTTTTTAAACAGGGACACAAACCAAAGGTGCTGACCCAAAGAACAACCATTCCTGAAGATCTTTATGAATGATGGGTATAGTACAATGATGACAAATATTAGGTTTTCACGAGAAAAACAGGTTTAAGGTAATTTATTCTTAATGAGTTTCAATGGGAGAGACATAGAACTAGGCAAATACATAGATAAAAAGATCTTACCAACTTATACATAAATGTATGTATTTCTGATCTAATCCCTTGGTTGGGTGTCCTTGCATGCAATATTGTGTTATACTATCTTGGTTGACCCCAGTGGTACCTGACAGTTTCAAAGAAGTCAGACAAATGAGAACATTTCTTCTTCAAGGTGCGACTGTATGTCATGGCATTTCATGTGACCTTTTACGTTTAACAATACCCTTCTAAAATGAGATTGACTTATATACCAATAATAAAATTTAAAAAGCCACCAAGTGTACATATCAGAGAAAGACTTGTGGACTGTCATAGTTACTGTTTTACATTAAACAGGATCCAGAAAGACATCCCCAGTGAGACTGAGTGAATAAGTCACCATGACTACCATGCAAAGACCAGTGACCTTTGGTTGGCTAACATCTTTTGAATCTATGTAGATCTTGTTTGTTTCAAATTATTTTTTAATATTTTATTTTGTTTATTGATTTTCAAGGAGAGCGAGATAGAGAGGAGAAAAATACACATAGAAAATGGGCATACCAGGGCCTTCTGCCACTGAAAACAAACTCCAGATGCATGTGCCACTTTGTGCATCTGGCTTTACATGAGTATTAGGGAATCAAGCCTGGATTCTTTGACTTTGTAGGCAAGTGCCTTAACCACAAGACCATCTTTTCAGTCCTCAGATTCTTTCACATATTCATATGCTGACTGGTATAGCCCAATGCATGCTATGGGTGTGTGGGACATTCCAGGGGAATCTTCCTAGTCCATGTTCCATTGCTCTTCAAAACCCTCATTTTGTAAGGCATGGAAGGAATGACAATCTAGGCACTGGATGACATCCACACTGGCTATTGATGAAGCTCTATCACATCACATGGGAGGATATTCTGCTGAAGATTCATCACAACTTCACAAAGTTCTTAGATAACAATTGAAATTTAACAAGGTTATACTATAGGATGGTTTTTGGACACGTAAAAGTGGGGAAAAAAAAGAAACAGTTATTGACTCTGAGGTGTTCCCATCCACCTTAGCTCCCTAGCAGAGTGAACGGCTTCCAAACACAGTGACGCCCACTAAGATTAGACAAGCACCAGTTAACAGCAAAGAAGATAATCAGAAGGTTTTCCAAGTAAGGAAAATGTTATGTAGTTCTAGGGGTATAAGTGAGTTGGTAAAGTGCTTGCTTTGCGAACATGAGGCCTTAAGTACAATCACCAATAGCACCAAAAAGTATTAGGAGAAAAAGATGATGACATCAAATTAAAAGAGAGACTAATGGAGAGAGGCAGGGGATATGATGAAGAGCAGAGTTATGAAGGGAAAAGTGGGAGAAGGAAGGGAAATACCATGGTTTGTTGTTTGTAAGTATAGAAACTGTCAATAATGTGTATATATATATATATATATATATATATATATGTGTGTGTGTGTGTGTGTGTGTGTGTGTGTGTGTGTGCATAATACCACAGAAAATATGATGTACAAAGGCACATGATCAAGTAAGGCACACTGGAGGAATTTTACATGATCGGAACATATGGAATGTGTAGAGGAAATGTGAGAAATTTAGTCACAAGGTGCAAAGAAGTTAAAAACATAGATGAGATAATGTATAGGGAGATGAAAGAAGACAAAATGACAATGTTAATGGATAAGCAGTGATGGAAAAATTATCACTGGGCATGGAGAAAGATGGCTAGATGGAGGCCATTGGAATGAAACACTGGCAACAAATTCAGGACTGGTGATCTGTGGGAAAATCATTTTTACTAAGTTTTGAAGCTCCATTTTTGGTTCTGAGGGGGGGGGATGGTGAATTGAGGAAGTCTAAGGAATTAGTCTAGACAACTTTCCAGTGGAGGTCAAGAGGAAAGGCTTCAGGACTTGGAGTGCATACATTTATTTCTATTCACTTTCCCTAGACTGTCAGAACAACAAACAAACAAAAAGAACTGACAAAAGCGAACAGATGGAGAACAGTAGGCAATGAGAGTGGACAAAGTTTGGAAGTCAGAAAATGGAGGGAAGGATAAACGACAGAAGGGAGCAGTGGGAACTGAAATCCGAGCATTTGAAGAGCAGTCGGCCCACAAGAAGCGGTGGGTTAACTCCACAGAATGCTGCACAAGATCCAGAAGTGGAAGTACCTAGGAAAGACAGGGCAAGCAGTGAAGCTGAAAGTTGGTTGGCAGGCCTGTTGAAGAAACTCTTACCCTACATGCCTAGCCATTCCCTATAGAGCAAACAGAACGTCTTTCCATCCCATTAGGCAGTGAAATATTAGTGTTCAGAGGAGTGAAGTAGATACTTTAGTTCTAGTGACACAGGTTCACTGAAGAAGATTGCTCAAGTGCCTTCTGCACTAGAAAGAGACTAGTATCTCTCTTCTGCATAATGAACGAGGGCTTCTGTGCAGCTAGGCCCATCCTCCCACAAAGGTCTCAGAATACTGCTACAAGGCTCATAATATCAGAGAAGGCACTGGCATTCTCTGGAGAGGCTAACTATACTAAGGAAAAAAAAAAAAAAAAGCTGCTGTATTTCAACCTTATTACCACGACCCATTGTCCTCCTATGGTCCTTCACAAAACGCACCAGTTGAAAGCCCTGTTGCATTCATCCTTCAGTGCACCTCTTAAGAAACAAGTGAGTTGGGAGATGGTTGAGGGATTAAAGGCACCTAGGTTCATTTCCCCAGGACCTGCATTAGCCCAGATGCACAAAGTGGCACATGCATCTAGAGTTTATTTACAGTGGTAAGAGGCCCTGGCACACCTATTATTCTCTTTCCTCACAAATGGATAACAAAAATAAAAATAAAAATAAGCCTATTTATGTATCACAGGTGGCCAATTGAGGTAAGCATTAGCATTAAGTGCAAGGATCAAAATGTGAAGAAAAGAAAAAGGAAGAAATAAGGAATATGGCACAAAATTTGCCAAACATGATTCAATTCCTAAATTCCTAATTCCTGTCTTGACAGATAAAGGAAAGATCACATGTGTACACACATATACTCAATATATTGAAAGAAGTTAGCATTCAGTGGTGAATAAAATACCTTTGTAAATTATAAGTATGATACTTAAATTCAATAACAGTTAAGGAATGAAGTTTGAAGACATTTCAGAAAATTACAAAGTCAAGGTGATAATTTGAGAATATTATTATATACATGGAATGAAAATGAATCTTTTTTGATGGGCGGGGTAGGGGTAGAATCTCACATATCACAGGCTGGCAGAAAATATTCTCAGTAGCAAATGATAACCTTGAACTTCAGATGCTCCTGTCTCCAACTTCAGAGTGTTAGTATTATAGATAGGTATGCACCACTAAGTCTGGTTTAAGCAGTGCTGGGGGTCAAATGCAGGGCTTTGTGTATCTAGCTAGGCAAGTACTCTATCAACTGTGCTACATTCCTAGCCCTTAAATTCTTATCATATTTTGATTTCTCTATTAAATAAAAAGTTCTAGCCTACTAAATTTCATAAATATTTGGTGAGTATATTTGGGAGAGAGACTTAGCATGAAATATTTTTAATAAATAACAAAATGTCAAGTATGAAGATAAATAACACAGAGGAAAAAGAATGTGACTGTAGTGTTCTCCCCAAGTTCATATATTAAAACTCTAATCCCCAGCTTCAGCCTTTGGCAGATAATTAGGTCATGAAGATGGAGCCCTCATGACAGCTATAACATCCTTACAAGCAAAGCTGCAAGAGATCACCCTTTGTCTTGAAAAGGAACCAGGGAGAGAGCAAGATGGAGCCAGGTCACAGTGTGAAGTCACTGAGTCAGCGGCCTTCTTTGTATTTTTAAGCAGAAGCAAGGTGCCTGAGCCATCGGCTGGGGAAACTAGAGGTGTGTAGGAAAAGAATCCACAAATGTACCCAGGGGCAGACCATGGAGGGTTTGGAGTACAGATGATAACTGTGTAGGTTTAGTTCAGGGATTGGCAAGTATTTTTTCTGAAGGACTGAACTGCTGTAACTATAGGATTTTCAGGCTACATGATCTCTCTCACTCATTCATGTTTCTCTTGCTCTCTATCTTTCCCTGTATCGTGCTTGTGGGTGGGGGAGGGTGGTCTGGAGCAGAGCCTCATTGCTCACCTGGGAGAGTAGGGTGGAGGGGTAGGGGCAATCACATACATTAGCAGGAGAGAAACACAGGGTGGCCCTACTCCATCACCCCATGATTTTTCCTCCTGTCTTTGTGAGCTGCAGTCTCTGACCCTCAGGCTTGCACAAGAAGGGCATTTAACTACTAAGCCATCCCTTTAGCATCTAGATGGTCTCTGACCTGGTCAATTCAGATGTGATAGTAAGAAAGCACCCGTTTATAATGCATAAAAATTACTATGGCTATGTTCCAATAAAATTTTACTTGTATAAATAGACAGTAGGTCAGATTTGACCCTATATACTCTATTAATACTTATAATCAGTTTAATTGGATGGGAAGTGCTTGTAAGTTTCTAATTCCACATAACCTTTTTCTCTGTGAAAAAATAAGTCCTTATTTAATTGTTAGTGTTATGTATATGGTGAGACAAAAGTCTAAAATGTCACCTTGAATATTAATTAGAAAAACAAATTGATGCATGCATTAAGGGCTCCCATTTATCGTGTGGTAAAATATAATATAAATCTAATCAAAATTGTTGTTCTTCTGGTGGTGGCAGTGATATTGGTGATGGGCCTTTTGTTTGGTTTTGATCATGATGGTGGTAACATTAGTGGTGGTGGTGGTGGTTGCGATGGTGGTGATGGTGGTTGTGGGAGTGATGGTGAGTAGTGGGTCTTTTGTTTGGCTGTGGTGGTGGTGGTAGTGGTAGTGGGACTTTTGTTTGGCTTTGACCACATTTTTTTTTTGTTTATTTTTGTATCTTTGTTTCAGAATGACAGAGAGAGAAAGAGGCAGAGAGAGAGAAAGAATGGGTGAGCCAGGGCCTCCAGCCACTGCAAACAAACTCCAGATGCATGTGCCACCTTGTGCATCTGGATTATGTGGGTCCTGGGGAATTGAGCCTCGAACCGGGGTCCTTAGGCTTCATAGGCAAGCGCTTAACCACTAAGCCAATGCTCCAACCCCACATTTTTTATATAGGGCTAATTATGTATTATATGCTTATGATTGTTAAGTTGTAATTGTCACTTTATATGACATGCCCAGCATGTCTATGAAGATATTCTGAGAGAGGTTTAATAAGAAGGGAAGACGTATCCTAATCATAGATAATGCCATCCTATAAGCTGGGGGCTTTGAGAGCAGAAAAGGGGTAAGAGGAGAAAACAAGATGGACACCAATATTCATTTCTGCTTCCTAACTATGGCTGCAATAAGACTAGCCACTTTATGCTCCAACAATCCTGTCTTTCTCGACATGATGGACTATATCCCCTCAAAGCATAAGTCAAAATACATCTACCAGGCTGGAGAGATGGCTTAGCAGTCAAAGTGCTTGCCTGTGAAGCCTGAGGACCCAGGTTTGATTCCCCAGGATGCATGTAAGTCAGATTCACACAATGATCTAGCATTTTTTTTTTTTTTTTTTGCAGTGGCTGGAGACCCTGGCATGCCCATTCTCTGTATGTGCCTCTTTTTCTCTCTTGCCAATAAACAAATAAATATTGAAAAATAAAAATGAGCAAATCTACCACACCTTAAGTGGTGTTTTATCAGGTATTTGGTCCAGCAATGGGAAATTAAATAGTACACTGCTATTCTAAGTACTTCCCAATTAATGATTTATACAAATACATGTTGGGTATAGCCAGGACAAAGTTGGGTTGACCAGCAACAAGCATTACTGGGTCAATAAGGACCAGGAAGTGAGATGTGTACGAGGAACAGATAAATTCAAGCCAGATAACAGAACACAAGAAGGAAAATGATAGGTCTGGAGAGATGGGTTAGCAGTTAAGCGCTTGCCTGTGAAGCCTAAGGACTCTGGTTCAAGGTTCAATTCACCAGGACCCACGTTAGCCAGATGCACAAGGGGGTGCACGCGTCTGGAGTTCGTTTGCAGTGGCTGGAAGCCCTGGCACGCCCATTCTCTCTCTCTCTCTCCCTCTTTCTCTGTCTGTCACTCTCAAATAAATAAATAATAAACAAAAAAAAAGAAGGAAAACGGTGATTGTGTGTTTTGTTACAGGTGAGTATGTGGTGTTGAAAGTTCATTAGTGTTGGGTAATATGTGTGAAAGGAGCAGGATGTACTACCCTCTAACTAAACCCTCAATTTGGTCACGTATGTACTGCAATTGTCAATAACTGCCCTCTCAGGTTTCCTGAGAGTATTCAAGTATGGCCCTTAGTATTGTTTTTTTCTAAGTCAAGAGCAACTTGTTTAATATAATGCTTTCAAGATCTCCCTATTTTCTTTCCTGCAGATTTGATAATTTCATTTTTCTTTATAGATGAGCAAAATCACAACTGTGTATATGTGCCGCATTTTGTTTATCTACTTGCCAGCTGATGGACATGTAGGCTGGCTCGATTTCTTGCTACTGTGAAGACAGCAGAAAGAAATATGGAGGTACAGAGTCCTTTGTGGTAGGATATAGAGTTGTTTGGGTATATGTCCAGGAATAGAATTGCTGGGGCATATAGTAGCTCTATATTTAAAAATCACATGTCCTCTTTCTTGTCGAGATCCTAGCTTTCAACACATATTTGCATGTATAGGAGTATGTCTGAATGGGGATATAGACTATGAAAATGGAAAGGAGTTCATATGGGGGGAAAGAAGTACTGAGGAGGGAGGGAGTGAATGAAGGTAAAATGAGATACATGACATAAAAGTGCAAAGAAGGTGGTGCAGGGGTGTAGATTACAAAGGGGCAGAGGAGTGGAAATGTGCAGAGTAGAGTCAAGGGAAACAAATTTTGCTTTAAAAATGCCACAATGACAGTCAGTAATTTGCATGCTAACTATGAAAATAAAAATTAAAAAAAATTGGTTACACCACTGATCTCATGAGCAAACTACTATAAAACTGCACTAATGACAAGCTCAGGACAATTCTGTACACCACAGCCTATGAGATTAGTGCATGACAATTTCAACCTCTTAAATTCCTTCATCATATTTCTCAACTTAGTATTCATATCTCAATACTTAACCTATACTTCACATCTCCGGAGAATCTTTTGTGGGCCATGTGCTATGAGACTTGCTATTATGAAGGCTTTGCTAATAAAGCTCTTTTAATGAGTCTGATGGGCCAAGAAGTATTTACATTAACTTGTACTTACGGCATAGCTATGCTTTATGTTCAGTGACTTGCAGTGTTTCGAAAAATATTTTTTTCTAATTTACTTGAGAAAGGGAGAGAGGTGACTGGGCCAATGAGGGCCTCTTGGTATTGAAAAAGAACTCCAGATGCATGAGCCACTTTATGCATATGGCTTTATGTGAGTAATGGGGAATTGAACCTGTGCTGGCAGGCTTTTGCAAGCAACCACCATTAACCACTAAGCCACCTCCCTTGCCCACTTACTTGCAACTACTTTGCATAATTTTCCTTAGGAAGAAAGTTTGGGGGCATTCATAGATATATTAAAAGAAAATTATTTGTATCATGAAGGAAGAATTTAAATTCTGTCAGTCAGGGGCTTTCTGGGTAAGGCAAAATTTCTGTGTTCTATGGATAAGACAAAGAGCGATTTTGATTTGCAAATATTTTTCTTATATATGGAAATATTCAAAGAAAAGAAATAAAATTAAAATATGTATACAAGGCAGAGGGTATAGTTCTAGGGTATAGCAGTTGCCTAGAAAGCATGAGGTCCTAGTTTCACGCTAACAAGGAAAAATGATTTTAAAAAATTCCACCTATCTTACTACCTTTACAAAAATACATCCATGCCCTTTCATATCAGTAAGCTTCCTGTATATACAATATTTAAATATCACTATAGTCATACTAGACATAAAACCACATTACTACTTTTTACAACTAGAATTATAAGGTAATATTTTACATGCAATATTGTATTAAAATCATTTACTATATCTTACTAATGGAGTTAAAAAATTACTCCAAGGACGTCTTCCTCATCTTAGCTGTCTAAGATACTTTTGTGGGTAGCTTTCAAGATCAGCATCTGTATGAATGACAAGCTAACATATTTCAGCGATAGCAGCTCACCTCTCAAAAACCCTGCTCTTCATTTCTCATTTTTATTCCTGTAATACTAATATGTCCTTAGTTCTTATCATTTGCCAACAGTCTAACTGGATTTTCTTACCCCTAAGAAACACAGGCTATAGTCATACATGGACTTAAGGTGATTTTGAATATTTTTTTTCCATAACAGCACATCTAACTCACTCTGGTAATTAATGATATTATCATGCAGAGATACTTCCCAGTATCTCATTAGGACAACTCACTGTGAGGTTCGTATGAAAATAAATGTGTTTTGCACATCATGTAGAATACATTAATGATAACTAAGAACATAAACTGCAACAGGAACAGACTCAGGTTGATATAGCATCAGAAATCATTAACATGCTTGTAGAAACACGAATGCATAGTAAGAAGTAGAAATGACAGAAGGTCCAATATTTGCTGAAGTTTCTGTTGCTCTGTAATTTGCAACAGAAAGCCTATTACCAACATCACATTTGCTAGTGGGGTCGCTTGTCTTGGCCTTGCAAAGCCCTCAGAAATGACAATTTGCATCAAAACTGTGAATTTCTAAAGCAGCCATTTTTACAATCAGTGATTCCTAGTACAGGCATAATAAACTACTCATGCCTCAAAATTTATCTCTCATTCTAATAGAACATAACCAGAAAAAGCCTCAGATGTTCATGAAACATGTTAGATTTTCGGCGTCGCGTTATCCTGTGGTGCTCTGCAATCAATTACTGTTATACCACCATCATTAATAATTTTCTTAATGAAAATGATTCTGTTGATCTCCGTTGTATTTTAATTATCAGAGTTAAGCATAATTACACTGCAGCTCTGAGCTGGCATGTGGACTCCTTTAGGGCGCAATTTTGTTTTAACACACTGATAATGTAATTTTACATTGTGTCAGTTTGTTTGGTTATTATCCAGTTGTACAATTCCACTGTATTCCAGATAACAGATAATAACCTTAGTACCTCCTATATCCTGAAGTCATTTAAAAAGCAATATTGGAATTCTGAGTCTAGCTAACTTAATCGCCTTATGATTTTATAATTCCCACTGCTAAATATTTGGTTCAGGCACTCACCCTCTTTTAACAATACAGTGAAATGAGACAATAGTTATACATTTTTATGAATCTAGCAAATGGTTCACACACATGTTTAAAATGCACAATTTTTTTCTTTTAAGTTATTTTATTATTTATATTAGGCCTTCTAAGTAATGTTCAATATTAACTTGCAGACTACTCTGTAGATCAGTCACCACATAAGACAAAGCTATTAAATCAGAACTCTAGCAACATGCATAACCTCTATTTGGAGGTAGGTGAACCAATGAAGTAATAACTAAAGATGTTTGATTTGAATATTTGATCAATTTGGTCAGTGCACAGAAAGTAACTCACCCAGGCTATATCATATTAGATTTTGTGTCATTATTTCCACAGTGCCTAGTATAGGTCCTTGGCCATAGAAGACAACCAATCTATAAAGGGTTCATTAGTTATTTGCATGATTAAATTGGTGCAAACAAGTTAAAGTCGAGACTTTGAAGAGGGTACAGAGTGACTTTGGTATGAGTGTGCAGTCCTCCCTTGATCTTAAACTGCTTGTGGCAGTTGAAGAAATTAACACAAACTGCTACCCTCACTGCTGCTTCGTGTTAGTTTTATTGAACACTTTCTCTTTAAAGCCAAACCAAAGAGTGAAAAATAAATTCACATGTTCATTCTTTTGATTGGCATTTTGTTCTCTTGATACAGATACCTAGAGAATGGGCAATTTGGAAATAACTGCATGAAAAACTCAATGATAAAATTATCTCTGACCAGAAGTAAAATGAATGAACAAATCTATGTGGGAGATTCTAAAAGTTTAATGTTGAATACCTACCAATGTAAACGTTGAAGTAACCTATTGTCTTTTTTCATATATGCCAAAATAATCAAATGCAACAAATCCTAGAAAGTAAAGAGAGCAATAAATGACAGAACACAGTAAAAAACAAAACAAAACAAAACAAAAGAAACAAAACAACAAAAAAAAAAGTAGACACACTGAGCTCAGCCATGATTTTTAGAGTGGGTGGCAGGCCTGGCTGAATCCTTTCTTCTAGCCCAGCTCCCTTTGACTTCAGCATGTGGTTTTTTAGTATGTTTGCAGTGAAGATAAGGAAATTAGAGTTATCTGGAGTCTGCCGAGAATAATGGCAAAAAACAGATGACCCAACAATCTGGTCCTGTCTGGATGACCTAATTACTTACTAGAATGACATGGGTAGTTGAGTCAGGAAAAACAAAGATTATAGAGTTAATGCAAACAACTATACATTTTAAAATAGATAAAACAAAATGATAGCTGCCAATCAAATTCTAAGTGATACCATATGATTTTACAACAATTATTTGATGGACACTTAGAAAATAAAATATTTATACCTATATGTAATTATTGCTACTTGTAACATTTACAAATACTTAAAGATGCAACTCAAATCATAATACTAACAGTGTATGCCCTTTTTCATCCTATATGAGAATACTATATAAATTCCCCAAGCTAAGTCACTCGTACAAAATGCTACACATACGCAATTTATATTGTATTTGCTGATAGGCTCTGAGATAGGAAGGTCCTGGGATAATGGCTTCTACAAAGAATTCATAAGTAGTTTAAGTGTTTCACTAGAAAACAAGGAATACAATTGTGACATCAGGAATTCATGCTTCATTTTCTGTGCAAGCTCAAGGATATTAGGGGTGATGTGCTATCTCCAGGCCCATAAATGTTAGCCTATAACACAACCATATGTTTGCTCCTCTGTCTCATTTATGGAACTTTTCTCCTCATCTCACTGGCTCCTATAGGGTTAGTTCTCTTAGTCTTCAAGAATGACTTAGGCCTACTATTGGCAATCATAATGGTTCACTGGTCAAGGACAGAAATGCCATGTCCCCCACTCAAAACCCAACAGCACTCTCTCCTGACTGGAGTTACTGTGCTAGCAGAGAGTCTGTCAGGCAGGGAGTGATGTTTACTCAGGAAAGATGAGTCTACAAGACACAGGAAGACTGGGGATAAAGTTGGAGCAACTAGATTGAGTGGCTTTTAAATCCCGAATATTGCTGTAATTCCAGTTCTACAAGTGTGTATTTATACACACACATACACAGTAACACATGCACCCACACTGTTTATGACTCAATTTCAGTTGAATAGCTATCACTTTAAATATTTTATTTTTATTTATTTATTTGTCAAAGAAAGAGGGAGGGGGAGAGAGAGAGAAAAAGAGCGAGAGAATGGGCACGCCAGGGCCTCCAGCCAATGCAAGTGAACTCCAGATGTATGCGCCCCCTTGTGCATCTGGCTAAAGTGGGTCCTAGGGAATCAAACCTGGTTCCTTTGGCTTTGCAGGCCAACTCCTTAACTGCTAAGCCATCCCTCCAGCCCAGAATAGCTATCATTTTAAAACCAAGGAACAAAATAATTACCTGATACAAACAGTATGAAAAAAGCCTCGCACATATTTGTTCAGGTTACTTGTTAAGTGTAATTTTGACCAACATTTCCACACACTTGGTTTGAGAAGACTTATCATACATTCTGCCTTAGGAGAGAGATATCAGAGCCTGTAGGGCCCTTTCTCAGGGTTCTTTCTTAGGTCCTGTTTTCCATGACAAAAATGATATCTAGCAGAATCCCAGGATAATCTGACATCCACAGAAGTTTTGCACATATTCTGGGTGAGCTTTCTTCTTCTGAAGACAACCTGAGTATTCAACATTACCTTTGCTCCTCTAAAGCCCATGGAGGTGATCAGATTAGTGTGAGGTGGTATTTAGCATAAACAGGCATTTATCACAAGGAGAAAGTCAAATGTATTTCAAAATGTTTTGGTGACCGGATTCCATTTTTTAATCCAGGTTTCCATGGATTAACCCTTTTTGAAAAGGGATGCATTAAAAAATATTATTTTATAGTCAGGCGTGGTGGCACACGCCTTTAATCCTAGCACTTGGGAGGCAGATGTAGGAGGATCGCCATGATTTTGAGGCTGCCCTAAGACTACATAGTGAATTTCAGGTCAGCCTGGGCTAGAGTGAGACCCTACCTTGAAAAACAACAATATATATATATATATATATATATATATATATATATATTTATTCATTTATTTCTAAGGAGAGAAAGAAAAAGAGAGGGGGAGAGGGAGGGAGAAAATGGCTGTGGCAGGATTTCTAGCTGCCGCAAATGAATTCTAGATGCATGTGCCACTCCATTTTATGCAACTGGCTTTAGGTGGGTACTGGGGAATCAAACCTGGGTTGTTAGGCTTTGCATATACAAGCACCTTAGCTGCTGAGCCTTCTCTCCAGCCCTTGAAGGGTTGCATTTTAATATAGATTTTCTGCGATTTTTTTTTTTAATTTTAGGCATAAAGGTCTTAGTTGCTTAATGTGTTTATTCCTCACGTAATGGAGGGAGACAGAAAAGCTGAGTCACCTAGCATAAAGAGGATAGAAGACGGGCATGGTGGCACACGCCTTTAATCCCAGCTCTCAGGAGGCAGAGGTAGGAGGATCTCCATGAGTTCGAGGCCACCCTGAGACTCCATAGTGAATTCCAGGATAGTATGAGCTAGAGTGAGACCCTACCTTGGAAAACCCAAAAAGATTATGGGATTTGGAGAGGTCCAGACTTGGATTAGAATTTGACTCCACTCTTAGCTTCCTCTGACTATAGGAATGAGCAAAGTGAAGAAGACAAGATGAGGTTCAATGAGGCATAAAAGCCTCGGTTGTATAAGGGGTTTATTCATCACTATTAAGATGGAGAAAGGCATTTTCTAAAACACACAAGGCAGACCATAGGCTAGACAGTTAGCTATGTGACCGTAGGACATTATGTACCTACCTAATTTTCTTATTTACCTTCAGTAAAATGGGGTAGCATGAGAATTACCTCATAGGAGCAATTGAATGAGGATGGAATGAAATAATTCATAAATAGTGACTGCTACAGTTCTGGTATGGGAACTATAATACTATTTTGTCAAAGTCAAATTACTTTTTGTAGGTTAAACACTATTGAATATCAGCAATTCATGAAGTTCATTAACATAATATATGAAATGTCTATCATAGTAACTGATAATCACACATCATTTATCTATTCAACCAATTAGTATTAACTTTCTACTTTTATTTTAAACAGGCAACATTCCAGACTAGGGACTCAAAATGAAAGACTGAGGTATAGTCCTTGCTCTTAGTAAATAGGTGGGAAAAGGAGGTGATAACAACTACAATTTTGAGTTTGCTTTTCCTGGACACAAAAGTCAATGATAATATTGGTAAAGCAACAATAATGAGACAGTTTGGGGGGCAGTGACAAAACTCCGAAGTGAATAGCTCTCTCCTTGACTAAATGGGAGAATTTTCCCTGGGCCTGCAGGGGAAAATGTAGGTCAGTATATTACTATAGATCAGAAACTTCAGAAGGGTCGGCTGTTTCCACACCTCTGTCCATGTAGAGAGTCCTTCTGCAAAGGCCCTTCCTAGAGAATTAAGCTATCTGGGAAGATTGCTGTTTTCCAGAAATACTGACCCCAGATACCTGAAGTCAGGAGTAGATTCTCTAAGCCAGCCATGGACTCATAAAAAGAAAACCCAATCAGAGTCTCAGAGTGGGCTTCTCAAACAGCCTCTTAATTCCCTGGGCAAGAGCTTAGCCTTACTTTCTTTTCTTAAGTTATGGTCTTCTCAAACTGTTTGTTGGGTCCCTGAGCAAGAGCTATGTCTTCCTTCCTTCCCTTAAACTTCCCTTCTCTTCAAGCTCTCCCTCATAAAGCTCTATGCTATAATAAAATCTTTCTGAACCTTATCCTCTGGTCTGTGTATTTCATTCTTTGAATTCATAACACAATAATCCAGGCACCCCAAAATTATTGCTGAGAATGTGTATCATATTGTATTGATGAGGAGAAGCCCCAAACTCCTGTATTATATTGCCATGAAATTTGGTGTGTGAACATTAAAGACAGGACTGAAAGAGTGCTTAGTAAATGGGTAGCTATCAATGTACATGGCTGGTACATACATGGACTGATGTGTGCTTTATGAGTTAGTTAATTAATAATCATCTATAAAGTATTATGAGAATGATTATCAATAAAAGCTTGAAGAATAGCTAACCATACTATAGTACAATGACAAAAACATGTTCAATGTTCAAGTTTACATACTCTATTGACTATGTAATTATAATTTCATATTATAACTATATTTCTTAAAGGAATTTCTGATTTAAAAATATCATAGATTTGTATCATCATAGTACAAGGCAATGCCACAGTTCTTTCCTATGTTACCACGATAGAGATCAGTTTTTGCATACACAAATGAGTTCCCAACAAAGAGAACTATATTTGAAGAAATTATACATTTTATATTCTGAATGTGAGAATCAGTGAGTTTATTTATTATACTCTCACTTTGATAAGTTATATTGACATTTCCAGGTAAAAACCACACTTCAATTTTAGTTAAAAGCATGGACCTATCACAGGTATTTCAGGTTAGACAATTAGTGCATATGGGACCAGAAATTACAGAAGGAAAAGGAAAATAATCAGATCCCGGTGTGCAGATTCTGTTTTTAGCTTGCAATTTCCCTCTTTCCCCTGTTTTAACTTTCAAAGGCTTAGGGTAGTTTAGAAGCAATCCTCTTATAAGTGTACAAATTGTAATGATTATAGGAACAAGTTGTAATTGTTCTAGCAAGTTTATAAGAGCCTTTGATGTTATGATTAGTGTTTTATATGTTAATATATTGATAGGGGTGCTTATTTGCTTTTTCCCTTGCATGCTTTTATGGTTTCTAGGTTCAATGTGCAAATAAATGATTGATCTCAGTAGGTCTATTTGGTTAAAAAAGAAAGCTGAAAGAAATGAAACATGAGAAGCACAAGGTTTTGCAATATTCGCACAGAAGTGAGATTGGATACCTCCCTGTAAGCTTACGGTGCTAAAGACCAGAATTTACAGGTGGAGAAAACATACAAGGCTACAACCCACAAATCCCAAACCACAGCACAGACTAGCACATGGTCCTGTCTTACAGAGGCAGTCCCATAGGGTGTCAGCACAGGGCTGAGTCTTTTGCAATTGGGGGGAATGAGGTAGCTACATGTTGCATTCTAGGTTTACGTCACACTGAGCGAACCAAAGGCATATTCTTGTGGGTTAGCCCCGCCCGGCACACATCACCATGTGGAAGGATTCATTTTTTGCAAAGGTTTCACTTGCAGCTCTCCTCTTCTGGGTGATTTTAGGAATTGGTCTGGACTGTAGTGCCATCCTGAAGCATGCACTTTGACATGAGCTGCTTAATTTCAAAAGGAATATATATTTCTGATAGATAATGCCTAAGAGGGGAATCTGGGATTTCATTAGACCTGCCTATCCATAAAACTAAGAACAAGCAAGGAAAGAACTGGGGTAAACCATTCAAACATTGGGGTAAGGAAATGTACATGACACTAAGCACTGGTGTGATGCTTTTGTTTCTGTTGCATAGAAATGACATCCAGAGAGCTGTACTACAAATACAGGCTAGCGAGCTTCATGAGGGAAAGGGGGAGAGGCTCACAGGGTGCATGGTCCTCCCATGCAGCTCCTCTGGAGCTGTTCTGCAATGTTCAGGCTTCAGCTCTGCCCAAGAGATGGGGAAATGAATCTTGCATTTACCTTTGCTGTACACAATGCAGTTGTTTTTGTTGTCCTCCACTCCTTGCCAAGTCACATCCAGAAGCCACTTAGGACCAGCAGTCAGCACCATGGGGACCTGAGCCTTTGTCTTCTGCAGAATGATAACAAACAGATGTCATTTGTTTTCGTTGATTAAAAACTTGAATAATAACTGTACTAATCATTTTATTTTGACAAATAACTAAATCTCCCAAACCGTAATCCAAGTCCTTATTCCCTTGCCTCATGATCTCTTTTTAAGACGATGGAAGCTGTAAGGCTTTGCTGCTTTCAGTAATCTGAATGAAGGAATTATTATCGAGGATTCCCCCCACCCCCAATGATACTGGATCAGATTGCCAAGATTAGGCAGATCTCTTGTGGCTCTGAATTATAAAGAGAATGCGGGTGACTTTCCTTGCAAAGACCAAGTGTTTAGAAATGAACTTTAGACACAATGTACTTTACTATCTACAGGATCTCACTATTTCCTGATACAGACAGGAAAGAATTTAAAGAATCAGGATCCATTTCAAAGCTCTGTCCTGAGAACATTTATTTCAGGAGTAGAGACTTATTCTGAATGAATAATGAAACTGAACCAACTGACTTTGCTTAAGTGTGAATATGTGGTCTGCCTGTAGCTGAAATAATAATGCTAATGATGCACCATGCACAGTCTCCAGGAAGACTATGAAAGAGAAGTCATGAATATATTCGAATATAGAGCAACTAAAGCATGACATCTGCTCAGACAAGAATAGTTCCAGAGAGGCCAGAGCTATTGGTTGAAATATATATGTATGTATATATATATATATATATATATATATATATATATATATATTCCAACATATATATATATATATATATATATATATGACATATACACATATGATTTACAAAATACAGATAAATGTAAGCATCAAAATGCTAATGATATTTAGTGTATTTAGTGCCTGGGCATCTAAATTCTTTATCTTTAAATTGAGTTTGATAAATTTACATAGGAGGAAATCAACTAGAGAGGAACTCAGCAAGTTTTAGCAAGGCTGTTTCCCGCTGAGTCACGGGGAACTTGCAGTCAGACTTATCATTTGCCAGCCCTTGTTCTGTATATCAAATATCATGAAACCACAGCACTGAGGACAATACAAGGGTCTCGAGGTAATTTTTAAGCTGCATTTTTTTTTTTTTTTTTTTTTTTTTTACCTAGATACGACTCTGCCAGAGAGATCTTGGCCCACCTGGGAAATTCCCCACATGTTATGTGCTATCACAAATTTCCCAAATTGCATTCATAAGTATTCACTGGAGGATGTCTGTGTACTCTGGCAATTTCAGATCTCTCAGGAATCAGGAAAACTCACTTCCCCTGCTTCACAGAAACAGCAGTGTCCTGATGCTTTTGTTCATTGTAAAGCTACATTCAAAACTACATATAAAACAAATACAGAACCAGTTCTTCAAGTAGTCACATGAAAGGTGACAACAAGCACAAAATGTACAAATAAAGAAAATCAACCATGAAGCAAAACTTGAAACCAGAGAGGGAGTAAGTGATACTGAGCAAATATAATGAATTCTAGTGCATAGATTAAATTATGGAAAAATAAAGTGGTAAACTCTCCATCTTAATAGCTAAGAAGCATTAGCATGAAAAACTTTTAATCTGAAAATCATATAAGAAGTTACATATATCAAATATATTTATAACAATCTAAGAAGTTGTAACAAATCACCCCGACTGTTGCCAATCTGTTCAACCATTATCACTCGTATAAAATTTACACTCCAGAAGCACTGATGAATAAAAAAATCAATAAGATCCACATTGGTTATTAGGTTCATTGCCCCACGCCCTTCTATTTTTTTTTTTTTTTAAGGAGGAGTAGAGAAACAAGTTTGATCAATCTAAAATAGAGTGTCTCATTTCTAATCAAATATTACGCCTGTAATTTGATTCATATTTTACTGCTTTTATTATCAGAGAAGTAGGTAGGTTCATAGATCAAGATCTGAGGGCTTTGGGTGGGAAGTAGAATGATTTACAAGAAGGAGCCACCATATTGTGTCATTGCTTTCTTCTGATTTTAAGTAATATTTCAAAGCAAATACCACACTTTACTTCTACTGTTTTTGTTTCATGAGAAATAATTATTTTGTTATTTATGCTTTCTGCTCCAATGTTCTTAGAGCAACATGAATTTTTACATAGCAAATTAGAGCCTCTAATTTTCCACAGGTAATATGAAAACAGGAATTTATCATGTAACGTTTCCAGGGAATCTACTGACTTGTCAATATCCTGATCTTCTACTTATTTTGCAAATAAACAAATACAGTCTTGCTCTTGGTGCTGGAACTAGAAGGAATTATTTTTATAAAAAATTTATTTATTTATTTAAGAGAGAGAGAGAGAGAGAGAGAGAGAGAGAGAATGGGCACATCAGGGCCTCTAGCCACTGCAAAAGAACTCCAGGCACATGTGCCACCTTGTGCATCTGGCTTATGTGGACATTGGGAAAGTAAACTTGGGTCCTTTGGCTTTTGCAGCATTGGCCTTAACTGCTTAGCTATCTCTCCAGTGCAGGAAGTCTTTTTTTTTTTTTTTTTTTAGTTAAAGATGGCAATAATTTTTAGATGTTTAATATAATAAGAAAAGATAAGATAGGTCATAGCAAACATGTGTAAATGGTTGTTAGTTTAATCAAGGGTAAGGGAAAAACTTGGGTCATGTAGTGTCTCAGGAGGTAACAGATAATGAGCTATAGGAAGAACTTATACTAACTGGAATTGTACTAGAATTGAGCAATATATAAGAAGGTAGATTATGCATGGAACAGTGAGTAGGTCTGGAATTACTGGCTTACATTCTTTAAAAGTTTGTACTGGGCTGGGTAGATGAACAAATAGGTAAAGTGCTTGCCGTACAGGAATGAGGACCTGAGTTTGGATCCCCAGCACCCATTAAAAGGGAAACATAATGACACATGCCTGTAATCCCAGTGCTGGAAAAGCAGAGACAGGAAAATCCCTGGGATTTGATGGCTAGTCAGTTTAACTGAACAGGTGATCCCTAGGTTCAACAAGAGACCTTGTCTCAAAAACTATGGTGAAAGTGACTGTGGAAGATATCCAACATAGGCCCCTCTCCTCCAAATGCATGTACACACATATGGACATATATAAATACTCATATGCACAAAATATGTATCCACATGTACAAAACTACTTTATCTTAGTAAGTGAAAGCACTATTATTGTAAAAATTATCATTAATATTACTTATAAATAGCATATATGTCTGTGAGGAAGGTTTGGAAATAGATTTTGAAGGATCTTTATGTATCAGGAAAAACATTTTATGACTGATTAAACAAGAAGAAATAAATAATAGAGATTTTTAAGTCTGTATAATTTTGTTTCCAAAGATTCCTACACCAAGTATAATCAGTCCTGATTTTTCTGGGACTGTAATTTTTCAGGAGGCTGGATGTGTTACCCTTACCCCTAGTATTACTGTTAATGAGATAATGTCATTGGTTTGTCTATTGAGTATCGAGTATTATGTCTTTTGAGTATTGACTGTCAAGTTATCCACCTGAATGGTGTTGCTTTATTTTTTATTACACCCATAGTTGGGTAATTACATTTTTTCAACTTTTCAATAAATAACTTAAGGTTTAAGAAGACTTGATTTTGTGACGCAACAAAAATAGATGATTAACATACTTTCTCAATGATACATTGGGCATTATACTTTTGGAACCCTGCAAACATTTATTGTGTGTGAGCATTGCTAGAACTTTATTTATTAAAAAAATGAGTTGAAGGGAAAACAATTTCTGCTACTCCAAATCAATAAGGCAGAAGCAAGAATGTATCTCCGTCTATTTGAAAGCTATACACAAGCTGTAAAATAAATAATAAGTATATAAAAAAATCTCAAGGGACCGGTTATTATAGTTTTAGGAGGTAAGTCAATTTCTTTCTGAAGGAGTTAACTTTTATAAAGATTCACTGCCTTCAAAGAAGATTACCAAGTGTTAGAAGGAAGTGGTTATCCAGGATTATATGAAATGTACACTCCAGAAAAATCTATGAATAGAAAATAATAATACCATCCACATTGATCATTAGTTTCATTTTCCCATGCATATCTCTCTCTAATCTGAGAATTCATAAAAATTCTAGAATGCTAGGAACTAAAGCAACTTTAAATTTCATTAGGATTAATACCCTGATTTCAGAATTGAAGAAAATAAGATGAATATGTTTTTATATTAGCCCATAGGATATATAATTGACAAAACATGTTGGGAAAAGAGAACAACTATTTTTTTTTTTTGAGAACAACTATTTTTTAAAAGTGTGACTGGCAGGACAATAGTCTCTTGAATACTGTATGACCTAATTTCTTCCAGTATTTGAATATGTTACCTTATTTGACAAAACCAATCTGTAAAGAATACAACTAATGTTTCGGATCATGAGAAGTTAAAATACCCTAAATTATCCAGATAGACCCACCCAAATCATCTGAATCCACAAAGGTAGGAAAGAAACAGTAAACAGATTGTGTGCTACTTGAGGTAGCTCATGATATAATCCCAGAACTCTGGAGGCAGGGAATTGCTGTAACTTTGAGGCCAACCTGGGCTATATAATGAGTTTCAGGATAGCCTGAAATATATAGTAAGGCCCTTTCCCAAACAAACAACAACAAAGAGATTGCATATGCAAGACTCCACCTGTCTTTAAATATGGGGTCTGACTGAAATCATACACTAGAGAATGTGGTAGAACAGGTGTTGAGCAAAGGTTTTGATTCCATAACCCTAAAATATTAACATTTGGAGGATGTGATTCAGATGTCTCACTTAGTGCTGGATACTCTACTGTCACTTCTCAGCACTACTAAGGGTTTTGAGACCTCTAAGGTGCAGGGACCATTGCAGAAGAGGTGGTGTAAAAAGAATGTAAGCTCCAAATGAAGGGAAGGAGGGCTAATAATACAGGCATGGCATTGAGATGAAAACTCACCTTTAGATTCATGACCTCACAGTGTCTGATGCTACCTACACAAGATCTGCACAATAGGAGGGAAGAACTATGACATCAAAATACAAAAACTAGTTAGAAAGAAGATGAGATTCAGTGGAGAAGTGATTTTCAAAGGAGAAAAAGGAGGGTGGTAAGAGGTTATGGTGGTAAGAGGAAATGATAACCCTGGTATATTGTGTATATTTATGGAAGTTATCAATAAAAGGTTAAAAAAAAGAAGTATTAACACTTGCAAACAATCCAGTGACCAGGATTGGATTCTTTCTCAGAACCTCCAGAAAGGACTCTATCTGGCTGACTCCTTGATGTGAGTCTGTTAAAATCCATGCTGGATTTCTAATCTATGAAACTATAACATAATAATTTGATGATGTTTTAAGCCTCTGTTTAGTCATAATTTGTTTCAAGTGGAAGATAACACTTAAACAAAAGCATTCAGATTTACTAATTTGTTTTAATTAATGACAAAATTTTCATCCTAAAAGTGTTTAAGAGGCTGGTGAGATGGCTTAGCAGTTAGTGTGCTTGCCTGCAAAGCCCAAGGCCTCAGATTTGACTCTCCAGAACCCACATAAACCAGATGCAAAAGATAACACATGTGTACAAGTCAACACATATGCACAAGGTGGCACATGAGTCTGGAGTTTGATTGCAGTTGTTAGAGGCCCTGGCACACCAATTCTCTCTCACACAGAAAAATTAAATTTAAAAAAGTGGGTTGGAGAGATGGCTTAGCAGTTAAGTGCTTGCCTGTGAAGCCTAAGGACCCCAGTTAGAGGCTTGATTCCCTAGAATCCACATTAGCCAGATGAAAAAGGGGGCGCACGTGTCTGGAGTTCATTTGCAGTGGCTGGAGGCCCTGGCTTGCCCATTCTTTCTCTCTCTCTCTCTCTCTCTCTCTCTCTCTCCCCCCTACCTTTTCTCTCTTTTCTCTCACATAAATAAATAAAAATTTAAAAAAATTAAAGTAAAAAGGGTTCAAAAGTATAAAACAACCTTTCCTTGGTTGAAATCACATGACATACTGTTCTTGTCTTAAAATAAGGGAAAATAAATTTCAGGACTCACCACTGACTTTCCAGTTGGAGTACAACAAAAGAACATGGTATTATGGACTAGACAATCTACTTGTAAATCTCAATTCATGCTACCTCTAGGTTGCATGACTGAAAAGTCACCTAACCATCCTGAACTTCAGAATGAACTTCTCCAAAATGAGCTTTGTCTCCCAAAAATTTCTGCATAAGGTTTAGCACAATCCTTAATACTCTGAAGATGCACACTGATCACTTACTGAATGTTTGCATGAATAAGTGAACTGCAATGTCAAGAAGCATTTACATGAAGTAAATTTACCCACTATTACTCAGGCATTGATAATGTTTTCATTGATTAGCCTAGGAATCAAGCCAGAAATTCAGTGCTATTGATTAAGACTTTCCATCTCTAACTTTTAAGGATCCTTTTGAAAGTTAGATGACTATATGAGTTTACCTGAACAAGAAAATGGAATAAGAGGTGACTCAGAGCTGGCGTGGTGGCAGACATCTGTAATTCTAGCATTTGGAAAGCTGAGTCAGGAGGATTGAGGTCAGCCTGGGCTACATAGTCAGACTTTGTTTCAAGAAACTAGAAAAGAAGAAAAAAGAGAGAGGAAGAGAAGAGGGAAAAGGGAAGAGAGAGTAGGGGTAGTGAAAGGAAGCTCACATCATTTTCACTAACAACAGAATCTGTGCAAACAATGGACATTTATCACCATTCCTTTTGTTTGTCAAGGTTATCACAGAGGCATTTATGAGATGGATCTCTGATGACCATGTTGGTCATGTGGCATGAGAAAGAAAAGAAAACAACTTTCTAATGTAAAAGGTTGTAATGCTTTTAACCTTAGGAAAGCCTAATTTACTCTCATATTTTTCTTCATGTTTATTTCTATTTTCAAGTAACTTCTGGAGACAAAGCTTTACCAGCTAAAATTTATACTTTATCTGTAATCAGTAATAATTTCAGACACATAAAAGGAGTCTTCAATTTCAGTTAAACTGGAAAAAAATTTAAAAAGACATATTGTGTACATTTTTGAGGTTCCCTATTGTAAGTTAAAAAAATCTGCACTGCTAGACACAGTTTAAACCTAGAGTTTCACATTTAGACAGCCCACTAGACAAACTTGACAAGGACAAAATGGGTCAGAAGTGTCACTTCTTAGGAATAATTAGAATCATCTAATGTAGATGAAAGAGGTCAGACTGGCATCCACTGCTCACTAACCTTTGGAGTTACTGGACCGACAAAGGAGTAGCATTCAATAAATGTTTATAGTCAAGCCAAAAGGTTAATGGAGATAAAATAGACAGCCCAAAGGTAAAGAATAGAGGAAAATTCTAGCCCAAGAAACTGGTGACATAATGTTCTCTTAGGGGTTCCAAATTTTGCTGGAAGAATTTGTTAATGATTTCTGAAAGAAGACTTAGGAAGAGATAGAAGTCCTCGGAAGACCTCACATGTGAGAAGATCTTGCCATCACCTTCCTTTTACAAAAGCACGGGTGTTATCTGATGAAATAATTGGCCTTCATTGACTTGAGGACATAGAAGATAATATTATTACACTGCTATGGTTTGAATCAGATGTCTCTTATAAACTCATGTGTTTTGAATGTTTGGTCCCCAACTGGTGGCACTTTGTGACTGGGAGTTTTGCTAAGGTGGTGTGTTATTGGGTCTGGGCTTTGTGGTGTTATTGCCAACTATCTTTTGTTATCTTCTATCTACAGTGGCAAGATTGCAATGCCCAGACTGCTCTACCATTCTTTTACTACCATCATGAAACTTCCTCTGGAGACTCTAGGCCAAAATAAACCCTTTCCAACTATCAGCTGTTTTTGGTTCAGTGTTTTTATTTCCAGCAACTCAAAGCTAACTACAACTATCTCATACCATTAGATGTAGTTTGATGGTTTTGAATATGGTTTTGATGTTCCATTTCTGTAACTGAGTAAGGTATATAAGGATACAAAACCTATTTGGGAATGTTTACTGACATTTTAGTAATTCATACCTGGTTAAATTCTCTCAGCAGTAAAATTATATTATATACTATATTATAAATATTAGGAATATATATTATATAGTCTACATATATATGTAGACAATTTTCAGAATTACTTTAGACATTAGATCTACAGTGTTAGAATCAGAAATACACACATTTGTTTACTAACTAGCCCTTAAAACTAAATAATAGCCCTGCAAATATTATTATTTAATTATTACTTAATTATTCTCAATATCTAAATAAAAATTTATACTGCATGAGTTTTCAGTTTTTACTACCACACAAAAATTTTGCAGTGTAAAAGCTTATGAATAGAATTCCAATGTAGGAAATATTTGGATGCTTTATTTGAAGTTTTCTGATACATTTTGATAATATATCCAAATATTTCCCACACTGGAATTCTATTCACTGTGACAATACTGAAAACAATTTATTATTCTACTTTTATGAAGCTGGTGACAATGAGTTTAAATATTAAAAATTGGGCTGGAGGTATGGTTTTAACAGTTAAGGCGGTTGCCTACAAAGCCAAAGGACACAGGTTCGATTCCCCAGGGCCCACGTTAGCCAGATACACAAGGGGGCACGCATGTCTGGAGTTCATTTGCAGTGGCTGGAGGCCCTAGCATGCCCATTTATTCTCTCTCTCTCTCTTCCTCTCTCTCCCCCTCTTTCTCTATCAAATAAATAAATAAAAATAAAATATTTAAAAAAATTAAAAATCGACATTCTATTCAGTGTGGTTATATCAATGTAAATTGTACATTACCAAGGATGAGGGGAAATATGCAAAGTCATAATTCAAGACTTTATGGAACTATATTTTCAGTAATTTATATGTTCTATACGGTCCCCAAATTAACTTTTAGTATGATATTTTCCACCCAGTAAAATAATGCCTTTAAGTAAATATAATTTTTAAAGTTTGGGGGAACTATATGTGAATGTTTATACTTGATGCTACTAAGGTAAATATTTTTTTCTTTCTTTCAATTTTTTTTTGTTTATTTATTTATTTGAGAGCAACAGAGAGAAGGAGGCAGAGAGAGACAGAGAGAGAGAATGGGCGTGCCAGAGCTTCCAGCCTCTGTAAACGAACTCCAGATGCGTGCGCCCCCTTGTGCATCTGGCTAACGTGGGTCCTGGGGAATTGAGCCTTGAACCGGAGTCCTTAGGCTTCAGAGGCAAGCGCTTAACCGCTAAGCCATCTCTCCAGCCCTTTTTATCTTTCTTTCAGAAAATAGTATATTATGTAAAATAACACTCCAAGTGGTCCCATAGGGCCATTCATTCTTCATAATACACCAATATTCTCCATGACTAATTAATGCCAAGTATTTACATTGAACTAGGTAGATCATGTGCTCGCCCTGAAACCATGTTCTGTATTTAAAAATACAATGGGTCTCTAGACATCCCTGAGGCAGACTGGTAGTCTTCCCCTTATTTATCATGTCTAAAACCAAGGTGGAATATGTAGATTTTGGGGGGCTGTAGGCATGTGTATAAACTAAACATGTAATTAATAAAACTTCCAATCTCATACTAACGAAAATTATCCTACCTACAATTATTTTGGATAATAACAAAACTCAACTTTATAAAACATTATCAAAGTTGCATTACCTGATAACTTGGTACATTTTCAAACTTATAATCAAAGCAATTAAGCACACTCTGAAATTAGAAAATATATAAGAAGGAAATGAGTGATGAGCTATAACCATAGCCACTACACTATACTGTTAGACACAAAATAGCATAATAGATGTATGAATGGAAGTTCTAGGAAACTTTCATTACAATGATGTGTTTATTTACAAAATAACCTACAAAAACACCAGGAAAATGAAATTCCAGAGAACTTATGCACACAAATATCTTTAAGGTGATTGGGGTATGTAGGATCTCAAACAAGATACGATACTTTTATTTTTAAAACAAAATGTGTATGGAATAAAATGTTGGAAAATTTTGGCACTATACCTATATTCCTTATGTCAGACAGTTTTATCTCTGTGAACCAAAAATTTAACTAGTCAATATTTCTTGAGGTATAGTTGCTTTTAGTCCTAAAAAAATGTTGGCACATTGTCTTCACACAAGTCACTACTTAAATATAGAAATTTCCATAAAAGAAATAATGATCTTGTTAGAACTGGAACACAAATAATTGTATATGTCTAGGTTATTTAAAGCAATCTTGTAGTCTCTTAATGAATGTAAGCCTTTATTAATATTTAGAAAAATACTTTATTATGATTTAAAACTTCTCTAAAGATAAAAATAGTTCATCTCTCAAGTAGGGAAAATCTCTAAATTAATAATAAGCATCTAAGTTATATAGATATTTATTCCATTCCATTTTCAAAAAGAATAGGCTCATTTCTCTTTCTCTTTGCCAACTCCACTCCCACAGTCTCATCTGTTCTTCACATGCATTTGGCTCTCAGCTAGGACTGACTCCCTCCAAGCTGGCAGCCATTAGCTTCAACCTTTTATTTTATAAGGCTCTGAGAGTTGCAGAGTGTTTAAGGAGTGTTGTTTTGCTCCTGGCAGAGTTTCTGGGCTTGCGCCTAGTGTAATGTGCAAAAGATGTCAATGCTGAAACCCCAAGAAGGAAAAAAAAAACCAAAAAAAAAAAATGACTCTTCAGTAGCCCTCTTACATAAGGCTGTCACATAAGCTTGTGGCAGAGGTCAGGGACATTAGAGCTTTGGTACCAGCTATGTGACCCAGGGCCAGTCACTTAACCTCTGAAGGTCTCATCTTCCTTCTGTGTAAGATGATCTCATATGTCCTTACAGCTTGTTAATACTGTCATTATGAGACATTCTGCTTTAGAATTTCCATACAAGTTAAACTCAAATTCTAAGTGTGCAGAGCAAGATATATACAGAACTCCAATTGAAAGAATTTAAACTTACTTTTTTGGAGAAACAAACGTAAAGCCATCTTAATTCGCTGTTTTTTGTTTGTTTGTTTGTTTGCTTGATTGGGTTTTTTTGTTGTTGTTAGTTTGTTGGTTTTCAGGTAGGATTTCACTTTAGTCCAGGCTGGACTGGAATTCACTATGTAGTCTCATGGTGGCCTCAAACTCACACTGATCATCCTACCTGTCCCTTCAGAGTGGTGGGATTAAAGGCATGTGCCACCATACCCAGCTCTTTTTTTTTTAATTTTTTTTTTGTTATTTTTATTTATTTATTTGTGAGCGACAGACAGAGACAGAAAGAGGCAGATAGAGAGAGGGAGAGAGAATGGGCGTGCCAGGGCCTCCAGCCACTGCAAATGAACTCCAGACGCGTGCGCCCCCCCCCCCCTTGTGCATCTGGCTAATGTGGGTCCTGAGGAGTCGAGCCTTGAACCGGGGTCCTTAGGCATCACAGGCAAGCGCTTAACCACTAATCCATCTCTCCAGCCCATACACTCAGCTCTTAATTGACTGTTTTGTGAATTTAATCCTCTCAGAGAATGTGATGTGGCTAAAATAAAAACTTGAAGAATATGGAACATATGTAATAGATGTATACTCATATTGAACTATTAATGGCTCATTTAAGTCAAAAAGATAGTGACCAATTTTGTTCAGTTATCTTTCTTTGGGAATTATCCCAAACTTATGTTGTATGTGTGAGAAAACACTGTTCTACTCAGTCATCCTCAGGGGCTAAGAAGTGTCCATCTTTCAGGAATTAAGCTTTGCTATTATCGTTTCAGTTAATCTTAATTCCTATCAGAAGGGAAAGGAATCAATATCTCAACACTACTAAGAACGTAATATGCAAATATAATGTTATGTTTAATTGCATGCTATTCTCTTGATATGTATATCTACAAATTCTAAAGTATTAAGAACTCATTTATGTTTTGAACTTAAAAATGTCTGATACCATATTTGAAATTAATAAAAATATATGGTAAAATAAGAGAGTGAATTACCAGAGTATGCCCTCCTGAGGTAGACACAAAAAAGTACAGATATTGAACTCTATCTCAAGTTTTTTGGTAAAAGAAAGTACTGTTTGGGAAGTCAGATTCTCCCTGAGCAAATCATTGACTGTCAAGTTACTGAAAGTCAGATGTAGAAATTCAAATCTTGGCACACTATCTGGCAGAAGTGCAGGAGTGTTAACATATTTGAACAAAGCTAATCTAACTTGTGAGACAGTTTGTTAACAGCAGAATTATAAACACCTCAATTGAACTAAAAGAAGACTTTGATGATGGGAGTGGTTTCCAATATTTTTAACAATTTTATCAACACACATAGAAGGGCTATCCTAATTCTGCTCTTTTAGGGAGTAAAAGAAAAGCGTCCCTCTCTTTGTAACTTTCTTTCCTCCTGGACTATGGTAAGAATGGGCACAAACTGAGCATTTACCACTCTGTGCTCTCAACTCTGAGAAACTTGGTTCAGCAACTATCTATCAACTCTAGGCTACTAAAAGGGAGTTATAAAATCAGAATGAATTGACTTCTATCTTTATTAACACTGCCGCTGGATAAACTTCTAACTTTTCATTACTAATTTTCTGTAGGATGCTTTTTGTGAGAAGCAATGTCTTTGTGTGCACTGTAATTAGAAACTGCATATGGACATATTTAGTTTCTGAAAATGGCATGTTTGAGGTGTCATCTTACTCATAAGAGGAAGAGAAATTTTACTAAATCTTCTTCAATTCTCTATTCTATCTCATTTTTTCTTTTTCTTTTTTTTTTTGAGATAAAATCTCTGTATTCTAGGCTAGGCTGGAGTTTGAAATCCTTCTCTTCAGTTTCCTAAATGCTGAGATTACGGGCATGCCCCATTCGTAACTTCATCCTATCATGTTCTTATAGAAATCATGGAAACATAAGTAAAATCAATTTGTATGTTGAACAGAGTTTGTCTATTAAAACTTAATGATTGCTGTGGTGGTTTGATTCAGATGCCCCCCATAAACGTAGGTGTTCTGAATGCTAGATTCCCAGCTGGTGGAGATTTGGGAATTAACACATCCTAGATGCAGTGTATTGTTGGGGGTGGGCTTATGGGTGTTACAGCCAGTTTCCCCTTACCAGTGTTTGGCACACTCTCCTGTTGCTATTGTCCATCTTAGGTTGGCCGGGGGGTGATGTTCATCCTCTGCTCATGCCATCATTTCCCCTGCCATTGTGGAGCTTCCCTCTTGAGCCTGTGAGCCAAAATAAACCTCTTTTTCCCACAAGCTGCTCTTGGTTGGGTGATTTCTACCAGCAATGCTAACCTGACTGCAACAGTAAAATGGTACCAAGGAGTGGGGTTGCTGTTAGACACCTGACTCTGTGGCTTTGGCCTTTTTGGAGATTTTTGAGAGAAATGTGGAAGGATTTGAAACCTTGGCTCAAGAGATGCCTTGCAGTGCTGTAAGTACAGCTGGGTGGGATATTCTGGTCAGAGCTGAAAGACCTGAATGCAGTAAGAACTATGGACTGTGAGGTTTGGCTCATGAGGCTGAGGAAGAGCTTGGCCTGGACTGAGGTAGCAGTTTGTGTGAGAAGCTTGCTCTTATGCCTGTGTCCTGAGAAGTAGTGCAGGGTTTCTTTGTGTAGAAATGAACTGGTGTGAGCAGAGGGATATAGCACAGAAAGAAAAATCTTTGGGTGAACTGCTGCAATTGAGAGATTACAACCTTTGAGATTGGGCCCCTTTACCTGACTGGGGTAAACAGGAAGAATGGCGACTCTTTTGAAGGGGCCTGAGTGCTCAAGGAGTGTCCTATTCTTCAAAGTCTGCTTTATTCCCCCCTGCATTAACAAACTGGCACCCTACTTGGTATTGTGGAGTATAAGAAAAGCAGGAAAGAGAGGGTCATTTAGTTTGCAACATGGTCTTGTGTTTTGGAAATGGCCATGGGCAGTGTGAAGCAGGTTTGCTGGATGCCTGCATGGAGACCCCATGGGGCCATGAGGATGAACTGTGGATTGCAGTGGAGACCCAGTGGAGATGCGGGGACCATGGGATGGCTGTTAAGGAGAGCTGCCGGCCCCAATGAAATTTTCCAGGACTGTGAGTAGCCTAGCTGGAGGGGCAGAATTGGGACACCAGAGACTTATTGCTGGTTAGAATTATTGGACTTGGAGATTTGTCACTAGTTAGAGTTGTTGGACATGAAGCTACAGAGTTTGGGATGCTTGCTCTGGTTGTTTTAAGTGTTGTATTGGTTATTTCTTTGCTATGCCCAATGTCATCTTTTGCAGCATGAATGTTTATTCTGTGCCATTATGGGTTTTTTGAGGTTATTTTTTGGTATTATGGCTCTATTGAAAGACCTTGGATCATGGGGATGTATGAACATTATTGGGATTGATAAAAGATATGGGGACTTTTAAAGTTAGATGAATGCATTGCATTTTACACCACGGATGGTTATCAGTTTATGGGGGCCAGGGGTGGAATGTGGTGGTTTGATTCAGGTGTCCCCCATAAACTTAAGTGTTCTGAATGCTAGATTCCCAGCTGATGGAAATTTGGGAATTATTGCCTCCTAGAGGGAGTGTATTGTTGGGGGCAGGCTTATGGCTATTATAGCCAGTTTCCCCTTGCCAGTGTTTGGCAGACTCTCCTGTTGCTATTGTTCATCTTATGGTGGCCAGGGGGTGATGCCCACCCTTTGCTCATGCCATCATTTCCTCTGCCATCGTGGAGCTCCCCGTCAAGCCTGTAAGCCAAAAATAAACCTCTTTTTCCCACAAGCTATTCTTGGTCAGGTGATTTCTACCAGCAATGCAAACCTGACTGCAGCAATTGCATACAAATACATTTTCTTGCCTCACTTGCATGTGAATTATATTAACATTTGGAAAGTGATATTTCATCTTGATTAGCTGTCATTTTTGCCAGCTCAGTAACATAACATTTTGTGTAAAAGCATTCCAATTTGTAATAACCAATCAGAATTACTATTGGATATGTCTGTATTGTTTCTGTGTTGGTTATTATGCTATTTAAATAATAACTTGGGGCTTTTATAAAAATATATTCTATTCATTATTCATGTAGTCACATTCATTGGATATTTACTGTATAGAGAATTTTCATAATGGAGAGAGATAAAAGTTATGTTTCCCATAGATACAATGTATTGATAATGCCTAAGTAACATATTCATATATTATTTAATTCAACATTAATAATCCAACTAATTATGTTTTAAGCCTATAATTGGTACATTTGGAAATCACATTGCATATTTGATGACACATGATCAAAAGATAGTGTAGCTACAGTGGTTAATAGATTATTTCAGGACTAGAATGGATCTTCAGGACCATGTAGGGCTATACTTTAATTTTGTGGGCTTAAACTCTATCACAGCTAATTTGTACTGTCAGCTTGATCAGATTCACAGTCAAGTAAGAGACATACCTTTTAAGTGGATCTGTGAAGGCATTTCCAGGAAGGATTGATAGAGGGAGGAATACCTCCAAGAATGGGCCCTTCTAGTGGTAGACTATATATAAAGAAACTCCAAGAAAACACAGGACCTTTGCCTGTCTGCCTGTGCCACTTGCTGGTTCATACATAAACCCTGTTGCTGCTAAACTCAGACACTGGAACCTAGCTACATTAGCCTTCTAACATGGACTGAAAACCAGCATCTCTTCAGGAATCCTCCAGATGTTCAGTGTCAGATTGAGATGGATGAAGTCCAGCCTCAGACTAAGAAGCTGCCTGGTTCTCTAACTCTCCAGATTGAAGACCAGTATTGTTAGACTGCCCATCCTATATCTTACAAGCTAATCTGGTAATTCCCTGTATAATACATTTTAATTCAATGGGTTCTATTCCTCTTGAGAACCCTGACTGATGCAAACCTACTCTTATGTAGAAATGAAAGAAAATAAAACATAATTTATATTTTTAAATTTATTTATTTATTTATGAGAGAAAAGAAGATAGAGGGAGGCGGGGGAGAGAGAGAGAGAGAGAGAGATTATGCACAAGCCAGGGCCTCTAGCCACTGCAAACAAACTCCAGATGCATGCGCTACTGTGTGCATCTGGCTTACATGGGTTCTGAGGAATCAAACCTGGTCCTTAGGCTTTGCAGGAAAGTACCTTAACACTAAGCTATCTATTCAGCCCAATTTATATATTTTATATAAAGTCCATTCATACCCATATTTCAGATGCATTTTGGGGATTAAGCCAAGTAGTTCCATATCTACTAACCACAATTTATGTCCTTTTAATATTCATGCTGCTAAATTACACATATTATAAAAACAAATGGAAAAGCATTTTGAAAACCATGTTTTATTAATTGAAAACCTTTTGGAAATATAGTGTATATATGTGTATACTCTACTATATAAGGATATTTTATGTCAATGTGTGCTACATCATTTAATGGTCATTATGAATTAATAGTCAAGATGAACTATAAACATGTACTTTAGAGGGAAGGTGTCTGAGTGAGGATCATGTTCCCATCACAATAGTAATTTTATGACCTTGGTGAAGTTGCTAAACTGTACTGCTCTTCAGTTTCTTCATTTTTAAGATTAACATAACAACAGTGTTTGTGTTATAGGTTTATGTTACTGAATTAATGAGTTCAAGTATATAATATAAATAACAGCACTGAGTATGTCATTCCCTGTAAACATTCGGCTTATGCTTCTAGTTATCCCTAAACACTACAGGTATGTGTTCCCATAGACTTGAAGAATTTCCAGTAAAATAATAATCTTGGCTGGCAAAAAAGTTATATTTCCCCAACCTAAGACTTATTTCAAAATAATTTTTTTTTTTTTTGGTTTTTTGAAGTAAGATCTCACTCAGGCCCAGGCTGAACTGGAATTCACTATGTAGTCTCAGGGTGGCCTCGAGCTCACAGTGATCCTCCTACCTCTGCCTCCTGAGTGCTGGGATTAAAGGTGTGCAGCACCACACCCAGCTATTTCAGGTTTTACTAAATATCAAATAGGTAATAAAATCCTATGTGCTACATTGCTTTCTAAGTTGTTTGCTTGCAGTTCTGTGAAAATGCACACAAATCTTCTTAAAGCTGTGTTTGGCATCAGTTCTTCATGTCCATGGAAACTGCTTTACTGATCCTCTGTGAGTCAGTGGTTAGCAGTTCCTGTTTACATGATGCAAGATGCCTCGCTGCACATTGTAGAAGCTAATTGAATGGTGTTTATTCATCATCTTCAGAGTTCTTTAAGCTGTGAAATGTATAGCTTTTGTGGTGAGTTATTTCTCATATCTGCACAGGTTGAGGCCTTTGTAAGTCTAGTTGAGATGTTAAATAACAGTGTCAGGCATTGAGTAAGGGAAATAGACTGAACATGTTCTATTCAGAGATACAAAATAATAAAAAAAAATAACAGGAACTATTTTCCAGCATTATATTTTTATGGCTACAGGCATATTATAGTTGTAGAGATGATGATACTGTATATTGTGTGTGCATGTGGAGTTTGTTTGCAGTGGTGAGAAGGCCTGGTGTTCCCATCTTCTCTCTCTCATTCTCTTTGCAAATAAATGAAAAAAAAAATTAAAAAGAATGCAAACATCAGAAAATAATCCAGTCAGTCTTTAGGGCTGCAGGTCAGTTCTACTCCTGAGAACCTTGGATGTACTGATTCACCACTTGCTTGAGTTAAATTAATATCATTTGCAGATGAGATTAAATTTGCTCACTAGTAGATTGGAGCCATAACTACACAGCAATATCTCTTGACAGACAAGATTCAAGTTTAAACTAAAAGATCAAAAAGAATTCTCAGTGAGAGCATTGGGTAGAAATAATCCAGAGGTGAAAAAAAATAGGGCTGTGGCAGTTATTTTGAATAAATTGGTTTAAAAACAAAAGATTCAACTGTAATGCAAATGCTATCTGTGGCTTGCTCACACTGTGATGGTTCTAGAAAGGGATGAAAATGTTGAGGACAAGAAGCAGAAAACTCAGTTCACATGATTCTGGACTACATAAACATAAAACACTGGCTGAACTCTTCTTGAGCCCCGGAGCAGGATGGAGTTTCAATCCAAATTTTGTTACATATGTTTGAGGTGCATTTGGGCAAGTAGCTGGTCCTCTCCGTGTATCAGTTCCTTTATTACTATTATAACACCTCATAGGGGTAGTGTGAAGGTTGAATAAATTGATACTTACACATTTCTTGGACTTATACATGAAAAATACCAAATGTTTACTTATAATTATGATATATGATTTGAAGAAATATGAAATTTAAGATTAAATTTCTATCATAAATCTAATGTCTTTCTCAGTTACATAGCAAGCTCAAGGCCAACCTGGGAAGTATGAAATCCTATCTCAAAAAGAAATCCAGTATCATTTAATTTATACAATCCAATATTAACAAAATAATCAATGTGCCTTAGACAAAAATGGATAAAGAATTACCACTTTTACCAATTATCAAATATTTGATCTGTTATCTACTAAACATTATGCCATCCTAAAGAAAAGACTTAATGATAACTCATTGGTTGGTTATAGTATTACCTTGTATTATAAAATTGCCCTACTTACTAAATACAAAAGAAAGTTGTTCCATTTAAGATATTCCACATTTCTTAAATATATTTATTCTTTTTAACTTAAACACAAAAACATAAAAGTACAACTTTTTAGTAGGTTTTCATATAAAGTTAAAAATATATAGTCTTCAGAATTTTTGGAGCTGCAAAAAATTTATTATATTTGTGGTGAATTCTTTCTTTCTTTCTTTTTTTTTTTGGTTTTTCGAGGTAGGGTCTTACTCAAGCCCAGGCTGACCTGCAATTCTCTATGGAGTCTCGGGGTGGCCTCGAACTCACGGCGATCCTCCTACCTCTGCCTCCCAAGTGCTGGGATTAAAGGCATGCGCCACCACGCCTGGCTGTGGTGAATTCTTTTACTAGCAATACACACACACATATGTTTACTTACATATATATATACATATACTATGTGATTTTAAGTCTGTTTAAATAGACTAAACATCTCGACCACCTATCATTTCTTTGTGGTAAAATCATTCATATTTTTCTTCTAGTTTTTGAATTATACTGTATACATTGTTATTAATAGACAATACCCCTTACTCCTTCCTATCATTTTTCTCAGTACCAACAAGAACTCACACTTGGTGGGAATTGAGAAAAAAAAAATCCACATTCCTAGCTATGCTTCTCCGTTGCTTTGTGCTCTTATTTGGGAGTTTTGTGTCTAGAAGACACATTTTAAAACATGACTTTTTTTTCTTATATGGTATAATGACTTAAATACAAACAACTTAATCACAAGAATTTATGTATTTATTTATGCTGTCTTATTTTTCAGCTAGAACAAAATAAAAGAAAATCTGGTTCAAAGCAAAATATCCACAATTATGGGTACCAGGATATTTTCCTTGGGGAATCATTATTTCATATTAGTTCTACATTGTTTCTACAAGGATCTGATATTCTAACTTTTTTTTTTCTTCTTTGTTAGTAAGTGGTTGGATTCACTTTGTCACAAAACGATAATTTCACTGACTCAGTTCTAACGTGAAGGACCAGGACTCTATAATGTTGGGAGTACCTACTTACTCTAGGATTTCATTCCTTCTCTTCATAGGAGGGACTCAGGAACCAGACTTCCCTGTGGCGCTAAGCGTTTGAAATTTTGCTCTCCTTTCTTGGTGTTAAGAACAAATTAACAGTGTCCTTTAGTATTTAGAAAATTAAAGTGGCAATAAGTGCATAGTACAACAGTGCCCTGCTCCCTGGGAGCAAAGATGGGATTCCTCCAACAAGCACATGTACTTCTGTGAGCACTCTTGAATATTTCTCCATTATATCAGAAAGTCAGAAAACCATTTCACTCATCCCCACTGACTAAGGCTCTTCCTAGCTGAACTCTACACAAAGGAAAAACCTCAAATACATACTCATATTGAGTTTGCTTTGCGTATTTGCATACATATTCAGGTCAAAGTGCTTTCATTCACTGTTCTCTGTTCTTTGATCCTTAACACCAAACATGGACATCTATCTTTGTGCTGGGCTAACTAACCCAAGCTCTAGTGTCCAATAACTGAGAAGAGTAATAAGAATTCTTTTTTTTTTTGTAATGTTTCTGAATGAGATTTATTACTACCTTTTGGGGGACAGAAAACAGCTTTTCTACCACAGCCACTCAGTGAACACTTTGCAAGGATACAACATGTAAAAAGCACAGACCAACTTTTTCTTTGGTACAAATCACACTATTCAACAACATATGGAGACAGTTTGATAATGTTGCACTAGACTAGTTTAAGCAGCCCTTAAGTAAAATTAATGATAAGGCTAGTGGTTAGTCAAATTTCACCAATAAGAAATTGGAAGTGTCTCCCTTAATTGTATATAATGCTAAATGTGGAGTAAAATAAACTCAATTAAAAAAAAATCCCTCAATCATTTAACTACTGGGAATAGGATAAACATTTGCAACAAAACCAAATTATTTTGTAGTTTTCCCTTTCTTAAAAGCAAAGATTGGGGTTGAAGAGGGGGAGGAAGGACTGGGAGGGAAACATGATAAAAAGAAGGGTCCGGCCTTGGGACTGGGACAAAGAGAGTCCATGTTCCAATAAGACTCAACAAACAGCTGTGATCAGAATCTAAGTGATGGGAAACAGCCTGTAGCTTCGAGATAGCTGCTTTGCACTATTTCTGAGTTAAGCCAACACAAGTAACATCATGAATGCATAATTATAATTATGCATTAGAGTATGCATAGTGATCTTAAAATTGGTAAACAAAGGAAAAGTATTAGAATTTCTCAGTAATTTTCAGAATACCGTGATCTTAGATCAAGATTTGAGGAGAGGCAACTTGCTGAAACTTTTATGTGACATTTGCAAAAAAAAAAAAAAAAAGTGTGTGTGTGTCGGTGTCAGGGGCGGGGGGCTAATGATAAAGTACTAAAGTAGTATTACATTAAAAATCTCTTTCCGGGGCTGGAGGGATAGCTGAAGGCATTAAGAACACTTGCCACACGAGCCAAGCGTCTGAAATGACTTGGGTTTCATTACCAAGCACACGCATAAGCAGCTGGGTGTGGACCTGGGATTACAGTTCTATGGAGGGTAGAGAATTGCTGTGGAATCACTCACCTAAAAATGGCAGCTCCAAGTTCTGTAAGAGACCAATCTCAAGGAAACACTGAAGTGAGCCATAGAAGGTACAGCCTGATATGCTCCTATGGCCTTTTCATTCAGGTGCATGTCTTCACATGGTGCACACAACACACACAATCACATACACACACGAATGCACACACACATCGCATGCAAAGTGAAGTCTCTTTTAGAAAACTCCATACGAAAGGCTTAAGGCAAATGCACGCAAAAGAGTATTTCAGGACATGGAATACAGATATTCAGGGTTGCTCATTTTGAAAAGTACCTAAGCTTAGAGACAGAAATAAAATTTAGTAGATTGAATTTCTGTTACTTATTGAATAAAGTAATGTATGACCTTGGAGTTGATTGTTTGGGAATAAAGATCTACAATAAAATGGGTAGACGAATTAGACGATGCATTGTAGATAATTAATGGCAAATGGCATTTCCCCCCAACTACCAGATTCTGAAACACTAGGCAATAGAAAGTGTCATCTCACTGCCTCCAGTTGTGATGTAAAAGCATTTCCTTTCAGCTTGCCAAAATAAAGATGGAATGTTAGGTGGAAGCTAATATCCCTTCCCACCTTAAAAGACAGTTATGTTACTTTGATTTTTCTTTCCACATAACTTTGCCTTCTATTTTTCAGACAAAATAACTTGAGATTCTGCAACCCTAATCTTTTCTCACGGTACTATTTTTACTGCTTTGCCCTGGAAGTGGGCCAAGTTTTCTTCATTCTTTACTGAGTCTTAAGCTGAATGCTCTCAATATCTTAAGGACATAGGTAAACGTGAGAACTCATGGGTTCCACAAGGATTTGTCCCAGAGGGTAAGATGCTAAGGATGCTTTGGAGAACATTTTTTCTCCCTCAGCTAGAAAACAAATGATATCCTGAACTTTCTGAATCTATATTTTTCTTGTCCTATACTTCAACTGAAATTCAGAGAAGCCATTCAGCATTATCCTTTTTCAGAAGTTTTTCCTTTACTTGTCTTATACTCATGCTTCTTATTGTCTTTCCTTACAGCCCTTATACCTTTCACTAGAATGAATTAGTGTTTGACCCATCGTGTTTCGACATATATTCCAATAATGATTCATACTAGTTATAATCATATCCTATGACCCTTATATTTCCCCGTGACTATTCTTCCCTCCCATTCACTTTCCACACCTTCTATACTTCTATTTTCCTTCTCCTTCCCTCTATATCTTCCTCTCTCTCTCTCGTTTCTCCTTCCCTCCCACTCTCTGTCTCCTCCCTTTCACCGTGGCTTCCAGGGCAGCACAATATGGGACTCAGCAGTCACCATTTGCCTCTGTTGACATAATGAATAACCAGATAAAAAATTTAACTTTAGCCACTAATTTTGTGCACATATTAATTTTAACACATATATCATTTGATTACTGAAATCAACTAAGCTGAATTTCAAAATATTTTTTTTTGAGAGAGAGGAGAGAAAGATAAAAGGAAAGTATGCTGTGAACACGCTCCAGAAGCACATGCCACTTTGTGCACATGACTTTACATGGGTGCTGGTAAGTCAGGGAGGCTGCAGATATTCCCAAAACAATACAGGCTATTTGCCAAGGCTCTTGGTTACATACCAGAATAATATAATAAAACCCAATTGATGAAGACACTGTGTGCTTCTGCTGCAGGGTACTTAGAAATTAAATTGGAGCTGACCTGGAAGAATCCTCCCTGCTGACAAGCAGCCATAGTTCTGGAAATCACTATGCCACCTGCTTGGGTAGAAACATCGTCAGAAGTCTCAATCAGTGGTGGACCCTGCAAATTACCTAACTTGCAAGCTAGGCGAAATGTGTCCCCTAGTGCAGTAGAGGCATGTCGGTTATGAGGGTAGCAAACTGTTCTCCAATTTGATTTGAGGCCTGTTTCACAGGAAGGAATTCATGTCTGATACTAAAAACTTAATCAAAAGCCTATGGCTGGGACGGTCAGAAGTTCTAGGGGGAAGTTACTACTATTTTTTGGCTACATGGATATATACTGCCCACCGAATTCCTCCTGAATACTTCTATTTATGCTCCTCTTGAGCTTCTCTCACTTTTGCCTATAGAAGTTTCTCTCTTCAGAAGGTGGTGACTGCTGGGAATACTCAAAACTTGTCAAAGTGCTGAGAATTAGTGATGCCTGAGTGTTTTGGTACTTAATGAGACATCTCTACCACACCCTCCAATGGCTCAGGGACTATAGAGGTGGTGAAAAGAACGGAAGAGCCAAAGGATGGGGAGGGGTGCTTTGAAATGCCATCTTCCAGACAAGAAGTGGTCATTGTATTCATGACCTCATACTGCCCTTTGCCTGCATAAGACCTGCATTATCTTGTGGATAATGGAGGAATAAAGTTTGTGTTTTTTTATATATTTTAATTTTAAAAAATAATGAATAAATAAATAAAAAGGACCAAAAGAGATCTCAACCCAGGTTTTAAAACAATAATAAAAAAATCTTTCCCAGCATCAATGGCTTAACTAGAGATTTAAGAGAAGTAATTGCAAAAACAACTTGGGTACTGAGGAAGAAGTTTTGAGATAAGGCTGGAGGTCAATATTGTCAAAATAGAGTGTGATATTCCAAGTTTTTGCATCTTACTTCATAGGGATAATAAAATAATCCTTTAAAAAATTCCCACTCTTTTTCCAGTAAAATAGAAATCATATACTTTATTTCAGGTTTTAAGAACATGTGTCTTTTTGGCAATATCCTGGTTCACAGGCTAAAATGTTACAGTCACACAGACAAGTATCTTGTGACCTTCTAGAAAAAGAGAGCAAAGGAGATGGGAAAGTTCACAGACTTTTGAATAAAGAGCCAAGTCTAGATGTATTATTAGACACTTAAAAATTCCTTCATATGCCTACCAAATATGTATAGCTGGATCTGATCAACAATCTTGTTTTGCTTTTCAGTATTGGCTGGAATGTCATTATTATGTTGGCAATGTTATATGACTTGTATAAAGACATTATTTAATCAAACCAGAAAAATAATAGTATGAAATGATTAAACATAGGGCGTTCCACCTATAAATGAACTCTGAAAGTTCAGAATATAAACAATTTAGCATTCAAACACATTTTTCACCTTCACAAACCCTTTCACAAACCAGAAACTGCAGCCTTTTGGGGGTCTTCAATATTTATGCACACTTCAGTTTTATGCCTTCATTTTGATTCTAACACAACATAAAGGAAAATAACAAATTTTTACAATGCATAATGACAAATGGTCTTTTTATTCAACAAAATGTTCCTTTGAAATATAGTAAATAGAATCTCTTAGTTTATTTAACCTGGCATTTCTCAAACCACAGTTTATAAGCCCCTAGAATACCTCAAACTTCTAATTTTTTAAAAAGTTATGAGCTATTACTCAAATTGAGCCAAGAACTGGCATAGCCTCAACTTTGTGAATGGCCAAGTCTCAAGGTTAGAGAACAAGACTGTTATTGAGCTCTTAATCTAGCTATATATTCTGTATAAATTCCTATGTCCAGGAATAAGGAGTACGTGTTAGGGAAGAAGTGGGAGGGAAGTTAGGGAGGAAGACTGGCTCCTTGTCCTTTTCTGGTCATAGGAAAAATTTTAATGATTTCTCTTCTGCTGCTCCCATCTCTGCTTTTGTCTCCCAGATTCTGATATTATTGTCCCTGGTCCTTGGAGCTTGTGAGCCTCTTCAACTTCTCTACAACATGCAGTTCATTTAAGAAAGACATGCATAAGCTTACAGGGTACTCCATGAGTCAAAGGGGTCTGTCTGTCTCTCTCTTCTCTATCTCTGTCATCTCTATTTTCATCTTCATATCATTCTCCTGAATTTTTTTAGACACAAGGTTTTACTATGTAGCCCAGGTCATCCTGGAACTCTTAAGCCTCTTGTCTTACCCCCAGGAAGTCTAGGAATATTGACACAGCTGTAATTATTAAGCACTTACTTGCTTTCAAACACTTCTCCACTAAACCTGCACAGACATAGTCAAAAATCTTCCTCATTTTTTTTTTTTTTTGAGGTAGGGTCTCACTCTGGCTCAGGCTGACCTGGAATTCACTATGTAGTCTCAGGGTGGCCTCGAACTCTCGGCGATCCTCCTACCTCTGCCTCCCGAGTGCTGGGATTAAAGGCGTGCGCCACCACGCCCGGCATCTTCCTCATTTTTGTGTGTTAGCTCATTTTGTTTTGAAGTGTCTCCAGTGGTTCTCCACTAAATATTTGATACTGTTGAAATGGCAAGGGGATTTTTAAGTCAGTACAATCAGCAAAAGTAAGTCAGAAGTTGTCTGTAAATAATATATAAACTCCATGGCCACTGTAGGCTGACATCCTGACTTTTGAGATGCTGTGAATAGACTCAGAAGTTACCAAGGTATAACCATGGAACTGGAATGAACTATGCTCCTAAGGACTGTGGTCTACTTGCTTCAGAGAATAATTTCTGCAAATGCTGAACTCTGGTAGCTCTACGTGTCCCGTGGCCTCACTACATATCATTTGTCACTAATTGGCAGCAGCTGCTCCAGACAGACCTGTTCCTGGCAAGCAGACTGACTGCTTCTCTCAGCCCTTAGGAAATCTGCCTTTCTAGGTGAGTTTTGGGGCCATGTGTATAGCAGTGTGTCAAGTTCATTTTCCTGCTATCTTGGACAAAGGGAAAATTAAGGATCTAAACATTTTAGTGACACTAGCCCATCTTTTTTGACATTATGCAAATAAGTTTTTAATATGTGATATGTTTCTGCATTTCTGATTGAATGGTTACCTAGAACAATGCAAGACATGAACAGGTACATTTTTGAGAGTGTTATACAATTTAGAATAAAAACAAAGTTGATATCCAATTATTTATAATCTTACTAGCAAGGTCTTACATGCTGGATTCTAATTCTCTCACACATGAGGAGGACAAGCTTATTTTCACAAAAAGTTTAAGCCAAAGATGCTGAGCTTTGTCCCTTTCACTTTCTCAAAACACCATCACAACAGCGTTATTATATCAGTTATTTCCCTGGACCATGGACCACCAGTGACATCATTTTCAATGTATTGCTGCTCTTCTTTATAATATTATAAAAATGAATCTTATTCTGTTTTTAATCACAAAGCTTATCCAGCAATCAAGGCAGGTATATAATAAGCTAAGCTACTGTGTAAATCTAAACATTCCCCACAAATGGAAAAGATACAGCCCGCGCTCCCTGATTGTTACTAAGGCGACTATCTAAAATGAAAATCTTATTAACCCTTTTGCTGCCTAGAACTACCCATGCACCATGTTAGCTGACTTCCCTGAACTTATCTCTCCTTTTTCCCCTCAAGAAATTCATAACTGCATTGCTCCAGAGGAGTTATGCTCTGGTTATCCTATCTGAGGCTGAGAGGGCTGTGATGGGCAGTTGTCCCATATGGACAGGTGAGTGGGGTGGCCCGTGAGGGAGCTGACATCAAAACAGACAATAATACAGGGGGCACCTGATTTCCCACTTCTTCTAAGCATTACTCTGATGAAACCATTGACAACATTAAGGGATTTCCATTCAATAAATAGCAGCCTAGTACTGTATTTTCCTTTCACTCAGGAAAATATTTGTCAGTAAAAGCTGTATGTTTCACAAACATATCAAACTCGACTATTTTTGAATGACATTAGCAACTGTTAACATTTGCTATGAAGAATAATATTTCAAAGCATTATGCAGAATTTTATCCAAGAATGATTCATCTGACAGTCTATTCTCTTTCTAAAACTATTCCACCCACCAAAGAAGGGAGTTTAACAACTCAGAGGGAGAACATGTAGTTCCATGTAATTTTGACAATGGGAGGCTATAACACTAGGAATTCCTTAACACAGATTGAGAAAATAAAGAGCATAATAAATCACACTAAACTATCTGTACTTTTACCTTATTAGCAAAAGAGGGAGCATACACGTTTCTTTATAACCCGCACTTCCCACTGCCTCCAACTCACATGCCTACCAAGCCTTCTAGAATGAGGTCTTGATGGCTCTCACCTAGCTTCTCTTTTAGAGGCAAAGTGGCCCATTTGTTTTTCATGACCCATGGCTTGATTTCTCCTGTCCTCATCCAGCTAAGTCACCACGCTGCCACTTTCTTCCTGGAATTCCTCCCTGCTCCTCTGTCAGTTCAGACCCATCACTTCTTCCCTCAGACCTTGTTAGCTCTCCTTGCCCTGAGGAAGCATTTCCCCGTTAACCTCCTTCTTGTGGCTCACACTTTCATGTCCTTGCAGCATAGAATTGTGCTGTGCCATTTTCTGTTTGTTGGTATGTTGTTTATAATTGCCTCCCCTAATTGTTTTTGTCATTGAATTTACTCATTTCCTTTATCTGCCTATTATTCCACATGGTTCTGTCTTCCATATTCAGTCCTCATTCTTATTTCAGAAGTAGCTTCACTGTAATCCAGTTCATTAATAAATATTTGATAGTTACATAAACTTTTGCTCTCTGTAGTTTTATAAGTTCTTCATTCTGAATTTTTTAAATGAACAATGCTATTTCAAAGGACATACAAATCTGTGACATCATCTCATGGGTGACTATATATATATATATATATGGCTTGTTGGAGAGTCATATTACCTATTATTACTATGATATCAAATTTACCATGTCTATAATAAAATTTCAGCCACTATAAAGAAAATTTTCTCTTCAACTTCAGCTATATCTATTGATATTCTTCATCAATGATTACAAATAATATAGAATATCTAGCATTTCTTACATGTCATTATATTCAAACAAAAAATATAAATGATATCAGATAGAAAGAACTCAAAAATGTTTGCTGGATTAATGATTTACACTTTTGCAAGGATGTTAATGTGACATATGCCATGTGCCTTTGTTGTTGATATCAATAGTTAAATTCAACATGCTCCTAAGCATAAAAGAACATGCAATGAGAGCCAATTAGAACTCATGTAACTAACTGCAAATTAAAAACATGCTGACACATAAACAAACAGATGTTTAATCAATAATTCAGAGGTTGTCATCTAAAGCAGTAGAGCTGGTTATAAACTCAGGTAGGCATAAGACAGCAAACACAGGCTTGTTAACTGGAAAGGTGAAGAGTGCACTTTGAGGTGACTGAACAAATGCATTTTCTTTCTGCCACCATGTAAACAAAGAATTACTAATTGTCAGGTGTGGCTCCCTCTTGTAGAATACCATGGGTATAAGAACAATAGCACGAGAGTGGAGCTTCTCTGCTGCCCTCCTCTCCATGCTGCCAGTCACAAAGGACCCAAATCATTGTTACAGAAGCATTTACATGCCATCCACAAACCAAGTTTCATGTTAAAAGATTCAAGTTTTCTTAGTGGAAATTCATGATCAACCAATGAGAGGGAGAATCATAATGAAGATGATTTAGATGATTTAGAATTCTCAAATCTAATGAAAATATTAAAGAATGGTTGAGGAAGAAAGAAGTTGAAGTATTTGAAAAACTGATGAGGCTTATGTAGAAACATAAAATTAAAGAGGAGAATTTTTTATTAGATTTATACAAAACTTGGAGTAGTCTCATGAAGGGAGAAGCATGTTCTAAGACGATATATCCAGCAACCATATAGCTGAGAATAATTTGGAGGCATAAACACTTGGTGAACAAAATCTTAATTCCTCCTCCCCACCAAATATAAGCAAAGCAATACCCAGCCATGGACAGAACCATGAACAGATGATAGAAAACAGTCTTTCTTCTAATGATGTTTGTGGCTAGTTGTGTTGTTTCTCAAAGCATTAGTCTTTTTCCATGAAACATAAGGCTTAACTAGGCTTCTTTTACTTCTCTTATTATGTAATTTTTCAGTATTAGGCTAAAGTTTAAATGTGTCCATGTTATCAATAGTGAATAGAATGAAATAAAGAATATAACCATCAATAGTTTATACAAATATGAGAATAATGATTTATATTTATCAAGGAATTTCTTTATGTCCTCTCTTGTGCTTTGTAGTTTGCACCATAACCATTTTTTAAATTCACAAAATGTTTACATATGGTATGTTAATATCTCCATTCATACGGATAAGGCAAATGGTAGAGCTAGATGTCTAAAGGTAAGGGCATCCAGATTTAAGGGAAGGCATTTTAACTTTTGTTTGTGTACTTATAATCACCATACTATATAAAAACAAATTAAAGTGATATCAAAATTTATATATCAGTATATATAAATATATCTGAATATTATATACATATATATATATATATATATATATATATATATATATAGAGAGAGAGAGAGAGAGAGAGAGAGAGAAAGAGAATTATAACATTATTTTACAGTAGTGGAAAAGTTACATAGAAATCAATATGATAAGGATATAATACTTCAGGTAAGAGAAGATAATGTTTAAGATAATACATGAAAAATAATGAATAAAATTTATTCTCTTTTTATACACACATCAATTATTTTTTATAATTTTGTTGGTTTTGGTTTATTTATTTAGAATATAAATGACAAATACATGAGATGGGAAAGAAGCTATCCCTAAAGGGAAGGATGACAAAATGGAATAGTACTTAGAAAAATTGCTAGTATTTAAAATCAAAGGGGTAGTCTTTTTCAAACCAAAGAATTTGAACAAAAATGGGAGCCTGAATGTAAAATGCCACCCATAGGCTAATGTACTTAAGCACTTGCACCCAGCTCTTTGTGGAGGCTGTAGCTCCTTTAGGAGGTGGAGCCTTCCTGGGGGAATTGTATTATTGTAGGTGAGCCTTTGCTTGTTACGACCTGACCTTCCTTACTGTTATTTCTGCTTCCTCTCCACTGATGTGATGACGTGATGCTTGTTTCCTCCTCCTGCCATGCTTTTCCTGCTATGAATGACTCTATCCTGTGAACCTGTAAGCAGAATTAAACCCTTATCTACCCATGCTGCTTCTGTTCAAATTTTCGTTCAGCAATAAGAAAGTAAGAGATACAGAAAATGATTATCAACTGCAGAATGATCAATCATGATCCACAGCAGCATTGGGTGCAGGATGATCAAGGAGGAACAGGTAAGATCATTTCCATCTAAAACTATGCTGGGCAGAGAAGAAAAATGCAGTGGAAATATTAAACTGAGTTATGAAAAATGCTTTTGAATATGGAAGCATTGCATAAGTGTAGAGGTGGTGTTTTTTAATAAGTCTGAACAAAGCAACACAATTGTGTGAGCCTATTTGCTCATATAAAATGATAATAAGGTTATGTTAATGAAGTTATATTTTCATTTATTAGATGAATTTTTTGCATGAAATACTCAACAGTTAAAAGCATGAAAATTTTTCAAATATTTTTCGTAGAATGGTTTCATATAGCTCAACTTTTAGAAATCCACAACCATGACTTCCAGTCTAGGATTATTTATAAATAATATTAATGATGAGGATGAAACAATAAATCAGTTTCTCTTTTAGTTTGTTGACAGCAGTAACTTGGAATGAACTGCCATATTCAGATATAAGTAACATGCACTTAGTATATACTATACTTCAAATATTACATAAAGAATGCATATGCATTATTTATGTTTTCAATGAAAAGTCAGTTGAAGTAATTGTTAACTGCATTCATTTTGGCAATGAAGTCAATGTTCAGACTCATCTACAATCACCTTTGACATAGCTGTAAAGTTGGCATTTAAGCCTGGGTTAAACTGCTGCAATATGCAATATTTCAGCTGCCTTGCAGTGGCATTAATATCATAAAACCCAAATAATAGGTTTTGAATATTGGTACTGTTTTGTACATTCTGACTATGTAAGCTACAGTTTCACATAAGCTTTATTCCTAAGGAAGTTAGCCTAGAATGAAGATGGCAATGGAAATTAACATTTATTAACTCAACAAACACTATGCTAAGATCCTTTAAAATGTTTTTTTAGATATTCATGCATTTAGCAAATATTTATTTTGTGTATTTTAGGCATGGATAAAATTTGGTGGAACATGCTAAGATGATTGTTCTGTGACGTTATCTTCTTAGGTGGAAAAGAAAAACAAGTAGAAGCATTAAAAGCAATCTGATTTTAAATAGGGTAAAGCTACAAAGAGCCAATCACAGTCTTAAGCTTGAGGTTTGTGCAGAATAGGCTCTGTAGCAAAGGGATTTCCTGAGCATGATCTCAAGTGAATACTGGGCGTTGAGGTAGGTAGACATCTGAAGGTGGTATGTTCAGGATACAGTTGCACAGCAAATGCAGAGGCCTTAAGATTGGCATCTGCCATATACTATGACAAAAGAGAGACCCACATGGCCATGGTGAAATCAGCAAGGCAGAAGTAGATGGGCTAAGAAAAGTCTAGGTCATTGGGCATGGTGTCATATGACTTTAATTCCAACATTCTGGAGGCTGAGGTAGAAAGAACATCATGAGTCTGAGGCCAGCCTGGTCTCCAGTGAGTTCTAGGTCAGCTTGGACTAGACCAAGAAACTGCCTCAAAAAAAAAAAAAATCTGGATTTTATAAGGCCTTGCAGACCATGTCCAAACCTTTACTATGTAAAGTGCTTTGGATTTCACTCCAAGTATGAAAGCCAGCTGGTAGACAGTGTGGAGCACATCAGGCTGTGGCCCACATGTTGTGCCATTCTGTCTGACATGAGAGCAGTGGTTTTGGGGAAATATGAATGAATGGAGGGAAATTCATTAAGAATTGAGGAGACCCAGCAAGCAATGGTGACCTGAGCCTAAATAACACCTGTGGAAGTTAATGAGAAGTGATCCCATCTGAAGGTGAATTCAATTTACTAGCCTGGGTTCAAAGTCAGTAAAGAGAAAGCATCAGGGAAAATGTCCTCACGTGGGGTCTGAAGAGTTGTCTGAACAGTAGTGACATTTGTCACATGAAGAAGACTCAGAAAAGCAGTTTGTGACTGTATGGTTTGGAATTTTTTTTCCTTCTTCTCTTTCTTCTTGCCTTTAATGCTTGATTGTAACAGGTGGCAGAGAGAAAAGAGGAAGAGAGATGAGGAAGGAGAGAAAGGAAACAAGAAGTAGAGTATAGATCCCAGGGAGCAGGAAAAACAAAAGAACTGCTTTGGATTTCTTTTAATGTTTAGTTACTTATTAGAGAAGGGGGGCAGGTACTATGGGTGTGCCAGGCCTTTTACCACTCACTGAAGATGAAGTCCAGACACATGTACCACTTTGTGCAACTGGCTTTATGTGGGTACTGGCGAATCAACAACAGACTGAAAAGCTTTGCAAGCTAGTGCCTTTAACTGCTAAGCCATCTCTTGAGCCTTGATTTGAATTCTCTGTTTTGCTGTGATGTCAAGTGGCTCAGAGGACAGACTTGAGCTTTTGGAAAACTTTGATATAATTATTGATGTCAGTTAATGCCATTAATATGAGATGATTAAAGAGAAGAGTAGAATACCAAGACCAGGTCCTGTGATTTACCAATATTCCAAGGTTAACATCCCATAAGACGAATCTGCTATTGTGGGGAATGGAACTGGGGCATGCTATGGAAACTGAGATGAAAACCCCAGAAAGCAAGGGATGATCAAGCAGGGAAAGTGTGGCTAGCTCTTTGGAACCTTAACATTAAGCAAAAGATCAATTGAATTCTCACAGGCCGTGCTGCTTGGTGTCAAAGGATCACAATTTCCACATTTTCAAGACAGTCTGGGTGTTTGGACAAAGAGACACAAGCTATAACAGAACCATTCTGGGTGAAAATTTTAGGCAGAATAACTACACCTGGAATCTTGTCTATTAGAGAAAGACATTCTCTCATCTCGTAACAGTTAACAGTCACATTTTTTGCTGAAAAATGTAACTTTGCAAAGATACTTCTCTTTGCCAAGATCCAACTGTTTCATCAATGTTGAGGATCCGTTTGCCATTGATATTTAATAACCTTAATATAAATTATATTCTCTTTTCACACTAAATTGTCCACATGTTATATAGATAGAGTTCGTAATATATGGTAATAAGTGACTAAACATTAGAGCTTCATTGTAGAGTAAATTTTAAGTAAGAATCATTGTAATTCTATATTCATGAACATTCTGACAAATACTCTATGTCAATTCTTGTTTTTTTTTTTTTTTCAATATGAAGTAACCAAAGATGTGGAACCTTTCAGTATTGAATCCTTTTTGCCATTGCCTAGCACAGTAACATTTTGGCAGCCAGAAGCTGCCATATGGAGAGACGATGCCTACTGCTCTACAATGCAAAACACTCTGAAACGAGTCACAGCAATTCTTTCTGTCTACCACACAAAGTTTTGCTTGTTACTTATACTAAACCTCTTAGCAACGATTAGTAAAATTTCAAAACAAATTCCTCAACCTAAAAGGCTCTCACAAAATGTACCTTGAGTTGAGAAGTAACGTGTCTGTGAGCATTGGAGAAACACTGATGAAAAGACCATGAACTCCCCTACATTTTCATGGTTGCACCACTTTTCCCCAAACTGACTGTCATCAAACAATCAAAATGTTATCAAAACATGCCTAAAGAACTATAAAAATGATCCTACATATGTGCTGATGTATACAAATAGTAACTCCACTGCCAAAATTAGCAGAGGAAAGTACAGCCTGCTCCATACACATGAATACATAACAAGCACATATCAAACACATATCAATGTACAAATGCACACGTATGTGTCATGTTCTTTGGTTATTTAGTGGAGTTACGTATTTAAAAATACATAATATTTATGAAGCTATTATTAAAGACTTAAAGAATGGACTTAAAGAATCTTAAGTTTGGAATCTTGGCATTCATGTGTCAGGTTCAACTTAGGACCCTCAGCTTCCATCAGGTTGGGAAAATGGGCAGTAACCATGAATACCAGAAGGCTTTATTTACTCAAAAATGAATATTTCCAACAGCTTTAGGAAGGGCATCAGATCATTATCGTACATCTCATGTTTATTGATGAAAATATTCCTCCTCTACTTTGCAAATAAAACAACAACTTTTCCTATGGGCAGACGTGTAAGTCCCCAGAGTATTTCTCCTGTTTCCTACTGATGTGCGCACATCAGATGTGTGTCCACATCCCTGCTTTTCTTGGAAGTGCTTCTCTTTATCTTCTAGCTTTTATGACATCCTTTCTGTGCTGGGACAATAAACCCCTTCTTCATAGTTTCCCATGCTAGGACCTCAGAGTCAAGGACATACAGCAAGGAAGACTTGGAATTGAGTAGAAGGAGAATGAAGCCGACTTGCAAAAATCAGGCACCGTAACAAATGAGGAGAGTATCCCTACAACACCTAAAATGTTGGCATTCAAAGCTCCAGGTTGGGTAGATTCCTGTCTTTGGTTTCATAAGCTACCCCACAGTTCTGTGATATGAGTCTCCTTTCTTTTTAGCAGTTCGACTGTGTCTCCATAGCTTAAAGCCAGTTTTGTCCTCATATACTTTATAATCGATGTTCAAGCAAACTAGAATAGCCCATATTCAGGCACTACCGTAAACTGTATGACCTGCTAGAAATCTTTAGACCGGTCTGTGTATTTGGTTCCTAGTGGACTCAGTATTGCATTTCCTGGTTAGGAAAGAGATCTAAGGTCGTACAAACCTGTGTTGTCCACTACTTCTGCTTCCAGATGCATTTCATTGTCAGTCAGTACTGAAGAGTACAAAACGCTGAGGGCCCAAGAATACCAGATAAAAAGAAAATAAGGGGGACAGAGAAGGAATTATTAAAAAAAAATATTTTGTCACCCTTCTATCTAAGTTTGGCCATTTATAGACATGTCTAAATCCAGTTAATTAGAGAACAAGCCTAGGGAACAGGTGATGAATTCTCTGGAGTCCCCTTATAGACTTCCCAGGCAATAATGGCATGAGGAGCTGCCATCTGTGAGCCCCACCATGTGCCAGCTACTGGGCTCAGTGTTTTCATGTTATCTTGTTAATTCCTTTGGCTTAGACATCTTTTGAGTATGTTCAGAGGAAGAAAAAGACTGCTGGCTATTCCCCTGAGCCTTCCAGCATGGAGCATGGCTTCAGGTGGTGATTGTGAGAAATGATTCCTTGCTGGCTGCCAAGTGCAAGTTCAGGGGAAAAACTGTGGGTCAGAGAGGGAGGAGGAAGATGGCTCACCCACAGAGCCCAGGGGAGTTTGTCTTTGAACTCTGCTGGACTGAGAGAAGCAAATCATTGCTGAATGCTGAATAATGAAGTATTTAGCACACTGGAAAATATAAAATACATCAAAATTACTCTCACTTAAAAATATTCACAGTGAAAAGAACTATTTTATCAGAAAATATAAAAAGAAAAAAAAACTGTAGGAAATATTGCTAAAACTTTAAATAGTAACCATTAGCCAGCATTCCTGAACAAAGTGAGACTATCAAAAACAGCATATATATGTTATAAATAAGCTACCATAATCCAACATATCATATTGCAGTTTCAAAAATAGTAAGTGAAATATAAAAGAATTTAAACATTTCAAAAACTAATGAGTAATCATACCCTAAATCTTTTTCATTTATGTTACAAAGTAAAAAATATTGAATTTCTTATATGAAATTTATATAGTTAACAAATAAAGCATTAAATAAAGATAAAAGAATCCAAGGTAACACAAACAATTAAATATAAGGCAAAGGGGAACTGTTCTCTAATATTTGTCACATACCAAGAGGCAATGTTTAGTTGAATAAAATGAAATTCATTTTTTTAACAGAACCTCAATATTTCCATCATTTTCTATGATGTGTGTAGATTCTCTTTGGTTAAAAAATCCAGCTTATAAATGTGATAAAAGCAAGCAAGTAAGAAATCCTACAAAAATTTCAAAGCATTTATCTTGCTCTCAAAAATAATCTATCATTCACACACTAAAGACAATCTCACAAGATTGAACTCATCCTTGTAAGCAGAAAGCTTCTTGTGTATTTCTGATCAAGTACAACTTTGTGTTTTAGGAACATCTGTCTCCATACTACAGACTAAAATCAACAGGAATATACTATCTTAAATACTTGAGCAAAAAGTCAGTAAAGATACAGTAGGCAAACACTGTGGTCGGCTCAGCAGTGATTACCAACTCATGCTCCAAATTCACTATAAAATGAAAATCAATATTTCCACAAGTTCCTGCAACATAAAAGATAACCTTCATTGATTTTTCTAGACTTAGGCCTCTCTGATAAAATCTAATATAAATTTTCAACCATGAGGATTTGGATCAGAGCAGGGGTGATAAGTCCTGCACATCTCTTAAGAGGTGGAGAATTTTTTTTTTTTAAAGTGCACGTTCATACTATTTATAATTTGCCCTGTGCAAGTGAAAGCCTTTTCCACCAGTGCTATCAGGAATCTCTTCTAATTTTTATTACTGTGAGGCTAAAGCCTGTTCCAGATAATTTGGAAATTTCAGGGGAGTTGTGATAGGGCTGACGGTGCAGCCCTGGCTGACTTGAGAAAGGAGCTAACCCGTAATAGCCTCCATGGCTGTGCTGATTAAATGTTGCCATAGATGAAAGGCCTGCCATTGCCGCAATAAATTAACCAATCACACAAATCCCAAGTCAGTGCTAATCCTTCCTTGATACTCTGATCCTCTGATCAGCTCAAGGAGGTAAAGAAACTGGCTTGTGACGCGTGGTGCTCTAACCCCTGGATTTCATGTATACAAGGAGCTAATGATATCTTGCTGACCAGTTCAATGGGATGAACTTCTCTCACAACCCTGAGGGAACACCATGGCCTTCTTTAAAAAAGAAAGAAAGAAAGAAAGAAAGAAAGAAAGAAAGAAAGAAAGAAAGAAAGAAAAGAAGAGAAAAGAAAAGGGAAAAATACAAGAAAGAACAAAAGAAAGAAAGTGAAAAAAAAAAAAACTGGCAAGTAGATGGGAGGTTTTGTGTTTTACTAGCAAACTACAGGCAAACTATCCAACACTTGTTAACTCGAAACATCACACAGCCAGGACCAGCCTGTGAGAAGTTTTGCATCATTTAGGTGTGGATAATCAGCACAAGAGGACAAGGGTCAAATAGAACTGGGAATACTAAAGAGGACAACCATGGAGAATCCATCTCAAGAATATATTGTGTTTTTTAAAATTTTATTGTGTTTTGGTTCAATTTTGAAGCAGCTCCCTTAAGGCTTTTCTGGATTTTTAGTGGTTACTCATTTTGGATGTCTGAAAGTTCTGGTATAGGTGCTGTGTTCCACAGTGAAGTTAGGGTGATAAGAATCTGATTTAGAAATAAAAATCATTTAATCAATTAGCAGTGGGTCTGGCCACACGCGGTGTCTTCTTAATTATGTGAGGGCTGCTTTTGCAACAGAGTTCCTGAAATTGAGTCTGTGAAGGATGTGTTTGTGGACTTCATAACTGAAGAAAGTTGTTTTTTTCTTTAAATATAGTAATTGGTCGCTAGAAGGAAGATGACTCTAGGGTTTTTTCTCTAGAGTTTCTCATGTAAAGAGTTTTTGAAAGGAATTCATTATCTTTCTTGGTCAGTCCCAAGAAATTAAAATGAATTCTTTTATAAGGGAGATGTAGAAACGGGGAGGCAGATACAGAAAAATCAGTATTTTGGAAATATAACTAGAATTTATTTAATATGAGAAGCAGTGGAGTATAGTAAGGTGGTTTAGTGAGCACATAACAAAGTATTTATTTTTGGAAGAAAGGTAAAAGAAAGAATAGATCACTTTTCCAAAAGTGCATTTTAAAAATCAACTAAAACTTAATCACATTGAAGGAAAGCTGAGAAGTTGTGGCTATGATCTGGGAAGTAAATACACAAAAATATTCATCATGCTACATGAAAAACCCTGTATAAAAATAGCAGTAATCGTTCAGATAAGGTCTCTCTCTTGGCTCATTTGAACCATCTTGTCACTCGCCTCCTCCTTTTTTACATGATGATCAGGTATATGTCATAGAGCTTTTTTCCAGTGACCTTCCCATAGGCGGTCCTTCCTACTGCTGGACTAGAGAGAGCAAGCCTGGATGTAAGGAGCAGGTCTCCTGGGGATTAATTACTCAGAATTCTAGAAGAACACAGTTTACTCCCTGCAAGGCATTCTGGGCCAACACTGCAGAATCACACAGTTATTCCTAACTGAAAACATATATATGTATAATAATAATAAAATAAATAAAATGAGAAAAGAAAGTTGTACCCTGCCCGAAGAACAACAGATGTAAAAACAGTCTAGAGAGGCACTCAAGTAAGTTTTATGCCGCAGAAAAACAGTGTTAGAAAGAACTTAAATAATGGTCCCTTAGAAAATTGAATGCTTTTGAGTTGTCCTCTGAGGTTTCACATCTGCAGTATCAATTCAGATTTAATATCTATTCTCATTAATGTTCTTACACAATGTAGTTATAGTATAGCAGGACTATGAGGAATTTGATTCACTATGACTCCCACTGGAAGACACTATTCATGGGAGAAATTAAACACAAGACCATTTAAAACATATTGTACATTATAGAGACTTTTCTCAGTAACTTAAGAAAAGGAAAACTCCAATATATTTTTCTGCTGTCCTTTTATTTATAAATTAAGATGGGTTGATAGGGCCATCATAATTCTTATAATATTTATCAGCATTCACTAAGATAAAAAGTAAGGAAAATAAATTGGAATGGAATACAGTAAAGAAAACACAAAGGTTCTCTGTGTTCTTCATTGTGTCTTCTTGCTGAATAAGAAACTACTATATACATCCCTTCTGTGCTAATGAGATACATGAGGCGTGTTCAGGAGACACACAGGTGAAAGGCTCAGTCAGGTCTGCACTCTCCTTTCTCATTAACTCCACACAGACAATCTTACAACTTCAAATATTTCAAACATGCCATCACCACATCCTTAACTTTAGATAAGTAGAAATGTCTCAGCATTTAACATTACCATTTACCTAAATTATATGAATTGCTAAGATGATTAGAAATATACAAAAAAAACCAAAATATTTTCACAGTGGCCATGTCAGCCCCTGCCATTCCAGAGAGTCCTTGTTAACTTTTGAAGATATTCAACAGAAACCAGGAATAACAGAGTCATGAATTTCATCTTCAGAATTTCTGCAGGTGTTAATAGGACTCCTCCTCTGTCTCACCCACCCCCATAAACAGCAGTATATGGCTTTATTATGTTCTAGGAAATAGTAAGGCTTTAAATAAACTCTTAATTTGAAAAAAAAAACAGTAAATGGTGTTTATACTGAAGAATTATTTTTGGGAAATGGAAACAAAAATCTGTAAATCTTAAAAATAGAAATAACTCAGCATATAATTTTTACATTACTTTGTAGTAGCATTTGACTGTCTCTCTCTCTCGTGTGTGTGTGTATGTGTGTGTGTGTGTGTGTGCTATTAGGAATTTAACCCAGGGTTTCAACATGCTAGGCAAGTAATCTACCACTAAGCTACATTCTCAGTCTTTTTTTTACTTTTTGTTTTGAGACTTGTTTTTGATAATTTTCTCAAGCTGAACTTGAACTCACTCTATAGCCCAGATAGGCCTTGACCATGATCCTGTCAGCCTGCCAAGTAGCTGAGATCTCAAGCCTGTGCCACAGGTCCCCCTTAGTACTCTATTGTGTAGTCCAGGGTGACAGTGTACATCTACAATTCCAGCACCTGAGAGGCTGAGCATTAAGGATCTTGACTTCAAGACCAGACTGAGCTACAATTAGGCCAAGTTTCAAAAAGAATAAAACAAACAAATGAACAGATCTACTTCGTAACAGCAAAATTTGCAGCTTTTACTTTGAGATTAAAAAAAAAAAAAAAGACAAAAGTGTACTACGCATGTCCCTTTCATGCCTTCATATGCTGAAATGCTTGACTGAGGTTTTAGCAATAATAGAATTGCAGACCACGTGGCCCCAACAGTTACATATACTCAAGAATCTCAAAATCATATAAAAACAAAGAACTTCTATGTTCTTCTCTTTTGTGACTTTCTGTATCTTGTGTTTAGACAGCAGCTAAATTCTTATAGGAAATAAGCTACTTAACTAATAGGAACTCTTTTCTCACACTAGCATGTGAGCTTTGATTAAAGTTAGGCTAAGGATATACCAGGAAGTTCAGGATCCATGCTAAACTTACAATGGTTATCATAGGAAAACTAGAATAATTTCTTTAAAAACAAGGAGACAATCAAACTTCCTTATAAATAATCTCTCTCTCTCTGCCTTTTTCTTTCTCTCTCATTCTCATCCTCCACTTTCTTGCAGAAAAATAGACATGAAAGAATAAAGAAGAAAAGAAAATGCCTAAATATTTAAAAATGATTTCCTACCTTTCTTGGAAACATTCTCTTCATTCAGTTCTTTTTTTTTTTTTTTTTTTTCCGGTGCTGAGGACCGAACCCAGGGCCTTGCGCTTGCTAGGGAAGCGCTCATCCACTGAGCTAAATCCCCAACCCCTTCATTCAGTTCTATTCCTTTTGCATATGCTGTAGTTTATACTTAGAATTTACATTCCTACTTTATTTCCTCAAAATCTATCCCTCAATTTGTTTTCTCAAAGTTATCCTGTGAAGGTCTTCAATAGTCCCTTGAAACAGTTAAATGGTCATTTTCATAATTATTTGGTTGGAAATTTCTGTTTTTGGCTGGCTGGAGTCTGGCCCAGCTGCTTTTCAATATAGATCATATATATTTTGGGGGTAATTCTTCCATTGAACACAGTATAAGTTACTTTTCTCATTACTGTGTCCAAACAGACACATGTTAAGAGAGAATAGATTTATTTTGGCTCATAGTTTGAGGGGATATCATCCATTATCGTGAGGAAGACTTGGTGGCAGGGGCAGTGGGCGCTAATCACATTGTGCGCACAGGCAGGAAGCTGAGCAAGATTAGTGCAGCCATCGATCTAGTTTGTCTTACCCTTTCTCCCTTTCGTTCTATTCAAGGACCCCAGCCCATGAGATATTGATGCTCACATCCAAGTAGGTCTTCCCCCTTAGTTAATCCTTTCTGAAATGTTCTTTCTGAGAATCATCACAAGAGATTCGTCTTTATCTTCTAGGTGATTCTAAATTCAGTCAAACGGATGTGATTAACCTTCATAAACACACACACACACCTCAAAGTGAATCTTCCGTCACAGTTTAGTGGCAAAGATGTGTCCCAAGATAACTGATGAAACACTCTCTCCTTGGATCAAAGGAAGAAAAGATCAGCATTGTTTTTAGATTTATTTTATTGTTTTTTTTTTTTTTTTGAAGCAGGGTCTCTGTCTAGTCCAGACTGGCCTGAAGCTCACCCCAGGAGTCTCTCGAGTGCTGGGATTGAAGGTGTGAGCCACCGCCCCGGGCAGGGTCAGAATCAGTTACAGCTCATTCTTGCCATGTATGTGCCTTATGAAACAGTGTAATTGTTCTCCATTCCTAAATTGGATTATTCTTGTCATTTTAATTACTTATTTTATAAGATATTACTTATTTTACATAAGTTTCCATTGCTTATTTTATAAAATAAACTATTTTAAATATACCTGTGATGAATAATACTAACTGCAAACTTGGTGGGCTCTCAACCATGAGACAAAGCTCTGTGAATGTCTGTGAGGGAGTCTCATGACATGGTTCATTGAGGTGAGTACACCCACCCTAAGAAGCAAGCTAAGAAACAGCATTCTTCACTCTCTGCTTCCTGACTGAGGATGTGATGTGATCAGCTGCTTTAAGTTTCTGCTGCCATGTCTCCCCTGCCTGGATAAACTGTACCCGCAAAATGGGAACCAAAATAATTCTGCTCTTCCTTAAGTCACTTTTGTCATGTATTTTGTCACAGCCATGAGAAAAATCAACCAATACATACCTCCATCAAAAATCACCTTGTAATATTATAGTTCTATATTTGCATAACTGATTCTTTCATCTGAGTCTTGGAGTGCAGAGCCTTAATCTCAGTCATTTGTGTCCTGTGATCGTTGCATGCTCGTTCATGATAAGATTTCACAAGTGGCTTTCTGAAACAGTGAAAGACTCACTGAATGAATCATGCATTATATGAGTGCTTAAGAGTGTTGTAATTAGGATGGAGCTGTAGAGAGACAGTACAACACTTGAAGCGGCTAAGAGTTTGAAATCTAGGTTTCCTCATCCTAAAAGGGAAGAACAAAACCAGTTTCACACTTATGGAAATGGGAAAGAGCAAAACACTGAGCTCATTCCTTTAGTATTAACATTAAAATAACTAACAAAATTACTTATAATACACTATAAGTGAGAGTCTAGACAATGTAGAGCTAATCTATTTAAAATAATAAGTATTTAATATATTTTTATTAATATTAATTTTAACAATGTTATAATTTTTAAAAACATACATTCTGTTTTAATATTTATTTATGAGAGACACAGAAAAAGAGGGAGAGAGAGAAAAAGAGAGAGTGAGAGAGAGAGAGAGAGAGAGAGAATAGAGAATGGTGCCAGGGCCTCTAGCCTCTGCTAAAGGATTCCATATGCATGCACCACCTTGTGTATTTGGCCGTACTGGGGAATCAAATCTGGGTCCTTAGGCTTTGCAGGCAAGTACTTTAACCACTATGCCATCTCTCCAGCCCCTACATTATGTTGTAAAAGTTAGGATTAAGTTAACTTTTATTGCCTGACTCTTTTAGTATTAAAATCTAACAACTATTATCATTATCGTGTGTGTGTGTGTGTGTGTGTGTGTGTGTGTGTGTATAAAAATAGCAGCATTTTCAGTCCAAACACAAGAAACATCAGCCACAAGATGAACCACTCACCTAAACATGGTGAGATAGCTGGAAGCTTAGGAACCCCACATGGGAAGAGAGGGGCTGATTCTCTAATAAAGCAGATATTTTAGTTTAAAGATGTCGAGCTTACTGCATTCTTTGTCAATGAACACGGAAGTCAAAATTTAAAGTTTCAAGTACAATAAACCTGGAGCCCCTGAAGAACAGTCAGTGAAATGTGAGAGCAGTTTTAATACCTGGAAGCCCCGCTGTACTACGGTAAGGTCAGTGCAGGAGCACTGTTGAGACTTGGGGCCATAACGACTGCATGTGGAGTTGGAGAGCAGCTAAAGTAATAAGCTCTTCCACGATGATGATTTCTTTGCTCTTTATGGTACTAATGTACACTGACAGTTGCTCATCTTTCAGGGAATATTTTGCTTAAAAGCTATTTTTTTAGGCAACTGTGATTAAGATCTACATATTCAGAGAAAGTATCATTCAACCATCAAAATTGCTATGTGTGTATGTCTCTTTTTCTCTCTCTTTCTGTCACTCTCTGCATCTCTCTCTCTCTCTCTCTCTCTGTGTGTGTGTGTGTGTGTATGTGTGTGTAATATATTTATGTAACTGACAGAAAACCTACTATACTTTCCTTGTGCACGAAGATATTTCCTTCCCCACACCCCTTAAAATGGAAAACTCACTGAAGAGAAACTGGCATTAGCTTGCATGGTAATAAGATGACTCTAAATGAGGCATCTGAGGACAGAAACATTAGAAATTGGGGACAGCTGCGGACAGCAGATTTGGGACACTGGTATCATGTATGTAACAAATCTTTATTAATAAGTACATTAAATCCCATATTTTTCATTTATAACTGCTGCATAATTTCCTGTTAACACTTCATGTAAATTCCAGATAAGGTAATAATTTTTTTTTCAGAATTCTATTTCTGTTTCATTATATGTTCTATACTCTGCCCCACAGGTCAGTTGCATGATTGAAGTATTATGCCTCATTAAAATTCCACTAGTTAAAACATGGAGACAGAATTTGGGTAATTCTTTTCTCCATTATTAGAATTAACCATTCCAGTACATTCCCGAGCTCCCTGAATCTCATAATTTATGTATACACATAGACTTCATTGACACCATTAACAAGTTCTTAAATATACATACGGAGAAGAAGCCTACACAGCAGAGATATATGCTGGTCAAGGGGTCTCAATGTCCTAAACAGAAAGCTCTTATCTTTCCTTTGCTCCAGTGGCTGAAATCCTTGCCCCACCGCCTCCCAGTTCAGTCTTTCCAGCTAGCAGCTGCTATCAGAGACCTAAATAACAAAAATATGCAAACTTGCACACTAATTCCCTTTGGAGATAGATCTTGGCTGCAGCCCTGTCATAAATCAGAGAATTTCGATATGAAATGAGGCAAGCAGCTCTAATCATTTCTGCATTTCAAATTGGATCACTGGCTCAATCACTGGGCTTTTTTAAACTGCTTGCCTAAGAGCAAATGTGAGGCGGGAGATAATTCTGAAGACATCTCTTCTTTTGTGGCCGTAGAACTCTTTTAACTGTTTCAAGACTGAAGGCCACATTTCAGTGATAATAGCACAAATCTGGTGGGAGAGATATGGATCCTTCAAGACATCTTCCTCCTCTTTCAACTCACAGAATTCCATCAATATCTGCATATATTATATATATTAATATATGTGTGTGCATATGGGTTTGTATGTCTGAAAAAGAAAGTGAGAAAAAAATAAGAGAAACATCTGACATATATACAGTCGATTTCTCCTTAGAATTTCCTGTTTTTGACACAAGACAGGTTTCAGTTACATGATGAGATATTTAGCATTTTTAAACTGGGAAAATGTATTTCAAATCAAATGAAATTGTACCAACACGTGAAAGATGCTGAGGTTTGTGAGGAAGGCCTGTCCATTAGGCTACACTCAGTAGTTAAATGAGAGATAGGAAAGTCCTTTAACCTTCACAACAAATTTTGGAATTCTTATTATGATTGCATTTTTATATTTTTGCATCTTGAATAGGCCTACTAAAACAATGATTCCAGATTGGGGTGGGGGGGGTTCCCCAGGCAATTACTGAGAGCAGAGAATCCTCTTGACCTTTGGCATTCTTGCTTTGAGTTTCCCTTCATTCTTATCCAAATGATACTAAAGTCAGGTTGCAGGCTTCCTGTGCCCACTCCAGTGCTTTGAAATGGAATTCAACTCTCTTGCACCAGGGTTTTGCAATGCCTTATAACTTAATAGCGATGTGATGAAATATTAAAGCTTAGCTGAATGTGTTTTGAGAACAGAATAAAAATGTTCATCAGATTTTTCTTATGCAGAGTAATAAACAAACTCACTCTGATTTATCCAGTATTTATTTTTTCTGTCTCATTTCACCTTTTAATGGCTAATGCTGTATTTTACTTCTGGGGACTCAGAATAACTAGTTTTCCATCATTGTCTTGTTTTTAATTTCGTGGGCTGGGAGATTGTTGATGTCATGCTGGTACAGGTGTTGGGGGACTTCAGTACCACTGCTTACGTGCTTATGGCATGCAAATAAATGACGCTGTTACTGGCCATTTCACGCACAGCTTTACAAATTTCACGTCTACTTGCCATCACCAACAGACTGCATTTTTGCTGCAAACCATCAGATTCATTAAGCTAACATAATATCTCAGCTAATCAAGTAATATAAAGAAGCATTTAAATTCATTTTTATAAGGTGATACTTTACCACCTACTGTGTTTCTGGAAGATCAGTTTAAAACTGTATTAAAAAGTCAAAGCACTAACAATCTACAACACATTAATTAAAAGCTATGTCTTCAGTATTATCCATGTAAGATTCATGGTAATGAGAATGGAATGTTATATTTTTTAAGAATAAGTAAAACTAGTTTCAGTTAGTAAATTTTAACCAGAAAAGTATCATAAATAAAAAGGCTTAAGTAATCTAATTTGTAAAGTAAATTTTCTCAGCATTTATGTACTGTTTTTGTTTTACCCTTATTTTTAATTCTATTTAATTTAATTCTAATTCTAAATAACTAGTACAAAGGTAATTCTACCAGGTCCTAAAACGTTCTGAGAATGTAAACTCAAGAATATATAAAGTTTGTTGTTTATAATCAGATTTGTGGCCTAAGTAGAGAAAAACAAATCCCTACCCCACTGATTCACAGTAGGTATTTACTTCTCTATCAGAAAATATTTGGTTAAGGCTTCAAGTTCTAGTGGAAGCGGCATTTAAGAACTGAAGTTACGGGCTGGAGAGATGGCTCAGTGGTTAAGGCATTTGCCTGCAAAGCCAAAGGATCCCGGTTCAATTCTCCAGGACCCACGTAAGCCAGATATACAAGGGGATACATGCATCTGGAGTTCATTTGCAGCGGCTAGATGCCCTGGTGTGCCCATTCTCTCCCTCTCTCTCTCTCTCTCCCTCACTTTCTCTTTCTGTCTGTTGCTCTCAAATAAATAAAAATAAAAAAGTTAAAAAATAAAAAAAAGAACTGAAGTTACTTGCAAAGAACAGTTGTTGTTGTTGCTCCAGTAACCTATCTACCCACAACGGAAAAATACTTATCATAAACTTGCATTATAACTCTAATACCTCCTATTTTGTTTTCCAAACTACTGACACTGACACCACAAGTTCACTTTTAGCTGTGAGCTGCCTATTCTAAATGACACCAGGTGATGCGATTGAGTTCTAACAACTGCATTTCCAGTGACTCTGGGAGTTAATCATGGGGCCTATATGGACACATACATTATCTTTGTTACATAAAAAAATTCATTAAGGCAATGTTCCAGTCTACCATGCTAGCCTTCCATGTTGATTATAAGGGAATCTGAAAATTTGGATAAGCCAGTTCTCTTCTAAGTAAATTAGTGACTGAACATAACCATTGCTTATACTCATGGACTCCCACCCCAAATCGTTTATAGTGGCCCAGCATAAACCAATATAATATCTTGAAAATAAAATAAATGCAGCATTCGTAATGCATGTGTAGTTCAAAACAGAAGCATGGAAAAGCAGGCAATAAGAACAGAGTATGACAAAAAGCTGTGCATGGTCTGATACTCAGGCACTGAATAACATGGCTATTATCCTACCAGGTTTCCTGTCTAGAAAGGAAGAAAGGACAAAAATTTTATTTGGCTAGAAGACATTAGTGGAAGGCTATTATCTTCAACAAATCTCAGTAATCTCAATAGAAACTGAATTAAATATGAGTCTTTAGAGACAAAAGTACATATTCACTACAACCTTGTTAGGAGTAGAGTTCACCAGCAGAGGAACACCACGTGGAGTCATCACTCTAGCTCAACATAAAATGAAAACATAATAAAACAAAATATGAAAAGGAGAGAGCTGCTCAGAAGTTAGTACAAAAAGGCCAAAGGAAGATGGCACAATATAAAAAGGATGAATGTGCAGAGAAAATGAAGCCCATGCTGTATAGTACAATAGTACAAATGATGCAGTGGAGAAAGAAGGAAAAAAATAAAACAAAACACCTGAGAGTGAAAGGAAAATGGGAAACTAGACATGTAGCAGAGCTTGTCAAGTGCAGTTGATTTCTACAAAAATAACTACTCTGTTACATTCATCGCAGCACTACTGCAAAGATCCTCTGAGATTTTGCCTGTGCTAAGTTCATTTTCTATATTGAACAAGTCCCTAATTTCCTTCCACCTTAGTTTTTGTAAAATATTATTTTTAATGACTACAGGAAAGGAAAACCTTGCTGTAAGGCCAAGGGATCACCAAGGTGGTGTCCTTATTGAAACTGAAGATAATTATTGTTATATGAACTCAAAATCTCAGTAAACTATGATAAAATTTTCAAATGATCATTTCTAACATGAAACTTCTGGTAGTAAAACCATATATCAATGACAATCTATTTAAATTCTTACACATAATTGATTGTAACTTAACAAATGAAACTAAAAATAATAGGACTGGAGTTTGCTTCATGGAGATAGAATTTTTAAGTTATTCCTTATTAAGCTTTCACCATTTTGTTGACTGTCCAGGTTAACAGATTCAAAATAATTTTTTTTGAGTGCTAAGCACGTCAAAACACAGTCAGATTACAGATTCTTAAGACACATTCAACTGTATATACAATAAACCAGGCATTTTCTTTACCTCGACTCTGTGACCATACTCTCAACAGGTCAATGAGGAGAGAACACCAAGCCTACCCATCATCAGCTGTCACCTAAACTTGTCCCCTGACTGGCCTGACATACATCCTTACTCTAAGAATTTAGTAAAAGACTATCTTAAATGGCATCCTGCCTGTGCGGAGGCAGTGTGGTTAATCTTTGACAAAAGAGCATTCACATGTCAACAAAACAAATGCCTAATGGAAGGCCCTACTGCAAAAGAATAAAGTAGGCCATTCAAGCTGCCAATAAGAATGGAATTTAGAAAAGATTGAAAGTTTGATTCCAGCATCATCATTTCCATTGAGATTAAAGTCTGACCCAAATCCACTGCTCCCCAAGCAGTCCTAACTGGTGGCTAGGCAAGGTCCCAAGAGTCAATACAAGGTGGCTTTCAGAATGCAGTAAGGGAAAGGGGACCTCAAAACACACAAGTTTCCTACAAAATATGCTTTGAAAATTACGGTGGAAATGATTATCAAGAGAATAAAATGTGTTCTCATCAAATCCATGTTTTCAATATTTATTTATTTTTTAAATATGTTTTTGTTTATTTTTATTTATTTATTTGAGAACAACAGACAGACAGTAAATGAAAGAGGCAGATAGATAGAGAGAGAATGGGCATGACAAGGCCTCCAGCCACTGCAAACAAACTCCAGATGCATGTGCCACCTTGTGCATCTGGCTTACATGGGTCCTAGTGAATTGAGCCTTGAACTGGGGTCCTTAGGCTTCACAGGCAAGTGCTTAACTGCTAATCCATCTCTTCAGCCCTGTTTTCAATGTTTATGATGAAACATCTTTTATTTTCTTATACAAAGTATTATTTGGTAATCAATAGATTTTGCCATATCAGAATTTGAGTTGGATATCTCAAGCATATTCATTCCTTTACTTTTTGAAGTTCTCTTGACAATACCAGGAAAGTCTCTTGTTTTCTACTTAAGCAACAATAATAACAAATATTCACTTCTTTGCCCTATATTTGTAAACAGATCAATCCTCAGAATAAAATTATCTAATTAATTTTAATTGTATTTTTTGCCTTATTTATTTTTGAGATTTCATATTTGAAACAAAAGATTATTTCTATTGCCTCTAGTTGCATGTATTGTCACAAAATCTAATAGCCTAACCCCAAAATAAACAAATAAATAAACAAATAAATAAGAGCTGGAACATCAAAGTGAATAGATTAATCTTATCCTGAGTGGAATGTATTTTAATGCTCTGAGATATTAATATTTTCTAATATTCTATTCCTAAAGTTCTCAATTGAGGTAATTTTGTTTCCCAAGGAATATCTGGCAAACTTTTGGTGCATTTTGACAATTATGTCCAGGGGGATGTTGCTGGCCTCTAGAAGGCTGAGTCTAGGAATATTGCTAAACATCCTACAATGCACAGGACAGTACCCACACCAACAACTGTCTGAACAAAGAGGTCATATTGCTAAAACTGAAAGAAAAAAATAACATACAAATCCATATTCTGTATTTAGTGCTTAAATTTATGTACATGAACCCATGGTATCTGGTTTGGAATTGACTTCACCGTGCAACAGCTTCCCTTTGTCTGTGTTTAGGTTTACTCTCTACAGAACTTGGAAGCGACATGTCCACAATTTCCTGTTGGGTTGCCTGGTATCCTTTTATTATTTTATCATGTAAGAAACAATTGGCATTTTCACAATGTCATTCATTTTTCTTAAGTTTAAAATAAGAAAATATTTGTTATGTATTCTCATACAGAAGGCATTTTTGAATACTCTGTTTTTAAATTCAGCACAGTTAAATGCATATAGCTTTACTCTGAAACATTTTTTTTGCTTATTTCTGAAGCAGTTTTATCTTACTGCTATGAATGTCATCTCTATTTTTACTCTACGTAGATGTTAGCCCTAAAAGTGTTTCACCCAAAGCCTTTACTTTTCTATATAGTGCTTAAAACAATTTTATCTTATTATTAAGCTTTTAATTAGATGGGAAACTCCATGAAGGCAGGGATAGGTCCATACTCTTCAATTAGTAATAAAGGTTTGCTAAGTTGATGAAGAAGTAAATAAAATAAAATACATAAACTCTCTGAGTGCATCTGTAGTCAGTTCACATATGCAATCTGTAAAGCAATTATGTATTTGAAAGAAATAGTAGTAATTTGAAGAACTAGACACTTAGAGACAAAGAGAAAAAAAAAAAAACAGAACGTGCTGAACACTAATTCTCAATGAGAGAAAATGTAAACACACACTTCAAAAATCACAAACCTGGGCTGGAGAGATGGCTGGTGGTTAAGTGCTTGCCTGTGAAGCCTAAGGACCCAAGTTCGAGGCTTGATTACCCAGGACGCACGTTAGCCAGATTCACAAGGGGCACATGTGTCTGGAGTTCATTTGCGGTGGCTGGAGGCCCTGGCGTACCCATTCTCTCTCTCTCTCTCTCTCTCTCTCTCTGTCTCCACCTGCCTCTTTCTCTCTGTCTGTTGCTCTCAAATAGATAAATAAATAAATAAATCACAAACCACAGAAGTTGATAGTTACTCTACTATTATTCACAACAGATGTTTTTATTTCCTTCCCTGAGAAGCCTTGTAGTCATAATGCTCAGATGTAAATTAAAAAAAATAAATCCAGAAGAAGGTACATTTAAAAATCAAAAAAACTCTCTGCAAGTCAGATTACATTGCAAGCCAGAGTAAGTACCGGTAATTTATGAAGACTGCAGTGTGTAGCACTTGATATCTTGTGTGGATCATGTCTGCATTCTTCCCTGTCCTAAATTATGAGCAATATTATTTAATTATAGATGCTTTTCCTTTCCAAAAATGACCATTTGCTTCAAGTTGAAATTAGGGGGAAAGAGTACAGCCCCCATGACACAGTTGTTGCAGACATATGTCCCTTATCATGACACTGTCCTACCTTTAACGACAGAAGCATAGCGTTCCAAATAACAGCTCCATTATCTCAAGTGGTGTTGGTGTGTAACCGATGAGCCCCTCCTCAGGGTGAGACACCCACACGCTTCCATAGCAGTAGTTTTCAAGACACTGTCCAGACCACTTTCTCTGGTTCTTTATCAAAGGTTTTATCAGGCCTCGCGTGATAAGCCTTGCTACTACTTGCCAAGTTGGAAATTTTGTAAAATGCCTTAATTTTCTGTTGTTAATCCACCGAGTACAAGCACACATAGATTGGTCTTATTCAACAAGAGGAAATGACTTGTTGGATTGTACTAGGAGACAGAGGGATGGCAGAGTCAGGTCATCTTCAATATACTTAACTCTTTCAAACCTACGCTTCTTTGTATGTTTAACACTAGAGAAAGCATGAGAATACATGACAAGTTTTCTTTCTCATCTTTTCCTTGGGGTATCCAATGCCAGAATAATTAGAAAGAAGCAGTATGCTTTTTTCAAAATACCTTTCTTCTTTTTGTTTTATATATATACTACATATGTTTACTAATTGTAAGATATATTTTGTCAGATATTTCAAGATTCCATAATTTTAGAAAAAAATAATTTTATGCTTTTAAAGCTAACTCTAAAGATGTTTAATATAGACTCTTATGTGTTTTTGTTGAGGGCACACTCAAAAATGGCACTGTATGTTAACATTTCTTGAGTTACAAGTATTATTTTTATTTCTTTACCACCATTTTAGGAGCCAAAGGGCTAACATACATTGTAGCCTCTTTGAAAAGAAATAAGAAACACTACACAAAATAATGAAAATACAATAACTCATTTTATTTTATGAGAATTTTTAAAAATAAGTTAGGAAATATTTGTTTAACCCAATGCTTTCTGGTTTAGGATGGTTTAGGAATAGAAAATAAGTTTGCCTTACAGTTTTGTGAATACAAATCTTGAAGAAACATATTCCATAATGTCTTTACTAAGGCAGAAAGAGAGGGAGTGATAAATGAAGAGCTTGCACACATGCTCAGAGTGCTGAGCTCTGGCCCTGACTTTAGTGTGAATCTTCTCTCATTTGCTCTATAGCCCTTCTCCAAGTTGTCCTCTGTCGTGTCCACTCTCCAAGCTATAAAGCCACTTTCACCAAATATTATCTTCCCTGAGTCTGCTTCTATTATCACTATGAAATCCCCTTTCTATGGTCTCCCAATCAGAGAACTTAGGACAACAGTCTTTCTGACTCAACAACTAAAGAAATTCCCTTTAATTTTCTAGCAGATGAAAGTGCTTAAGTGTCCAAGTCCAGCTTCATAGATCTCAGGAATTATAAGGTGCAAAAGTCCAAAGAAAGACAACTCTTACTTTATTTTTCCAAAACTTGTTACTAGTATGCTGCCTAATCTGTTCTGTAAAGTGTTAGCTAAAAGTTTCATAAAATGTGCTATTTTCCTTTTAACAGCTCTTTTATGAGATTACCAGGATTCTATGAAAACTAGTATCTTCGTTGTTTTGTCATATGAAAGTGTATTCTCTAATGACATATAAACAACATACAGTCAGCCTCTGCATCCACGAGTTCCTCATCGATGGATTCTAATGCTTATGGATTGAATGTGTTCAAAAAAAGTGCACCTGTAGTGAACATACATGAATCACTCTTTTTATATTTATTTATTTATTTATTTATTTATTCATTTTGGTTTTTCAAGGTAGGGTTTCACTGTATTTCAGGTTGACCTGGAATTCACTATGGAGTCTCACGGTGGCCTCAAACTCATGGTGATCCTCCTACCTCTGCCTCCCCAGTGCTGGGATGAAAGGCGTGTGCCACCACACCTGGCTAAACTGCATGGATCTCTTTATCTTGTTGGCATTCTATAAGGATGATATAATAACTATCTACATAGCATTTGTTAGCTATGTAATTCTAGTCATCATTTAAAATATAAAGCAGTATGTGGTGCATAACAATAAATTAAGCGATCATTTTATTCCATATAGTGGCCATGAGCATCTACAGATTTTTGTGTCTTTGGGGGATGGATAAATACTTCCCTACACATACACAAGGATGAACTACATAAATATATTCCAAGCAAATCTCATGAAGTTAGGGGAGTTTAGGAAAATAACAAAGATGAAAAACTAGTAAGACTCCAGCAAGAACAAAGAGCTATGATTTTGGATGAAGCCAATGAGGTAACATGAATGATTTCTCACTTTCGTTTTTCTATCTGAAGCTCAACTCAGCACAAATTTGAAAAACGAATAAGAAAAAGAAAAACTATCCAGATTTAGTGAGGCCTCAGGGAATTCTTTAACTCCAAGTTTATCAGATATTTGTTAATCAGGCAGAGGAGCAGCATGGGCAGTTCTTGAGGAGATAAATAGACACATTAAACATTGAAATCCATTGTGCCCAGTACCCTGACTTATTACATCCACAGCACAGATTTTATGAGCATTTTTCAGCACTGGCACCATTGACACATGGGTCCAGATCATCCTCTGTTGTAGAAAGCTGTCATATGCATTATAGTTTGTTTATCTCCAATTTTGATCTCCACCAACTGTGGACACAAGTGGCATTGCCAAAAGTCTGCCACATTTCTCTTGCCCACCCTTGATCTCATAGGTATTACAAAGAAAAGATTTCCAAGCATCAACAAATGTCCCTTGTGAGATAACAGTGCCCCTAGTTGAGAGTCACTGTAAATGTAAGATGGCCTTCATAGGGTGAAATGTTTGTGTTTAAGCTTGCTATGCAGTCCCTAGCTAAAGACTTTGGGATGTAGAACCTCTAGGAGGTATGTTGCTGGGGGTAGACATTGAGGTTGATTAGTACAGCCCTACTTGGTGTTAAGAGCTAGCTAACTCATTTTTGCTTCCTGCTTTATATGGAGATGTTGCCCCCTGCCAGCTGTCTTCTCTGCCGTGTTTTCTCCTCCATGATGAAGCTTATCCTCAGAACCAGAAGCCTGAAATAAACCCTTTCCTCCATAAGCTCTTTTTTATAATAATGAAGAATTATAAAGATAGTCCTTCATTCTCTTTAACTCAGTACTTTTTTTTTTTTTGCCTTACCAGGTTAAAAACAAAACAAAGAACAAAGAGCATAATAATGTTCTCACTACATAAAATACCTATCTGAAAGCTAATTTGCATAGGTGGCTTGATTCATAAATTATGTCTTCCAAGGATTCTCAATCTCAATGCTTTCTTTTGAGCATACAATAGTAAGAAGAATTCTTAACAAGATGAAGTTATACAATCTCATGCAACAAATGGTCTCATATCAACACCTACACTAACTTCACTATTAAGCAAAAACAGGCACATTTTCAAATATTGATTTCAACTAATGTCTGATTCTAACAGGCATGATCTTATCAAGGGCCCCTTATAATAGAAGGAGTGTCAGAGTTAAACAGAATAGGATGGGATAAGATCACAATCTTCCTCCCAATGATGTGATGGTATCACAGAATGGGGATCGCACTTGAAGTAATTATCATTAATAGATCCTGGCACAGGAAGGAGCAGGCTTGATGGGGATCTAAACAAATTTCAGGGAGGTAAAATAAAAGTGGTCAGGATCATCATTTAAGGTTTTTGATGTACTTTTCCAAGTTTGACAACTAGGTTTTAAATAAACAAGGAAAAATCAAGTAATATTACTTGTCATTATGTACATAGAAAATCAAAACATATTTCTTTGTTACTGAGACAGATGAATTTCACTTGTCTTTTGGACCATTACATCCACTAAAGTTATTTCCATACTTGATCTAATTTTAATGTTTATAAAGTGGTCAGTTGTAGAGGAGTCAAAAACATTAATTGCACGCAGTCTACCAGGCATCAAAAAGATATATTAATCTTCATCACAAGAATTAGAACAGGGTTGGTTATACATTTTAAGTACTTGTTTCAGCTTCAGGATAGTCTCAAAACACTACCTGAATTAATGCAGAAATGGTTCAAAAGCTGTTTTTTCAGCTTTTATATTTTATATGCATGTATTATACTAAATCATTTATATCTCCAGCCATATGGCCTAGTTCACTCAAAGCTCACAATGAAGTATCATGCAATCTACAAACAATGCACAAGGCCTTTTGCAAACTTAGTTACAATTAAATTTTATTAGTATATTTAATCTTCTAGGAGGCCTATTTTATCAATGCACTGCTTCTGGCTTACTGAGATTTTTACTCATTACCCTGATGCCATGTTTGCAGGAATAAAAACACGGGCGATCACTAGGCCAAGTACTTAACAGAAGAAAAATACTTTTGTCAGGAACCAGTACTGAGTTGGTCACCACTGACTTTTCTTTATAAAAGAAAGAAAATTGCCCAACTTTATCATGATCACCCATAATCAAGCACAAGCATGCTGATGGCCATCACTACCAGTGCTGATGACCATCACTACCAGTACTGTTACTGTTCTTCACTAGACCTTCACTTTTCTATGGAGGGAAAAAAGCCAAACAATATCTTAGGTTTTTTTTTTAATTTCTCTTCTCAAATGGGTGATTAATTATAGGTACTGAAATCTTTTGTATAATCACCAAAGATGAATGCATCGCTGAAATCAGTGCCACCTAGATGAACCTAAACACTACTAGTTGTTAGCATGTTAAAGAAAAACAAGACATGCCATACTTCTATCTTCTTTAAAAAGAATGCAATTATTGACCTTAACCTTATCAAACTGGTTCTAACATCAAGGTCAAAGATGAAATAAATCCAGTGGACCTAAGCATACTCTACTTACTTATGACTCAAGTGCATCTCTACCATACATTTTTCCTCAAATGAACCCACAAGGCTGGGCTGAGAGCATTGTTCAGCAGAAAAACACTTAATTAGTATGTACAAGGCCCTGGCTTTCATTATCAGCACAAGGAAAAATATAAACAATTAAATACAATTGTTCTTATAAGTAAGAATTGTATTTTACCAGCAAATAATTGTAGTTTTTGATATATTCATGACATTTCACAAAGACCTAAAATACAAAATATGTATCTTCACCGTTTACTTTTCTCCTCAATGTTCTATTTTTGCCCTATAATCATAATATGTGATACACATGAACAAACCCAAAATATGCACAGTAGACTAACAGTAGCTCTTATCATAGTACCCAGTCTTTTATTTAATTTGACTGAGGAAGAGAAGTTACATGGATGGTATATTAGATTAAACCCTAATCTTTTTGAGGGAAATCACTGACAAGTAATGGATAAATATAAAAACCTTTGAGTCTTCAGAACCATGAGACGTTTCCATAGCACCAAAAGAAGAGACAGGAAGAACACAGGTATGGTACTGAATCCTCTCCAGGCAGGGCTCAGCCATAGGCCTAGTTCAGGGAACCATGAAAATGTTGAGCAGAGCTGGATATACCTGTATGTCTCTAAGAAAATTCCACAATGCATCCTCCTAATTCACTTTTCAGTTTCCATTTTGCAACAATGGATTAAACAAAGAAAGGAAAACTCCTATTAGTTTTTTAAAAAAAGAGCAGTTCATGGAAAGGTACATGGAAAACCTGATTTCTGTTCTGTCATGTTCTAAGGGGATTTATGCAGAAAGAAAGCAAATGCCGCATAGTGAATCTACAGGCTGACTGTTGCCAACAGACTCATCACTATTCTTCATCTCTGTAACACACACCCACGATATGCTCTTTCTCTTCAGCCTGCTAATCAGGGCAGTGGTACCTGATAGTGGATGATTGACTAAAGAAATCAAGATTGAACTTATTCCCCGGGGCACACTGTACCTCAGATCAAAGAGTGCACATGTGGCATCCTGAAAATGCAATCCTACTGCCTTCACCTCTCAACTCACTGACATGAGAACCAAAGACAATAATCCTTATAAATCAGAGATACCATCTCTAAAGGGGGAGCGGAGACTTGCAGGAAGAAATGCGAGGATATGGATGGACTCTATTAGTAATTTTTTTTTTATAAGCTTATGGCTAGCTTTCAGTTTCTAGCCCAATTTTCTGTATTCTAATAGCAGTGAAAAATTAAGAACAGCCATACTGAATGTTAAATGCTTACAACTGAGAGAGTCTATAAAAATAATAAAACAAGGTCTAGAAATTTTACTGTATCTAAAAAATGCAGGTTATTCCAAGAATTTGACACACATACATGTGATATTTTTATGTCGTAGTACTTCCACCTACAATGCCATTAAAATACTTCTTTGCTTTAGTCATTTTCTCTGTCATTATATCATAGAATGCATGTCCAGTAGAAAATGTTCAAAGAAAGTTTGCTTACCATTCCATTAACAAGACTATGCAGAATGACAACAAGCTAGATTGTTAATGGAATAATGAGCATTACAAGTATCGATTTGTAAAGATGTTATTCAGGCCCGTGGACTCTTTATGAGTTTACTAGTCTATTCAACCATACTCAACATACAGCATTCTGCTTAAAGTAATGCAAGGAAACTTAGACTAACTTATGCAACCCTAGCAAGCAGCCTCTACAGTGGAGTCTGCTTCTTCTCCACGTAGTTCAGGGACGAAAGGACTGATCTCTTAACAACATAACAACAACACCACTCTCCAGGTGGTGTAGAGATGGAACACAGCATTCTTATAACTTCACCTTCACTAGTTAATTTTTTTTATTGTATTATTTCCAGTTGGTCAGCATGGGTTGTATGGACTTTGGCTCACATCTGCAGAAGGGAAACAAATTCCAGAGAAACTTTGCAGGCTTACATTATGAGCATGCTGTGTTATCAGATGGTGAAACACAAATCAGCCCAGATTAAAATGCATTTAAAGAAAAGCTGCAGCAAAACAATACAGTAAAATGAGTTACAAGAAGATTAGATTGTTATAATTGATTAGCAAAAATGAGCTCTCCTTCCCCTGTTTCCACTGAGTCCCTTTCTTTCAGCTTGAAGATAACTGCATATGCACTAGTAAAAGATAACTTTGAGAACTATCAAAAAGACACAAGTAAAAGAGTACACTGCCTATTCCTTGAGATGCTGTCGTTAACTGACACGGCATGATGCACTTCTATTTTCAAGGTCCTTGGGATCAAAGGAGATGTAACAATCCCAGACTGAACACCCATTTATGCCCCACAACTTTAGTGACATATATAAGATTTGCAGCAAATATCAACACTCCTCAGACTAACAATCCTAATAATAATATTTTTTTTGATCTGGTGATAACTACTAAGTAATAACTATATGATGCAAAGGTCATAAACAGCTTCTAATAATATAGAGTTATGGAGAAGGTACAATAAGTAGAAATGAAAAAGAGAAAAATCAATATGTAATTGACCTTCATTACCCATAGGGGTTGGTTTCAGGGCCCCCACAGATTCCAAAATTCATGGCTGTTCAAAGACCTTACATAGAATGACATGGTGTTGTCATATAACATGCACACAGTGGCTCACATGTTTTACATCATTTGTAGGTGGATTGTAATATTCAGTTTAACGTAAGTGCTACCTAAATTATCATGTAGTATTATTTAGAGAATTATATAAAAAGAGAAAGTGTGTACATATCCAGTACAGATTGAATCTATTTTTCTAAATGTTTTGAATTGACTATTGTTTGTATCCATGCATGTGGAACTTACAGATACAGAGTTTGCCATGTGAGTGTTTGCTCTGTTATTCATGATTTGCATTCTTTTATTTCTTGAATTCTTCTTTCATCAGATTTGCCACATTAAGTTGAGCATTTCAAGAGTCAAAGTATCCAAAAGTTATAATTACCTTTGTTATCCTACATGTCTATCTGCCTAACTTCATTACATTTATTTGAAGTTACCTGTTAGTGTATATGTAATGATATTATGCTTACTTGGCAAATTTGTGTTTTTCTATGAGCAAAAAAAAATGAAATCATTAGAAAAAAGTAACAAATATTACTTTATCTGTAATGCCACATAATTTATGGCAAAGTATGGAGGAGCCTTTTGTATTTTCTTTCAAGAGTATAGGTATATTTTACTTAGGAAAGTAAAAACAAAATAAAATGAAATTATAAATTTATTTTCATCTTATTGGTTACCTTCAAAAACTCAAGCATCTATATCATCTATAGTATATGCATATATATATGTGTGTGTGTGCGTGTAAAATAGCTTTTTATGTTTTAAGTTTTCCTAAATCAATATATGTAGTTCAAACAACAGAATTTATCATACAAGAAGTAATTCTGTTTGATTAGAAATCAGAACTTTTTGCTTCCACTTTTTTGAGACTTCGTGACTTACAGTTCATACTTAATAAATAACATGTCAAGATTTCCTTTGTGAAATAATTTGATCACAATAACCTAACATTAGCAAAAGAAAAGATTTTACTCATTTAACTGCTAGTCAATGTAGCAAGGGAAGACAGCAATAATAATTGGGAAATAATAAAAGTTATTGCTTCACCACCCTTCGATTTGACAGTAAAGAAGATAAAAGTACTACAGCACGAAGTAGACACGATAAAGTGCATGCATGGAGGGGGTCAGTATCTATGCAAGGACCGGTATACATAGGTATAGCTACTCTTTCCTCCAGACCCTTACATAACCGAGAGTGAAGAATTTAAATCATACTCATTCTAATACCCAGTAAGGTAAAGGAAGCCTAAGTGACCTTGTAAAAATGCAAGGGGTAAGTATTATTATCCATGTAAACCTGTCCTTCCAGAATTGGTTTTAGGAAGAAAATGAGCTTGGAAATGGTACTGATGGATATTACTTTGCTTCTATCTTTCATCTTTTTTTGTTGTTGTTGTTTTTGGTTTTTCAAGGTAGGGTCTCACTCTAGTCCAGGCTGACCTGGAATTCACTATGGAGTCTCAGGCTGGCTTCAATCATGGTGATTAAAGGTGTGCAACACCATGCCCAGCTTCTTTCATCTTCTTTTCATGCAGATGGTATTTTAATAAATGGTGAGAGTCTGAATTCATCAAACTTCTCCTCATCAAGCCAGTTAAAGAGACTCAGCAACGGGGCTTTTCTTTACCTATAGAGCCTCCAAAACTAATCACTGGAGTCCATGATATGAGATTACATAACAGATGACTTATTACAGCCACCTGACAGGCACCTTTGTTTTAAATATTTTTGCCTATAGTTTTACTCATAAACCAGATCCATGTGAAAGCAATGAAAAAAAGTATCCTAGAATGTACAACCTGAAGATGCTTAAAGTTAAGAGCATGTTGACTTGATGCTAAATTTCTTGCCCCTTCACTATTTACTCAATAGCTATATGATTCTGGGGAGGCTATATAAAACCATTTCTACTTTGCTTTTTTGTCCTTTATTTTTTTTCCTTCATGGATAGAAGTGGTTTTATTCTTGCTGGCCTATGAAGATGCAGTTCTAAAGCTCACTGGACTTTCTTATGTGTATGAGTTATTTTTGAAATGTTCAATGTATACTTTTTTTTAATGCCAGAGCGCCCCCCCACACACACATTTATTCCTTTCCAAAAATCCCAATAAATTACAAAGGTATGTTAGACTCCAAAAATAGCTTAATGGAACCATATGGGGATCCAAAAGCCTGCCAAAAGATAATTCATGTTTCTTTTAGCCATAAAACAGAAACCTACACTGCCTGCTCATCCAGAGCTCATTCATGATGACAGGGACTTGAAAGCCTCTCAGCAGATCAAAACTAACTATCTGAATACCCTAGCAAGATTCCCAAGTCAGCTGCAGGGAGTGTGTGTGCGTGTGTGTGTGTGTGTGTTGTCTTTTTGGCCTGGATTGACTAATCACAGATTATGGAGCAAATAACTTAAAACAGCACCTTTAACCTCCAGCCCCTCTGACAGACACAGAATTTTAGCACCAAAATATTTCATTAGAAAACCTTCAAGAAGCAGCAGAACATTTGGCACCGAACTGTTGGATCCCATTAAGGGCCTCTGCTGTATTCCACAGCTTGTCTAGTCCAAAGCGGCACTCTACCCCCACAGAGCCATGCGGAATCCTCTTTTCCTTATCACGCGGATACAGACCTGCATCATCCTCGGAGCCTTCTGACAGGGGCGACAACAATTGGGGGGAAGGAGGGTGATACAACTGCTCATTGTTTCCTCTCACAAAACCCTGCCACAGGGCGCAGATTAACACCAAAAAAATAGATGGCTGCAACCAAGGAGAAACATTTCTCAGAATGCCTCCACTTGATTAATGAAGTAATGGAGCTGACCACTGTTCAACTTTCATCCTGTGTTCTTCGTCCCTTGCCCATTCTCCAGAAGGGGCAGACAAGGACACCTCCACTCATGTCTCCTCACTTCGAGTGGATGACATTTTGACAAAGTTTGAAGAAATGTGGCAAGAATAAACTGCTCACATTGCTGGTTGAAATGTTCAGATAAAAGGCGAACTTTTATTATTCTAGCCTGAACTTCTTTAATGAAGGCAAATGCTACCTTCTTTGGTTATTGTTCCTATAGGAAATTAATTCAGCAAGTACTGGGGTCTTGAAGTTTACCTCAGATGCATGTTTAGATATCACTGGGTATATTTACCTGGACAGAAGCATGGCATGGACCTAGTAGCAGAGTCTTTCAGAAGAGTGGGGCAATGACACATCTGAGATTCATATTGGAACAGGGGAGACTTTGCAGGATCCTGCCCACAGGCTAGTGCCACACTTTTACACATAACAAGGAACAGATGCTTTGTTTAACTTCCGAATGAATGCTGAAACATGATGCCTATGCTTTTGCACTCGTTAGCTCTGCCCTATTTCTTCACGTTTCATCTTGCGTCACTGTCTTTTTAAAACAGCCTTATTCTTCCATTTTCTCCTGAGCTCTAAAACTCCATAAACAATGGAATAATTGAGTTAACGTTTTAAAATACAAACCTACCTCAAAAGTGAATAACAAGTAAAATTTTTTTTTAGTATTTAGCAATCCCCAATTACACATCTGACCAATGCTTTCTAAAGAAGAATCACCCAGAAATAGAAAAGAGAATAATATCAAGATCAGTTTAAAAAGCAGTTGGGAGCTGGGGAGATGGCTCAGTGGGTAAGGGACTTGCCTGAAATGCTTAATGACCTGGGCTCAATTCCCCATTATCCATGTAAATCAAGATGAACAAAGTGGTGCATACATTTGGAGTTCGTTTGGTAGTGTGTAAAGGCCCTTGTGTGCACATTTTTGTTCTGTCCCTATCACAAAGCTGAGTTCCCAAAATAGTTGTATTAGCTAATCAATAATTATGTGTGTCTATGTTTGTATAAATGTATGTGTGCACATATATATTAAGATGCATTTATAGGCTAATGTGGTGGTTTGATTCAGGTGTCCCCCATAAACTTATATGTTCTGAATGCTAGGTTCCCAACTGATGGATATTTGGGAATTAATGCCTCCTGGAGGGAGTGTGTTGTTGGGGGTGGGCTTATGGGTGTTATAGCCAGTTTTCCCATGCCAGTGTTGCTATTGTCCACCTTATATTGGCCAGGGGGTGATGTCCACTCTCTGCTCATGCCATTGTTTCCCCCTGCCATTGTGGAGCTTCCCCCCGAGCCTGTAAGCCAAAATAAATCTCTTTTTCCCAGAAGCTGCTCTTGGTTAGGTGTTTTCTACCAGCAATAGGAACTGGACTGCAACAGAAAAGTGGTACCAGGAGTGGGGTTGCTGCTAGATAGCTGACTGTGTGGCTTTGGCCTTTTGGAGCTGATTTTCAAGAGGAATGGGGGAGGATTTGAAACCTTGGCCTAAGAGATGACTTGCAGTGGTGTAAGTACAGCTTGATGGACTATTCTGGTCTGAGCTGTAAGACCTGAATACAGTAGGCACTATGGACTGTGAGGTTTGGCTTATGAAGGTGAGAAAGAGCTTTGCTTGGACTGGGCTAGCAGTTTGTGTGAGAAGCTTGCTCTTATGCCCATGTCCTGAGAAGCTGTGCAGGGTTGCTTTGTGTAGAAATGAACTGGTGTGAGCAGAGGGATATGGCACAGAAAAAAATGAAATCTTTGGGCCTAAACTGCTACCCACTCACCTTCAAATTGTTTGAGAGATTGCAACCTTTGAGATTGGGCCAACTGACCTGCACTGGGGCAACAGGAAGAATGTAGACTCTTTTGAAGGGGCCTGAGTGCTCAAGGAGTGTCCTGTTCTTTAGAGTCTGCTTTATTCCCTGCTGAATTAAAAAAAAAAAAAAATTGGCACCCAACCTGGTATTGTGGAGTATAAGAAATGCTGGAAAGAGGGTCATTGAGGTTGCAATATGGTCTTGTGTTTTGGAAATGGCCATGGAGAATGTGAAGCAGGTTTGCTGGATGCCTGCATGGAGACTTTATGGGGCCATGAGGATGAACTGTGGCTTGCAGTGGAGACCTAGTGTAGATGCTGGGACCATGAGATGGCTGCCAAGGAGAGCTGCCAGCCCAATGAAGTTTTCCAGGACTGCAAGTAGCCTAGCTGGAGGGGCGGAATTGGAATGCCAGAGACTTGTTGCTGGTTAGAATTATTGGACTTGGAGATTTGTCACTGGCTAGAATTGTTGGACTTGAAGCTACAGAGTTTGATGTTTGTCCTACTTGTTTTAAATCTTGTATTGGCTGAATGTTTCTTTGCTATGCCCAATGCCATCTTTTGTAGTGTGAATATTTATTCTGTATGATTATGGGTTTTTTAAGTTTATTTTTTGGTATTATGGCTCAGTTAAAAGATCTTGGACTATGGGGATATATGAACATCTTTGGAATCGATAAAAACTATGCAACTTTTAAAGTTACATGAATGCATTGCATTTTACATCATGTATGGTTATCAGTTTATGGGGGCCAGGGAAGAATGTGGTGGTTTGATTCAGGTGTCCCCCATAAACTTAGATGTTCTGAATGCTAGGTTCCCAGATGATGGATATTTGGGAATTAATGGCACCTGGAGGGAATGTATTGTTGGGGGCGGGTTTATGGGTATTATAGCCAGTTTCTCCATGCCAGTGTTTGGCACACTCTGCTGTTGCTATAGTCCACCTTATGTGGGCCAGGGGGTGATGTCCACCCTCTGCTCATGCCATTGTTTTCCCCTGCCATCGTGGAGCTTCCCCTCGAGCCTGTAAGCCAAAATAAACCTCTTTTTCCAAGAATCTGCTCTTGGTTGGATGATTTCTACCAGCAATATGGACCAGATTGCAACAGATAACAACTGACAATACTTTTTTATTTTATTAATTAGTTTTGTACTCAGCAAATACAGTGAATTTGGTACCATTATTAGGCTCATCCATTACCTACCCCCTCGCCTTGGTCCCTCCTTGTTGAAGTATATGGGTCATGCATTCTGGAGTTAGCCCACAGTTATGGGTAGGATAAATGTCTGCATATTATGACCTAACATGTGGCTCTGACATTCTTTCTGCCCCCTATTCCACAAAATTTCCCTGAGCCATGTTGGGTTCATTTTTGGTCAGCTTCAGTGATGAGGTGTTGAGATCCTCTTGGTCTTTGGATATCTGATTTGGTAGGAGTTGATTTTTCTCTGTGTTGATCTTCTTCACCCTTGTGCTGGTACCCCACTATCAAGCTACCACCAATCATGGGCTATAAGAGGGCCTACACCTATTAAATTCTCTATAAAATAGTAAGGGTTATCTCATTTGTCTGGTGTTAACTTCCTCTGCGTTGGAGAATGTGCTTCTCTTTTTCAGATAGATGTAGATCCTAAGGAGAGAGCCACCCATCATACCTCAAAAGGGCCCCGGTTGAAACTAAGAACAATGGGTGAAACAAGCAAGAGTGCTGTTTTCTTGGTGAACAACTGACAATACTTTTTATGTCTTTCCAGACATGGGACAGAAATGAAAAAGTTGGGCTGGAGAGATGGCTTAGCTGTTAACGTGCTTGTCTGCATAGCCAAAAGACCCAGGTTTGATTCTTCAGGAGCCACATAAGCCAGAGTGCACAAGGTGGCACATGTATCTGAAGGTCTTACTGTACCCACTCCCTCTCTATCTGTCTGTCTCTCTCAAGCAAACAAGATAAAAAAGAAAGTTTTTATTTTTTATTTTTTTTTAAAGCTGGAGGTACTGCATAGGGAAATAATGGGATGGAAAAAAAATCAACTTTCTATCCAGTTATAAATATGTGATCCATGTTTATATAGCAACTTACCTATTTTTAAAGTAACTAAATGCACACAAGTTTATATAATTTTACAGGAACCTACATCATAGGTCTGGTATAATGACCCTTATTCTATAGATGAGGAAACTGACAGCATGTGTGATAATCAAGATAACACAGCCATTTTGAGTAATAACAGTCAAGACTAGCATCGGGTCATTATGAGCCTATTCTGGGCTCTTTCCTATCTACATTCTCTTCCACTGGTGATGCCTACAACATGTTGGTATATGTTCTTTAAATTTACCAAAGGAAAAGAAACACTCACAACCCAAAGTACTTCTTGTCTCTAATTCCCATTAGAGTTTATACAAACTGTTTTTCATATATTTTAACTCACTTTTCTCTATCAGAATTAGCATCTAAATAAAAGAGCCACAGCTCAGCTTCAATGAGAAAGTGATATCTACTTTCATGAAAAGAACTAAAGATATATATCTCTTTCCACAAATGTCTTTTATTGATTACTCTTTGATTTTTGTTATGATAGTTTGTGGGACATAATATCTTTTCCCCATACAAATTAATTGAATTTTCTTTTGTGATTTCTCCCACTACTCCTATTATTTTCAAGTTCTTCCCTGTCAGAGGTCAAGTAACTACTTATGCAAATTTTCTTCTGAGGTAGACAGCCCAGAGTAACACTTCCTTTTAATTTGAAGCTGTCTTTTAATTCACTTCCCTCCAGAGTGGGCTAGACCTAAGGAAAAGAATGTAGCAAACGTGATGAGATGTTAGTCCCAAGGTTCACTGATAAAAACACTGCTTCTGACTTGAGCTCTGCTTCCTGCTCTCTCTTGTTCCTGTTCTCAGGGATGCAGGATGACATATTAGAAACTGCCCCTGAAAAATCTTACCAGACCAGGGATTGACAGAAGAGCATTTGAGACAATTTATAAACAGATGCTTCACTACTGAGCTTTAACATGACACCAAAGTACCAGTCAAAAGATACCAGGAAAAGCTGTAACTATCACAATGACCTTCACAATCAGAGAAAAAGAATATAAAAAAGAAAATGAACAACCCAGGTGGTGGTTTGATCCAGGTGTCCCCAATAAACTTAGGTGTTCTGAATGCTAGGTTCCCAGCTGATGAAGATTTGGAAATTAATGACTCTTGGAGGCCACGTATTGTTGGGGGCAGGCTTATGGATATGATAGCCAGTTTCCCCTTGCCAGTGTTTGGCACACTCTCCTATTACTATTGTCCACCTTATGTTGTTCAGGGGGTGATGCCCACCCTCTGCTCATACCATCATTTCCCCCTGTCATCATGAAGCTCCCCCTTGAGTCTGTAAGGAAAAATTAAACCTTTCTTCCCAAAAGTTGTTCTTGGTTCTGTGATTTCTGCCAGAAATGCCAACCTGACTGCAACAATAAAGCGGTACCAAGAATGGGGTTGTTGCTAGACAGCTGGCTGTGTAGATTTGGCCTTTTGGAGCTTATTATCAAGAGGAATGTGGAAGTATTTGAAAGCTTGGCTTAAGAGATGCCAGGCAGTGCTGTAAGTACAGCTTGATGGACTATTCTGGTCAGAGTTGAAAGACCTGAATGCAGCAAGAACTATGGACTGTCAGGTTTGCCTTGTGAGGGTAAGAAAGAGCTTTGCCTGGATTAGGCTAGAAGCAGTTTGTGTGAGAGACTTGCCTTTATGCCCTTGTTATGAGAACTTATGCAGGGTTGCATTGTATAGAAACAAACTGATGTGAGCAGAGGGATATGGCACAGAAAAAAACTAAGAAAAGAAAAGAAATAAAGCTTTGGGCCAAACCTGCTCCCATTCAGCTAAAATTATATGAGATTACAACCTTTGAGATTGGACCAGCTGACCAGAATGGGGTAACAGGAAGAAGGTAGACACTTTTGAAGGAGGCTGAGTGCTTAAGGAATGTCCTGTTCTTCAAAGTCTGCTTTATCCCCGCCTCCCCCGCCACCTTGATTAAGAAATTGGCACCCTACCTGGTATTGTGGAGTATAAGAAATGCAAGAAAGAGAGGGTCATTGAGTTTGCAATGCAGTCTTGTGTTTTGGAAATGGCTGTGGGCAGTGTGAGGCAGGTTTGTTGGATGCCTGAATGGAGACCCCATGGGGTCATGAGGATGAACTGTGGGTTGCAGTGGAGACCCAGTGGGGATGGCTGCTAAGGAAAGCTGATCGCCCTGATGACCTGTTTCAGGACTGTGAGTGGCCTAGCTGGAGGGGCAGAATTGGAATTCCAGAGACTTGTTGCTGGCTAGAATTATCAAACATGGAGACTTGTCACTGGCTAGAGTTGTGGGACTTGTAGCTACAGAGATTGATGTTTGCCCTGTTTAAATTTTGTATTTGTTGAATATTTCTTTGCTATGTCCAATGCCATCTTTTGCAGTGTGAATGTTAATCTGTACCATTATGGGTTGGGGGAGGATTTTTTTTTTCTATTATGGCTCAGTTAAAAGACCTCAAACTATGAGGACTTTTAAAGTTGGATGAATGCATTGAATTTTATTTCATGTATGGTTATCAGTTTATGGGGGCCAGGGCTAGAATGTGGTGGTTTGAATCAGGTGTTCCCCATAAACTTAGATGTTCTGACTGCTAGGTTCACAGCTGATGGAGATTTGGGAATTAATGCCTCTTGGAAGCAGTGTATTGTTGGGAGTGGGCTTATGGGTGTTATAGCTAGTTTCCTCTTGCCAGTGTCTGGCATGTTCTCCAGTTGCTATTGTCCACCTTATGTGGGCCAGGGGGTGATGTACACCCTCTGCTCATGCCATTGTTTTCCCCTGCCATTGTGGAACTTCCCCTTGAGCCTGTAAGCCAAAATAAATCCTTTTTTTTCTCAAAAGCTGCTCTTGGTTGGGTGATTTCTGCCAGAGATGCGAACAAGACTGCAATAACCCCACATAGGCATGCATACGCACCACTAATGTGGCTCTTAACTGCTCACCATTAAAAGAAAAAAATAATGATATAAAATGGCACAGAAGATCCACAATTTATTAGAAATTTAAAAAGAAAAATACAGTTTTGTCAAATTGGGCCAATGAATTTTATGAGAATTTTGAAATTACTGAAGGTAAGTAATGATTAAAATACTTTGAAATCAATAGTTTAAGAATGGAAAGAGATGTTATTTTCCAAAAGAGAATTCCTCAAAAAAAATTCAAAAATTTCTAAAATCATTTAATACACTTACTTTATTTTTCTCTTACCATAAATATACACAAAATGCTTCCCTCTTGACCATCATTAGCACAGAGCCTTATAGGTGTGGTGTGGGTATAGTCACAGACCACTCTACCAGGGAAACTGAGTAAGACATCCCGTGGCAACTGAGAGCTACAGCCAAACTCTGAAAGTGACTTAATGACAACTTGGGATTACCTACTGAAAATTATAGTAAAAATAAAGTGTCATATGTTAAGAGGGTTAGACAATTATCTCTAAGTAATTTCTAACTTTAGGACCAAATGAAGGAATACAAAATGGTTCTATGTCCATTTCCTCAGTTATCATCTCTAAACTGCTAAATGTAGTAATCATCGTGCTGTGCTGAGAAGGCTGCTAATTCCAAACACTCTTGGAACGTCATCCATCATAGCTATACAGACAACAGGTAAGTGCACCATACCAAACTAGCTGTTTTAGAGCAGCTGTAAAATGTAAATTCAACCAAAAGTCATAGGGAAAAATTTGAAAAGTCATATAAGCTAGACCAGGAAATGACAGAAGACAGTTTTGATCAACTTTTTAACAGTTACCTTCATAACATTGCATTTTTATCTTCAGCCAAACAACATTACGCTTCTACTATGCAATTTAAATCATGAAGGCATACTTTACGAAGCATTTCCTCACCACATAGAATATATTAGCCTCTTAGGCAATCAGGATTCCACAAAAAGAACTGTATCTTTGAGTTTCATCTTTCAAAAAATCCAAGTCAAAACTTACCAAAACCAGAAAGAGCACCATCAGGACAAACATGATGTCAAAAAGAGACGGCTGTGAGACAGGTTATCTCTGCGGAAGACGTGAACTTTTCAGCCAGGTAATAATCTATCTGCCCCACCTCCACACACCCATACCTTCATACTGACTGAGCTTGGCAGAGAGAAAGAATGGTGGCAGTGAGCTCTAAAATAAGAAAAGTCATGTGAGATGCCCCAATGCATGAAAAGCAGATCTACAGTGACATGTCCCAGCATGAACCAAAAGCCAGTCTTTGTACTTCATGCCCACTTTGGGAAAGGCAATGCTATTCATTAGTCTCAACCTCAGAAACACACTCTCAGAAGAGCAGCACAGATTATATGCTCATGATATGAACAACTCAACCTTTTAGACATTAATTACCCTGGACATATAACACAAACATTCATTTTAATAACTCTCATATTCAATAAAGTTTTCCTTGGATTCTCAAAAAGAGAATACTTTATAACCTTGAATGCAAAGAAAGATGTGCTTTGTAAGTTTAGGTAAATAGGTTGACCCATGGATCCTAACCCAAAGAAAAAATATGTTTAGATCTCAGGTAATGAAGCAGAGTATGGCAATCCACCCTGTAATCCAAGCACTTGGGAGGCTGAGGCAGGAGAATCAGGAGTTCAAGGACAGCCTTGGTGACATAGCTATTTGAGTTCAGCCTGGGCTACATGATACTTAACTTCAAAACTTCAAATAATAGAAAGTAAATAAGTCTCATAAATAAAACTATATACACATGGCAAAGAATTATATCTTTGAGTTTGTACCTTTCAAAAAAAATCTAAGTCAAAATTTACAAAACCTATGAAAACCACCGTCAGGAGAAAAATGATGTCAAAAAGAGATGGATGTGAGACTGGTTAGCTATACACAAAAAGCAAAGTTTTGAGGCAGGTAATAATTATGAGCAAAGGTACGATTTGTGGTTTTAGTCTGATATTATTGCTTCAGAAGTCATTCAAACCTATCTCCTGTTTATGTCATAATTCTGCCTTTGATATAATATAACCAGTTCTTCAGATCAATGTATGGTTAATTTTTTGTGTTTTGTTCTACAGATATGAATTCTAAAATAATTCTTTAATTTTCTTTAATTTTCAGAGTCACATTTTATAGAATGTCTTTAATTACTCAGGTCTCTATATCAGCCTCTCTTATTTCCTGAAGCACTCCTCCACAAAAATAACATTAACAATAAAATCCTACTATCCTTCTAGAAAGCAGGTCAATGTGTCATTTTCTAAGGTTCAGATACATTAAATGTCTTGCTTCATGTCTTCTCTGAGCAGCTTCCCTGTCCACTCAGTTTTCTTTAATTCTCCACATCAGATAGAGTATAAGAGAAGCCAGGATCTTGCCTTCCCTAAGGGACAAATCTACAACTTCCATCAATAATGCATTTCACCAACTCTTCCCAAGAGGAACAGGGTACAATTAAAAAGGTTATAAGTCCTTGCACTACTAGAACCCAAGGGCAACAGTGAATGAAACTGGCTTAAGCCCAATTAGAGGAATCAGTACATTTGTCTTCTCTTGGAACAACCCTGCTCTTACGGTTCCCATCAATTCAGTATAAATCTGACTGATCTTATCCAAGAAGTTAATAGAAAATTGTTCACAGTGGGCGACTGCCACCTCAGTTTCCAAGCAGAGACAGATGGAATTTCCCAGATGGTTTGTCACTGGAAAGAGCAATGCTAGATGAGACTTCACAGAAAGCATGGTAGAGCAGAACACCTTCTTGGCCTCCACCATGTCATAGCTAGTGATAGAAGATTGACTCTTGTAAATAAATCTTAATTGACTCAGTGGCTTAGCATCTCCTACTCCTTAAGTGCTTCAAATGGTTGCCTGGTATTATACTTAAATGAGTTAATATCTCACAAGAAAGCATATTTCTTTGTTGGTTAAAAATCTAAGGAAAGAGATATAACTATCCTGCCCTGTTGATACTTTCTCTCAAAACATAAACATATAAACTAATACAGCAGGCAAAAGAAATCATTTACTGTGGCCTCATTATATGCTAAGTTGGGCAGGTGAAACAAGACCAGCACAGGAAAATAAACAAATATAAAATCAAGGTGGGGTACAGAAGACATGAGCAAGTAGAGTTGAGCCTCATTCCCACTCTTGGGGGGAAAATAAAAGAACCATTTCATCAATTTAAAGACTGTTCATTGAGCCAATAATATAAGCTATACATTGGATTAGGAGGAAAGGGTTGAAAGATGAAGAAGTAGAAATGAAGCCAATGGTGCATGAAAAAGACAGGAAAGTAAACAATGTGATAAGTGTCCTTATCCTACAAAGGAGATCACAAGAGGCAAATCTTTCTGGGAATGGTTATCTGGAGTGGAGGCTTCCAGTAAGGTTGAGTTTGAACACAACCTTGGATACAGTCTTAGTAAGAATGGTATTGCTATGATGCAGAGAGGCGGCAGGAGGAAGACAGGTTTTCAAACATGGTAAAATGCATGGAGATGGATGGAAGGAGTTTCCTGAGAGCACTATAGGTAGCAAACCTCTACTGAGAGTGGAAATAGCATCACTAAAGTTAAAGTGGCCATCGTGAACCTTAGGCTTTTTTTACCAAGGACTTTAGGTTATTTTGTGCTCTGTCAGCTTTGAATCGAAGTTATGAGGCTAATATTATTTTGGACACATGAAGATCTAGGCAAAGCAAAATGAGACGAGACAAGAGTTATTGATATTGTGATAATAAGCACGTGGTAAATAATTCAACTAAATCAGTGGTGACACAAGCAGGAGGAAGGGAAAAGGAATTCAGATAGCAGGATGTGAAAATGAGAACGTTGGAAGACACTTGACTCAGAATAGAGGAGAAAAGAGAGGATTGTGGCTCCAGAGAAAAGAGAGAAGAGTTTGTTTACTACTTGTGTGAGCAACATTTCAGACAGGGAGAAGAAGTAAAAATGAAGAAATGATGACAGATACCTGATCAAATGCACTCCCTGCTGAGACAGGAAAGGGGATAGCTGGTCTGACTGAATGTTGGAAGTCAGGGGGAAGGTCAGAGAAACTATGTGTGAAGAGCGTTGTAATTGCTCCTTGTAAGTTGAAGTAATTTAGTGGGAAGGGCCTGCAAAAGTAGTTGAAATATGCTAGATTAGATTAAGGGTTAAAAGCCAAGGTTAGAGAGTTTTATTTTATTTTATTTAAATGTCATTTGTAAATTAGTAGCTGCAGCTTTGCAAGTGGCTAAGCTCCCTGAGGCACTGGCAACAGAGGGAGAAGAGAAGAAAGGGCAGAAGTGTTTTGGGAAACACACACAGTTAAATTTAAAAAGAGCCAAGACTCAGAGAGAATCAGGAAAATGAAGTAATACTGAGCCCAGATTAAAGTGAATGTTAAGAAGGAAGTAATCGTTCACAATGTCAACATCAGAGAAAAAAGATGTAAGACCTAATAAAAAGTTATGCTTCAGCAAAATTATAAATTCCATCATTAACATGGTAAAGATGGAGGGAGGGCATCAGTGGATGGGGATCAGTGAAGATGTTACTAATAGGTTCACTCTACTGAAATAGAATTCGTTTTTTTTTTTTTTTAATTTTTTTTAATTTATTTATTTGAGAGTGACAGAGCGAGAAAGAGGCAGAGAGAGAGACACAGAGAGAATGGGCGCGCCAGGGCCTCCAGCCACTGCAAACGAACTCCAGACGCGTGCGCCCTCTTGTGCATCTGGCTAACGTGGGTCCTGGGGAGTTGAGCCTCGAACCGGGTTCCTTAGGCTTCACAGGCAAGCGCTTAACCGCTAAGCCATCTCTCCAGCCCAGAATTCGGTTTTTAAAAGCATTTAATAAATGCCTATTATATACCAGGAATGGAGGCCTGAAGTAGAATTATAAAGATTCAACACACTGCTTTCAAAATTACTTCATTATTGTTTCTTGCACACTTTCTTTGCCTCACTTCCCAGAACGTTACCCTAGGACTGATTCAAATGTAAATGATTGCTTTGGTAAGTGACCTAGGAACATTCCAGCAAGAGTACAGACATGGACAGCAAAAGGAAAGTCCATAAAGGGTGTCTTATTAAGCCAGTTGGATGTCCATTCCACTGCTAAACTCTAGCACATAGAAGAAGCAGGGGCATTTACCTGTCCACCTTCTGTGTTCCCTTGGTTGAGCATTACAACTGGGAACATGGGTTCTCTCACACTTCCGCATTGACTGACCTGTACTGGGTTTAATCCTGAGGTGAGAACATACCCTCCAACAGAAAAACCGCAGGCATTCCCACAAACGAAAAGCTTTGGCTATCGAGGTGAGAGATGGAGCAAATGTCTATGGATAAGTGTGCAATAGTACATATACAACATGGAACTTGACAACTCTAGTAAGGAAAGGGACCAAAGATTGATGCTAAAATGGAATCAAAAGGGCCAACATGGTGTCATACAATAAGTATAATTATGATGTTGTAGATCAATAATCTCAGGTTTTTCCTCAGATTTCTATGACGATAACTACTTTGAAACTTTTGTGATGCAATTTAATGCCTGCATTATTTTATGACTAGGTCAATAAAATGTTTACATGCAATTGATGTATTTCTTATTTTCAGAATTCAGTGTCACAAATGCCCTACGGGGAAATAAAGCAAGTTTCTCCTCTGATTGAACAGAATGAAATGAGATTTCTCGAACAAATTTCATTTCTTTAATTTAACAGATCATGATGAGTTTACAATTATGTGGTAAGTAATTTGGAACTTTGAATTTATATTCTATTTAACTAAGTATTCATGTAGTGTGATTCTGGCAGTTGGCTGAATCCACTCAGACTAGTTAGCTACTGACAACTGATACAATGAAATGCAAGAGAGGGCAAATGCAAGCTAAATTCCTTTTGAACAGTCATTGTTCTGTGATACTTAGTAGGTACTAACACGCACTAACGTGCACTACTATGTGCTAGCACAGATGAGACTAGGCTAATTACAAGGAACTTTCTCCTTGGAAAATCTACAAAGGTATAATAGATACTTATATAAACCCCATCTTTAAAGCAGTACTGACCAGAACTTAAGTGATTTTACAAAGTACTTTGTTAAGTAGTCTCCAATATTCTCAATTAATAAAATCATAAGGTTTTCAAAAACACCACTCTTAGGCCAGCATAATAGCATTTTATGTCCTTCCGCAACATGGAAGTGGAATATTGGAAACATGTTCATGTTTGTTCACTGGTAAGCAATTCATTTAGGGCCAGAAGGTCGTAAAAAAGAACTTTACAGGCTATCACAAGTCTTTTGAAACTATGCTATTTCTTTTTTACTGAAACCAAAATTAACATTTATATTAGTAAAATGGAATAAGCAAATTACCTTCTGTGATAGTTTGAATGTATATCCCCATATACTTAGTCATTTTAGATTAAGCTACCTACTTGAACCCCTAGGAGGCAGATTGGAGCTACAAGAGAATGTATCTATCATTGGGAATGAATCCTGGAGTTCAGCCCTAAGGTGTGTCAGAGGGTGGATCATCAGTCCAGCCCTACTGGGTGTGTTGGAGCAGTTTGAGCTATGGTGATTAGTGCTTTCTCTTGTTGTGTTTTCTTTCTTTCTTTCTTTCTTTCTTTCTTTCTTTCTTTCTTTCTTTCTTTCTTTCTTTCTTTTTTCAGATTATTCTAATCTTTTTAAAATTTATTATTATTAACAACACTTTTGTATGGATACATCATATGTTGGTACCCTCTTTTCCCTCCTCCTTGCTCCCATTCCACTATGGACCCTCCCAGTGGGGTTGCAGGAATTCCCCATGGGATTTTTAGTTATGCTTTGTGGCAGCAGCTGTCAGCTTTTCTGGGAGAGGCAATGACTCTGGGCATGATGTCTCAACCTGTGGCTCTTACAATCTTTCTGCCCCCTCATCTTCAAAATTTCCTGAGTCATGGTGGGCGTATTTTAAGTCTACGTCAGTGATGAGCTCTTAGGAGCCTCTGGATCTCTGTGATGCTGATTTATGATGGGAGCCAGCTTCTTCCACCAGTGATGGAACTTACCCTGGAGACTATAAGTCTGAAATAAGCCCTCTTACTCCCGTTAGTTGTGTCCTGCTGGATGTTTGTCCCAGAAACCTGGAGCTGAATGCAGCACCCTTCATCATGTGAGTGGGCTCATCCAATAAACTGAAAGCATAATTACCAAAAAATAGATTGGCCTGCACAGGCAAGAACAAACCATAGCCTTTGAATGTCATCCGTAGCATGGGCTCTCCTGGGCTCATCTGTACCATAGACTCTCCTTGACTCAGATTACCAGCCCACACTACAGATTTTAGATTTAATTTCTGTTCTTATATGAACCAATTCCTTACATAACCCTATAAATGCACACAGACAGTGGTAGTTCTGTCTCTCTGGAAACATGTTAATCATTTGGCAAAGAGCCACATTTACAACTGTAAAATCCTCAAACACCAGGGTCCACAGGGAATCTTGTTTAGTTTGGGGTGATTGTTGAGCTTTTAGCTTGTTGGATTTCAATGGATCTATTGTATAGATGACTTATTTTTAAGAGGAGCTGAGATGTGTCAATAACTCATATATAGTATCTAAAAACCTTTTCATCCAATCATTATAAGCTAAGTATCATCATTATTCCCACATAATAGATGGCATTTTTGTGACTAGAACATAGTTTGTAGGATCAAACAGAATTGTTCTTGGGCTAGTAAAATGCCTGAAGTGTCAGTTTCACCCTCTGTAATATTTTATTACAAAGATAATTATGATGCTCTTTTATGACATATAAGAACCAAATATGTACTTTTACATGTACCTGTCCCGTTACATGTGTGTACTGTGATACTGTTGCTATTATCCAACTCTGACAGCATGAAGTGCCTCTCACAAGGTAAGAAGGTATCAATGAGGGGATACTCTATTTCTATCTTCAGTGTATCACATTATTCCAGAAATAACTTTTTGTAGAATTTTTGTGATGCTTTTACATAGCCTAGGTTTCTTAGTATATTCTATATACATCTTAATTTCTGGTCTGTAAATATTTCCTGAAGAAGGAGACATATTGCTAATGTACTTCAAGACAGAGACTTGAAAGACATAAAAAGGATTTGACATCTGGCATAGTGACTCAATTAATTACTGTGCTGGATTAATTAGTGTGCTGAATCTCCTGAGCCAACATCATGAGTCTGAGCATAGTATCATTGCATTGGTTGGCAAATAAGCAAGGTAAGAGTGTTCTAATCTAAATTTAATTCAATGTTGGATAAGGAAGTGTTAGTAGGCTATATATTTTATTATAAGGAAAACTTATCTTCATAATATAAAATACATATTGAAGCATTGTTCAAATTCTGATTAAGGATAATAAAATTTCAGAAGTGTTTGAATTATCTTAAAACTTTTCAGTCAGTTTTAAGAAAAGTAGTAAACATTTTACCCAAAATAAAACAAAAACATCACTGAAATCTTCTAGTTATTGTACATTTTCTCTTAAAGACTTTTATGAATTTAGTTTTTGTTTTAAAAAATTACCCTTCAATTTATCATGCTATAATTATATAATAGATGTTAGATTAAAAAGGAAAAGTAGAATGTTTTTAAGATGGAATGTCTGGAATCCAAAGACAAAATCTCTGTCTTCTCACTGATATGAATATAATTTAAAATAGAATGGATTCCCAGGCTTGCTTGGAGGTTTCATAAGCTAATCTATTTCCAGTTCTCCACATTGTGTTTCAAAATAAATAAGTGTGCATCTCAGCTGTTATACAGTAACAACTATGGGAGCTGCAGTAGTATATGTAATATTTGATGATACGAAATCAGAGGTAAATTCTGGAAGATAAAGTTGTTTCTCCAACAAATATTTCAAGAGCATGTTTCAGTAAAGAATCTAAATTTTATCACTGAAAACTTTATATCTTTTGAATACATAACATAATTAGATACTTAAAATTAAGCGAAAAGAAAACAGAGATGTTAAAAGTACTTTTTATGAAGAATTATTACTCACAGCATACATCCGATATAAAGACAATCATATGAATTAAATAGTATCAAAGATCCTCAATATTTCAAATATATGAACTTAATTAAGTATAAATATTAAAAATGTTATTAAGAAGTTCTAGAGTGGTGAAAGAGTGTTTAATCATACAATTATGACACCTAGAAAGTGACTTCCATGAAAAATTAAACTCACAAATAGGTTTATTTTCCATGTATCACATTGGTATGGTGAAAGTCAAAACTTTCATTCTGTAATATACAGATAATGACATAAAGAACAATAAAAAGCAACACACACAGTCATACATATATATATATATATGCATATATATATATATATATATATATATATATATATATATATATATGGAGAGAGAGAGAGAGAGAGAGAGAGAGAGTTTTTGTTTTTTTGAGGTAGGATCTCACTGTAGTCCAGCCTGACCTGGAATTCACTATGTAGTCTCAAGGTGGTCTTGAACCCAAGGTGATCCCCTACCTCTCTGTTGTACTTCAATGTAGATATAATTTTGATTTATTAATAGAGAAATGTGGTCTGTGCTTTAAATCAACTATACATGTTATTACAATGACAGGAAACTATTGAAGAAATATCAGAGAAAGGACCAATGGCTTGGCTGATTATAATGAAAATATAATTAATATGATAAAAAAAATCAATGTTTCAATGTCTTGTGAGTATTGCTAGAGAAAAAAATAGAAATACCCACATTAAATGGGTTTAAAATACCTTTGAACTTCCCCTTTTTTGTCTAATCAACTTCCTACCTTTGTTAATATTTCTCATCTTGAGAAACCAGTTACCAATATTATGTTACCAAGCAGAACACTTTCTCAGCTCAGAAGTTTTACAAAAATGGTTAACAACAAAAATTACAATATTAATCACACATCCTGGCTCTTAGAGGCACAAGCAGTGTTATGAAGAAATAACAAAGTTGTTTATTTCTTATTCTTCATGTAAACCTATAATGTATTATAATTAATTTGTGTCTTCTAAAAAAATAAAGGTGAATGTACATATTATTAAATGTGACCAGTGTTAGCCTGGCTAAGCAGATAAAGCAGTAAAAGGATAAATTAGCTTCCTTGCCAGTCATTTAATATGAGTAACTTGTTTTCTTTTAAATTCTGTATATATTAGGCAAAGACAAACCACTTGGATAATATCCAGGTTTTATAGACCATGAAAATACTAAAACCCAAAGTTAATTTTAGAAATCTAACAGGAAATAAAGCAGAGATAAATATGAGCTAAGACAATATATGAAGAGTCAGTCATTTCCCAATATCCACATACCAAGGAATTATTATTCAAGTCCATCTTCCCAGCAAACGGCCCCCAGGTTGTTCCCACTGGAAGTTGCTGCCGGCTCTGAATTTTGCGTTCCCCTTCTTTCTGAAAGACTTCTAACTCCCCTGCAAACAATGAAAATAAAGGTGATTAGAATATTGTCACATGTGTCTTAACAATAGAATGTCTTCTTGTCTTTTCTTTACACGCACAATATTCTGAGGACTCCTATAAAGAGAATTAATTATGCTTGCTGAAAACAAGTGATCTTGTTATCCTCAGAGGAAAAGAACACTTGCCCTTATAATTGTATTCAAATTCAGTCCAATTTCTTTCTTGCAACTTTTTACACATATTATCAACTGGAGTCAAGTCTTCAGAACAGGAAATGATAATACTTTCTCAAAAAGCACTGATTCCATGCCAAAACAGATAGACCAGAAACCATAGGACAACAATTCACCAATAAAATTTTTGCATTTATTTAAGACTCATGGATAATAACATCTGGAGAGTTTCTCAGACTAGTTGATAATGTCCTAAATTGGATCATACAGACAAATGTATGTAATGCCAACTTTTCATAAATTTAAACCTTTTTGTATTCATGTTTTGGGTAGGAATTTCTGCTTCCAAATGGGATTGGAAACATTGGCAATAGCCAATCAAGACCCTCTACTTCCCAGACCAGAGAAGTGTGTTGGGAAGTACCTACGGGAAACAAGAAATAAAGACAGTGCACAAAACTGCATGAATGAGGAATCCATGACATGCTTGATTAATAAACAAGTGTATATAAAACTGAATGGGTAAAAATTTTTAAAGGCCTGAATAGATGGCTCAATGGTAAAAGGTGCCAGTATGCAAAGTGTGATGGCCAGGAACCAATTCCCTGATACCTGTGTAAAGCCAGATGCACAAAGTGGTGCATGCATCTGGATTATGTTTATGGTGACAAGAGGCCAATGGAGCACCCATATTCTCTTTCATTTCTTTCTTATCTCTCTCTCTCTCTCTTTCAAATAAATAAAAAATATTTTAAAATAAAATGATAATAATAAAGGAGAATACCAAATTCAAATAATGCAATTGGCTTAAGCATGACTTGAGATAAACAGAAATAAAACAGTTTCACAAAATGACTGTGGGTCCACTTTAAAAATTATTATTTTTTGCATGATAGTATTGTTGTATCACATTATGACTTATTTTTATTGTTTAAAATGTTATTTCACTACTAGAGTTTAATATATCTTACTGCCTCTTCAAACAAACTCCAGATACATGTGCCACGTTGTGCATCTGGCAATATGTGAGTACTGGAGTATCAAACCTGGGATGGCAGGTTTGGCCAGCAAGTGTCTTTAAATGCTGAGCCATATCTCCAGTACCTAATATAGCTTCTCAGCCTGTTCAACAGCAGACTTAAGAACAGGGAAAAAAGGGGCGGGGGAGAAGGTAAAAAGAGCTGGGTGTGGTGGTGCACGCCTTTAATTCCAGCACTCAGGAGGCATAGGTAGGTGGATCACTGTGACTTCCAGGCCACCCTGAGAATACACAGCGAATTCCAAGTCAGCCTGAGCTAGAGTGAGACCCTACTTTCAAAAACCAGAATAATAATCATAATAAAATCAAAAAATAATATAAAAAAGAACAGGGAAGAATTGAGTAGAGAGAAGCATAAATGCAAGTTGACATAGAATAGAATGTGGAGGAAGTTCAAGATGGAGTACACTGCATTCAGTAATGACATTCTCTGGGGCATATAAAAGCCACAATGGGGAACATGTCATGGAGTTGTTAGTTTGGCTTCTTAAAAATTAAAAATAAGTAGACTCAATCTTCTTGGTTTTATTTTATTTAAAATTTTTAATTTATGGCTGGAGAAATGGCTTAGCAGTTAAGGCACTTCCCTATGAAGCCTAAGGACCCACGTTTGACTCCCCAGTAGCCACGTTAGTCAGATGCACAAGGTGGCACATGTGTCTGGAGTTTGTTTGCAGTAACTAGAGGCCCTGGCACACCCATGCTCTCTCTCTCTCTCTCTCTTTCTCTCTACCTAAGTATTATCTATCTTCTATCTATCTATCTATCTATCTATCTATCTATCTATCTATCTATCTATCATCTATCTGCTTCTTTCTCTCAAATAAAATAAATAAATACAATATTTTAAAAATAAAAACAATAAATTTTATTAAGTTATTTGTGTGGGGGGTTGATAATTGTACCTGGAATGGTAGGCTTTGCAAGTAAGCATCTTTATGTAACTGCTGAGCCACCTTCACATGTTTAAAAGTAACACCGTCAACCCGAACTCGATTATAGCTCTTCTTATATCAGTATCTTTTAATTATTTAAACAAGAAACATCACCTTTCATGATATTTATTGCTCATGCCAAAAATCAAATGCAAACTCTATAAACCAAAATCAGGAAAGATATTATGATGCTTAAATTGTCTCCATTGTGAAATAAATCAACCGTATTTCAACAATAAGTACAATGTTCAGACAATTTCATGTTGTACTTCTAAAGGCCACAATTCCCTTCTGAATCTCATATGCTCTTCCACTCTTCCTTACCAAGTACATTAACTGATTCATTAACTTTAAAATAGTGTGTGTGTGTGTGTGTGTGTGTTGGCATGTGGATGTGCCCATGCAGTGATCTGTGTGCTCACCTGAGGGTGGCTGTATTTACCTGTGGTAGACAGAGGGGAAGGTTGAGTGCCCCCTTTCATTGCTCTTCCACAAGTACTTGAATAGGAGTCTCTTACAGATTACAGAGCTTGCTGTTTTTCTGCATGAACTGGAGATTACTGGGTCTCTGTTCCACCACAGAACTAGGGTTATGGACATATGTGTGTCCATTCCCAACTCTATATGGGGATCCTAGGGATTGAGCTATAGCCATCTCTGGCCTCCTCGGGACTTCATGCTTGCACAGGAAATGCTCTTAGTCAGCCCATTGAACTCATTAAATTAAGAATGACACACACTCCTCAGCTCCTTTTACACAGATATAGGTGAAATCAATATGAACAGTGAGGTAAATGAATATAAATTTCCAAAATACAGTGAAGAATAATAACAATAATGCTCAAATATTCTGCATCCTCAGAGTCTACAGAATTTGAAAGTTGTAATAATTTTTTAATTATGATATGTGGGAAAGTAAACCCATTTCTGAGATTTCCCCCTGAAAATGTTTTACACCCTTGTACATTCACTTTCGTTAGTGCAGCCTTGCATGGAAGCTTCCTCAAAGAGGGAACACAACTAAAACACTCATTTTAATGTTATAAAGGAATCCATGGAAAAATGTTTCAATTTATGCATATTCATTTGTCATAATACCATCATTTAAAAATCAACGGAAAATGTTTCTTAAATTTATACGTATTTGTGTGCCATAATACAATCATTTAAAACCCTTATAGATAAGTTTTCTCTTTGAACCGAAACTACTCAGTTTCTCTCAGATAAGTATCCTCAGAATTTTTACAAATGTTTACAATTTAAACTATTAGTTTAAAATTTCCTATTTGAAGTAAAATAAGTAAAATGTATTACTACTTAATTTCTTTATGATGATGTCCAACTAAATTTGTGTTTGTTTATACATTTTTTTTAAATGTCATGTCACCTTTAAGTGATACTAGAGAAATCATTGAAACCCTTTGAAAGAGTAATTCATCCTTTCAGTCTGTCACTGACATATTTCATTTATAAGGGGTTCAGTACAAACAGTGAGTCCTTATCTACACTTGTGGATTTATAAGCAGGTCTGTCTTTTAATGGATTAAGAACTACAAACTTAGGCCAGATCATAAAGTGATATCCAAATATTCCCAACATTTTGAGGTATCTTTGAATATACATTAAATTTTTAAGCAGACCAAAAATGTTTTGAGTTCTTAAATGTTCACCACAAGATGTCCAGTAACTGCCCATGCTCTCAACTCAATCTTTCAACTTCGTTAGACACAAAGACAAGCCCCAGTCTCCTCTCTTCCTTTCCCAAGAAGCTATTTTGAAGATTGGGGAACTCTTATGTTACTGACATAGTTAACAAAAATAATTTATTCTCAACTGTGTGTACATAAAAGGAGGCCACACACCAATTGCAATAATTAGCATGTTTTAAATAGCACAGTTAACAGCATACTTCCATTACAAGCATGAGAACTTGAGTTCAATCCTCAATACCCATGAAAAAACTCTAGGAGTGTTGGAATGTTCTTATATTCCCAGAAGATGATGAAGAGGAGGATCTGTGGGATTTGCTGGCCAGATGGTGTAGCCTAATTGGTGAGCTCCAGGACATTTAGAGACCCTGTCACAGAAGAAGTATTCAGCATGACACCCAAGGTTCTCCTTTTGTACATGCATGCATGCCTGAATGCACACAGAAATGCATATATACATAGTCACATATGCATGTACGCACAATACCATAAGAAAGAAAGAAGATATTGGTAAATGGGAACTATATTTAACTTACATATTCCTTAATACTGTTATTTTAGTATTTTCAAAGATCAAAAGGTATCATGAGAGCAAACATTGTAACGCTAAAAATAGTTTCTCATACCAAACCAACTCTGTCCAATAACCAGCTGAATAGCTTTAAATAAGTAACTGTTAAAATGAGAATTAGTATTTATTCAGGATTTAGTAAGGTGTTTTCTAACTCCAATGGCCCATTTACCACAATCCCCCTAAATTCAGAACAATATGAAAGATAGAAATAACACTGGTTCTAACTAAATAATAGGGGTTGGAGAGATAACTCAGTGGTTAAATGTGCTTGATTTTGAAGCCTTCTGTCTTTGCACGGGTGCTGGGAAAGTGCATCCAGGTTAAACAAAACAAGCCTTACAGGCAATGGAATGTATATGGCCCAGAGGGATGAAGTCACAGATAATAGTAATTACTTAGATTTTAGGAATTTTGAGAAAATCCAAAGATGAAAATGTGGTATTCAGTTTGAGTACATAGACCTTTATTCATGAACCTACTGAACTGCCAGGGGATTTCCTGAGAAATTTTTTATGCCTGTGTGTGTGTGCACATATACATGTTAGCGTATGTTTGTGGAGGGATACACAAGTTTGTGAATGTTTCTGGGGAAGGCTCAGGTGTGCACTTTTGTGGAGGCTAGTGAACAACGTAGCCATTGCCCCTTCCTCTGAGACAGGGACTCTTGGTTTCGTAGAATTTACTAGTTACTTGATTAGCTGGCTGATGAACATCAGGGTTCCTCCTGTCTGCACCTCCCCGGCCCTGAGATTATGAAGGAACAGCACCATATATGGCTTTTTAACAACCTTGTGTCCTCATGCTTGTGAGTCAAGCACTTTACGAACTGAGCTATAATCGCAACTTCTTTACTGAAAATTTAAAGAAGTATACAGCTTTGAAAGTAAGAAAAAAAATGAGGATGAGATGCAGTTCACACGTGTCTACAGTGAAAAGAGTTTTGCAGAACGGGAGGTATGAGATGAGTTGCATAGGACAGTAGGCCCGAACCAAGGGAGCAAGTTGCTTAACCATGTGAATATCACCTTCTGCAAACAAAAATAGAGATTACATTGTCATTCTCACATTGTTGTTAGGCAAAGTACAAATAAATATTTACTACTTCACCAAGGAAGAATTCAAGCAAATGAACACATTCTTCCATCACCAACACCCCACTGGCTGTCCTCCAGTGTCTGTGGTCACACTCCCTTTGTCTACTATCCAAGTCATTCCCATCATTTGATTTATCTTGCTTCCAATAGCTCCCAGATTCACCATTCTTATCTGAAGTTCCCAGGTTTTTATCAACTCAGACTAGGTAACTGACCATCTGAATTCATGACCCTCCAGTGTAGCCTCCAAATTCCTGCCCAGATAAACATTAAAATTCCCCTTTTACCATGTCAACCATTTGTGCAATTTCTTGCATATGCTACCTTCTGAGATCTCAAATGGAGCATCTTTGCTTTATCAGCACAGTCTTACTTACTGCCACTTCTTCCTCATCTTCAGCATACCTGCAGCATCATTTTGACGCATGTCCCTGCTCTCCTGCAAACCCATCGTCTCCCTGACTGCCTCACAAGACCCTGTTAACTGTGCCAAATAAAGCATCAAATTATTTTTCTTTATGAACCTTCTCTGAACCCAAGAACAAACTGAATTCTTCCCTCAAATGCCTATTGCACTTACAGTCCATTTAATTATTCTCTTACAGTTTCCCATTAATAACTCCTTAAAGCTCGACAAGAGTTTAATCGTGAGATCTACAGATTTTTTTTCATTTATCTTCTGGTAAGTAATATTTTTTGGTGTACAGCATTTATAAAAAACAAATTGGACACAATTAATTAAATAAAATTTTATAATATAAAATAAATCAACGTTAGTATGAAGTTTATTTTAAAATAAAAAGAAAGTTGTCCTAGCATGTGTCCTTTTTATATTACAGCAATCACAGATTTCATTTGTTTAACCCCCTACACTTTCATGTATGTTACCTCATCTATGAAAAATGAAGCTGTAAGAAAAATAAAGGCCCTTTCCCAAACTCTGCCAAGCTCATACTTTTGTAGCTATTCTTCAAAATGAAGCTTTATTTTTAACATGCTGGGTAAGTTCACAGAAAATATTTGAGACACATAGGATGGTCTAATCAATTTTTGTAAAAGATAATATTGCTAGAGCTGAAGGCTGTTTCTCTTATCTTCTTGATAATGCATACTTTTAAAAGTCTGTGATTACTCAAAGACTTATGATAGTTTCACTAAAAAAAAAAAAAATGAAAAAGAAAGAAAGCCCTAAGTCAAATCATTACTAAACATCCACTGCTTTAAAAGTATCAACCCAGTTTTTGGCCTAAATAAATTCGCTGGTAGAAAAAAAATTCTTATTTATTTATTTATTTATTTGGGAGATAGAGGTAGAGAGAGAAAAATGGGCATACCAGATCCTCTAGCTACTGCAAACAAATTTCAGATGCATATATCACCTTGTGCATGTGGCTTACATGGGTCCTGGGGAACTGAACCTGGGTCCTTTGGCTTTATAGGCAAGCATCTTAACTGCTAAGCAATCTCTCCAGCCCCCCCCCCTCAAAAAAAAAAAAAGATTCACCTGGCATGACCTCAAATCTTTTTCATTGAAGAGTCAATCAAGATGCTGTTTTGCTTTTTAGTTCTTAACAGGCTCTTTCTGATGCCCGTTTAGAAAGTGAAGCACATGAAAACCATAGCATGCCAAAGGGATCAGGGGGACATATTCCTTTTAGCATAATCATTAGCAGTCATGCTCCAACAGGACTCAGCACTAAAATGGGGTTATAAACATATATGCTATTTCTCTTAACAGTAGACTCAAATTTCATTTTAAAAAATATGGTTGCAAGTAAGTAAAATGACAGAAGATCCTATTTCATTTGCTGAAAATAAACTTTGGATTGGTTTAAACTTGGTTTAAAATATATAGCCAAATTTCAAAGCAGACCACATGAATTGGCTCATAATGTTTATCAGGCCTCAGTATAGCAGAAGGCTATAGCGTCAGAACCCATATTTATATTTTCTTCATGGTTGGAAAACATTATACATCATGGTATCAAACATGGACAGCCCTGAAGTCATGCTGAGTTCAAAAGGCGCTCAAAGATTCTAAAAATCTGAAAACATTTTCAAAGTCAGCCAAGGTGGCCCAAGTATGGCAGAGCGCCTGCTATTTTATGGTTTAACCATTTGACAGCTGCCTGCCAGATACATTAGAAGGTTACATCATTTCTCTGCTTATTATCTGCGTAGCCAAACCATAGCCTTGTCACTACGTGGGCTTTCTTAGGTGTTAATAACCGCATGTATTGTCTGCATTTTAAGACAAATAACACCATTTCTTTTATGCTACATTGATCCATCTCTGAGTAGGTTTGACTCAGTAAGTGATTGTTGTGGGTTGGTAGCAACAAATTGCCTCATACACACACCCTTTTCTAATTTTCCTTCTCAATTTTTGAGTCATACATTCACAACACACACTAAACTACAGTTTTGAACATAAACTTGAAATACGACATTCCCTATTCAAGTACTCCAGTCAAACCCTGATAAATCAGGCTGGCCAAGCAGTGATCTTATCCCTCCTGACTCTTTAATAAATCGAACCTTGTAAGTTCCTACTGTTGGAAGTTGTCACTAAATGAAATTGTGACCTTATCCGGCGCATGAACTTATCCTGCTGACAACTACATTTATTGTGTGGATAAGAAAGGGGGAAAAAAGGAAAAAGGAATAAAGAAAAAATGAGATATTTGATAATTCTGATCTTAGCCATACGTAATTCTAACAGATGGGATCTTTTTGATGTTCCATTAATGATTTGCCAAAGATGAGTCTGCTGAGAGAAAAATGCTCTCCCTAGGTAAGTGCTAGGGGCACTGCAGATGGTATTAAAAGTGCATGAAGAGGTACTGGTTGAAGGAGCGAATCAGAAGCTATTAGTTTAACACAAAGAGGTCTGAATTAGCTTGTAATTGCACTGGAAAAGATAACATAATGGTGGTGGCAAAATAGAAACATTTCCTTCTTCACAGGCTACATTCAGTGCCTAAAAACTATAAGACTCTGACATTTTCTAAAACCTACAGCAACTTAAACCACTGAATTTCTCAAGAATACCAAATATCCCCTTGAGCTATACTTTCTAAAAAGTCATGGAATCATCGTGTACAGTATTGTTTACGAATCAGATTTGTAGGTTTATATGCAGAATACTGTATGCATTACAAACTTAGGCACTTTCCACCTAATTTTTTGGGTGGCATCAAGAATTCATTCTGAGGCTAGTTTCTATCTCTGGGAAGACCCACTGAAACCTGGCGGTCATGATAAGAGAAGAAATAAAAATGTGTGTTGGCAGTGATGTTATTGGTAATAAAGTGGATTATCAGTTCTAGGTATTGATGAACACATCTGCCCAACTTGACCTGACATGATAAGAAAATGTCCATGTGTATCTACGTGTGTAAAATAAGCTTGAGAGTAAGGAACTGCTCTGCGTTGCCCTTTGCTCTGTGGTGTACTTACATGAAAAAAGCAAGGGGGAAAGTAACGATGACAGGTATCTGAACACATGTACCCAGAGGGTGCCTAGCTGTGGCAAAGGTTTGGAAAAGCCATTGGAAGGACGATCAGCACTTGTTGGAGACTTTTCAGCTGCAAGGAAGGAAGAGGTGGAGGAGGAATGAAACTCTTCTGCTCAGAAATCTGGCGCAGTGGGCTTCTGTACTGCCAGGAAGCCTCTCTGACCTTCCAGACAACACTCCTTGTCATAGGCTGACCTAATACCACTTCCTGATCCAAATCTCAAGAAACAGAGGGAGGTTATGTTTGGGGAGATCTGTGGTTAGCGGAATGCTCATGGAAGTAAAGCAGGCTTGGCTGGCAGACACAGGAAACAGTCACCGAAGCAGCAGCCAAAGTCAGTGAGGCAGCAGGAGGGACACACAGGGGTCAGAATATGCAGTACCGCTGCTTTGTCTGAGAAGCCTGATTTCTCCAGGAGGAAACGCCTCCAAAAGAAACTTGAATTAAAATCAACCACAGGTCCTGTGTGATTGGAAGTGAGCAAAGAATATGTTTTACTGACTATTTAGGTGAGAACATCAGTGAGCCTCATTGATGACTTATGGCTGAGAATTTCATTCAGCATTATTTATTTATTTAGTCAACATGTGGTCCGTCAAAATCTCCAGCTTTCTCATAGACTGCTATCATGAATTAATTTATTTGTTAGGGGTGTGTGTGTGTGTGTGTGTGTGTGTGTGTGTGTGGTGTGTCAATGTGTGTCTGTGTATGGGTGCATATGTATGTGTACCAGCATGTGTGAGTGCCTGTTTATGGAGATAAGAGGACAACCTTGGCTGCTATCCTCAGGTGCTCTCAGTCTTGTTTGAGTCAGTGTCTCTCATTGGCCTTTAGATTGACAATTCAGATGGACTGGTTGGACAATGAGCCCCAAACATCCTTCTATCTCAGCCTCCCCAGAACTGAAGTAACAGATGTGTGTCATTTTTTAATGTGAATTCTGGTGGTGGAACTCAGGTCCTCATATGTCTAAGGCAAGCACTTTACTGGCTGGAATATATCCCCAGACTCTGACATCTTCATCATTAACATATAAGAAGATATTTCACCTATATTAGTACTTATTATAAGTAATGGCTGATTTGTAATGACAGCTTATACTTGTCTTTTTGCCAGAAAGATACTAAAGTTAATATCTCACCAAAGAATAGTGACCCTAGGAGTTTTTAGTTCATACCTAACACTATTGCCCAAATACCTATATAATTTTGAAATATTTTATGAAAGCTTTCTGTGGATCCTTGAACTTGAAATAATAACTCTTATGCAATACATAATTACTAAAGTATCTACCATATAACTCTCTTTAATTTTCTAAACTCTGTGGTATCACCCAAATATACTATTTGCATTTACTTTGGAAATGCCTTAGTCCCTGGAAGATCTAATCCATCAAACTGACATAAAGTTGTTTTTATCTAAAGTTTGAATTTACTTTTAAAATATTATGTTAGTTCCAAATATCTTTCTAATGATTAAGATTGTCATAGTCATTTCTTTACTACTGCTATAAATTTTTATTAATACCAAAGGCAGTTTCCTTGACACAAAATTTGAATGTAGTAGATGATCAACCTTGTTGTGTTTTAAAGGCCCCATCTAGCCACTTAGTGTATCTAGCAAGATATCCACCATTGCTACTATCCTTTGAAATCTCTCTGCCACCTTCTGATAAAAACTTCTCTGATTTACACTGTTTCTCTTTGTAGAAGTCAAGAGTAACTCTCTCTCTTGGAATTTCTACATTATATATTTACATCAGTTTCTTCCTTGGAATACTGATTGTCTCCTAATATGCAACTATACCTATACAATACTTTGTACCTGGTAAGGTTGTAGGAAGGACACAAGGTGGTATAATTTTTACCATCATATTTATTTGGATGGAGCTCAAAGTGAAGGGGACTCCTGACATGATACTGTTCATAGTAACATTAGGATTTCAACCCTGGTTTTCTGATTTTTTTCTTGTACTCTGCCACACTATATCCTTAAAGAAAATAATGAGGCATTAGGAGTGACCTGAAGCCACAGTATTGTATCAGTAGCCAGTATAGAAGATTACTTTATAAAAATTATCTGGTTCTTGATTTACACAAAAGAATGTATAGCCCACAGGGTCAGTCAAAAACAGGCAAGGTAGAAAGGTAAGACTGAAACCAAACACTGGGAAAGTACTTGAGGAAAGGAGTTTCAAACTTATGTGATTTTACAATAAACTTAGAGTTTTGTCCCAAGTTTTTAGAAAGAAGTTGAAGACACATGATTTTAAGATAAGATCCTTCCATTAATATCGTCTCCTCAGAGGAAGCGTTTATTCACTTAGCTTTGTTCCTCTCTCTCTTCCTTCGGTCCTTCCTCCTCACTATGTAACCCAGGCTGCCCTCAAACTCACTATAGCTCAAGATGGCATCTGACTCATGGAAATCCTCTTGTCTGAGCCTTCCAGAGCGCTAGGATTATAGGGAGGAGCCACCACACCTAGTGAAAACATATTACTATTTAAATGTAGTGAAAACTTGTCTGCTAAATGTCTTATGTCACTGTCAGCATCAAAAATGCTATGCTTTTCTTCCCAATAATAAAACATAGAAGACTTTTGATCACACCAAAACTATTTCATATCAATTCATTCTTGTTAGCAGCACTACCACCATAGATACTTATCTGATTTGAAGTTGTTTATGGATATTGTAAACTATGAAATCTGGTTCCCTCTCCTCAGTCTAGCTTACGAAATATCAAACATCCTGTATGAAATATTTGAAATCTCCAGAGGGTTAATTATATATGCCTTGAGGATCTATGAGATTCCTGTCTTTTCTCTTTTTATTTCAATGGATATTTGTGCCACTGGGACTCAACCCCAAAGCTTTATGTATGCTAGGCAAGTACTCTTCCACTGAACTACACTTCTAGCTCTACTTATCATTTGTGTTCTTGTCTTTCCTGTGCATTTTCTCCGTGGCTCTTTCCAGTTCCAACATAAATATGAAGCAACTGGCTGTATGCTGGGTTTTGAGGAAGGAAGGAAGAAGGCAGCCAGGTTGATATTACGATCACAGCTTTGATAAATGCAGCATTTGCTACTCAGATCTAAGTTCAATCCTTTTCCTTACATAAAAAAGAGGTACATCATTTTCGTGGACTGACCATATACTGAATCCTTGCATATTCTCACATGGCCCAGAAGTCTTTAAGGCATGGAAATTGTGTATGCAGAATTAAGTCCAGGAGTCTTTTATTCATAAAACTGTACTCAACTGAATTTTATTAAAGTAAACATTTACTCATTCAAAGGTACATATTAAACAGTTATAATACTGGGTACAATGTTGAATAGTGGAGCCAGAAACCATAATCTAATGCAGATCATTTCCTTCTGTGACTAATGCTAATGGCGGTGAGCAATTCATGACTCAACATAACAAGTACTTGGTGAAAATACAAGATAAATTTTAAACACCAAGGGAAAAAAAAATCTCTCCAGGTAATCTGAAGGAATGTGCAATGGCAGCTCAGAGGGAAGGCTGGCAAAAGCCCAAAACAGCACAAACCATTTCATTCTTTTAATAAATCAGAAACAATCACTATCAAAAATGGACAAAATGCAATGTTAACATGAACATTTAAACACATGTGTAATGTTCTACATAAAACTATAAGGCAGAAGTTCAATGACTGGGAAACCATAGCTCTGAGATAAAATTACTGCCTGATGAGATGGAATAAATGGCTGGCATTTGTAATAAAATAACAGTCATGAAATCAGAGAAGTGGTACTGAATGGTAAGAGTTTCTGTTGTTTAGTAAATAAGACCTTCTTGGGCAAAATAATATTATTAACCTTTGTTAGGAAACATAAGCTGTTCACTAACACTGCCCTTTCATCACAGCATCATGTGATCAGAACATATTTACATTGCTGTTTTGGGATAATTTCACATGCGATTGAAGATGATCCTGGAAGCTCTCACATTCTATCATGTGCTAAAGATCAGAGAAGTGAGCTCATCTGTAAGCACATTCATCATGTCCCCCAAGGTACAGTGTTCCAGATAGAAAAGTCCTTCTTTACTACTTACTCTTCTGACTGACTGGGTTCCCGTGAGCTCATTCAGAAATAATTGTGTAATGCTTTATATCAGAATCAGGCACCCAGAAATAACCACAAAGACTTAAGGCTACATTTTTTTTAAAAAAATTATTTAACTAAAACTAGAAAGAAAACTCAGGAACTTAAAAATATATGCATTTTCATCTCACATTTCTCATAGTAGAAAACATAACAGGTGCATTCATTTTTTCATAATACCTAGGAAAGAGGAAATACTTATTTCTTTTAAAACACCTAGGCTACTCACTACAATCAGTACTTTAAACACTTCCAATGTTCATCTCATTACCGCTTGTTAATAATGAGGGAGAACTGTCTTCCTGGGGGTGTGTTATCCTGCTCCACGTCAGAAAGAAGGGACGAGCAGGGGCTCCAGGAAGGTATGGTGGCTCTGAATCCTATTTAAGGCTACATTTATAACACAAGGAGTCTACTTCTCTGTTTAAAGAAATTCTCTATGTTTTATATCATGATTGTGTTTGATGACTGTATATGAATATAATGAAATGTTCAAAAGCTATTGAGTTAAAACAATGTGTATAAGAATATTCTATACAACTGGATAGATGTTGTCTATAAATGAACTTCAATAGCTACACAAAGCCAGGACATATTTTTGGTATAATGTGTACTAGCCAAAATGAGGACATTATATATAAAGAAGAGAACAAATATAAAAAGATCTCATCATGAGTTCTTAAAGCAGTTACATGTGACTTCTGTAAATCCACTGACTATTAAGAACAAAGACAAAAAGTAGAAGTGTACAAATCTGCTCTGGTTTCTTTGCATTGTTTACCTTAACTATCAGTTACATAGAATAGTTAAAGTATATTAGGTACAGTAATATGGAAATCATTATAAACAATTCTTAGCTTGAGTCAAAGCGATCATTTGCATTACAAAGAACGTAGGCCTCAGCACTTTATTTTCAATTTCTCATCAGATTTAATGCTATTTTCTCCTCTACCACATATATGAGTGCCATCAGTTCTGTATGTTCAGATAGACAGAAGTGATGTTATTAGCATGCTGGGAAAGGAATGCAAACAGAGAAGAAGGAATGACCAAAAGGGCATTATTACATAAAACACATTTCTCCATAATTGTCAGGAATCATTGAAAGGACTATATACACTCTGGGTTCAATACCACATGAGAAAAATCTCAGATCTTGAATGATGATTTGAATTCTGTGTACTTACCATGGTCGTTAATTTCCTCACTGCTCCTCCTAAGCTTACAGTGAACCTGGGACTTTGTATTAAAGGATTTGATTATAATGCTGGATATAAAGTAGGTGCTCAATCAATATTATGAAGTTTGTCAGTACCTCGTGCTTGAATGAATTGAAGAGAAAATGAATCATGGATAAAACTTGCAATCAATATGTGTTTGCTTATTAATGGTAAATGGACAACGTAGAACTAGAACCACATTCATTCCAGATGAAGAAAATAAAGGTGTATGTGTGTGTATGGCGGGGCGGGGAATTAATGGTTATTCTTCAGCCAAAATGGGACAGGAACAACTCCTGGAGCTGATTCTTCCTGCATAAGTAATAGAGAGATTCAGTCCCTAGTAACCCTGCGCTGGTATTTCTTTCTTGCTTCACAGTTAAGCCAGGCAAAGGTATGTAGCTGTGAAGGTCATCATCAAAGGTAGGTCACCCATTCCATTTCTAGATAACCGGGATTAACTGCTCTATTGACATTATCCTGACATTATAGAGTTCCAGAAGGGAAAAAAAGAAGAATATACTTACACAATAGTGAAAAGAAAAGTGTTGCACAATCGTATTTCAAACAATTGAAAATATTTATTCTACCTTACTAGCCATTCTAAGAAGTTTTTATTGCCCTCTTGAAGTATTCTCAATTATAAAATACAGACAAAGCTGGTAGTATAAATTATTGAAGACATTATATTGAGCCCTTTATCTTTGAAATCCCACTGCTACAAAGGACTTAGGGAAAGTGACTGGGAAATAAACTATGGACCATGATAAACCATCTAGATGAAGGCAAAGAAATCTTTATTAGATGTCACAGCCTTTAAAATTTTTGAGATTATTGACCCTTATTATTGTAATTTAGTGAAGATGTACATATTACGTATTTTTCTTTTTATCTCAATAGGACATCTTGACACAAATGAACACAATTAAATGTGGGAGAGGTGTTGATCAGGATTAAAATACAGCTGCAACTATCCACTTAAATAAGAAATGACTCCAACAATGCAACTTCAGCTCTGAATGCTTAAATAGTATTCACAAATAATTGAAAATTACATTACACATTAACAACAATCCTAATTTATTGATGTGAAAATGAGCAGTATTCCAAATGTAATCATTCATTCCTCTATGTATTTAAAATGTTATTATTTTCCCTCACACACATTTCTTATCAAAATGAAAGATAATTCGTTAGCAACATGAGCAACATTCTGTCAAGCTGTAAATGTACTATTATTATTATTATTATTATTATATTAAATTGTGTGGCAATTCTAATATTTTCAGCTTCTAAATAGTGTTAAACCTAATTAAATCCTAACCTGAAAAATAGAGTATTTTAAAATCTAATAATCATTTCTGACTTTTCAAACATAACAAGTGATGAGATAAAGGCTGTGCACAATGACTATATTTACAATAACTTTTAACCAATCATTACAGGTCTGCAAAGACTATGCATAAATGATCCAGCTGTAGGTAGACATGTGCATCTAGTTCTGATTAATTGACTTGTCAATTCATTTGTTAAACAAATATCCAATGAACCTCACTTTTGCATCTGAGTCTGGAATATTTATGCATTTGAAGCATCACTTTCTTTAAATAACTTTGTTTGAATTGATTATTAAATCAATACTACAAACCTGTGCTGCATAAAAAGAAGTAAATATTCCCACCACATGGACCTTTACATTTCCTTTTCCTACAATATGGAATTAGTGTAAAACTTTGTCAGTATTTGCTTTATTACATAAAATTATAATCCAACTAGAAAAGTCACATCTGAAGTTTGAAATGAGAATTATAATATAAAAAAGAGATACTATAAAATATATCTGAAATGAGACTACTTAATAAAGTTTAAAGCACTTAAGATAAATTAATTTGTATATACACAATAAGGAAAAAGGAAATCAACATTATTAGGATAGGTTGAAAGAAGACTCCAATTACAAATCATGGGACTCCCCACTTCATCTCACTTTGTGTATTGTTATTCACACTGTTAGTCATAAATATGTTCTACTGTTCTCAATGAAAGTGACATTTTATTTCTTTCCTAAATAGTCTAATAGCTATATTACTATTGACCATTCCCTAAATCATCTATGTTCATATTTACTAAGAAACTTTTCTTGGAATATGTTGTTTTCATTTAGAATTTTTCTATTTGAGAATCCTAAATTATGCAAGATTTGTAACTCAATATAGAAATAATAGGCATAGTCCAAAAATAAAGATAGAAACAGAGTCCTCCTAAAGGCTTTTCAATAGCCATCCACTGCAGGTAAGATTTCATATACCCCCATGTCCCTGTGCACAGATATCCATCACAGGACATTCTACAATGCAGCATGCATGTGAAAGGTGTGTATGCCCCTGACTGGGGGGCCATGCTAATGTCTCCTAGACTCTCTCCAAGTCCTCATGTCTAATCATCATGACTTCACAGGATGAGTGCTACATGTGGACAAAAGTAAAGATTTAAATATACAGAGGACAATGGGAAGGAAGAGAGGGAGGAGGGAAGGAAGTTAAGGAAAGAAACAGAAGGGAAGAGTAAATGAGGAGGGCATGAGTCTATTTGCAAAGGTATATAGTTACTTAAATTTTTAGAACAAGATGCAGGTAGAAGTAATGAAGGAAGGAAATGATATAACACTGAGAACTTAGGTAAACTATTTCATGTCCTCTATTACATTTAGCTTCTTCCAAATATATAGCTAGGGAAATGAAGTGTTTTTTTTTAAGAAAAATAGAGAGAATGGTGAGTTGTTATCATCCAAATTGATAGAGAAGTCATAAGGTAACACTTCCCTTGGTTTTCAAATTTATGATTCTATACTGTGTGAGAATATTTATTTCAGTCCCTGAGTAAGCAGAGTGTGAAAATACAGGTATCCTATTTCTCATCTTTTAGCAGAAAATGGAGGTGAACTCTTCAGAAGGTTTCAGTTTGGGAGATTCTTATTTAATTTCTAATCATGAAAGTGCAAATCCAACAATGAAGTCTAATACCATTAAGATTATTTCACTGAGCCAGGCCTTCTGATGCCTACCTGCAATCTCAGCAACGGAGAAGTGGAAGAAGGAAGATCAGGAGTTCAAGGCCAAACTCTTCAACTATACACAGAGTTTGAGGCCCAACTAGGATACATGAGACCATAACTCAAAAAAGATGCCTTTTTATAGCTAAAATGAAGGATTTCAATGAACATAAATCTTCAATAGTGTATACATATTTATAGATACTATAAGTAACTAAGAAACCATCCATGTTCCTGGGTATATTTCCAGTTCTAAAAACATTATATATTCAACACACATGCATATTCACAAACACATATGTGTATAAATAAAACAGAAGAAATCAGAATCAGTTAAATGGGTTTTCTCAATGCTAATATTCTACTTAGGATATCATAATATAGCATTACAAATAGGAATCATTGGGAAGTTGGGCAACATGTATGAGGGTCTTCTCTGGATGACTTCATATAAGTGAATGTGAATCTATAATTATTTCTATAAATATTCCAGTAAAGAATAAAAATTGATAACTCCCAAAAGCTCAAAATGTACTACTCTATCACTATATAAATAAAGCTAGCCAAATGTACTTAATCTATCCTACTGGTAGATAACTAAAAACTATACCTTCAAATTTTATATAAAGGAACAATTATGAATACACAAACATATCAATTAAAGAACTCATCAATTAAAAAGCTGAAAATGGACAGATTTTTCTTTCTTTTCCTTTAAAAATTTATTTGTAGAAATTAAACTCTAATATTTTACTATCAACAAATAAAAAGTAGAGGAGAGATCAGTTATGATTATTTTTCATAGAAAATTTATTTATTACTTCTATTACTTAAAATATAAATAATGTATTTTTTTCCTGTTTTGGACTCCAGTTTTGCTGCTGCTGAATCTAAAAAATATAATTTATTTGCAAATGTATCTCATTTATTTTCCAATATACAGACTTGATTGACAATCATTATTAGTCTTCAATTGTTGGTTTATTTTTGGGGAAAATGCAGTTTTTCATTAAGAAATTGTAATTTCTAAAAATCTAAAGTGATTTTAAATAATTTTTGGTATCCACTTTTTCATCTGTCTCTTGTTTTTATAAGAAAAAAATGCTAGACTGCAACATAGCCATTCCAACACTGCAATGAAGTAGTGAATTATCAGAAATTCACTGCTGAAATGGACTTAATCTGCTACACTGTTTTAAATGGAAATACACTGTAAGATTATACATTTCATAAAATGGCAACATAGATATTACTGCTCCCTGGTGAAAGATACTAAAATCTCCATTTATTTGACTGGTATGGGTATGGCCTTAGGTGTACACCTACAAGTGAATTAAATTTAATTGCTTATTTTCAGCTTCCTCAGAAAGTACTGCCTTTAAGCAAGATGTAAATGCATTTAAATGGGTATGTTCATCTGAAACTCTGTTCTATAAGTTAAGTGTTTCTTCCAATATAGAGATTCCTCTTTGATCCAGGATATTCACGATATTTCACTTAGAAGTGCAGGCACAGCATGGTCGAATTGAAAGAGAGTACATTTGGAAGTTTGATGTTCGTGGGCTTGAACTCATGATTGGCTGCTTAACAAGTGTGTGATAAAAAGCCAGTTACTTAAGTTGAAACTTGAGCAGCTTCTTTATAAAAGGAGAGAAATAATACCTATAATATGGGTTTTTTTGTCACAACCAAATACTGTAAGATGTGTGACATGCCTCACATACACATGTGCTTAAAGAAAAGAACATTCTATTAAGGATAATATTAAAAGATTTTATAGGTTATCTAAAGATAAATAAGAGAATCAGTCCTCCCAACAGCCCATGGTTTACAAACTAGTAGAGGAGGCTTAATTTTAAGATAGGATATAACATTTTAAGTCTTTCGAAGAACAATTTAAATCCTATCGTCATTCTGTAATAATAACACTTTCAAAACTGCCAGCTCCATGAAACGGCTTCACAGCCATGAAGTGATGTTGTGATGAAAACGCTGCACAATGTAAAAAAAAAAAAAAAAAAAAAAGTCATCATCTCCGTGAGCATTTCCTCAAGTTCAATAACTTGCTTGAATGGAAAGAAAGGAAAATACTAGAGCTGCAATTGTCTGAATGTCAGACACTATTGGTGATTACTAAATTTCAGCTCTTTATTCATATTTCAAATTTGAGATGTTAGGAAGCTTAATACTCAAAAGCAATCAAAAGAATGAAGAGAATATTGGCTAAAACAAATCCTTTGACATGTGTTAACCACTTGTAAAACTGCAACTTTACTATGGATGTTCCTGAGATAGTCAGACTTTCTGTCACTGTGACAAAATGTCTGAACAATTTAAGAAGGAGAAGAAAGATTTATTTTGGCTGATGGTGTCAGAGATGTCAGTCAATGGTTAGCTGGCTCTATTGCTGTTTGGTTCCTGCAAGGTAGAAGTGTGTATGGTGGAGGAAACCTGTTTGCATTATCAAATCCAGGAAGCAAAGAAGATCACACAAATGTGCCAAGAAGGAGCTGTGCCCTCTAAAGACATGTCTATAGAAGCTTATTCCCTCTTCCTGACCCTGTCTTCCATAGTTACATCCCTTTTCAATATTGTGCTCAAATTTTGAATCCATCTGTGGATTATGGCATGGATTAGGTCAGAGTACTCATAATCTAATTGTATCTAGACACCCCCTCACAGAAATACCTAGAGGTATACTTGACATTGTAAACGTCTCTTAACCCAATGAAGTTGCAAAACTTCTTTTACATGGATCATTTATTTTGAGAAAAGATGTCAAAACTAAATTTTAAGGTAAGGACTAAATCTATTAAACTCATTACCCTTTTAAGAAAAAGTACATTTTATTTAAATTGTTTTTTAGTAATTTTAAGTGTCATTTAAGTTATAAATTAAAATTTATAGAATTAGGGGCTGGAGATATGGCTTAGTGGTTAAGCGCTTGCCTGTGAAGCCTAAGGACCCCAGTTCCAGGCTCGATTCCCCAATACCCACGTAAGCCAGAAGCACAAGGTGGTGCATGCATCTGGAATTCATTTGCAGTGGCTGGAGACCCTAGTGCATCCATACTCACTCTGCCTCTTTCTCTGTCTGCCGCTCTCAAATAAATAAATAAAAATAAACAAAAAAATTTATAGAATTATATCATAAATGATCAACTGAAAGTTTATATCAATTGTAAACCATATATAATAATAACTACTGAGTCATTGGCTATATATTATTATACCTTTATGGGTCATATAATATAATAACAATTGGGTCATGTTTTACCTTGTTTAGCATAAAAATATGAAAACCTATATTCTTTCAGCAGTTGAGAAGGCTAGGCTTGGTGAGACCTAGTGATAAACACACTGATCAGCTAGTAGTTCTTGCACTGATATACCTATATTTGTGATGCCCACATGCTGGTTATCTGCAAAACAATACCCATGCTCTCCTTTTATTTATTTTTTTCTTTATTAGTTAGTTTTGTATTCAGCAAATACAGTCAGTTTGGAACCTGGAACAGATCATTCTCAGTGAACTTACCCAATCACAGAAAAAAAATCGCCACATAGTCTCACTCATCTACAGCACCTAACCTGAATCTACCCAATATACCTTACATACCCAGCAAGCATCTCCTAGACTAGACACTAGGATGGAAGGGGAGGGAGGGGAGGGCATCAAAGGGGTGGGAAACACAAATCTAGACCCAAACGGCAATGGTACCATAATTTTCTACTTACTAAAAGACAGACCAAAATGGCTGATCCTTCACCAGGCCCTTACAGGGAACACCTGAACCACAAGACACTGGAGAGGGTAAGATCAAGACTAACCTTAATCTTCTACATCTTCCCTCCTTCACTTCCCCTCTCCCTCTCTCTCTCTCTCATCTCTAACTCTTGTATATTAGTTAGCTTTTTCCTCATTTTCTTAGTGGGCACTGACATGTAACTCCCAGAACCAGCATGGGGCTATCATCCACAATGAGCTTTTGATCAGAGAGACCTACAAGGTTTCCTAAAAGACAGACAGATTTCTGTCAGAGTACTTGATGACCCACCAAAGGCTAGTGGTAAGACCCTACTGCTGAAGACACCTTGTGTGATTGACATGCAAATTAGAATGGCATGGCTGGAAGTTGGAAGAGAGTCAGTCCCCAGACAGTCAGCGCACCTAGTGCCAGAAGGTGCTACATGGGCGACTGGGAGAAAATGACCAATATCTGTCGAAGCAATGCATGGTCTAACCTACTTTGCAGCAAATAACTTGTTGTGATGCCCACACAAGTGCAGTGGTGGCACACAGCCATGGTGGGGAACCAACTGCTCTCAATTCGGCTAACGGATCCCATCCTCTTCTTATGCTTCAACTCTCCTACAGTTTCTAGTTAAAATTTATTTCTGAGGGGCAAGGAGATGACATTGGATAAATGGCTTTATATGCAAGCATGAGGCACTGAGTTCTTTTCTCTAAAACCCATGCTATTTTGTATAAAAAAACATGCTACCTTGTAAAATAATATTTTATCTTGAAATAAAACAAAGAGGCATGGAGACAGAAAGAGACAAGACAGACCGAGGAAGAGACAAAGGGTTGTGGAGATGGAGAAAGCAAGGAGAGAAAGAAACCCATAATCTGAATATAACAATCCAATGTTGAACTAAAGAAAGTACCAAGGAAATCAACATTATAATAATTCTCAAATTATTAAAAGAATTACTACAATTGTGTTTCTTTTATAAGTTGTATGAAGGCCAGAATCTTTAGGCAGATGGAGGGAACATCAATGAATAATATAATACATAGTTGAACATCCAAAAAATGTCAAAGTATATAAATTTTCTAGTGAGCACACATGAAGGATTTAACAGTTATAAAATGATACAAATATCCCATGATCTGACTACTGATATTGATCAACTTTCTGTTTAGGGCCCCGTGTCTCCAGCACCAATATAATTATAGCTTTGCAATAAAAAAGAGGTGCATAATAAATCCAAGGCTTTTTCCCTCCAGCCTCACCAAGGTGCATGTAAATTGTTGGAGGTCATTTTTATGGGTTCGTTTACTATCTATCATAGTCATGACTACACATAAAAATTGTCCTGAGGACAATAAATATGTCTCAGACAAAGCCTTACTCTTAGTGACGATGTGTAGTTATTACAATTTAGCTATGGCTCAAAATGTGCAATGGACTGGCGTGGTCTATAGTAGGAAATGTTTAGAAAGACACCGCTGTGATGTTTAGTATAAACAAATTTCCGTAGATTGGTAGTCTTGATGGTTATGAATATGAATAGGGAGTCTCTGACAGGGACAAACCTCCAATGATACACTTAGCACATTCACACTTCACCCTCTCTCTCTTTCAGGATCCATTCAAATCCTTTAATATAATTATTTCAAGTATATAAACCATAACACAGTAATCAGCTTTCCATGATAGCAAAACACCTGAGTCTGAGTAACTAAGAACCCAGAGGTTAATTTAGCTCACAATTTTGGAGGCTGGTAGTCCAAACAAAAGGTGCCAAAGCCAGATGAACATATAAAGCATCTTCTTTCTCTGATTAAGAAAAAAAAAGTGAGGGGCTGAGGAGATAGTTCAGTGGTAAGAGAGTTTACTGTACCAGCACAAGGACCCGAGTTCAATTTCAAGCATCCCCTGTTAAGAAGTCAGGCTTGACTACACATGCCTGTAACTCCAACACTGAGGAGAGTAGAGACAGGAAGATTATTCAAACTCCCTGGTCAGTCAGTCTATCTGAAAAATGAGGTTCAGTGAGAGACACTCTCACAGGGAAATGTAGCAGAGGAGACACAGAGCAAGAAACAATGTCTTCTTCTGGCCTCCACATACATGCATACGGGGCAAGTCCATTTGCACACATACATAGACTATACATAGATTTGGGCTAGAGAGATGGCTTAGTGATTAAGGCACTTGCTTGTGAGGCCTAAGGACCCATGTTTGACTCTCCAGGTCCCACGTTAATCAGACGTGAAAGCTGACGCAAGTGTGTAAGGTCACACATGCACAGAAGGTAGCACATGTAGCTGGAGTTCGATTGCAGTGCCTGCAGGCCCTGGCATGCCAATTCTCTCTCTCTTTGTCTCTCTCACACGGAAAAAAGCTAATCTATTGCACTGGCCTTAAAAAACTATACATGGTCTCACACAAACTAACATTAAATTGCTCGAAGTTCAAAGAATCTACACTGAAAGGTGAAGGTATCTTCCAAAGAGATGGAACAGCAACTGAACAGTGTCCCAAACTCAACACCCACTCAAGGTTACAGAAAATTCTACCACCTAGAATAGGAATATAAATGCTCCCATTGAAGAAACGGTGGCAGGAAGAGATTAGGCCTTATAAACTACGGTTTATAAGGGTTTTACTGAGCATCTTGGGAACTTAGTTCTCTTCATATTCCACAAAGTATATCAAGTGAGTATCATCGCATCCATTTCACATATTAAGAAATGTATGGAATTACACAGGTGAAACTTAAAGTCAGTGTGGGTAGATTATACCATACCATACCCAACCTTTTGGAGGGACATATCTTTGGTGTCCTTTGCAAAATCATTCACAATTTCACATATTTGTTATACTGTTTCAGTTGCGAAGGATGACTTCATTTGCAAAGATGTGTTGTGAACATAAAATCTTACACAAAATATATTGTAAGACTGTAATGACATTTTCTTTCATCTTATACTGGAATGATCAATCACTCATTTGAAACTTAAACTTGCTAAAAGGGTATATACCTTACTAATCTAGTTTAGTGGGTTATGCCTAAACCAAAGAATAATTAGTTTCCTACATTTTAATGGAAATTGGAAAAAAAATCAAAGCTGAATTACCCTGAGATCACTGAATCAACAAAAATAAGAATTCAGGCTGGGCGTGGGGGCGCACGCCTTTAATCCCAGCACTTGGGAGGCAGAGGTAGGAGGATAGCTGTGAGTTCAAGGCCATCGTGAGACTACATAGTGAAGTTCAGGTCAGCCTGGGAAAGAGTGAGACCCTACCTCAAAAAACTATAAAAAAACAATAAACAAAAAAATAAGAATTCGATGACAATATTCATATTCTTTTATTTATTTGTTTTTTTAAGGTAAAGTCTCACACTAGCCCAGACTGAATATTTATATTCTTAAAAAGTGGGGTTTCAGGATGGAGAGATGGCTTATCAGTTAAGGAGCTTGCCTGTGAAATCCAAGGACCCAGGTTCAATTCCTCATAACCCACTTAAGCCAGATGCAAAAGGTGGCACATGTGTCTGGTGTTCGTTTGAGATGGCTAGAGGCTCTGGCATGCCCATTCTCCTCTCTCCCTCTCTTCTTCCCTCCCTCTTTCTAATAAGTATAAATAAATAAATGCAATCTTTTAAAAAGGGCGGATCTAATCCTTAAATATTTAAGGATATAATATAATGGTTGGATTATGATGGTGTGAGCTGATTTAATAAGAGGAGTATCAATGCAAAGAACGTTGAATCATTGTAGTTGTTCCACGATGTAGGAATTCACATCTGGGAATTACTATTTAATCATGGAAATACAACAGTCATAAACTGCTAGACAAATACCCACAGGTGACATATTAGAGTTTAAGTCACATGTTCTACTGGATCAGACTGTCCATTTGACCACTGCAATGCACCCAATGCATTGGACTCACTCTAAAGCTGTCCCATAAGTTCTAAAAGGGAGTCATGGTCACACTGCTTCTCTTTTCTGACATTCATTCTTCCATGATAGCCTCATGTTATAATTTGAGTCTCCCTAGTACTACTAATACTAATGGTATGTGATCTTCTGGCTATGATTTTGAGTTCATCATTGAAAAATGACACTTAAGGCCCACAATGTCTTACGTTCACGCATTTGTCTTTTGAACCATCTTAAGGAATTTTCGTTGTTTGTAACATGGACAGAGACCTCATGATCTTGGTGTACATAAGATCTGTTCTTAATAAGAATCTGTTTTGTTTTTTGGATGTTATGAGAGGGCCCCTGTCCTTCAACTTGAGGAGTATAGCATTAAAAACAAAAGATAAAATTCCACAGTAAACTGTGAAAAATAGACATGCAACATGGGGGAGAAAAGAAACTTGGCAATGACTACCAAGAGTTACTTATAAATGGCTCTCTTCTTTCAAGATAATCACCAGTACCCTCCCTGTAATCAAACCCAAGAAAGAAGAGAATGGGTGTATGGAGAAAGTTAACATAAATATTATAAAACCATATTCATTATTAAATAGTGCAATTAAAATGGCAATATTTTCAGTATAACCTGAAGTCATACTAAATTTGGAAGTGTACGTAAATTGAGCTACATCTTATTCTTCTTGAACTTCGGGCTAAAAACTACATAATTTATTCAAGGTCTCACTATCTACAAATTTTGTTTAACTATCACATGACTTTGAATTGCATCATTTGTTTTAACCCAAACCAGGGCTCATTAAAACTTTGAAATATTCCATAATTCTTTTGAATTCAGAGGACTCTGTCTAGATCTACTGCCTTCTTAGCAGTTGTTTGTCAAGCCCAGTAGTATCAAATTCATGAATAAAATGTTATTCAGTAAAATCAAATTCCTCCTCTTGAATCAAGAAGAGTTAAATATAATGCCACAGGGCAGTCATCTGTGGACTCTGAAGTGTATAACCTGAATCTCTCACATCCCCTGTAACATGCTGATGAATGACTCCAGTCAGAGATCCTTCTAAGCTAAACTATATATAGAGCTGAACCTGTGAAGCAAGCTGGGAGACTGTAGTCATGAGGTGAACAGAAACACTATGCTTTAAAAAGAATCTTATGGTCCTAGGCCTGACACTAACATGATATTTCTTTGAAATGCAGAAACAATGCCAAAAAGAAAGAAAGAAAGAAAGAAAGAAAGAAAGAAAGAAAGAAAGAACGAACGAACGAACAAGAAATCACAGGAAAGGATTATTCCTCAGACAAACCAAAGTGTAGACTCACACAAAGGTCAGCTTGTTCCCAAAGCAAACAAAATACTTAATCTATGTGATGGATGTTGGAATACTGTTTATTATATGTTATACAGAAGTATTTTGAAACATTTCCTCAAGAGTCTTCCTTGTTGATAGCTAGATCTCACTGACAATGCCACACTGCCTGTTTAAGAATAGTCTTCATTTTGAATCAATGGCTTACAAGAGAGATATATTAAAGAGGTTGGCCTCTAGTAGCATGAATAAATATAAATGAAATCCACATCTGTGGTTTTGTACATATGCTCTACAGAAACACAAACATAACTTGGGAAACAGAATGCCTATGAATTATGGAGACTGGATGGAAATCTGGATCATAAAATAAAGCAGTTATTTATTTAATGGGAAAGAGGCCAATGAAAGGCATTTGCAATTTCCAGCCTACTATTTCCCCAATAATGTTCCTTCATATGTTTGATTCAGAACCTTATTCAAACATTGTGGTGAAATTTCGAAGAGTAAAATGTCATGTCTTAGGACACCTAATATGTATTAGGAGAATGCAATTTTATGACCTAAATGTAACTAGGCTCTCAAAGCTTGCCATTTCTACAGACACATCTTTGGTTTTTGGATGAAGGCATGCTCTTGATTCCCTGCAATCTGTTCTCCACACAAGCCAAGTCAATTATTTTCAAATTATAAATCTCATCACTTCTTCTGCAGCCCTGCTCAAAATAATAATAATAATAATGATAATAATAATAATAATAATAATAATAATAAATGTCTTACCACTGTGCTTAAACCAAGGACAAATGACTTTTAACAGTTTTGTTTTTAAATAAAGACTTATTGTTTTCCTGTTATCTCTCTTTTTTTTTCAACCTTACACATTTCCTTGAGTCTCTCATGTACCAGGGACAAAGTACTCAGTGTGTAACTTACCTTCTAGTTGGGAAGGCAAAACAGAAAAGAAAGAGAAGGAAAGGTGTGGGGGATAGAGAAGAAGAGGGCATGGGAAGAGAAAAGGCAAGGAGAGGTAAAGGGGAAAAAACGGATAGGATCTAAGGGAAGGAGAGGAAAGGAAGGGAAGGGAGGAGGGAAGAGATGGAAAAAGAAAGGGAAAGGATAAAAAAAGGGAGATGAAAGAAAGGGAAGGCTTAGGGCAATATTTGACATAGTCGGTAGGTTTCAAATATCGTTTTCCAGTCTTCAGCTAATCTTTGACAAATAGGTCCAGTAACTGACATAAAAGAACTTCCAAAATCTTTAAGAATACCTTGTATATTCCTTGATGTTGCTTTCAGATGTGTAAAAGTCTTTTAGTTCTCTGTTTTCTAAAAATGACCTAAAACAATCATACATTATGAGATTACAAAATAAATTTAGCCATTATGTTATTGGACACCTAGTCCTAACTAATACCTTTTAAAAGTTAGCCAGAGAGAGTTATCTATATTATAGTTTATAATATCACAATTGTCATTTAAATCTATAAACCTCTTCTAAAATGATCCTTCAGCCAGTTTGGTGAAACAGTTGATGAGAGATATTAGATAGGCCAAAATATATATATATATATATATATATATATATATATATATATATATATGACTACACTGGGAACCTGGAGAAGGGGTTTCAAGACACATATATTCCACAGGGGGGTCATTTTATATGGCTTTGTTTGTGTAATATGGATGTTGAGAAATGTGCCCAAAACTCATGTATTCAACCTACAAATGAATCAGATTTGTTAATAGTATGCAATCTTCAATTTCCATGGCATTTGTAAAATCTTGTAGAATTTATCCTTAAAAGATGTGATTCTGAATGTTGACTTACTGACACAAACATTCCTTTGCCCCAGGTACACTCACAAATCTTCCAGTATTGGAATTTATCCATATACTCCACCTCGTTCTGTCACAGTGACTAATGCCAATAGTGCTCACTCTCATTTTCGTTTCTTCCACAGCTCCCGGAAACTTGTCATCATGAGAAAGAGTTATGCCAGGCAGTTACATCATTCCATAAGTTCAAGTATGCAATAAACGTGTAAAATACACATGTAAATCAATGGGAATCACATGTAAATAATGCGACTCTTCATTACTGTTGCATCTTTTTATTGTACATAAAGTTGAGGGGAAAGAATTTTGAATGCAGATAATCATTCTGTTCATTACCACCAACAGAAATATTCCTGTGAATGAAAAACATTAACATTTCTATTATCTGTTTAACACAGGTAAGATTGATTTCATTTAGAGGACTCAGGAATCATGTCTTGAGACCAGGGAAACAAATTAAGAATTAACAGTATTTGGATTTTTCTCTTGGTTTACATATTACTTTCAGTGGTAGAAATAAATGAATAAATAACTGGTTTGCAAAAAATGTGATTTAGTCCAGAACTTCTGAGAGCATATTCTCTTTGTTTCAAATAAGGAATGATGTTAATAAATAAATCTAAGTATTCTTATGCAAGCAATTTTTCATTTATTAGCATTGCTTAGAACATGAACTTAATTTTGAAATCATTAATTGGAATAAGAATTAATTTGGAAAGTTTATTACAACTTTGCAAGAGCAGAACAATCTTTAGCATTTTATTTTTTAAGGAAACCATTATTATTTTATTAATCTAGAAAACAGTTATATCATATATGTTTCTGTCAAGGTAAGAAATCAAAAATGCTATAAGTTGTGAACATAAGCAAAAAGACGGTTGATGTTCTAACTCCCATTACCTTCCAACGTCACTGTTTGGAAATAGGTCATTGCACTTGTGATTAGTTGAGCTGACCCGCAGTCACACTAAAGCAGGGTGGTTCCCAATCCAGGATGACTGCAAGACTCATTAGAAGGCCACTGGGGACAGACTCATCCGGAAAGCACACGATGCTGGAGGTGGAGATCAAAATGACACAGCTACTCACTGACCACCCCCCACCCCAACTCTGCCTCAGATTATCAGGAAGCCATCAGGATCCAGGAAGTGGTCAGAAAGGACTCCTTTTAGGATTTTAATTCTCATTTCCCTGATAATTAGGGATGATGAACATTTTCCTAAATGTGTGCGTGCCATTTGTATTTCTTCCTCTGTGAGCTCTTTGCCCCATTTTGTGAGTGGGTTGTTTGCCTTTTAGGGAGCTGGGACTAGCCAACATCTTGATCTTGGACTTTCATCCTGTGAAGGGATGAATTTTTATTGTTTTTATAGTGTCCTCTTTGTTTAACTTTGTTACATCTGTAGGATACAAACACAGAGAGAAAGCTCAGTGGCACACTTTGTAATCTCAGTACACGGGAGACAGTGGCCAGAAGATCATGAGTTCAAGGTCTTCCTTGGCTACCTAGTGGGTCTCAAAAAACTCCAGAGAGAGAGAGAGAGAGAGAGAGAGAGAGAGAGATGCACACACACATATGCACATGCACATACACAGACACATAAAGAGAGAGAGAGATTAAGTACATATGAAGTGTGACTTCCCTCAACTAATAGCATGTTGCTATTATCTTGCTGTTATTCATGTCACAAAGTTGCAGAAAGAGTTGTAAACATCTCTATAGTTCAGCCTCACACCATTGAAAAAGTGAGCTTTCTCAATATAGTTAGTTTTTAAAGCAACATGTCGTTTCTTTAATGTTTCATTGTTTACTTATTTGACACAGAGAAAGAGGTAGAGAGAGATAGGGAAAGAGAGATAGAAAGAGAGAGAATGGGCATGCCAGAGCCTCCAGTCACTGCAAACAAACTCCAGACACATGAGCCACCTTGTGCATCTGGCTTACATGGATCCTGGGGAATCACACCTGGGTCCTTTGGCTTTCAGGCAAGCACCTTAACTTAAGCATTAACCCATCTCTGCAGCCAAATACACATATTTTGGAAAAGAGTTTTTGTCAAATTACAGTATTTTCTTTGATTTATTTATTCATAACAACATGGTATTTAAATAAAATTACAGGTTACTAGGGAGATGGCACAGCAGTTACAGGCACTTGCTTACAAAGCCTATTGGGTTTGATTCCCAGTACCCATGTAAAGCCATATACATGATGCCCGTGTGAATCTGGCATTTGAATACATCAGCGAGATACCTTGGTGTACCAATACTCTCTCTGTCTCTCTGTCTGTCTGTCTGTCTCTCTGTCTGTCTGTCTGTCTGTGTGTGTGTGTGTCTCTCTATCCCCTCCTCTATCTCATAAATAAATGAATACAATTACATATAAGACAGAGTCCATTATTTTTGAACACTGGTCCACCAAGTTAGGCTTGCTTCCCCTTTGGTTTATAGGTGACATATGCATGAGTTCAACAGAGCTCAGCATACAGTACAGCATCTGGCATTCATCAGTGCCTCAAACATGCTTACTGATTGCTATGCCTCATCCCCATCTCCATGAGCATTTTCAATCTCTAATCAACAATGTGATTCTATTTGGATATATAGTCTTTATGGCTTGAGAGGAGGTTGAATATGGTTATATGCATAGGACTTCAATCCTAAAAGACTGTTCTCCTTATAAGAAGAGACACCAGACCATCTATCTATCTATCTATCTATCTATCTATCTATCTATCTATCTATCTATCTATCTATCATCCATCGTCATTATCATCATCATGTATTCTCCCAACTCTCTCTCTCTCGTTGTGTGCACAGAGCAAAGTGGAAAGGCCATATGACGACTTTGTGAGGCAGCAGCCATCTGCAACCCTGAACGCATTCTCCCATGAGAACTTGGATGTGGTTACACCTGATTCGGACTTCTATCCTCCAGGACTGTAATGAGATATTTCTGTTGTTTAAGCTTCCCAGTCTATGGTGTAATGTTGTGCCAGCTAGCGAGGACAGCCACCCTGTGAACCAACCACCATACACAGTGCGGCAAAGATGCAGAATAAGTGTTGACAGAATATCAGATTGTTACGCAACTAATCTCACAAAAATTAAGAGACTTCTTGACAAAGATTATAAGAAATAACTGATGCTGATTCTACATAACAGTAGAAAAATTAAAACTCAAAACCCCTCATGGTTTCACCTTAATCTAATAGAAGCAAAATAAACCACAGTAGTACTATGAGATACATTCACACCTGTGCATAAAACGACTGAATTTTTTTTTCTCCATTTCTACCTGACTCCCCTTATTTTCCTTGTTCTAGTTAAACTGGGCCTTTAGAAGTTATGTCAAATCCAGTTCTTTAGGGTGGTGTACTTTAAGCATTCTCTTATAGTAACTGCAGTAATATAATACTATCTCAGAAGTTTTCTTTATATTCTTATCATCTTGGCAGAAACATAATCCCATGGTCATCCCAGCAATACAGAAACAACCGCTCCTTTGCCACGAGCCAAGCTCAAACTAGTTCCTGCTCACCTCAGGCTTCTCTGATTCACCCAGGTTCGGCATTTCCCTATAGTAGGCTAGCAGAGCAATCTTCACACTGCATTTTCCTACCACACTGCATTCTGTCTCCTCTAGTGTAGAGCCTTCTTGAGCAAGAACCATATCAGATCCATCTTTGTTAACAACAGATTTAAAAATCCGATACATAACAAGGGCTGGATAACTATCATCAAAGCCACGAAGCTGGAAAATAGAGTTAAATCAGTTGATTAATTAATTTATTTATCTTTTTTATTTTTTTGTTTTTTCAAGGTAGGGTCTCACTCTAGCTCAGGCTGACCTGGAACTCACTCTGTAGTCTCAGGGTGGCCTTGAACTCACAGCAATCCTCCTACCTCTGCCTCCCGAGTGCTGGGATTAAAGGCATGCGCCACCACGCCCGGCTGCCAGTAGATTATTTTTTAAGATCCCTACAGCTCGAATATTCTGTATTGTCCTTTTGTTACTCATGTTCTTCTCAAATGTGTACTTCTGTTCTACAAATGTTGCTGATCTCTCTCCTCTGCAAACAGATGCCAGGTAGTCTTTGCTAAAGCAGAGGCTCTATCAAAGTTTGAAGGAAAACCCTTGAATGTTCAGAGGCTGAGCAAGGATGCATGTTCAAAGACACTTAGTGAGCATCTGTGCTGAATCCTCCTTATTTCTAATACTATTCTCTGTTAGGGTGTCCCTGTCTGATCTATACTGAAAGACGAATATTGTGGATTTTGAGTTTTACTAAGCATTCTTGTGTTATCAGAATGCCTGTACTTTGAATTTTCAGAGTTCTGTGTCCATTAAATGGTTAAGGAACTCCGCTAGTTATCTAAGTGTATCCAGTCAGTGACGTCTCATCAAGTTGTACACTTAAGGTATATGAACTAGAAAATTGTGTCTTAGTCGTGATATTATGAAATCCAGAATATATATATGACTAGATTTGTTCCTAAAATGATATGAAATCCCTAACTATACATTTCTTTTCCCTTTAACAATCTAATATATATATATATGTATATTTTCCCAAAATATATTATTATTTCTCCATAGAATTTTCTCCATGTTAATTCATCTCATTGTGGGGTAGTACATCTTTGTAAAAACTCTAAAATACAAGAATAAAATATAAAAATAGAAGAGACTAGTCATGCAGCTTCTAGATTTAGTTGTAGAAAAAAACCCCTAGTTTTTATAAAGCCTAAGAAAGCCAACTGCTTTAACAGCCTTTTCCGTCAACATCAGATTTATGCTTTTTTGTACCTAATACTTTTCCTGAATTTCCTAGATGTAGAAACTATCACAAAGCAGTCAAAATTATCCAGAATTTCTTCTTATATTATGTTTCTTAGATTTAATGTTCTTAAGATGAGTAGGGATTTTCAATGGGCATTAGCTATGAGGCCCTGGATGAGGTAAATACTCATGTTAACTCTGTTGTTTTGAGGAACAGTGCTTACCTGGTAAGACCTGGGTGAGAAGGTATTCAAGGGAAAGGATAATTTATCTGTATATCACAGCTAAAATGTAATGCAGCTAAATACAGCAAGAAAAATCTAACAAATAAATTGCAAAGTCATCTCAATGTTCTATGAAAATATTGTGAATTAACTTACAGGAAGTATTTGAAACCTCTAAAGACAGAGCTCTCATACAAACAACTAGATTGCATCTTGAGGCTTCACTAATTTCATAAACATTTAATGAGAAATTGTCAGACACGTATGACAAAAATGTCATATATTAAGCTATTATAAATTCAAAATTTAGGCTTTGATTATTTTAAGAATTTTTTTATTCACAAGTGAGCTGCTGTAGACATACTATTTTTATGGCAGCTAACATAAATGCTTTTTTGTTGTTTTAATTAATTAATTATTTTTTATTTAAGACAGAAAGAGGGAGAGAGGGCTGGAGAGATGGCTTAGTGGTTAAGCGCTTGCCTGTGAAGCCTAGAGACCCCAGTTCGAGGCTCAATTCCCCAGGACCCATGTGAGCCAGATGCACAAGGGGGCACACGCATCTGGAGTTCGTTTGCAGTGTCTGGAAACCCTGGCATGCCCATTCTCTCTCTCTCTCTCTCCCTGCCTCTTTCTCTCTCTGTCTGTCACTCTCAAATAAATAAATAAAAATAAACAAAAAAAGAGGGAGAGAGAGAGAGAAAGAAAGAGGAGAGAGAGAATGGCATGCTTGGGCCTCTAGGCACTGCAAACAAACTCCAGACTCATGTGCCACCTTGTGTATATGGCTTACATGGGAATGGGAGAATAGAACCTGGATCGTTATGCTTCTCGGGAAATGCCTTAACAGCTAAGCCATTTCTCCAGTCCTTAAATGCTTTTTATCTAGGCAGTTCACCACATTACTTTCTTATTTCAGCCAATTGGAACATAAGGTTTTATGGTATGTCTATAATAACTAAAATATATTAAATTTTATAAGATATGCCCATTTTCATTAAAATTGCAAAAATCTCTTTAATCTCAAGAAGGGCATGGAAATCATATTGCATACATGCCCAGTACTAGTACTCTTCATTTGAAAATTATGTAACATAACCATTGTGTACATTAATCTGATATTGATCAAGTAGCCACTCTAATTTTTTGTAAAGGAAACATGTAACTAAGAGAAAAAATAATAATAAAGCTCTTCCTTCAAATAGCCAAATGAACATACATAATATTTTCATAAACTATTAATATTCATGACATATTCATCAGGTGACTGGCAAGGAATGCTCCCCTCCTTTTTCTGATGTTTGAAAACACTTCAAGGAAATTACGGAAAGCTTGTTTTCTTCAAAATGACTCAGTAGGCAAAGTTACACCCACAGTCACATACATGAACATACACACACAAATGACTATAGATAATAAAACTGATAGCTTAGAAGTGGCTATGAGCATGTTTCTCACATGGTAGAGTGCTTGCCTAGCACGCACAAGGCCTGGTAACATTCCTACCGCCACGTCAAAGTCAGCCTGCTGATGCATGCCTGTAATCCCAACACTAATGAGGTGGAGGCAGAAGACCATCAGTTCAAGATCACCTTCAGCCACACAGAGAGTTTGAAACCAACTTGAGGTACATGAGACTCTGTCTTAAAAGACATACATAAAAATATATAAATATGGGGCCGGCCGTGGTGGCGCATGCCTTTAATCCCAGCACCTGGGAGGCAGAGGTAGGAGGATCATTGAGAGTTCAAGGCCACCCTGATATATATATATAGTGAGTTTCAGGTCAGCCTGGACTAGTGTGAGACCTTACCTCAAAAAACCGGAAAAGAAAAATTAAATTATATATATATATATATATATATATATATATATATATATATATATGAAGTAACTGTGCCAGTGGCATCCCAAAATATTATTATTGGAAGAGGAGCCAAGCAAAGATTATTTGCATGGTAAATAGTACATGACTCTTACCGAAATGAAATGGGAAATTAATAGCAAATTTTAGGGAGGACAAGTCTGCCTATTTCAGTTTGAGTGAGGAACACTAAAAACTGGAAGTCACAAATTGGCTTTAATGAGGCTGCAGAGTTTTACAATGGAGAAAGTTGGGTGTCAGTTGCTGCAGAAGGTTGTGATTGAAAATTTCCCTGTGGAAGAAGAAATGTCACAGTATTTTGATAAGCAAGAGATGAACTTTTTTATCCCCCTTGTGCCATCAGCAAGACGAAAAGAACAAAATGCATCATTTATAACCCACAGCTCAACCATTATCTCCCGGTGAGACACTTGTTTTAAAGACTCAAGGACCTTTTCTCCCCCTCCACAAAGACTCGAGCTCTCTGTGAGGCTCCTTCTCCCTTAGAGCCATGAAAGAGAATTGACACTTGTGCAGCCAAAGTTTCTAGGCAACCACAGAAAGGCACTACTAGCACACCCTCCAGGTCACAGCCAGTTCTGAAGTACAGAGGCAGCAGACGAACAGCATATGTCTCTTTGATCACAGATATCATCTAAAAGTGATGTGGAGAGAAAATCCTGTACTGCACCAAAGCCTTACAGGCTCTTTTGCTGACTGCACCCACCAAGCAGGGAAAGAAGACCTTGTTCAAATTATGGGCAGAACATTTGCTGATATTAAAATTGAACTCTATGTGTGAAAGTGTGTGTGTGTGTGTGTGTGTGTCACACTCAAGTGTTTGTGATCCCCAAAGTGATGACAAATTAGCTAAAGCAAAATTGAAAAGGGACGTATGTATAAGCACTTACTCATTCTTTTCCTCTGTGAATGTTGGTTGGGCAATAACTTTGGTTACTCAGGATTCTGTTGAGAATCAAAGTCCCCAGGCTCCGACAAAATTCATGGTCATGACTACCAATAATTTTGATGACCTTCGCCTACCAAGAAATGGTTATATGCTGTACAGTATTTAACCCATTTTAATATACTTTACAACATTTACATTGTAGTTAGTTCTACTGTTTTAGAAATTGTATTAAATTTCTAAATTAAATTGGGCTTAATTGTATTATTCTTCTCAAAAAAAACTCTCACTTATGAAATATAGAGTATTTTCCTTTGTGTTTTGAACCTTGATAGAGTTTATTACTTATCTGATGGATATTTCTGCATGATTATTTTACAAAACACTCACAGTAACTCCAGGTAAGTCCAGATCTAAATTGATGCAATCACACTTGTTCTATAAGCACTCTAGGGAGGAAGCAGGATGAGGACGAGGACATAGTCAGCTGCTCATGGCCCACACACATTCCCTGAAATTTTGCTGTTCCTTTAGTCTGTTGTTTTTGATCAAAGCGAGCGTGAAAACCATCACTCCAGGTCAACATCAAAGCTGTACGCACACAACATTCATGCACAAATAACCTGCTAATGTGTCAATTTGTTGATTATCTCCTGGCCATAATAAATGAATGCAATTTCTGTGCTTCTTTTCAGTGTCAAGGCTCCTCTAAGGCCAATATCTGCAGAGCATTTTACCAACTTAGTAGCAGACATCACCAGCGGGGAGGCAGGAAAGTACAGTAATTGTCTGATGCAATAGAGCAGAGAAGAAATTACACTCTCAGAGGATTTACTTCAAAGCTGTGGGCTGTAATTCTTGATGTCTAAAAAGGCATAACCTTAGTATCACTCCTGGCTGGGCCACAAAGTGCTGTAGATCTGGGCATTGGTGAAGGGGGTGGGGCACCCAGAACAGGCCAAGCAGTAGGCCCATAGAATGTCACCACGGTGTAGAAAACAAGCAAGTGGTTCTAACAGCTTGTCATCTCATGCCCTGTACCTAACATTCTATGTTTCCCAACAGATTCCAAGCCTTCTGTGGTGGACAGTATAAATGTCAAGTCACACACGCTTTGGGTATGCAGTCCCTAAGTGACTTTTTGTCAATGTTTTATAAACCTTACCATGTATTTCTATTTTCACAGTTGTTATGCCTTTATTATGTATTGCATGTTGTATTCAGTATTTTCATGTTATTTAAAAGATTCTTGTAAGATAAGTGATCTTTAACCCCATTTTACAGATGCTAAAAGCTTCTGATGTACAAGTAATGTTAGAGTTAGTGTGAGAGTAAGAGCCACACTTAGTATTTAAATCTAAGTGATCATTATTCATTCTGAATATATAGGTTCAATAATAACAGGATCAGATTTTCAGTGGAATCCCATCATAATTTCATGGAAAAGCCTTCAATATGTAAAGAGTGCACTGCCAGTGAGAACAGAGAAAGTTTACAGAAATGATAATATCCCAACTATACACATAACAAATATATTTTCAATATCTATTCTCAACATGAGAATTACATATACTTGATTTTTGTTGACTAATAACACACAAAATTTTTATTCCAATTTTAAAGATATATTCTATTCCCAGGAGGAAATGCCATTTAATTAAGTCATGTGTGATAAGTCAAAGATATTATATTGGACTGGAGGGATGGCTTAGCAGTTAAGGCATTTGCCTGCAAAGCCAAAGGACCCAGGTTTGATTCCCCAGGACCCATGTAAGCCAGATGCTCAAAAGGGCGCATGCATCTGGAGTTCGTTTGCAGTGGCTGGAGGCCCTTCTCTCTCCTTTACTCTCTCTCTCTCTCTCTCTCATTCTGTGTCTACCTCTTTCTCACACTCTCTCAAATAAATAAATAATAAAAATTTTAAAAGATATTATATTCTCATTGTTTATTTCTTTCTTTACATTTTTATATAAGCATTGCAGGATACAGTATGCAAGTCACACATATATTTGAAATCTACAAGTTGCCTCTTAACCTCCTTTTATTCAACTTTTCTCATGGAATGATAGTGCTTTTAACAATTTGAGATTTTTTAAAATTTATTTATTTATTTATTTATTTATTTGGTTTTTTTGAGGTAGGGTCTCACTCTGTTCCAGGCCTTCTGAAAAGTTTTATTTTTCTGTGGAAACATCTGGAACTATATATTTTTTTATTGAAAATTTTAATATATGAATATTGGGTCTTTATCCTGTCCCAGTTCTACCCAAGAGCCTTCCTCTGTGCTATTCACTTTCATTGTGGGGTCATAAATGGGAATTTATTTTATTACTCTTTTCAGTTTTCTGTTCTTACAATTACAAATCTATTTACTTTTGATTTCTAGAAATTCTTTGCCCCATTTTGTGAGTGGGGTGTTTGACTTCTTACTGTTTAGATTTTTGAGTTCTTTGTAGATTCTAGAGATTAGGCCTCTATCAGTTGGATAACCTGCAAATATTTTTTCCCATTCTGTGGGTAATCTATTGGCTTTGCTCATTGTATACTTGTCTGTAAAGAAACTCTTCAGCTTCATGTGATCCCATTGGTTGAGTGATGGTTTAAGTTTGTGAGCTACTGGGGTTTTGTTCAGGAAGTCTTTTTCCATTCCTATGTCATGGAAAGTACTTCCTAAATTTTTTTCCAGTAGTATTCGAGTTTCTGGTCTTATATTGAGGTCTTTGATCCATTTGGACTTGAGTGTAGTGCATGGTGAAATGTGTGGAGTTTCTGGGTTCACAGATGGCTCTGCTTCTTGTTTTCAAGCTCTTTCCCTCTCTCTCTCTCTCTCTCAAACACACACACACACACACACACACACACACACACACACTTGTGGGAATTTGAGCAATAGAATTTGGAAGCACATTTCCTCCATATACCATCTTGAATTCTGATCCCCATCAAATTTCTTACACATCTGTAGGTGTTGGTGATAATTTGGACACAATAATTTTCCCCAATGACTTCTGCTGGCATTCCATTTCTTTAACCAAATCTTATCTATCTCCACCATGAGTTTATCACAATACTTTATGGTCTTAGCCAACCTTGTATGTCTGTTGATCATAGCATTGTCTGGAAACTTTTTCTTAAGTTTTTTTTTTTTTTCTTTTTTTTAGTGCTCAAATGCTTTCTTCATATAATACAATATCTGTCTATCAACTGCCCATATTTCAAAGCATTTCTCAAACAAAACATCTCTTTATTTTAAAACAGTATATCTATATCCTTCCTTCCCCAAAATAAACCTGTACTTAGTACAATAATGGAATACTTTGTGCCTCTATGACAGTGCATATCTCAATTAGTATCAAGCATATATTTCTTTTATCAAGTAAACTTTTCAGTGATATGCCTGAATATCTCATTGGTATTAAGAAGCCACTGGCCTACCTACAAGTTTGAGATTGTGCATAGTATCTGACAGGCTGATTCTCACAATAGGTACTAAATGGTGTTGTGACCCCTTAAACATTGCATTTTCATGTCAATTTAAATGACACCTTGACAAATTTTATGCCTAATTTCTTGGAATTGAAATTAGTATTGTACTCCATTTTGCTTTAAAATACTTGGCATCTATGCTCCAATACTCTTTTATAGTTAGATGTATCTACATTGTTGATTTCTCTTCATCAAACTCAGTTATTTTCTGTCCCGTTAGTATTGTCTCTTCTGATACAATAGGATGTCTGTGAACTAAAAAAAGAAAGAAAGAAAGAAAGAAAGCTACCCTATCAAAGAAATCATGATGTATGGAAATTGTTTAAATTAGAACAGAAGAATATTAATTTAGGTCAGTACAAAATTATTTTAGAGGCACACTAGTCATTCTCTTGTTATGCACATATGAGAATCATTATTCTAAGGCAATAGGAAAATAAGAATATATATATAAAGTCATAGACATGCATTTCTTAGCAAATCCTGAGGAATACATAAAGGGGAACCAAAATCCAAACTATATCAATTAAAGTTGACATGCTCAGACTTTCATATAAGAAACCTGAGGGCCACAGGCCATGCAACCCCATCCCTAAGCTATGTGTGTGGTGGATGTTCTTTGGCATATATGTAAACTCTGAAGTCCAATTTATCACAGCCCAAAATATCTTGTAATGCCAACAAGTTCCCCAATTGATTAAGTATTTAGTTCCCACCTGCATTATATAATGTTCACTTAAGGCAAGAATAAATATTAAAATGCAGGATCAAGAAAATGTCCACTCAAAATTTCCTAAACCTCTAAAATAATCTATAACAAGATATTCTGGAGTGAACTCACTATTTCCATTTTCATAGCTACAATATCATTTCTCTTCATTATTTAAATAATTTGACATTATAACTTTATACCATCACTTCAAAGCTATAAATAGTAATATCTCATCTGTATTTAAGTATTGCTAGTTTTTTGTGTATTGAACTAAGTGTTTTATATGTTATTTTATTCTCACAACAATTTGATAGTGAAGTTGTATGTATATTTTTTGTCCACTTGCTGGTTATATATCATAGCATAATAGTTTACACATATGTACTTTAGAATTAGATTTGAATATTATATTCACTACTTACTACATGACATTAGTCAGGTTGTGGAATCAGTGGAACCTCAGTTTCTCCACTTGTTAAATGAGGGTAATAACTGTTCACATGACATAAAGTTAAGAGGATTGATTGATTGAATTTTGTGGTGTTTCGGCTTCTTACAGAATTATATCCAGTGTACAACAAGCATTTCATCATTGCTAACTGTATTCCTTAGCTTTTGTATCACTGTGCCCAAAATATCCAATACAAACAACTTAAGGGAGGAAAGATTTACTGACTTTCATTTGTAGAAGGGTAAGCCCTTCATGGTAAGGGAGCAGAAGCATGCCCTGAAAACTGTTTACAGCACAACTGACAGGGAAGCAGGGAATGAGGCCAGAATCAAGAGTTAAGGTATATCTCTCAAAATCCAGTCCTTAATGATCTATTAGGCCCTACCTCCTAAAGATTCATAGTTTTCTCAATAGCACTACCAACTGAAAACCATAGCTGTATTTAATATTCTTTTACTCAAATCTTAAAATGGAGTTGATCATAAGTGGTAAATATCAAAATACCTCCCTATCTAACTACCACATTTGTCTTAGATACTTATATAACTGTCATCAGTTATCTCTCAAAATAATGCATAATTTAAAAAATAGATATGATATAATTTAATCTTAAAATTACCCAGGCAGATCCATGCTCCAAAATGTAGAAATGTAAAACAGTGTCAGGAATGCAACCTTCTATTGCTAGTTCAGCGTGTGATTTAAAATTCACTGTCCCACTAGGCTTTTTCTATTTTCCCTAGTAGCTATTACATTTCAAAGAGCTTGTTGCCACAAAAACACCTCCTTTCAGGCCAGCTCCTCCTATTTTTCTTCTGTGCTTATAGCAGTTATGTGGTTGTAATAACACAAAGGAATCTGCATGATTTCAGTGCATGACTCATTTCCAGCAAATCAACACACACATTCTCAATTTTTCATGCATGAGAGATGTGTAAAACTATAAAAATGTTTGGACATTTGAGAAGACTAAATCAACAGAGAGTAAGCGTTTTATCAAATCTACAAGTGAAATTAAACTTTAATTTGAATAAATAAACTGTGCCATGAAAGACGACTTGCTATCCATCTGAGCTAAAAAGATGAAATGTAATTGTGTCTGTGTTAATAGCACCACAAAGCACAAGGAAATGGCAGCACAGGCTCGTGTAGGAACATGCTGATGATTCACAGGTGTGAAGGCATGGTTTGTAAACAGAGATGGAAAGAGTGACAAATATATGAATATCTGATGCACCACTGTGATCTGCCTCTCCTCAAAGGCACCATCTATTTCTCCCAATCCTTGGGTAGTTATACAAGAGATGTCTTTGAGGTGGCGATGATGTTATCAACATTCAGAGTGCCTGTGACTGAACTACCCAAGATTAAATCAACTTGGACCCAAAATCTTCAGGAAAAAATACTTCACCAATCATTTCATCATTATCCATGTTATGCTAATGCAGTAAACACGGGATAAATCCAAAGGGACACAGGAAAAAAAGGTCTAGGTTACGAAAGATGTCTGTTTGCTTAGAAAATAGATCTTAAATGTACTCGTCACAGGTAGAATTTAACTGTGTATGAGGCTATGCTGCTTGGCTTAGCTGCCCTGATCATTTCACAGGGTGCACGTTAAACATATGCAGTTTTATTTGCCAATCATACCACAGGAAAGCTGGAAAAAAAGGCTGAGTGTGGTTTGCTATTTACACCAAGTTGTCAAGGATAATAACATTTCAGAAGAGCAGAGTGCATCTTGATTTCATTTGACACAACTGAATCAGAGCCCTTGCTACCAAAAAATCAGTTGACTAAAACCAAAGATCTCATGTGAGACACGATTATTTTTCAGGTTAAGACTTAACAACTTTTATCCTTGGCAAAGGTGATACCAGTGGTGGAAAGATTGCTCAGTGGTTCAAAACACCTGTCTCAAGTCCTGCAACCTGGGTTTGATTCCCCAGTACCCATGTAAAGTGGTGCATGAATCTGGGGTTTGTAGCTGCAGTAGACCCTGCTGTGCCCATGAACTCCTCTCTCTCTCTCTCTCTCTTTCTGTTTCTTTCTCTTTGTTTTTCTTCACTCAAACAAATAAAATATTTTTAATGTTGATACTACCTTTAAATCTCACTTTCATATATTACAAATATTTGAATATGCTTAAATCCATGGTAGTGTTTTATTCTTTGTTCCAAAATAATTTATTTATGGCCTTGGACATAAAGTTACTGTGTGATGAGAGACAAATACACAGACAGAATACGTAAGTCTGCATCCTATATTACTACTCACTGATTGTGAGGTCTCAATTGCTTCCTGAATTTACAGATATTCTTACAGCTATGGAAAAGGTGATAAGTAATATTCAGGAACACTGTGGGAGACACAGGTTGCTATAAATTAACTACAGTAAACTTTAATGTATAATACTTATAACGTACACAGAAAAGCAAACAGTATTATCATAAGAAAGAAAAGGGGAAAACTAGTCCAACTGGACTATTTCATGTGCTATAAATAACTTATCTAACCTTAATAATGAGAGGGAACTAGTTAGATAATTATTAGGTAGATAGTTAGAAAAAGGCCCATAAAGAAAAACTTAAACTGATTTCTGTTGGCCATATGGAACACAAGCACGTATGTACATCACACAGTGCTTCCTTCTACTCCAGCAGAACCAGAATTCAGCAGCTAATCCAATCTCATCCAATCAGCTCTCTCACCTCATACTGTTCCTTACCCAGTCCCCTGAGCCCAGACCAATCAGCCCTCTCTCAGAGGCTCTGGCATGCAAGGGTAAAGCCCACCACAATAAGAATATATACAGATCCTTACCAGGTGAGCAGGCCCTCTTTGTTCGCTATTCATCTCTCCTAACCTTTCAGGTTCCTATCCTGCTAAGCCTCCTCTCCTCCCCTCCACAGGGCAGGAGCTCTCTGTACTCTTTTCTTCTCTAAATCCCTCTTCATGTTTCAGGCTCAGGCTCCCCTCCCGCAGGGGCTCTCAGACCTCATGAATGTATCCATTCTCCCTTGCTTGGTTCGTGGACCGTCTCATGCCCTCATTATCCCTGACATTTCTGAATAAAATGTAATAGTTTATGATTTATCCTTTACAGCCTACTTTATCTCAATTCTTTGGTTAAAAACAGACCTGAACTCAGGGTTTTGAGTTTAAGGACTCATCCTGAACCCCAAAGCCCCATTATAATAACATCCAGTATATGCCCATCCAAGTACAACTTGAACTATCAGAAACTGTTTAACTTTGAAGATGAAAAATATATGTGCTTAAAAACATACCACTGTTATCAAAAATTGTTATCTAGCTCAGAACATCATTCTCACATGTTATCTATCTCCGTGATGTATCCTACATTACATCTTGGTCATTAATTTTAAGACTTCCTAAGACATGGACTGATCTACCCATCCCTCTTTTCCTATGAGCCTACGATTCTTACATGGCTTAAGAACTGATTCTCTGCTGTGTGGCGGGAAGTAACAGGAGTAAAGTTTGAAACATAACTAAGACCCTGCATTCCTTTCACTTTTACACAATTGGTTCAAAAGATGAACCATATAATTCAAGCTAGCACAATCAAAACTAATATCAAGGCTTTTTTATTTTTTTAAAGTGTCCAGGAACCCTATCTCTCAGTCCAGAACTGTAGGCTATTCTAGGAGGAAGTCATCTAGAATGTTGTTAAGGCCCAAAGCCAGGCACAGCCTGGAGACAATGGGAACCAGAGCCTGCGCCCTGAAGGTATCAGGACCTTTACTGTTTTCAGTTATGTAAATAATCCATTCTCTATAGTGTTCTCATAAAGCTGTGACTTTATAAAGAATAATAATACAGGAATGCAAACACAGGCTGAAGGGATTTCCTTGCAATACAAACAGACTTTTAAGATGGCTAAAATGTAATGATATTAGTGAGTGCAGGTCATGACCTTGGGCTTTGGATTATATTTTTTCTTACTCATAGGCTAGCTGTGAAGAACAAACAGGAAATTGCAAAATACAGAGACAGACCCTAGCACTTAGCAAACAATAAACAACTTAACTCTCCTATGTATACTTCCCCTGGCACTCTGAGAAGCACCTCTATTGATAAGGATTTTCAATAACTACAACAATACTGCTGAGAAAAAGTGAATTTACTGAAATTTTTTATCTTAACATATTTTGCCACTTAAATTAACTAGTAAACAACTACATTTGATACTTGTGTTTTAGTAGTGTTTTGTAAATTATATTATTTTATTTATTTATTAGAGCGAGAAAGAGAGAGGAAAAAACGGGGCATGCCAGGGCCTCTAGCCACTACAAATAAACTGAACACATATGCCACCTTATGCATCAGGCTTTATGTGGGCACTGGGGAATCGAACCTGGGGCCTTTGGTTTTGCAGGCAAATGCCTCAATGGCTAAGACATCTCTCCATCTTAGTAGTTTTGATAGACAACTTTTCTTGTTACTCAAAGATCAGGGGAATTCATTCAGTAAAAGTCCCAATCTTTTCTTTTCTCTTGGCACCTGTCATTCAGAGACTCCACTTTCTTCAGTTCAGAGGATTCGGGAATTACCTTTGCCCAAACATCCATTCACACTGCCCTGCCAGTAACTAATGCACCACCTAAATTCACTATGTATCTTTAACAGAGAAAAAGGAAGGATTTGTTTCAGTTTCTTTTTCATGGGACTATTGCCGACAGCCTACTATATGCAGGTCTGACATTAATACTGAGTAGCCTGCACCATAAGCACACAAAAAAAGCCACTGCCTATGTCTTGAGCTCTGAGTCTAGTGAAAAAGACAAGCAATAATCAAGAGTTCACATAAAATAGACATGAATTGCAATTGTGACAAGTGCTAGATGGAAGAGCCCCATGGTGTGTTGCAAGCCCATAAGATGGGGACCCTCTGGGAGGTCAGAGCAACTTCCCTGGAGAGGTGATAATTGATTATCCATGGCTCAATAACAGGTGAGGAGGAAGCGTGCTTCAGGCAGAGAGAATATGTGGTGTGGCAACAAAAAGCAATGTGTTGATCATGGTGCGACTTCTCACAATAAAAAGCAGAAAGGAACATAAGAATGGTGATTGTGAGGAAATCATACTGTTCACCTAGTCCCAGTATGTGTTAAGCATCCACACAGAGTAGGATAGCACAAAGGACTGATGGTAGATACACACAGGCTACATATGTAAGTTAGCAAATGCAATTCATCACTTCAAAGTTCTGGTGGAGGGCTGGAGAGATAGCTTGGCAGTTAAGGCACTTGCCTGCAAAGCCAAAGGACATTGGTTCGATTTCCCCAGGACCCATATAAGCCAGATGCATAAGGTGGCACAAACATCTGGAGTTTGTTTGCAGTGGCTGGAGGCCCTAGTGCACTCATTCTCTCTCTCTCTGTCTCTCTCTCTCTCTATCTCTCTCAAATAAATAAATAAATAAAAATATTTTATAAAAGCTGTGTTGGATAATGCACAGTGTGTTTAAGGGTCCATCTGGTTTTCTATTAAAAAAAAAGAACTCATTCTAGACATTTACTTCAAACCTTTGTGAGTATAACCCAGTAATCTACATTGTTAACTATTTCCCAAGATGACACCTGAATATACTATGTATTGAGAGCCAGTGATTGAAGCAGTAGCATAGTCTGATGAATGCTATCTGTTCCCCCCTTAGAAGATAATTCACATAGGTCCATCCATACCAAAGTGGAAGATAAATTCCATATACAAATGTTTAAACAGTGCAAATTAACTGAATGTTTTTCAAAGAACAAATTACATCCAACAAAACACATAACTTTTCAAAATATCATTTCTGAAATATGGGTTCAAGTACTTCATGAAAGAGATACAGAGAAGAACTATAAATCCAAACTTCCATCTGGGTTAAGACTGTTTACAGAACAAACTGAAGAAGGAGGACTTCTATGTGGAATAGACGAATCTGTTACACAATAGACTGGAAAGTCACAAAACAAAGTAGCTCTCAGTATTTCTACCTTTAGGATACTAACTATTGGACATGATAATGAACATGAGATCACAGAGAAAGGATTTTTCCCTGTGAACTCCTTATATAGACCTTAAAAAGTAGGCATCTGTTTGGATCAGATACCCATTATCAATTTGGACAGAGAGTGTCTGAACCACTACTATCTGCAAATGATTCATGAGTTCAGGTATTTCTCTACCTGAGGATTTTAGAAAAACCATAAATATAAGAAAAGACAGAAGCTGGAATTCATAAAGGGCCCCAAGAAACATCTTGGATATAAAATTATGTCCAGGTGAAAGAAAAATGTAATTTCACAAATCTGACTCACTGTTTCTATTACCAGAGGGTTCCTTTCTTATTTCCCAGCTATTTTGCATGTGGGTCCTTCATCCCACAACCAAAAAGAAAAAAAGGAAATCTTACTAAATGGCTGAAATTCACTCACTGTGAAAGCTGTCTTTAACTAAACATTAATCATTGATCATGTAAAATTGATAAATAAAACAAAGACTCTAGCAACCTTGAAAAAATTCCCAAAGGCATGATGCCAACAGAGAATACTCTTGTTATCTCTACATTTACAAAGCATAAGTATAAAATAATTTGATAGCATAACAGAAGCTTATAGATACTTATGCTATATGAGATGTAAACCAATACAAAATCTACAAGTACTTTCCTCTCTGTAAGAATTCTGATGAATAACACAACCTGCTGTCATGTAAACATAAATAACATTTCTCCTTTTTTGGCTTTACTGTTTTGTATCAAAGATATGGCTATTTGACTGATAAATTTACAGAAAAATAAACAATATATTCCTCTGACCTTTATAAAGTTAATCATGCATAAGAAATTATTGAAATGTTTTAGTAGCTTATTTTTTAGCAATTTTTTAAAATCATATCCACCCTTTTAACACAAATACAACCTCTGGAGGTCCATGATTAATCAAAAGACACTAAAAGCCAACATAAAGCAGAAATTTATGACATATGATTGGATATTGATTTTATATGAAAATTGCCTAGTGTTATACAATGTAAAACTGATTTCTTTTTCATTACTACTCTTTTATTTACTATTCATAGAATGTTTGCTATGTGGCAAGCATAGTGGTTAATATGTTTCCAAGAATATTATATTTAATCCTAACAAAATCTCTGTTGAGCATTTATTATTTATTTTTTTAAAAGAAGAAACTGAGACCCAAACTCAACCAAATTACAAAGGTCAAAACAGAGATTTGAGTTCATGACCATTTGATTTTAACACCCACATTCTTCATATTAATTACATAAATGACGTTAGTTTTTTTTTTTTTTCAAAAATAGCCCAGTGATTTTGGCTGATATAAGTCTCCCCAGTTCCTGAAGTCATCTCAAGAGTATATGTGTGAAACCTGGTGTGAAGTGAGTTTACTAGAAGGTGCTTTTACAATTGGTTTATGAGATTTTGTATCTTTTTTCCCTCTTACTGAGTAAGTGTTGGTTCTAATCAGCAATATCCAAAAGTAGAAGCAGAGTACAATGTGTGACCTTAAAAAAGGAGATCTAACTTAATGTGCTGCCGTTGTCACATGCCTGTAAACACAGCTACTTTGGGAGGCTGAGGCAGGAGGATCTGAAGTTCAAGACCTGCCCAGGATACAGAGTGAATATAAGACAAGCCTGGGAAAATTAGTGAGACCCTGTCTTAAAATAATTTTAAAGGGCCTGGAGATACATAATAACATAATAAACTGCTTCTCTTACAAGGCCCTGGATTCAAACTCCAGTTTTTGCAAGAGAAAACAAATTCCTAAAAGGAAATTATTCACAACATATTAGACAATTTGACTTTTGGCATTAACTTATTACCCATTGAAATAGTTTACTCAGCACAACTCCAAAAAAAAAAAGCTAACAAATCAACCACATTTAATGTCTGACATTTATAATGGAGGTTCGGAGAGATAACATAAAGCAAAGCTTCTTGATAATCATTGTTTTAAGTTAGTGCTACCCATAAGTATTCACTGTCTATGAAAAGAAGTGAGAAACACATAGGTACCGCCTTATTACAGCTACAGGAAGATTTCTGTTACACCTTCATATCTGATACCTGGCTATCACGTGAATAGACTCCCAAAAAGGAACCATTCATGCCTCATGCAATTTCCCTCTCAGTATGCACACATTAGTCATAATACCCAAGGTAAGGGGTTGTCCAAGAAAAGATAAGTGAAGGACAGGTGGGACATCACATCAGCAACTAACAGGGAAGAGTTCGGAGAAGCGGAGCTGCTGAAAGATGAGGGTGTCTGCGGACCTGGAGAGCCCCAGTCACAGACGTTCCCCACAGGCCAATCTTGCCAGGCCTAGCCAGATTTGAAGAAAATTCTTGCTCCAAGGGGAAGATGTAGTAGCCAGCCCAAGGACTGACCATTCTGAGAGGTGGCCAGCTGGCCTAAATCAAGTTTTTCACTGTCTCCAAACTTGCCATCTTAAACACCTGCCAACTACCCATAACACTGACTAGTGGCACTCCAAAATACTCTGACCCAAGTACACCAATTCATGAGAAAAATGCACAATTTAGAAAGCAGTTTGTGCAAAACATGGAAGTGTAAAGAGAGTCTGGGCGTTCCTTGCCAACATACCAATTTATACCAAATGCATCAATAAACTTGGGCTGTCCTCTGATCCTTGTGCTATGAATTTAAATAATTAAAATCCATACACCAGAGGGCAAGACTTAGAAAGACTTTTTTAGTGTAAGAGAAGGAAAAAGGAGGAAGTACAGAGAGCTCCCACCATGAGAAAGCAAGAGGGGTTAGACAACCCATGTGGAAATTGCCCCCCATCTCAGTCCATCTTGGCTGAGACAAGGGATGGAGGTACTTACCAGAGCAGGGACCTGGAGGTTCAGGAGAGTTGAACAACCAAAAAGAAACCGTGACCATCTGGTGAGGATCAATTTTAACTATTACTGTGGTGGGCTTTACCCTCAGGCTCAGGTGAGCCTGAGAGATTGCTGATTGGTCTGGACTCCAGAGGCTGGCTCAGGAAGAGGTCAGCACATCTGAGAAGGGGGCAAGAGAGGGCTGCTTGGATAGGCTAGACCAGACGCTGAACTCCATTTCTGCTGAAGCAGTTAGGCAGTCACATTTTTGGGGGGGTTCCCTCTTTTGGGCCCTCTCCTAACTGACTACTTGAAAATAAAGCTATCTGACGAATTTCCCCTCAAAAGGATGGGCATTATTGAGAGTCTGAGGGTAAAGGTAGCCCTCCACAGCCCAAATCTGGTACCTCAGTCTACACTGCAATCCCCACTTGCTATTATATCGTAATGGGAAGAGGTGCTTTAAGCAACCAGTATGTTCTTGCACAAAGTTCACAGTGACTTCACAGGACAGGCAGACCATTATTCCAATCTACTAAATTTGTTTCATCACCCAGAGACTGCTCTTGAGAACTGGGGACCTGGGTATCAGACTCAGAGGGAACCTGAATGGTGTTTGCCATCATTACATTATAGTTGACCTTGCTGAAGGTAAAAATACAAAATGAAAAAACTTCTTGGAAACTATAAATGTATATACACATAGCCCACTGTCCCATTATCTCAAAAGGGCCCCACTACCAAGCACAAATAGTGATCCTTCACATAATAGATATTTTTATTGGCTTTTTACTATTCAAAAGTATTTTAACCCTAGACTTTATATAGGAGAGTGAGAAGTTGTGGCTCTTTAATAGCCTCCAGGGCCTCAGCTGCAGCCATAGCTTCTATAGGGATGAGATTACATAAAGGTTAAGAACAACTCAATAGTAAAATTGTGGCGGGGGGGGCATATGAATTGAAGCAGAACTAAGTGACTGGTTTGGGACTAGGTGGAGGGCAGGTCATGTGTGTGTGGGTGTGTGTATGTGTACATATGTGATGTCTTGATGATTGCCAAATACAAGAGTACAGAATATTTCAGGACCAAATTTGGTAGGTACATGGATATGCAACAGATTAAGATTTCTACTTCATTTTAAATGTCTTATTTGAAACATTTTTGTGTTTTATCTTCTGCATAAGAATTCATTAAAACTTTGTCATTAACATTATTTAGCACTGGAAGTCATATTAATATAAAGAAAATCTGTAAGACTGTTCAATCTCAGTACTTCTCTTCCTTAAATGACTCCTAGTTTTCTTTTTATTTTTTCTAAGAGAATAGAAAAAAAAGGATAATGTAAAGTTCAGCCAACAAAAATGTCTTCATTAAGATCCTTAATGAAGCACATGGGAGCCATTTATTGACTCCTCAACTATTAAGATGGAACATTATTACTGCTTTAATAGTATTTCCATTTTCATTTAGGAAATAACTAATCAAGGGATCAATGTACCAAAGACTTTATTTTCATTCCCTTGGGTCACTGCAAGTACGTATTTTAAGATGCAAAAAAAGAGTGGGGGCAATTCCCCCCTGGCACTATATGGCATGAACAATTTGAAGACATAACAAGAAGGGTGAGAGGCCAACAGCCACAGAGTCATTGCGCAGCTGCTACAGAACCAGCGAGTAAGGCTATGGCCACACCACCCCCAATGCGCCTGTGTCTAAGCAAATGAGTGGGAAGGTTCCTCTCAGGTGAGGTACTGGTCCCTTGCAGGGCCAGAAGCTTCCCTACAACGTATGTCAAGTGCCTCCACCCTGACCTGCTGTCAACCTGGGAAACATTTCTATTTCTCCAACTCACTTTGAATGCAAACTACTGTTTTCCTGGTAGTTCTCACAGCTCTGCTTCCTTTGAGGTACAGATGTGTAGCCACAGAACCCAATCAGATAACACCTATTTACATATTTATAAAGCCTCCTGTAAAATCTCCTATCAATTGTTGCTGCTATATATAGGCCTTTCAAAGGATCTTGTGGGCCCGGCGCTCTACTGCTCGGCTCCCTTCAGGAATCCTGATATATCACATAATGTGATTTCAATGTAAATGGGACCCATCACACAATCACACCACTTCACAAACTCTTTTCTGCTGGGGTAGCTTAAATCTAAACACACTCAAGCAGCTTGCTGCACTGGACCAACATTTCTTCCATGTTTAAAAAAAAAATTAAAAAAAAATCCAAAACCCTAACACAACAATGCCAGGGGGAAAAAAAAAATCTGAACGTTTTCTGCAGAAAGATGGGCCGTCTCCAAATCCTTGTGCCCTATCAGACAAATTAAAGTAAATCAAGCATGAAATGAAGCCGAAGAGCCCCGAGATAAGGCTCCTTTAAGTCGTTTACAGATTAGGATAGAAGAGGTGCATCTGGTCTCTGGCAGCGAAGGAGGCCAGTTTCTCAGCTCACAATAGCAGCCTGTGTATAGGATTACCTTACCTTGTCACTGACAAGCAAGGAGGCGCATGCAAGATGTCTGTCTCTAAGTAACTTCCTAATTTCCCTGGCTAAGGGCTCTTATTAAAGTATTAATTGTTGCAATGACAGAAATATATTTTGATAAAACAAAGCTATCTCCTCCCTCCAAAAAAAAAAAAAAATCTTACAGACTGATTTATGAACTGGTCGGAAGCAGATAAACTGGGGAGGCTGGGCACAGGGTCTGCTACCAGCAGATGAGTCTCTTCGCTTATCAGGCAGGATTCTGCCACTAGAGACAGAAGCTGATAAGTTTCCAACAGGAATTAGTGACGGGGCCAGGAAACCATGTTACTGGTTGGACTGGGGCTCTAGCAGCTGCCAAAAGGACCTTTCTTATTATCAGATGGGATTTTGTTCCTGTGAATGGTGAAGTACTCTCCAGGAGAAACTCTCCCAGAACACTCCATGATTCATGATTAAAGTACAAGAGGAGGGGGGAGTTATAAGGTTTTCATGGAAGCATCTGGAATTCTGGAGCGTCTCCCTGAAGACCTGGTCATTCTTTGGCTCTCCAAAGAGCCCTGGAAACTCCCATCGCTTTTTTTTTTTTTTTTTTTTTTTTTTTTTCCCCCTTTGACAAAGAACTTTTTCTTCTCCAGGAAATTTTATTGAAATCTTGCTTCTGTCTAAGGAAATCCTCAACTTCCACCACCACGGAAAATTGCTATCTGTTGAACATATTCATCAGTTTCAATAATGTTCAAGAGCACATCCAACAAACTATTTGATGATTAGAGCGTGGAGGTGAGAGGGAGGGTGGATTACTGATTTCTCTTACCAGGCTTCAGTCAACCCGCTGCTGCTGCCCTTTCCTGGGCCATCTCTGTCAACCGCAGTCAAACCACTGAAGAATGAAACGGGCTTTCTGAAACTGAGAATTACACTCGATTCCAGGAGAAATTACTGCGTTGGGCTGAATGGTACGTGACTGTGCCTTGTCGTCTAGCGTAAGGGGTGCTGGTCACTTGCATTTTCAATTTTAACTTCGCATGCAACATTCAGAGCGAGATAATGCCACCACAGAATTATGACTAATTGAGGTTCAACTGGATTAAATGACTCACCCAGAACCATTGGGATGATTTAATACATAATCTGGAATTATCACCAAACCCCATTTTTCTTCCCAGTGTGTGAGAAAGCGTAACTAATTTCTTCATCTTTTGATCAATGAACTCATGAAAAAGTTTTCAAACTGTTGGATGACAAAGGCATTCGTGCCCAACCTGAGATCATTCTGTGGATGTTAGTGTGTACATAGGAACAGAGTTTAGGGCATGGACACCAAAGCATCTTCTTTACTTGTTTAAATAAACTTTAAACTTGGCCTTGGTCTGACACTTTGGATCCTTCTCCTTTGCCCTCGTTCTGCTTTTTAAAAATCACCTTTCACTTTGCTTTTCCAAGTAATCTACTTCAACCTTGTTACCATGAACACTTCGATTTTATTCATTTCTGTTTACTTATTTATGTAACAATAAATGAGAAAAATTTTGTAGATAATGTTCTTTATATGTAACTAAATACAAGGCATTATATATATATACATTTATATATATTTATATGCACATATAAATATATATTTATATATACATATATTTTACATATATAAAATTTCACAAGTGTCCAATCTGACTGCAGAGGCAAGAAAGGTACATTTACTTGGAAATCTTTTTCAAGGAAGATATTGAGGAAGGATCAGAGGGTGAAAAATAAATATAAACTACAAAATGATTTTTATTTCTTTTTATTTTTTATTTAGTTGACAGATGAGAGAGAGAGAGAGATAGTGGTCCTGTCAGTGCCTCTTGCCACTGCAAAGAACTCCAAACACATGGGCCTCTTTGTGCATCTGGCTTTACTTAGGTACTGAGAATTCAAACCTGGGTCAGTCTTTGTAAGCAAGTACCTCTAACTGCTGATCCAACTTCCCAGGCCCCAAATAATTTTAAATGCTATAATTAGTATTTTTTATTTTTAAAAAGTTGAATTAAAAGACTCTACCTCACAAAGGATAAATTTTAGAATCAAATTTTATTAAGTACTGGAATATATCTCCTCTTGGTAAAACTGGTATGTGTGTAAACACAGATGAGAGTCCAGCGAAATTCACATGTCCGGAAACATACATGAAAATGTCTGTAATTCTTTTCAGTAGAGTAAGTGGAAGATAATCTTTCTCTCAGCACAGAATTGATATATTTACCAATCTGTGACCAGATGATGATATCTAACAAGTGCTCACTGCTTGCTGCTCCAACATAATGAGCTATCTTACATTATGCCAAAAAAGATAAGAGACATTCTTTATTTCTCCATTTATTAATTCTGTGAGGAGATGACATTTATTCATGATATTTACAGTACTTCTTTACACTTGACTTTGGAAAAAAGCACTTTACTCTTTTTTATATTCCTGCTTAAAAATATCATTCTGCTTATGAAAGGGCTATAATATGTTTGTTCCCCATAACGCATGTTAAACACAAGATGAAATATTCTTTATGCATATTATACCATATTTTCCCATTATTGTCACTTGAAACTTTAAAATTTCTTTATACAATAAGTATAAGATGGATTTATGGTGTGATATTTCACTGGCTTTTGTGTGTAAATTGGCTATATATCTCTCATTAATTACCTTTGATTAATCATTAGTTTATCAATACTAATTTTCTCAAAGTGTAGTAATAACATTTGAGATATAGCAGATATTTGGATATTTCTTTACTTACATGATTTTTAGTGAGGTAATGTAACATTAAATTATTTAAAAAACAGTATGATTTTAATATCACATTTTGATTGTACTAACTTCATTAGAATTTTGTAAGAAATTAAAAGAATGTATTAGTATGTATTTTATAACCTTAGAAGCTTTTCCTCCATAAAAGGCTTCTAGGAAATGATTTTTTTGAAATTTGAGTTTTCATTTATATGGTAAAAATGTGGAAAAGTAATCTAACGGCTGAAGCATTCAGGAGTGTGCTAACTGGTTGGGACAGTAGTAACACACGCTTTTAATCCAAGTAGGTTTGAGAGGCAGAGGTAGGAGGACCATCTTGAGTTCACGGCCACCCTGAGATTATATAGTGATTTCCAGGTCAGCCTAGGCTAGACGTAGACTGTAATTTAAACACTCACACACAAAATAAGGAACATGCTAAATATGCCAGTTTCTTCATAGCCACACCAATCTGACTGATATCTGAAGTTCTTGAATTATCTGTTGCTAGATTTTTTTATAGTAATGGGGGGGGGAGGCTTTTGCTAATACTAATGGAGTTAACCATTTATAGAGAGAGGATCTGCTGTATTTGTGCTTTTATTATATGAGACGTAATATAGCATCTCCTCTCATCCTCCTAGAGTCAACCTTGATGAGCAGTTATGATCATTTCATTTTGAAGAAAATTAACTTGAGACTCATAGTGAGATTAAATAAAGAGTCAGGATTCACAACCAGGATTGTCTGCGCACTTCCAAACTCCTGCATTTTTCTGTAAGCTTTGCTATTTAGAGCTTTCATGCACATGAACTAGGTTAAGATTTTTGTATGTAGTTATAAAATACATTTTTGAGAACAATCATTGGTAAACAGTAATAATGATTTATTATTATTAATACCTCTTCAATTTAGAATTTAATGATAAATTATCTAGTTAGACAATAAGGAAGTACCATTGCCACAATAATTTATGGAAAATAAATTTAGATATTAATTTGTTTTCTTTAACTATTCTCCTGTAATCCTAGTAAAGTTCACGAAGATAAGGACACAACAAACTTGTTAACACAAGTACTAGAAAGTCCTAAGGTTGCTATATACCAATTCATATACTCAACCCATTCAGGGATCCTTGTCACACACTTTGAGTTGACAAATATTGCTTATTTCTGCACGCTACTTCAATGTTTGTTGAACTTCCTGTGTTTTACCTCAAGCTAGGAAGTATAAATATCTCAAAGATCATACTGAAAAGTACTATGACCCTGATCCGGTTAATGCCATTCAATTTAAGGAGCCTTTGAAACCCTGATGCCATCATTTCTATGCTTTCTCTTTGAATAGCTTCTTAAATATAGGAAGTGTAGTTTTTCCACACTTCATTAGGAAATTTCAAATTATGCAAAGGAAATGGAGCCAAAGTTTGTCTTATGTCTTAATACCGATGGCAGCACTTGCCTATCTAAAAACCCCTTCTACGTCTCTGTTCTTGCTGCTGCTTATCAAGTCTCAGTCAACCATACTATGAGCAATCTTGGGCTCTCCTAGACTAAATAAAGACAAGATGATAATACCCTCTTCTGTCTTCCTGCCTGCAATTAAGAGGGATGAGATGGGCAGTGCTCTTGGCAGCCACTTTTAGGGAGTTGTGGAAGAAAAATGTACAAGAACCACTCCCTTGGATTTAATCCTAGGGAAGTTATCTCTAAGAAAGCCTTGAGAATGTCCAAAATATAGCTTTAAAACGGGGACAGCTCCAACCAGCTTTCTGCAGGGGAATGTTATTCATGAAGCCATGCGGTCCAAATGTCCCATGAAATAAGATGAATGCCCAGCAGTGAATGTAGTGATTAATAAGCATCAAAGTTCATCTATTTTGAACCCAGAATCAAGTTCATCAGGCTGTCATTTCAAATTGTATGCATGCATTTTAAAATGTGAGTTCTAATACTGTGTAACATTTCTATTTAACTCAGTGATAAGTTTTAAATAAAAATGTTTTAAAAGTGAAATAGCTAAAGCTTTTCCTAAGGAGTGTTAGTCATTTTATAACATGGTTATGTACTTATAAATACTACTTCTTACTATTTCCACCCTACAAATAAAGTTAAACAAATTAAGCTTTATAGCACACTCCTGGAAATTCATGAATAACATTATCATATGACCTCACATGCAGATATCCAAGTATGGCTCACTGGTGTCTTAGGGCTTATTTCAAGAGTAAAGAGCCAGGCTCGTCTTTTCCCTATCTTCTATCTGTCTTATTCCCATGGCCTTTATCTTGCTTTTTCCATAGACTATTCTCCCAAAATGTCAAAATTGTTAGGAAATTCCTTCTTATCTTCAAGTTAAGAATTTTATTATTACTCACCATCTGTAAACTAAATGTTCTCAAATCTATGATCTAGGTCAGGATAAAGGTGTTCTGTACAGCCATTTCTCAACCATTACATATCAATATTCCTTCTTGCTTAATATTAAAGCTCTGGTCTTCCATTTCCTCATCTATTTTTGAGTAGTTTTATAGGGGTGAAAAGGTAAATGTTGTACATATATTGGAGCACACACTTCTAATCCCAGCATCTAGGCAAGACACTATCGCAAGAAAATGAAAGAAAGAAAAGAAAAAAAGGAAATTTATTCTAAGAAGGAATGTAAGAATACCTGAAAACCAAAAAGTTTTCAATAATAATTGTAAAACAGCTATGAATAACAATTACTAAAACTGATAGCTTCTCTTGCTTGTTATTTATTCTTTTATTCCCCAAGTGTCACAATTATCACCTTTGAGATGTACCTATGAGATCTAAGACATTACTAAATACTTCCTTGAAGTTAAACTCTTTTTGTGATATGAGGGATTTGGCTTATCAATGTGCCTCAATGCCAGTTAAATTCCATCTTCATCAAAGGAAACTTAGCTGGTCTTACTAATGATACCAAGCTGCTCATCTGCCAATCGATAGGGCCCCACAGATGATGAGTTGTATCTGATAATCAACAGTGGACTATGAATCCATGGACAGCTAGGCACTCACCTATCCAAAGTATGGTCTAGACCGTATCTCTTTGCTTGTTGATGAGAATGTCATGTGGAGAGGACTCAAAAGCATTACTGAAGTCTGGGTAGATTACATCTATTACTTTGCCCTTATCTACATGGCCTGTCACTCTATCATAGAAGGAAATTAAATTGGCCTGGCACAATTTGCTCCTCACAAAACCATGTTGGTTGCTGCCCACTAACTTTTGCTCTTCTAGATGATTGCAAATTGATTGTTTGATGATTTGTTCTACTATCTACCTTGGTATCAAAGTTAAACTGACTGGTCTATAATTACCAGAATCGTCTTTTCTTCTCTTCCTTTTTTTTTTTTTTTTTCGTTGGGGGGAAGGGAGAGGGTAGTCACTACTTTTACTACAAATAGAAACTTTTTCTTGCCCTTCTATGTTCTACCACATATTAATGAGCAACTCATCAATCTCAATCTTTATTATATTTAAAATATATGTCTCTAATTTCTAAGTTTTGACTACTTTTGTTTTTATAAGTCTATATTCTCATTTTTCATACATTCCAATTGTGTACAAATAATTATGCTATATTGTAAACTGAATCTTTCTTTAATAATTCAAGTACTAAACAAATTTTATCTTCAAAAGTATTTCTAAGTGCATTTGTCATTCTTCTTTTGTATGTTAATCATTCTCTTCTGAGAAACCATCTTATTTTAAAACTGAGCAATCTATTTGTGTATATTTTATTGTCAGTAATTTTTACTAAATATTTTTGCATATCGTTTGATCTTTTACAGTCTTAATGTTAATGAAATGCAAATTTGTTTTATATGCAGTAAATTTTACATATCATTGCATAAGCCTATGTCAGTGTTATTATTTTTTTAAAGTATGTTCTTAATCATGGCTGCTTAATCTATGCTTGAAATTTCCAAAAAGTTATAAGAGAAAAATCCATTTATTAAACTTTGTTGTCATGAAATAAACTCTAGACAAGTCAAGTGAAGAGAGATCAATTAAATGTACTTTTAATTAAGTAAAAAAAAGAAAATAATTGCTAGATTACAAATTTAAAAACAACAATATCTCCCCTAAAAGGGACACACTAAAAGCCTATAAAACTGCTTGCGAAATTCAGATTTGTTTCTATCTACATAAAATTAGATGCCAAGATTACTTTGTTTATTCTAATTGATAAGTAAAACAGCAGTTAATATCCAGTGAAATTGAGGAGAGAGATTAAACTGTAGGAAGCATTACAGTTTAAACAAGAGCAATTATTAAAATACTGGAGCAATGAAAACATGTTCACAGTAATAAAATTTCAAATATCATGTCTTACAACAACTGAAAATGCTCCTAAAACAGCTGGAACCCTGAGGTAGACTTGCACACACCTCAGCACATTTGGAAGATAAGATTTTCATGTATGTACATCTCACATACACACACGTATACACAAAGAAAGATAAATTTACATATGATTACTAATATTTAAATGAATACATTTTAGTACAACACAGAGCTAAGTAGATAATTTTTTAATGGTTTCAAGATTATATACCTTTTTTTAAAACTTATTTTTGACAAAGTATTACTAGGATTATATACAACTTTAATGAAACTCAATGAAACATACCTTCTTACAAAGTTTATATAAATCACTTTATTGTTAAAAGTTTTATAGTTCAATTATCAATACTTACAGGCAAATAAATGTATATTGTTAGGGTACCATAATTATTATACTTTCCTCACCAGGACATCTTTTGAAGGAAGTAGGAAAACTTTAATATTTGGGTACTGTTTTAACCATGCCAGTGACAGTATATACCTCAACTATCCTTTATAACTCCACATGTGACTCTCATTGGATTATTTTCTTTAAAATATCCATTGATTTCTTGAAACCATTCTAGAAGTAAAGAGATGCTTAATAATTTTTGATGAAATCATTAGTCTTATTTTCCTTCAATTTTTTTCATTCCTCTTAGCTGTTTAAAAGTATTAGAGTACTAGCATATCTTCCTTAGTTGTACATAATTATAATCTCCAAATTATGATTTCTTTTTTTTTTTTTTTTTGAGGTAGGTTCTCATTCTAGCCCAGGTTGACCTGAAATTCACTATGTAATCTGAGGCTGGCCTCAAACTCATGGTGACCCTCCTACTTCTGCCTCCCAAATCCTGGCATTTAAAGGTGTGGTCCACCATGGCCAGCTAAATTATAATTTCAATGAACATGTTAACTAAGGCATACTTGTTCTTATTTATTGACTCAAAAATGTGTGTAGGGTTTTACAGGACAGAAATAATTTCTGAAGCAATAGAAGTTTATGTGTATATAAAAAGTTTTACAATTAGAAATTCTCTTTAATACTATAAAATGAAGATAATATATATTTAGGCAACAGCCCATACATTAACACTGCTTAAGATCTAAAGTTCTGTGTCTTGCTTTGTATTTTACTTAAGAAAAAAAAATCTCATTTTAGTTGTTTTCTTACAATAGCTGTCAAAAATTTTGACCAATAAAAATGTTATCACTCTTGGAAAAATTATATAATATACAATGTGGACAGGAGCCAGAAATAACACCTCATTTAGTTGTGAATATAAAAATAGCATGTGTTCACATTATTTAAAATAATTTCTTAAGTGTTTGTTTTATACTGAAGATCAACCTATATATGTTTATTTTCCAATATAAGCAGAATACTTTCTTATGTTTTATAAAAGTATGTAATCAATGATTTCAAACCTGTATACTTCTTATGCTGATATATGCATGCTGTATAGCAAGCTAAATAATATACTAGTTATTAGTTTCAGAAAAGGTGAAATAAGTAGACATCTCTAAATCATCACAATTATAAAAACACTGTATAGCAAATATTTTTAATATATGACATGTACTAAAATTATGAGAAATTGGAATGTAATGGTCTTAAACAAATCATTAAATGTATTCATTTCTGCAGTAAAAGAAACAATATCTATTTCACCAAAATACATAACAAATGTATCCAGTTTACAAGATTTTCTTGCCAGCATTGTTTTCCTAAGCCCTCTGAAAACTTGATTCCAATCCTATAACTGCAAAGTCATCTTTTCTAATTGTCTGTACTCCAAACTCCTCCCACCTCATATCTCCCCCTAGTAACAAATTCTTTTTATTTTATTTTATTTTATTTATTTGAAAGCGACAAACAGAGAGAGAAAGAGGCAGCAGATGGAGAGAGAGAATGGGCGAGCCAGGGCCTCCAGCCACTGCAAAGGAACACCAGACGCGTGCGCCCCCTTGTGCATCTGGCTAATGTGGGTTCTGGGGAATTGAGCCTGGAACCTGGGTTCTTAGGGTTCACAGGCAAGCGCTGAACAGCTAAACCATCTCTCTCGCCCCAGGGCATCATTTTTGTTGTTACATCTGCCATTCATAAAAATGTCTTAGGACTGTTCTATGCAAATTAGGTTAAGGCTGAAAACATGTCAGTATATGTCGGTTGAGAAATCTTGGGGAAAAAGAGTGGTTCAGAACAAACTTCATGTAGTAGTTTTGGGATATGAAAAAGAGGCAATCTAAATGTGATGAAAAGTGAAGAGACCTGGGGAAACTAATCGTGGAGTCTCCTGCTTCCATGAAATCCTTAGTCACTCCTCTTTCATCATGCAATCAGTGGATGTTTCCTGTTTATCCATCTTGCCTCTGCCTGAAATTTCATTAACTACCAGTGTATTTGAGAAGCATAAATTACGTAAAAGTTTTACATAGTTTACAAATGTGACTATCAGTTATTTTACCTTTTACTTCCTGGTGCCTAGAGCTGAAGTCACCTTGTATGAATTGTGGCAGAAAAAGAGAGCAAGTGACATTTATGCAAAGGGCACTTGGGGAGGAAGAGGAGAGAAGAGCTATTGCAGAGAACTCCAGCAGAGAGTGGGCAGAGCAGGAAAGAAGTCAGAGCGCACATTAGGACTTTTGTAAATCTTCCTGGGAGCAGACTACATGCTGAGAAATGGGGTGGGCGCTCTTTCTCCCCACATTCCTTCCACACTTCCCATCTTGTAACATGGCTCAGTATGCACAATGATTTGGGAAATTGGGTTGCATTCTTATTATCATTGTGATTGCACTTTCCCCCTATGAGACAGATATTCCTGGTTTGGCCTCAGTGACTTCTTATACTTGTAGATTCAGTTCAAATTTCTCTGCGTATCATGCAAGGCATTCGTCCATTTCCTTTCCCTACCCTTCCCTCCCACTCCACAAAGATGGACTATGCACAGGTTTTCAACCATGCAGTGTTTTCTCACAGTATAGTACATTAGCATATATTTCTCCCTCTTTATCTTTTCTGATACCTCTTACTACTTCAGTGACTCACTATGCAAAGAGCAGATGGTGAGGTATAAAGATGAAAGTCAAAGTTCTAAAGCTCAAGGAGGTGAGGAGAAAGTTATGTAAACAGCAAAATACTATTATAGTTAAAGTGGAAATAGCAGTGTATTATGCATAAATGATATCTAATTCTTTTCCAAGAATTCTGTTCTGCTTTTCATAGAGGAAATAGAACCACAGGACACCTCTCTGGTCAGTTTTTAGGTGGTCAACTAATACATATCTTTGGAAGATATTGATAAAAAGAGAATCAAGAGCTGAGTGTGGGGTATATGCTTTTAATCTCAGCACTCAGGAGGCAGAGGTAGGAATATCTGTGAGTGTGAGGTCACCCTGAGACTACATAGTAAATTCCAGGTCAGCCTGGGCTAGAGCAAGACCCTACCTCAAAAAAAAAAAAAAAAAAAAAAAGAGGGAGGATGAGGTAGAAGGTAGAAATTTTACTAAAAGACCACATGTATAGTTAATCTCTTTAACACAGATCATTAGATCATTCTTTCCATACAGATTACCTTGTATTATCTATTATTAAAGCTATAGCTTTTTTGTGTAATTATTGTATTTTTATCCCAAAACATCCCTTTGACAACTATTGAATCATATTTTTGCACATACTATGATACTCAGGATTCATTTTGATACAAATGCATTAAAAGCAATTTCAACAGAACCGAGATATACTTAACAATGCTTGCTTATAGATATCATCTTACCCAAGGGAAAACTTCAGACAAACTCAAATTTAGAGTCAATCTACAGGATAAGTAAATACTCCTCTCCAAATGTGGCATGCAAGACAGGAAAAGACTGAGGAGCTATCACAAATCATACCAGAAGATATGAAACTTAAGTGCAATGGAGAATTTTGGATATCCAGAAATAAAAAAAAGGACCTTCCAGGGAGAACACTGGGAAACTTGAATATTGTATCAAGATTTATTTCTTATTTTGGAAAATCCTAATATGTTATTGTTAGATGTCAATAGTAATAAATGAAGTCACAGGGACCCCCATATAGTAATTTTTGCTACTTTTGGTAAGCCTAAAGTTATTTTAAAACAAAAAGTGAAGCTGATATAATGGTGTCAGCAGCTTGTTTGCAGAAACTACACAAATTTTTCAAAGCTATATTTTCTATATAGATCTGAATAGAAAAAAGTTTTTAGACTCCTAAGCAATAGCAGTGATTCTCAAACTAATGTGATTCAGAATCCATGGGGATTTTGTTAAAATACAGACAGCTCTATTCTACCCCCTCCCCGGATGTTTTAGTTCAGGAAGTTGGAGGTGGCATCTGAGTATTCTCTAATAAGTTCCCATGTAATGTTGGCTGTTGTTGGTCCAGAGACCAAATTTGAGAAGCACTGACCCAGAGATCTTTTTCAAGGGGCAATGTGAAAGACCAAAAGTAGAGAAGGAATGAGAGGGCATTAGGGGCAGAAGGCATGTAGAACATTTGGAATTACTGGCATAGTTTGTGTGATAAATTCAAAGGGAGAAATGATAATAATGCCTGTGATGAAGATAAAGGTCCTGGGGCTGAGAAGACATGACTGCAGATATGACATAGAAGGGGTGAGGAGGCAGGGTATCCACAAGTCAAAGGAGACACTGGAATTTTAGCTTGGGAAAGGGCTCAATGATGGATTTCATTGCAGGGTCTAAGAGTATAGCTGACTTGGAAGACATTTACAAAATTCAGTTTTTGATATGTTGAATTTGAATCTAAGTAACTTCTTTTTCCAAAGACTCAGACTTTTCTTTGATATTCTATTGGTAAGATTTTCTAGCAGGTGTCAGTACCTCCAGGAATCACTTCTCTCTGTTATGCAAGGCAGCTGCTAAGGTAAATGTGTATGTGCCAGAGAGACTAGAAGCTCAGATCCTTATGGAAGACTGGACTTCCAACTCCTGGAAACTTCCTGGAAATCTCAGGACCAACTGTCTACTGGAAGAAGAAAATTTGAACTGTGAATGGAAATCCTTAGGAAAATAGATTGGCAGGCCTTCCTAAAAGGATAAATTGAAGCACAATGAAGTTCTTTAAGCACATTTAAATCCTATATCACCTCTTTATAGATGTTGCTTCCTAACATCGAAATGAGGGCATCAAGGAGGAAAATAATGATGGTTAAGGAGCTAAATCAACTAAAAATACCATAATATTTTAGCAAACAAGTCATTGAGGATTCTGAACTACTTCATTGATATAGGACATGAAGTACTATTTATTTGTATACTTAACTTTAAAGAATGAAAACCACATAATTAAAAAAAACTAAAATCTAAAAAATTCTACTTGTATTTATAATAATTTCATAACATAATTTAGCTAATCAGAATCATTGCTAATTATCTAATTATAATTACTACTATTCAGAATAATCTTAGTGAAAGCTTATAGGCCAGAATGTTTAGGTATATTATTATAATTACTACTATGAAAATTCTGTTAAATAAAATTAGTGCCTTGAGGTGAAAAGGCTGTGTACAAATAATAAACTCTCACAATCTGTCTTTCCTCTGATCTGATGAGTCCTATAATAGTCTCTGCCTTTGTGTATTTGATACTTTTGTTGATCTTTAAGCATAGAGACATTTTTCCTGCATAAGTTATTTTTCCAAAAAGGAATCTATATTATTCTTCCCAATGAAGTAAAACAAATGCAGAACAGTTTTGTATAAAATCCAATTTTTCCAGGTTCACATATTCTCAGTTTGTTACCATTTCTCCCAGTACTAGAGACAATTGGAAAACATTGCAACATTAGTGGCATGTAATTATAACACACTGTAAAAAACTCTTGGTGTTGGGGCAATATATATATATATATATATATATATATATATATATATATATATATGCATTTGACATGAAAATAACCTTCAATATTTTTTTAAAAAGCCTAACACATGAGAATTTGTGGAAACCAATGTGTTATGATTAATTATAATGGCCAATGTGCACCTCTAGGTACACAGCAAATTAGAAAACATATTTGATTTTCTTTGTTTCAACAGTGTTTGTTAAATTGATTCATACTTTCCATAATGTTTGTAGACTTTGAAAAAGTGGACCTAACCTAAAAATTACCTGTAAAGGAGAATTCTGAACAAATCTAACAAGAGTTGTAGGACATTTGCAATTCGGCTTGGAATATGGAAAATGTAATGGCTTCAACTGCTATTGCCACAAATATTTTATGCCAATTAAGATTCTAGAAGATAAATTCCATGTACTTAAATACTATGCATGCATTCTTTTTTATAAAAAATCCCAGTGTTTGCTTGCTTATTTATTTATTTATTTATTTATTTATCTTTCATGTAAACTACAACTACTCACTTTCTGCTAAAGAGAATTTTTTTTTCAAGGTACAAAGAAGGAAAAAAATCACCATTCAATCCTGTTCCTCTGGCACTAAGAGTTAAGATAGAAAAATAAATATCTTCAAAAATTATTTGGCTGTAAATAGCCCAACTCTTCATTTGAGACATCCAGCCATCCAGCTATTCTTTTTATTTGCCATTAATTACAAACAAATTCATCTTTCTTTTGTGAAGTCTGAAGTTTGTTATTATTGTTAGATAACTTACATTCAAACTCCAACACAACAACAAAAAAAAGCAGAAGCCAACATTGAAATTCATCTCACAGTCCTGAATTTACTTAACGGCCAGCCTGTGCACTGTGATAAACGAAGTGATGATCCGGCAACATGTCTTTATCCATGGCTTGCTTTAATTAACGCTGGCTTGTTTGTTGAAAAGATGATTAATATGCCAATGAAAATTGCATAATTGAATACCACAACACTGGCACAATCAGAAAGACACATGCATTTTTTTGATTAACATTTATTATTATTATTATTATTGTGCTTTTTAATGTACTCTTCTTACTATGAAATGATGCAGTTCTTTGACCAAAGGTGAAAGAAAACAGGGCTGAGGGCATGGTACTTCAGAAGCAAGAGGGAAGCAAAACATGGTTTAATAAAAATGAAATAGGCCCTTGGTTCAAATGGTCCTCAGCATTTCAATAACCAGGCAACTGCCAAATGAAGGTGCATGCCAGCCATGTATGAAAATGTGTTATTCTGGCTGATGGTGGAGAAATCAAGAGACAAAGATTTCTAAGAACACAAGAGATTTCAGATCTCAAGAACAGTTATGGCTGAGCATGATGGTGCATGCCTTTAATCCCAGCACTCTGGAGGCAGAGGTAGGAAGATCGCCATGAGTTCGAGGCCACCCTGAGACGACATAGTTCATTCCAGATCATCCTGGGCCAGAGTGACACCCTACCTTGAAAACCCAAAACAATAAAAATAAAAAAAACAGAATAGTTATGTAGGGTTTATATATCTTTGATATAAAGTTATATAAAATGATTTTAAGCATCTCAAATTATTCTAATATTAAAATTCGTAATACATAATATCCGATCTTAAATACAAATTTTAAACAACTATAAATCAAGACAGCTCTCAGTGAGAGCTCATCTTAATGTAATGTGACAATTTTTCATGTATCATTTATACTAAATGTTCATTTTACTTTTATTTCATTCACTCCAATGGGTTGTTTCCCAGATGGGCCTGGTTCTCCATTCAGTTCTTAGGATTAAAATGTAAATGAGGATACATCCATCCTTGCATTCAAATTCCATACTGTAGGCATATATTTCCAAATACTTCAACACAGGTTGGATACTGTTTCCAAAGTAGATCAGTGTCACCTACTTAAATTTTAAGTTGGTAATGAAGTACATGTATGTACAAAATGTGGACGAGCAGAGCTACAGTAGTGAAAGTTGAGGTGAGAGTTTTGGTTTCTTTGCTACACTCCCATCTTCCCAGCCCCTCCCCAAAAGACACTACTCTCTAGACTGAAGAATTTTAGTTGTTCACTATTGCTTTTTACATAGAAATAACTCTATAGAGCCATTTTTTAGCAGGAAGGAAAGATTTTCTAAAAGTCAGTATGTGAATATAAATGATAAGACCATTACATTAAGAGTAAAAATGAGGACTGAAGAGATGGCTTAGTGGTTAAGGTGCTTGCCTGCAAATCCTAAGGACCCATGTTCAACTCTCCTGATCCCATGTAAGCCAGATGGATAAAGGTGAGGCAAGCATAAGGGTACGCATGCCCATTAGGTGGTGCAATCATCTGGAGTTCGATTTCAGTGGCTAAGGCCCTGGTACACCAATGTTCTCTCTCTCTCTCTCTCTCTCTCTCTCTAAAATAAAAAAAATTAAAAGTTTTAAATATCAAAAATAAATTTGCATTTTAAAAGACAACTAACAAATACTACACTTATTAGAGGGTCATTTCTTTGAAAACTATACACTCAAGAGCTATAGAAGGGATGGAGAGATAGCATAGCAGTTAAGGCACTTGCCTGAGAAGCCTAGGAATGCAAGTTTGATTCTCCAGTACCCACATAAGCCATATGCACAAGGTAGCACATGCATGTGGAGTTAATTTGCAGTGGCTAGAGGCCATGATGTGCTCCCATTCTCCTCTCTGTCTGTTTTTATCTGCTTCTCTCTCTATCTCATAAATAAATAAATAAATAAAATAAAGGAGCTACACAAAAAAAAGACAGATCAGACAATTGATTGGTATCTTACTTTCTAAGAATTATTAGATTCTTTCCTTGGGCTGAAAACATAACTAAGAATATGACAGAAGAATCAGAATTTGATGATTTTAAGTGAAAGAAAAAAGACAACTATTAAAATGTAACCTTTTTCTTGTCATGACTAAAAATAAAGTCACACTATCTTACTAAGCCCATTGTTTGCTGAGTTTCTTCTCAATTGAAAATATTAACCACAGGATTTCTACCTAATTCTTTTCCTGCAGATATGGTCATGTTGTGGCAGTTAGTGCTAAGGACCCAGGACACCAGGTTCATCCACTGGGCTCCACAGGCCTGTGTCCTTTCTACTGTGGACTCATCTTCAGATTCCTCTAGAAAAGAAGCATGTTGTCTTATGTTGTGGTGAATAAACTATGTCAGAATCAACTGCTTCCATTCAGATAACTTGTGAATACTGCAGACAGTTCTTAAGGCAAGGGTGAAATGATAATGACACGCCCAAAGAGGCAGGATACAAAGATTCCAGTGCAGAATGAAGTAGAAGGCAACAATCCACGATGGACTGGGAAAGGGTAAGTCTTCCTTGAGAGAGATCGGAAGGCACAGATAGTATATAAGGCCCAGCTAATTCGCAAACTATCTCTGTCCCTCAAATTCTTTAGCCTGAATGAGTTTCTAACCCCTCTAAGCCCGAGTTTCTTCCTCTGAAAATTGGCAATGACGAAGTTCCAAAAGCGGCAGAAGCTATTAACTCTCATTATTTGTCCCTATCTTTATTATTATTAATATGAACTTTACAGTATGAATATATTACATATTAGTCATATTCCCATCAGGCTATATTCTTAAAGCTCCTCTCCCTGGCCCCCATTACACTGAGGACCCTCCTCAGTGGTTATTGGTATTCACTGTGGAGTCATGAATGTACCATTCTGTCTCAGGATATACCTTCCCACCATGTGGCTCTTACAATCTTAATCAATGTTCCCTGAGCCTCAATGGGTGTGTTATTTTTCTGATATTGAGCTTTTTGCATCCTCTGCATCCTCTGAATTTCTCCTTCGACATAATTTTAGTCTCCATAGTGTCTACTACCATCTCCCACAAGGAGGTTGTCAGCAATGAGAGCAGCATTTCTATTTAAATTGCCACTTTCTCTGTAGTGTCTCCTAGGTACTGGTATATGTGATAGAGATGACTCCTCTGGCATTTGTGACTTATTAGCCTATTTTTTTCTTGTCATTCTGAAAGTATTCACTAACATCTCTAAAATCAGATTTACCAACCAAGAATGAGAGAAGGTAGTGTCAAAGGAAATAAGGTTAGCTATTTCAAAGATGTTCTGATGGGCATACCCTCTCTTCTTAGATGAAGAATAATGTTATCTTCTCTATAGAGTTGATGACCTTCCTATCCACTGGGTTCAGATTTGGGTCTCAGTACTAGTTACAAGTTCCCTTCCACTGAGCAGCCTCATATCCAATCAGAGAGCAATTAATTACCCCCATAGCTTGCATGCCACTATTGCACAGTTGGGTATATCTCGCCTGGGTGGTTGAATTTGTAGCTTGCAGGTTCCACTGTAGTTCACATTGTTGGTGACCATTGTTGCCCAGCAGCTTGGATAGCACTTTCCAGTACCGTAAGTGCTAGCCAGCAAGAAGCTGGCTTCTCAGTTCCAGTATGACCTCTCAATTCCCTGTGACTACAGGTAGTCTTTAGCAATTGGGTTAAGACCCAATTTAGCTCCAGTGAGTAATCAAGTACTGAGGTATTTTTTTTTTTGGCCCCTCATATGTCTCCCTAAAAACAGCTCTCTGTGTGCCCCTATTTTTTTAACTTTGGTGTCCCTGACTTTTTAATAAGGCACACAATTGCCTGAAGTAAGTTCCACATTTTCCAAACTCTTCTGCAGATTAGTGTGTCCATATAAGGTAAATTCAGCCAAACACTGTTAAGTTAAAAAAAAATATGTTTACTTTTAAGAGGTCTCTGTATAATATGATAAGAGGTAAAAAGAAAAGGGAGAACCATACTTTAATCTTGCTTTATTCTTGCTGGCTGGAATCAGAAGTGATGGCTGGGGTATAAGCAGCCATTGTGACTCTTGAGATGGAGACGTATGATTGAAGACAGCACCACGTAACAGAATGAACCTGGATGCCTGCCAGTCATGGGTTGCTAACTCTAAACTTCACATGCACCAAAAAAGATAAACTTCTTTCTTATATAAGCCAATGTTATTTGGAGGTTTCATTTTCTTGCAGATGAAACACACAGTTCATATTAACTGATAATCTTAATGTAAACTGGAGACATTAGTTGATAATGATGTGTCCATGTTGTTTCATCAGTTGTAACAAATATGCCCTGCTAGTGAAGGGTGAGAAAGCCTGTTTACATGGAAATAAGTTGTATATGGTATATCACTGTACTTCTATCTCATTTAATAGAACATCCAAACTGCTCCAAAAATAACTTATTTATTCCATGCATTTACTTCACTTATCCCACACAGTTTTTAAAATTCCTGTTATGTTCCAGGCATTGACACAGGGTGAGGCTTGGTAAAATCTGGCCCCTCATCTGCACCATTGTCTTCACAAACATTTTATGGCTGCCCTTGCACAATAACAGTGTGTCTGTTTCCTACTAGTCTTTTATATAAATCATGAACTAGTCTCTGTGTTAGAACCACAGAGCTTTCATGTAGAAGGGAAGACGTATGATGAAGAAATGAGAAGTTGGATGTATAACATAACTCATTGCATTTTTAAACACTCACCTAAATAGTAAGTTAATTAGCTATGGAAAACACACACACATAAAAAAAATACAGGGCTGGAGAGATAGCTTAGTGATTAAGGCATTTGTCTGCAAGGCCAAAAGATGTAACTTTGATTCCCCAGGATCCACGTAAGCCAGATGGACAAGGTGGCACATTCGTCTGGAGTTCGTTTGCACTGGCTGGAGACCCATTTTCCCTCTCCTCTCTCTATCTGTTCTCTCTACCTCCTCTCTCTACCTCTTTCCCTCTCTCTCAAATATATAAATAAAATACTAGTGCAATGTCATTAGATACAAAATTTTGATCACAGCTTTGCTCTGGATGCTTTATATAATTTAACATCACATAGAGTTTCCTTACAAAGGAGAAGAGCAATAGAAAGGCTAACATGAATCTTTCCCTAGTCCATCTAACAAAAAGACATTTTTCATTATAAATAAATGAACTGGCACCTTGTTATACTCATCTGTCCCTTGTGAGCTTGGTCATGTGTCTGTGATCTTAAATTTGAAATTATTTCATATTGCTATACAATGGCTACCCAACTGAGTTAAATGTATTTCTATTATATGAACATCAACAATGATATGAATGCATTTTATTTGCTCTTTTATGTGACACTGATAGCAAAAGATCTTGACTTAAGTTTAAATTTTTAATATTTCTTAGTTTCAGAAAATGCAAACAATCAATTTTCTAGAAAAACAGAAATCAAGGACACTTGTCAGGATCAATCTTCCATGATCAAAATAATTTCAACTCTCCAAAGTTCTAGCAGAAGGTCTGGGAAAAGACTCACACACACACACACACACACACACACACACACACACACACACTCCTAACTTGGAAAGATTTTACAAAGTGAGTGGAAAGATCACAGTACAGCACTCAGAAAATCTCTATCATATCCCAGGTAGCAACACAAATATATTACATCAAAATATCCAGGAGGCCAGGCGTGGTGGCGCACGCCTTTAATCCCAGCACTCGGGAGGCAGAGGTAGGAGGATTGCCGTGAGTTCAAGGCCACCCTGATACTCCATAGTGAATTCCAGGTCAGCCTGAGCTAGAGTGAGACCCTACCTCGAAAAAACCAAAAAAAAAAAAATATATATATATATATATATCCAGGAGGGTGCTTATTGACTAGAAGAGTCCATTCCAATAAGGTTCAAGTAACTTCTCAGGGGATTATCACCTTCTCAATTCTACAAGTAGGATTATGAGTCACATGGAAGGGAAAAAATGACAATCAGAAGGATCCATTTCTGAGAAAAAAAAATCCTTTTAGAAAGATGGCTCCGTTTTCTCATCCCTGGACCAGCTTTGCCTGTGAATTATCCTGAGCCCTAGTGATGGATCTCTTATTGAACTTGCTCCAGTATCAAAAACTGGCCATTCTCAGCCAAGTAGATGGTCAGCATAAGTTGTAATGCACCAATTATTCCTCAAATTTTAATGAAAAGAAGCTTATATTACTACTCTCCTGGCTTTCCTCCTGCCATCCGATAGTTCCTTGCCATTCTACTTGGCTGGATCCTCTTATCCCAATCCATCCTTAATTATCAGGGTTATATTCTCTTCACAGGCCATATTTACTTACTCAATATTCTTATCTCTTTTCCTTGCCTTCAAAGCCTTTAATGATATCCTTGGACTTCTCTCACTCTGGTCTCTGGCTACTTTCCCCTCTTCTTAACTGCTGCTTCCCTACCGTTTTTTTAACCTCTGAATCTGATGGTCCAGACTTATTCTCCCTCACAAGGTGGCTAAAATGGCAGCATTGTCAAAAATCACACCTGGCATTTTATTTCTCATTGTAAATAAAGACCAGGGGTAGTAAATTGAGCACTGATACTGCCACTGCATCTCTGCTGGCTTGAGGCTCTAGCTTTGCTTGGCTGGACCTTTGGGTCCATATATGGGCAACAATTAAAGCTTAGGCCCACATGAAGAGGACAGAGGAAACTGAAGCTACTCCATGAAGCGAAGCCCTTCTGTGGACTGTGCAGTTCCAGGGATGTCTGTTTCTCTTAACATGGGTTCTATGTGGCAAAATATGCATATCATCCCACAGCGTTAGCACTGAGCCTTCAGGTTACTTCCATAATAGGGTAGTAGTAGAATTTACACTGTTATCTTTGTGGGAATCTCAATGTTCTTTGATAAAACAGAACCAAAAATTGCCCAGGATTGTAAGATCTTTAGGGCAGTTATAGATGCAAGTTTAATGACTGTTAGGAAAGATGTGTTCTACCCTAACTACCCACAATTTCCATCGGTGAAATCCTCTGAAGATAAGTTCATGACCCAAAAAAAGAATATACATAGATACATACAGATTCATTAGATTCATAAGAAAACAGGAAAAATCTCCCATGATCTTCTGGTAAAGACACAAGTAATTACTGTGTGACAGATATTAAGTGGTCTTGTAAAATCCCCATAGTAATTCAGTGAGTAGATACAAAGAAATCTTCTTACACTTGAGACAACTGACATATATATATATATGGGAGGGTTCAAGGTATGGTCTTGCTGTAGCACAGACTGCCCTGGAATTCACTATGTAGTTTCAGGGAGGTGTTGAATTTATGGTAATCCTACTACCTCTGCCTCCACAGTGGTGAGACTAATGGTGTGTGCCACCACACCTGGCTGATTATAAATAGTTTTTAATGATTCAAAATAAGAATGTTTAAAATAATTGCTAATATAAAATAAATAAGCATAAAATTCTTAAGAGTGAAATAAATCACTATTAAGACAAATCTAAGAACTGAAAATAAAGGCATCTCTAAAAATGAATACATTAAATTAAAATCTCACAGGAAAACTAAAACATTGATTAGACTGAAGTGATGAAGAATAGCAAAAAAGGAATATATATTTCTTAAGATACATGGACGCAGAATGACCAGTTCATGTCCCTAACATGAGTTCTAGAAGAAGAGAATAGAAAGAAACAGGAATAGAAATGTTTATATAGGTAATGGATACTTTTCTCTAGAATTGATAAATGAAGTTTTAAGTATATTTGTGTGATAAAAATCACATAAATATAATATAGCAATAAATGGATGAGAATCAAAAAATTAATTTATGCTTTAGAAAGCTGAAAGTTTCCCATTCCAGAAATAATTAGCAATTTATCTTAGAAATAAGAAATTTTAAGTATGAGGAAACAATAGAGAATAAGAATGCAAGTTAATAAGTACATCAATACAAGATTACATTCAAATACATATTTTCCACACAACATATTATGTATTATATATTTCTAAGACACAGAAACCAAAAGTAAAATATTGAAACAAAATGTAAAATTGTAGTGTCTTGGGCATTAAACCATTCTAAAGTTTCATCAGTTTTGGAAGAACCTTGATATTTACTGTTGTTAGACTCTGCTGATGTGATAAATATCAAAATGAACATCTGAAATAAGCTATCAATAATAGAAACAAAACATGTATTTTAATGAAACAGGGGAAGAAAAGGATACAAAGCATAATGAAATGATTATTGAAACAACCATTCAATAGGAAATAATTTTTCTTATATATCCTTAAAGCACAACCTTGAAGTATAGAAAACAAAAAGTCAAGAAGTAACAAATAACAAGCCCAAAATACAGCTTATTTAAGAATGGAAAATCTGACCGTCTATCAGATTCAACATATAATTTATCCTGACATGGAAGGTGCAATTAGCTCTTCTGGTTCATGCCTATATACCAGGTTTATCAGGCAGGTACTGACCTGGTGTAATCCCAGTTACCTTTTGGGATGATTTTGGTCTCAGTTATGCTGCCTGATTGGGTCGTGCTGTGGGTTCAAGTAGGCATGGCCGGGTCCCTGGACCGCTGCTCAGTTCACTGAAGCTGGACACTGACAGTGGGGGAGAGGAAGCTGCCGATGCTGCTCTAGTTCTCTCGCTGTTCCACGTGTTCTTCTACCTTGTGATCTGTTCCTCCGTTGTTCACTGCTGTTCTCCCTTCATGTTTCTTGAGTTTGTGGAGAGCTCTAGTGTGAGTGGAAAATCCCCTCACCTGGCTTTTCCTGCGCCTCAAGCCAAGCCTTGTGGACCTCCCAGAGCTGCTTCTGCCAGCCTGTGTGGGCTCTGGATGCTCTGGATCCCTCCTACTTCTCCACTGCCGTTTCAATTTCCTATACACCTCACTTTTTAGTAAAAGTATGTATTTTGCTGTTTTGTTTTTTTCGCTCTTTCCCCCCTATGCTGCTTTGGTGGGGTACCTACACCACCATCTTAACCAGGACGTCCCTGATGCCCCCAAAACATTATAGGCCATTGCCGAGGCCCTTGGTTTCCCACTAGGAATAGATGGTCAGACCCTATTGCTGAAGACTCCACATACTTTGGCTGGAAGGCCACTGAGAAATTCTGTTGGAACTGAGCTGATAATCTCCCTCATGTAGACCAGCTGACAGAAAGCTGGAAGAAGCCATTCTGCATGCCGTTCAATGGAACAGAGAGAAACCACCACTGAAGATATTCAACAGTGGACACTGCAAGCCTTATAATTGGCCAACCAGGCCAAATGAGCCAACAGGTGCAATAGTGGCACGTCTGTCATGGTGGAAACCAACTGCCCTCCAATTGGACTGGAGGCCCGTTCCATGGAAGGAAATACATCCCTGATACTGAAAACTTAAAACAGGGTTGTTATGAGCCCTAGGCGTGTGCTTATCAAACTGCCCAGTAAGCACTTCTCTTAATATTCATACCCTTACATTAATGGTACTCTCATTTTGGATAGAGAATCTTCTCTTTTCAGATGGCACTGACCTTGGGACGACTCAGAAGGTATCATAGTGCTGGAGAGAAGTGACTGGAGTACTGAGTAACATCTCCATCACACCTTCCAAGGCTCAGGGTCTAATGCAGAAGAGGTGGTGGAAAGAATGTAAGAGCCAAAGGAAGGGTAGGACTGCTTACAATGTGCTCCCTCCAGACATAAAATGGCCTGGATATCCATGACCTCATAGTGCCTGACACTACCTATACACGACCATCATAAGAGGAGGAAAAGATCATGACATCAAAATAAAAGAGAGACTGATTGAAATGGGGAGGGGATATGATGGAGAATGGAATTTCAAAGAGGAGAGTGGGGGGAGGGAGGGTATTACCATGGGATACTTTTTATAATCATGGTAAATGTTAATAAAAACTGAGACAAAAAGTCAATGAATTATCAAAGTTAACAAATTCATGCTCATATGGGAGATATAAATGCACATCTTACCATAGTTGATAAATCAAGCAGAAAAAATTTGGAAGATCAAATTAAAAGATTCTATCCTGTGTAGTCCTCATCTTATTCTTATAGAATACAGATACTTGTGGTGTATGCAATGTTGATAATAACTTGTGCACTAGAACTCTGAACATTAGATATATGCCAAATCCAACCTGGATCTTTGTCCCATTATTTGTAGCAGGAAGGTTTTATGTTTCTTAAATGAATTGGTGCAATTCACTCAACAGATGCATTAATATTTCATATGCACTGAACTGTGTCTCCTCAAAATTCATGTGTTTGAACCTGTTTTACTGTGATAGTATTTGGCTATAGGACCTCTGTGGAATTAATCAAGGTTAAATGAGTTTGACATCTGTATATATGGCCCTGATCCAATAGGAGTAGAATCCTATGTGTAGAGGAAGAGAGACCAGAGCACAGGCTATTTCTTTCTATAGCTAACACCCTGAAAAATGGTCACGTGAGTACAGGTCTAGAAAAAGCTCATTTGCGACAAGGAAGACACTGACACCTGGGCTCAGATTTTTGACCTCTATAACTATGAGGAAATAAATTTTTTGTCATTGAGACTACTCAATCTAAGGCACCATATTACGGTAGCTCAAACAGACTAATACAGAAGCAAACACATAATGAAGATTAAAGAAAGCAACTTGGTCCAAGATAATGAAAATATTGCTCAGATACTTTAAGGATAGTACAGCTTGTTCTCCCTGGGATAGGAAATCACTCTTTTTTGTCTCTTTCATTTTTGTTGGCATATTTATTTATATGTAGTATGTATTCATGTGTATAAATATGTTCATTTGTGTGAAGGTACACATATGTGTTCATGTGTGCACATATGTATGCAAGTTTAATGATAGCCTCAGTGGCTTTCTACCTTATTTTTTCAGCTCAGGTTCATTCACTGAATCTAGAGATCCCCAATTTGGCTATGTCTACTAGCCAGAAAGCCATAGAGTTCTTGTCTCTGCCTTCCCAGTGCCAGAGTTACAGGCGCACAACACCATGCCTGGCTTTCACATGTGTGTGGAGGAGCTGAACAGGTCCTCCTGCTTAGGGGGCAAGCACATTACACACTCAACCATCTCCCTAGACTTGAAACCATTTTTATTGTGACATTTGCTGCTACTTATTTTGTCAACTTGTCTTTTTTGAAATGTTATTCCTGAGTGTCATTATTCATTAACTCAAGAAACATGTATTGTCTGCAATTATCACTTATGCAAACATGGCTTCTCCCTACAATAGTATCTCGTCAGGTTTTGGCAGAACAGGTTTTTATTTTCTTACATTACATTCTAGTCTAGTATACTACTCAATATTTGTACTCAATCAATACTGATTAAAAAAAAGAAAATCTACTGATTAATAAGAATTTGTATCAGATTCTTACATTTGTCGGGTTATGGAAAAGGTTTACTTATCAGCTAACGTTTTAGGGTGAAGTTTATGAGGCTGGGGAAAGTGTGGCAAGAGAGAAAAACTGCCTCACCACTTCAGCAGAAAGAAAGCAGCAATAGCAAGCACTTGAGTGCAGTAAGCAGGACCTTACAGTAAAGCACTAAGGCCCACCCCCAGTGAGAAACTTCCTCCAGTAAGGCTCCACCCCCAGAGACATCACAAACTTCCCAAACAATGCCACCAGCGAGGGATTAAGCATTCTAACACACAAGGTTATGGGGGGCATTTTTACATTCAAACTACCACAGGAGTCAATTAACAATAATTTTTCTCAATATTTCTCCTTCTCTGATGTAACACATGCATCTGCAACATACAGTGATTATGGTGTCAGTACTGCAAGAATATTTTGATACATTTATATTCATAGGCCCATAGTTATGCAATAGATCTGTAATATGAAGTAGGAGATGCATGCATGGATGTTGGGAAAGGAAGGTGCAATGATTCTAGAAAGAAGTGGCAAATTAGATAAAGTACCAACACTGCCTAGGTAAATATTCCATTATTTTTTTTCTTTTGAACATCACACAGTTCAAACAGCCAAGCATAAAATGCACAGTGCTCCCTGAAAATTATAAAGTGTATCTGAAAATGTATCTTAGCCAAATGAAGCTAAGAGCCACTCTTCCCATGGAAAAAAACACTGACAAGAAAACAATGCACTACCATAATCACCTACACTGCAAAGATTATCATGGTAATAACTGTGCTCACAAGTTCATGCCTACCTACTGCACTAGTTGATTTTCACTTGGGTACAAATGATCTGCCAACATTTCAGTACCATCATTTATGCAATGTAACAAAAACATCTGAAATGGAAAGGTAGTAATATAAGCCAGATAGCTAAGACATACAAATATGGAATACATTTTGTATTATAGCTCTAAAAAAGTACTAGTCAGTCAACTTATAGCCCCTCAAAAGAAAAGCAAGAGCCCGCTTCACATAGTGATAACATGTTCCAAAGCATATCTTCAGGTTGTATAAAAAGCAATAGTGTAGCTGGGTGTGGTGGCTCATGCCTTTAATTCCAGCACTCGGGAGGCAGAGGTAGGAGGATCACCATGAGTTCTAGGCCATCCCAAGACTACACAGTGAATTCCAGGTCAGCCTAAGCTTCAGTGAAACCAAAAAAAAAAAAAAAAAAAAAAAAAAAAAAGGCAATAGTTTAGATGCTCTCAAACAAATAGCATCTAATGCTTTTTATTCCCTAAACTCATACATTCTTTATATACAGCAACAATGTAGCCAATGAACTTGAAAAAATGCCATAACTTCTTTATTATTTATAAGGCCTGATTCGTAACTATAATGCTTCAGGAATTATGACATTAAATATTTCACTAGTTGTACAGGCTTCAACTAAGTTATATTTATGTTAAAATGAATTATGTAGATATTACCATTATTTAAATGTTTTGGAAAAGCAAGACATGTTTAGCTATTATGTTTTATGAGAAAGATACAAAAATCAGAGCCAGAAGAGAGTAACAGCTACATTTCTTAAAATAAACTGTCCCTCAAAGACCTTACAGAAAAAATTAATAAATGAAAAAATAAAGATCAAACTCCATTAAAAATAACACAATAAGTTTTTAAAGAAAACATAAATATTAATAAGAAAGAAATCAAGTAAAATGGAAACTACTCCATGTCTTTTGTTCATTTTTTCTCACATTAAATTAGTTTCTACACATAAATCAGAATTTTAAACTTTGATGTAAGAGTCCTAAAATTGGATCAAAGTAAAATTAACCTAAGAGTAAGAGAATCAAGACTTTGCCATTTGCAGGTCGGCTAAGAACATGAAACATAATTTAAGGTTTTATAATCTCTGAGAGCAATGCTTAGATGGGAAAACTACACTTCCTGCCAAAAGTATTCCCTTACTTGTATGATTATAGAGGACAACCTGAAAGAAAGAAAGGAATGCATAAATTATCCTTGATTCTTTCTTAATTATCAGAAAACCATTTTGTAGTAAAAAATGAGATTCTTTTGTTGTGTTTAAAGAGCTTCTCACCTCAGGGCCTTAGTTCTTAGAGGAATAGCCGTAAGCACAGACCAAGATTTGAAGAAGGACCTTGTGGTGGTTTGAATAGAATAGATGGCCCACAATATATTCAATTGTTTATTTGTTTGTAGTTTGCATCTCTAGCCACCTGGATGGAGGCAGTGTCAGCGCATGGATCTTAAGGTGTGGTGGTGGGTTTCAGATTTCAATCTAAAGATATGCAAAGTGTACCTAGCTGGAGTTCCTGAAGTGTGCTGTGTGGCTTTAGGCTTGTACCTCTCTCTCTCTCTCTGCTTGGGCCTGTGAAGGCAGGCCAGCTTCTTCTGCCACTTACAGAACCTCCCCTGGATCTGTAGGCTTCAATAAATATCCCTTCCTCCATAACTGTGCCGGGTCTGGAAGTTCATCTCAGTGAACCTGAAGCTGTCTGCTACAGAACTTGGTACCAGGAGTGGGGTGAGTGAACCTGACCATGTGGATGTTGATCTTTTGGAACCTTTGTTTTGGGGGAATAGACATGGACTTGGTGCTTGCAACTGAAGATGGCTTCTGGAGTGGTAAGCCAAGTGTTATGGAGTATTATGATGAGAGTTTGAGAATTCTAAGTGTAGACAATATTGAACTCCGAGGCTTGGTTTATGAGCTTTCTAAGGGGAAGGAAAGACTGAAGAGGACTTTGTTGGAACTGGGCTACTGGCATAAGGGCTGGCTGCATCCTGCTGCCCAGGCCCAGAGAGTTTGATCAAGGTTAAATTTGTAATGGACTGATAAACTTGGCTAGAGATATTAGACTGAGAGATTTAAGATTTTAAGCTGAAAAACCTCAAGCAAGTTAAAATTACAGGCACTGAGACTGGTTTTTAGGTTACTGAATCTGCTATTGCCAAACACATTAGCAATCTTAAAGGAAGATGGTCCAATTGCTTTACTATGGAAAGGATGCCTGAGGAAAGACTATCATAGAAATGCAAACACTTTCGGAAAGAGTTGACTGGAGAAGGAACCTGCTTTTCAAGGTTATGATTTATTTTGTCTGTGAATTAAGAATATGGCTGTGTCTTGCACACCTGGTATTGGTTTCAGAAGCATGAAAAATGCGAGGAGTGGTCATGAATTACACATGCTTCCAGAAGCTGCCACTGAGATGTGGCATGAGGTAGGGCCTGATGCCCTGATAGGCTGAAAGAGCCTTTGGAAGATGGACCGTGGTTTGCACGAAGACCTCAAGATGTTTTGGATATACCAGGACTATGCAAGCACTACCATAGAGCACACTGTTGGCCTGAGATGGAAGTGTTCCCATGCTACTCTGCCCAGTTGGAGGGGCAGAATTGGAAAATCTGGAGACTGTCAGTCTTTGGTTGTATTGGACTTGAACTGCAGAAGTTTGATGACTGTTTGATGGTGGTTGAATTTGCATTGTTTCAGTCTCTCCTTGCTATGCCTTATACCAGTTGAAAATGTTTACTCTGTGCCTTTATATGTTAGAAGTGTTTAACTTGTTTGATTTTACAGGTCTTAATATCTTAAATTGGTCAAGATTGTGGGGACCTTTGAAATTGAACTGAGTACAATTTACAATGTGTGATGGTTATAAATCTATTAGGGGCCAGGGGCGGAATGTAGTGGTTTGAATAGAATAGATGGCCCACAATATATTCAGTTGTTTATTTGTTTGTAGTTTGCATCTCTAGCCACCTGGATGGAGGCAGTGTCAGCGCATGGATCTTAAGGTGTGGTGGTGGGTTTCAGATTTCAATCTAAAGATATGCAAAGTGTACCTAGCTGGAGTTCCTGAAGTGTGCTGTGTGGCTTTAGGATTGTACCTCTCTCTCTCTGCTTGGGCCTGTGAAGGCAGGCCAGCTTCTTCTGCCACTTACAGAACCTCCCCTGGATCTGTAGGCTTCAATAAATATCCCTTCCTCCATAACTGTGCCGGGTCTGGAAGTTCATCTCAGTGAACCTGAAGCTGTCTGCTACAGACCTGTCTTGCAAAGTAATACCTTTTTAGATCCTCGCAAGGAGTCATCAGATTCACCTGAGCCAGCAAAGGGAGAAGGTGTCCATTCACAAGGCAGATTCCTTTTTGCAGCATTAGTTTAAATGAATGAGGCCTGGGAATCTATACATACCTGTGTCACTAAGGTCCCTACCGATCCTAATCTTACCAGTGAATTTTACTAAGCCATGTGTTAGGAAACAAAGTTCTGTGCTATTGTCAAGAAACCTCACGTAGGCTTGAGAGATTGCTTAGTGGATAAAGCACTTACCACTCTATCCTGAGTAGCTGAGTTCAATACTCACACGCCAGGTAAAAAGTCCTAAAGTCATTGCAGGCTTCTATAGTCCTAACACTCTGATATTAAAATGGGTGATGGAGAGCTGGAGAGTTGAACCCTATCATTTATTTTGGTGGTCTAAACCAGATGTGCCTCCAAGGATCCTTGTATTTTGAATACTTGTTTCTCAGCTGGTAGCAATTTGGGGAGGTGGATCTGTGCTGGAATATGTATGTTGTTGGGGGTGGGTTTAGGTGTATTATAGCTTTCTCCTGTTTGCCAGAGCTGATGTGATTTCCAGCCTAAGCTTATGTCATGCTGTTCCCTGCTATCCTGAAGCTTTCTCTACAGATTTTGAATTAAAATGAACCATTTCCTCCCACTAGGTACTTTGGTTGAGTGGTTTGTCCCATCAGTGTGAACATGACTGTGACAGAAAATTGGCACCAGAGGAGTGGGACTGTTACCGCTAGAAACCTAACTGTGTGCCTTTTGATTTTTGGAACTGATTTTCAGATGGAATAGAAAGGATTTGAATTTTGGACTAAGAGATAACATGAAGTATTGTAAGCCGAGCTTGATGGACTATTTTGGTGAGAGTTGAAAGATCTAAATGTTGAAAGAACCATGGACTGTGAGGGTAAACTGTGTTTATGAGGGAAAAGAGAATTTTGTTCAGACAGAGCTAGAAGAAGTTTGTTTGTAAACCTAGTTGTGTTCTTCCGATGTCCTGAGAACTTAAGCAGGGTTCAGTTTAGGTGAAATTGACTGGTATGGGCAGGATATGGCACAGAAAGAAATGAGAGTTTTGGGCTAGAGACTATAGCCCAATTCTACTGTAGTTGTTTGAAAGATTACCACCATTGAGATTGAGCCAGCTGATCTGCACTGGGCCTGAAGGAAGAAGACTGGAGGCATTTCCCTGCTCTCTAAAGTTGACTTTGTTCCCTCTTGTACTAGCAAAGTTGGTAACCTGCCTGGTACTGGTTTGGGAAGTATGTCAAATGCAAGGAAGGTGGGGGGGGGGGGGTCATTGGATTGGCAACACAGTTGTATGGAGATGGCCACTAACTGGATAATGTGGAGCAGGGTCACAGTCTCCATACAGAGGCCATGGGGAGGGGGGGCATGCCATGGATGAAACATGGATTGCAATGGAGATGCAAGGATTTTGGAGATGCAAAGACTAGCAATGGTCACCAAAAATAGCTGCTGGCTTGGGATGGATTTTTCTTGAGGCTATAAGCAGTCTAGTTGAAGAGATGGAACTACTCAAGCCTTTGAACAACTCATTGCAAGTCACACATGACAGACATGGCACTACAGGATTTGATATCCGTCATGCTTGTTTTAGATCTTGCATTGTTTCAATCTTCCCTTCCTATGCTTCCTTTTTCAGTAGGAATGTATGTGTAACTCGTGCCTTGGTCTTAAAGGTTTATAATCAAGAAGCTGTTTCACTTGACATTTTGGACTATTTTATTTCTAGCCCAGGATGACCTAGAATTCACAACATAGTCTCACGGTAGCCTCAAACTCATGGTTATCCTCCTACCCCTGCCTCCCAAGTGCTGGTATAAAAGGCATGTGCCACCATGCCTGGCTGAGATTTTAGACTTTTAAGTAGTCTTGGATATGATTTAAAAATAATAAGACATCTGTGGTGACTTTTAAAGTTAACTGCACATATTTTTATCATAAGATGGACTGAGTGCACTTTCCATCATAAAATATTCCTGAGTTTATGGGGGCCAGGGCTTGTATGCGGTGGTTTGAAGTTAGATGTTCCCCATGCACTCATGTGTTTTGAATGCTTGGTCCCCAGCTGACGAAGATTTGGGAATTGTACCACTGGTGGTGTCATTGTGTTGTTGGGCTGAGGTTAGGGGTAATATAGTCAGCTCCCCTAGCCAGACCTCCATTCAATCTCTTGTTGCTATCTTCCACCTGCTGTCATAAGGACTGATGTCCATCCTGTGTCAAACATCTGTCTCCTGGCATAATGAAGCTTCCCTTTGAGTCTGTAAGCCAAAATGAACCCTTTCTTCCCATAAATTGCTTTTAGCAAGGTATTTTCTACTTGCAACATGAAGATAACCACAACACATTCTTGGAAAGCTGGATACATGCAAATTTAAATATTTTGAAATAACATCTAAAAAGCAGTGTTACAGTATGGTTACATAAGGAGGTCAACCTACAATACCATTCAATCTTCAAATCAGTTCTAACTCGTATTTGATGTTGTAAATGAGGAAACATTGCACCGGAGAAAACAAGCAGTTATTCAGTACCGCATTGCCAGAAGTGTCAGGCCGAGTGCTGACCCTGGAACTGAGGTATACTGTGCAAGCATTACTTCTTATGAACAGCACATGTAAAATGTAAGCTGTCCTATTAGAGAAACAGTGAGGTAGTCTTTTCAAACATTCATTGTTTCTTTGCATATTTGGATCAGAGTAGTATATCCTGTATTTGAAAGAATTAATTTGTTCTAGAGAAAAATTAGACACTTGTCACAGAGGATAATGTATTATCTATTAAGGAAAAAGGGTGATGATATACCCCTTACTTCAGATCTCAAAATAGAAAAAAGAAAAGATTAGAGGAGTGGTAGGAAGAAGAATGCAGGTAAGGTAGAGAACTGGTTTCAAGGCCAACCCATCCCACCACTTATAAAACCCCAATTATTTGGATCTAAGTTTCCACCCATGTAGAATTGAAGATCAACTACTCACAATCAATGAACAAAAACATCCTCATGATATCTCTCTCAAGATCAGCATTAGGCACCAAGTTTCAGGAGAAAGTTTTTAAAATTCTCAAGACGTTATTCTGTAAAGATATTTTATGGCTCCCACTTGAAGAATACTATTTAATTTGGTGAATCTTATTGTAGGCAGTCTTTAATTCCCTGCCTATGATTGATATCAGGATGAAATCAGCTTATGGAAATTATTGCATTGGGGCTCAATATCAAAAGCAAGCTAACCAATTCCCTAAATTCTTGATAACTATATCAAATGCACTAGGTCCTGAGCTGGAATGGTAGAAACACTTGAAAATCGGGCATGCTATATGCACATTCCATACCAGTCTGACCCCAGCCCCAATCCTCTCTGTTAATTATCCATCTAAATGTCAATTTGAGAATGCTTATTTTATTATGAAGATGTGTATCAAGTGTGCAGGTGTGTATGTGTATGTGTATATGTGGGGGGGAGCAGGAAAACCAGAAGACAATCTCAAATTTTGTTCCTCAAACATTATCTACTTTTTTGATACAGGGTCTCTTAATATCATGGAACTCACAAATCAGGCTATTGTGGCCATAGCCAGTGAGCCTCAGGGATCCACCTGCCTCTGCTTCCCCAGCTGTAGAATTATAAGCATGTGCCACTATGTATGACTTTCTTACATGGGTTCTGGGCATCAAACCCAGGCCAACATGCTTGCAAATCAAACATTTTAACTACTGAGCTATCTCCCTCACCCCTCCCTACAGAATACAAAAATGACATAGGTTAAGTTCTTTATCCTGTCAATAATATTGTGTATTGTGAGTCATATACTTTTACTAATTAGTATAAAGCAATAAAAAATTCCTGCCTGACGTGGTGTCACACACCTAAATTTAATCCCAGCACTCGGGAGGCAGAGGTAGAAGGATCACTGTGAGTTCAAGGCCACCCTCAGACTATAGAGTGAATTCCAGGTCAGCCTGGGCTAGAGTTAGACCCTATCTCAACACCCCCCCCCAAAAAAAGTTCCTATCCCACACACTACCACTCAAAAAAGGAAAGACTACAAATTGCCCAACAGTAAGATCAAGAATAGAAAGTACGGGCGTGGTGGCGAATGTCTTTAATCCCAGAACTCGAGAGGCAAAGGTAGGAGGATCACCATGAGTTCGAGGTCACTTTGAGACTACATAGTGAATTCCAGGTCAGCCTGGACTAGAATGAAACCCCACCTCAAAAAGCAAAACAAAACAGAATAGAAAGTGCTATTAGAGTGGAAATCCTCTAGAAGACCAAAGGGGGAGGTATAATGCAGAAATAATAAAATGTATGAATCATATTGTTGTGCAAAATAGTATCATGTGGCTTTAGAGGGATAACTGTTTATGAAAAATGGTTACTTTAAAACACACACACACATATATATGCATACACACACACACACACACACACACACACATATTGTGTGCCTCAATATGAGCACCGCTCTTTGCATGTGTTCTTACAGGCTCATTTTTGGAAAGCACTGATTAAAAATAAAACTATTTCAAAGATTAAATGTGAATTTTAAAATATTCTATTAAGATAAGAACTGCATCTTTAAATCAGTATGCAAACTGATAAAACTTTTACTGCTGAAAGTTAACAGAGGCTGAAGATTTTTTTTTCTCCACTTATATAAAAATCTATTCTCTAATGAATCCAGAGAGAATGTTAAAAATGTGTTTCAGATACAATTGAAATTTGTAACCACGCATATCCAAAATTATCTTAAACCCAGGCCAGTTTATTCCTCAGCTTGAATCCTTTAGCACTTCCAAGTTTTCTTTGGCTGCAGCATTGAAACAGGACACTTAACATTCCCTCAGCAAATCACAACCAGTGAACAGTTCAAACAATGATCTCTGCTAACAACCAAAGGTTTCTATTCAACTCTCCCAGTGTTCAAGCCATTTAGAATTGATGCTATTTATTTATGTGTACAGGGTACCAAGAGGAAGCACCAAAGGGTTTCCTAATTTCTGGGTCAAACATAACTTCAAACTAATCATTGGCTGAGGGTCATAACAATGAGAAGCAAAGAGGAGTACTTCACAGGAGGTTAGGGATTTTCCCTGGAAAGGTTGTCTCGTGGTTATAAAATTAGAGAGGGGGAAGAATTAAAATGATTATGCTATAAAAATGACTTAGTAGAAGTGACAGGGTTGTTTTTAACCTAAATATTTTTTAAGTACCAAATTTGTCACTCTTCTAAGTTATATGTTACTAACTGTAAAATCTCTTTATTGCAGCCATAAAAGAAATGAAGTACTTTTACCCAACGTTTTTCAATAAATCAGGATCTTTGTGTTAAATCCACATTTTATTTGCTTATATTTTGACTGAATTGGTATTAGATTGCTGTATCTCAGAACGAGCTGCTTTTGAAAATGCCCCCATAGGGCCAAGAGGTAGTTGTTTTTCCTTGGAGCTACAGAATGGGGAAGCTTTAACAAAAAATAAATAAATAAATAAAATAAAGGAAAGCAAAATAAAATAAAAAGGAAGAAGGAAGGGGAAAGAAAGGAAGAAAGAAAGGGAGCGAGGGGGCTGTAGAGATGGCTTAGCAGTTAAGCGCTTGCCTGTGAAAGCCTAAGGACCCCAGTTCGAGGCTCAATTCCCCAGGACCCACGTTAGCCAGATGCACAAGGGGGCACATGTGTCTGGAGTTCGTTTGCAGTGGCTGGAGGCCCTGGCGTGCCCATTCTCTCTCTTTCTCTGCCTCTTTCTCTCTCTGTCTGTCACTCTCAAATAAATAAGTAAATAAAATAACAACAACAAAAAAAGAAAGGGAGCAAGGGAGGAAGGGAAAGAGGAAGAGAAGGAATTGAAAGCTAAATCTCTGTATTATGCTTGAGTTAAGGCAAGGATGGATGTTTTTAAAGCCATACACTCCCACATAATTACTTCTATCCTTGACTCATCATAGGATGGTCTTAATTGCCTTTATTTTAAATATTCACCTACTAGGTTTGCAAATTATTATGTAACTGCATATTAGCCAGTGGCTAATAGGTAATGGTCAACTTTAAATTTAGATAAGATAATGACTTAAGTTTTCTATAGATAGCTCATTATTTTTATAGCATTGCTACACATTCATTTATTTTATTACTTTATTTACTTACCAATGGCCTTAGAAAAGATAGGGAAAGGCAAAGGACAAAAAGGAAACTATAGGGGAAATCACAAGTCTTTTCTAATTGTGTGCTGTGTTAACATCTTAGTTATAATGTTAATTAAGCTATGAATTGTGGGAGTTATTTTGTTCATAGTGGATTTATACTCTTGTCAGCACAAGTAATTGAGAGTTTAATTATGGCTAAATAACAGACTGAAGACTGACAATTGTCAACATAGTGATGTCTTGTCAAATTTAAAGCAAAATGACCCAATATATGTCCATTGTAGAACATTTTTTCTGAGCATGAGTTTTAGATAGAAAACCCAAAGACAAAGAATGGCAGCTACAAATCCTCAAAACAAAAACTAAAAGCAAAGAAAAAAAATGCACATTATCCACAGGAGCTTGTCCAGTAGTCAAGAGGCTGGCTTAGTCACTTTGTTAATGGACCGTCAAGTATATCTTCATAATCTAATATAAATCAATTACAACTAAACACCATGGTAGTAAAACTGCCGTATGGCAGGGTAGCCTGTTTAAGGCAACACAGAGTCCTGTTTAAGTGCTTTGAAACTTTTCCAATCTAAGCTGAAAAAATAAAGTACAAAGTTAATTACATTCTCTTCATGATTGTAGGTGTCAGTGTTTGGACATGTGTATATATGTCTGTTACATTATTTGTGTGTGCATATACATACATATTTAAATATGCAACAGCATATATATGCCCGCATGATAAATAAAACAATATAGAACACTTTTTCTGAGTACCTGTACTTCTAAAAGCTTAGGAATTTGGTAGGGGTGCATTCTGTTGTTCTACAAGAGTACGCATTAAGTGTAAAAGATTCTTGAATTAGCAATCTAAACTCAAAAGCTCTTAAACCCTTGCTTAAGCTCTCTTTAAGTCCTCTGTGGCAGAGCTGATTTTTTTTTTTCTTTTCTCCTTAATGCACCAGAATTAAGTGACTCTCCAATCATTAAATATTTACGGAACTTATACTGTGTTTGAGGCACTGTGACGGGCACTATTGGGGAAATAAAGAAATAGCTAGTTAGAGAGATAAAACATAAGCATGTAAAACATTTTATGTAACACTGTAAACATCAACTTACAACAATGAGAGATAAAATATCACAATGACATTTGATTAATTACCAAATAAATTATAGGAACTACTGTTGTCATAAGAGCCTCCCAAGAGGAAGGAGGATCATAGAAAACCCAGAGATTGGTGTTTAACGATGAGTCACTGTAGGAGAGGAGGGGAAAGGCTTATTCCAGGTGAATGAAATCAAAGGACTAATAAATCCAAAATGCAGGGAGTGTCCAGAGGGCATAGGCCAGTCATTCTTTTTTAATTTATGTGGTTTCTAGTTGTAGAGATTAAGTTGCATTGTTTCTAAATATGTTGATTATACTCATTCTATAATGCTGGATAAAGAAAGAATATTTTCTAAGAAAACCATCAAGGACTGACTGGGATGAAGTGAACTGATAACTTAGTTATTTCATATTCCTTAGTAAATTTTCCTATGTTTTACCCTGGAAGGAACTACCAAATGCTGACAAGCAGAAAATTATGTATGTAACAACACTGAATTTTACTTTGATTCTGTAAAAGTGTATTGGGGTGGTGACTAAAATCTACCAATTTTTCATGAGTTTTTTTTTTCAAATTTACTGTGATATTATTAAACTTTTTGGCCTTCCCTTGAATGTGCAGGCATTTGTATACACTCTCAAAGAAACCTGTGTATAACATTGTATGATTTGAAGATTTGATTTACCTAGGATGGTGGCTAAATAATCCAGTGACTATGTTATTTGAAACCGTGGACTAGAAAATAGGGATCTTGGATAATAATCTAGATAATTCTTTGAGATCCAGCCTTGGCAATTAATCCAAATAACTGTTACAATTAAGAGGCAATATAGGTGTATTGAGTTTAATAATATTCTGTTAAAGTTATGATTAAATATTTAGTTAGAACTGAAATCTGAGGCACAAACACAGAAGAGCCAACACAGACCATAGCACTTAAACAGAGTCCCTCAATAGGCACTCTTCTGTTAGGGAACTAGGAAAGGGTTCTGTTTATAAATCATCTGCTCACCCTAGAGACCCTCAGCTGTGTCTTGCATCACATATTAGTGTTTAACTGGTGAGATTCTACCTATGATCATTATACTTGATATAATAAATGCTGTCATGAATTAATTGAAGGAGATATCTCTGTATGTGAAAAGATTCTACCCAATCTCAAAGTGATGCAAATTTAGACCAAGATAACTAAGTTCTTGGTGTATCCTTTGGAAAGTGACTACTGATCCGATATGGGTTTAGCCAGGCTAACTGCCATGGAGATATGTTTCTGTCTCTCCATCCTGAACAATCACCAACTTGAGCTAGAATGACATTGCTCCTCTTTATGGCCCCAATCCTAGTAACATGCAATGAATGTAAACCTATCACCTACACACAAAAATCATCACCCTGTTTTGATCACCTATCCTGAAAATGGTAGTAAATACATTTGTAGGGTGCCCAAGGAATTCAGAGGTAGAAACAATAAAAACCAAACTGCATACTTAATATCCTGTAGGAATCATAAATAGAATAAAATTGAAAGAGAAAGTTTCAGGATAATCAGGATGTTTCTAGCAACACCTGTGGAGGAAAAAGAGTTTGCAGTTTGCAATAGGTAAGAAAACCATGAAGATACATGATTCAGAGTACAAAAGTAAATTTTCATAAAAATGTGGTATATTATTTTATGGGAAATAATAGAGAAATTTAGATAATTTTAAATTTAGCAATTTTAAGGCAAAATGATATATATTATTAAAATCTGAAATATTTTAAAGTTCAGAACAGGGATGACAACACTATATGTATGTATATATACATATATAGATATAAGATCTTATTTAAATTTGCAGTTTAATAAATAAAAGATTAAGAAAAACAAACCACTATTTCCATTATGATTGATAGTCTTAAGTACTATTGTCACTAATTTCCATGGATAGAAACAAACAACTGACATTCTCTGTGACATAGTTATACCTGGTCCCTTTTACTGATGAAAATACTGAGGCCCTGAAAGGTTAATTTACTTGTCAAAAGTCACCCATCTAGAGACTAGGAGCCACAATGAGAAATAAATAAATCATGCCAACGGGCTCTTAAACTCTGGTGCTATTGTAAACCTCTTACAAAGAAGACAAACAGAAAACAGAGGGAAAAATACAGAAGAAAGAAAAACAGAGAAGAAATAAAATAAGTGATTTTTAAAAATGTCTCCACATATGGTGTTTAATGTGCTGTACTTCCAAGTTTCTTGGAGACAGTCATTACATCTGATATGTCTTTCACACTCACCATTTCTACCAAGACCTCACATATCATCACAACAATATTTTAAGTACGTGCTGGGCAGGAAAATTCAAGTGTGCAATAGGTATTTGTGGAAGGCATGCATGAATGAATATGTGTACTGGAAAGAGATGACATGGTTAGGTAAAGAAAACACTAGGTAAAAATTAGAGAGAAGAAAAACTTGAGACCCTATGGTAATAAAGCGGTGCAGTTAAGACACAGAGGGGAAGCATAAGAGAGAGCGATAGGATGTGAAGGAAAAGAAAGTTCATTACAGGAAATCTTCACATAAGATGGAGGCCATTTAATTTAATCATAAGCAGCAATTAACATAAGAATGAACATTGTAAAATAACAGAGCATATTGAGAAAATTAAAGCAACACAAAAGCAGATTCACCTTGAAGTTGGCCAAACCTCTTACGTAAGTTGGCAGATAATAAGAAAAACTTCTCATAACATAGCTCCCTGATCCAAGTGTATGTCGTACCTCTAATCTACAATATGTCTAAATTCGTGCACTTGGCAAGCCTTCCTCTCCTGCTCTGACCTTAGTCATTTCCCCCCACGGGACAAGTGAGGGTCTAAATACAAGAATGTCTATAAGAAATAAAGTCTCAGATTAAAATAATAATAAGCATTCATTCAGCAGAGTAGCTGAGAGAGGAAAGATGATTCGTGGTTCAGACTGGAGAGTTCTACACGTACTGTGAAACTATATGCAAGGTTAGTGAGTAGGTACAAAGCAGTCATAACTTAAATTTCAGCAATGCGAACACACAAAGTTTTGCAGGTTCCTGAATTATTGAGAGGCTATGTTGAGAGCTTGCTTATTAGGTGCCTGGCATAGTGCTTAGTTTATAGCAAACTCTCATTGAGACATGTTCTCAATCTCCCCCTGAGAGCTTGTGGCTCTGCTGGGCAGAAATATACCCAATGCTCACTTAGCCTTGGCAAATTCTCATAACAGGCATGTGATTAGGTTTCATTTGTAATCCAGAGCCACCATGAAAAATTTCCAAGTAGTATACAATTAAACATTCACCTGGAATTTAGGTTCAGGCTTGTCTGATTAATCATTGCAGGTTATTCCACTCAATTATATCTTCAGAAATTTTGTTTGGTGCTGAACTCAACAAAAGCCATAGTCTGTTAGAATAAGAAACTTCATCAAAATCAGAAAATTGGATAATTTTTAAAAATCATTTAATTTATCCATTACGCTGAAATATGTACTTACATGTAAGATATAAAATATTACTTAAATAAACATATAAAATTAAAGTTATACTCTAAAGTAACAATATTTCACTATAAGATAGTGACTCTATTCTGCATTTTATAAAACTTCATGGTATTAAGAACATATAAAAATAACAATGTATACATGTAAACAGTAAAACACAATAAAATGAAAATAAGCTCGTTAAATTGTTTAATTTTTAAATATAACAGGCCAGCTTTGGGATATTTTAGATATCTTAAATATAATAAATGTTTGGGATATATTACTAAAAATAAAGTAATCTTATTATTTCTTATCATCTCCAATTCCAAATGAAGATGATCATAGAATAATGCTTTCTAATAAAAAATAATTTTCTACAGACAAGTTACTCCTATAAAAATAGAAATTAGTTTGGCAAAGGAAATTCAAACATGTTAAAATATTAAAAAATAAATTTAATATCATAAAACCCTTGCCTAAGAAAAGCTACAAAGTGAACCAATGATCATCCATATGCAGTGAGTCCATGCCATCAATGGTTGTTATTTCCACAGTGGAAGGAAACATGCTACAAAGATTTCTTTTCTAGACATTCTTATGTCCATAATTAGACTAATATATTTGCATTATGAATTTGTATAAATTATTCTAATAGAAAAAACATTTCCATCCCAAAGCACTGTTAAAAAAAAGTTACTAACATCTTCAAAAATACCTAATTATTTTTGTCAGATATTTAGGTCAGTATTTCACATTCTAATATAAGGTTTTCAAAATTCAAATGAGATGGCTAGCTCAAGGCCATTCTTACTAAATCTCAAAACTATCATTGTACTATAGATCCCAGCTACCTTACTGGAAGATCTGCCTTAATCCTCTCCAAATAAATTTCCACACACAAATATTTACAGTATCATAAACTCTTCCTTAAATAGTTGGATGGTCAACTTTCACTTCAAATCCTTATGCCACTATAGAGTTCAACTACAAGTTGATAATATAAAGTACAGAGGTATAATTGCTACAAATTTTTTTTAGCATGTATTGGCCTTGCATTTTTTTCCATGACCAAAGGTAAAAAAAAAAAAATAAATTTTACATAACAAATAAAAGCTGGATCTAAAAAGTTTAATAACAAAGCTACCCTCTTTCTTCAATCCTAGGTGCATGCATAGTTATAAATATACCATAGTGTTCAAATTAAATCTGCCCAAAACATTTGTGGTTTGGGTTCATTTAAGTAATAGTCTCATTTTAGAGCTAATTTCAATTGCTTCAGCAGTCTACATTTCCTTATGTCTAGGTATATTACACAATCAAATAAACCTATAGGCTTGGTTGTATTCTCAGATTATTTTTCCTGTGTGTGTGTATGTTTGTGTGTTTTCACATGTGTTGTGGGTAAGCATGACACATGGTGGTTGGAGGACCTTTTCAAGTATTGTTCTTCTAGCACCATCCATTTTTTTTTTTTTTTTTTTCGAGGTAGGGTCTCACTTTAGCTCAGGCTGACCTGGAATTCACTCTGCATTCTCAGGGTGGCCTCGAACTCACGGTTATCCTCCTACCTCTGCCTCCCGAGTGCTGGGATTAAAGGCGTGCGCCACCATGCCCAGCTTACTTTTATTTTTTTGAGACAGAGTTTCTCATTAGCCTGGACCTCACCAAGTAGGCCAGATTGTCTGGCCAGTGAGACCCAGGAATCCACCTGCTTCTGCCTCCTCAAGGATGGGATTATGAGCATAGGCCACAGTGCCTGACTTCTTAAAAGTATGTTCTATGGATTACACTTTGGTTCTCTTACCCTTCTAGCACTTTCCCTACTGAGCCTATATCCTTGGCTCCTCAAAGTTCCTTTTTTTGTTAATTGATAAATCAAGATACCATTTGTCCTTTGTCTATACGTATGTCTATTCACAGCGATTTTTTCCCCCCAAAGAGAAAAGACAAGAATGGTGAGTAAATCAATTAGAGAATTTTTCATTGACACTTTTGATAATAGTTGAGTGAATAGCTCTTCACTTTTCTCCCAAAGGAAAGGGTTAACCAAAGACTTATTTTCTGAGCAATTTCAAACAAATTACACAAAGCACCCATTCCCAGTCTGTTTCTCAGACATAGCTCCAGAGAAAATATATGCTTCACAGGCTCCCTCCTCCATCTTTCCTCCCCCACTATTGCTGTTTTCAATACACTTGGACAGGGACAGATCAGACATTGTTTGCCAAGGCTGACCAATCTCTGAGGCATTTTTTTTTCCCCCTTCATGATACTTCATGTTAACAGCTTGAGGGCCTTCAATCAGCACCGCTTTGATCTCTGCTGGAACTGTAATTATTTAACATTGTTACAAGGCTTTCTATAATCCACCCCACCATTAAATCCCTTTTACACCCTCATCTTCTGAGGCCTAATCTGCATCCCTACACCGAGTTTGTCTTCTCTGCTGGTCTCATCAGGAGTCTGTATTCTCCCACGTCTTGACTGATAGTTCCCTTTCTTTCTGTGCCCTCTAAAGAAATCATTTTCTTACAAATTGAAATTGGCAAAAATGTCATATGCATTTGCTATGTTTTTAAAGAGCTCACTATTGAGTACCGGTACTATCGACCATGTCCTGCAACTCCCTTCTGCTCAGGTCTATGAAATTCATTTTCTCAGGAAGACATTAAAGTAATGACAAGAACATATTTGTCTTTTTATTTTATTTTATTTTTTTTATAATTTTTTTTAATTTTTTTGTTCATTTTTATTTTATTATTTATTTGAGAGTGACAGAGAGAGAAAGAGGCAGATAGAGAGAGAGAGAGAGAGAATGGGCACGCCAGGGCTTCCAGCCACTGCAAACGAACTCCAGATGCATGCGCCCCCTTGTGCATCTGGCTAACGTGGGTCCTGGAGAATCGAGCCTCGAACCGGGGTTCTCAGGCTTCGCAGGCAAGCGCTTAACCACTAAGCCATCTCTCCAGCCCATATTTGTCTTTTTAAAAAGATATTTCTGTGAAAATATCCAAAATAGAAAGTTACAAATTTTTGTTAGACATTAAGAAGGATTTGGTAACATTCTTCATTTTTTTTTAAATTTCTACTTTGTAAAGTAAGTTGAGCAGTTTTAATAGGTCACAAAATGGAAAGATAAAAGGCATTCTGAAAATAGAGATCTATGCAAACAACTCTTGAGAATGTCTAAGGAAGTCATTGGAAGATAAACCCTACAAGCAAAAAAGGGAAAAGAGAAAGAGGAAGGCAATGATAAAGATCTGTGAGCTTCACAGACAGGAGTGACCTGGGAGAGGTGAGGGTGTTATACCTTACTTGTTCCAGCATATGCATGCAGTTATCACAAAATAAAAGACCATTAACTGACTTAAAGGTGGCTCATGACACTTGTTGGGGGAGCTAGTTTTTTCAAATATTTAAGTGTAGAATCTGACAAGTAAATGGAGAATTCTGAGGAGAAAAGGATAGGATGTGTTCATCAGAGGAATATTTTTCTTTGTAGTAAAATTGAACTAATAATTTTTGAAAGGTCAACATTTCTCATTAATTATCCTCAACAAGAAGAGACCCAAGAACTACTGAGTAAACTTGGAACTTCTCAGCTTACTTATACATCAAAGCTGACATAAAGAGATTTGGCACTACATTAGTGAGTTCATTGTTTTGAACAAGTACCTTATCAAAATAAACAAATAACTAAATAAAAGCTTAAAGAATGAAGGAATTAATTTGACTCATAGTCTAAGAAAGTTCAGTTCATGGTTGCTTGGCCCCAGGTTCTTGAACAGAACTTCAGGGAACGAGTAGTGTGTAAAGAAACATCTTGACTTTGTGGCAGACAGAAAGCAAAATGGAGCAGCAAAGGAAGGACCAGAACACAATTTAACCTCAATCACAACCCTCTCCACCTGCCAATGACCTACTTTCTCCAACCAGTTCACACTGTCCACAAGTCCACCCCACCAATCAGTGGATTCAACCATTCTTGGATCAGAACCCTCATGGTCTAATTGTCTCTGGAAACGTCCTCGCCAAACCATTTGAGGGTGTGTTTTAGTACAGTCAAGTTGAAAATCAAGATTAAAACACATTTCAGGGCTGGAGAGATGGCTTAGCTGTTAAGGTGTTTGCCTGCAAAGCCAAAGGACACAGGCTTGATTCCCTAGGACCTATGTAAGCCAGATGTACAAGGTGGTGCATGCATCTGGAGTTCGTTTGCAGCTGCTGGAGGACCTGGTGCACCCATTCTCTCTCTCTTTCTCTCTCTCTTGTCTCTCTTTCACACACACACTCTCTTTCTGTATCAAATAAGTAAATAAATATAAAAATATCACATGTTAGCTTCTTATCTGTTTGCTTGCTTAAATATAAATGGATGAATATTCAGTCCTGAGTTAATGTCAACTGTTTTTTCAAGGGCAGATTCTTAGTAGAGCACCACTACTATTGTAATATGACCAATAGTCTAATAAAAAGTAGGTATTTCTATTCTTCCTTGGAGGAGCATACATATAAAAAATTAAAAGATAATTACCATACTGCTGAGCAATTTAAAAAATATACAAACCAGATTTGCAAATAAACCTTGAAATTATATTTAAGCATATTTTGAAAAACTTATGGACTCTGAATTTGCTTTCTACATAATTATATAATCCTTGTATCTATTATACTCCTGTACCTGTTTTCTTTTATCTACTCTAATGACTTTTCTCTTATTTTATACTTAAATGTTTTTAAGTCACCAACAACTATTGTGGAATAAGGCTGAGTATAAATAACAAATGTCTATATCATTTTTACCTAAAATCTTTTAGTTCTTAAAACTAATCTGAAGTTATTACCTAACATTTTAGTTCCTCAAACTCATCTGAAATATTGAAGCTAATTCTGCCCCATTCTAATCAAAAAAGTTAAAACTAATTTGCTGAACAAAACAGATAAAAATGCACTCACTGTTACTCTGGCATCCAATGCTTAAATCAAATGGAAAAGAAGAAACAAAGTTGAGGGAAGATTTCAGGTGTACAAATACTTTGAGATAAGAATGATGATGGTGGTGAGTATGTACTATGCTTACATCACCTGTATATGTCTTACACTATTAGACACTTTCTCTGTGCTTCACTTACGTGATACAGAGACTTGGGGAGCAGATATGCAGCCTTCAGAGATAACAAAGTTGATGGACAAAAACATCACAGACATAGATGGGAAAGGGTAAGCCCTAATGTTTCCAAAGGAGGAAGCCTTGCAGAGGATGGGAGTTTTATGGTGTCATTATCAATACGACATACTAGTTTGATTGATTTCAAGTGAGGAACATTCAGAAAACTAAATGGTTTAGGTATTCTGACCGTTTTGATCTTTATTGACCCTCTTTTATTAGAATAATGTGGAATCTCTAGAAATCATGGTTAACAAGCCCAATTGGATGAAATATTGGATTAAGTGTTCAAAATGAATTACGAATGTTATTATTTTTCAAGTTTTAAACTATAGTTGAAACATTACATGAATTTTAACAGTTATATAAAATGTCATTTTTTGTTTTACTGAACTAACATAGCAGGCATCGAATGGTGTAATTTTACTGTTTATCTTAAAAAAGGAAAGAATAAGTAAAATTCACAAGTCTAGGTTAACTGATAAACCCTACTTTAATTTTTTTAAAGTGCTAAAATATTCCACACATGTTAATTATGAATTATTGGTATGAAATGTTAGCCTAAAGCCATATGCGCACCTAACATAATTTGTTTATATGTTTCAGAAAGAAAAACCTTATTTTATAAAAAATAATTTCGCTAAATAATTGTAGTTGTGATTTTACATGAATAAATAATTTGGGGCTTTTCAAAAAAATCTACGTGTCATGTGAAAAGGTATTTGTATGTGATTGAATGCTTTTCAAAATCTCACACTTATTTTTAAATTGAAATTTAAGAGTAAATATAATCATTAAATTGAATAACTTCTAGTGGTCATATTTTTACATATTTAAAAAATGATAAAGTTTGTTTTACTTATAGAGTAAAAGTGGTTATCTTGCTCATGTAACCATGAATAACTTTGCTGTTACTTTGAAAAGAGACACACACACACACTTTAAAAATGCAAGTGATCCCTTATCCTACCCTTTTCCTGTGCTCTAACAGCCCAAGACATTGACAAAGGGCTCTCATACACAGTTAATATGACTCTGGTTCCTGTTTATCTTATATTTGCTAATTTAAAATGGACATTTAAGCCAGGTGTGGTGGTGCATGCCTTTAATCGCAGCACTCAGGAAGCAGAGGTAGGACTGTTGACAGTTTGAGGCCACCCTGAGATTACATAGTGAATTACAGGTCAGCCTAAACTAGAGTGAAACCCTACCTCAAAAAAATAATAATAATAATTAAAAATTAAAATAAATAAAATAAAAGGGACACTTAGAGTGACTTCTATGATAACAAGAAAATAGTTTCAAGAAGATTTGTTTGGTTCAGTTATGGTACTCCAAATAGGTGGGCATAATTTTTAAAATATGTAATTCACTTATTGGCCTATTTAGCAACCATTGCTTTAATCACATTACTATAATTACTGTTCACAAATTCTCTGTTGCTTCCCCCTTCAGTCAGTTTTTAAGGTAATATGAAAGTCAAATTTAACAGAAAAAACTGAGTAGAAGGAACTTAAGGAGCAAAAGCCAAGAAGACAAAAAATGCTCTCTATTCTCATTTCTTTTCTTTTAGCCTTTTAATTGGTTTGATGGAAAAAATAAGCCAGCATACAATTAAACAATGCATTAATTTATTAAAAGTACATATTGAAAATAGATGCTATAATGCTCAGATACTCATCATCTTTATATTATCTGGCCTACAGCCTATTGAATTCTATAAGAAACAAAATTCTTCAATCCTTATTATAATATTTTACACTTTTTTCTTTACCTTTTTATTATACACAGTATTTATAAAGATAACACCCTAATATAAAGAAAAGCTAATGGGGAGAAAAACAAAAGAATTTGATAAAACTTAATTTAACAAAGAACGTTTGTGAATTTCCACATAGGACGTCAGTTGAAATAAGTATTAATCTCCGTGTCTGCATGAAGAGAAAACTAAGAAAACCATCTTTGGACGTTTATGCATTGCCCCAAACATAAAACATCTATAGTACCTGTGGTAGTTTGAAATAGATGGCCCCCAATATATTCAGTTTTATTAGTTTGTAGTTTGCATCTGCAGCCACCTGGCTGGAGGCAGTGTCACTGGGCAGATCTTAAGGTGTGGTGGTGGGTTTGAGATTTCAATCTAAAGATATGCAAAGTGTGCCTAGCTGGGGTTCCTGAGGTGTGCTGTGCTGTGTGGCTTTTGGCTTGTTCTTCTCTCTGTGTGTTTGGTCCTGTGAAGGCAGGCCAGCTTCTTCTGCCATTATGGAACTTCCCTTGGATCTGTAAGCTTCAATAAATCCCTTCCTCCATAACTGTGCCTGGTCTGGAAGTTCATCTCAGCGAACCTGAAGCTGTCTGCTATAGTACCTGATATGTTTTTTCCATTGCTTTATTTCATGTGACAATGTAAGGACTTTGAAAACAATGGAGGCAAACAGAATTTTGTGATTTTTTTTTTTCAGTCTACCTAAAATAAGGCCTAAATGCACTGGGCCAAGGACCTTGCTGTCTGCAAGAAGCTCAAACTCCCCCACTGAGCTTTCCTTCCTATTCCACTCTAACTCTCCAGAGCCCTATGAGATCCAGCCACACTTCCAGATGCCATCAACATAAGGAACATGAGGACCAACTTTGTGATGCGATTTCTAGGCAACACCCTAAGTTACAATCAAATTTCTTTATGGCTCCGTTGCTAACCTTTAATCATAGTCTTCTATGTTTTTTTCTTTGAGTAGTTTGAATATAAGTGGTCTTCAACAAGCAACATCATGCCTACGTGTGGACCCCCAGTGTGGCTTGTGGATACTGTTGTCCTTCAGTGTCTTCCATTCCTGAGGCAGAGTAGTGACAGGAGGGATGATGTCTTTCTAGATAGGTCTGTGTGGGGTTTCCACATAGGCAAGAATACTACCAAGTTTACCACAAACACTATGGAGTTATATTTTCCATTTTCTATCACAAACAACTTAAAGTGGGCCCAATGGGGATGTATCACTGTGCCCTTGGGGCATGGGAAGCGCTAACTTGGGCATATGTTACCTCATCAGCGTCACACCTCACCAGCAGCAGCAGTGGCTCTTTTCCATTCTCTCGCTAGGAAAGCCAGTCCCTTAGGGTCTGCCTATCACTTGGATTACTTTGCAGTAGAGCACATTCCTCTTTTGTAGCATGGCACTCTGTACCTGCCTCTGCCACTGTGACCACATCCCCGTATTTTAATTATCATATCATTTATCTGTCTTACACTTTGTATTATGAGCTTTCTGGAGATAATCTTAAGTCCATTATTTTTTATCCTTGGAGCCTGGTGCATAGTTCTCCTAAAATAAATGTTTGAACTAATTATATTAATCAAATCAATGTGCAAAGGTGCAAGGGAAGAAGTACAATTTCTGGCAGGCATGTGTAAATTTTTATTATGAGTGAATGAGCTGTGAGTGCACGTATCTATCTTAGAATTAGAAGCAAATCCAGAAGTTTATTATGAACACAAAGATATAATAACTGCCGAGGTCCAAATGTGTGCCTAGGGTTAAAAATAACAATAGAAGTTACCAACAATTATTGGATATTATTTGTCTGGATTCAGGAAAATAAAAAGAGGAACCATGCCTCTAACCTATATGTTTTATCAAATTTATGATAGTATTTCAATGAAAAGATAGACTTCAAAAAATCATACATTGGTAAATCAAAGTTTCTAGGATATAAAGGTTGAAATTATAAAATTTAAAGCCAGTGACAGAAATAATGAAGACACTGCAAAGGTAGGAAATTAAAAAAAAAAAGACATTCTAAGAATTTAAAAGAGGAATGGATATGGATTCAGTATGGTTTAGAATAGGAACAATTTTTTCTATTAGTTCCATATAGTATAGGGAACATGTCCATATACTTTAAGACTCATTACACTTTTGGGCAAAATCAAGAGTGAGTGATTTTAACAGTAAAGAGATAGTTTTCAAAGAAATTCAGATGATTACCAAGAATGCTCAAGCATATAGTGGTTGTTTAGCATAATGGATTCTACATGCTCACTCTCCCCTCACAAGCACCTATCTCATTCTGCTAGTTAAAATAATGAGTGAGAAGTCTTTGACTCCAAGCACTGACTTCACACCACTTTCTACCACGGCTCTGCTCTCTGTTCTCACAAAGGGTCACGTGCTCCTGGATATCCTCGTATTCTCTGGTCATTCTTCATTTGCTCTCCTTGTAGACTCTTCTTCCTCTCCTCTTCTGAGGGAACTCTTTCACAGACTGACATTCTACTTGCATCAACATTCAAATGTACATTTGGATTTCTAGTTTATTTTATTAGACAATCCAAGATTTAAAAGTGTTTAAAAATATTTTTAAGTTCAATTTCTTTCAGTATTTTTTTATAATTTTCTTCCAAATCCTGAAAGTTGTTTTGCTACACTTCCTGTTTCATAAATACAAACATGATTTTATGCATGCTTATAAATTCTAGGAACTTCAAATGAGAGAAACCATATGTTCTTTGTCTTCTTTATGAAACTGGATTAATTCATTTAACATTAAAATTATCTCCAGGTACAACCATTTCCCTGAAAATTTCATAATTTTCTTCTTTGTTATGACTGAAAAAATTCCATTGCATATATTTGCCACATTTTCTTCATGTATTTTTTATTGTTGGATACTGTGGGAGTTAAATTCTGATTGTCAACTTGATTAGATCAGGAATCAAGAGGCGTACCCCTGGTTGAAGACAGCTCCGTGGTTAACGGGGCTTGGTTGCAAAGCCTGACAAGCCAGGTTTAAATACCTAGTACCTATGTAAAGCAAGACGCATAAAGTGGTGCATACATCTAGAGTTCGTTGGCACTGGCAAGCTGCCCCAGTGTGCCAATTCCCCTCCTCATCTCTCTCCCCCTGCTTACAAATAAAAAAATAATAATAATATTGAAAGAAAAAAGATATATCTTTTCATCCGGTTTCTGAGGACATTTCTAGGAAAGATTAGCTGAGGCAGGAAAAGCTTCCACAGAGTGAGAAGCACTTTTCATAGCAGCCTATATATAAAGAGGTTTCAGGAAAAAGCAGTGAATCAGCCATTTTGCCTGGCTGCCCTTGCTGTTTACTGGTGAGTAAATCTATACTGTGAATACCATCCTTTCCAGACATCTGAATCCAGCTTCTTCAGCCTTCCAAAGTGGCCTGCAGACCAGTGGTTCAGAAATCCTTCAGCAACAGATTTGGGCTACTTAACATCTAACCTAATGCACTGAACAGCTCTCAGACCTTCCAGACTTCAGACAGCAACTGTTGGACTGCTCAGCCCCTAAACAAAATCATATATATTCTACCTCTCGAGAACCCTAACTGATTCAGATACCTAGACTGGTTTCATAACTTCATTCCTCTGAACAGTGTTGTAATAAATATTGATGTATTTCTATAATGTGTTGGCTTGTTTGTAGTCCATGTAAATTTTATACTGATATTTCTTTATCACATCTTACAATAATTTCAAAAGATTTTTGGAGCTGGAGAGATGGTTTAATGGTTAAGATGCTTGCCTGTCAAGCCTAAGGACCCATGTTCCATCTCTCTACAGATCCCATGTAAGCCAGATGCACAAGGGTGACACAAGTGCAAGGTCATACATGTGCACTAGGGGGTCCAATAATCTGGAGTTTGATTGCAGTGGTTGAGGCTCTGGTACACCAATTCTGTGTCTCACTCTTGCTCTCTCTCTCTGTCTCTCTCTCTCTGTCTCTCTGTCTCTTGCTCTCACTCTCGCTCTCACTCTTGTTCTCAAAAAAAAAAAAAAAACAGTTTGGACTGAAATAATATATCTTTTTCAAAGACATTTTATTGGTTTAGATGATATTTTGTCAACTAAATACAGTAATCATCACTGGAACACATACAAGTCACTGTCTCCTTGCTAATTCTGGACTTTTGTACTTATTAATGTATGGACGTTTGTATTTACTTATTTACCTAGTGTGTGTGTGTGTGTGTGTGTGTGGTGTGTATGTGTGTGTCCTTACAGTTTCTCTTCTTAAAAGGACATAATCAGGGCTAAAGAAATACCTTAGTGGATAAGTTGCTTGCCTGCAAAGCAAAAGGACCAGGTTCGATTGATTCCCCAGTATCCATGTAAAGAGAGATGCAAAAGGTGACACATGTCTGGAGTTTCTTTGCAGTGGCTAGAGGCCCTGGCAGGTCACTTTCTTTCTCAAGTGAATAAATAAATAAAATATTTATTTTTTTAAAATGACATAATTACATGAGATTAATTCCTCTTTTCCAGTATGACTTCAACATAGTCAATTATTTCTTCAGCAATATTGTTTCCAAAGGACATCACATTCTGAATTGCTGAAGTTTAAGCCTTTGACATATTAACTTTAGAGGGACAGAAATGAATCCATTATAGCATCAATCTACAAAATTTAGGGAATTTATTGTCATCGATTTTGGGAAACTGTTTTATAGTTATAAAATTTGATAATGAGTTTAATTACAAAAGGTGTGCTTTAGAAAAAGGTTTTTGCAAGAAGATACGCAAAGGAAATTAATTTTATTATTATCTTTAACTTGAATTTCTCAGGTAAATGTGTATAACAAAGTGTTGACAAACTGAAAGATGCCATTATCCAAATATCCTTAATCTACATCTTCATAAAGTTACAGTATTAATTATAATAATCAAATTATGTCATATGCAATTTGTTTATGACATAGAAGATGTAAGTGCCTGTTCGGACAGCGATTTTAATTGTTATTATTGTGTTTTTGGTTAAGTACATGCATATACCAGTTCTGTATGACAGTGCAAACTGGGCAGGGAAGAAGATCAAGAGAACTTTTTCACTACGTTCACATGGCATTCTGTTCTACAGAGCCAGGCTTTCATCTTTTAATCTGATATCCACTTAACTGCACTACAGATTTATTTTTACCCCCTCTTGTTTCATAAATGTTTCAAAAAAATCAGCAGCAATTTTGACACTTTGTTATAATATTTTTACTCCCCCCCACACACACACATGCACTCACACACTCTTCCTCATTTTCATATGGACACAAAGCCTTGGGATAAAATGATGGTTCATTATAGTGGTACAGAGCTCTTATCTTCATCCGGCAAGAGTCATTTCCTTCCAAAGATTGAAATGCAAATGTGAAAATTAATGATAACTGCATTATCTGATAGCAGAGATAATACCAATTCACTGTCAGAGTAATACACAGTCATTCTACCATTTCCTCCGCTTCTCACAATATTCTTCTTACTGTCAGACTATATCTATGGTTAACTATGTTTCATAGGTGTCTGTTAATTTACTTCAAATGGCATTTCCCAGATCTTATATCTACCACATTTTCCCAATCAAAGAGGAAACGAAATCAGAACTGTAATCTTCAAGCCCTTCTATGGACTAGTGTGTGGTGGTGTGTGTGTCGGGGGGAGGGCTGTATCATTAAGTGTGCTGCGATCTTAGTGTTCTTCTAGCTCCCATTCCACTGTAAGGAAATGTGTCTGGTCTTCCCAGGTTAGTTGCAGACAAAAAGCAGGATGAGCTCCATCAACAACATACATCCACAGTGCTAAACACCAACTACAGTAAGCGACTGACATAGCATCTCCTGGCCGATATCTAGTGCACCCGCAACAAGTACACACATTTGACTGGACTCTATCGGCAGGTGTTAACTTTTGACATTACAACATGATATATCATCTAAAAATGGGTTGCACTGCATTCAGAGCAATTCAAGGATGCATGTGGCCTGTAGGCTGCAGGTTTGATGAGCCTGATTAGATATTTATTCTTAACTATTTTTTTGTTTACTTTTATTTATTTATTTGAGAGCGACAGACAGAGAAAAATGCAGATAGAAAGAGAGAGAGAATGGGTGTGCCAGGGCCTCCAGCCACTGCAAATGAACTCCAGACGTGTGCGCCCCCTTGTGCATCTGGCTAACATGGGTAATGGGGAATTAAGCCTCGAACCAGGGTCCTTAGGCTTCACAGGCAAGCGTTTAACCATTAAGCCATCTCTCCAGCCCTATTCTCAACTGTTTTATTTAAACTACAAACTCCATAACTGAATTTCATTTCCAATTAAGCTGATTTGAACATAATCTCATAGTAGTGTTTTTTGTTTGTTTGTTTTATTTTCTTTTGGTTTTGGTGTTTCGAGGTATGGTCTTGCTGTAGTCTAGGCTGATGTGGAATTGACGAGGTAGTCTGTCTCTGGTTGTCCTCAAACACATAGAGATCCTCCTACCTCTGCCTGCTGAGCGCTGGGATTAAAGGCATGCTCTACTGTGCCTAGCCTCACATTATTTTTTAAAAACATTTTCTTTATTTACACACAGAGGGAGATAGAGAGAAGGGAGACAGACAGAGAGAATGGGTGCTTCAGAGACTCCAGACACTGCAAACAAACTCCAGATTCATGCACCATTTTGTGCATCAGACTTTATGTTGGGTACTGGAGAACTGAACCTGGGCTGTTAGGCATGAAGGTAAGTACCTTAAATGCTAAGCCATCTCTCCAGCCCCATGGTGGTTTTTATATAGTAAAAATATTTTGCAGGGATGGAGAGATGGCTTAGCGGTTAAGCGCTTGCCTGTGAAGCCTAAGGACCCCAGTTCGAGGCTCAATTCCCCAGGACCCACGTTAGCCAGATACACAAGGGGGCGCATGTATCTGGAGTTCGTTTACACAGGCTGGGAGCTCTGGCGCGCCCATTCTCTCTCTCTCTCCCTCTCTGCCTCCTTCTCTCTGTCACTCTCAAATAAATGAATAAACAAACAAAAAAATTTTAAAAAATATATTTTGCAAAATTAACTCACTGTACTAATAGTTAATGTGGAATTGTATGAAAAACCTTGTAGTTGCTATGGAGGCCTAATTATCAAAATGATAGTAAAATTAGGAGCAATTCACTGAGTGCTTCTAAAACTCTGAGCTCCATCCTTCACATGTAAGGTAGCTATTATTATTATCCCTATTTTACACGCACTACTTCCTTAGAATAGTAATAACTTCTTGAAGGCAACAGATTGAGGGGTCTAATTTTTTGATCCATCCTGTTAGCTTGTGTCTCTTGATGGGTACTACACAATTAAAATGTGGCAAGGCCAAAACAATACACTGAGAAATTATTTTTGGTGTTTATCATTCCAATACTACTCTAATATTATATATTTGTGGTGGATACTCAAAAGTCATTTATCAAATTTGTATGAATTTGTCTCAAAAAGGTTATGGCCAAGAAGCTAAATAACTTCCTTACACTTTATATCTCTGTATGTGTATATGAATACATACTATTTGTGGACTGTATTTATTTACACATGAAGATAAGCCCTAGATTCATTCAATGTTATGCAAAAGCAACCAAATTATTTATGATTTGCTAGTTTGAAAGAAACCATATTTTAGTAGTGTGATCTGGAGAGTTGTTCATCTAAGTAAGATATGATTTTTACCATGCTCATTTCATAGAGATGAGCATGGATTTATAAGGATTTATTGGAACTCTCCCATGCATCTCCTCAATTCAAATATGCAAATCAAAACAGCAGACTGGTCGCATAGAGGTTCAACAGACTTTCTTTCAAGACAGCCAGGAATGCAAACACTATTTCCAAAATAAGATCACCATCAACAACTGAATGGCCTGAGAGGACAGAGTGAAAACTTTTTAGCAAAGCACAGTGCAGGAGGCACAGAAGCAGCACCAGCACAGAGCAGATCTCTGGGTCTCCCAAGTGCTGTACTGGATACTAGGCTTACATCATCTATTTTAAATGTCACCCTTATACTCACATTGCAATGTAGTTATCATTCCTATTTCAGGCATAAAGAAACTCATGGGTAGCTGCTTAACGTACCAAAAGTCACAAGGCCACGAATGTCAATATACAATCACAAGTGACTCTGAAATGTGTACACAGTTCCTTCTTTCACATGGAGTACACTCTACTTTCAGGGCTGACAGATGGTTAATTATTGTCTCAGTGATGCAAAAAAGAAACATGATCAATTAAAGGAAAGAAACGGTATCAGGAAAAGAGTGATTGGGCAACAGCATCCCACATCGCGACACTTATACTTAGCATTCTTCACAATTATAACTGTACAATCAATATATAGTATTGATTGGATGGTTAAATGAATAAGGATATTGATGAACTGGAGAAACATTTCATACTTTGTCACACTCAGAGTATGAAACTTATGAGGCTGATGAAGAAGGGGTACTTACTTTGTGAGAAGACAAATGATGCACGGACATTATAGGCAAACACAGATTAAAAGGCAGAAGAGCAAACAGAAAATACTGTGTGAATTAGAGTCAAGGCAAGAAAGTACCAGAGTAATTTCTTTAAAACCCAGGAAAAACAATTAATTTAAAATTAGATATGTGAAATACTGAAATAATGAGGTAATGAATTTTATTTTGGCTCAGCCCTTACTTGGCGCAGTGTATCTAGCTTTACAAACTGTAAATGATTCAAAGTCACTTTAAGGATGCTTAATTAAGAATGACAAACATTTAAGCATTAAAGAATTTCACAAGACAAATGTTTACAAACATAATTTCCTTTGACTGTCAAGGCTCCATCTAGACATAAGAGTTAACAAACGTGTGAGCAATTATAATGTCTGAATGTACCTCTGCGTTGAATAACAGGGGGGAAAAAAACATTGTTACATTGTGGAATTTGCATTTGATAAAAATAGACAACCCTTTCAGACAAGGGTTGATTCATTACTGAACTAAGCCATCAAAGGAAGGTTGTGAAGTCATCTTCAATCAAACCTTAAAAATAAGATAAATCCTGATCTGCCTTAAATGATGTCAGGCTGTACTTCAAATTCCTTAGATAATTTCATCATCCTTTGATTCTGTTTTATTTTTACAGAAAACTGTCATTCTTAGGGTGACTGTTAGAACTAGATGGTGGGTGCTTGAAGTTAGGAGACTCAGAAATAACACGTGCCTTGTTGCTTCGTGTCTCAGCCAATAATACTTTGTGGTTAAACTGAAAGCCAATTGTTTATACTGCAAAATTTGACCCCTTGTGCTATTGTCTACAGTACTGGGCATCAAACACTCTGGCATCCAAAGCTATAAAAAATGTTTATTGGCATTTTATGAGTTTGATTCAATTTTATAAAAGTTGATAACATCATTTGTTTTACAAATACAGACACCAATAAATTAAGTACCCTACCACAGATCTCCCAGCTAGTGAGCAACTAAACTTGATCTTGGATTTCAGGTGGAATCTATGTTCCATTTGCAAATGGGTTGAAACTGTCTCCAAAAGCTGGAAAAAAGCATTCTCAGGAAAAGCACAAAAATACCTTCTATAATTTTCCAGTGTCTCTTTATCAATCAAAATTAATAAATATCCTATCTTGAAAAGTTATAAGTACACAAGAGATATTCTTTTCTTTTTGAGGCAACTTCATTATTTTAAGAGGTTTAAAAATAAAACTTTTTTTTTCTTGGTAAGTACCTATGGAGAAAAATGTGTTACTGACTTTATAATCTACAAGGGGAGGTTCGAGGGTTCTTATAAGATGCAAACAATTTCCTTTGAGAATTCTGGCACATTCATATAGAGCCCCAAACAGAGTAATATTTACAACAATCCACCCAGTAAAAAAAATATTAAATCAAATATGTATGTTAATTTAATTAAAAGTTAAAACATATCCTTTGGATGACAAACATTATTCTTTTCTATATTTTACTCAACCTGAACAACCACCTTTGTTTTATATCAATAATGAAACACTTTCTGTAAAAAGTTTCTGAAAAAATTCCATCAGGTTTGCAACCTATGTTTACCTAAGCTCACTGCCTTTTCTTCTTCTCAAATACATGGGAAAACTATGAGTTCTAGTTCCCTAGAAGGATGCCAACTCCCACAAATCTGCTCCACAAAAAAAGCAAGTTATAACGTGCCTTTTTGCAAGTAGACACAGCTAAAAGGCAATAAAATTGAATTATAAAGGTAAAATCTCTTGTGAACATACACATATTTAGTTTCACAAATAAACAGCTGTAATATCAAGACTGACATGCTCTTTTCAAGTTGTGTGCAAACCTATAGCAAAATTAAGATTTTTCCAAGTATTGTTTTTTCTAATTGTTATAATAAAGGAGTCATTTCCCACATTGAAAAATCAGAATGACTATACCACGAAGTAAAAATGTAAGGAGTCAGTGTTTTCTCACAAACTCTTAAAATGTAGTCCCACGGTATTTTAAATTTAATACAATTGGATCCAGACGCTTGTATAGCATTATGCTATAGTGTGCAGAATACAAACATTTGTGTGTATCATGAATAATATTAGAAATGACATCATAATAATCAGATATAGTGTATCTTCATTTTTTGTTTGCATTATATTTTCCAGCTGCTGGTTTCAGAAAATTACCACTGGAGTTTTTCTCTTCCTCATGCACAGCAGAGAGCAATTTGCAAAGTCATGCAAGGGTGAAAATGTGATTGAAATATAGGGATCTTTCTTAATGAAAAATGTTACTGCTTTGGAAATTATGGCTAAAACTATTTCAAAACTCGCTTATATATTTTAGGCTAGTTACATTCTCCATTTAAAAATATACCAGTGTTCTCCATTTAAATCTATACCATTAGTAACCAGGTGTGGTGATGCACACCTTTAATCCGAGCACTTGGGAGGCAGAGGTAGGAGGATCGCTGAGTTCAAGGCCACCCTCAGACTACGTAGTGCAATCCAGGTCAGCCTGACTTAGAGTGAGACCTTACCTCCAAAAACCAAAAAGAAGGAAAGAAACAAATATATATATAGTGTATATATATATATATATACATATATATATATATACCATATAGTATACATATATATATACCATTAATTGTAAGTTACTTAGCAACAAATAGAATGGTCATTTCCTTGAGAGACTTACAAACATTACATGTGAATATAAAGTCATATTTTGAGTTTCATTTGTGTTTTTTAATTTTTAAGTGAATAAATGTATTAAGTACAAATTTAATTTTATTTATGAAAAATGATGCCAGAAATAAGAATCAAATTAATCTTTTAATATTGTCTCAATTTCTAAATAGATATTGAAGTTCTATTTGTGACATACAACACAATTAAAGTAAAAATGGAGGTTCTTTAAAGTATTATTGTTGCTGAATTATTTGCAAATTTTCAAACTGTGCCTAATTTGAATTTGGATGCAGATTAAAGATTCTTGTTGAAGCAAATAAAACTGACTGATTTTTATATGAGTATGAGAGAAAAAAAACAATAGGGACTTCAAGCAGAAGTGACATCTTTCTTTTTAAAGTTTATTTAACAAAAAAGATAAAAAAATTACAAATGGCAGTATTTACTCAAACTCCCACATAATCAGCATGGACAAAAATGTGTTTTTAAAAGGTTAGAATTGAGTGATAGATAAAATTTTGTAAGCCACTTAAAGTTAAAAGGGAAAATATATGAAATCATAATAATGATAATTGATGGAATAATATATTTTTCTGTCCTACCTGGTCCATCCCAGTCATCCGTCTCAACTCCAGGTTTCCCTGGTTTCTCTGAATGTGTGTCTCCATCTGATTCTGTCGTCTCTGGGATTCCTTCATCATCACCTGAATATGCCAATACAGAAAAGGAAAAATGATCCAAGCCTCCTGTCAATTCTTTGAAGACAGCATCATTTTTACATGTCTAATTAGACTTGTGGCATATACTGGAGTTAGAGTGATAGATATTCAAAACTAAGCATTTTGATATTTACTATCAATTAAAACTTTACAGGACAGTGATGGAATTGGGAATAAAAACATACTAGGCGAACTCACACATGCATAGGAAGACAAAAGCCGCAGGTTGTCCCTCACATGCGGTTACTAACTTGAACAGCTTAAATTGCTTGTACGTAGCAGTAAGCATTAAGAGTACAGACAGGGAACTAGAGTGAAGCTAGGAGCAAGTGAAAATAGGAAGGAAGGAAGGAGGGCAGGTCATGGGGGAGGAGGCAGATAGAGTGGGGAGAGCTATGACCTGAATCCAATCCCCTCCTTGATAGAATTCTACAAGATATGACCCTTAATGAAAGGGAGGGGGTGATTGCCTGGGCAGAAGAGCCCCAGAGAGGGTGGAGAAATCCTAACCCTTAAAACCATGGGCACTGGCCTGTAATTCCCAGACCTAGAACTGTGTTATACACCCCACAGTGACCGGTTGATTGTGGGGACCTATGAGGTCCCCAAAACAATGCAGGCTATTGCCAAAGCATTTGGTTACCCATCAGGGCTAAATGGAAAGACCCTATTTTTAAAGATACCAAAGGCTGTGGACATTTGACATCTAGAGATTAGGCTCACAACTAGAAGGAGCCCAGCTCACTGCTGGCTAGCCCTCATAGTGCTTGAAAGTGTTATGTGAGCTGTTGGAGGATAATGGCCAACAACAGTGGGAACAAGAAGGGCATCCTGCAAGCTACAAAATCAACCTGCCAGACAAGATGTACATACAGACGCAATAGTGGTACACCACCTATGCAGGTAATCAATGGCTCTCTGATTGGATATGAGGCTCACTCAGTGGAAGAGAACTCATGCCTGGTACTGAGAATCAAGTCAGATTACAAGGGATATGATGAGCCTTTTTTCAAGAAGAGTGGCCACACCCATCAGTCTCTCAATTACCTATGCTTATTTCCTTTAATCCATGTTACTTTCACTCTGAATTCTCTTGATTGGAGAGTCTTTTTTTTTTTTTTTAACAGGTGGCAACGAAAACCAGGGAGAACACAGATCAAGCAGTATATCAAGAAAAGATAGCTGACAGCCAAGCATGAGATACGCCACCTCTAGCATATCTGCCAGGGCCCAGGAAACATCACAGAGGAAGTGGTGATTTAAACCTGAGTGCTACTTTCATTGCTATCCTGAAAATCTGCTTCAGAGAGATGGTGATAGACACTAAGGATACTCAAAATTCATCAAAGTAGAAATACAAAGGTCACAGAGAGCTCAACACTAAAGTAGACTTATAGACACCCACCTAGGCTCAGGGAACATTGCAGATATAAGCAATAAATAAATAAATAAATAAATAAATAAATAAATAATCATTGTTATAAATAGACAAAATAAACTGAATACAATAACTAATAAAAAAGAATACTTATGTAGATTTTACTTTGGAATACATAAGAAAAAAATCAGAGAGTAATATATAATTTTCCAGTATTTAAATACATAAAAACTTAACAAATTCATTTCAAAATTCCAATTTTATACAAATATAATACAGCAATAAAAGTTAACTATGTGAGATGTGAGTCTGGTTTTCATAGGGCTTAGATTATTTTGAATATTTTTATTTTTCTGGATGTTAAATTTCTAAAATTTGGTGTTATTTCTACTAAAGAAAGGGTATCTAGGCTGGGAAAATGGCTTAGCAGTTAGAGGTACTTGCTTGCAAAGCCTGCCAGCCCAGGGTTTTATTTGCCATTCCCCATGTAAAGTCGTATACACAAATAAATAGTATCTATGATAAATAATTAGCATATTATGACCAGCATGTGACTCAAGTTTTCAAAATGCAAGAAGCTATAAGACTATACTCGGGCATAGACAGGTGTAGTGAGTTTCCCCAATTTCATGTCTTCATTTTCAGAGAGAGAGAGAGAGAGAGAGAGAGAGAAGTCAGAACATGAGTTATGGTGAAAAAGAAAACATTTTAACCATGCAACTGAATTTTCAAGAGTAAAACATTTAATTAATGAATCTCTTCAGTTTAAGAAGAAATGTTACATTGTTTATGCTTTTTAAAAGTTGTGATTCATGTGAAGTACAGGATACAACTAGCTACAATTGGTAATAGGTTCCAGAAAACACAATACCAAGAAACATGAAGATAGAACAAAATAATATGAAAATCAAAGCAACTATACCTTGCATTCAATAATTCTAAAGTTTAAAAATTAAATGGTTTGCCTTTTTCTGAAGTATCCTGTAATTATTTTCTACCTAGTCACTCAGATTTCTAACTATATTTGAAACTTTATATATATGAAAAAATACACTGAGTATTTTAAATTCCCACGTAACCTAGTTAACACAAAAATTTCAGTAAATCATTACTGTACTTAACTTCAACCTGATGTCAACACAAGTTTTGAACTTGAAACTCTAAATTGTGTGTTTATTTCTCTATGCACCTTTTAAAAATATTTTATTTATTTATGTATTTGACAGAGCACCCCAGAGACAAAGCATGGGTGTTCCAGGGCCTTCTGCCACTGCAAACAAACTCCAGAAGCATGTGTCACGTTGTATATATGGCTTTACATAATTATTGGGGAATCAAACCCAGGCCATCAAGCTTTGCAAGCAAGCTCTTTGAACCATCAAGCCATCTCTCTGGCCCTGCATGTAACTTTTAAAATAAGTTATTTAAAAAAGTTGAATAAAAGTAAGAAGAATGATAAAACTCTGAAACTCAATTATTAAAAATACAAAAAGAATAAAACTACATATAACACACTGCTATTAAATTCAATTTATTCAATAGTAGAGCAATGGCTCTTATGGGTAATAAGGAATAAAGCACATGATGTAAACATACTCTTGACTCACATCTAGAATCAACAGCTAATTGGGGGCCAGAGAGAAGTCTCAGCGGTTAAGCCATTTGGAGTTCATCTGCAGTGCCTGGAGGCCCTGGCGCACCAATACTCACTCTCACTATCTCCATCTCTCTCTCTCTCTCTCTCTCTCTCTTTCTGCTACCAAATAAATAAATGAATACATTTTTTTAAAAGCTGTTTGGTAATTGAGTTACTTTCAGAATGATTAGAATGAATTCCAGTGAAATTTGAAATTGTTCCCAGAAAATATATAGAGGCCATCTACCATTTTTAAGGAACTGTAGCAGGCAAAATATACAGACAACGATAGTTCTTGGGTGGAACTACAGAGATCATCCAGGATAGTAAGTTCACAATGGAGCATCTGCTGGAATAACTCTGGATACCAAAGTGCTAAGCCCTTGGCTGTTCCCTTGACCCCACCTACATCTTGTCACTGCCTGTTCATTAAACTCCCTGTGTTTTTATACACCAGGCATTCCATCAGTTTCCTGCTGGGATCCTTACTTATCCATTCCATTTCCTCTCATAGCTAGCTTCATGATTTGGGAGTAGTCACCACTTCTGCTACGTGTTACCTAAGACAATTTTTAAAGAGACTTATTTTTTTAAAAGGTAAGTAAAAATTAAAAAAAAAAGATTTTTAAAAAACTAAAACAAGCTGGGCATGGTGGCACACACCTTTAATCCCAGCACTTGGGAGGCAGAGGTAAGAGGATTGCCATGAGTTCAAGGCCACCCTGAGACTACATACATAGTGAATTCCAGGTCAGCCTGGACTAGAGTGAAACCCTACCTCAAACAACAAAACAAAACAACAACAACAACAAAACCACTAAAACAGTATACTTATAAAAAGAAAAAAATTGATTGCTATTAATGGAAAGTCAATATCACATGCCAAAAACAGAAGGTAGTTATAAAGACAAATCACATGAAAGTACAGGTAAGACTCTAAATTCTATCTGTTAGGTATATTTGTACTCTGAATCTCTAATTTTATTGTTTCATATTAATAAAGAAAATTAGCAAGAACTAGAAAAATATTTAAGTCATGGAAACATGAATTGAAACACTTTTTTTAAATGGCATGCTTAGAATATTAAAAATTAATTTTTTCATTGATTCAAGGCTATTTAATACAATATTACTATGCTACCTTAATCTACTTGGTAATCACCACAGATCCCTGGCTAAATGTGAGGAAATGCTGATCTTGCCATACCTTTGTTTTTCATGGACTCATCTCTTATGTGAGTGAGCTTTGGGTTGCGTTACTAGGCTGACCTGTGTTTCACTATGTGCCCTAATGCAGGTGAGGGCACCAAGGGAATGCTTCTCCCCAACAATGGAAAGCAGAGAATGTATCTATAATTTCTAAAAACCATGCATTGTTTTGAAGCTTTGTTTTTTTTTGTAATTTCTCATGAATCTCAAGTACTAGTGAGAAATTTGGAAACCACAAAAGTCTATTTGAAATCAATTACCTGTTTAGAAAATCAATCCAGAACTTATTATAATCTTAAAGTAACAATTTTATTGTTGTTATTTGAACAAGTATTATTCCCCAAGACCTATGTTTTAAAGATTACATTCCTATCCCATGGTATTACTGGTGTGTAGTGGAATTTTTAAGTGTTAAGGTCTTCTCTAAGGTCTCCTGTTCATTGGAAGTATTTGCCTTTGAAGAGGATATTAGGAACCCAGGTCCTTCTTTCCTCCTTTGTCCAGAGGTCTGGGCTGTCTCTACCATGTGTTCCCATCACAACATGATGGCATACAGAGCAACAGGCCGATGACATGGACTGAAACCTCCAAAGCTGTCAGCCAAAATAACCGCTCCTCTTTTTCAGTTATTTCAGGCACTTTGTTATAGATACAATAAAAATTTTAAAAGCCTGAAACAATCACCTTTTGTATTAAGGCACATGACCATGTGAATAAGAACTCCAGAGCAACCCATTGACATACAAGCACGAATGAGACAACATTGTTAACAGTCATCTATCTACCTGAGGGGCCAGAGAACATAGTAACTCTGAACAGAGACAGTTAGAAAGGTGAAGATTTACATTCAGATTGTAACTGTATCATACTGCTCAGATGATTAAATCATCCTGTATTTTGCTATTATATTTTAATTGATAGAAACATATGGTGCCATACAAAATTCAATTAATCATTAATATTGATGATACCAGTTTCTGAAGATTTAATAATATGAAAACAAACAGTAATTTCAGTTGAGAGGATAAGCAATATTCATAACAGAGGTGATCACTGATAATTTTTTAAATCCTAGTTAGTTGGGCTTGCCTCAAAACATAACACACATGTGTAATCCCAGCACTCAGCAGGTTGGAGCAGGAAGTTTGTGAGTTAAAACAGAAGAAAATATGGGCTGGGGGCTGGAGAAATGGGGCAGTGGTTAAGGCACTTGTTTGCAATGCCTAATGGCCTATATGAAAATTCATCAATAATTCCAAGTGAGGACAAATAATGTATAGAAATGTGAGACCAGAACATAAAACAAGACTGACCATGAAGAAGCAACATAAGTAGCTTTGAAGTTCTATCATCAAAATGAAGCAATGATAAATCATGGAGATATTTCACTGGGACACTGAAAGGATCATTTCATATAAATACAATGATCAACATACATTTTCTGAGATACTATGAAACTACATTATCAGATGTCAGGTCTTTGGATATTCTATTTTATTCATCAAGTCTGACATATGTCTCAGTAGTCCTCCATTTTTCTGAAACTATTATGAAATCCACTCTGAAATATTAGGCAAATTGATACTGAGAAGGAAAATAGTAATATGAAAAAATAGCTACAAAAGATATTTTGAAAAAAATTGATTTCAAAGTAACAAATAATGAAAGATTATGAGTTAAGGAAAAACATTTTGTCAGCTCAATAAAGGATCGTCTATGCTAACACAGTTGACATATGTCTTTATTTGTTGGGTCATTATACTACTCCTTTTGGAGTTACAGATATTGTGTTGGGTGCTGAGACTATGTATAAGCAGTTCTTTCTTTCATATACTTTATAGAATAGTGTGGGAGAGGGTCGAATTAACAGGGACTTTCAACATTCTAGGAAAGCTATGATAGGAGCAGTTCACAATGTTGCAGAAACAGAGAGATGACAATTACCCAGACATGGTGCCATGGAAGCTGTCTGGGGACAAGAAGGAGAAAGTACCTCATATTTTACTTGCATGCTCTTAAATAGAACTCAACTCTGCAGATTTCATAGCCAGAAGTTCCAACAACTCTGCCAATTAAAAGTAGTAGCTATCTTCCCAAACAATGCCTAATAAAATGTTGACATATTTAACTCAACGTGCAGGGGGGAAAAAAAAAAAAAAAAACAACTATCAGCTGGAAGTCAGCAGTTGGTAGAACATGTCTGAGGATACTAAATAGAAACATCTTGAGAAATACTGCTGTATGATTGTTAGCAGAATGAAGCCATGTCTTTAGTCAATACAGGTCTAATTAATTCATGATTATTTCCATCCATTACCTACTAGGAAAAGAAAGAGGAAGGGTGACTACAAAACTCAACAAGTATTTGGTGTTGTAAAAAATAATGTAAATTACTCAAAATGAAAATATACTTTAACCAGTTATAGGTTTCAAAATAATAAAAGACTTTTATAAAGTGTCATGTAACTGATGAATAAGAACTGTGAAGATTGCACTTAGGTTGCCCAAACATCTGGAACACTACCAAGTATTGATGATCCTCATCCTTCAAATGAACTAATCATGCAAGTCAAATTACTAAAAGTAAATACCATAGTGCATTTCATTAAAGAATTACTGTAAAAATATAGTCAATTACACATACCTCATAGCTCAAAAAAATTAATTTTGAATCATTCTTGAACTATTATGAACCTGGGTAAAACACATATGCATCACATTAACACATGTAAATCTGATAGGAATCATGTAATAGAGGCTTAAAACCTTTAGTTTTGAAGCCTAATCATTTACTTGTGTTATATTAAAGAAAGAATACAAAACAGAGAAAGACTATAATGTAAGGATGTCATATGGAATGATGCAAGTGGATGTAGAAATTAAATGGATCAAAAGTTACCTTAACTTCTATTCAGTACTTGTTATGAGCCAAACACTGGAGTCATAACAATTAATGAATAAATCATATCATCAAGTTCATATTCTATGCAGTAATTAAACCATGCTACCATGTGCTCAACATTACTAACTACTGTGTATATTGTTGAATACTTTATGAACATTGCATTAACAGCTCTGCTATGCATTAGCATCTTGGTACTTCAAGAGAAGAACCACAGGACAGAGATGTGAGAGGATGCCCAGGCACACTCTCAGAAAGTGTCAGAGACAAACTGTGACCCTAAGTTATTCTGACTCCAGAGAACAAATTTCCAACTCATGATAATATAATGTTGAGGGTGAGGTGTGGCTCAGGGGTAGAGTGTATGCTTAGCGCAGTGTGCTCTGGGGTCTGATCACAAAACATGAAAGAGGGAAAACTAAGAATATTTCAGATGGGCTGGAGGGATGGCTTAGCAGTTAAGGTGCTTGCCTGCAAGGCCAAAGGACCCAGGTTAGATTCCCCAGGACCCACGTTAGCCAGATGCACAAGGTGGCACATGCATCTGGAGTTCATTCACAGTGGTTTGAGGTCCTGGCATGCCCATTCTCTCTCCCCCTTTCTCTCTGTCAAATAAATAAATAAATAAATAAATAAATAAAAATTATAAAAAGAATATTACAGACATCTCCTACATGGCAAACAACAAAGGCTGTAGGATATGACCTGACAGCTGCCCTGCCCCCATATACAATCCCTGTTTCTTCATTATGGTTATATATAAAGATGAAAGGTTCAATGGATCTAATATTTATAATCATTATTTCTTAAGATTCTTATTTTACTTGGCCCTTAATGAAATCAACTACACATAGATGCTTAATCAATAACCATTGCTCACTGACCAGTTAGGAAATTAGATTTTTGTCTCATTCTTTTTACCATAACCTACTGCAGTATCATTACATTTGCTAATTAATTGCTTTCAGCACATTATTTCTATTTAATAACTAAAATATGTCACATTTTTCAACTTTTGGACCTTTCATCTTCTAACTTTATCTCAGGAAACTAGTTCTCATTTTTATGGTAATGTTTTTACCTAATTCATTTTTAATCTTTTTTACTAATGAAAAATGAAATGATTAAAAATAATTTAATCAAATATGAAATCTCTGAAGTATTCTTAAGAAACATCATTTTTCACTCACAATAGAGCCTTGCTCTTCTCCTTTCAACATTTTTATTCTCATAGAAAATTTATAAATAGAATTTTATTTTGATATTAACCCAACTTCAGTACCTTCTTGAATTGAATGGAGCACACTTCACTCTCTTTTTATTTTTTCAATCCATTTTTCTTGATTCTCTTACGTTTGAAATCAGCACCATAGAGTAGCATGGGAAAATGTTATGAATAATTACTAACCAATATAATAATGTCAAGTTTGCTAATATGCCACTTCAGAAGCTTTATTGGTAGGAAGAGGAAAAGAAGGGAGAAAGGAATGCCAGAAGAGAAAAAGAGAAGAGCTGGGAATGAATTTGACATCTATTCATTTAGTGTCTAACTTCTCGATTCATACGCCTTTGAATAGCAACTTCTGTGTGTTTTCAGCAAATCACAAATATACTTAATGAAATAACTACTACATATATCCAGAGACTAATTCACAAAATGATGAAACAGAATAAATATCAAGCAATAACAAAATCTATAATATTCTTAAAATTATGGCTGTGGTTAATGGTTTTTCACTGCAAGATTAAATTCTTTTGTGTTCTTATAAATAGTACCATAAGTACTTTGAACCTCTTCCATTTTTCTTAGTCTAGTTTTCAGAATCAATGAGAGGCCTATAGGAAAAAAAAATTGAAGGTGTTGTTGAGAAATATAAATGCCTGCCAAAAATGACTTGGGAAATGTACTAGAATGCAGTCTTTGAAACAGAAAATGGCATCTTTAAATATACATATTAGGTATTGTTGGTAAGGCAGTAGATGTAACAGCTCTCCTTGCCAAGCAAAAGAAATTTTAAAAACCGCAAACAAACACCTTTTCACTGAAAATTAAATACTCCCGTAGAAATTAAAGATGTGCCACATTCTGAGACAGTCACCTACTCAGCACAAACGGAAGCAGTGTTTGCAAGCAGCCTTGCAAGCAAACATCCTGTCTCAACCTTGCTCTTTTAATCCATGTAGTTCCTATCAATATTAACCTCTTATAGAAATTCTTGTACAATGTAACTATTGAACTTTCTTGACTAGGAGTGTTACTGGAGCTGTTAGTCATCCCTATAATGTATTTTGCAATCAGCAAAATCATCAAAGTATTTTTTAACAATGAACAGTTCAGAAGTGACAGATCTACTTTCTTGTTCACAACTGCTTATCAGAGAATAGATATCACATATGTTTCCCAGGTGCTTCCTATAGTTAGGGTACCTTCACAGAAGCCGCTCATGAAAGATAAGGTCATAAAAGAGATGAAAAATGTGTGAGCTTCATACACTTATGGTTTTATCATCAGACAAGATAGCTTTGGTTAAAGGACTGTACCAGTCAAAAACAGAAAACTGCAGTTCATATTGAAGGGCGAGGACATTAAACTTCAAGATCCAGTTTATGTTTGCATTGCCTAATAGCAATATTGTTTGGCTGAAAACACTTGTTTTGTTATAGATTATCCAAGAAAAAATGTCAACTATGATTAACTGTACATGGAAAAATTATACATACAACAAGCAACAGTAAAAACATGCAATCAATATCTTTTTATAACAATAACTAAACTAAATAATAACTGAAGGGAACCCTAAACATTTCAATAGTTTGAAATGAAAAGAATCATTGCATTTGTGGATCCCATTGTAGTATCTAATTTTGCCTGCACTTTAACCTACTACATTTGTATAAAATATATGGTTATAATGAGTTGCAATTGGTACGGTATGTAACACATGATTATTTTAAATATTTCATTAGGTTTTGTTGTCACTTACTTGGGTTCTCCTCACTGAAGATTTTATTATATTGAAAATAGCTTTTTTTTTTTTTCAGATATCAGATGTGCTGGTTTGATTGAGATGTCTCCATAAACTTAGGTGTTCTGAATGCGAAGTTCCAAGCTGATGGATATTTGAGAATTAACGCCTCCTGGAAGCCGTGTATTGCTGAGGGTGGGCTTATGGGTCCCTTTGCCAGTGTTTGGCACACTCTCCTGTTCCTGTTGTTCACCTGATGTTGGCCAGGAGGTGATGTCCACCCTCTGCTCATGCCATCATTTTTTTCTGCCATCATGGAGCTTCCCCTCGAGTCTATAAGCCAAAATAAACCCCTTTTCCCACAAGCTATTCTTGGTCAGTTGATTTCTGCTAGCAACGTGAACCTGACTGCAACAGTAAAATTGGTACTGAGTGTGATGTCATTGCCGCTAGACACCTGACTGTGTGGCTTTTGGCCTTTTGGAGCTGATTTTTGAGAGGAATGTAGAAGGATTTGAAATCTTGGCATAAGAGACACCTTTAAGTGTTGTAAGGACAGCTGATGGACTATTCTGGTCAGAGTTGAAAAACCTGAATGCAGAGCCAGTAAAGACTGTGAGGTTTGGCTTATGAGGGTGAGAGACTGCTTGGCTTGGACTGGGCTAGAAGTTGTTTGTGTGAGAGGCTTGATGTTATACCTGTGTCCTGAGAATTTGTGCAGGATTGCATTGTGTAGAAATGGACTCATGTGAGCAGATGGAAACGGCAAAGAAATAAAATCTTTGGGCTGAAATTTCTGCCTGTTCAGCTGCAATTATATGAGAGAATATAACCCTTGAGACTGGGCCAGCTGATCTGCATTGGGGCAACAGGAAGAATGCACTCTTCTGGAGGGGCCTGAGTGCTCAAAGAGTGTCCTATTCTTCAGAGTCGTCTTTATTTCCCCCTGGATTAACAAATTGGCATCCTACCTGGTGTTATGGAGCATACGAAATGTGGGAAAGAAAGTGTCATTGAATTAAAGAAAGTGTCATTGAATTTTCAATGCGGTCTTCTGTTTTGGAAAAGGCCATGGGCAGTGTGAAGCAGGTCTGCTGGATGTCTGCATGGAGACCCAATGGAGCTGTGAGGTTGGACCATGGGTTGCAGTGGAGACCTAGTGGAATTGCTGGGACCACAATATGGCTGCTATAGAGAGCTGCCAGCCCCAGATGAAGTTTTCCAGGTCTCTGGATAGCCTAGCTGGAGGGGCAGAATTGGAACTTCAGAGACTTATTGCTAGTTAGAATTATAGGTCTGGGAGATTTGTCACTGGCTAGAGTTGTTGGACTCGAAGCTACAGAGTTTGATGTCTGCCCTGGTTGTTTTAAATCTTGTATTGGCTGAATATTTCTTTGCTATGCCCAATGCCATCTTTTGCAGTGTGAATGTTTGTTTATGCTGTGCCATTATGGGTTTTGGGGGAATTTTGTTTTTTTTGTTTTTTTTTTTTTGGTATTTTGGCTCAATTAAAAGATGTTGGCGGGCTGGACAGATGGCTTAGCAGTTAAGCACTTGTCTGTGAAGCGTAAAGACCCCAGTTCAAGGCTCAATTTCCCAGGACCCACATTAGCCAGATTCACAAGGGGGTGCATGCATCTGGAGTTTGTTAGCAGTTGCTGGAGGCCCTGGCGCGCCCATTCTCTCTCTCTCTCTGAATGCCTCTTTCTCTCTCTGTTGCTCTCAAATACATAAATAAAAAACAAAAATTTTTAAAAGATGTTAGACTATGGAAATGTTTGCACATCATTGGGAGTGATAAAAACTATGGGGACTTTTAAAGTTGAATTGAATGCACTGCATTTTACACCATGTATGGTTATCAGTTTATGGGGGTCAGGGACAGAATGTGGTGGTTTGATTCAGGTATACCCCATAAACGAATATGTTGTGAATGCTAGGTTCCTAACTGATGAAGATTTGGGAATAAACACCTACTTGAGGCAGTGTAGTGTTTGGGGTGAGCTTATGGGTATTATAGCCAGTTTCCCCTTGCCAGTGCTTAGCACACTCCCCTGCTGCTGTTGTCTACCTGATGTTGGCCAGGAGGTAATGTCCAGCCTTTGCTCATGCCATTGTTTTCTCCTGCCATCACAGAACTTCCCCCTCGAGCCTGTAAGCCAAAGTAAACCCTTTTTCCTACAAGATGCTCTTGGTCAGATGATTTTTGCCAGCACTGCAAACCTGACCACAACACCAGATTAAGCAAAAAGAATAGAATCCACATTATTTGCTCATGATTTTGAGACTCCAATGAGGAAACAATCCTAAAATCATTTTATAACATTAAAGAGCACTACTCTATAAGCAAGCTCTATAGCCAGACTTCCATTTCTAAGATTATTTCAATCCACAATTTCAAAAATGCTGAACATGAGATGTAGCATACAGCAACTACCAGAGACAGTCCCTTACTTAACTAAGCTTCATATATTAATAGCTCCAAAACCCTAATAGTGAATGACTTTCAGAGCTCAAAAATAGAGTTCAATTATTTCTCCTGATAAACCTTTTTTCTCTTGTTGCTTTATTAATATGATGATAATTTATTCTTATGTTACCCCTTATGCCATAACTTGTGTGCAGCTCAGCTTTACAATTAGTATTTCAAATTTCTAGATTTTTACTTCTCTCTCATGCTAACTCTATACTTAATGTCCTTATTCTTATGATCTCTATAACTCCTATTCCCTCTGACACACACCTCCTTCTCCAGGGCCAATTCACGAGACAGCCTCCATAGCTCTCTTTGTACTTTCCAGGTTCTTGCCACCCCCATGCTGTTCCCTAACCTGGAGCCAGTTACTTCTTCTTGCCTAGCTAATGACTATGCAGCATTTAATTCCAGCTCAAGTGTCGTTTTCATAAAGACAATTTCTCTGACTTTCATCATTAGGTCAGATCAACCTTGACTATCAATTTCTTACTGCCTCTCTTCCATGAATATATAAATTTCAAGATAGTCGTGATGTTTCCTGGGTTTATTATTCTCCATTATATCCAGAGCATGTCTCACAATGGCTGATCCAGGACATGTTCAACAAATATTTCTTGGACTGAATCAAGCACGAATGCTGGATATATCTATGCCGCAATGTTTTGAGTCATTACTTTTTCCAATAACAGTAATGTTTTTGATTTTATATATGCTGAACTCTCCAGAGTAACAAAATTTAGATTTATGTATGTGGTCACCTCATAGTAAAGACTAAATTCCTCAGTCTGTGTTTTACTGTAGACCACTCCATAAAGCTAAGTTCTGGGCGATGGGATATAAGCTAAACAGTCCTGTGCCCACATCCAGGAGCCTATTCTTACAGATAAACCTAGTCTAAATAATGAGGTGCATCTGTGGACAAAGAAAACACCTTGCTATGTCAAGACTCACTCTTTCCCTGCCCCTCCTAATCTAGCTTCCAATCCCAATGATTACCCAGATAGGCTATTGCAAGGCCCCTTCCACTCTGTTTAGGGCAAGGTCTTCCCAGAGCATCTCCTACATTAGTGTCAACTGGAGATCCTTGACTACTTGTGGAAATACCAGAACAGACACAGAGTAGCCACAATATCTTCTAGATTTTCCAAAATATGCTGTAATCCTTTCCTTCTCCCTTCTACTTTTAATACAGCACTCCGAACACAAGGTTTTTCACAAGTAACTGTGGTTCCTTTGGTCCAAGATAACCTATCACATAAGAATAGACTTAGGGTTTAGATTTGTGATGTAAATACAATGCAATTTTAGGCAGGTCCTTGAAGGTTTCCCCCAAAATTAAGAATCTGAAGCCAAACATTGTATTCCTGGTCATTGCGCCTCCCCGCCCCCGCCACCCGTGAATTTACTGTATTTTATAACAGGCTGATTTGGACCTAGTTCAGCCTGAGCAGATACAGCCTAAGAGGTGCTCATTAATAATAACAAGTGATAACTGCAGCATTAGGTGTGGAGCCTTGGATGGGGAATGGAGGGCTTCTGATGCAGGAATCTCACTGATCACACAGAAAACAGGAACTGGAGACGTGGCTCAGCAGTGAAGGGCACTTGCTTTCACAGCCTAATGACCCAGATCTGAATCCCTCATACATAGCCAGATACACAAAATGGTTCATGTTTCTGGAGTCAATTTGCAGTGGCAAGGAGGTCCTGGCACACCCATACACACACACACACTCACTCTCTCGATCTTTATTTCTCTTTTGTGTGTATGACTCTTTCTCTCAAATTAAAAAATAAAAATAGGGAAAAAATAAAATGAAATAGGTCTCTGTGTATAACTGTAAGAAAGGTCAGAATGACCTTTCAGCTTAAATTCGGTCTTCTGCCCAAGCTGCTCAGGTGTTCAGAAACTATTTCCAAACCAGTGCCAGAATACTGAAGCAGTATTCTTTTTAAAAATATTCAAGCTTCATATTTATTTTCCTTTTAAAATCAATATTATATGTGTGTTGATAGATCAACCCCACCTCCACCCTATCTTTTCTCTTTATATGCATTCCTATGCCTTACCAACACATATCACATCTTTCATTTACTTACTATATCGTTCTAAGAAATGTGAACACTTTTTTTTTTTTTTATTGAGGTAGGGTCTCACTTTAGATCAGGCTGACCTGGAATTCACTATGTAGTCTCAGGATGGCCTTGAGTTCATGGTGATCCTTCTACTTCTGCCTCCCAAGTGCTGGCATTAAAGGCATGTGCCCCCATGCCAGGCTGATGTGAACACTTTTTATGTAGTCTTTCAGCCTCTAATCATGCATTTCAGGCCATTCACACACATCCATGCTTACACAACCAGGAACACCTGATACAAATTCACAATGTTGGTAAAATAGCATGGGATATAACTGCATTATTAAAAAAAAAAAAGACAGTATAGCTAAGATCCCAAATAGAGAGTTGTGTACTAATTCTATGTCAACAATAAAAATTACATCACTTTTCACTGCTAAACAAATAGAGGGACCATGTTTTATAAAGCTGAACTGTAGATTTCTACCTTGATAAATTGTTGCCTTTAATCCTTTAAAAGATCTTCACTTTTCACTGTCAGAAAAAAATATAATCACATTCTACTGTCTGTGCAATTCGCCCTTCCATTTCTGCTATGTGCACAAGACTTGGTAAGATACAGCCACTGTCAGGTTTCAGAACAGTTCCTTGTCTAATCTTTCTACTCTCACAGATCTTTGATACATAACCTGCTAGAATGTGTTGCTTCCTTTCCAGTTCCTCTGTTTATCTCACTTCCACTCTTGCCATCTGCTGTACTGCATTTCCTTCAGAAAAGCGAAAAGTTTTCACAGTGCCCAGAGCTTTCCCTGCACACAATACTCTCTTCCTCTCTTCGTTTCCTTCCTTTCTATGCTTTTTATTTAGGCTTATTTTGTGTTAAGGTCAAACTGTTTTAAAGAGTTCACTTTGCAAGCATTTCCATGGAGCTGATATTACTAGCCAACTAGACTTGATGGATTTATAAACATTCTCTCCATTCATTACTGGCTTTGGCCCCAGTACATAAATTTTGATGTCTCTCCAACTCTTTGGAATTACCTAGGAACAACATCACAGGCAATAGGTAGTGAGAAATTGTGGCCTAGTTCTTGCCACCATTGCAGGGTAACATGATTATCCACCTAGTGTAATGAGTCTGGAGAATTTTCAATATAGCTCTTGCATATTAAAATGCCAACTCGATGTACCATCACCTGATTTAGATTGATAAAGCTTTTAAAAATGTACCAAAAATAGAGGTTTTTCAAGCATACTGCTAATACATTTGCTTTACATATTTTGTTTATTTCTTTAGTTTTCTATAATTCCTTTCCTTTGACTAATGCATCAGTTAATAAATTTTTATTAGAGAATACCAAATTAAAACTACCTTATGAGTTTTGTTCTTCATATGTCCAGACTTCTTCATACATATTCATCACCTTCTACATAATTGCATAACAATGAGCATCAGAAAAATATTTCTTTAAATAATTATGTACAAATAATCACCCCCTTTTACCTTTGAGTTGATTTCTTTTCATTCATTTATTTATATATTGGAGGCAGAGTCTCACACTGTAGTCCAGGATGGCTTTATAAACATGCAGCAGTCCTCCTACCTAAGCCTCACTGGTGTTGGGATTACAAATTTGAGCCACCATGCCTGGCTCCAAATTTTAATCCGATGTTGATCTTCAGTAATTTGGGGACTCTGGCCAATTTACCAATCCTAGGGGATTCACAAGTGAAAATAATATCTATCCAGCAGGACAGTGGGTTGATGAGATATAATACATGTATAGCAAGATGCTTGATGCTCAGGAAGGGGCAGTAATGAATACTGCTATTACCATTATTATAATTATTGTAATTGCTGCATAGTCTCAATGCCAATCTTTCTAATCTCAAACATAAAAGGCTGAGGCAGTAATCTGCATTTGTTATCAGAATTTATTGGTGCAACCATCTAGTTATTTTTACTTGACCTTTTAAGAACAACAAAAAAAGTGGCTGACTTTATTACTATAATTAAATTCATCATACCACAGCTTTCTAAATTTCCTTACACACTTGCTATGTTTAGGCCTACTAGAGATAAAGATTATCCCATCAAGTAATGGATGGGCAAAGGCCTAATACTGCCTGTTGCTTCTCAAATGATAAGGAAAACACTGAGAGAATTTTACATACTAACAAGAAAATGCAAATTTTATGTGAGAAGATTAAGAGCTTTGAAAATCCTATTTGATTTAAATTTAGTAAATGGTAGTGCAGTCCAAAAAATGTTTTTAAACTACATGATATTTGAGGATAAACAGTAGAGGAGACATAGCTACTTCTAAGAGATGTTTCTTACAATGTTAACATTTTATCTTCAAACCTAATGTGATCTACAGTCAGATTCATGGTTGTCACACATGTTAATTCATATGATTAAAATAAATTATCTACCCAGGCACTGCCTACGCTACTCATAATTTTCTTTGAAAAAATAAATAGATTGAGTTAGCAGATATAAATGACTGGTACACCAGTATATAGTGTCTCAAGAATTTGACTGAAATAAACAATTAAAGGAAATAACGTTTAAATAAACATGTTTTTAATGTAAATAGCTACTTATGCAACTGCAATTCAACCAAAACTATTTTCATAAGTAAGATGAGGTCTTCATTCAAAACATTACTTACAAAATGCATAAATAAAAATGGTCTTACAAATAAATAGTTCTTTTTATATTACTAAGCAAAATTTAAAGGATTATTAATTCAATATCAAAATTTAAAAGTAAAATAGCTTATCAATAATACAGATGTCTCTGAATACCCAGATGTTTAGATTTATAAAAACAAAATACTGGGAGATTAAATAATTATTCCACTGATTTTAAACATTGGAGGGAAAACATCAAACTTAATTACATCATTCTTCCATGGACTTTCAACATAGGGAGGAAACAACAAACCAAGGTAAAGTTAACAAATCAGAAAATGTTTGTGTTCATGAAAAAAACCTTAAACACTGAACCAAAGACTCCATTATATTAATTTTCACATTTTTATTATTTATAAATAACAATGTTGCTGGTATAAAATTTTTAAAAAAATGTATAACTAAAAACTGGGTAAATAGCTCTCCAAACCTTATGTATGTAGCTAGACAAAATAGAAATAAGCCTTATTGCAATATGAGACTAATTCAGAAAAACTAAAGGAATTAAGCAATTACCCATGTTACCCAATTCAAATTTATTTCAAGAAAAATCTTTAGTATATTAAGCAGGTGAGATAAATTGATAGTCATTTCACCAGAAATAAAATAAATGAAGTTTTTTCCTGTGAAAACATTAGGGTATGTTATTACATATGACTCATGCAGATGATAACAATATGAGTCATTTCATACACTTAGGTAAACGCAGTCACTTTGCCTCTGTTGGATGAGGTCGACAGACTAAGTTTTATCTGCCCTTACCTATAGAACACTGTTTCATGGGCAAAACTTGACACTGTATGGTTCCATTAAACCAGAAAAATGTTGACTCTTTTGTATCTCTAGTGCTTGTTCAAATGTTCTCTCATCTCCTCAGTAATTATAGTTTTAAAACTTCAGTCCTTTTCCACAAAAAAAAAAACAAAACTATATTGTGGGGATTTTTAACATAGCACAGTGTCATAAAGGGGTAGATTTTTTCCATATCATGAGATTAAAAATACAAGTAGGAAACTACAAAGGCATCTATTTTGATCTTCTATTAAGAATGAAAGAGGCTGGAGAGATGGCTCAGCAGTTAAGCTGCTTGCATGCAAAGCCTAATGACCTGGGTTTGATTCCCAAGATGCATTAAGTGACACGTGCTTCTGGAGTTCATTTGAAGTGGCTAGAGGCCCTGGCACACCCATTATCATGGCAGATGCCATGGCACGTCCATTCTCCTCTCTCTCTCTCGGTCTCTCTTCTCTCTATCTCTCTCTGTTTACAAATAAATCAATTATATATATATATATATATATATATATATATATATATATATAATATATTATAATGTGTATTATTATAATATATAATATATAAATATAATATATTTATGTATAGTTATATATAATATGTTATATACTATATATATAAAAGAATTACAGCTGAAGAGGTAGATCAGCTGTTAAAGCGCTTGCTTGCAAAACCTTGTGGTCTGGTGTTTGATTCCCCAATACCCACAATAAGCCACACTCACAAAGTGACACGTGGTTCACTTGCCGTGCCAAGAGATCCTATTGGGCCCACTCTTCTCTCCCCTGGCTCTCTCTGTCCCTCATTCTCTTCCTCCATCTTTCTCTTCAATAAAAATGGTTTTGAAAAAGAATTATTTTTATTTTTCTTTGCTGAATAAATTATGTAAGAAAAACTTAATAATTTTAAAATTCATTTTAAAAAGAAGTCCTGGGTCCAGGAAAACATAAGGTTTGCCAAAGAACAGTAATGTCATGTGGAAGGAGGGAAGTGGAGGAGAAGGGAAGCCAGGTTTGTTCTAAGCAAAGCTGGGGGCTGTTCAATCAGTCCTATCAGTCCTCCATCAGTGTCTCCACTCCAGCCAAATCCAGAGGAAACACGGAGTCAAAGATTCAGGTCAATAAGCTTATAGGCGATTTGCACAAACAGCTCCTCCAGCAAGGTAAAAAACAAAGTCGTATTGGCTTTTCTTTTTCACTCCTTCTCTTTGAACTCCCTGGTCCAAACACACCCTGGAAATGTCAATGTTATATGCAAGAATTTAAAGAGCTGAGCTTCTTAATCCCTTTAAGAAAAAAGGAACAAAGTTGCCTGCAAAGATCCTGTTCTTTATGAGCTCAAAGTGATTACGGCCAAGCTGCTGTATGAGGACTCTGATTCCCCTCACCCAGCCTCAGAGAAAACAGAGAGGCATCATGAAGGGCATAATTGAGCAGAAGAGGAACAAAATTGAAGGAAAGTAGTTCATGAAATAGAAATAGATTTCTCAAATTATATATATATATATATATATATATGGGTTGTACAAAGGTGTAGAAAGCACAGATGCAAACTCATTACCATGAACGGGAACAATGTGATTCACACAGTCCCCAAAGACCTCCAAAGTGCTCCTCGGGATCTATCTATCTATCTATCTATCTATCTATCTATCTATCTATCTATATAATTAAGGAGAAAATATTATGAATATTTAACACTGGCAGCAACTGGGAAGGGCAAAAGCAGTGTCCTACAGCCAGGCCTAACAACGGTATCATATTATGTATGTATTTCTTCTCAGAACTAAGGATCCAAGTGACGCTGCTGCTGATGACTATTTTTATCACTATTACTTGTTTTAGCTTCATATTTATGGGAGGAAAAGACTAATGTCAGTAATCTAGATTTAGCTTGTTGCATACAATTCAGAAGAAAATGTGGCTTTTCCACATTTGCTTTTTGAATTTTGAATAAAAGTACACAAATTGATAAAAAGAAGACGAAGGCAGGGGCAGCTCAATGGGAAGCAGCCTGGATAGAGAGTTAAACACAATTATGAAACTGGGCCCAATATGCATGCCACCTTTTCTATCTTTCTGACGCAGGGTTGTACAAAGGTGTAGAAAGCACACATGCAAACTCGTCACCATGAACGGGAACAATGTGATTCACACAGTCCCCGAAGACCTCCAAAGTGCTCCTCGGGATCTACGTTCATGAGCTACTGATGATGTCTCATCAAGCACGTGGTTAAAAGAATGATCCCAAATGGGTTAGGTGTAACTCCTGACACCTGCCCCACATTACCTGTGTCAGCATCTAGCTTTCACCCTCACTTTCTACAGGCCATTATTTACCTCCTCTCCCAGCAAACCCCAATCTCCTCTATGGCACCCAGAATGGAGCATCCCTTCCCAATTCCGTTTGCTACTCCTCCAGTTTTGAGACTCCACAGGTTCCAGAAGCGGTGAGTTGTTAGAGGTGTAAGTGTATTTGTCCCTCTGGAGGCCCTCTGCTTTTCTCTTCTAGCTTTCCACAGTCAAACTAGCCTCCCAGGTCCTAAAAAGGTAAGGAATTTATGGAAGCTCACCCTTTATCCTCTGGTCCTTTTACCTGACTGACCCACCTGTCCTTGTAAAGTAGCATGTGTGTCCCCTACACAGACCCAATGTCATTCCACTGCCCTAACACATTCCTTACTGTCTTTTTAAAAAATTGTTCATTTATTTATTTGAGAGTGACAGAGAGAGAGGCAGATAGAGATATATAGAGAATGGGCACGCCAGGGCCTCCAGCCACTGCAAACAAACTCCAGACGCATGCGCCCCTTTGTGTATCTGGCTAACATGGGTCCTGGGGAGTCGAGCCTCGAACCTGGGTCCTTAGGCTTCACAGGCAAGTTGCTTAACTGCTAATCTATCTCTCTAGCCCTCCATATGCTCATCACCACCTAATATGTACAATGTGAGCTTGGGATTTTTAATTATTCCTCTGCTTTTCATGAGATAGGGATTGCTTTTTAGTACTCATGTACCTAGCACCAATAAAAGGGCCTGGGACATAACTGTGCTTCTTCTATGTCTCCTACGTTAACCAGATAAAGGAATATGAAATAACTAAAGCCAACAATTCAGTACCACAGGAAATATGCAACACTTATGGGTCCAGAGTTGATGTCTTCATCATCTGTAAATTCAAGGAAATAATTCTTGCTTGTTTCCTTCCTCTTAGAGATACTGTTAAGGCAAGATGCCAAGCCATGACAAAACTCATGAACAAGAGCTTATATGATTTGAAAGTATTGCTTTACATTTTGCCATTTCAAGAAAAGAAATCACAGCACCCAAGAAAACTAAAGCAAAAATCTTTCTTCTTCTTCTTCTTCTTTTTTTTTTTTTGGTAAAAGCAGTTCAGCTGGACATGGTGGCACACACCTTTAATCACAGTGTGCTCTGGAGGCAGAGGTAGCAGAGGTAGGAGGATCGCTATGAGTTCAAGGCCAGCCTGAGACTACATAGTGATTTCCAGGTCAGCCTGGACTAGAGAGAGACTGTACCTCAAAAACAAACCAACAAACAAAAAAACAGTTCATTTCTTTTTGAAGATGAAAAACTTGTACATGAAATAAACTAATCCAAAGTAAAAAGCGACTCAGGAAACTTCTAGAGGATGCTCATATATCAAGCCTGCCATTTGAGACAGAGTCATATTATTGAAAATTTTGGATATTAAAGCTGACAAATGTACATAACATGTTATGACATTTCTAAAGAATTCTAACCTGAGTGAGTTGTGTCATACTTAATCACGTGGTTGAAAACTAAAACTTTATCAATAATGGTGAGTGCTTCAAGACTTGTAGAAAAAACATGCCCTTAATAAGAATACAGATGATATCAGTGTGGAGCCAAGAAAAATATTACAATAAATAAGTAATGAATCATTCTAGCCACTGGAAAAGTCTGTATGATATGGCCATTCAATTTAAAAGTAACTAGGAGCTTTGACCTATTATCAGCTTTATTATTCTACACATAAAAAGACTGGAGTTTTTTCTTACCTTTTCTTTAAACAATAAAAAGTTACAATACCAAAAGATTGCCTTTATGTAAAATTAAGTTACTAAAATATGAATCAAGATACAGAGTAACTTTATATGCAATCTTTGTATTTTCTGAAAATGTGTCAAAATATATTGCTTGAGGAATTTAGATATTCTACTCATATTTTTGTGCTTTGAAATTTTAAGCTAATTCTTCTTTGTTTAATAAATATACATTTAATATTTCAAGTTTTTAATATTTTTATTTATTTATTTATCTGGGAGAGAGAGAGAGACAGAGAGATTGAGAAAGAGAAGGGAGATACAAAGAATGGGCTCACCAAGGCCTCCAGCCACTGCAAACGAACCCCAGACGCATGCAGCACCTTGTGCATGTGGCTTTATGTGGGTTCTGGAGAACTGAATCCTGGTCCTTAGGATTTTCAGGTAACTGCCTTAACCACGGAGCCATCTCTCCAGCCCTGATACTAAAATTTTTATTTCAGGAAGCATTAATGTAATGATGTCATTGTTTGATTTTGATCATGAAAAGCCCTTTAGATAAAGCAATTCCAAATAATCCAATTGATTTTTCTATTTAGATTAATAATTTTAGGTTTTGGTAAGTGATGAAGAAGATGTACAAAAGCAATATTCATCTATGAATCATATATGAAAATATAATTTTTGGGACAGTACTTTTTTACATATTTGGGGTCATAAGACAGATATCATTAACTATTGAAATACTTTTACTCTTTGGTAGTTAATTGGACTTGTTCTATAACTGGTCATAAAATGTAACTGTGTGTCATTGAGGCCAATCTGAATATCTACAGAGAGGTTAAGTTCTCATTGTCCTGAGAGGATATTTAACTTCCTAGTTAATCAGCACTTACGTTAAAAACAAACAAAAGAAAAAAAAAATAAAACGGGCTGGAGAGATGGCTAAGCGGCTAAGCACTTGCCTGTGAAGCCTAAGGACCCCAGTTTGAGGCTTGATTCCCCAGGACTCACGTAAGCCAGATGCACAAGGGGGTGCACACCTCTGGAGTTTGTTTTCAGTGGCAGGAGGCCCTGTCATGGCCATTCTCTCTGTCTGTCTGTCTCTCAAATAAATTAATTAAAATAAACAAAAAAATTTTAAAAAGGAAAAAAAAAATCTCTAGAGGATACAATATGTATCAGAAGTGTCTTCCATAATGAAATTTGAGGAAAAATGGTTGAACCTGGAACAGATCATTCTCAGTGAACTTACCCAATCACAGAAAAAAAATCGCCACATAGTCTCACTCATCTACAGCACCTAACCTGAATCTACCGAAGAAACTTTACATACCCAGCAAGCATCTCCTAGATTAGACACTAGGATGGAAGGGGAGGGAGGGGAGGGCATCAAAGGGGTGGGAAACACAAATCTAGACCCAAACGGCAATGGTACCATAATCTTCTACTTACTAAAAGATAGACCATCTCAATTTATCCCAAAGGAGAAAAGTGATAGCTTATAACTCTTAGCTCTTTCTCTTTATTACAATACCACAACATAAAATAAAGTCTCTACAATGGAAAAACATATGCATTTCCTAATTAGAAGATGAGATGGCTTAGGATGTAAATTTAAAACCTCTATGTCTCAGCCAACTCGTGTACTGTATTGCCAAAACTAGCTCACTGACAAATGGATATAATATCCAGAACAACATATATATATATATATATATATATATATATATATATAATAAAAACACACACAGTAATTTGGCCTGATCTGAGAGATGTCCATTCTTCCCATGTGCATCTCATTTTTAATCAAAAGTCTCTGACTTAGGAGGCAGGAACCATATCCCAGGCTACCTTGGGTTCTTTGAAAGCTGAAAGGAGGGTTTTTGTGCTCCAATTTCTCTAGCACTGCCATTCTCTTGCCATGGTGATAAGACCTGGCTAACTTCTCTTGCTTCTACTATAGCATCAAAGGAGAAAGTGATTTGAGAATCATTAATCTTGTATATCAAATACATCTGTGACAAAGGCCTGTGCCGTGGCAGCTTTTGTGATATATATCAACACGGTTAAGTCTGGTCCATAAACACACAGCCATAAACCTAAGTCACATGTTGTTAATGTTTCGTTTAATTTAATTGAGAGAGGGAGAATGAGTATGTCAGGGCCTCCAGCCACTGCAAATGAACTCCAGACGCATGTGCCACCCTGGGTATCTGGCTTAACTTGGATCCTGGGAAATTGAACATGCATCTTTTGGCTTTGCTAAGTCATCTCTCCAACCCTTACATCACATTTTCTTTGTCTGCCTAAACAATACAGTGATACATGCAAGTGTAAATGTGTGCACATAGCACACATACATGCAAATTCCTTCTGATAGACATATAGTCTCACAGAAAATATCTGAGCTACTTTGTCCTCCGAGAAACTTCCATGCTGAATCAGTAAAAGTGGCTGTTCTTAACCCAGGAAATGATTCCAACACTTAGAAAACCATGCGCTACTGTTGAAAGAGCTAGAAGACTAACCTCGAGAGGAGAAACTAAATAATCAAGCAAAAATAAATAAGAAAAAAGAATCAGGTGAACCTTTAAACTAATGTTTAGGGAATGTAATCGAATGCATAGGTATGACTACTATATATGTGTTAGTGTCAAGGTTTCCTGGCTCCCAGTCAAGGTCAGCAGTCAACTGAAATTTCTCTCAGTGCTTCTTGGGTTACAATGTGGGTAGGTGAAAAGATGATCTACAAAGGGAAGTGCGTGGATTTCTTATTTGATAACAACAACAAAAAGACCAGTGGTGAAGGTTAAAGCCTAAGATAATCAGTTTTCACAAGGACTGAGCCAGACTTTGCGTACATATTCTGTCTGTCCCACTCTGTTTTACAGACCATGACAAAGTTGTGCCTTGCAAATGATTGACATTCAATAAATAGTTATTGAAAGAATGAATGGATAAATGATAAACATCAAGAACATTTAGTAGATAAGCAGCCAACATGAAAATGTGCATAGTTAACTGGCCAATCACCACGAAAATAGTCAAATATAAAAGTAAGAAATGCTAATTTTGATAAACTTACTGGCCCACGAAAGAGTACTTTGTATTTGAAAGATGTTGCACCTATCATCATACCATGATTTGATGCATCAGCACTTTTTATTCCATCCAATGGTCTGTATTTTAAATCGGTACAAAAGCACATATGTGGACACACGCACTGCATTCAGCCATCGGTGATTACCTTTGTTACAAAAGTATTCCACTTCTTCACAGCTCAGGTTTTCAGGCCCAAATTCTGTGGGGAAGCTTTCCTCCACTGGAAAGTCTCCTTTGGCCGTGACATCTGTTTCCTCTGACGGACAGTCTTCTTCCTCATCTTCGATGGCATCTTCAAGAGGCCCTTGAAAAAGAATCAGTGACACTGTACCAGAAACATCCAAGGAAGACAGGAAATAAAACCCTTAAGTAGGATCATTTCAATTACAGCAGTCAGGAAACTGTTCCAGAAAGTAACCTCGAGGGAACTTACACATCTCACACATGAGAAACATTGTGTAAGGGGGTAAGGTGGGAGGATAGGCTCAACACACAAAGAAGTACCCATGGAAAACTTAAGAAATACATTTTACAAAGTTTAAGAAAAGAATAAGAACACTGACCTACATTGAGAAGTTTAAAAGCAGTGTCCGAAGATATGCTACACAGAAAGTAACTTGAATCTCCATATTCCTTCTCCACCCTCAGTCCCAAGCCCAAACTTAAGAGTTTCTTTCTTTCTTTCTTTTTTTTTCTTAATTCTCTCTTGAAGAGCAAAACTGTGCACTTTATGTTCATTTGTTAGAATTAACTGCTTGGTAAAGAGTACAAGTCTCTTTTACACAGCTGTACAATTTTACCTGAGATTTTAATAAAGATTTAAAGTAATTGAATGCATTTTAATTGAACTGAGATTTTAATAACGTCTATACTTTTAAAAATCCATCTTAAGAGTGAATTTCAAGAAAAGATTTCATTATATGTGTTGGAAGCTTGAAGAAAAATTACACATTTCTATCCCTCATGAAAGCATAACCCTATTCATAATTAATTGAATTTTTTCTGAAATGAAAAGTAGTTTTCTAATGAAAAAAATGTAATTTGTATTTATGTGATACTTTTTCAGTAATAAAAATACAACTCCCTTTGAGAGAATGGGAGTGAGGTGCACTACATTAATGGACCTATTTTACTGAAAGGAAAGGGAGGGCTGCAGTTGTTAGGGTGGATGTGAGGTGGACGGCGTGGGAATACCACAGCGATGATTGTAAGTTTCTCACTGCCTCTGAAGAACCGAAGTCTCCAATTCATCTTACAAAGTAGAAGCCTGCATTTGCTCCCAAAGATTAATATGGCCTTTTATCCAAAGAACACAATTATAGTAATTTATACTAATCGTCACTCATGTCACCAGTCATGGCAGGCTAAATGCTGCCAGGCTCAGAAAGCCTCTCTATTTTACTTTTGAGGAATGTGATAGACAATGTTTAGGGCCAAAAGTGAAGTGTTATAACGAACTTAAAATACAGAAATATTATAATTTTGATAGATGTGTGAGTAAATATGCCCACACAAGTGGTGTATGTACTGAGAGGCTACCTGTTCATGGATAGAATTTGTTCCATGGATTGAATTCATGGAACAATATTCAAGGGAACGATATTCAAGGGAAAAATGATATTCAAGGGAAAAAATTTATTTGGAGATTATCTGTACTACTTAGAATTAATTGTTTTCCTTTAAAAAATTAAAATGATAAATGTTAATGTGGGAGAGGCTGCCTAGTTCCCAACACCTGGGAATATGTGTACTCTCACAGTCCTTGTGTTCTCAAGGTGAAAGGTTAAAAGAATCCTGGACTTGGTTCTCATGCAAGCCACATTCCAAAATCCAAAGCATACTAGCTTTTCATCTTGTATTAACTACCTCAACTCTAACAATTATAATTACTAGAACCACCATGTCAAATGGCAAGAGCTACAGAAAGTATAAAAAATGATAATAAAGTGCTGCTATCTTGATAACATTAATTTCATAATTTTAGAAGTTTGTTAATGTTGAATCTAATGAGGAGAGTAGTAAAACCTTGCCTTATTTTTTTATTTTTCAAACAACTTAATTATAATAACAAGCTCAGTTTAGAAAACGACACACGAAACCACCTCATTTGTGTTGGATATGGGAGTTTAAAATCAACTTTCTAAAAGACCTATAAAAAAAACCCAATGTTATATGTATGAGAGTTACTACTATTTTTATTTCACAAATTTGGAAAGTCATGTTTGAAGGTTAGAAAATAAAATACTTGAGTGATCGTATTTTATGTATATATTTATATTGTATCAACATGTAAAATAACTGTTCTAATATCAGTTATATACTCCTTTTTGAATGTATACCTTATGGGACTATATATTCTAAATTGTGCTTAGAAAATAAAGTTACAGTTATAAAAGAAATACTTTGAATGCTTCATATATAAAAAACTTAAACTACTACATACTTTTAAAAAAATGCATATATACTATACAAATAAAATTATCAATAACAAAATGCTTTCCTTTTAAAAATGAAATTTGGTCTGGAGGGATAGTTTAGTGGTTAAGGCATTTGCCTGCAAAGACAAAGAGCCGGGTTTATTTCCCCAGGAGCCCACATAAGCAAGATGCACAAGAGGCACATGTATCTGGAATTCGTTTGCAGTGGCTAGAAGCCCTGGCATGCCCATTCTCTTTCTGTCTGTCTCTCTTCACTCTGCTTGCAAATAAATATATAAAAATTTATAAAACCATTTTAAAAATGAAATTTTAAGTATGTATATATAAAATGATATTTTCTTATTGAAAATACTACTGAATGATTTAGAATACACAATTGAAACACAAGAGATTCATTAAAATATATAATTCAAACTTAATGATTGTGTTAAAAATTCAGTAGTAAGATGCACATGAACATCTGAAAGCAAACCAAATATCAAGGGACGGATTTATACTTAGGAAACCTCAGGGCTGGAGAGATGGCTTAGCAGTTAAGTCAGTTGCCCATGAAGCCTAAGGACCCAGGTTAGAGTCCGCAGTATCTACATAAGCCAAAGGCCCAAGGTGGCACCTGTATCTGAAGTTCATTTGCAATGGCTAGAGTCCCTGGTGCACCCATTTTCTCTCTCTCTCTCTCGCTCTCTCTCCCCCTATTACTCTCTCTCACACACACAAATAAATAAAACATAAGTAAATAAATAAACTTAGCAAACCTCAAACTAAGTCAATATTATGATGGTTTCCAACATATACACACATTTGCATACATGCATATATAAAACATTTATTTTTAAGTTTATGAGAAGCTTATAATTGATTGGTTGTACTAAATACTCTAGTTTTTATTTTTTCATGTTAGGTATCACTTTGTATTTCCACCATGTAAGTGAAAAGAAGGACTCATTTCAAAAATAAATGACAAAGAAACCAAATAAAAGGCAAAAAAAAAAAATCTGAGCTCATTTGATGAAAGTATATGAGTTCTCATTAGTAATATTTAGAATAAGACACAGGAAGGGGATTTAAGGAACAACTCACATTTCTTTTATAGTAAATGTCAAAGATATATAATTTACTATACCTTAAAATATAAAATTACTAACCATTTCTTTAACAATGCCATCAAACTAGACACTGGGTAAAAGATTTCTCTTAAAATGCATAGTATTTATGGTTTAAGATCAGATCTCACTCTACTCTCTATATTGCATGTTTCTTTCACATGAAACATTCCAGATAATCTGTGGCCATAAACTAACATTTTAAAGGGCAAGAGACTCTTGAAGCACGGGGCTAATTAATAGCACCAACCAAGTAGGGAATGAACAGACCTCCTAGGTATGGATTAGTGGGCACAGAAGTCCACTTCAGAAAAAAATCACCACACATAATTTGACACAAATAGTAATATCTCCTCAGAAAAGGCTCACGACTGAACTCCATGTGCCCTCATGGAGAAAATTACTTCTGATTGAGGCCACTTGGCAGGCAAGTGTGAGGAAATCTGAATTCCAGCCCTTCAATTGCATCTGATTTATAGATATTCACACACTTGCCAGAATTAATAGTTTCAGTGTTTATAAATATCAACAATTACCCCATTTGAAAATGCTAATAATTACCTGTATATTCTAAAACTGTAAGTACAATGGTACTGAAGGCTAAGCCTATCATGCTATTAATTGTCTCTAAGCATAAATAAGCAGGTGTTCTTTCTCACTTTATGCTGGATGAATTAAGGCGAGATTGAGAAATTCTGATAGGTGCAAAGTAGTATTTCCATCTTTAGAGGAGACAGTTGTGTGATCCAGGTGCATTTGAAGTGACCATAGCTACTCAGAGACAAAACTAAGAAAAGTCCTGCAAATCTACAACAGTCCTGATGGACAGCCTAACTTCTTGGCTGCATTGTAAATTGGGGTCTACAATGGCTCTATGCCTAGAGTTAGTAGAAGATAAATAGGGTGTTAAAGGCTATGCAGTTCTATCCCAGCCACTGGTAACATAGTTAAAAGAATGGAACTGGTATGTTTAGCAATTGTAGAAGCAATTATTACTTCAGGTAAAAGAGGTAACAAGAAAACCATTGCTGCAACATCAGGAAGCAAAGAAATCTCTAAAATATACCCACTTGAAGTGAGAGTTAGCTAATGACAAAAATACAGATTTAAAAAGATAAAATACATGTAGAAATTCAAAGTATTGAAATGAACACTATCTTGAAGAATGGTTAAGAAATGACCACTTCAACTGTAAATATTAAAATCAAACACATGTGTCTTTCAACACATGCTGTCTTGAGGAAGAAATCCCTACCTTGGTAGCCTACTATAAACAGAACAACCCTCACCTAAGTGCTAGGATGTCATTTGTTAGATACATCCAAAGCATTTCAGAATAAGAGTCACTCGAGAAATAATTATATTTTATAGAAATTAATATACATTATTGCATGTGAAGAGAGCAAAAACTGTCAAATACTCTGGTTGCAATGCAGTGTGACTCCAAAGGGGTATTTTTCCTTAGCACTCATTGGCATTAATTTATTACACATTAATTTAGTTTGCTTTTGCATGCATTTTGATTAAAACAAGGCCCTGTAATAATGGAACTATAGAGAGCATTCAATCTCCACTCCATGCATTAATATTCTCAGCATTCTACAGGCTGCACAAGACTAGCCACCTAGCAAAATGAGATTGTTTCAGAATCCTGGGCAGCCCTGATTACCGCTGACAGGTGGAAGGAGAGTTGCATTAAAATATTATCATTCCTAATAATTACAATAATCCATCACAGTATATTCAGAAATTCCAGTGAGTTTTTGTTGAAAATACACAAATATTTCCAGACCATTTTATTCTAGTGCTTTTCTATGTGGGCCACTTTTAATTCCTTTTATATTGTATAGTATTACTATTAAACCTTAAAAGTTCTATGACAAACTATATGTCATTTGCACAAAAAGAGTCCATATATGGAACAAAAAAATCTTTCAAAATCCTTGAAATAAAATGAAAATGAAAGACCTATCCAGGTTGCAAGCTTGTTTTCTGCCATTTAAAAGTCCTTTGCAACCGATTCATTCAGAAAGAAAGAAATGCAGGATGCATAACTCTTTCATATCTGTGCATGTGTATATGTGTTTTCATGTATATGTGTATGTATAACAAAAGGGACTTCTAAATTTCACAGATTAAGCAACATCACCGTGCTTCAATTAACTCTTTGTAATTAAGTAACATTTGCCAGGTAATTCTACTTTTCAAAATGTAAATATAAAAATTAAAGGTAAGAATTCTGGTTCCCATTTAATATGTGAATACAAAATATATCAAAACTCTACATATTACAATTGATGTCTAGGAGGACTTAAAATAGAACATTTTCAATAAAATTCTGTTAAATTTTTCTACACATGAAAAATGTATCAGTAGACTTAAACTTATCTTACTATCTAACCATCTGTATCTTATCTTGAAGTTCTTGTTAACCCCAGGATTATATTCATACAACATAACATAAAATCACTTCATACAGTAAAATATTAATGTTATATTTTCTGTACATATATGCCTATTTGTGCAATGAGATATGGGAAAGAAACTCCTAAGTATTAAAACTCTGAATCTCAGAAAAATGTCATCTTCCACATGTTTTTTAATTTATTGTGGATCTATTGTGTAGCTAGCAGTAGTTCATCTTGGAATTTTCAGCTGTTACAGTCAGACATGCCTATGAGTCATCATTACGCTGTAGGCATATCTCAAAATGCTTCTCACTTGGTTCCCATTACATTTGTCACATGCATATCCCACAGAGCCATTTAATGAGAAGGGACAGGGAAGACAGGTGCTCTTTGGACAGTGCAGAGCCACACTAACTCATGTAATTGAGCTTAAAAGCAAGAATGAACCTCATTTTTGTAGTCCAGAGAAATAGCACTTTAGACAAGCAAGTTCTTCCTGCAGTCACCCACTTTCAACAATAGTGGCATCAGGGGATCTGGTAGAAAAGAAACATTTTTATTAATTTTTCTCCTTATCTACCAGAAGAATGTTGATTTTTTTTTTCCATTTACATTTGTTGCCTGCAGGTAGCAGACCAGAGAATCATATAGTAGAAGTTCTTCTTTTTGATTAATTTCTTTCCATGTGCTACTTCTTATATATAATTGATTTGGGGCTTTGCTCATAGCTGTACATCTTTTTTTTTCTAATATCTATACCAACTGCTGTCCTTCAATCAAAAAAGTTAAAAGAAATTACCTGAATTTTGTTAAGTTTATTAAAAATGAGATCTGTGAATATTTAAATTGACTTTTGAAATGTTAATGCAAAAAAGCTATTAGAGAATTTTTAATGGAGGGTTCAGTTTGACCGTATACATTGTAAAATGAAGGGGAAGAGGTCACGTTATATTTAAATTATTTCTTTGGGGGAAAGAAGTGCGCTTTAATCTACAATAATGGAGCAGGGCTAGAGAGATGCTTAGCGGTTAAGGTGCTTGCCTGTGAAGCCTAAGGATCCAGGTTCGATTCTCCAGGTCCCACGTAAGCCAGATGCACAAGGTGGTGAATGCATCTAGAGATTGTTTGCAGTGGCTAGAGGCCCAGCATGCCTATTCTCTACCCCCCTCTCTGTCTATAATAAATACATAAATAAATAAAATATTTAAATAATGGAGTAAGTTATTTTGCTGTATAGTCTTTGTATACTTTTATAGAAGACAACATTAATGCTTTTTATGTCTAAACCTGAGAACAACTTAAATTATTTAAATGTTTTCTTTTTCTGAAATCCCTTTCTTTGGGAGCCTTTGTGGTAACTGATAATAATGATAATAATAATAATAATAATAGAAAACAATAATTGTTCTTACACTATATGCAAACTTTACAAGCAGCAACCAAACTAATATAGTAGATAAAACATTAATACAACAAGAAAAATAAAATTCAAGGATGAAATAGAAAGGAAATTTGAAATAGAATCTATAATAACTAATTTGCTCTCAGGAAGTAACTCAGGCATTAAGAAAATTCAGTTCATTAACATAAGTCTTGTGCACTGACCCAACACTCTAGTGACAGGGATGGCTTTGAAATTCAAATATTTTGTAACCAAGTCTCAATCCAGAGTTGCACAAAGTTATTCTGGATTCATGAAGATGTGAACTCTATCTTGAAAAATATGACAGCATGTTCTTTGCTGAACTTGTCAGCATCATCCCTTATATGCAAAAGATGTCTAAAACCATGAGAATTATCAAACCTTATATATGCCCTAGTTTTCCTACCATACATACCTCTATGTCATTATATACTTAATACTTTAAACTGCACTACACAATTCTCTGTCTCAAAAAGAAAGCAATCTTAATTCAAAACAATCACTAACAAAATTAGAATAATGATATAAAAGTTATATACATCTTAAAAATTATTTGTTTTAGTATTTTTTGACAAGCTGTTGCACATGGAAGTAAGAACCTCAAACATGGATGGCAAATGCTCTATCACTGAGCTCTACTCCTAAGTCGTACAATTTTCCATGTAGTAACATTCTACACAGTAATAAGTACAAAACATAGAAAATAGTGATCTCTTCAAGAGATTTGCACACATTTATTCACACACTCACTCCATTCATTTTAAAAATACTTACTGAGGTTGGTGAATATGGATGGTACTATATTAGGCCCTGGATTAAGAGTAGTATACAAGGTGAGATGGCCTTACCTTAAGAAGAATGAATAACCCATATCAGAAGACAAATCTTATGTGTATAAGACACGAGATTGAAGAAAACAAAGCATAGTCCATTTGAACACAGAGGAAGAGGCAAAAGGGGTTCTCGTATGAGACACGAAGTTCTGAGCATTTATGTATTTTTCTTACTTCTCTGTCAAAATTCTCTACTCACAGTTTCAACTGCAAAAAGCAGGTAAATAAAAGCAATATCTACATAATGAATACTAAACAAAGAGCTTTGATGGCTAACTTTATTAAAGACTTTCACTAGGCAAAGAAATTAACAATCGCACTTAAAGCATGTGTTTCTTTATCTAATGTGTAACAATGCTGGACAGGAAGAAAAATATGAATTCACTGAATAGATATGAGGGAAAACTTTTAATTAGAGAAGAAATCAGAAATATTTACATCATGATTATTTACATAGCTATAATTTATATATATATATATATATATATATATATATATATATATATTTCTGTTCTTAAATAATAAAATTAAATTGTACCCCACTTTTCATTTTTAGTAACCTTTTATGGCCTTGTCCTGCGCAAGTGATTCTTTACCTGTATAATTCATTACTAATGGAATTTTCTGGAAAAAAATGATATAAGATTGCTCAAAATGAGCCTTGTTGGCTGAATCCAAGTAGATGGTCAACAAATAGCCAGTATCTAAATGTTATCTGTGAACCAGAACCACCTGCATCACTGGGAAGCTTGCTAGAGATGCCAACAGATTACCTGACTCCACCCTACATCTGAATTCATAAAAGTCATGTTAAAAAATCCTATAGCAATTTTGATTCTTGTTCAAATTTGAGAACTGTACTGGATTACAAATACTCTCTTAAAGTTACTATATATCAGTATAAATTATATTCATCACTGTCATTTAATAGAAACAATATGGTATTTTGTTGTTTATATAGTCTCTGGCTCGGCCATTTGCAGATCCCCTCAGTACTACAGCTGATGGTGGGTATGATCAGACTATGTTTCAGTGAAGCTACTCAGTATCTATCATCTCTCCTAATAAGGAGAGGATTGAGTTTTTATTAATTTTTATTTATTTATTAGTCAGAGAGAGGGAGAGAGAGAGAGAGAGAGAGAGAGAGAGAGAGAGAGAATGGGTGTGCCAGGGCCTCCAGCCACTGCAAATGAACTCCAGACACGTGCGCCCCCTTGTGCATCTGGCTAACATGGGTCCTGGAGAATTGAAGCTGGGTCCTTTGGCTTTGCAGGCAAATGCCTTAACCGCTTAGCCATCCCTCCAGCCCAGGAGAGGATTTATTTATTTGGTGCTCATTATTTGTTCTCCCAGTAATGTTAGAGTCCAGCCAATGCTGAAATAGCACTTTTCAAGTTGATGTGGGGATGACATGGAATAGATGTCAGCCACTGTAAGCTGTCTCTGAATGTTACTCTTCTACTCTGTGCTGGAGCCTTTGGTAATACACACCACTGAGGGGAATGTGGCTTTACCAAAGAAGCCCTTCCCATTCCCACACCCCTCCCCATCATGCATCTGGCAATCAAAGTCTGGCAACATAAAATTCCAGTATGATTGCTGTTTTAACACCTTAAAGAATAAGAGTATCATATAGCAGAAATGTTCTCATCTACCTTTTTCATGGGCGTAGTATTTTGGGTGAATTGAGGCATCCCCTGCTCAGCCAGATGGAGCTGGACAGTCCATGATGATCTCTGGTCAGCAAACAAGCCTGACCTAACCCCACTAACATTCACTTCCCTGCTCACCATCCCTCTCTCCAAATGTTGAACACTGAATTACATATATATATATATACATATACATATATATATATATATATATATATATAGACATGCACACACGCAGACACACACACACACACACACACACACATACATATCAGGTTGGTGCACAAAACAAGGGTAACTGGCAGGATTTTGTCTCACAAGGTAATACTGTATAGTAAACTCAAGTAAGGTGGCTCCCCCAACTGCATGTCCTAGCTCCACCACCTTGAACCAAACAATGAAGGTAAGGGCGACAGAACTTTGTTCCATTTTTCACAAATAGGTGTGGCCTCCCACTCCTGGAATACTGCCAAATTGGCCCTGTTTAGGGTTGACACAGAAAATAATGATGAATATTCTTTCAAAGCCTGTACAGTCCTGCACACATGTTCCTTATACAGCCTAAAAAAGAAATCTCTCACATGAAAGAATGCATTGTTGTGGACTCCATGTACTGATTGAAATATAAACTTTATAAGAATTTGCTTAATTTACCAGTTTCCATTCAGGAAACTCTCTTTCATCTTTGGGGTCTGAAATAAAATACAAAACCTCCACAAATTATCATGTTGCAAAACCTTTACATGATGAAGGTGGGCTGTGCAAGTGGAGGTAAAAACAGAATCAACTTGTTCAATCAGCTCTAATTGTAACAAGCCCTGGGATACCTACCAACAGTCCACTTCAGAACCAGTGTGGCGTGTTGTCATTAAACTGCTGTAAAGGTACCTCAATTCAGCACTTGAGAAGATCTCCAGAGGCCCTGAAAGTACTTGCCCATAAAAGTCTATCTTCAGAAAGACTTTTGCTTTATACCGGCACATTAAAAGAGTGTCTAAAGACACGGAGCGCTCCATGCAGCTGTATTTTTAAGGGAAGGCATTTGCTCTCTGGAGACTGGGGAGGGCAGGCAGGGTGCAGAGATAACAAAGCCTGCCGGTCCGCGCTGTCCAGCCACTGCAGCCTGGAGGAAGCGCGCAGGTACTCTCTTAAAAAGGAAATATTCCTTGCCTTTGTAACAAAGCCTCCAGCAGTATAAAAGCAAGCACCTTTACCGGCAGGAGTTATAGGATAAGCCAAAGGGGGAAAGCGCCCATAAATGAACTCTCTGCTGGCCAGCAGCTGCAGGAACACCAGTACTTGCGTCATAAACTCTGCTCAGCCTCTATGAGGCAAGTTTCTGTACCCCCCGCCCCCTGCACAAAAGCATCCATCTGATGCCACGTGTGGAAAGAAAGCGGGGCTTTGAAGACTCTCTTCCAGTTAAGTGTCATTTCAAACTCTTGTCCAAATTCTAGAAATAAAAGTACAATTATGAAAAGTCTTCTGAACCTAGCAAGTTGTAAATTTCCCACTTCCATGATCTACTTAATGAAGACCTACCCACGAAGACCTATTTTTTTTAATTCTTTTGTTTATTTTTATTTATTTGAGAGCGACAAAGAGAGAAACAGAGAAGAGAGAGAGAGAGAGAGAGAATGGCACGCCAGGGCCTCCAGCCACTGCAAATGAACTTCAGAAATGAGCGCCTCCTTGTGCATCTGGCTTATGTGGGTCCTGGGGAATCAAGCCTCAAACCGGTGTCCTTAGGCTTCACAGGCAAGCACTTAACTGCTAAACCACCTCTCCAGCCCCCATGAAGACCTATCTTGTTGACAGCTACCCAACCTGCATTATCCTCCTTCACTTGAACCAAATACATGTATACCCTTGACTTCATGGTGGAAAATTCCAAAATACTAGATTTATCAGTGCTTACATCATATTCACTGCATTGGCTACAAGTTCGGAGACTTTGTTCCCTCAAGAACATTTATTCACGTTCTTAATTTTAATGTTTCTAAATCCTCATATATAAACTCATACATCTTGCTTGAATGTAAAATAAACAGCTTCCTGTTTTCAAATTAAGAGTTGCTTGTAATACAAATTAATGTTTTTTCTCTATTTCTTTAATTTTCTTTGATATGGTTGTCCTTTATTGTTATTTTTAAAACAGAATAATGTAAATTATATGAGATAAAATATATTTTTTATATGTTGCTAATCCTGGTTCACATATTATTTTTCGGCCATAGTTCAGAAAATCATCCACTGAGCCTATGCACCCTATTTTATATACTTAAAATTTTATTCTTGGCTTTTAAAAATATAAGCAAGTAAGTCCTACCTTAAATTGCAAAATTACAAATCAGTTAATGGACAATGTAAAAGCTTTCAGTTTGAGTCCCACTTTGGCTGTGCCCCAATGATTTCTGAGCACAAAACCACCACATTACTCTATCCTCCCAACACCAGCCTTCTACTGTGGAGTCAGTCTGCAGTTTTCAAGAACCAAAGGAATACTGGAAAAGGAGTGATGTAGCAGTTACCTTCTCATTGCTGGGACACACCACCAGAAGCAGTTTATGGGAAGAAAGGGATGATTTCAGGCTTACAGTTTTGAGGGGTGCTTTATCATGGTGAAGGAAGTGGGCTAACTTCAGTATACGAGCACAAGCTCACTCTGAACACGCAGTAGCCTAGACTAACCAACCCCAAGATCAGCCTCCAGAAACATACCTCTCACAAGACTCCACCTCCCCAAGACTCCACAGGCTGTGGACTAAGCAGGAAGTTTAATCAAAAATACCTGAGCTAGGAGTGGAGGCACATGCCTTTAATCCCAGTTCTCACACCTGAGGCAGAGGTAGGAGGATCACTCTGAAGCTATGAGTTTGAGGCCAACTTGGGCTAAAGTGAGACCCTACCTTAAAAAACAAAACAAATAAACAAAAAACAAAAAACCCTGAGGCTATCGGATTCAATTACATTCAAACTACCACATGAGACTTACGTTCTCTGCACAGTCTTATTGGAACACTAGGATACCTATGGTTGGTCCTGCCATTATTGACTTTGGCTCCAGACTCATCCACAATAGTGCGTTATGTTTTTGCTAAAGTTTTCCTATGAATGTGGACTTTCAAGTCTTGCTGCCTAGGATTAAGCATTTCTGGGATAATACTCAAGGATAAGCACTTTAACATTTTGTTTTTATTAGTTATTTGCTACCAAGGAGAGAGACAGAAATAGAGAATGAGAACGAATATGCCATGGCCTCTTGCCATTGTAAATAAACTTCAAAATTCATGTACCATTTTTTTTTTGCATCTGGTTTTAAGGGGATACTGGGGAATTGAACCCTAGGCTGACAGGTTTTACAAGCAAGAAACTTTTAACTGTGGAGCCATCTCCTCAGCCCTAGAATCAGAATTTTATTATGTGTTCCAAGTTATTCAAATGTAGACCACATGATAGGACACAGAGACTTGTCTTCTAAACTAGTGGCAAGAGTGAATGAAGCAGCGCTTGAGAGGAAGACACGTGTGAGCCTTTTCTTTCATCAGTATATACATGAGGCTATTTTGTTCTCTCATTTTTTGTTTTAAATTTTACTCATTTGAAGTATACCTTGTCCTACTATGGAGCTTCTGTTTAAATTGATAGAAAATCCAATTTACTAATCTTAGTTTTTGCTTCTGAGCAGAGATGCAATATCACTTTGGCCACTGACTCCCCCCCCCGCCCCCCCCCCACACACTTATTCATGTACCAGATGGAGAATAAGCACATGGAGAAATCATATGGGAATTCCATTCCCAGAGCTCTTTGGAAGTTTAACTGCAACAGACCTAAATTATGTCAGAGACACAATTACTTAAGTGGTTTGAGGTTTTGTCTTTATTGTTTTTCAATGTCTGGGGGACTAACATAAGTAAAAATGGGAGATACAGAAGTTAGTAAGAGCACCTGATCGTTTCATGAGGTACTGATCAGTTGAAGATTCTAAGTGTTCTTATGAAATCTACCAGGCCTCCAAACATTGCTACTGAAAATTTCACACTCTTTGAAAGAATAAATTATCTGAAGTGGGAATATAGTGAAAAGAACATCTACATATATGTTGAGGGGGCCTAAAATTGACAGAAAGTTTCATTTGATGCAGAAGTTAGGGATGGCATGACTATGTTTAGCACAACTCAAATTCAGCTGAGTTTGGCAAAATATAGTAAAATTACTTGAAGTCTTTATACATAAATAAGGGAAATAGCAACAGGTAAAAGTTCATATTCATATCATTGTTGAGATAAAATTGTAAAAGAAAAAAATCTACTCTTCACAGTAACATCATGTGTACCCAGGGCCATAAAGGAATCTGCCAACAAATGAAAGAATGGGCCGGACCATTAACTCAACCACTAAAGGTTAATCAACTTAAAAATAAAGAGAATAAAATAATCTGTTCGAAAAAGTGTCTAAAATTGTATAGCTAATAAAATGTAAGGGTCAGCATGGTTGTACACACCCATAACCCCCACACTCTAGAAACAGAGGTAGGAGGATTATAAACTCTAAGCAAGTCTTGGCTACATTGTGAGTCCCTGCTTCAAACTATCTATTTTCTATATTAGAAACATATACTTCTAGGAATTCAGTTTGAGTGTGTGAAGATAGTCATTCCTTTCAAACCCTGTGAAACTCACTGAAGCAACAAGACTGCACGAGGAATGTAAAAGAGAATCTTCTCAATCTGGAAAGGACCTGCTTATCCTTCAGCTGCTGAATCCCTTAGCTCTCTCCTGCACACGGCTTTACGTTCTTCTGTTTGTGGCAGACCCTAGGGCCTATCGAGGAATCTGCATTTTTCTTGACAACTAGAGTCTGTGAAATTGACTAGCCCTTTCTATGTATTGTGATTTTGGTCCCTTTGCAAAGTCAGAGAGCCCACTAGCTGTCACTGTAAAGGAGAAAACACCAAGAACTGAGCATCTCTCTGCTGCACAAGCATGATAGACATTCTATCTTATGTTATCCCTGCTTTGCCATCTGCACCTGGAAGAAAGAAGGAGGAATCATCAACCAGGAGAGAGCTGAAGAACTTCTGAAAATTCTGTGGATGCCCTGCTTCAGAGCCTGGAAAACATCTGCAGCATTTTGGTATGCTAAAACATTTAAAAAAAAAAAAACTGTATTTGAGGTTAAAGATGGAGAAGAAATTTAAAACTGATGATAAACAATATATTATTGTCTAAGAAAGGAAAACCTTGCCTATTTCTCCACACAATATTTATTTTACAATATAAGATAATAGTTTTAAATAGCAGATTCACATTTTTAGGAAGACTTTTTGGTGTCTGTACTATGTGCAGTGTGGTGTGGTGTGGGTGTATGTGGTGTGTGTGTGTGTGTGTGTGTTGGGGGAATGTGTATACATGTGTGCACAAATGCAGAAGACAGAAGAAAGTCAGCTTTTCTCCCCTATCACTTTTTAGTTTATTTCCCTGGTACAAAGTCTCTCACTAAACCTGGGATTCCTCATATTGTGGACAGAGTGTATGACCAGAAAGCCCAGGGACTTGCTTGTCTCTGATCCAGGAAGTGCTGGGGTTGCAGCCATGCTTTCTGCGCCTGACTTTTTGTGCCCATGCTGGGATTGGATACAGCTTCTTATGCTTTCATAGTAAATGGTCCTATCTACTAAGCCTTCTCCCCAGTCCTTTAGGAAAAATCTTGAGGGCAGTTTTTTTTTTTTTTTCCAAGCAAAGTCTGTGATAAGAAAAGACATAATAAAGACCATAGCCAAAATGAAGGTATTATAATAGAAAACATTATTTTACCATATGCATGCAGTATTGGTGCAGAAAAACTCAATTTGTTGTGCTGATGCAAAATTAAGAGAAATAGAATATGAGAGTGCAAACAATAATAGAAGCAATAAAAAGTGAGAGGTCGGAAGGGATGACTAAGGAAGACAGTGACACTGCTGCAAGCCAAAAATAACGAATAACCTCGTATTTAAGCAAATGGACATGATGATTAGCTAACTGTAAATATGTTAAGAATTTACATGTACTGAGCTAGGGAGATGGCTCGGTTGGTAAAGTGCTTGCATCCCAAGCATGGTAAAGTTCCAACCCCAAAATACATGTAAAAACTCTTGGCAGGGGCTAGAGAGATGGCTTTGTGGTTAAGCATTTACCTGTGAAGCCTAAGGACCCTGGTTCGAGGCTTGATTCCCTAGGACCCACATAAGCCAGATGCACAAAGGGGCACATGCATCTGGAATTCGTTTGCAGTGGCTGAGGCCCTGGCATGCCCATTTTCTCTCTCTCTCATTCTCTCTCTCTCTCTCTCATTCTCTCTCTCTCTCTCTCTCTCTCTCTCTCTGTCTCTTTTTCTGCATTTTTCTCTCTCTGTCTGTTGCTCTCAAATAAATAAATAAAAATTAACAAAAAGAAATTAAAGAAAAAAAAACTCTTGGAAAGATGGTATACACTATAATCCCAGCACTGGGAGGCAGAGACATGTGAATCGCTGAGTCTCACTGGCCAGTAGGAATCTAGCTCACTGGTGAGCTACAAGCCAATGAGAGACCCTGTCTCAAAAAAATGTGGATGTCATTCTTGAGAGATGTCACTTGCCATTGTTCTCTGGCACAAGCATGTGAACAAGCACCTACACATAAAATTGTACCCACATACATGAACATGCAAGTACACACACATACACAACCACACATGCATAGAAAGTATATATACTAAGAATTTCTAGACATAAGTCATGTATTTTATATTCATTAAAACAACTAAACTCAATGCAAATTTATCCATGTTATATTTTCAACTAGCAAGAATCTAGAATGTTTCTACCCCCATGTGTATCTTTCAGTTCTCCAAAACTACTAAAATAGATAACAATAAAAAGTGATGAAAACAATATAAATAAAAGCTACCTTAACACAGAGACAAGCTACAATATTCAGTTGACTATAAAAATTATATGTGGGCTGGAGAGATGGCTTAGCAGTTAAGCGCTTGCCTGTGAAGCCTAAGGACCCCAGTTCGAGGCTCGATTCCCCAGGACCCACGTTAGCCAGATGCACAAGGGGGCGCACGCGTCTGGAGTTCGTTTGCAGTGGCTGGAGGCCCTGGTGCACCCATTCTCCCTCTCTTTCTCTCTATCTGCCTCTTTCTCTCTAGAAAGAAAAAACATTATATGTAATGTTGACCAAAATAGTTTCAGATCTACTAGACCTGAAAGGTACACCATGACTTAATTTCTCAAGACCTTATTAAAAGATATTCTTTCAGTCCCAGAGATAAACTGCCAACCATTGAGAATGGCAAAATTGCTTAAAATGTAATTTTTAGAGATCATTGTAACTTACTACATACAGAACAAAATAATTAGGGCTGGAGAGATGGCTCAGCAGTTAAGACACCTGCCTTAGAACCGAAGGACTCTGATTCAATTCCCCAGTACCCTTGTAAAGCCATTGTCACAAGGTGGAACATATATCTCAAGTTTGTTTGCAGTGGCTAGAGGTCCTCGCATGCCCATTCTCTCTTTCTATTGTCTTCTCCCCACCCCAAATTAAAAAATAATAATTTTATTTATTTATTTTTTTAAGTTTTTATTTATTTGTTTGAGAATAACAGACAGAGAGAGAAAGAGGCAGAGAGAAAGAGAGAGAGAATGGGCGCGCCAGGGCTTCCAGCCACTGCAAACGAACTCCAGACATGTGTGCCCCCTTGTGCATCTGGCAAATGTGGGTCCTGGGGAATCGAGCCTCGAACTGGGGTCCTTAGGCTTCACAGGCAAGCGCTTAACCGCTAAGCCATCTCTCCGGCTAAATATCAGCAGCATCAATGCGAGTATAAAGCAGGACATGTTATATCATGAGTTTGACATCTAGGGAGCCAACATGCTTTTAAACCTAAGGTAGAAAAGAGAATAAGACAGTTTTTATAGTTTTATCATGGTATTTGTCCTCCATTACCTCAGTACTTTGAGGTTTTCTTCCCTTTCCAATTATTCCCATGCCTTTATTTGGACCATGAGCATATTGAAAGATTTAATATTGTGTTCCTTTTGTCCAGCTCATGCTTAGTCCTGACATGTTTACAAACCACAGAAAGACCTTGAGTAAAGTTTATCTTTCTTTCTGATACTATTTTTTTTATTTTATTTTATTTATTTATTTATTTGAGAGTGACAGACAGAGAGAGAAACAGGCCGAGAGAGAGAGAGAGAGAATGGGCACGCCAGGGCCTCCAGCCACTGCAAACGAACTCCAGATGCATGTGCCCCCTTGTCCATCTGGCTAATGTGGGTCCTGGGGAACCGAGCCTTGAACCAGAGTCCTTAGGTTTCACAGGCAAGCACTTAACTGCTAAACCATTTCTCCAGCCCTTGATACCATTTTTTTGTTATTTTTCTTTTTGGCTTTTTGAGGTAGGGTTTCATTCTAGCTCAGGCTGTCCTGGAATTAACTATGTAGTCTCAGGGTGGCATCGAACTCACGGCAATTCTCCTATCTCTGCCTCCCAAGTGCTGGGATTAAAGGCGTGTGCCACCACACCCGGCTGATACTATTTTCTACGTTCTTGAATGGTTCTGCTCATTTTTTAAAGTAAGTAGAGTTTCAACTTAATAGGATTTTCTCCAGTATGTGTCAAAAGCATTAAACTAAATTGCCATTTTACTAAAAAAAATAAAAAAATAAGAAAAAAATTAAAGTTAAATTAGAAATGAAACTTGGAATCAAATGTGTAAGAATATAATAGATAGTGCATATTAAGAGAGGAATTGAACAAGGTTAATATACATAGGTTAGGTGAACAGAATAGCCAAATTGGGCTGAAAAGGTCAAAAACCCTTTTTGTTCCCCAAGTCTGGAGCCCAGCACTGACCCATACAGGGATTTTGAAGCCAGACTGGGTTACATGAGACCCTGTCTCAAAAATACTTCAAACTTCTTTCACAGTGATAATTAGCTAAAAATAATTCTTTGGAAAATGCATAATATATTATATCTTTTATTTATTTATTTATTATTTGAGAGAGATAAAGAGAGGCAGAAAAAGAGAGAGAGGGAGAGAGAGAATGGGTGTGCCAGGGACTCCAGCCTCTGCAAACAAACTCCAGATGCATGCGCTACCTTGTGTGTCTGGCTTACATGGGTCCTCGAGAGTTGAACCTGGGTTTGCAGGCAAGTGTCTTAACCATTAATCATCTCTCCAGCCTTTGCATAACATTTTAATATACCATTTAGCAGTATTTTCACATGTTTAGAAATATTTAAAGCAAGTGACAAACATATATTTTTAAAAAGTCAAAAATAATTTTTAATATTAGGAACACAAAGAAAATTGCAGTCTCTAAGAAGGCAAAAAAAAAGCATCTAAAATGAACCCAACATGGCTCAGGGAAATTTTGCGGAAGAGGGGGCGGAAAGAATGTCATGTTGGGTCATGATATGCAGAGACATTTAGCTTACCCATAACTGTGGGCTAACTCCACAATGCATGACCCGTATACCTCAACAAGGAGGGGCCAAGAGGAGGGGGTAGGTCACGGATGAGCCTAATAATGGTACCAAACTGACTGTATTTGCTGAATACAAAACTAACTAATAAAGAAAAAAAGAAGAAGAAAAAAAGATTGGAATAAGAAGGAAGGCACATAGCTACTTAGTAGATTTTGTTGTTTTGAGGTCTGGTCTCACTCTAGACCAGGCTGTCCTGGAATTCACTATGTACTCTCAGGCTGGCTTCAAACACAGCAATCGTCCCACATCTGCCTCCTGAGTACTGGGATTAAAGGTGCATGCCACCACACCTAAAACCATTAGATATTTCAATGCCTTCTTTCTTATTTTCTCTTGAGTTAGCATATAGAGTTTAGGTATCATTCATTCTAGTATTTTCAAAGACAACTTGTTTTAGTTGATTCCTGCCCTCCACTCCTCTCTCAGTTCCTCCTCACCCACCACCAATCTCTTCATGGCTTGTTTTAAAAGGTTACAGTTGTTTTCACATCAAGCATAGCAAATATTTAGCAGTCAAGAGAAAAGTGAAATATAAGAAGGCTAGTATATTAGTTCCACAGAATACTTTCATGTAAAGAATAGGAAAATTTAAGTAAATATCATAACAGAAAAAAGAATAATACTATTGAGCATAAACACTAAGAAAGTATTGTCGTAATGCCATAAAAATAAAACAAGCAAAAAATGAAAATACTTGATCACTATAATCCTGCACAAGTGAATGGTGAATGTTCTATTTCCCATAAACAAAAGATAAATCCTTACAGGGATTGAGAAAATAATGAAAAACACTGAAAAACATTAGGAATTCTAAATCACATTTCAGAAACCATTTTTACTTCAGAACATTTTAATTAGAAATGGAATATGATTGTAAATGTTACATTTTCTTAAAAATCGCTTTCTTAAAGTATGTGGTGTAGTTTTGGTTTCCAGTGTTAGCTTATTCTAGTGCTGTGACTTCATAGCAGTGAAGAGAGGCAGCAAAATGACCCTTGAGCACTCCAGAATGAGAAAAACAAGATGCCCTGAAGGCAAATGATGGAAATGCATAGTGCAGGTCATCCCGGCCCACAGGAGCATCAGACATCTCACAGCAAGCCAGCCCCAAGTAACTTTGAAAGCTGAGGGCTCAGTGAATAAAAGTTGATACTTTTTTAAAAATTAAAAATGTCAGAATTTGATAGAGAAAATAATGAAACAAGTAATACACTGTTAAGAGAAAAAGACAATAAAAGATTGTGATTTTTTTCAGTGTCATATATAAACATCCCTAGGATTTTTAAAAATTATTTATCATCAAATGACTAAATGATTTAATAACTTAATAATTTTCCTTCACTCAGTATTGAATTTAAATGTTCTATAAAAAAGAAACCTAAGGTTTTTAAAGGAGGATATTTTCCATGTTATTGTTTCTTGTTTGTATATTTGTTTTATTTTGTTATTTGAAACAAGAGTTTCAGGTGGCCCACCCAGTAAGACCTTGAACTCGTGAGTCTGCTGCCACAACCTCCAGATTGTGGAGACTGCCAATATGAACAACCACACCCAGCTCATCACTATAGCTTTTGCTAAAAATTAATCTTTTATTGTGTTTTTCTCTTAACATTATGACTTATGTTTTCAGACTAGAATGATGGTCATTAAAATAATGAATAATACTGGCAATATCTTCAAAACCTTTAAAATTGTTCAAAGTCACAGTCATTAATTCAAATTTCCAGTCTGTCTTCTAAGAAGTAATTGTTGGAGTTGGAGACAAGATCTGTGTTAGTTAATGAACTTCACAACATTTGTTGAGAGAGAAGTCTCAGAAAACATCTCAAGACCATCATTGTTTGATTCAAAAGCTATAAGTACATATACCTGTGCAGTGCAACTTTTTTTATATTTTTATTTTTATTTATTTATTTGACATACAGAAAGAGGGATAAAGACAGAGAGAGAGAGAAAGAGAGAGAGAAAAAGGGCACGCCAGGGCTCCAGCCACTGCACACGAACTCCAGACGCATGTGCCCCCTTGTGCATCTGGCTTGCGTGGCTCCTAGAGAATTGAACCTGGGCCATTTGGCTTTGCAGGCAAATGCCTTAACTGCTATGCCATCCCTCCAGCCTGAGCGCAACTTTCATAAAACTCTTCTGAAAGAATAATGATGACAAGAAATGTTCAATATATTCTTAATGCAAACAGTGTGATTCTCATGACAACTATATAACTATATTTGCCAATCTATCTTTTTTTCTCCCTGAATCAATGCCCTAATACAGTTCATGTTAATTTACATTGACTCTGTGACCTACATATTCACTAAGTTGAACTTCTTTTACATCCTAGTTGCTATTTTTTATAAATAACAAAATACATAGTTTGGCCTATGCACAGTTAGGGTTATTGTATCTGATATCATATTTGTAACTCATGAGGATGTGATGGACCTGGTTACATTTCTCATTATGACTCACTACCGATGAGGTAGAAGACAAACCACTACACTTGGTTTCTCCCTGGTATATACTCTCATTTTTTTTTTTTGCCTGTTATAATATTCTTAGCATTACAAATGTAGTTTATAGAGGAAGAACTAAGGGAAACCAGCACTTCCATCAAAAAAGAAATTTCATAAACTTATAGTTTATGTGTTGAAATGTGACATGCCATATAGATATATGATAGATAGACAGAGAACAACAAACTACAGAAAATATAACAAAAAGTGGTAGCAGCAGAAGAAATCTTCACCCATATTCTCTTCTATTTCATGTTACCAAAGGCAGTCTATTTCAAGTACCACTAACAGCAAACTCCTCAATATCTTATTAAATATCATCGCTTTAAAGAGAGCTTTAAACATGAGAAAAGAACAAATAGCATAATCTTTCATTATAAACATTAAAATTAATAGCTATAATAAACAAACTTCTAAAAAAATCTTAAAAAATCTTTCAACAATGGTAAAAAAAAAAAGCAGCACTGTAGTAAAACTATTTTGCCTTAAGATTCAAGGTTTATTTTTAAATTCTCATGGTTCCAAGAATATTTGTTAGATATTTATAGACAAAGTAATGTTATTTGAGGCATATAATTTATAAAACTAAGTATACAAGTCATATGTAAGTAGTTTCCTTTCGTATTAGCAAAGTTGCTACTTTGATATGTATCTGTCTTTATAATGACATCAATACCTGAGATTGATGGTTGCTATGTAAGACAGTGAAGACTTAAGACAGTGAATATGATATAAAGGTCTGGAACAAGAGTTCAAGGACAACACAATTGATAGAATTATAAAAGCAGGGCAATTGACAAAGGAATAGGATATACTAAGTTAAGGTAGAGTTTTTGTTCCTAAGCAAAGGTCAAAACAAAAACAAATATATAGGTAAGGTTATTTCTTTAGTGCATAATTAACACCAACATTTCCATTTCAACCAAATTCCAATTGAAAATTATATTGTTATGATATTAAGGAAACATTTTAAAACTACGTAGTTAATAATACAAATTGCCTAACACAGGGCATCAGGACTATTTTCATATCACAAACAAACTCAATTTTCCAACAGCCACTGGAACACAATAATTAGGTTGTATGGGCTTTATTTTCTTGGTCAGCACTATTTATATTCTGTTAGATCACTAAACAACGGTTCTGGTGTGAATGAATTTTGTGAGGAATCCTCCCCATTGTCCTTGAACTACAACCTGATGTAACCACGACGTGCACAACAGTGACTGAAGACATGTGTGCCTCCCCCAAGAGAGCAGATTAAGCATCTCTGTCCCTGATGTCTGAACAAACCTGCATGCCTCACTTGTTTTATCTAAGAAGGTCATTTCTATTCCAGTGTTTCTTGCCTTCCAAGAGCCCTCACTTGCTCCTCATACCTGCACTCAAAAACGCCACATGGAAATAAATCCCCCTGCAGAAATATGTTAGCAATGGGAATCTAAGCTTTCACCACTTTGAGGAGTCAGACTAAAAGGTACAGTGCTTACCATCACCTCGCCAGGGTGGGATGCTACTCACACTCCCCCAAACATGAAACTGGGACATTCCTGCCAAGCTGCCTAGAAAAAACTCACTAACATTTCCAACCTGGGAAACATTCCTGTAAGCCCATGTTTGGATATTCACCTAGATCAAAGGAAAACACTATAGTGCTATGCCCTTCATGTCTCTCTGTGTCTTTTGTCTCTCTCTTTCTCACAAACACACGCATTTCTTTCATTCATTATCATTTCCTATCACAGGCTAGCATAACCCAACACACGCTGGCTCTGAGAGATACAGGAGAGCATAAGTAAATAAAGCACAATAAAATGTAGGAATAAGGTAGATTGGAACACTGGAAAAATAACAAAAAATTTACATCAGTGATAGTATTTTTAAAATCAGCAGTTCAAAGGCTTGAAGGTATGAAGATTAAAAATCAATAAGGCACCTTAAAACCTAAATCTCAGAAGTCAAGTCGCAACCAGACTTTTCATGTTGAAAACAACTAACGGTGACAGTCTACAGTTGGGGTAGACAAGTAAGTGTATCCTCTTGTGTTTAACCCTCAGCTGTTCCCTGACAAGCTGTCTGACTTTGGGAGCCTCAAAAATTTTGAGTGTTCATTTCTCTCCTGTAAAACAGAGGGAATAACCCCCAGTCATTACGCGTTACGTGTATTTCTTTACGTAATAATCAGCATAATGGCATCAGGGTCAAACTTTAAGATGTTAACAATTAAGCCACTGTGCAAGAGGGTGAACAGAGGACAGATCAATATGGGAGAAGCAGGCTTATTTTGATGACTTGAAATGAAAAAAAATAAAATAAATCTTAAAGCTCCAGTGCCTTTAGATACTGCTCTCTAGGTGGTGGGTGACACTCCAGATTTTCTGTGGCTAAAGGGAATTCAATAAACTGTGGATCCTGTCATCTCTGAAGTTAGTGTTTCAGTATACCAAGAATTAAAGTAACCTCTTATTTGTAAGAATATAAGAAGAGGGCTTCTAATTAGAGAGGACACATGGTTGCACTAAAGATAAACCTTTCCTTTTTTCCATAAAACAAAAATAAACTTCCGTTGCAGATAAAAGGAAGGCTTTCCAGTCTCTTTAGGAAAATCTGAGAGAGAGTACAAAATTGGAGGAACGTCAAGCATAACGACCATTGAGAGAGCAAGGCAGCTTCTGCAGAGGAAGGATTCAGACGGACCCTGGGGACATTCTTTGCACAAACTCTTGCTTCTGTGTCATGGAGATATGTAGGGACAGCAATAGCCTGGACGAGACCCAGTAGAAACAAACCAAAGATGTCTTACCTTCCTGAGTGCTTATTTACTTATGATTTATACTGAATTACTCAGAGACCACATTGGGGAAAGGACTAGAAAAGATTGTTTGACACACACACACGTCCCGAAAATCAAAAGATCCTGCATATTGGCAAAAACAAGGGGTCCCTTGTTCCACGATTCCACATGCTGCTCCATAAGGACAAACTCGTTTTAAAATGTTGAAGGCATGAAAAATGCTACTCAAAATTCAACTCATTTAATGCCGCACCCTTTAATTTATTTTATTGCCTCAAGGGTGGAAAAGGCATGTTCTTCACTGTCTGGGAGACAAGAAGCGGTGCCAAGCTAATGCTAATGGGGTTTCTGTGGCCAGAGCCCACACTCGAAGACATCCAGGCACGCTGCAGTGTGGGTTTACCTGCTTTTACAAAATAACATAATGATCTGCCTCTTGGAAAATACAGCCTTCTAGTGTAACGCTGTTGTTAGACACACGATACCTTTTCAATCTTGAAAGAATATAAGACATCTGAATTAAATTCTTTATAGTAATCTGTGAAAATTTATATATATAGTTCTATGTGCAGGTACTATTAAGAGTTACTGCATAAAACTGAGCTAACAAGTAGTGGGTTCCTTCATGAAATAGCATATTTACATTCTGTTAGGTGTCAGCAAGGTCACACACAGGATAAGCCACCTTCTCCAAACAAAGGCAGCAAGTAGCTCCTGGAGACATGCTACTGTATTTGACTTTCACCTAATATTTTACCATTGCTAGACTGTCTAGATAACATGAGATACAGGTAAACGTACTTTAGGTGTAATTTTATAAAATGCCAATCTTCAAATTGGTTTCTTCCCATATTGGAATTACAAATAGGAAGAGTTCTCACCAAACTAAATCACACTAACTTGCCACTACACTGGAATTTATAATTATCAGTTCATGAATCAACACTCAGACTCTCAACTAAAAAACGTATGGAGTGAAAATAAAAATGCTCACTGAATTTTCAATGTACAACATGATTTTCTTCTACCCAAGACTATGGCCAACTTCCTTTGATATAATTAGCAAGTGACTTGTCATAATATGAAAGAGGTTCAGGAGAGCATTTCATTTTTTACATTATAGAAGAAGAAAGGGTCTCATAGAAATAATTAATCTCAGGGTTCTTAAGATGACTCAGTGAATAAGGTGCTCACTATGTGAACACGAACACCAGAGTTCAAATCCCCAACACCCATGTAAATGCTTGCTGGATGTGATGGCTTGCCTGTAGTTCTAATGCTCTGGAGTTATAGACAGAGTATTCCCAGGTGAAGCTGGCTAGCTAGGCAAAAAGGAGGGTTCTGGGTTCAACTGAGAGAGCCTAGCTCAGCATATACAGTGGACAGCAGTTAGAAAATATCAGACATTTAATCTCTGAGCCACACACTCGCACACATATAACAGAAAAGGTTAAGCTATAGTCAGGACAACTGAAAAGGTCTTCAGCTCCTTTAAAGATAGCTTATAACATAAGTATTCTTGTTAGGCTTCTATCTATTTCAGCTTTTTGTTCAACTGTAGAATTTCACAGTAAGAAAAGAATTTCTTCAAAATGCCTTTCCAGGGCTGGAGAAATGGCTTAGCACTTAATGTGCTTGCCTGTGAAGCTTAAGGACCCAGGTTCAATCCCCCAGTACCCACATAAGCAAGAGCCACAAGATGGTACATTCATCTGGAGTTCATTTGCGGTGGCTAGAGACCCTGGCACATCCATTCTCTCTCTCTCTCTCTCTCTCTCTCTCTCTCCCTCTCCCTCTCCCTCTCCCTCTCTCTCTCTCTGAAATAAATGAATAAATAAATAAATATTTTAAAAATATTACTTTTCAATCAAGCTTCTTTTCAGTTCATACCAAGCTAATATAATTTGCTTGTTAATTGCAGATTTCAAAGCAGAAATACAATAAGGTTTATAAAGTACCCACTGATTCTACAACGAACAATGATGTATGCTGGCATATTTTCCACAGAATTCATAGAAACCAAGCCTCCTATAACCCACATCACTTTTCATTGCATGCCAGATGAAGACAGCAGCCATACCTACCTATCACTGATTTCCTGTACTGAAGCTTCAAACAAAACTTGGATTATAGGTGTCTGATTCCAAGCAAACATGCAAAAGAAGGGCTAAAGACTTTAGTCCAAACCCTCACTTATACAATAAGTACTGAAGTTCAAAAGGGAGAAGTAATTTGCTTGTTTGCATGTTTCAAAAACATCCTGAGTGATCTTTACCCATAAGTGATGGCTAACCCCACAATGCATGACCCATATTCCCCAAGGAGGAGGGTCCCTGCAGAGGGGGAGGACGGGGAGGAGGCTAATGATGGTACCAACATGACTGTATACACTGTGTATATAACTAATAAAAAATATATTTTTATTTATTTGGGGAGAGAGAAGGCAGGGGAATGAATGTGAGTATATTTTACAAGTAAATATTCTTATGAATTTGCCAATGGTATTTATCATATTATGTAGGTACAATGTAATTATTTTCCAGTCATTTGCAAATTATCATTACTTTGATTAATTTACTATTACTAGTTGTAAACCATTTTGTAATTAAAGAGTAAATTTAGAAAAAAAGAGATAAAAGAAACTGGCTTTAATTCCATTCTGTTAACCTTTCTCTCTACAGGATAAAGGTAAACTTTGAAGAGTAAAGATTGGGTTAACTTCAAAGCCCAGAATGATTCAGGCAAAATATGCTAATTTTAAAATGTTACAAACACCAAAAATCACATGCTCTACATTCTCCTTTTCAAGGAATTTAAAAGTTGGACTATGTTCATGTAAGGTTATTTCCCTAACATTCTGACAATTCATCAAATACTTTCAATTTACATAGAATTGGGCAAAAATCCAATTTAGAAAAAAAAGTAAATAAGTTAATGTTAAACACTCAGGGGAAATAAGTATAAATAAACTACAGAATAAATGCATAAAAGCTTTGAAATGCATGTCACTGTTCAAAAGTATGAAGGACATGGTTTCTTATGTGAGAAAGACCTTGCCAAATTAATCTCTTGGAACTTAGAAAACTTAGGACATGATAGGCCTATTTTTATTTTCCTTGTGGTTTATGTTTTCCCTCATGTAACACACAGGGTACTTTATGTTTTTTTCTGCTGCACATTTCTCCTCATTTCCCAATGAAAAGGGATGCATTAATACCAAGAAGTATTGACCCTCACTATGAAATTCTGAAAAGGCTCCCAAACCTCAGATATGCATTCCTGGACATCTACCCTGCAGTTACACTGAGGTGTGCATACCTGGGCCTCTACCCTGCCATTACACTGACTATTCCATAACTGTCTCCAATACCAGGCACCTGAAATCAGCTCATTATATGCTTTCTTGTCTCCCATTTCAATCTCACTTCTTCGCTTTTTTAAAATCCAATCTCAGCTTAAATCTAGCATCAATTTAGCCAGATTTAAAAATCAGAATCAAGGTTGAGAAAGCAACTACTCCCTGGAGTCATCCCTTCTTCTTCTGGTCATTTTCATTACTGGAGTAGGATCATGTTCTACAAAAAATAATTTGTCTGATCTTTGTCCTAAGCACAAAATCTATGTGCTTGGAATTTCACAAGTGGTAGAAGTATCTTTCCTATTCCAAATTAGACCTCTGATTTCAGGGGAATAGACAGAGTGTGTATACTGAGGTCAATCAACTTGGACATTTAATCAATCAGTCATGATGTGACAATTGAGCTCAATATGAGCACTGCTTATTACTGAGGTTTCAGTGAGCATCCAGGTTGATAAACACAATGATGTCCCAGGTGGGTGATAATGTTTTGATGCCATGTGGGGAGGACATAGAAGTTGTACTTTTGGTATCCTTCTAGATTTCAGCCTCATTTGGAAATTCCTTTCTTATACCCTTTTTAACCTTAAACATAGCATGTTCCTGAATTATACAAATTGTTCTAGTGAATTATCAACCAAAGGATGTCATAGGGCCCCAACATTTGTAGCCAGTTGGTCATAAGTTCAGATTGTCTGGAGAATCCTGAGCTTATAAATTTCAGTTAATACAACTAATCTTGTTCCAGAGTAAGCCTTCAAATTTTGAAGTTACCTAACAATGTTAGAAACACAAGATACCAAATATGAATTTCAGATAAATAGTTCTCTTGTGATATAAATATGTCTCAACTATTACATGCAATATTGCTTATTGAAATCCACATTTAGCAAGGAATCTGGGTTTCACTGTTTTTACTTAATTGGACACTCTGTTCTCTATGCAAGGCTTTTATGGCTCCTTGTTCTTCTCCCTTCCTAGATTTTAACTTTTCAGTAACCCATTCCATGCTACTCTTCTTCCTCAATGTAACATTTATCATTTCTTGTCCCATCTTCACTTGCTCATTTCTCATGTAAATCCCATACAGGTTTATGACCATGGCTGGTAGAACCATTTTCAATGCATGTAAACTGGAAATTAGTCAGAGTGGAATCAAATCTCATCTCCTTCACAAAACAGATGGGTAAAATTAGAAAACCGTTGTGATCCCTCTGCCCCAAATCTCTTCATTATAAAATGAAAATCACAATGTACCAGAATATTACATGATACATATGAGTTATAGTAAAGGACACTACTATCAAACACATTATTTTTACATAACAAACACATTACAGTTTGGTAACTCCTAATAAGTAAAATGAAATTATCATATTAGGCTTGCAAAGACTCAGAAGACTGAATTTCCATTTCTCAGACTTTCATATCCAACTAGCTAGTTATTTTACTGAGCATTTATAAAGGCAGTAAATGTATACTTAAATTTTAAATATTTTATTTATTTATTTATTCGAGAGAGAGAAAGCAGAGAGAGAGAGAAAGATAGAGAGAGAGAGAGAGAGAGAGAGAATGGGTGCACCAGGGCCTCCAACCCTGCAAACAAACCCCAGACACAGGCACCACCTTGTACATCTGGCTTACATGGGGGCAGGGGAATCCCATCTGGGTCCTTTGGCTTTGCATGTAAGCACCTTAACCACTACGCCCTCCTCCAGCCCTCCACTGACATTTTATATTTACAGTAAATACATGCATGTGGATTACATACCTAAAAAATTAAGTAATCTTCCCAAGGTCACATGTAAATAGGTAGCAGATCTGAGATGGGAGTCAATTACTATGTGCAGAATAATACAGAATCTATACATTTAGTCACTGGCCTCTTCTTTTATGTGTCAATATATCTGTCTTTTCCCTAGAGCCCTTTGGTTTAAGAATAGAGAGGTCTGAATACTCAGCATACTGCATCCTTCTTCATAGTTTATACTCTCTGCCCAACATGGATAAAAATGTGTCTATGAAGAAATGACATTTTTGCTATGAGGAATTCATTGAGGTCCTTTTGCTGACTAAGAAAGATATAAGAGTGATGCACTTTGGAGGCAAAGAAAAATAATATTTGCATGTATTGACAACCTGCTTTTCTCAGAAAGGATTTAAGGTGTTTCACTAAGATATGTACATTACAGACAGATAACATAAATTAAAATAGGTAAAATTTCAAAGCAAATGGAGTACTAGGATAGAACAGTATAGTGAGTGCTCACAGCACAAGTCTTAAATTTATAGAGACTTGCCAACAGTGAATCTGGCATTTGGTTATATGCTATGGGCCATCCAATGAAAACAGAGAAATGAGATAAAACTGTTGATTTTGCTTAGAAGAAGCCCAAATATTTCCTCGGCTAAGAATAAAGTGAAACTACTTCCACAGTCTTCTTAAAAGAACATTGTATAATGTAATAAACAGCGTTTTCAACAACTTACCCAGAGTAGTACAGAAATGATTGTCAAAAATTATGTTTCAAAAAAAAATCCCTCCACAATAAGCATAATGCATATTAAATATAGGTCACAGATTCCAGGGTTCCAAAATACAGCTTTAGTCTTTTACACCTCTTTCAAACTGCCCAAATTTGAATCCAAACTATATTTTACTAGCTGTATCACCTTGGATGAGATCCATCTGGGTCTTACTTTAATTATTGACCAAACAGAGATAAAAAGAACGGGGTGTGAAGGCAATTCAGAGGCAATGCCCATCCCAACAATGACTGACTGCTGCTCTCATAACTCATAGCCCATAACCCCATGGTGAATACCAATACCCCCACTGATGTGGGTCCTCAGTGTAATGGGGGCAGGGAGAAGGGGGATGGAGACACCACATGATTTGTCCATACAACAAAGTTTCTAATTAATAAAAATAAAAAAATGAAGGAATTAAAGAAGTACTAGGTAAAAAAAATAAATTTTGTAGCATGTGAAACTTTATTCTATATAAATAAACTGCTAAAATGTTTGGTTGGGGCCTTTAATCCCAGCACTTATGAGGCAGTGGTAGGAGCATCACTGTGAGTTCAAGGCCAGCTTGGGAATGAGTTACAGGTCAGCCTAGGCTAGAGCGAGACCCTACCTTGAAAAACAAAAAGTTGTTGGATATAGTAAGCACTATATCTGTTAGTATAATTATAATTACTATTGTTATTTGTTTATTTAGGAGAGAAAGTGGTAGACAGAGAGAGAGAGAGTGAGTATGGGAGCACTTGAAATTCTTGCCACAGCAATCAAATTCCAGATGCATGTGCCACTTTGTGCATCTGGCTTTATGTGGGTGCTGAGGGATAGGACATCAGGCTTTGCAAGCAAGTGTCTCTAACCACTGAGAAATCTCTCCAGCCCCTACAATTGCTATTGAAGAACTAACATCTGTTTCAATTCCCAACCTCACAGATGACAGGCAACCATGGGGGTCAGTAGGAAAGCCACAAGAGAAAGCATCCAGTTTGCCGTGTCATTTATCCAACATAGCATCCTTGTTGGATCCCTATTTTCTACTGGACCAAAGCTCTTGGCCCAATCAGCTGAATGTCTGCTCTGAGCTCCTCACATCCCCTATGGTCCATGAATCCCAGTTAGTCTCTCTGGTACAGAAAGAGAATTGGGACAGCCAAAGTGGTTGGTGGTCTTTGGCCCATGTCTCTGAGGCCTTGCTGACTCTGCAGAAACTACAGTGGAAAATGAGAGAATTATCTTGGAGGAGGCAAGTTGAAGAAGTTTCTTATGGTTTATCTGACACTTCTCATAAGTTCATCCCTCTTGTAGTCTTAACTTGCAATTCAAAAAAACAAGAATTGGCATATTTGCTCTGTTTTGGGTATGTGATGCTATTCCTAAAACAACGATGTGGGAGCAAACAGAATGGGTACTTTGAGAGTGGATCAAGGCCTCCTCACTGTTGTGATGGTAGGGAGTCAAGTCAATTAACATTTCTCAATACACCCTATCACATAAAACAATAACATTTTTTCCAAAGCCTATATCACTTGAAGTGATGCTACAGTTGTCCGGTCTAATAAGGTCCATATCTGAAGCTTACAACTGCATGTTAACCCCTAGACAAACTCTAAAGACAACAGGATTAGACAAAGTGATAAAAAAAAAAGGGCATTGTATTATTACACTGGTTTAAAAATTAGCTAAAATGATGTGCTCTGGAATGAAGTTGGGAAGCAGTTGAGGAATGTTCATGTCTGAAAAACAGTTCCCAACTGCCTGTGTTTAAGTATAATACCGAAGGAGTGCTCTTACTTTTTTTTAGTCCCTCTGAATTAGAAAACATGACAGATTCTTGGCAACCCCGATGGTCTGCAACATTCTATCTCTAGTAGGTGAACACCATTGCTGAACTGTGAATCCCAGCCAAGCTCTCAGCTCTCAATGGCTGCCTTTGTCTTTTCAATTTATAAGAAACAATCACAGAACAAATTAAAATAAAAATATCAACAAAAAGTTAGCCTTGGTAATGTACACTATAAACTAAGTCATGTTTCTACCATGTGTTCAAAACACAGTAAACATCCAATAACTATTGTAAATAACCAATTCATTGAACAAGTAATAACTGGCTTTTAGCTACAGAAAATCTCTGCTAAATAACATTAGTGATCCACTAAAATTCAATCTCAGGATGACAAAGCTAAAGAAACAAGAATAGAAGCTAGGTGAAGGATGAGAGCTAATGTACAGCAACATTTTATCTGAATGTTTACTATATAATACAAGTACTGCTAAGTCTTAGAAATGCAATAGTTGTAAGATCAAGTCTCCTCAGTGTGTTAGGTATTCAAAAGAGAAAATTAATATTGCCCTACTGATGCGTTTATGGCCAATTTTGGTGCTTAATAAAATAAATATAAGTTTTCAATTAAAATTTTACTATAGATTTACTGGTTCACTTGAAATCTTAAGTATTTCCTCTCAAATTCATAACCATATTATATAAATTCAAGAACACAGCCACTCTAATTGCATTTCCAGCAATAAGTGAAATTTGTGTTTCCCTTACTATCAGTGAGCATGTAATTTGCTGTTGTAATTTGATGTCCATATGATGATATTAATAAAGTTTTATAAATTACACTGAAATAAGAAACAATTATACTACTAAGGAAAAACTGTGCCAATTGTGAAAAGTAACAAGTTATACAAACCAGTAAGAGTAACCTTGTTCACTTGAAATTTTAAGTGAAAATGAACTACTTAAAAAAAACATAAAGTAGCCCATATTATTAATTTCTCATGGCGATAGTCTTTATATTGGCCACTGAGGCTCTGGGGTAATCATTTGTATATTTCCTGATCTATCTGAATCTCTCCTTAATAAAATTAAGCCTCTGAAGTAAAATGTTAAATAACTGCCTCAGTTTTAATTCAACTACAGTAGTAGACAACTTCAAAAATATTTTCTGCTTTTAATTTCATTTGCTAATATGTACTGACTACAATTCTTCAAACAGAAAGACACATATATATGAAACATCAACAGGTTTTGTTTGTATAGTGCCAATAGTCTCAAAGTCTCATCATTAAAAAACATACATGTATTCACATAATCATCTTTATCTGTCACTTATTCGTCCACAAAATAAATATTTGTGGAGTGTCCTAAAACAACATTTTTTTAAAGGAAATTACATGGAACAATGTAATTTGAACACTGAAATGCTGTGTCTCATCATTCAGAGTTTGAAGCTTTGACTGAAAGATTAAAACATTCAGATATTAAAAGAAAGCAGTAAATATTTGTTATCATTTAGATAACAGCAAAGTTTCCTGAGGGACACACTAGGGAGTGATGGCCTCTGGCTAGACAGTCAAGACAACACTAACAACACAGGCACCTTAACTATCCCTTAAAGTGCAGAATTGCCACCCATATCGGCTTTGAACAACACTGTATTTCTCAGGTAGCCAAACCTTATTGATGTTTACCTCATGCTTTTTCCTTCAATTCATTGCTATCAAGGTTCTACTGATGTAGGCTTCAGTAGCTTATTTTTCAACTATAAATACAAGGAAATTTCTATTTAACTTTTAAAAATTCATCTGGCAGTATTTCAGCATTAGCCTACTGCAATATTTTTTAAATGTTTCATTTATTTGTTTATGAGAGAGAGAAAGAGAGAGAGAGAAAGAGAGAGAGAGAGCTATATGGGAAGAATGCATACACCATGAAATCTAGCCACTGCAAACAAATTCCAGATGCATGTGCCACCTTGTGTATCTGGCTCATGTGAGTAATGAGGAATTGAACCTGAGTCCTTAGGCATTGCAGGCAAGCATCTTAACCACTAAACCATCTCTCCAGCCCCCAATGTAATATTTTAAAATTATTATTTTGAACAAATAATATACATTTTATCAGTAATTTATATTCTTGTGTAATAAGTAGAAAGTTATATGGACCAATCATATATTAGTACCATCATTTCCTTCCTTCCTGCCCCCATTCCACTAAGGACCCTGCTCAGTGGGATTGCTAGTATCCCCCTTGGGTCACCAGGTATGAGATTTGAGATCACCAGTCAGAAATAAAAGGGCATCCAGTCTTCCCCAATTTCTCCTGATTGCAAATTGTGTATTCATGACTTTTAAATGCTCTCATCTGAGATTAATGAAAGGACATCTAACAGACTCCAAGGTGATCCAACTTCAAGGAAACAAGGCTGTGGTTATGATGAAGCATGTATAGTCTAAGGGCATGAAATAACTTATGTACAAGTTATCAGGAAATAATAGAATCAAGGTAAGATTTTTTTTATTTTTTTTCTTCTTTTTTTAAAATATTTTTTTTTAATTTTTTTAATTAATTAGTTTTGTATTCAGCAAACACAGTCAGTTTGGTGCCATTATAAGGCTCATCCATGTCCTACCCCCTCCCCATGGCCCCTCCTTGTGGAGGTATACAGATCATGCATTGTGGAGTTAGCCCACAGTTATGGGTAGGATAAATGTCTCTGCATATCATGACCCAACATGTGGCTCGGACATTCTTTCCGCCCCCTCTTCCTAAAAATTTCCCTGAGCCATGTTGGGTTCATTCTTGGTCTGCTTCAGTGATGAGGTGTTGGGGGCCTCTGGGTCTCTGGATCTCTGATTTGGTAGGAGTTGATTTTTCTCTGTGTTGATCTCCTTCACCCTTGTGCTGGTATGCAGTTCAGCAAGGAAACAGCACCCTTGCTTGTTTCGCCAATTGTTTTTAGTTTCAGCCGGGGACCTTTTGAGGTATGATGGGGTGGCTCTCCCTTAGGATCTACATCTATCTTTTTTTTCCGGGGATCTGTGGCGTAGCTAGGCGGTGGCCATCTTGGCCCTCGAGGTAAGATTTTGGAGTAAATGGTAACAAGATTTTGTTCTGACCGCTGAAAAGGAAGGCCAGATAAGTTCTAGTGAAGCCCTGGACAAGAGCAAGTAGACTTCAGAGAGAAATAACATGGATGATCTCAGTTTATCTTGGGCCTATAGTCATAGACCACTTTTGTCAAGTCTGTATTTTTCAAATCTACATTAATGAGACTCTTCCTTGACTTAATAAAAATGTACTTGTGATCTTCTCATTGAATCTGTATACCACTCCTCTGCAAACTCCTATTTCTATTACGCCACTCACAGAAGTGGGTGTCATCTGTCTGGCTATATTCTTTATCTTTACAAGTAGATAGAATTCTGAGAATTCCAAAGTCATATTTTCCCTACCCTCTCCTTCCCCCTCAGTTTTCTAATATTTTTCATTCCTGAATATACATATTCCTACAGATAGGAGCTCCCCAAATTTTTATCTCCTTGAATTTCTTCCTTTCTATCTCCTACCTTATCATAAATCTGATGGGTAGTCAGTCATTAATATTTACAAACTTCAGGAATAATTCCACTAAATAGCTATGGATAAATTATCTCTTGAGAAAATATTTTCTGCCTTTCTCAAGTGTGATATATCCAAAACTAAGAGATGTGAAGAAGGTGAATTCTTCTACCTACCTGACTGTTAATGGGAGAAAAATCATAATGGAAATCAAAATTAAGATAAAATGACATAGTCTAAGAACAAAGTCACAATGGATACTGTAGCTTGAGTTTGCATAGAGATGTGTCTAGAGGGTATTTCTGACAAAGGTCACTCACATATCTAAGGTAGTTATAGGTTCTTTGTAAAAATTTGTTTTCCATCTGGTAAACACGAACTACACTATAAGGAATACTGTTGTCAAATTTCCAGATGCTACTTGGACTCTATCCAGGGCAGCTAGTTGTTTTTAACTAGCTAACTGTGAAGGTGGATTCCCACTTCATATTCTGTGTCCTCACCCATCTTGTTCACTTCACAGTACCTTGTTCTTTTCTCCTCATGTTTCCATCTTACTGTCACCAGCTTAAAACTCCTAGTCAACTCGCTTAAAACTCCTAGTCAACTCACATGGTGATCTTTTCCCTCAAGCTGCTTTGAAACAACTAATAAGGCAAGCATCATGGCTTATACCTGAAAGCCCAACACTTGCAGGCTGAGGCAGAAGGATTAACTTAAAGGAACATGAGTTTAGAACCATCTTGGGTTTCATGGTGAGTTTCCAGCCAGCCTAGCCTACAGAGAGAGATTCTGTCTCAGAGAGAGAGAGAGAGAGAGAGAGAGAGAGAGAGAGAGAAATAAACCCACTATTGGTAAAAATCTCTGAATTCATGAGGATGAATCTTTCATGAATTTTTTAACTAGTTCACATAAATAAAATTTTATTAAAATAATAATTTTAATAGAGTTGGGACTATGTCATATTCAGGTCTGATATCTTCCTGGCTCAGTACACAATAGATTTATTTATTATAGAACTGAGAGAGTGCATGTATCTGTATGAACTAATATCTGCAAAGAGGCCCGCAATTGACATTCCATTCTTAAAAGAATTCCATTCAGGTATTAAATTTTGCCAATGCCAGCACTTGAACAACCTTTTACTTTTTCTTTTTATACAGCCTCTAGTTCATTCCTTCTTTTATCATGACTTCCTGCCCTCTCAGCCCAGGTGTTGGCTGTTCCCGTGATTACATCAAAGATGACCTTTTTGTGTGAAGATAGAGGTAAAGAAAATGCTTATTAAGTCTCTGCTTTCTGTATGGCATCAGTTAAGAGCTTTCCTTTTCTATCTGATAGAGGAGCAATGTTTTCCTTTATCGTTTTCTTTTGTTTCATGTGTTCAAAAGAAAAATATGCTTTCCATTTTTATTTTTTATTACATTTATTGCTTTATTCTTTCACTTTCCCGACTTGAACAAAAAATTATGCACTGATGTCTTTTGCAAATTTTTGTCAAATAATCTATCTTTCAATTTTGTAGCATTATGTACTTATAATCTTAAAGCACTGTGTTATCCACCTGATATTTCTTTTACCCTGCCTACATCATATGTAATGATGGTTATGGAGCCTGAAGCAGTTATTGCCTATGAAATTCAGAATATTTATCATCAGATCAATTTAAGAGATGGATTGAGGTTGAAGGAGAAAAAAATACTTCCTACTTAAGTGGAAATATAATAAAGTCAAAAAAGGAAAATAATGTTGAAAAGTATAATATAATTAATGGAATGCAAGATCATCTTTAAGAAAAGAAACTTGGGCTAGAGAGATTGCTCAGTGGATAAAGGTGCTTGCTTGCAAATCCTGATGACCCGGGTTCAATGCTCCAGTACCCATATAAGCCAGATATGCAAAATAGTGCATGTAGTAGCTGGAGACCTTACTATGCCCATTCATTATCTCTCTCCTTCTCTCCCTTCTTCCTTCCCTCCCTATCTACCTCTCCTTGCAAATATGCAAGCAATAAAAAACTCAAAATGATTTGGAGGGGTATTTTACGAGAAAATTCTGCTAAAATCTGAAGTAGAGTTCAATGAATAGTTGAATGGTTTAAGAAAATAAAAACTGAACCATGCGTGGTTCTGACTCTTCACAGATCCCTGGCATTCAGCTGAAGCAGATAAGAAAACTGCACAAAGATGGGGTTGATGGTAGTGGAAGAGTGAAAGACATCTGACCAGAAAGAATAGTAATGGAATTTTAGTCATTTCCCAGAGGTTTAAAGATAAGAAAGTTGAGACACAAAACTATTGTGGACATACAGTTGGGGCTTCTGTATTTGAATTTTGGATTGATGCACTGATTTTGAATATTATTTCTAGCCAAAATATTTTTATCCTGCTCTACTTTATATCTTGTAAAATCCTTTGTGCAACTCTACTCTGATCATTATGTTCACCTTTACTTGTCTTCATCTTAAATTGCTAATATCACACACTGCTGAGGGATAAAGTTGAAATAAGCATCTCCAACCTCTATTAAAATTTTAGAATATGTTTATTACTTTGAATATTCAATGTCCTTAAAGAATATGTCTGATAAAAGTGTGCTTCACTTTTATGATTACTTATTAGGATATTTTAAAAATTATTTAATTTTTGGGCTGGAGGGATGGCTTAGCAGTTAAGGAATTTGCCTGCAAAGCCAAAGGACCCACGTTTGATTCCCCTGGACCCATGTTAGCCAGATGCACAAGGAGGCGCACATGTCTGGAATTCGTTTGCAGTGGCTGGAGGCCCTGGCTCCCCCATTCTCTCTCTCTCTCTCTCTGTCTTTGTCAAATAAATAAATAAAAATATTAAAAAATAATTTAATATTTTATTTATGTATATGAGAGAGAGAGAGAATGGGCATTCTAGGACCTCCAGCCCCTGAAAACTAACTCCAGACACATGTGATACTTTGTGCATCTGGCTTACATGAGTCCTGGGGAATCAAACCATGGTCCTTTGACTTTCCAGGCAAGTTCCTTAACCATGAAGCCATCTCTCCAATCCAACATGTTTAAATTCACCATAAAACATTGTAATGAACAATCAGTCTAGTGTCACTAACAAGTTCTTCTGACCTCCAGATATTTACACATTTATTAGACATCCATTTCATAGGAATATCAACAAACATTAAATAGTATTATCATTTTGTATGCATTAATATAATCTTATTTTTCTACTTTATATTTGGCATATGGCAAAACTCCAATAAATAAAAATGTTAATATATAAACATGCACATGCCCTCCATGTGGAATTTTAAATAACTATCACATTGCTACATTTGCTTTGTGTCTCTTTTTCAGTGATAATATCAATGTAATACTGCTAAACCATTGGAAAGACTGTAAGAACATTTCATAATCTTATTCTAAATAGTTCAGTATTTATCATATAAGAATAAAGATACTGGGCTGGAGAGATAGATTAGCGGTTAAGCACTTGCCTGTGAAGGACCCTGGTTCGAGGCTCGATTCCCAGAACCCATGTTAGCCAGATACACAAGGGGGCGCATGCATCTGGAGCTCATTTGCAGTTGCTGGAGGCCCTGGTGCACCCATTCTCTCTCTCCCTCTCTCTATCTGCCCCTTTCTCTCTCTGTCACTCTCAAATAAATAAATAATAATAAACAAAAAATTAAAAAATAATAAAGATGTTATTTTAGATCACATAGGATGCTCTATTTGGGATTAATTATTTTTGATAGAACAGTGCAATATATAATCACATTCAAAATTTGTCAATCACCTAATTCCTTATATACTGATTTTTTCTAATTAATGTAATTCAGTATCATAATCAATTCTCATATAAGGCAATGCCAGTTCTTTTACTGATAATATATGCATATAATCTATATTTTAAATTCATAGCTTTAATCATAATTCAGTTATTTACTAACTCATGTTCTTGTACATATTTCCTGAATTTGATTTTGCATAATCACTAAAAACTATTTGTGTTCTAATGTGTTTCGCATCATGAGTTTCTCACTGCACTTGAGTCTATTCCCTTAGATGACACCTATCTCAAAGACTCACATCTATATCTTTAAGTTTACATATTTTATCTAACATTCTTTTCTGTCCTTGGGTTTTAAGGCAGTGGTTATTTACATCCTTCATAATTATGAGAATATCAACAGACAGCCCAAGAAAATCAAGCATATAGGTCTACATCATTAAACCATCTAGAAAGTTATCACCAAAATGTGTTGATTCTTCAAAATTTAAACTTTGTATTTAGATGACAAGAGAGATTATTACTCAATTTCCTATGGCTTCTTTGTTATCCAGTCTTGTCTAACATTACAACTTATGTTTTAGCAATATAACTGTGTATGGACATACATTCAGAAACAGATCAAGAAACAACAATATTTCAACAAAAGTATTAGAGATCAAGCATTTCTAAGACTTTAAAAAGTCCTGTATAATGTTCTGGATTAAGGCTTCATGACTTACAATGCATATTCCTAATTAGCATCAAAGTTTCAATAGCACCAATTATATTAAAGGTGTGCCTTATTTATAAATATGACATCCTCAAAATCTATCATATGGTTATATCAGAATAACTGCTGATGTGTACACATACAGCATAACACATGTAATTAAAGGCTTTATACTTTCAGAAACAGGTTTAAATCCTAAATCTGCACCATATCAGCTATGTGACCTGGACCAAATTACTTCATTTTCCTGCCTTAGTTTCTGTATATCATATATTCTACAGGTTAAAATAATTTATATATAAACCACAATATGCTTGACACACAGATACTCAAGAAGTATTACAGTCAATGGGCTGGGGAGATGGCTTAGCGGTTAGGCGCTTGCCTGTGAAGCCTAAGGACCCCGGTTCAAGGCTCAATTCCCCAGGACCCACGTTAGCCAGATGCACAAGGGGGCGCACGCATCTGGAGTTCGTTTACAGAGGCTGGAAGCTCTGGTGTGCCCATTCTCTCTCTCTCTCTCTCTCTCTCTTTCTCTTTCTCTCTGTTCTCTCAAATAAATAAATAAACCAAAAATTTAAATAAAAAAAGAAGTATTACAGTCAAAAGGGCAGATGTGGTGCATTGGCTTTTGACTTAATTTCTGATAGGTCCTGTATGCATAATTCCTTCTTGCAGTTAACAGCCCTTTCAGTCTCATGTTTATATACATGTTGCTAAAGTGATAATTTTGGAAATTGCCCTTGGTAAACTATGAGTGAAAAACTGTTCCTTACTCCTTATTCTAAACAAATAGCAACTATGTTATTTTAGAAAAAAGCATGGAGCAGAAATGGCTTGGAAGTTAAAGGTACATATTTATAAAGCTTGCTGGCCCAAGTTCAATTCCTAAGCCACTCATGTAAAGCTGTATGAGCACCTGTTTACAACAACAAGAGACCCTGCTATGCCCATACACACACACATACACACACACACACACACACACACACACACACACACACACACAGATGAATGTATTTTAAAAATATGTATCCACAAGAAAAAATAAATGTAACACTTGCTGAGGGCTAATGTTTCATACATTTTGCAAGCAAGCAGTGGTTTTTGATATCCTCTCCTAATCTCATCAGACAGATTCAATTTTCATTCCCTCCACACACAGTGTTAGGTCAGTTTCAAAATTATTTACCAAACTTTTCAAGGTGGAATTTCACTGGTTTAGTGGTTGATGCTTCATCTTAAAGTGGACTGAACCAATGTAAAAACAAACAAAAGTGGGTGTGGTGGCACATGCTGATAACACCAGCTCTGGGGATGTACAGACTATGAGGCTTTCTGGTTTGCTTGTCTACTCTATTTTTTTTAAATTCCGGAATGAGAGATCCTGTATTGAAAAGATAGACAGTGCCTGTGGGAAACACCTGAAGCTATACTCTGGGATGTTCTCTGGCTTCCAGAAACATGTACACATATGTGCACATATGTGAGAAAGAGAGAGAGAGAGACTTTCCATGTTCTTCAGTGGAACATTCTGACATTATAATCCCAAGATATCAAAATTACTGTCTTCATAGCTGCAAGTTGAAGTAGGTTAGAGAAGCTAGGTAGTAGATTCTTTCATATTGAAAAGATTCCTGGACAGAAATATTGCAAATTATCCACCAAAGAACAGATCATGAACTTGACCCCCTTTTTAGATTTTTATTGGGACTGAAATAATGGATACTGACAGAACAAAGAGAAAGATACTCACAACCATAAAAATCACTTTGCAGCCACCAATATAACTGAATCCTACCTTTAATGGATTATGTGGCCAGGCCGGCCTCATAATAACATCCAGTAACTAACTCTGTCCATATGGTAGTGTTCAATGGCCAAAGGCCCCATTTAATTAAGAAGATGAATTTATGTGTGCTAATAATTCAGGTTAAAGCTTTGAGACCATAGTATTACTCATGTTTAAAAATCTTTTTAGCTTAATACCTTCTTTTTCTCAACTGAATACTCCTATTTCTGCAAAATACCCAAGAAAAAATATAAGTGTAATATAACATAGATTTAAAAATACAAAAGCATAATGTTACTTAGCACATATTTATATTATTCATGTCAGGGTAATTGCCTGCAGTTTTAAATAGACCTTCTTAACAAAGAAGGATTATTAATCTTGTGAAAACATGATGTTGAGATAAATGTACTTATCAGGCATAGACATAGGAAAACATAGCCAGTGTAACTTAGGAGGAAAGTTATCTAGAAGTAACCTAATGGGCCCCATCATGTGTGGTTTTCTATATTTTATTATTTGATGTAGTCATAAATCACAAGATGTATACTCCTGGCTAAAACATCTTCTGGGAATAAAACTCATTCATTACAAAGTTAATGTTGAAAAGCACTTTGTAAATCAAATGAAACAGAACCACTGAAAATCATAGCCCTGTACTTCCAAAAGTCCCTAGGTCAAAGTTGCCCATTGCCTAAAGCTAAATCTAGATTATAGAAATGACAAGTCTAGACAATGCAGAGATGTATTTTTGTACAGTGACAATTATACACAAAGTCTGGTGATGGACTGTGCTCACGCAATAGCACTATACTTTTCTGCCCAACCTCAATATTTATGTAAAACAAGATCAAAATACAGATTTGTTTCAATATGGGAGTCAGAATGAAAGGAATTAGGGGAAAAGAAGCTTGTCATATCCTTGAGTATTCACTTTTACAATGTAGTAAGTCAGGAATAAAAGTTTAAAAAATGAACTTTTGTTCCTCCCATTTTCTTTGTCTAAATACATTGTACTGAGACTCAGACACTAGTATTCTAATTTATTTTTTAAATAACTATAACACCTAAATAAGTCTTATGAGGCTCAAAGTGATGACAGCTTATTGACTAGGAAATAAAAGTACAGAGCCTTAGATTATCTCAATAGCATTAAAACTAAGCACTAGTAGCCACCATCATTATTTCTCACCTCCTTACAAAATCATTTTATCATGTTTATCCAATTTTCCTTCCTTATAGAGATTTCACATAAAACCACTCTGCTTGTGACATGTCTATACAACTTATCATTCTGGGTAGATTTAATATTTCTTCATAATATCTCCTTCAAAAAGAATTTCCTGAATCTGTTGAAAGGAAAATAAATAAAAGCTGCCTCTCCACTGACACCCCTTCAATTGTAACATTTCCCCCAAAATCACATATTATCTCACAGAAAGATGACCCTGGATGAGGCACAGACAGTCCAACGCAGATAATTTGCTATCACAGAAAATGCTTACTGATTGAATTATGTAAAGTACCATAACTTCTGCATGCAATCAAAAGGCAACTGACCTCAATTAAATGTTTCCACAAGTCAAATGTCATTCTGCATTCTGAATTAGTATGGTCATTCATTCTGAAATAGTCTAGTATCATTTTGATATCAAAATGATACTTGCATTTTAAACCTAATCCATCAGAAACAAATTCACGCAACATTCAATTTATAAGGATGAGACTGTTCTTATATTTGAGTATTCCCAGAGGGTGAAATGATTGCTGGGGTATTGGAAATCATCAATCATTTTGGAAAACTCTGAGGATTCTGAACTGAAATGAAGGGAGGAATTAAATTAACTTGTCCCTTGTAAAGCGCCTACATTTGCAAATTTCCTAAGGAAACTGAGAAATCCATGATGTGCTATGCACACTGAAGTCCAAGTCTGAGCAGCTGAGTCAGGTGGTTGCCACTGAGTTCATCAGTCTTCCTCAATGGGAGGCCATCCTGGTTGTACTAAAAGATAAGTCAGTTTTCTCCTCCTTTCAGTTTGATTTGGAATTTTCCACACTAAATTTTTTTACTAAATAAGCCATATATATATATATATATATATATATATATATATATATATGTATATATATATATATATATATACAAGCCCATATATATATATATATATATATATATATATATATATACACATATATATTGAAGGTAACTAGTGCTGGTTGCTTTTATTGAATATCTTTGCAAATATCTAAATATGCTTTATAAGAATAAGAAAATCCTTGTGATTTCCAAGTTCTTTAAGTATATTGGCCACTTCTACAAACTACTTCAGAGATGACAATCATGTAATGACCTATTGTACATACTGAACTTGATTACCTCCTAAAGAAATGTACTCCATTTCTTAAATTTGCTACTTTAACAGAAACCTGCCATCCACTGGAAGAACTTAATTTTTTTCAACTGATACAAGATCATTCCAAAATTCAAATGAGTATGCTCACCTTTGCTGTGGGAAGAAAAGACTTGCAAATTCCAAGACTAATGATATTCTAACTCAACCATGACTAAATCTAAAGTTATAAAATGTGAGTATCATGGAAAGTTTACACTAAACACATGCCAAGTACCCTAATATCTATCAGAAAAGGCACTGCAGGGTACTTAAGGATGACTGAAGGTAGGCCTCAAGTAATCAATAAACACATTTGGAAAGCTGAGAGCAAGTTGAGATTACTGGGACAAAATATATATATATAAATGAAAATAACAGTGACAGAGCAGGACGAGTGAGAGAAGAAGAAGGGGAGGAATAAACAGGAAGTAGGAGCCATAGGTATAAAATCCATAAAATACCAAAGAACAACATGGCAAAATACGGGAACTTCAGAACTTCAGAGTGAACAGCCAAGGTCTGATTTTTTAAAAAATTTTTTTGTTCATTTTTATTTATTTACTTGAGAGTGACAGAGAGAGAAAGAGGCAGATAGAGAAAGAGAGAGAGAGAGAGAGAGAATATGGGCATGCCAGGGCCTCCAGCCACTGAATATGAACTCCAGATGTGTGTGCCCCCTTGTGCATCTGGCTAACATGAGTCCTGGGGAATCATGCCTTAGGCTTCACAGGCAAGCGCTTAACTGCTAAGCTATCTCTCCAACCCCTGAACAGCCAAGTTCTAAGCGTGCCCTAGACAGGGAATGAACTATCATCTAGAGGAAGTTACTGTCTGGGGGATACAAAAGAAAAAAAGAACATGTGTGTGTGTGTGTGTGTTGTGTACTTTTTAAAAAGCTCACGCTTGATTTGGATAAAAGAATGCATGGTTGACAAGCCTGTGGAATGAAGTACCCATCCATCTGTACTTATGAAAGGTTTGTCAAGATCAACACGATCTCTATATCTAATCAAATACAAGTTTGGAGGTTAAAAGTTTAGGCAGATTAGTCACAATGTAGTAGAGTTTCTCAAACTCTCTTACGGACCCTGACACAATTTAATATAAGATCTTTTTAAATTTATTATTGAGATGACCATATATAAAATTTCTCTGAATGTATTTCTTTTCCTTTAATCTTTCTTCCTGATTATAATTTAAAGAAGTCCCATAATTAATTACAGACTGTAAATGTTTCACTCCTATTTGCCATAAATTATTTTTAATTGCCCTATTTCTTGACCTATCAAGTTTTATGTGTCTGTAATATGTAAGTTCTCCCCTTCCCCAATCAATTAACTCTTACTTCAGACAATGTTGTAACAGAAGAATCTATATATGTTCCAAACCAAAATGCAAAGCTATTTTTACCTAAGCATAATTACTTAGTATTCCATGGTGCCTTTATTAGCATCTGTCCATTCAACGCACACATGAAAAAGCTCTATGAATGATAAACATAGAAAATACTGTTTTAAAATTATTAACATAAATATTGTCTTAATAAACACATTTATGTTAGAAAATAAGTCAATTTAAATATCCCCAGGAATGTGCAAATAAACACCCTCCTATAGAATCAGAAATCTATACTGGTGCTAAGAAGAATCACATAGAAATTAACTACAACACATCTTTTCTTTTTCCTGGTTATATTGTATACAAATTTTAACACCACTTTTTAAGACTAGACAGGTCAGAATATAAACCACTCATCAATCTACTTATGAATTAACTTAAAAAAAGAGAAAAAACATTATTATGAAAGATAGAGTGGTAGTTTGAATGGATGGCACTCAATGTACTCAGGATTTTATTAAAGTTTGTAATTTAGATCTGCAGCCACCTGACTGGAGGAATTGTCACTGTGGGTGGATGGTAGGGTCCAGTCCTAAGGTGTGGGGTGGATTTAGAATTCCAGTCTAAAGATATGCAAAGTGCTGGAGTTCCTAAAGTTCACTTGCTTGATTTTTAGTGGTGGCTTTTTTCTCCCTCTGCGTGGATCTGTGAAAGCACGTCAGTTTCTTCTGCCATTATAGAACTTCCTTGGGATTTTTAAGCTTCAAATAAACCCCTTCTTCCATAACTGTGCCTGGTTTGGAGCTTTATCTCAGCAACATGTGGCTGTCTACTACAGATAGATCATTCTCTCTTCACATTTACCTCATGTGCCCACACAGCTGTATGGTCTGGCTTTGGTCCTACTTTCACTACATAACTCCTGTTGTTTCTCAGAAGCAGAAACTGTGCATTATTTATTATTGTACCTTGCACAAATGTTAGCAACTCAATGCATAGTAAGAGTGAGTATGCCCTACTAGACCTGGAAGTCAGGTAGAGTTGGGTTTGACTCTCATCTGAATGTTAGTGTGGAGCCAATCTGAGATAACAAAAATTAAAGCACGTGGCACAACACCTGGGAGATGTACCAGCCACTAGTACTTATCTTTCTTTCTTCTTTCACTCAAATGTATAATGTTAAAGCTCAAAAAATTTATAATTTTAAGAGAAAGTAAGTTGGCAATACCTCTACCTTAAGTCATACAGCAAATGACTTTTTGAGAAGGTATATATGGTTGGTTACAGGGCTATACACAGTATATTTTTTAAAGTGTTTGAAATATAACTTGCAAGCAAAAGCTAAAAAAGAATATGTAAAAATCATATACACATATGTATATATGTATGTATGTATGTATGTATGTATGATACCATTAGTATCAGAAAAAATAGAGAAAATGAAAATTTAAAATTTTACCAAGAATTTAAACTGCTATAAGGGGTAGTACAGATTGTTTTAGGAAACATAATAATCATGAGGCTTCAAATGTTCCAAGACTTTGATCCAAGAAAAGGTGACAGAGGGCTGCAGAGATGGCTTAGTGGTTAAGCACTTGCCTGTGAAGCCTAAGGACTCCGGTTCGAGGCTTGATGCTCCAGGACCCACGTTAGCCAGATGCACAAGGGGGCGCACACATCTGGAGTTCGTTTGCAGAGGCCCTGGCGCACCCATTCTCTCTCTGTCTATCTGCCTCTTTCTCTCTCTCTGTCCGTTGCTTTCAAATAAATAAATAAATAAATAAATATATATATAAAGAAATGGTGACAGATACCCATTCATCCTGAAGCACACTTACAAGTCCTCTGCTGCAATAACAAAGCAAGGAGAAAAATACTGACCAATAGTTCTTTTTCTCACTATAGCTGTCTTAGCATGTCCAAACCTCAGAGCAGATCTGGCTTCCTCTGGAAATAAGATAATAAGATCTACAGTTACACCAAGGGAAACAAAACAAAACTTTTGTAAATTCACATCTAGGGATTTTCCTCTCCTAATTTCTAACCAAGAGAACTCTGATCCAAAACTCTAGAAATCACTCTATAAAATGTGTCCCACTGAAACTGAGTGACACAGTGAGTATACTATAACAGACAAATCTGTTAAGATTACCACTTCCTTCTTATATGCAGACCTCCTCAATGTGTATGCAATGTAAGGGGAAGATTCATGCAGTTGGGAACTGTGTCTTATTTATGGAAATCGTCATTCTTCACATTCCAGTAGAAGGAACACTTGAAAACGTTAACAAAATTAAAACTAATAAAGCAAAAACAAGTAAAGCAATCTAAAGTCGGTACCTGTCTAACGGAGGACCTGGCTATCTTCACATGGGGAGAACCACTAATAGCAATGACTCTCTGGGGCATGATAACTCCTCAGGAAGTATCAGATGATACACAAAGCCACTACAATCAGTATTAGGTGTAAAATATAGATCTGTTATCCCAGACTCAGGGTACTTAATGTAATCTCACAATATATTACAGAGGAAAGATTTTGAAAATTCTATTTCTACCAAAATCAGTACTTGCAACTCTCATGTATAACATGCCTTTATATTTTCAGATTTCTAAAAATTATAATTGTCGAGGCTATAATAAATTAACATAATTAATCACTATATTTATGTGGACTATAATGTACCATAGGATTTTTTTTAAGATTAAACACAAATACATACTCACACAGTTGTTTTATAGTTATTTCCTTTTATTTTATAGTCTGTCATTTGTAGTTTATTCTATAGTTATTTTATAGTTGTTTCTAATTTACATAAATCATTCTGGAAATTATAAAGATAACTTATATGAATACAAATTTTGATGCAATCAGTATTTTACAATGATATTTAATAAGGTTATTCAACTGATGTTGCTACAGAAATCAATATGTAATTATTACACGTAGGTGACAAATGTTTCAAAATTAAATATCTCAAGAAAAATTCAAATTATTTTCAAAGTCGAGTAGTACAGCTAATATAGATCTTTGTGTCACTTATTATTTACCATACGTATAAATATTCCATAAAATTAGCAGATTTTGATGCAGAGATTAACAATCTCTGTCGTCTAGGACAATATCAGCCTGTTGGAGTTGCTCAAAGAACCTGGATTTGAGTAATTCTGAAGATAGTTTCCTGTACTGTTCATGTGAAGGAACAGAGCCATGAGCCAAAGCACCAGGAGCAAAAGTGCTGATTGGGCCTGAATCGGGTCCTTCTTCAGGTGCTTTCATCTTCTGCTAGGTGGGAGGGACACTAAACTGAACAAGGCCTTCTTTGCTCGTAGAAAAGATTGTGGACTTTCCATTGTTCCATTGTACACAGTGATCTACATCTTTGTTTATATTTTAATGAGTTCAGCTGAATCACTTCTTTCAGAAAGCTGATGAGGACTATGAAGTGACAGATGCTAGACAAAGTTTGTTTTTTTTTTCAGATTGTCAGTCTGCATTATATGGTAATAGATGAGACATCAGAAATCTTTCTGTAGTGTATATTCAATGAAAATAGTGAGTGAGTTTGTCTGATAACATTGTGTGCTGACCTCTAGGGTTTAATAGATGAGTATCCCTTCAACTCGGAGGGCTTATAACTCTCCTAGATCAGATGTGGAGGCCATAGCAGGACTTTGCTAACCACCTTGCAGGTGATGCTAAGGGTTTTAGTCTGTGAACTCACTATTCTAGGTTGTATCACCATCCCACTGACTGTGGCTGTGGGGCCACCTGTTTTAGATCCCCATGGCCGTTCAGCTCCTCTGACAGCTAAATCACATAAAAGCACCCTGGAAAAGTCCAGAAATATGCATTCAACTGAATCTTGAAATCCTTTTATAATATACTTTCAGAAATCAACCCCATAAATACTGATTTTCTAGCTCTAGTTTTGTGACACACTAGGTTATCTCCAATTATCTCCAAGGGTGATATAACAGTTTCACAGAATTAATTTTACTCCATTTTAATTTACCAAGGTTCACATCTGGAAAATGAATGCAGAATGTGTGGGTTGAAGTGAAAGTAAAGAACAGCTGAATCCATTAACTCTGCTCCTGTAACCTAAAGCTCTTTGCTTAATTTTGTTAAATTCATTAAGGATTTTGCTTTTAACTTGGACCTTCTGCCTCATTCTAATAGAGTGACAAAATGCAATGGTCAAGTTGCAAACTATTTATGGAAGGGTAATTACAAATATGCAAAGGCTCTGATGAACCCACCACCAGGCAGTGGTGGAGAAGGGGGGGCTACTTTATGCTATGGCTAAGGAGATAGATGACTTACAAGTCCTTCTATTTAGTAATGTATTAATTCCAAAATGAGTTACTGAAAATGTAAATTACATATCTAAAGCACTGATGAGTTATCTCCATTTATCTTCAGGTTAGTTGTAATCACTTTTTAAAAGAATATGTGGGTATTTTTTTCTATATGGCAGAAAACCATTCAACAAACAAAAATAAAAATCATTTCCAACAATCTTTGTTTAAAAAAAAAACTTGTTTGTTTGTGAAAAATACTCAATATTTCCACTCAATATATCAACTTAGCTAGTTATGAATTTATAATTTATAATCTATTTTGCAAATCTGAAAAGGCAAAAATAAATATCTGCTTACTGTAATGCTCTGTTGTAAGGCTTGCAGAACAAGCAGAAAGAGGCACAAGGAAACATTTTCCCCTGTCTTAAAATGCTCACATCCTTTATTGGGTGGTAAGGCCAATATGGATTTATGTTGAACAATGTACGAAAGCATATCCACCTTTCAGACTTCCTGATGTACTTTGTCATACGTCTGAGTAATTACTGTGGATTGGAGCATGCTGAAGAGCTTCTGTACAGAGGGAATTACCTTTGGCACTTTTCAGTGGGGAGGATGTGAGCGATTAAGGGCATCAAGTGTACAGGCCAGAGGCAGAGACTAGAAGCGAATATGAGTGAGTTGGGGGACCTAGAGGAAGGGTACTACCTCACGGGAGCAGAGGGCATAGAGTGGATAGTGGGAGAAACTTCAGAGAAGAAAAAGTGGAGTAAGTAAGCAGGACTTATTAATGTGGGAAAGACACTAAATAGGGCAATGTTATGCTATCACTCACTTTTAAATTAGCCTGGTATGGATGAAGAAGAAGTGAATGTCAACCATATGCAGCATTTTCCCCAAATGACATAAGTGGAAATGTTTATCAGTTGCTAATATGTATAGCAAAGGAACTAAAATACACAGACATTTAAAACAAGAGAGAGAAACAGCACAGGGAAATCTAAGACTCATTTCTGAAAAACAAAGGAAACAATCATAAGTGCATTGGGCAAATCAGAAAATATTAAAACTAGTATTCAACAATGCAGGAAAGAAAACAACCATACTACAAATAAAAGAAACAAAGATATATCAACTATGAACCAAAAACATTCTATTTTTGTTGTCTCTTGAAGTAGGAAAGGATTTCTACATATGTGTGTGTGTGTGTGTGTGTGTGTGTGTATCATTTACATGTAGTTTGTGGGATCAACATGCATAGCAGTGAGCTTCTTAGAAAGTCCAAACCTGAAGTAGATGAAGCAGAACAAAATTGCACATAAGGTTTCAGCTTATACATTTTTTTGGACTCATAAGAAAATAAGAAAGGAGAGATCCTTGACCAAATATGTGTAATGAGTCCAATGGTACTATGTAAATTTTCTTGACAATGTGCCTCTAAAAGTATATTTAAGGAGGATCAGCCATTCCCAACCAAACGTGCAAGTACCGTGTGCAGTACAAATAATGGAGGCCGGCCGACAGCCCCTCAAGCACCACAACCCTACGACTCTGCCTAAAGTCTCGTAGTCTTTAAAGTCATAAACTTGAAAACCAAGTACCCAAGGAAAATCTCTGCATCGTTTGAGAAACAGCAAAACTACTCCATCCATTATTAAATGCCACCTCAAAGATCCAGGGAATATCACTGAAGAAGGGGCAGAAAAAAAAAATGTCAAAGCCAGAAGATGGGTATGCTGTAAATGTCTTTTGGACACGGCAAAATTGTAGCATTCATGACTTCACAGAAGTGTTGGTTTTTGCCACCTGCGCAAGACCAGAGTAAGTTGGGCACATCCACATTCTGTCATGGATGAATGAGCCGTTCAAGAGGCCCCACCCTGCCCTGAAGATCTATTGGCATTTAATGGTTGCCAAAGGAAGGGAGTCATTTTCTTTAGTGGTATAGCCACTGCTCACTTGCCCGGGCTCCAGTAAATAACCTCCATGCATACTCATGCAAGCAACGCTAATTAAATTCAGTGAGTCACAAAAAGAAAAAGAAGACACAAAAGTAAGAGGGGACTAGTTGGGAAGAAGGGAATGAGTGAGAGTGGAAAGGGCACAAAAGAGGATAACGGGTAAAAAACAATACATTGCATTCATATACATGTATGAACTTGTGAAAATAATTTTAATTATTTCAACTTTAAAAGTTTGAGTTACATATTGACAAGAAAGAAAGGAATTTTCCTGAAAGTGAAGTTCAACTGATTTGTTACAATTCTCTCCCATAAAATCTTCCAAATAAGTACTTTACAGTGCAGTTACATAGTTCAAAAAGATGTAACCACACCAGGTGTTGATTACAGAAAAGAAAAGTGGGAAGAAGTAAGACAGAGCACGCTTCATCTTTACTCTGTGTGATTCTTTCAATAATAGAAGCAGACATTTTCACCAGTTCATACAAAACCTCATGCCATTTGCATGTTCAAACATATACTCCATTTAAATGGATGCATTGTGATGATTATTAAGTTCCTACCTGAAAATTTTAATATATGCTGAAACATTGTGTTTCTTTCTTCTTCATTTTTTTTTGTTTGTTTTTTACTTTGCAGTCAGCTAATCCACTGGTCATAATGCCTTTGGGCATACTAACGTACACGTAGAAATCTGTCTGGCAAAGGCTTGGCACAAAACTGAGCTTGTGAGAACCTTCCTTCTTTTCATGTCAACTCTTATTTCTCACAAACAGAACTTAGTTAAAAAAAAAAAACAAGAAAAAAATAAATAGGTTTCATAGCATCTTTACATGTTAGTTACTCATAAATCAAGACGGGGAACATTAGTTTGTGTGACAAAGGAAGAGTAAAAGAAATTCTCATGGGAAAACATTTGGTAGACTGTTCTGGTGGCACAACTTTCTTTGAACTATAGAAATTTTCTATAGCTAAAAAAAATAAAATCTGTTACATCTAACATGAACAAGTTGATTAAATAGCCCAAATAGGAGAAAATCAAAATAAAATGAAATGCCAAGATACTGGCCAAAAAATTGTTGCGTGAAAAAAAAATTGCTACAAAACTCATTAGCATAGAATGACATGCGATTAGGTATGACAAAGTTTCTCTTCAGCAGTGATGGGTTAAAACCTGGCACTGGCTAATAGTGACTTCTGGAACTAGTTTCAAAAGTATTCAGCAACGTATTGATAGTTTGCCAAATAAAAGCAAACTAGTAATGCCAAAAAAAAAAAAAAAAAAAAAAAACCAGTGTAAATGTCGAGAAACAGCTTTTAATGACAGCAAAATATCACTTTAAGTTTCCCATCCTTGAAGCAAAATTGAAGTTCAGGCTCAAACATAGTGTGACGAACTTTTATTATCAGACTGACAAGAATGTGGCACATTACTTTTCAACCTATGGATACTTCGAAAACTTGAAAGTTTTTAATTTTTTAAAATATTGTCCTACTTTGTAAAGTGTTCAAAATTTTAAAGTTGCATCGCTTCTCATTTCCCTGCATGTGGTTTTGTACTACAATTAAAGGCATCAGACAGAACACAATTACAGATGGGAGCAGCAGTATCCATTTTACCCTCTTTGAACATACAGATGTTAAGTGATCATACCTCACCACTGCATGACTACAGAAACTCATGTTTCACTTTCCAAATACGCGTCTTTAAAACAGAGCAGCCTGCGCTTCTGATAACATCTGCTACAACAAATAACAAAAAAAAAAAAAAAAGAGTGTGAAGTCTGATGAATGTTTAAACAGAACATTTTTTATGGATCAGCTAAATCTTTTTTGCTTTTTAATTAAAAGTAAAGAAAATGGAACTTAATTATCCTGTAAAGATTAGCTTGTGGGCATCTTCCTGTAAATTACTTCTAATTGAAAGCAAATTGTCAAGTGACATTCAAAGTACTGTCCTTTAAAACACAGCTGTTCTGCTGCTGATTTCAGTGCATGGCATGTTTCCTTTTTACAATATGGCATATTTGAATATTTTAACAATTTCACTGGTTTTGTATAGATTTCCATTTAACATGTCTTAATCACATTTCTTCGTGTGTTTTTTAAAGAAAAAAGTTCGCATCTTTAAGTGGTTTATAACTTCTTGAGCTAGCTCATAGCCCAAGTTCTCTCTGCCCTGGTTTTTCTCTCTTTTCTATTTGGTTGTTTAAAGTACCACTACATGCAGACAATAGTCTAGGAAGAGGGTGGATATAGTCACTAGACCACTGTCACAATCCAACTCACCAAGGTACCTGAAAAAAAATAAGCCCTACTTTATTCTTAGTGCTTTAAGAAAAGTATCAGGAAGTCAAGTTAATTCAAACCAACAACTAAAAATAGGCAATTTTACAGAATTAAACGTTAAAAAAAAATACCAGGCCTTTAAAATTTTTAACTATACGTAAAGGGCAACATGAAGATAGCTAGACTTCAATGTGAGTTTTCACAGTCAACTAAAGAGAAGAGCACTGGTATCTGTTTCTACTTCTATCAAGTTACATATAGATCTGTCAGCCAACTACTGCTAATGAGCTATCACTCACTACTTAGCACTGTGTCATATCCAGACACAGAGCAAGAAAATAAAATTGAATCTCAGTTCTAATAGAACTTCTACTCTGTAAAAAGGGAAGAAGGAAATTAATTGTAGAATGTTTTGGGTGTCAGAGTGTTTGAGTTCCTGACATTGATTATTTACAACCTCTTGCTTATATAGGGTTCCTTTGTTAAGTTCTTACAAGACAAATATCTGGTATATAGTGATAACCAGTGACAAGGGAAGGAGGAGGTATTCCAAATGGGGTGGCCAGACAGGGCATTCCCAAGGAGAACTTTAAACTGGAATAAATTTCTGAAGAAAAAAAAAAAAAAAACAACTAAACTAACAGGGTTAAATATGGAAGTGTGAGAGGAGGACCCTCCAGGATAATTAGAAAAGGTTAGAGAAAACACTCATAAAAATTATATAAGAATGAACAATGTTGGGTTGAAGATGTGTCTCAGTATAGCAAGAGTACCTGCTTGCTCAAGGCCTTTGGTTCAAGCCCTAACAGAACAAAAACAAAGCAGCAGCAAGAGCAAAGTTAGGAAGGTAAATGATTATTAACCATGATGTTTGAAGATTTATATTTTTCCTCAGAAAGCAGCATGACTCAATTACAAACCCAACTTGTCCCTACCTTACTTGCTCAGGTAGCTAAATTGTTCTCTAGCTCAAATCCTGTGTCGTATATTTGTTCTAGTTTTATGCAATAATGCATTAGTGTCCTCCAGAGTGAAGTAATCTGTATGAGTCTCATTGACTGGCATAAATACATACATGGGTAAATACGAAGGCAGGCACACAGATAAGATTTAAATATGAACACCAAATTGTGTTTCATTCAATAACCACAGTGACATTCTGTAACACAGAAGTCTAATGTCTTGAACGTAATTGGAGTCCTGTATTTCCTGGCACTTTTTGTGGAGACTTTCTAAGAAAGGAAAACCAAATAGCAAATTTCTGAGTCTTATTCTCCCCTTCTCTCTCTCTTTTCTTTTTGATTCAAAGTATTTTTATCTGACAATTTTAACAGACATGGAGAAATGCATAAACAGATCTTACACATTAATCATTGCTAAATTTTGTCCTGTTTCCTGGTAGTAGGAGCACTTTTTTTTTTTTTCCTGCAGGATTTTGGGGAGGAACTGAGAAGCAATGCTTTGAAACCATATTATGGCTCGAAGTGCCCGGACTACAGCTATGAGCCACACCTGACTTCTTCAAGTATTCTTGTGTTGTGGTGATAGGACACAATGACTTCCCATGTTCACATATTTACAAAAAATATATTAAATTTCAGAAACAGATTTTGTAAAAATATGGAATGTTTCACAAATTTGCATGCTATTCTTTCCCAGGGGACATGCTAATCTTCTGGGTATTGTTCCAATTTTCATATATGTATTGCCAAAGTGAGTACTTATTCTCTCTTTTGTTTTCTTTTGTTTTTCTAAGTGGGGTCTTGCTGTAGCCCTGGCTAACCTCGAATTCACAACGTAGTCTTAGGCTGGCCTCAAACTCATGACAATCCTCCTATCTCTGCTTCCTGAGTGCTTAGATTTAAAGCGTGGGCCACCACACCTGGCTTTTGAATCTTATTCTTATCTGCTCAATCGTATATGGTATGTTCAGGTAAAAAAAAAAAAAATACAGGAAAAAGCAAAGGAAAATGGCAAAAATGAAAGCTTTCAACTCTTTTTAAGTCACACTAAAAGAACTGAAAAACAAAATGCAAAAGCAGTGCTGCCTGAACTTGTTTTCTAGCTAAAATCACACTCTTCCTTATTGATAAAATGTTGGCTCATATGTTGCCAATATCATAAATAACATTAATTATAGCCAACAAAATTCATTGATAAGGAACCTCATAATCACATATATTCCAATTCACATTGTTACTGTGTAGAAAATGCACATATAATAAAGGTAAGAGGCATGTTTTCTTAGGGTATTTAAAACTTAAGCTGTTACAGGTCAAAAATGGCAATTTAATAATTATAAAGAAACAATTAAACTATCCAACAATACCTAAAGTCAATATAACTACTATATATCTACAGTTTAGCCACAATCTTTAGATACATAAAATAGATGAAGGGCAGTTAGATATTAAATACTGTTCGGATGTTTTTCAGTTCAGAATGTAAATATGAAGGGCCTTGCCCATCAAAATACCAATCCTTTTTTTCTTCTTTTGTGGATTACGATTGAATCTAAGAGTTCAGTACTCTACCATTGTTCTACATCAGTGACCAAGATTCTGCATTTTCAAATCTAAAGTGTTTAGAATTCCTCATTTTCAATGTGCTTCCATGGGATGTTGATGTTGGAATCCAAGAAAACACCAATATTTTTAGTTTTAAAATTACTAAAACATTAATATAAAATAAAACAATTTTATCCATATAGGAAAATAGCCCCATATATTCTCACTATAATAATTTGGAATACATATGATACAAAATACAAAAGATTGCTTTGTTGGAGGAGGGATTTCTATTAAACATCCCAGGGGATAATAACTAAAATTTCTACTAAATATACAAGATTTTATTGTTCACACTTGCAGTGTTATCCATAAGCTATGTTGAGTCACTAAAGTGAATACAATCTTCAAGTCCTGATCTCACTGAAAGGATTCCAAGCCAAAAACTTTTATTCCAGTATTAAGTTGAATTTTTACCTATGAGGGTTAATTTTTATCATCAATTTTATGGGATTTAAAACAACAGTGAAAATAAACCTCTGTATATGTCTATGAGGAATTTTCTGTATTAGATTAATTGAGATGGGAAGACTCATCTTAACCAGTCATCGCTTTCTGCCTCATGAGTATGGACTGAATATGACCAGTGGCTTCATGCACCACCCACTGTGCTGTCCCACCTTGATGTACCATATCCCCTTGAACTGTAAAGTGAAAAAAACACTTTGTCCCTTACATTATTTTTTTGTCAAGTATTTTGTCCCAAAAATAAAAGGATAACTAATACAGATAACCAGTCATGAGAAAGGGAACCAGCTGTGATAAACTTGACCATGTGGTATGTAGCTCTCGGAAACAGGTCTGAGGGAGGAATGTGGAAGAATTAGAACTTTGGGATAGAAACACCCAAGAATACTGTAAAGCCGAGAAAAATGAGCCATTCTGTAGGGAGTTTAGAAGATCAGAATGCCAAGAGAAAGAAGGGCAATGGTGTCCAAGCTCATGAGGTTGCAGAGAGGAACAGGAGCCTGCATGGAAAAGGGCTAGGAGTTACTCATGTGATATACTGACAGGAATCTTGCTGTGTCCAGAAAATGGAGTGTACAGGAGAGTAATGGTAAATGCCAGGTTGTCACCGTGATAGGATTTATATACCATGGAAACAAACCTCTGGGAATGTCTGTGAAGATTATTTTTCCCCTAGATTAGGTTAATTGAGGTGGGAGGACATCCCCTCATTATGAGAGGTAGCATTCCATGGGCTGGGTTCCTGAGCTGGGCCGTGGCGTTGATCACTCTCATCATTCACTACTGTGGACTGTAACCAGCTGCCTCAAGGTCCTGCCACCATGCCTTCCCCATCGTGATGGACTGGAATCTCTATCTGGAAGCCGAAACATACTTTTCATTTCTTAAATTGTTCCTTATCATGAAATGGGTAAACAATACACAGGAAGAATGGATTTATTCAGTTGGTGGGGGAAATTTCACCCAGTGATATGGCTACTGTTTACTGTTCTCCTGACCGACAGTGAGAAAGAGCAAAAAATGGTGCAGCAAGACATGAAAAATATCCCATTTGGCAAGAAAAGGTAAATGGGAGTTTAACATTATTAATAGGCAGGTTCCACAGTAGGTGTAATTGTTACAGACACTGGCACCATAGAAAATAAACCTTGAGCTTTGCACTGAGACTGTAGGAAAGATATCCTAAGGCAAGACCCTATCCATCAAAGCCTCCTTTTTGAAAAAAAAAAAAAGTAAATTAATTTGAAAGGAGAGAACCTAAACTAAGAGTGCAGCTAAAAGAGTTCCCTGATCAAAATAAAACTCCTAGAAAAGTGTTTCCTTGGGGTTAGGGCCCTAGAAGCCATACGGATGCTGATACCACCTATATTTTGAGCTGACAGCAAAAGAGGGCAGGTTTGCCTTCATGGACTATGTGTAGCAGACATGAAAGTGACGAAGTTGACAGGGCCTCAGAGTCTTGTGCCAAGGTTCCAGAGCTGAAAGTGAGGCCAGACAATATGAGGCAAAGTCAGAGTTCCATCAAGGAGTCCATGAAAGGCCATTGCTTGAAGCAGAGAGATGAAGTGTAAATTACAACTAGGACCCTAGAATGTTGGAAACGCCAGGACTATGGGACATCTGCTGAGTATGGCTGCATGCATGGAGTAAAGAAAATGTTTGGGCAGAAGTGCCCTATGTGGGTGAGCAATGCTGCACCCAGAAACCATAGATTGATAGCAGAAAATTTCAGTGCCAGAGGTGGGGTACTTGTCAGTGACTTGTTGGTTAGGGATGTTGCCAAAATATTATAGGCTATTATAGGCTATTGCCTAGATGGTAACACCCTATTGCCAAAGGTACCACACGCTTAGTCTGCAGGGCACTGAGGAATCAAGAAGGAACTAAGCTGGAAACCTCCTCCCTGTTGACTAACTGCCATGATGCTGGAAAGAGCTGTGCCGGATGATGGAGGAGAAAAGTCATCAACGGTCTTGACTAGCAGCGAACCCTGCAAGCTTCACACTTAGCCAGTGAGGTCAAATGTGTTCAATTGGTGGCATGTCTGTTATGGGGGAAACCATCTGATCTCTGCCTGGGTTTGAGGTCAGCTCCATAGGAGGGGGGAATTCGTGCCTGTCACTGAAAACCCAATCAAAAGTGTATGGCTGAGGAGGCTATGAGCCACGATAAGGAAACTATTACCGCTCTTTAGCCAAATGGATTTATCATGTCCACCAAAGTGCCTTCTAGATACTTACGCCTATGCCCATATATTAATGCTACTCTCACTTTTGGTTATAGAAGCTTCTTTTTTCAGATGTCAGTGACCACTGGGAGGACTCAAAACTCACCAAAGCACTAATAAGTGACAGTGGAATGTTCACCACTAAGTGAGACATCTCTGTTAAACCCTCTAAGGCTCATGGGCCATTGCATGAATTAGATTACAGAATTAAATCAGAGAATGTAAGAGCTAAAAAAAATTTTTTTGAAAAAGGAGAGAGGTCTTCTGGACACAAAATGGTCTTGTCATTCATGACCTTACAGGGGCTGGTTTTACCTACACAAGACCTACATAAGAGAAGGGAATAATGATGACATCAGAACAGAAGAGGGAGGAGTTGGAAAACCAAGGGGATTCAGTGGGAGAGGGACTGGGAAGGAGTGATAAAGGAGGACAGTGCGAGGGGTTAATGATAATGGTATAGTGTTAAAAAATAAAAGTTTAATAAAAAGGAGAATGCAACTTACTTTTGATTGTACACTGACAACATTAAAATACAACAGAATATAGGGAACTCACTATTACAGTAAATCTGACTCAATTTTGATACCCTAGAAGTTATCAGTAAATAAATGGATGGACTTCTAAACAAAGTGATAATGTGCTAAGGTAAGCACTTCTGCTTAACCGTCACAAGTAATTAGACATGTTAACCTGTGTTTCTCTTCCTTCTGCCACTCTCCAGAAAAAATCCGTTATTTCCTACCTTTCTAGAAATAATTTTCCACTTTCTTCAACTTTTAGCTCAAGTCAACAAGAAGGCTTTCTGTCTAACTATCTTACAGTACCCTTTCCTTTAATTATATCATTATATTTTTATATGACTCTTTTCATTACCCACATATTTCATAAACTTTAATTTGTTTCTGACTTCATAGCTTCCAGAATAAATGCTCAGTGAAAAATACTAGATTTCTTTCCATTGCTAACATCCACGGTCCAAGAAATCATCATTAACCACATAACTGCTTTCACAGACTCCCAGTGGTTACAATTTGATCCTTACTGCTCATAAGCTTATGTTGGAATAGTAAAGTTTAGAATTTCCTTTTCTAAAATATTTTATTTTATTTATTTTCAAAGAGAGAAAGAGAGAGATCGAGGAGAATAAGAGAGCCAGCGTCTCCAGCCTCTACAAATGAACTCCAGATGCATGTGCTGCTTTGTGCATCTGGCTTTATTTGGGTACTGGAGAATGAAACCCAGGTTTTTAGGCTTTGCAGGCAGGCACTTTAACCATTAAGCAATCTCTGTAGCCCCAAACTTTAGAATTTCTGAGAGGGAAGGAATTCTATAAATCAATGCAAAAACCATAATTTCTCTTATCCCCCGTTTTCACCCTTGCACTATCTATTAAATGGTACATATTCTTTAATCACCTTTTCTTTCTTTCTTTTTGCTTAAAAAATAATCCTTCAAGTGGATGGGAAGATTTCTCAGTGAATAAAACAGTTGCCATGTAACTGTGAGTACTCCAACACCTGTGTAAAAAAAGCCAGATGCTATGGGAGCCATTTATACTCCGACTCATGGCAATGGATGAGATACGAAGCAGATACAGAAGAAATTGCTGGAAGCTTGAGAGCCATCTAGCTTGACAAAAGCAGTGGTGCACTAAATGAGGACCTTTCTCCAAAGAAATGGAAATCCAGGGACTGGAGAGATGTCTTAGCAGTTAAGGAGCTTGGCTACAAAGCCTAAGGACCCAGGTTTAATTCCCCAGTACCCATGTAAGCCAGATGCACAAGGTGGGACATGTGTCTAGAGTTGATTTGCAGTGGCTAGGGGCCCTGACATACCCATTTTTTCTCTCTCTCTATCGCCCTATCTCTCTCTTTTCCTCTAAAATAAATATATAATTTTTAAAATGAAATGCAAGGACTGACATCCAAAAATTGTCCTCTAACTTCACACACACAGATTGAAGCACATGCCCACCATATTCATACACATGAACACACACACAGACACACAGACACACACACACACACGGGGGTATCCCTCAAGAAAAACCTAAAAGAATTAAATGATTTGATGTAATAATTTAGTCATTGCACTGTTTGTTACAAAAATCAGCTACAATTCAAATTCCTTATTATAGAATGCTTAAGTAAAGGGTAATAAATCAGATAAGAAACTATGAAGTAGAAATGTAAAATAAAAACCAAGAAGACCATGTATAAATATGCAATGTATTTATTATTATAAGCCAAATAAAATGATGTGACCACTATTTACTCATATGTAAGTATACAAAAGTGAAAGCAATCAATGTGTAACGGTAGTGTATTTTTTTGTTTATTCTGGTTTTAGTAATTTAGGGTCAGTATGCATCACATATAGACTTGTGTACTTTCTGTTATTTCATCTGTGGAGTTAAACAATGAGTTATGCCCGGAGGTTTTTAATTGAGACTGATAATACAGAGTTTGTATAAGGTCTTAAATCTCTCCATGTTCATTGAAAAGTGAACATAAACTCTTCACTTAAAATTTCAGCAAAGGTTGTAATAAAACCGAGTTTCTAGATAAAGATCATTTAAGTTCAATTAATCAACATTCCTCACAGTACATTCCAAGTTCTTCCGCCTCCGTGTTGTGTACAGGATACCTAAGAGCAGATGGGTTTTGTTGTCACTTCCTTTGTTAAGAAGCTTGTATACAATTACAGACCACATTACTCTGGCCTTCAGAGCTGAATGGGAATTGAGCAGCTGAAGTTTAGGTCATTTCTTTAAAAAGGAATGTCTTCCAGCTATTTTTCTTTCTTACAGTATTGAATTTTCATATGGATCTAACTGTGGATAAATAAAAAAAACAAGGCCAGGAAAGCTACATGACTGACTTATCCTCATTATAGATTTCTGACATAAAAATTACTAATCATTTAACACTAATGCATTCAAGGACTGTATGCCTACCAAATAATAGTACAACTTATAGTGGGACAATTTAAACCCAAGCTCCTTAGGTTCATTTATCATCTTTTTCTGTGACCCTATAACAGCTCTTTGGAATTGAGAAGAAGATAAATGAATCCCTGAGAAACAAATATTTACAAACCTTTTGAAAATGCTTTTTAACTAGGAAAGGAAGTACTCCATTATCTACACTGATCATAAGAATGTGCAACCCAAGGTCAAGTAGAGTGGGTGCTGTTCAACCTCATCGTCATTTAGAAATAAAATCAAGAAGCCATTTGAGATTGCAAATTTATAAATGAAATTCCAAATCCTAGTTATTTTTTTACCCTATTAAAAATGGAATGCTATCTGTCTTGCTTGTTTTCAACCGAATCATCTAGGATATGAATTACCTAGTAATATCTCTATTGGTTTACTATTGTGCCCCACATCCCGCCCTTGAAAAGAAATCGACAGGAGATAAATGTGCAAGCATCAAAGTTGTTTCTACCTCCCACATTTCCCACAGTTGCACATACATTAGCTGCTAATATACTCTTCTGCACTATAGTAAGAATCATTTCTCCTAAATACAAGTATAATATTTTGGGAAATGGAATAAAAGTCAAAATCTAGTGTTTTCATTTCACTTTAGTTCTACTAAAGAAGCCACAGAGAAACAAAACTCTCCACACCGACCACAGCTGGCAATGCTGGAAGCATGCTATGTCTCAAGATGAAACTGTAGAGATTACAGTGTCCCTTCACTTGATTTCTGGGAAAGTGACTCAAATCTTAAAATAGTAGATCATAAGCACGGGCTTCTTGAATATTACCTTTTTTTTTTCATTTGTGTGTGTGTGAGAGAGAGAGGGAGAGAGAGCGAGAGAGAGAGAGAGAGAGACAGAGAGGGGATAGAAAATGGGCATACCAAGGTGTCTTTGTTGTTGCAAACTAATGTCAGATGAGCATGCCACTTTTCGTATATGGCTATACATGGATTGCTTGGGACTTGAACTCAGACCACCAGGCTTTGTAAGCAAGTACCTTAATCTAGTCAGCCATCTCCCCAGCCTCACGCCCTAGCTTCACTTGTGAATGACTTTGTTCAGGAAAACAACATGTCATAATGTAAAGCATAGAATAGTTAACATTATATACACAGCAGAAATAGTAACACTACCTCTGTTATTTGATATTCATTCATTGTTCTATGTTGATTCATCTCTGAGACTCTCACAAGAAAGAGCTAATGAACTTGATTCCATCAGCATCCACACACTCACCACTTTTTATCAATATCCTTAAAATTGGATAGGGGTGTTTTCAAAGAGTTGTTGAATATTACTTTAAGTCACTCTATTGGAGTAGCTGAAGACTTAAACATTGCCCTTAGAATGTTGCACTTTTTATCATTTTTGTTTTCTTTGTTATTATTATTAATATGGTAGACATGCCCAACGGCTGCAATATGTTTCCTCACTCCAAAAATGAAAGATAAAGACAAGGTACTAATTTGAAATTTAAACACATGAATAAGCTAGAGGTGGGGGGGGGGCGGATAAAACCGAAGCTGTAAGAAAACATAATGAAATGGAAATTGTTCAAACTAACTGTGTGATAGGGCAGGGCACTCTGACATATGCCATGTCTCAGAATGAAGCAGAGGTATGTCACATGCCACCTTTGAGGCTGTGTGTGTGTCACTGCTGCATTGCTATGCGGCTCCCTCTCCCCTGTACCTGTTACATACTAATAAATGCTATAACCTTTCATCACCATCTTTGAAATATAACCTCTTGGTGACAGGAGAAACAAAGTACTCTGAACTGGGGCCTTGACTGTGTTTCCAACATTTCATATTGAATATGCATTTATTTTTTCCCATTAAGGTTTATGGGCCTATCTTATTAACTCCATGTAATAAAAGTAAAGCAACTTTGTGAGACTATACCAACTCTAAACTAAATTTCTCCAGCTAGGATAAAACAAAGCTTTTACTGACATTAATGACTGGAAATTTTATGTTTTAATTCATAGTAAGTAAATTGGATTCTTAATGTTAAAAGAATAATCGCACTTAAATAGAATACTTTCTGCAAAGCATATACAAAGTGACTGTGATGAGTTTTTGTACCTCATACCTAAGGATTTTCAGGGGAGTTAATATTATCTGAAATCATACTTTCTCATATAAGCAAACAAAAAGCCCAAGATTTACTTAATTTTCTGACTCTGTCCTTGAAGCCTTGGGCCTCTCCTCTCCTGACATGTTATCCTATAATTCTTTAATTCTTTGACAATTGTGCCATTTCCTTAGACTAGAAGCCATGTGAGGACAGGGACAACGGTTCAGACCTGACAAGCACTCACATAAGGAGGATGTACCAGACCTCTGAGGGGCTGCAGGACCGCACTTTTATTACTGCTGAATCTCTCCATGTAGAAAGCCATTTCCACGATAAAGTAACAACAACAACAACAACAAAAGCCTCACAAAAAAACTGACTGCACATATTGGCTCTGTGAACTACAGTGTGAACCAAAATGATGCCTCTTAAATGAGGCTAATTATACTTGTCCTGCACTAAAGAAAGATTGAGTGAGTGCACGGTCTACTGTTGTGTAGAACCACCATGAGACACACACAGGTATTCTCTAAAATCACCTATCACTGGTGTCCACGGGTATATGAATGAAGAAAATAAACAAAGCAGCTGCACTCCCCACCCACTGAGTTTAACTGCATACATAACACTTCAGTATATTAAGAACTAAATCTATAGTCACTTATCTACTACAATACCTATGTCATAGTTTTTTTTTTAATTTACTTTTATTATTGGTTTCTCTCTTCTTTGTAAGTTCAAGAGAACATGCAAGCGTCAGTTAGTTTTAGGTACACTGTATTTGCACAGTAACTTTTTTTTTTTTTTTTTGAGGTAGGGTCTTGCTCTAACCCAGGTTAACCTAGAATTCACAATGTAGTCTCAGGGTGGCCTTGTGCTCATGGCAAACCTCCTCCCTCTGTCTCCTGAGTCTCCTGAGTGCTGGGATTAAAGGCACGCGCCACCATGCCCAGCTGCACAGTAACTATTTGTTGAAAGTAAATAAGTAAAATCAGAGAAAAAAGGGCTTGGGGTGTAGCTCACTGATGTATACAAATGAGACACAAAGAAATGGGCCCCAAGGCATTGGGGACCTTAAGCATATATACAACTGGAGGACTTCTGAAGAAGAGAATGCAGAATTATAATTACTTAGAGAAACTTCATTAAACAACAAATGTTAAAAATCTGGTGATTATATTCATAGCTCAATTTCCCCTTTAAAACATGCAAATAATGCCTGTGGCCCTAGAGAAATATTGTAGAAAGAAAGCCAACGAGGTAAGAAGTCGTCGTTTTCCTCAATAGTCGTCAAACTACAAATCTTGTAACTTTGCATATTTGCAATATAAACCAGTTAGCACACTGCTTAGGCCCCCCTTAAGATGGATGGGCCTAAGTGAGTAAGGGTACTAGTCCTTAAGCCTATATGGCTTGGAAAAAAGTTAGTAGTTGATGATAAACTAGGCTGGCCTCAAATTCATTCTGGAGCCACCAGCTGGGCTCATACCCACTGCAATCCTTCACCTCAGCCTTAATCCCCATCTTCCCCGACCTCCTTTAGGATCTATAAAAGAATAAGCATCACTTTTTTATGGGCAAAGCACTGCTTGCATAACTCCAGTAACAGGCAGCTCTCCACCCGGCCACGAAAGCCATCCCAACTGAAATAGAAAGTAGTGTCTGTTGGCGGTGACTTGAAATTTGCCTTCAGGGCTGGAGAGATGGCTTAGCAGTTAAGGCACTTGCCTGCAAAGCCTAAGGACCCAGGTACCATTCCCCAGTACCCATGTAAGCAAGGTACACAAGGTGGTAGATGCGCCTAGAGTTTGTTTGCAGTGGCTGGAGACCCTGGCATGCCCATTCGCTCTATCTACCTCTTCTTCTCTCTCTCTTCTTCCCTCCCTCTCTCAAATAAATAGATAAAATATTTTTTAGTTGTCTTCAGTGAGTAGAATGAAGATCCATAACACCTTTCATAATTATTTATTCTGAGCTATAAAAAAGAAAGTTAATTCCATATCACTGAGTTCCTCAAATATTTGAATATAATTCTTAATGAATAAATATCTCCAATCCCTCAACTTTTACATTGATGTCATTCTGGCTGTTCACCTCTAGACATACTTCTGTTTTTATTTTAATATTTTATTTATTTCTTTAAGAAAGAGAAAGAGGCAGATAGAGAGAGAACCGGCACACCAGTGCCTCTAGCTACTGAAAACCAACTCCAGACACAATGTGCCACCTTGTGCATCTGGCTTACGTGGGTACTGGGGAATCGAGCCTAGGTCCTTAGGCTTCACAGGTAAGCACCTTAAGTGCTAATCCATCTTTCCAGCCCCAACACACTTCTATTTTAAGGAAGACATGACATTGATAATAATACCCAAGATGGGACTGGCCAAATCAAAATATAGGATGGTTCTTGTTTAATGCTGCAAAGTCATTACGTAGTACAACTTTCAGGAAAACCTCCAGGTTTAAAACAAAACAACAACAACAACAACAACAACGAAAAACTCCTATGAAGTTTCATTGTAGCTGCACAGAAAGTTTGCCTTCCCTTCCTGTATTTATTTAGTCAACACTGTAAAGGAAAATCTACTAGTTTAGTATATAATCACTCAGTTTTAAGACAATATTCCCATTATAAGAGGTAGGAAAACACATTTAAATAATCAAGATGTTCAGGCATGTAGTATTAACCTTGTCATCCTTTAGCATGTTGGTACATGCCCAAATTAGTACTATATATATATATATTTTTTTTTGGATTGTAAACTATTCCATACCAATTAAGGCAAGATAGTCACTGGACAGAATTTACTAAGATACCTAAAGATCCATTACTCCGCACTGCAGATTTTACTCAGTTTTAAAAAAATGAGAATTAAAATAGATGTATATGTATCAAAAACAATCAAAGCAATTGTACTAGACAAAGAAAACAAGAACTAGTCTTTGTTATTTTGTATGTTCTAGGAGAGTTGTTTTATTTCTGGTTGTTAGTTTGATATACAACTATAACTTACCAACTTCCCTTCCTTTCTCTATCATGTTCCTTAGCTTTTCTGGGTAGTCCTCTTGATTATCTCTGGAGAGACAAATCAAATGAAAACACTCATGCCTTGTTACTAGTAGCATACCAATGTCTCAAGCATTGCTCTTGATGCAAAGATTCTGTACCCTCTTATTTTTTTTTCCTTTTGGCCAATTATCAAAATTGTGTCCAATGTTTGTCCTTCCTTTTGGAGAAAGAATCTTCCAAAGTTCTCCTAGAACAACCATCTTCCCTAATTCTTGGCTGATTCGAAAGAGAATATGACAACACTTGCTCTGACCTCTTAACCCCTATACAAACTGCATCTGTGTGAGTGACTCATCACAGATCAGGAACAAGAATTTAGCTAAAAAGATTTTGACATGATAATCAATGTATGAGACAGAGAGGTTGATATGTCACTTAAATATGGAACAAGTTTCCTGATATTCTCTTTAAATTGATGAAAACAGAGCAGTAAGTATCATGAAATGTTGAGGTCTTCAGAGTACTGTGGACTCAACTATTCCTGTCTGAGAAGACATGTACTTGAAATCTTCATAGGTATAAAGCCCTCTATATTACATCTGTTGTTTGTTTATTGGTACTCAGCCCCATGTCATATCCTCCTTGAATAGAAGCTTGAATTGACTCACATTGTCAGGCACTCAGGCATTCCAATGGACCACTTCCAGATGAAGCCCAATCATGAAATTGTTCTGGGTGCCATTTAATTGCTCTAAACTCACACAAAACTGCACAGGTCTCTGAACTCACAAACATTCACTGGATGTGGTAGTGTAGCTCAGTGGTAAAATATCCTAGCATGAATGAGACACTAAGTTTAATATCCAGCTTTAAAAAAGAAAAAGAAATCCATGATTATTCAGGAGTGGTGCATGATATTTAAAAGAGCATTGCAGTTAACATTCACATAGCCTCAATGTTTAAAATTTCCAATAACTGATATAAAAGTAGTGATAATGATATATTAAAATATCTTCAGGCTGGAAAGATTGCTTAGTGGTTAAGGTACTGGTCTGCAAGGCCTAACAATCCAGGTTCAATTCCTCAATACTCAGGTATAGCCAGATGCACAAGGAGGTTATGCATCTTTAGTTCATTGTAGTGGCTAGAGGTCTTCTCACAGACACTCTCTCTCTGTTTCTCTCTGTCTCTCTCTCTCTCTCTGTCTCTCTCTTTCTCTCTCTCTCTCTCTCTCTCTCTCACACACACACATTGCAAATAAATTAAAAGATATTTTTAAAGAGTCTCAATTTTCTATTTGATATAGGCAATCACAAACAATACATGGGAAGAAAAGAAAACTGTGTGTGTGTGTTTGACATATCAAGGACAATAGTTACATGTATATAATTACTGTTTTATTAACAATATGTTTATACTACTAATATTTCAAAAATATATTGCTATATTATCATGTTTCAATAATAATTTTATTGGTAATGTTATTGTAATAATGAAATGTCATCCTGTGATAGAAAATCTCTCTCATATTATAGACAGAATAATGTAATTATCATGATAATGCTGTTTAAAATATAAATACAAGCCAGGAGTGGTGGTGCACACCTTTAGTCCTAGCACTTGAGAGGCAGAAGTAGGAGGATCGCTGTGAGTTCGAGACTGGTCTGGAACTACAGAATGAGTTCCAGGTCAGCTGGGGGTAGAGGGGAGACCCTATCTCAAACAAACAAACAAAACATCCTAGAATAAGGGGCTAGGGATATGACTCAGTTGGTAAAATGTTTGCTGTGTAGGGATGACCTGAGTTCAAACCTCCAGCACCCACATAAATGGAAGTCATGGTGGCATATGCCTTTAATCCCAGAGCCAGGAAGATGGAGAGAGGAAAATCCCTATGGCTTTCTGACTAGCTAGTTTAGCTCAACCAGTGACCTCCAGTGAGATATCTTGTTCCAAATACATAAGGTAGAAAGTGGCTGAGGAAGACCCTGAACATCATCAACTCTGGTCTCCATAGGCACACACATGCACCCACACATACAGAAACACACAAACACAGGCACACACATCATACACACATAAATATGCAGAAAGTTGTAAAGTTATAGAAACTTGAAATAAACAAGCAAGACAATCGTAAAGTGTCAAATTCTGCACCAGTTTCTCAACCCCATAGTTCTTAACGTTCACTTTTCAACAGCCTTTATTATACCAAGAAAAGTTACACTAAAGAAAATCAAGGTGTTTCTTGGGAAATTTTTCTTTGTTTAAAAAAAAAAAAACCTCAAAGTAAGTTTTTGCACTGAATGGTCATTACTTTCAAAACTAGACAAAATGAGGTGGGCTGACTGAGATGGAGAGGGAGAAAGAGACTGAATGAGACAATGTGAATGAAAATGATGGTACCTAGTCACCAGCGGCAGGGTCAGGAGGCGGGAGAATTCACTTTAGCCCACACAGCTGAGTTGAACTCTGATCTAACTACTCTCATGGTTTTGGGGCGCCTGTTTGCAGATGCAGTCAAATTATCAATCCGAACAGACACACAATCCAGGTCCAATGTCACTTCTGCTCATTATGTTAATAGTTAATACATGCAAATGAAAACACTCTAGCAATTTGATTTCTTTGAAGATAGTTTGCATATTGTCTTAGCCATAATGACTGTACACTTCTTTCAGCCTCCATTTATGCAAGGGTAGTGTAGTTCATTTTTATCAGCTCAAGTTCATTTTGGCTGCTACTGGAATGTATGTGCATGTTTCGTTTTTACCTTTAGCCTAATTACCATTCAGGTAACATAAGCAGATTTTTCATGCTATTGGTGTTTTTCTTAATTAAGAAACAAATGAATTCTCCCTAGCAAAAAAGATGGAACAACAGAATAAGATGCCAGGGGCTGATGTTCTGTTTCTTAATTGAAGCTGTTCTGTTGTTCAGTGTCGGTAGTGAGGGGCAGAAATGTCATAAGTGTAGAATGTTAATAGTACAGAAATAACATAAAACTATTTTTAAAAATAAAGAAGGGATACAAAAAATGCTGTAGGAGCTTCGAAAACACAGATTCTTATCCATGTATTCATTCTGACAGTTACAAAGTAGCTTCATTTACAAATCCCTCACACTTAGAAAGCCTGAGGTTCTAACCTCAGTCCTGAGAGACACATCCACCCCTCTGCTGGTCTAGTCAACTGTTGCCCCTCTGCAGGTCTAGTTAACGGTATTCTACTAGTTTCCTCTTCATTAATTAAAGAGGCACTGAGGGAACAATTTGTTTCTTTAGTTTGTTAATCAACCATTTCAGTTTTAATTTGCATTTTTCTGCCTGCAATAAAATCTCAATGTCCTAATGCACATATATTCAAGGTGCATCACTATAGCCTTCAAATATGATGCATGTGACGCCACAGGCAATAAGTCCATTTCTCTTGGAGTGAGGAAACCATCAGGAAACAAGATTTGTAGAGAAAGCTGAACTATCTACTCACCTGTGAGGCTGGCGGTAGCACAAATAGGAGACTACTGAATGGCAAACCAAAGATAACGTAAGCATCTCTTTAATAAGCTGTGGTCATCGTCTGTCATTCATGACTTAATTCTTCTTTTTTCCCAGCCTACTGAAGCTCCACCTTATTCACTTGGATTTTTAAAAAGGTCAGTATTTATTTATTTATTTAACAGAGAAAGAGAGAGAGAGGGAGAGAGAGAGAGAGAGAGAGAGAGAGAGAGAGAGAGAGAATGGGCACCCCAGGGTCTCTAGCCACTGAAAACAAACTTCAGACACTTGCACCCCCTTGTGCATTTGGCTAACATGGATCTTGGGGAATCGAACCTGGGTCCCTTGGTTTTTTCAGACAAATGCCTTAATCATTAAGCCATCCCTCCAGCCCTCACTTGGACTTTTTAAATGAAAATCTATTACTGTGCTTTAAATAAGCCAATAGACATGAACAAAGGCATTATATAGATACACTCTTCTTACAAGGAAAAACATTATAAGGTATGGTCTTCAGATTTCAATTCAAAATTACTGCCTCTACTGATATTGACAAATTCATTCTTTCTAATGTACATTGGATATCTCTAAAAGACAAAAGGAAATAATTTTAATATACATAGATACTATAAATTTTGAAAATATCTTCTCTTGTAATTTCCTCCTATGTTAAAGGCAGGGCCACAGCTGAATTTCTGTGTCATAAACTTCACTATCCACAATGATAAATCGTACTGGCCCTTTACTTATTAATGCCTAGCAGGGAATTCTCTCTGGTAAAGAAGGTCTAAGACCAATGAATTTGTAGAAAATGCAATTATATGCATACATACGTACATGTATACATATGTATATACATCCATACATACAAGAGAACTTGTATAAACATCATTTTGAGAACCCATATTTTTATACAAGTCGTAAGATACATTTTAAAGAGCTTAATCTACTCATAAACCTTGAAAAATTATGAAACTATCAAAGAATTCTCAATCTGATTATTTTTCATTTCATCATTTAAAAACAAGTGTGGGGGGCTGGAAAGATTATATAGTGGTTAAAGGCGCTTGCTTGCAAAGCCTGCTGGCCTGAGTTAAATTAACTAGCCACCACATAAACTGGACACAAAATGTGGCACAAGTGTCTAGTGTTCGCTTATAATGGTAAGAGGCCCTGGCTCACTACCTCCACATACACAAAATACACATGCAAAGCGATAGAGAGATAGATAATAAATAATGATATACTGATATAATAATGATATAAAATTGTGAATCATAACCAAAGAAAGATTTCCCTAATGGTTCCCTTTATCTTTAGATGGTAGCAGGAGATTTACCTAGCTTATTCACATATCAATAGTGTTGCATGATATACTGAGTCATTTTGATCATATAAATTTTGAAATAGGATCCAGGGACAGTATTTCTCTTTCTCTGAATTTCTTTATTATCCATTAAATTGAGATGGGTGAAAAGGGGAAAAAAGGGAAGAAGTTTACATCATGGAGATTTCAAAACAAGTTCCATAGTATTCTATAACACTTGTAAATGTGGACTGGAATGAACAGAACCTTTCTTATGCAATCCAAGAAAACCAAGAAGTTTTATTATTTCTTCAAATTCTTCATGGCAGTTAAAATGCTCGTTATCAATCTTAAGCCAGTAGAAAAATATTTAGAAAACACTCTCTCCTTTCCCTGCAGCTGTATGAATCTGGAGCTCTCTCCCCACAGCCAGCTTCTGACTTGCTAACATACTGTCCCTGCCAAATTCCTGGCTCTGGAAGTGAGGGGGAAGAGGCCATACCATAACGTGTTGATAATGAAGAGATAGAAATAGCAAACCAGCTGGATTGTCCTAATAAAGTATGTCTGGGATTTAGAGACACAACAACTATGTGTCCAGGTCATCCAAATGCATCTCAACCAACTGGACTTTTCAATGACCTTTTCAGATCTCATTCAAGATCACCCAAAATAAATTTTGTATACTAACTCCAGTACTGTCCAGATTAATAAAACAACAATAATCTAACTTCTTACAACATTTTTGCATTATTTGAATAATTTTGGTATATAAAAAATGGCTTATTTAATATCAAAAAATTAAATGGTCTAAAAGGGAGTTCATAATTCTTATAAACACTAGTTTACTGATGTATGTATATATATACATATATATATGTATATATATTTGTTTATAATCTGTTACTATTCATTTTGTTATAAATTGATTTTCTACAGCATTTCCCACTGAATTTCCGCATATGTTCCTCTTTGGCAATAAAGTATTTTTTTATTTAATAAGCTATACAAGGTTGTCTGGGTAAAGTTATTTAAATGCTTACTTTGCAAGATCTATCATTTTATAAAATTTACTACAACTTAAAAATTATTAAAACACTTCATTTAAATGCACTCTGTTAAAATATGCAAATTGGAGAACTTTTAATTCGAGATATCTCAGGATATTTCCCATTCAAGAACACAACGTTTTTATTTCATGGATTTGACCCTTAAACATGTTAACGATAATGAAAAGTTTTATTAGTGCATTCTTGACAGTTTACTAAACTCTATGTAGGTACTGATCCATTTAACAATCTCAATACCATATACATAGACTTATTTAATAGCCCCTATTTTATAAAAGGAGGAAACTAAATCACAGGTAAAATTACCGACTCAAGAACATACAAGAAAGCAGATAAACCTGGAATCCTGATGCAAGGTTCTGAAGTTTTGAAACATTTAACATATTCCTCTGTAAGGAATGATGGTATAAATTAATCCAAATTAAATATGTAAGTTAACAGGACATGGCAAAATGCAACCAGCCAAGTACTACCTTACATACAGGGTTTTGATGTTCACCCTGAAGTTTACCTGCACCCTCATTTTCAAGTAGACAGCTTGCAAAACCATTTCCTAGAATATGCAGATCTCTTGTCTGATAGAATTCCACAGTGTGGCTAAGGAGCAGTGACATGTCATTTCATCAGAATACAGTGCAGGTAGTAGGCTACCAGTTCTGGAGGTGGATTCTAGTAACACATTAATGATCCTGGAAGTTTTCTATAAATTTTTGGGGGCTTTGTAGCTCTAAGTAGATCCTTTCCAATTATTTATCCTACAAGCCCTTTCTGAGAGTCCATGTGCATCTATTTTTAGTGCTGACCACTAACTTTATCATCAAGAAAAGCACTTGTAGCTTTTCAACAGTTGATGGCTGGTACATCAGCAGGACACATAGGAGCCAAAATTCTTGATGGTAAAACATACTTCAATAGACCTCATCTTCTTCCAATTCATACCCTATTTGCATAGAATTATTGCATAATGTCACTGCCAAATGAATTTTCATCCATTAGATAATAAAATCTTCCATGCTCCATGGACTGCAATCCATAGAACTGAACTGAGTGAAACAAATCTTGGGTGTTTGTGTTTTAAAAGAAAGGCTCAAAATGCTAGAGGATCTAGAAGATCATAACAGATAAAAACAGATTCTGTGAGCTGAATTAACTGTTCTAGGCTCTAGATTCCTTCAAATGAGAGAAACAAACATTTTAAATTTATCTCAATTCCATGTGTTACTTCTATCTTAAGTTTATGTCCCTTTCTTCAAAGTATTTGGAAAGTCACTATATTTTACTGTATTTGCCTTCTGTCATAATTGCCAGAGGATGTTTGTAGTGTCATTTATGGATTCAGGCTTTCCTGTTTTCCTCAGGGGCATCCCTCTGAAGTCCCTATGACACTTCAGACTTTAGCCTAAGCCATGCACAGTTTTATTTCCTGCCTCTATAGCTGTTACTTTCCACAAGAACCCCTGAGATAGTCTGTGAGATTTTCAAGGATAAAAAACCCTTACTAAAGTTCAACCAATCATAGGAATAAAAATGAAAGGCATCTTAACATCACTTGGAAGTTAAAACATTATGGGTGAAAAAAGTACAGTTTGGGGCAATTCAGAAAAAGTTTCTGAAGTCATAAGGATAAACTTCTTTTAGCATAATAGAGTCTATAATAGTACATTAGATTTTAAAGAATAGATCTTTCATCTAAAACCTAATGATCATATACTATTAATTTGAGGCTAATAACATGACCATGACCTATACTGAGAATAAAGGCAATGTATTTAAAATCATTTTCACAGTGTTACTTCCTTTTCTATAGTAAAACAGAGTTTAATCTCCCAAGGAGTGCCCACTTTTGGTGGAGTCTCATATAAGCTTAATAAGAACTGTAGAAAAATTATCATTATAGCTATTCTTCCCAGTATTAATACTTAAATTAGATAGATATTGAACTATTTTTATCAGTTTTCTCTTCTTTTTTACAACCCCCAAGCAGCATTTCTATTCTATAATTACACAACCAAGGAGAAGAAGTATAATTTAAAATTTATTTGTGATAAAAATGTATGTTTAATTGTTTTCTGCCTCTGAATTCCAACTATTGCTTAATAAGATTCATTACTGGCAGTAGTGGTAATGACATAAAAATAACATATACACTTCAGCACATGTCTTATAGTTTTATCTTTAAAATTGGTATTGATTTGTACATATTTAAAACATAGATTGCTTTAAATATAAATAAAATTAGTTGCATTCAGTTGACAGGGAAACTATGTGTGACTTCTGACTTAGATGCCAAATTCTCAAAGATAAACATCAATAATTTCTTGCACATTTTAACAGAATTTTTCCATTAAAAAGTAAATATGTATCTAGTCACCTATCTATTCATACTTTAATTTAAAAATATAAGGGCATACATATTGATTATTTCCATTTTATATGTCTTTGAGAGATTTTCATATCAACATAGACTAATCTGTCTGATCCTATATAACACATGAGAGAGTTGTGGAATAATTTTATTTAACTTATCTTCTATTAATGGACATTCAGGCAGTTCATAATTGCTTTTTGCTACAATAAACCATGCTGTAATGAGCACACATATGTGGGAATCTATAGGATATGTGGAATTGCTGGGTCAGAGATGAAATGACCAATTTTAATAGCACAAAGTATCAAATCATCTTTCAACCAGTTTGCAACAATCGACAATCCCAGAAACTATTATCCTGCCTACTTGCTGTTCAAAATTTACCCTCTTCAATATCTAGTTGCAAACCTAGGCTAATGCATATGAATGAACAGAAAGCTACAACCAAAGACTATTACATGAGTTAGGCACAAACAGATTCAATTAAAAAGATACCGCTCTGTTCATTTATTTTTGCATGTGTTGTCCAGCCTTAATAAAATATTCATATTAAACTACTGAAAGCATAGAGTGATTATTGTAGACACCAACTACAGTGCTGTTATTAAGTCAGTATCTAAAAGTTAGAGGGTAGCACAGAATGTCTAAGGTTGAATTTGAGATAACAATAATTGTTAAATTTAACACAATGAAAGTTAAGTGAAGCCCACTGTCAGCTCACAGGTTACTTGTTCCCCACCATCTCCAAAGTGTAATTCGGTAAGGTCATGTAATTACCAAGTAATTCCAACACACACTAATCAGACTTTATTTTCAAAATTGCAATGCCAATCAATTAGTGAAAGGATAAGTACAAATTGTTTCACACTGCACACAAAAGCTTTAAAATACAACCCCATGATCAGTGCTCAAGGTATATATTTGACCCTCTTTTTCATGTATTTTAATCTTTGGCAGCAAATACCCAATAGATCTTCAAAACTGGCCTATCCTGTAATGCTTTTTGCTCTGGGTCAGTTTATTTATTGATTCTGCTAAGACACATGTCCCTTTAGGCATGAGTATATCTCTACTATGGTGTGTATCATTGTCAAGTTGACTAGATTTGGAGTCACCATGGAAACATACTATGAAGTTTACCAGTGAGGGCATTTCCAGAACAGTTTAATTGTGGAGAGACAGATCTTGAGCATGGGTAAACCACCCCTTGGGGTGGAATACCAGACAAAAACAGGGAGAACGTCAGCTAGACAACAACATTGTTGGCAGAAAACAACTGACCAAGAGCAATTTGTGGGAAAGGGGGGTTTATTTTGGCTTACAGAATCCAGGAGAAACTCAATGATGGTAGGGAAAACAATGGCATGAGCAGAGGGGGACATCACCTCCTGACCAACATCAGACAACAGGAAAAGGAGAGTGTGCCAAACACTGGCAAGAGGAAGCTGGCTAAAATAACCACAAGCCCACCACCAACAAGACACTGCCTCCAGGAGGCTTTAATTCCAAATTTCCACCAGCTGCAAACACAGCATTCAGAACACCTACGTTTATGAGGGACACCCGTATCAAACCACCACAAATATATATCTCTGTGTCCTGACTATGGATGCGACAGGACTGGCCCTTCATGCCCTTGCTGCCACAGATTCCCTTCCATGATTGGTCTATAGCCTTGTCCTGTGAGACAATATAAACCCTTCCTCCCTTAAACTGCTTTTGCCAACTACTTTGTCACAACAACAAGAAAAGTGATAAATGCAACCTCCTACACATCCTTCAAAACCATCTGAAACAGTCTGCATGCTAAAGCTTCTTTGGATTTTTCACTTAGGCAGATCAGGACTCATAGCACACATCTCGAGTAACTGTGCCTTTCTCCTTCAGTAAGCAGTTCTTGTGCCACTTGAAGGAAGACACCAGATATCCATTGTTTGTATTCTTCTCGTGCATGGATTCAAGCAATACACAAATGTACTCCTGCTTACTGTCTGCTGAGTCAACAAGTGGTAGTTTTTAACTTAAGTCAAATTTGCAGCATTTAGGCAACAAATTTTTAAGTGAAAAGTTGTAAAAACACCTTTGTTACAAGATATTCTGTAGCAAATGGTGCGGATTTAAAACCATTGTTCACTCATGCATTCTACTATGATTGCCCACATTCGATGCACTCATGTAGTCATTGGAGGTTCAGAGTAGAATAAGTCTGGGGCTCACACTTGTTCACCTTAGAGACTGCTTAAAAATTATCCAGTAACCAGATAAAGATACCAATGAATATATAAATGAAGTAATTTTAAATTTATATAGGTAGATCAATGTGTATCAGTGCAATAAAAATTAAGTATGGTGTGGTGGTTTGATTCAGGTGTCCCCCATAAACTTGGGTGTACTAAATGCTAGGTTCTCAGCTGATGGATATTTGGGAATTAATGCCTCCTGGAGGAAGTGGATCGTTTGGGGTGGGCTTATGGGTGTTATAGCTAGTTTCCCCTTGCCAGTGTTCGGAACACTCCCTTGTTGATATTGTCCACCTTATGTTGGCAAGGGGGCGATATCTGCCCTCTGCTCATGCCATCATTTTCCCCTGCCATCACGGAGATTCCCCTCGAGCCTATAAACCAAAATAAACCTTTTTTCCCCCCAAAAGCTGCTCTTGGTCAGGTGATTTCTGCCAGCAATGCAAACCTGACTGCAACAACAAAGTGGTACCGAGGAATGGGATTGCTGCTAGACACCTGACTGTGTGGCTTTGGCCTTTTTGAGGTGATTTCCAAAAGGAATGTGGAAGAATTTGAAACCTTGACCTAAGAGATGCCTTGCAGTGCTGTAAGTACAGCTTGATGGACTATTCTGGTCAGAGTTGAAAGACCTGAATGCAATAAGAACTATGGACTGTGAGGGTTGCCTTATGAGGGTGAGAAAGAGCTTTGCTTAGACTGGGCTAGCAGTTTGGGAGAAGCTTGCTGTTATGCCCACGTCCTGAGAAGTTGTGCATGGTTTCTTTGTGTAGAAATGAACTGTTGTGAGCAGAGGGATATGGCACAGACAAAAAAAAAAAAAAATCTTTGCGTAAACTGCTACCTGTTCAGCTGCAATTGAAAGATTACAACCTTTGAGATTGTGCCAGCTGACCTGCACTGGGACAACATGAAGATTGTAGACTCTTTTGAAGGGGCCTATTCTTCAAAGTCTGCTTTATTCCCCCCTGGCTTAATAACTTGGCACCCTACCTAGCATTATCCAGTATAACAAATCCAGCAAAGAGAGGGTCATTGAGTTTGCAACATGGTCCTGTGTTTTGGAAATGGCTATGGGCAGTGTGAAGCAGGTTTGCTGGATACCTACATGGAGACCCCATGGGGCCATGAGGATGAACCATGGGTTGCAATGGAGACCCAGTGGACATGCTGGGACCACTAGATGGCTGCCAAAGAAAGCTGCCAGCCCCGATGAAATTTTCCAGGACTCTGAGTAGCCTAGCTGGAAGGGCAGTATTGGAACTCCAGAGACTTGTTGCTGGTTAGAATTATTGGAGTCAGAGACTTGTCACTGACTAGAGTTGTTGGACTTGAAACTACAGAGTGTTATGTTTGTCCTGGTCTTATATTGGTTTTATATTTCTTTCCTATGCCTAATGTCATCTTTTATAATGCGAATGTTTATTCTGTACCATTATGGTATTTGGGGGGATTTTTTGGTATTATGGCTCAGTTAAAAGATCCTGAACTATGAGGATGTTTGAAAATCATTAGCATTGATTGAAGATGCTCTTGGTTGGGTGATTTCTGCCAGCAATGTGAACCTGACTGCAACATATGGTAGCAGAATAAAGAGAGCCAATGAGGAAGAGAAAATGAAAGGGTGATTAGAAAAGACTATTGGAAAGAGCTGGCATGTGGTGTGAGAGCATATGATTAAGGAAAATGTAAAGAAATGGAAGAGGTAGGCAGCTTGGTAGGTCCAAGACACGGAAAGAAGATTCATAAAGGTATTTATGGTGCATCTATGAAGTCCATTGAGAATTTCATGAAAACATGGCCCTGAAACATTCCTGAATACACAAAGTTTTTATAATGGCAACATGCCATACCAAGACTCACTGTTTTTTCTTTGAAAAGTTCCAAACCATGGGCCAAATAACACTAGTGTAGAAGTCAGACTAACCAGTCCAGTATCTGCATCTGCCAACCTCACACTCTTCATCTGGCACTGCCAAACATGCAGGACTAATCAAGATACTTCATTCTAACAAACCCAGAATCTCATAGTTACCTTGTATATAAGGACAAAAAATTGTAATTGTGTCTGTAGTATGAGAATTTTATCATTTGCCAAGTTTAATTTTCCTTTAACATACTTTAGTAATTTTTAAATACTAACTTGGATATAGGGATATATAGACGATAGAGAGAAAGTGAGAGAGAGAAAGGTACATGAGAGATAGATAATTGACAGATAGATAAGTTACGTATTATGCATGTGTAATGTTTGTATTTCCAAACTAGATGGATTAACAGGAAGGCACAAACAAAAATAATGAAAAATAGTTAAATTATAATGATTAAATAATCAACGATATTATGTATATACAGAAAACACAGATCAACTAACTATAAAGAGCTGATTATGAATGCTCAAAAATATACTATCAAAGCAATTTTCATTTAACAGCTTCCACACTGCATTAAGATGATGCATCTTTGTAGCCATATAATTGAGAATGTATCACAGACATACCCAGAGATCAAACTAAGAAAATCTACTTCCTTTCTCCTTTCACAGTAAAAGTGTTGACTATCATTACCTACCACCAACAACTAATAAATATTAAGGGACTTCCATCAGCAATGTGACTATCACAAGAAGATCACTTAAGCTGAGCTTCTCTGCCTGAATCATCTTTACTGCAAAAGTTTTCATTATGTTCACAATAGTTTCTCACTCTTTCTAAATATTTCTACAAGCATGTTATGTGTGAGCTACATACTGAGATATGGTTATATAGAATTGTGTAGTTTAATTATTAAATTAGATGCATCTAGGAGACAGCAGGTCATTTTCTTATGGAAACTTTCTTGAAAGGATTAGTAATCACTCCTGATATGGCCATCTGTCTTTCTTACCTGACTGTCTGTTACGAGGACCACTTCAGGTTTTGGCATGAGCACTTTAATATGCTCTTCCACTTAACCTATCAGTAACACAGCACCTTGAAGAATTCACTTTGCTGATATTAAGCCCAGTGTACTAGCTAAGACCCAACTGTCCTTTGGAGATTTAACCCATAAAACTCAGAGAAAAAATGATGTATCACAGAGGAGTTTTAGGGGCAATCAAACTGTCTTAAATCTAAATTCATAGCCAAGCACTGGAATTCCAGTTCTGAAAAAGTTGTACTGATAATCATGGCTAACACTGGAAAACATTTTATTCTGTAACTAGCTATTATGGTTAGCAGTCCTGTCCTGTTCTTTTCTCCTACTCTACCCCTCCATCCTTTCCCTCCTTCTCTCCCAGAATTGTAGTCTTATTACCTATGTTCAAACTCACAAGTAATCTACAATGTTGTTCACTGCATTATAGTTACCCACAAATTGGCTAGCTCACATATTTCAATGGTTTTCATGTATGTCATGAAGATATTTCTATAATTGAATTATAAATTAACATTTCCAATAATCCTATCATCAACATGATGAAAATTTATTAGATTAAAATATACTCACTCATTAAATGTAGGACTGTATATAAAGTTTGCACTTTGAGCCGTCCAAAGTTTCTTCCAACTTTGGCATGTCTATGGGTTGTGTTGCAGAATATTTGTAACTTAAGCATCTCAGAATCTATAAAAGCCAAACACCTAGATATAACTGATAGCCTGCATTTTATTTATATAGTAAATTTTCTTCTCAAAATGCTTATATTGGTCAAAAAATATTATACTCTAAGTTTTAAATTTAGCCTGTGGAAGTGCTATTATGTTTTGTAACACATTAATTTATAAAATTATAATAGAATAAAATTCACCAAAAATCATATTTATTACAAAGTATGTAAAAGATGATGCAAGTATCAAGTAAAAAATTACTTTGCCCTTCAAGATATGAACAACGCAAAAATATTAAACCAAATTGAAGAGAGAGGCAGTCACACATTTCTGTTTGCAGACTGAATCTTCATGCCTTTAAAATGACTATCAAATATTAGGACCTGGACCTAGAAAAAGAAGGAATGAAATATGAATAATGCCCCACCTTATGGGAACTCAACATTACTTGACACTGCACAGAAAGCGACCTTTTTGTCCTTCAAGCTTGCCTACCAGGCCCCATCTTCTTTTGCAAAAGCCAAATCATCTGATCCCAAACTAACTGTCAACTGTCTGTGATGGTGGGGAAGCCAGACATCAATCAATCAGGTTTTATCAGACGCTCTCGTCGTTTCTCTGTTGTGCTCATCTTATCATCTGACCCAGTTGTAGCCCTGACTTCAGAAGCTTAAGCAACTTGATGACAAAATATGCGCCTGTTTGTCCGAGATGCACATTGTTAAGAAGTGGGTGCTATTTTTAGCAGCCACATTATATATTTGCAAATGAACTCTTGAATATTTCAGATTTCTACAATGTTGATTTGTCTCCCCTGCACACTGAGTCTGTATTTATAGATGAGAGACCCTTTATTTCCAAAATATGCCAAAGCACTTACATATAAGTGCAATGTTATAGAAAACTAATCATCACTTTATGTCAAGTAAGCAGAAAGGATACTAAAACAAGAATTGGAGATTGTTACTCCAAGATGAGAAGAAATGACCTAACTGGCAAATGTGTATAATATAAATTCATAAACATAATGTTATTCTAAGTATATAAAAATAATGCATAAAATTAAAAACCTTTCTATCTATTAGCATTGTCAATATCCTGGAGGAAAAAATGATGTTTCAACCTTCAATGCCATTACCAAAGCTATGTTAGCTGATCCACACTCAATGTCCTGCCACAGAATATACATATAATCTGTTATATATATATATATATATATATATATATATATATGTGTGTGTATATATATATATATATATATATATATATAATCTGTTAGGTAAGCTACCAATTAAGACAGGTTAGCAATTTGAATTGAATAATTCTAGGTAAATACTTGTTACATCATTTCTATACAAGAGAAAATAAAGTATCTTGAACTGTGTGGAGACAAGTTCTATGGGTTAGCAAATGCAACTATGGTCTTCTTGCTGAGCTTTTCTTTATGATATCTTTATGATAAATATGAGATTCCCACTAATAAGCATTGTTTTCTCTCTTTCTCTCAAGTATATACATACACTGAGCTATAGTATATTTTGATACACTTTTAGAAATAGAGTTATTCATAAGATCTAAACACAAGCCTATTTTAATCATATAATTAAGGTCTGTACAATACCACAAAGTAATGCAGTGATATATTTTGATATGGAGGAAAATTCAATAGAATGAAAATATTTTATATACAGTCCAAAGTGCATCATTCCAAAGGCTTCTATTTAATTCATAGATTTTCAATCAAAATTATGCGGGTTTACTTTTAAAAGCTTTTGGACTTCTTAGCATATAATGTGTAAGAAAGCTTACCATTATGTAGCATTTTGGATTTATATAATAAAATAAAAGTATTATACTGAACATGGAAAAATTCTTTTATTATTCTTATAATTGTAATCTGTATATTTAAAATGTTTTATGAATGCTAAGTCTACTAAAATCTGAAATGACCTGAGTGTGCAGCTCACCATTAGAGTGTTTTCCTAGCATGTGTGAGACCTGGGTTAGGTCCCCAACTCTAAAAATATTAGTCCACAATCTATGATACATTATAAATATCAGATAGTTTTATTGAATTGGATGACAAGGTTTAAAACCACTCCTCCAAAATAATCAAATATAGTAAGCAAAGAAGGCTCACTCAGTCAATACTGATTGCATTCAATTATTCCTTATAAATATTATTTGGATATTATTTTAATTATTTCTACAAGTATGTTATATTAAGTTATTTTCTATATAAATATGGAGGATTTGTATTCTCAGTTAAACTTGAAACTTGTCAATTCCCTCTTTTAAATCTTCAAATCTCAGGTGATTGCAGACACCAATAATTTCAGGGTATACCACAAAAAGCAAGTACAAGGCATTTTTTAAAAAGAGCGTATCAATGTTCAACACTTCAAAAAATATATAATAAGAAAACTTAAAGTTACAAGTTAATGGAAAGAAATAATAAATATCTGTCACCCACTCTAAATTTTGTAATTATTTAAGATTAAAAATGTTTGTAAGATGTTTAATAAATGAAAAACTTAGAGATAATAATACACATCTTCTTATGCAGCCAATTTACAGATAATTTTTATACTCATTTTCAAACGTAAGCAAAAATTAAAGTAAAGCATCTTAATGGATTATACCAAAGCTGAGTAGGTCTTATACCTTTTGTGCTTTGAAATTATAAATATACATATTTTAAAGCCTTTGAGGAGGCTTCATATGACAAACACCTATAAGTTGTCAATGCAAAATCTGATGTTACCAAAAGCAAAACCATGTACGTGAAAGCATCAGACCAATGTCATTCAACATCTTCCTGAAATTTAAATGACGAATACTTTCACACATAAATAAAGACAAGTGGTCAGTGGCCAAAATCAGATGAAATAAAGTTCTATGTAATATTGAAAGTTATGCTGACATCTCTTATGTCCATATTCCTTACTTTATATCCATGCAATATTACCAGAATATTAAATTGCACAATATTACTTTGTAGGGTATATAAAGAATGGACTTTAAGCTTTATAGGAACAAAGTTATAATATATAATTATGTGATAGAGTTTATTAGTTACTAAGCATTAAATATTCATTTTTAAAGTCTACACATTTGTGAGTCACATATAACTTCCCCATACACATACATGTAAAGTTGTTTAGTGCCTGCAATCTCAAGAATAAAATAGTACATTTCAGTTAGCATCTCATAATCTAGTGTGTACTTTGTAGAGAAAGTTTTCTAAAAAGATAAATTTATGTTGAGCTAATTTTTTTTCAAAAATTCTTATTGTAGTTGATCAATATATCTTAGGACCATTAGCAAAATAGCTTTCTTTTTATTATTTGACTTTAGAAACTTATGAATCTCTATAATCTTATCAAATACTTTAAGTGTTTTTTATCATTTCAGCTCATTACTTAGGATTTTCCTTATTAAGCATGAATATTCATATGAAAATATTCTCACATAAATCCCTTTCTTCAGTTTAAAAATCTATAGCAACACATTCTATTTCCTTAGACATGGAACAAATAATCTCTACAGCAATCATTAGGCAAAACTTTTTTCAAAGATCCTTTTGTTACATAGAGCTTCATATTAAAGGCCCCAAAGGAAAAGATGAAAAACAGAAGTAGTAGTTGCCTTTTATTTTAACTTGTGTAATCTTGAGCATCCTACTTAATAATCATCAAACCCTCATTTTCAAAGTGTATGTCAAAAGTACAAATTATTAAAGCATTAAATAATCCTGACTAGACAATTCTCTACCTTTCTGTCACCTCAGAAAGACAGGCTGACAGTAATGGTAGAACACCCTCTCAGGCTAGCCTCTCGGCATTAATATTTAAATCTTTCCTATCCCTTGTGATTGGAATTCAGCCTCTATTCGCAAACAAAAACTAAATCAATGTTCTTAGAGTTCAAACTAGATCCCTAAACAGTTTGCCACTCTCTATGCACAGATAAGATAAACTTTCTTTGACCCAAGAGATGAAGTTGCCATGACGATCAGAGAGTCCACTTTCTATATTGATATTTTGCTGATGTAACAACAAATAGAACCAGATCCTAGTGCCGATAATGGTGATTAATTAATACTAATATTGATCCCTACAAGCAAGAGACAAGGCTATTAACTTGAAGCCTGAAAAGTCAATTGTTACCTGTGGCAGAGATACTAGCAGCTGATTTGGAAGCATAATAAACAAATGTGCTATCTTTATGCTAATACCTTTAAAGAGATAGTTCTTTCCAGAATGCCAAATTTTCCAGAATTGCCATATCTGAGTGTATGCATTTAATTACATTTCAGCTTTTAAACATGTAAACTTCCAGAGTGATGTGTACTAACTGCTTTATCTATGCTAGGAACAGTCTCTGGCTACTGAAACAACGGACTTTTGCTGCTATTTATTTAGGGAGAGAATGAACTGATAACAACATAGCGGTGGGGCTGAATTAGACTGGACCTGACAAACATCTGTAGTGCTCTAAAATGTAGTACTAGTCTTTTAAAACTAAGAAAGTAACAAATCATTGAAGAAAATAGGCCTCAGACTCCAAAGTTAACATAACCACTCACTATTTAGTGAACAAAGATTGCATTTTAGAAAGGAAATTAGTTTTGGAAAATGTTTCTTATTCCCATGTACTCAATTTTAGATTTTTTCACACAAATTAACATAATAACAAAAAATGCCTCTGCTAAATAATATGACTTCATTTAAACCTTGAGTACACATTATTTTCAAAGAAAGTTTATTTGAAAACGGTGTTAATTTGAAATGTAAAAATAAATCACAGAAAAGTAAATGAATAAAATTTAATTGTTAATTTATTACCTTTTGAGCAGAATTTTTATATTTAAATATGAGTATAATTAAAATATAAATGACAACATATTGTTTGCATTGGTTGTACAGAAGCACAAAAACCATTGATAATAGAAATCCTTACACCTAGCTCCAAATGACCCATTTTCATAGGCAGGGCAGGCTCAGTTTTGTTCTTTTTAAACTTTTCCAAGTGGCAATAACTAATCAGACAAATGTCAAAAGTTGTAGTTCATTTTTTTTTTAAATCTTTTGAAGGAAGAGAAAATAGTTTTTCCAGTCTTCAATCAGAAGAAACAACACGGAGGAGAAAAGCCTTGGACAGTTCATGAACAAGAACACCCACGTTATCTATAACATGAAGGTAACTTAATGCACACCACTATATGGAAAGTGACATAGATACTGTCTAGCCAATTGATATAATTGATGGATATTTTAATTTACCCACACAATTACACCAAAGCAAAGCAAAGCACAAGTCTTTACATTAATCCTTAAACATATAATAAAATTTTAAATTAGTGGAACATTAAAATCAGGAGCAGTGCATAATGAGGTATAGTATTGACTTAATGGCACCACTCTATGTAACTTATGGACATTCCTATACTTAAAAAGCACAAGAAATAAAATTTTAATTTATAAAGACTTACTGATAATCTTTGCTGTCTAAAATATGCACTAATCTCTTCAGGGACTAATGTCTTCAAAAATTCAGAGATGCTTACAATGTCATTGAACATATATTGTATATATATGTATATATCCAATATATACAATATATTCTTCTTACAATATATACAATTCAAATTGTTTCATTCATTTGAAAATATTATAAAGTATAACATTAAGTGCCATAGTTCTTCTGGCTCCATTGTTTTATGAATGCACTTCTTGGAAAGTTATTAAAAGTGTAAAATACAAAAGCTGCTATATTAAGGACAAGTTTGTATTGCTAATTTGTAGTCCTAAACACTTTTCCAGCAGCCAGAAATGAAAATGCTGTTTCACTTGTATTTATACTGTTAATTACATCGAAGTTTAAAAACTTGACTTCATGAAGAATGATCTTTAATGTGTAAGCTACTTCATATTCTATTTAATTCTTACATATAACTATTAATATAATTACCATGTGTAAACATCAGTTATTAGTCTATTAGTTATTACATTTTTTTCCAGAAAATTCTATACATTGACATTATATCAAATGTGAAGATAAAGAAATTGATTTTTAGTTATCTTACAATGAGTACCATTCTGTTTTACTGATAAAATTACCAATATACAGAATACATATTCCCATACTTTATGACTGCTATAAAAACAGACCTCCCAAAATATTTTTGAGCAAAAAATAAAGTTAAACTTTCAGCATGAGAAATATCATAAACAAAATAGAAAAAAACATATTTAATATTGCCTTTAATTATGTCTAAAATTACTTTAAATAAATGACTAATTTATTTATAACTCATCCTGTCTGCATATTTGACAGGTGAAAAACAAGATATCCTGTGTATAAGAAAGACACATGTGTTTCAAATGTGAGTACCATTACCCAAAACCTTTTCTAAAATGATAAGAAGGTAAATAATCCAAAAAATATGAATTGAACATTAAAGCAGAAACACTGAAAAATGTCCAGCAGTAGAACAATGAAAAATAACTATATTCTCTTCTTCACATAACATAATTTTAAGGTTCTAAAATTTATAAAACTGGAGTTTTCCCATGACAAATATCAAACAATAAATTTACAAATAAATATAACATTCTACATTTAAAACAATCATCATCATCATTTTACAAATAAAGTTTTTACTACTGCATACTCTTTAAAAATAGCAAGAACATTAAAATACCAATGTGCAAGTTGGGGACTAGTGTGGCCTGAAATTGGTAGATCTTCTCACACAAGGAAAGGATAATTTAGCCACTATGAACAGTTTCCAACTACTGCAAAAGCGTCTTTATATAATCACTAACAACACTTCCTAGTATGAAACATTTTACACTCAACATATCTATTAATTCCCAATGAATGTTTCACTTTTCAAGAAAATATTGTGCATTTTAATTGAGCCTTCCTTTCAACTTCACAACAAATTAATGGACACCTGACATGCCTGGGCTGATCATTTGTGTCTCACTGGGTTGAAAAAGGTCAAGCCATCCAAAAAGTTTTGCAATAATTACAATGCTATTAAGAACAGTGTCTTTTCTTAATCCTATGTGCAGCCAAGTATTTGAATTTCCTTCCCTTCTTTTCAATCTCTGCATTAGCTACCAGGAAGTAGATAATGACAGTCATTTACAAAGAGAAAAGTGAAAAATAAATTTGAAAACATATGATGTCCACCTTTACCTGAACCCATACCAATCCTTTTAATATGACTGAAGTTGGGGACAGGAAGGACAGTAAGCACATAACTAGAGACAACAGCTTGCAGAAGAAAATGACAATCCAACTGTACACATAACACGTTTACTAATCATAAAGAGATGCATTGGTAAAAAAAAAAATCATCATTTCTGTCATAAATTTCGCAGTGCAGCCCCAGAATGGAGAACAATCTGGGCAATTTATTGGCATATTGGCAGGAGGTGATAAGGCTAAAAACAACAGCGAGCAGCTGTGCGGGGAGATGGGCTGATAGCATGATATGGCTCCCACACCAAACACCTCCCGTCCTATCAGAGCTTTTTATCAAACCAGGATTACAATAATAGCTTAGGAGAGAAAGCTTCTGAGAGGAAGGCAGAAAATATAGTCTTGGAATAGGAAAAAAAATCTGAATTTTGGGACAAAACATGGGGGCAAAATACATAATTTATCACTGTATTATCAGGAAATCCAGGCGGTCTAATCAAGGCGCACTGAGTGACTATTTTTTGCCTTATCATCCAAAGTGGAGGAAACGGAGAAGGAATTATCAGGCTTCTGCAGATTGCTGGGCTGGAATTTTAATGGTAATAATCGGGTTTCTGATGGTATATCTTCTCCGCTTATCTTTCCCATTATCTCCTCTTATCTGGCCAGTCATCATAGCAAATTAATGGTGCTCTTTCAGCGTTCGCCTTTTATCGCTGCCCGGAGAGCACCCAAGGGGAAAGAATAAGCAAAATATTAAAATACTGCATAAATCACAATTTTAGATAGCAGGGAACTGTATGCAGCAAGAGAAAAAAAACTGTGCCCAACAACCTTTTTGTCCTTTAAATTGACTGTCTTCAGAGTTTCTGGTACAAGCTGACTTTTTGCTTGTCCTAGTTGCCAGAAATTGGGTATGATTTTATTTTTTTCATCAGTCCCAAGGGGTTCTTTGCAAATCTACGATATTTCCAAGTTTAAAGTGTAGTTTTGTTTAGGGGTATGAAATGCTTTTGTTTCACAGATCATCTCTTATATTTTCCAAACTTTTATATTTCATCTGGAATATCCAAAAAAATAAAACAGTGTTGCTTGTAATAGAAGACGGTGGACTTGTGCACACCTAATATTGGAGGGACAGAGGGAACATGGTAATGAGTTTGAATATCCAGGGAAACTTCGTCCTCTGCAAGCCTGCCTCCTCTGCCTGAGAGGCAAAAGGAGACAGCTTTTAACTTAGTGCAACCAAAATGACTTCAGAGTAGCTCAAACCATATTTAAATATCTCCTCCCCAAAAGCTATGAGGTTGCCTGGCTCTCATTTAACAATTTAAAGTGCTTTACTTTTGCAGTTTCCTTCACAGTGGAGGGGAGAAAAGGCATCCACATTTGCATAGATTATCATTGTGACCCCAAACTGAATCCAATAAAAGACCAAAGTGCATGTATATTAATTATGTATGTATAAATATATCAGCAGGCAATGATGACTGTAGACAAACTTGTAAATGTGTAACATATCTATGTGTTCACTTTCAAATGAGAGAACTTTCGTGGATTTTTGATAGTTAATAAATCACAGTATTCAAATAAGCCTGTAAAATGTTTTATGACCTATAACACAGGAGTAGCACCAGCAATTAGTTCCAATGCTTTAATCTTCAATTATATGAGGTGGACATAGAAAGAAAGAAAAAAAAATGAATGTAGCTAATTGAGAAGATAACAAAGTATTCCCAAGTAGAATCAGATGGTCTTTGTGCCATACAATCAATTAATATTAATTATTTATTAACAATCTAGACAGCCATGAGCTAGTAAGCACAGTTTTGTGTCATCAAATGCAATGTGTACACAGAAGGAACTGATGAATTAAGTATTAAAAAGTAAAAGGCAGTTGGTTGAAGCCACCATAGAGAAAATGATCACTAGAAAGCAGTGAGTCTTCAAGAGTGATCATGCTACTGGATTAAACGTGCTTTCAGCCCGAAAATTAAAGTCCTTCCCTTGCTTCAAAACAAGTTACCTAGACCAGCAACTGAAGGACAGGGGAAGAAATCCACTTAATAAAGGCTGAGAAGAAGTAATCCCTGACAGAAAGAAAACATTTTACACATATATATATATATATATATATATATATATATATATATATATGGTGAACTCTTTATAATCTGTCCCCTCTCTCAAGGACAAGTTGATTGGCTAAGATGTATTTATTTTTAAACTATGACAAATATAATTTTTGATGTTTGCATGTGGAGTGAATGTGTTTAATAACCTAGAGGAGAAGGTTACTAAACCTTTATTCTAAAATTACACGATAATTAGTTTTAAACTAGTTGCCAAACTCTTAAAACAACACGAAGAGAGACACACCACAAGGCCAGCAAATAAGTACATAAATAAACAAAGATTTTTATATTTTTTTTTCTTTTTCTTCTTTTCGGCCAAAGCGTTGAAGGTATACCGCAGGCCTATAAAACATACTGCAGGAAATTTCCCCAAGCTAAGAAAAGTTGACTTGGTCTATGTCTTTGAGTATATGGATTTGAGGCAGGTGTCTCTTACCCCGCGGGGACCTTTGCAGGCTGGGGGCACCGGTTCTGCTCTCTCCTGCAGGCGGGCTGCCTTGAACTCGCAGCCCGAGCGCGGAGAAGGGACTGCGGCCCCTCCCAGGGGGACTCACGCGCAGCCAGAACCCGACGCGACCCGGAGCCCGCGCTGCAGTCCGTCCCGGCCGCGCGTGCGAGACCCTCGCGGACCCCTGGGTGCGATGCGCCGCCACCAGCCACGCGCCCGCAGGGCGGAGGCGCGGGGAGGCCCGGAGACGGGGCGCGAACTTTTACACCTACTTTTCGTTTCACTTCGGGGCTGGTGTGACTGTGGCACCGCCCAGGATCGGGTCCCAGACACTGATTTTTTCCACCGCCCAAGGGAAGTCCCCCTCCCCGCCCCAGGCCGCCACCAGCTGTCCGGAGAAGTTCCCACTGGTTCCCAGGAGTGCTTCCCAAGAGCGGCAGGCCATCGATCGCGACAACAACAATGACAGCAGTAATAATAAGTGCTTCCCTGGTGGGGACTGCCCTGTCCGGCTCGACGACAAAGTAGCGGCGACTTGCAACGTGCCAAAAGAGGAAAATGATCCACAGAAACCCGGGAGCTCGGAGGTCGCACCGAGCCGGGGAGGCTAAGCCTTGCGTGGGCGCCCTGGCTGGCCGTGCGCCTGTCTGTCTGTCTCTCTGTCTTTCTGTCTGTCTGTGACTGGCTGGCTTGTGCTCCCTGGGCCACTCAGGCAAAAGTTTGCCAAATCCCGAGGACGAGAAGCGAGTGTCCCCGAGCCTCCCCCGCCCTCCCTCCCAGCCGCGTGAGCCCCTCTCTCTCCACGGAACTGATCCCACCAAGTCCCGGCCCCTGCGCGCAAACTTACGTTTGATCTGCCGGGGTTTGCTCTGCTTTCGCCGGGACATCTCGGAGACGGCCGCCGCTGACGGGGCTTCCGCGGTGTCCGCGGTCCCCGCCGCCTCTCCCTGGACTCCCGCCGCCGCCGCAGGCGCCGCTGGCCAGGCGAGGGCCGCCGCCCGCCCGCCGGACTCCAGGTGCTCCGGGCGCGCGGGATCCGGGCGCTGGGCTCGTCCCGGAGCCGGGGATCCACGTTTGGAGATGAGCAAGCGAATGAGAAAACGAGCGAGGTTGGCGGGGGTTGGGGGGTGCTGAGTGGGGGGGGGGGGATAGAGTGTGACAGTGAAGAGGGGAGGGGGCGGCGGGGAGGGCGATAGGGTGGCGGTGGTGGGGAGGAACGGGAACCGAGGAGCGATCGGCCAGGGAGAGAGAATGAGAAAGAGAGAGAGAGAGGGAGGAAGGGAAACCAGAAGAGGAGGAGGAGAAGGACAGAGTAAGAGAGCGCTCGGGGGACCCGGGGCCGAGAGGGGCGGAGGGCGCGGGAGGAGGCGCGCGCTCGCTCGCTCTCTTCCCCTGTCCCCGGCGTGCGGGGCAGATGCTCGGGCGCCGCCGCCGCAGCCGCCGCCGCCGCCGCCGCTCCGGGCCGCGCCGCGCTCGCTCTGCCGCGGGAGGTGGCGAGGCGCGCGAGGGAGGGGCGCGCCGGGGCTGTGGGGAGGGGAGACTGTGCCAACAGCCAAAGTAGGATTGGCTGCATCCAAAGCCAGTCCGGATGCAAACTCGGGCCCTGGCCTTTGGTCGCTGGAGTGCTGGGGATCGCGTTGGAGGGGGCGTTGAAGGTGTGTGGGGTGGGGAATCGGGGCTGAGAGGGCAGACGTGAGATTTGGAGAGGGGGGGGCACCTTTTGCAGTTGTCACCGCGTCAACGCTGGGCAGTTGCCAGGGCACCCCTCCCCCTTCCCTTCCAGCAACTTCTTCCAACAGCCTCCCCCTGATGGACCCTAACTCTCCTCCTCCCTCTGCCTCACCCATTCTAGAAGGGCACAAAGAAATCTCAGTCTCTCCATAAACTTTGTGCTTCTCGTTAGGTCTCTCCTTCCCGAGCCCACACCCCACTCCCGCCCTTGCAGCTTCTTGGCAGGAAGGTTAGGCCACTGGCAAAGTCCCCGGCAAAAGCCAGCTGATCACAAATGCCAACTGTGTGTCTTGGGGCCCGTTAAGTCCTCTCATCTGCTCAGGCTCTCAGGAGACCATTTCATTGCTTTCAGGGTTCCCTGGAGACCGCGGCGAACACAGACCGTCCCCCACCCCCCTCCAGCAGCCGCCTTGGCCCACAGGGATGGGGCGCTGAGCCCTGTCCTCACAGCTCTCTCTTTATTTCGCATTGCCATTTCAAATAGTAGAATTCCAGAACTGAAGCCTGGCACATATTTTTTCTCTCATCAAAAAGGACGACTGTTGGGTAGGTGATGATCTGTAAGATGGGAAGGAAACCTTCATTTCTAATAAGAACACTAACTTTTTGAGGAAGTCTCTGGAAGTTCTGCAGTCCCAACCTCTACACCTTTCATTTTCTTAGGTCCTCTGCCACAGGGAAGAACTGAGCGACTCATGAAAGATTTCATATGGTATAGTTTTCCAAGCAGGTAAGACGCAGTAACTTTCATAGTTCATCAATTTCTAAAGTTTTGTTTCTTCCTTATTCAGTTATTGTATGCGTATAATTTTAGAAACCTTCAGGCAATGAACAAATTTTGCGATGATTGCCATAGGTTTAATTGTGAAAAAGTTAAACTGTGGGAGTTTAGATTACTTTCTCACAGTTTTATATGCACTGGGTATTGAATATAATTCTCTCCGGAGGTGGTCTGGAAAAAATCTTCTAGTCAAGGGGCTGTGAAACTGGCTGCTTCGTGTATTTAGTAACTCACTAATAAACTCCAATGAAGTTAACATGCATTCCCCAGACACTACTGACTTTTCCCTAGGATGATGTGAAATTTGTCCACTCTGATCTGAAATTGTGTCCCCTTTGTTTGGTTGGCAACTATCCATGTGTATCCCCCCAAAAAAATGATACTCTAAAAGGGTCTGGGGGTCAGCACAGAGCATGGCTGATGGAGTATAATGCGGGATGTTCCGTGTGCAGGAGGCACTCTGCCCATCATTTACTGCCCCATCAGGACATCTTCTAGAAGGTGTAGTGTTACCTCATGAAAGACATGGCTGAGCAAACCTTAGATACAAAGCCGAAGACCAATTGGGAATTTTATTACATTACCATTAGCACGATTATCATAGGAAGTTATAGGAATACAGTCCATGGTCCTATGCAGTGGAAAATGCACTAAATGACAAAGTCCCTGCCCTCAAGATCCAACAAATTAACGTCCTAAGTACCATGCAAAGCAGGGTTATTTGTGCTTGTGTTGTGGCATGCATAAGCAAAAAGAGAGCTACAGCTTTGTACCTCCTTCATGTTCAATTCATCACAGGTAAATTGCTGTGCACAGAATCTTAGAAACGGATGTATTGCACAGCATGGTTTTCAAGGATCTTTTACAGAATTGGCTGACTTTTTATGTCACCCAAAAGGAATGCCCTCTGGGATTAAAATAACATAACAGTTAGTGTTTCTTTTGGCATTTGAAATGGTTAAATATGTAAAGCAAAAGAGAAATGAATCTGAGCTAAATATTCAGTTTAAAGCTGAAAAGGGCAAATCAGGAAATATAAGGCAACAATGATAAAATAAAAAGAGTATTTTATCAGAAATAGTATATTAGTTTATCTAAATTTGTAACAATGTATTAATTCAAATCAGTTGAGTGGAACACATTGAATACTATCACATCTATTTTTTCAACATTTTAATGAGAATATTAATGACACTTAAGGTTCAATTTTTTTCTAGCTGAACTATGATTATAAGATTTAAAAAAAGACAGCATCTCCTATAAGCATTTACCTCTGTCCAAATGGCTCTAGCAGCTCAAACCACAGCTACATGACTATCAAACAATGATTATGAAAACCACAATTGAGAAGAGCATCAGGGGACGGTATTGGAAAACCACAGCAACAAATGTGTCTGTGATACTGAAAACCACAGCTCACAACTAATACCCTGTGTATCACAAATTACTATTTCATTGTAACTGTGCAACTGTATAAATAACCTCACAAAATAATTTCTCATTTACTTAAAAATGAATTATTCATTTTTCTAGACTCACCAATTTAATGCTCATGTATTGGTTTGTTTAGAAAAGTTTCTGCTTTCACAAACAAATCTTTTGAAATTCCATACAGAATGTTACATAATATAAAAACAGAAAACTTGCAACATTTAATATAACCTCAGATGTTTAAGAAAATGATCTGAATTCAATCTGGATTTTTTAAAAAATGCACCTTTCTAGTGTTCTTCATAAAGTTGTTGAGAATTAAAATAGAATATTAGTGTGTACATTGGTTATAAGAAAAAAGTCTTAATGTATTTTTTTACAAATTCTATGAGAAAAGAATTGTATATATCCTCAAATAGTCATTTTAAACTAGAAGGCATAAATCTGACAATGAAATGAGATGCAAGTATCAAAACTATTTACTATGCAAAAGCAAGTGTTTATTTACAGATGAATAAGAGGATAGTATTTGCAAGTTTATAAGGCTGCCATATTTTCAAATGAATATAAAAGGTGCCAGTAAATATGGAGTTTAAATTCACAACAATAATTCTTTAATGTAAGCTTGTTCCATGCACTGCTTTGTACATACTTACCCAACATAATAATTGCAGCTTAGGAGAAATTCAGATTTAATTGGGTACTCTATTTTACTTGGCCAATCCACCAGTACAGCATTTTAGCATTTGCACATATATATTATGGTTTCTAATATTATCTATAGAAAGGCAGAGAAACTCTAAAGTACTTCCTGCAATCATAAATATATTTAATTCTTGAATGTTATATTATTTGAGAGGGCAAAGTAGAAAGAGTAAATTTCTTTACAAAATTCTTACTCTATTTCCACAATACAGAAATGCACTCTTGGTATAAATGGATGGCATTCATGTGTGTTTTATTCGTGGATTTGTTTTTAATATGTGTTTTTTTTTTTCCTCCCAGGACTCAAGAATATGATAAAGCAACTTCCTAGGCCATATTATACTAGACAGCAAGCTGCCTTCTTTATTATGAGAGTAAATAATATTCACAAGCTTCAGAAAGACCTAATTTTGTTATTATATTCTCACCAGAAATTGAATATAGTTTCTCAGTCTTTCTTTAAAATTTGACAGTGAATTTAACAAGAATACTTGATGAAAATATTGCTTAGTATTTGTGGAACTTTGAATACAGTAGTTTAAAAATAAAAATCAACAAATTGCTATAAATGACATTTCTGTTTTATAATTAGACTGTCTGCTTTTTTGAAAAAAGGAGCTGAGAACTTTGAAGAGATTCATCCAATGTATATCAGACAGTTTACTTAAAATTCTAAAACTTTAGGTTGGCTGTAATTCCTAGAAGGAAGTTGTATCTACAAATTCTGTCCTAAAGGGATTTGGTGAGTTTATCATATTGTCGAAGATATGTGAAAAACATCTGTGAATCAATATGGGTTAAGAAACGTTGCTCTCTATTATGAAATGCTCATGAAATACACAAAACTAAAATGTGTCTGATTTAAGATTTTTAGTCTTTATACTCATCCTTTATATGAAAATCACTACTGCAATATAATTCAATCACAGGATGAACTCTGAGTTAAAACTAAAGCAGAAATATTTGTTTGCAAGACTGCATAATTAAAACGTAGTTTCAAGTATAAAATAAGTATTAAAGGAGTAACCCTCCTCCCAAGTTTAGGGCCCTCTGTTAGCATTACCTGCCTAGGATGCTGTTTTGGTAACAGTGTCAGAAGAGCTTTAAAAGAGCTCATTTTCCTTATTATTTAATCATGTGATTCAAGTGTGTCCTGTCCAAGCAACTAACCAATCCAAGCATCCCACATTGTCTGTGTCTTCCTGCAATGATTGGCTGGATAGTATACATTGTTCCTCTGATAGTCTCCCTGGGAGGTTTTTCTATGACCCCAGGAAGAAGGGTTACTTACCTCTTGCAATTGCTGCACTGGCAAAACTCAAATCAGAAATTGCTGGAGGTCATCTTTTTGGAAAGAATCCAGTGTCCCCACACACCTTCTTAACCTGGTTTCAAGTTTCAGTCGTGGGGAGTCTAAACCAAAGTACCCATCAGCATTATAGTGTCACTTGTAGATCCCTTCGATTTACCTGTGCCTACAGAGGAATCAGGGTCTTTGTCATTTCTGTTATATTTTGCCTTCAGCTGCATGACCAGGCTAACCCTTACGCACCTTTGCCATCTTGGTGTATGTGTATTTCATAGGAAAACATTTTTTAATTTTTTTTATTTATTTGAGAGGTCGAGATAAAGAGAGAGAATGGGTGCTCCAGGGCCTCCAGCCACTGCAAACTCCAGACGCGTGTGCCACCTTGCATATCTGGAATACATGGGTCCTGGGGAATTGAACCTGGGTCCTTTGGCTTTTTAGGCAAACATCATAACCACTAATCCATCCCTCCAGCCCCCACAGAAAGATATTTTGTGAAACCTCCCAAATCTCAGAGAAACCCCTCTCCACAGTTATTTGTATAAGACATTTTCTTAAAAAAATCAATAATAGTATCACTTGTTGCATCACTTTGAATTATATATATATATATACATATATATATATATGTATATATATATATATGTACTCCTCACCAGAACCTTCTTTTTTTTCACATTATTTTTATTTTGAGAGAGAAAGAGGCAGAGAGAAAATGGGTGCACCAGTATCTTCAGCCTGCTGCAAATGAACTCAAGATGCTGTACCCCCTTGTGCACACGTGCAACATTGTGCGCTTGCATCACTGGACCCCTGCCTATGTGGGACCTGGGGATTTGAACATAAGTCCTTAGGCTTTGAAGGCAAGTGCCTTAACTGCTAAGCCATCTCTCAGCCCATCAGAGCCTTCTTCATCACAGTACAGTTAATTGGGTAGTAAGAGTTGTGAGGGGAGGAAACATATCTGTCTTTTTAAGAAGCATGCCCCCGTTGCTGGACATATAGAAACTCCCAAGAAAGTTATTGAAATAAAAAGTTAAGTTGAGAATTATCCTGTGTCATCTGGGGTCTTTTCTCATTCTTGATCCTCATGCATACAATCATGGCTTATAGGAAAAGGCAGGTATGTTTGCACAAGATGCCTCAAGATAAAGCCATGTTCCTATGATGGAGTGTTTGACCCAATTCTGATGAGCCCAAATTCTCCTTTCAGAATCTAGTGTTTGCATAAAGAGTTTCTTTCCTTAAATGGATAGTCTCTTGAATCAAAAAGAAGTGCGACCTTTGGAGTTGTGATATGATTATCAGCACGTGGGTGTGACCATAGGCGACTGCTGATTTAGAGGTGCAATGACCACCCAGGCTCATGTGTTTAAATAGCTGATCTCCAGTTGTTGGTGTTTTTTTTTAATTTTTTAAATTATTTATTTTTTTTTGGAATGGTATAGATTGTGGGACCTTAAGAAGTGGGGTTTAGCTGGAGAATCTGGGTTCCTGATGAGGATTATGGGTTATAGCCTGGTCCAAATCCATGGACCATTCTTCCTGCTGCCTGCCTGCTTGTGTGACTGAGCCAGCCAGGACACACTCCAGCTGTCATTCCTTCTCTGCTGAAACTTGAGCCAGAATAAATTCTTCCTCCCCTAATTTTTGGGGGGTCAAGTATTCTACCATGGCGATGTGAAAACTGAACCTTACAGTGATAGTAGAGATTAAAAACGAGCAAATCAAATGTCTTGAGAAGAACTAAGACAGGATCATATGGCAACCTTCCATTTCCTGTGAAGGGACAGCAGAGATGCCTGTATCTCCTTAAGTTAAAGTTCTTCTCACCTCCATTATTTATGGTAAAATGTCCATGGAATCAATATCTCCATATTGAGTTTATCTTATGGTGGTAAGGCATCCACTGTGAGCTCATGAATGCTCATGAGTAACTTTGTATTAGGAGGATAATGTCCCAAAGTAGTCCTCCCTACCCTTTGGCTCTTACATTCTTTCCACTCCATCTTCTGTTATGTCAACTGAGTTTTTGAGGGTGTGAGAGAGATGTCTCTTTAGAACTGAGCTCTGAAGAGCTTCTTGTTGTCAACAGTAATGAGTTTTGAGTCTCCCCAGTATCCACAGCCATCCCTGTAAAGAAAGAGACATCAAAATAGAAGGAATCATGGGAAAGAGGAGGGGGTTCAGTGTAATGGGGCAAGGGTAGGGCCAAAAGAAGGTAATGCAAGGGGATTATGGTCAAATTATAGTGTGTTCATAGATTAAAATTCTTAGTAAAAACAAGTGAATGAAAACATCCTCTTTGCTTTTCTTTTTGAATTATTTTTGGCCAAAGTTCATACTAGTCACCTTGTTATATTCAACCCAAAAGACAAAAACAGAATTTAGCCATCTGTGATGCTGATCTAATTAAATGAATCCTTGAGTTTAGAAGAATCAGTTTACCTAAGTTTTCTGATTTGTTTCAAAAAAAATGTATAAAGTATTTAGAATGAGTGTTTTGTTTTCCCCATGAGTTGTCCTAAAAGTGCAATCTATTCTTATGAACATTAAGTGGATAAATCTACAATTTCAACATAAGTCAGGGGACTATTTATTGATTACTGATTTTGGACTTTAACTTCATTCAGGAGTAACTGATGTGGAATAGTTTGCCCTTTCAAAGTCAGTGTTCCTCAAGGGCATAAGGGTCCATTGACATGCAAATCCACAACCCTTTTGACTACATATATTCTGGCCCCAGATGCTTGGTTTTACTTGCAACTTGCTTTTCCACATTTGAATAAGCATCTAACAGATTACCTCGCACATAAATTTTATGAATGTTGTTATAACTCACATGAATAATGTTTGTACTTCTGTGGCGAATTTTATTTGCTAGCCTATAAAACTTTTGCCGTAAATTACTGAATGAAAAATAAACAAAAAATTAAACAGATTGTCAGAATATGCTAACTGTATGTCAAATTGCCTTGCTTTCCCATTATCTACTAGCCAGCCAAAGCGTATTAAAGTAATACATTAGGAGTGAATTTAGGTGTTTGCTTGCTAACAGTGAATCCATACATGGTATGATGAATAACTTTTATTTTGGTGTACTTCTCTTTCTTCTTTATGAATAATTACTCTTTTTTTTTCCCCAGTATTCTGTGCACTATTGCTCATTCACTTCCTTGGCCTGCATAATGCATCAAGAATGTCAGCACAGGGCTGGAAGGATTGCTTAGTGTTTAAGACAGTTGCTCGCAAAGCCAAAGGACCCAGGTTCAATTCTCCAGGACCCATGTAATCCAGATGCAATAGGTGGTGCATGCATCTGGAGTTTCTTTCCCGTGTCTGAAGGCCCTGGTGCACCAATTTCTCTCTCTCTCTCTCTCTCTCTCTCTCTTAAATAAATAAATAAATAAATAAATAAATAAATAAATAAAATAATTTTAAAAATATTTTAAAATATCAGCACATCTAGAGGTATCCGACAGTCTGCAAGTTTGGGGCCTCATCCTTCTACACCACTATAAACTAGTTGTTCTCTGTAACTCGAATTTCCTGACCATCATCATCCTAGGAATTCCCCTGAATTGCTGTGATTCCTCAGTCATAGCTTTTAACGCACATTTCTTCCCTCCTTTTCTTCTTCTCCACTTCCTTTTCCTCAACTTTCTTCTCCTTTTACCTCTTCTTCCTCCTCCTTAATGGTTTCCTCTTCTATCTCCTCCTTTTCCTCCCCATTCTATCCTTCTCTCATTAGTCATTATTTTCTAATGGAACAAATTCTCATGTAGCTTCCTGAGAAATTGAGTATGCAAGGAAAATTTCTAAATATTTGGCAAGTTGTAATTATGCCCTCATGTGGTTGATATTTTGGAGAAAGTGTCCATTGATTCTCTATTGGAAATTATTTTCACTCAGTGTTCAAGCAGGCCTTCACTGACTCCCGGTTCGCAGTGTTCTGCAAAGGTTGACACCATTCTGTTTCCTGGCACAGTGATGTAGTTACTGCCTTCCTGTGGTCCCATTTGGGGAGCTTTCATGCATTTATCCTCAGGCTTCTCCAATTCACAACATACTGCCTCCTCCTATGTATTGAGAACTAATCGATCAATTTCAATGTAGAAAGCTTCAATGTCACCAGTCTTGAGAAATTCTGTCCTATTATTTTATTTTTATTTTTCTGCTAGAATTCCTATTATTATTACTGTGACTCTCTTTGGATGGGTATTTCTGCTTTATGTTCTTTCATTTTTCTTTTTTAAATTTTTTAAATTATTTATTTATTTATTTATTTTGAGGGTGACAGAAAGAGAGAGAAAGAGGGAGAGAGAGAGAAAAAGAGAGAGAGAGAATGGGTGCGCCAGGGCCTCCAGCCACTGCAAACAAACTCCAGACACGTGCGCCCCTTGTGCATCTGTCTAATGTGGGTCCTGGGGAATCGAGCCTCGATCCAGTGTCCTTAGACTTCACAGGCAAGTGCTTAATCGCTAAGCCATCTCTCTAGCCCTCATTTTGCTTTTAATTCCTTCAGAAGTTTTTATTCTTTTCAGGAAAATGCCTTTAGTCCCTTCTTCCAAATCTTTGCCTCTATTTTATTTATGTGACCATATTTCTTGGATTTCTTCAGAATTCTCACTTTGCTTTTCTCTTATCTCCTTGTGGCTAGTATGAATAGGTTTCTATTTGAATGTTTCTTTGGTTCTATGTACATTTCCTTTTCCATGGGATTTTCTTTTTTTCCTATAAGAGATTTGGTATTTTTCAATTATATTAATAGCTTTCTACACTTCTTTGTGCATTCTTGACTTCCTGTTTTTAATATGAGTGAAGCACAGAAAAGCGTGTTGGAAATTTGTATGGACATGGAGAGTTAAGACAGGAAATCAAGGATTTCTACATGAATATTGGGCAAATTCTATATCAAATCCCACCCAAACCCAATTTTCCGTCATGTCTACAATCTCCAAAATCTGGTACTTTCCATTGCCTTGTAAATAAAAGCCAGATTTTACTAGATGTCACTCTGCTAGATATTAACTTCAAGCTTTCTCTAATCTACTAGGTCAGGTTTAGTCCTTAAGTGCTTAAAGAATTCTGTTGATTCATTTCCCTTTTTCTCTCACCCCACCCCCACAGTGGATCACTCTTCTTTCTCTCTCTCCCTCTCTCTCTCTCTCTCCTTGTACTTCAATTACCTTTGAAAATTAGCTTTTATTGTCATTATAGAAATCTTAAGAAGTGAAGGCAACTTCAACTTTTCAACTTCGCAAGATCAGTTATCAAAAGATATTCCAAAGATTATCTTCAATATATCCCTGCTTTTATTTTTTAATGAATCTTATATATGTTTATTTTTATCAAAGTAATATATTCTTATGTCATGATTTTTTAAAAAAATCATAAAATTAAGTGCCATAGCTTGGATATGCTTAGAGTGTGACCTCATATACGTCACATGTTGAAAGCTGGGCCCTCAGTGCGGTATTTATAGTGGAATGTTTAAGTGATGTGGTGCAGAAGAAGTTAGCCATGTCATTGGATTATACGCTTGGTAGGAATAAAGCAGTTCTGTCAGTACTTGATTAGTTCTTCTGAGTGTTGCTTGTTATAAGAGCAAGGCTGGACCCTGAATCCCTCTGGCATCTTGTGTTGTCATGTGATCACCCCTTCGTGCGTGCCCCTGACATTGAGGTACTGTCTCCCATGGTACCCTCACCAGAACAAAGCAGAGCCAGTGCCATTATGTACAAGTTCAAGAATAGTGAGCTATCTTTTTTTCTTTAAAAAGCACCTGTTTTAGGTACTTTTATTATTGCAGCTAAAAATGTGTGACTATGGTATATGAGTAAAAATCATTCCTCCACTAGAGCCCACCACTCAGAGGCAACCATATTTAACTACTTCCACAATACCACACAATATTCTTAAAATTTTACCTATTGTTGCATCATGTTTAGAAAGCATCTCTGCTCACTATGTAGAATGAAAATATCTCTCTTTTAATCACCATCATGCCCTCATCCTCTTCAAATTCTGACTGTATTTTCTTATTTATATTTTAAAAGCCAAAACACATGTTTGTTCTGCAGCCATGTTTTCTTCCACATGAACACAAAACAAAAGTTTTATTGCCTTTTCTCCTCCAATATGTTGAGCAACTCTATAGGAAAGATGCAACAGTCATGTATTTGGAGCTGTTTTTATTGAGAATTTCCAATCCAGATGTCTGGGTAAAAAGAACTTGACCTTTGACCATGTTTCTGGTGGGTGTGAAAAATACAGTTTAGGATTTTCATGATACAATTGCCTTAGGGTTTTCATGATATAATTAGATATTTAATAGAATATTTGACAAGAGGTTTCAAAATATACAAGATTAAAATAACACTGAAGTTCTGGCAAGTTTAAGAATCTTTGTTTGAAAATGTGGCCCCCGCTCTATTGGAGAGTACTATGTTTACTTGTATTCTGTCAGTTAGTTAAAATCACACCTGATATTAGATTGTTTGTAATCACATTATTAACTTATTTTCTTTTTAATAGATTTTACTTTATTTTTCAAAGTTATTTATTTATTTGAGAATGACATTGAAAAAGAGACAGGTAGAGAGAATTGGTATACCAGGGCCTTCAGCCACTGTAAACAACTCCAGATGCATGTGCCACCTTGTGCATCTGGCTTATGTTGGTCCTGGGGAATTGGACCTGGCTCCTTTGTCTTTGCAGGCAAATGCCTTAATTGCCAAGCCATCCCTCCAGTCTGATTTTACTTTATTTTCAATTGATATTTTATACTTATACATGCTTATGGAGCATAATTTGATATTTGACATTTCAATTTGTCATCCTCTCCTCTTGCTGTAATGGATCATGAACTTTCTTGACTGTGTCACTCATACTGAGTATGCTGGCCAAAATTTAGAGGCGATTCCATTCTTGTCCTTGAAATTATCACTTTTGTCACTCCTTATCTACCTTGTAAACTAATTATTTTTACCAAGCTCTTGGATGTTACCTTGGATATTGTTTATAGCAGACTTTGATTCGTGAGTTATATCTACCATGTTCTGTATGCTACAAGTTTCTCAATTTTACTCTCATTCTTTTTAAAGTATAATCCTAAATAACCTTCTTAGAAATGATGCATGAAAAACAAAACTACTTATTTTTCTCTAATTATAGATTAAAAGTTGATATAGAAATTTAATTTTAGCTTTAAAAGTCTTGTTTGTCATCAATACATTTCCAAAAAAATTACAAACTCTGTAGTCTTTCATTTAATATTTATGGTTAGAAATATTAGTCTAGCAACTTTGCATAATATTGATGCCTTACTCCACTACTAAATTTCTATTTCGGCAATGCATAATTGTGTGACCGAATATCATTAGCTTTAAGCCAGGAATGATATGTCCCCCAGCCTACCCAGTTTCACTCAAGTAATTACCCCTCCCACAAACAGCACCTGTGGGCCCAGAAAATATGCTTCATCTATAATATAGTATTGATACTTAATAAATCATAATCCTGTAATGTAACAGCCTCCCTCATTAGTTTAAGAGCGAGGAAAGGACCCATGTTTGAGCAATATGAGAACTGCAAGAAGCTTTGGGGAAAGTATTTTTTACTTTTAAGAATTTTGAAAATCCTGTTCTCATCTGTCCTAGAAGTAAAAGAACATTGCACTGCTTCATTTTCAGGCTTAATAAAACATATATTGTTTCCCCTCTTCCCCCCACACACTGATAAACTCAAAGTCGGTTCACAACTGACAAACTGTTAGTCTATCAAAGTGGGTCTGTCCAACTATTATTATCTCAAGTATGAACATTTTGTTTTCATAACTTCACGATGACTTATATCCAAGCATTATGTGACATTTCAGATAGAAGTAATGAGTGGTAAGGAAAAGGTAAATTCTGGCTTTGATGACTATAATTTTGAATGTTTTAAGTGCTATATCATAGGCTGTGAATTTCTAAAGAGTAGGACCATTGTCTAAATATTTGATAGGTCTGGTATTTTCTCTCCCAAACAGACCTCCTTTAAAATTCTCTTACTAATGTTGACAATTTGTCAATGAAATGTATTTTCTTTATTACCTTTTCTCCTCCAATACGTTGAGCAACTCTATAGGAAAGATGCAAAAGTCATGTATTTGGAGCTGGTTTTATTGAGAATTTCCAATCCAGATGTACGGATAAAAAGAACTTGACCTTTGACCATGTTTCTGACGGGTGTAAAAAATACAGCTAGGATTTTCATGATACAATTGCCTTAGGACTTTCATGATATAATTAGATATTTAATAGAATATTTGACAAGAGTTTTCAAAATATACAAGATTAAAAGGAACTTTAGATCATGATTAGATTTCTGTCTAGGTGCCTACAAAATCTCATTTACATACTTGCTTAGTAATGTAACATTTCAATAGATATGGCAAATTATATGTTTGATTTTGAAATTGTTTTTTTTAATTTGCTTAACATTTTTAAAGTTCCTCTTTTCTGTAAAAAAAAAATCTTCATTGTCATATTAGTACACAATATCCTGTTCCCTGCTTTCCTGGACTCACAGGAAATTGTCCAGAGTTGATGACTAAAACAGGAAAATGCTTCTCATTGATTGTTTTCTTTGATAAAAATCAGACCCTACCAACATGAAACTACTTAAAGAAATATCATAAAAAATTGAATGATTTCCTAGTATTTTAATGATGAGGTAAAAATTCCTTTAAGCATGAAAACCAAACCCAGACTTTCATATAACGGTGTCATTCTGGAGTTTGAATTCTCACCTTCTCTTACCAGCAATCAATAAACTTAAATTGTATACTTGATGTGTACCTGCCTCTCTTCTCAGGATTAGCTTTGTTACTTCACCATCTACTCTGAAAACAGATCTGATTACACGCAAATGTTATCCTACCACATTGGCTGAAATGTTACAGAATCAAGGCTTACTTATATTAAAACAGATAAAACTTGGTGAAGGCTAATAATTTATCTGCAATATTAACCATTGAAATTATAAATATATATTTTAATAACTTACAGAAATGAAAGCACTTAAATTGTTTAAAAAAGGAGATTAACCTGGGGTTTTCATTATAAAGGATAGGCAATATTGCTTAAGCTATGAATCAAGTTCCCTCAAATCAATTCAGTGAGTTTCATCCATTCATTTATAGAATTAAGTAAACTTACTGAATATTATAACTTTCTATCCTATATGAGAAGGTCTGGCAATAGAAAGATAAGTTGCAACTATAAATGAGATGGTAATATTTAATAACTTAGCTATAGGGGGAGATTATCAAAAGACAACACATAACAGAAAGCTGAGCCAAAGAGAGCTGTGTTAAATTTTGACTCTTCAGATTGTTGGTTCCAGACAACTCTGTTTCCTTCACCATGACACTTTAGTTAGAGCAAATGAAATAAAGCATGTGGTTTAGAGCAGAAGAAAAAAAAATCTGTACCTCCAAAATTAGTTATACCTACATTTTTAAATGGGAGTAATTTCATAATTTTTTAAAAACAATGTCTGGGACCCAACATATGCATTCGTTCTGTATAGCATAGGACAGGTTTGCAGTTTACCATATTGTAAATTATGAGGAAGTTTCATCTATTCAAGTAAATAGTAGCTCACAATAGAAATACTGAAAGCTGAAGATATCAATTTACTTAAATGAATGAATGCCTCAGTGAATTTTTTCTGACTCTATTCTTTTGATATTTATTTAAGTCTATGAAGACATTTTTTTTAAAGGTCCCAAGAGAAACTGTAGAGGAAGTAGTGACATGAATACTACTCCTACTGCCAGGCTGACAACCCGCTCTAGGGTGATGGTGATGGACACATTGATCAATCCAAAGCTATCATAGTGGAAATCTAGGGGCCACAAAAAACTTGTCATTATATAAGACTGCCAACAGGGCTGCCATGGTTCAGGGAACATTGTGGAAGAAGGAGAAGATAGATTGTAAGATTGTAAGATCCACACAGTGGTTAGCATGGTTCCCCCTACTATTCCCCAGGGACTGATTGAGGCCTACATAACCCCACAGTAAATAGCATAACTGCACTGTGGAAAGCCTTCAGAGTAACAGGAGTAGCAAGGAGGAGGAGATAAAGAGTATAATCTGTTATAATATATTTAAAATAAAATTTAAATAATTAAAAAAATGTAACATCTGGGGGTGGTGGCACATGACTTTAATCCCAGCACTAGGAAACAGTAGTAGGAGGATTTCTGTGAGTTCCAGGGCAGCCTGAGACTACGTAGTGAATTCCAGGTCACCTAGGCTAGAGCAAGACCTTACATCCAATTTTTAAATATATATATATATATATATATATATATATATATATATATATATATATTAAATATATACATACACCTACATGTGTGTGTGTGTGGAGAGAGAGAGTGAGAGAGAGAGAGAGAGAGAGAGAGAGAGAGAGGAGAATTTTCCTAATAGAAGATTTCAGGCAAAATAACAGTTTTTGCATAGGGAAAATTTTGCTAAGCCAACCATTTTAAAAGTATATTTGGTTCTGTCATAGCAAATCATTTCCTGTAGTACACAGATATCATTGATATCTGGAAATAGATACAGGAAGCTACAGAATTTCTTAATCACCCTACATTCCAACTTTCTGATATACATTAACTATAATTATGCCCATTAAAGAATAAGAAATGCACAATTGATTCCTAATATAAATGCCTATGTTGTATCCCAGAAAAAAAAAAACGATTGCTCACTGCAGACACATAATTTAAGTAAGAAACGCATTAATGAGAATAGTCTTATTAATGTGTTCTATGTTAGGGTTGAATTTCTACCCAGTTCATTTGTTGAAATCTTAATCTCTAGAATTTCAGAATATGATCTTGTTTGGAAATAGGTTCTTTACAAAAGTAATCAAGTTAAAGTGAGGTCATTAGAATGGGCACCAATTCAGTATGAGTAGTGTCCTTTTTTATAAAGGAAAATTTGTGGAAAGATTCACAGAGAGACCACACCACATAAAGAAGAAAGTAGAGTTGAGGAGGTATTTTTACAAGTCCAAAATGTCTTAAGATTTTTAGCAAAACACAGGAGCTAAAAGAGAAGCATAGGGGCTGAAGAGATGGTTTAGCTGTTAAGGCACATGCCTGCGATGCCTAGGGATTGAGGTTCGATTCCCTGGACCCTTGTAAGCCAGATGCACAAGGTGGCACATGCATCTGGAGTTTTCTGTACAGTGGCTGGAGGCCTTGGAATGCCCATTCTCTCTCTCCATCCACCCCATCTGCCTCTGTATGTCTCATAAATAGATAAATACATAAATAATATATGAGAAGCATAGGACAGATTCTTCCTTGCAACCACCAAAAAGAAACAATCCAGTCCAAGTCACGTCTCCCACTTCTAGTTTCCAATAAAGTCCTATTTAAACCATTGCACTAGGTCTGCAGTATTAGGCTGCACAACCCTAACCAAGCAATGCAGTTGGTTCTCTCTTTTTAAACCAACTTCAAAATACTGGTGTGCTTTTTGTCCAATAGCTTCTTTCTACTTCAATATGAACTCTTCATAATACTAGCAGTAATACTATCATGGATATTTTTTGAGCAATTATTATACCTCAAGCTCTAGTTTAATCAGTTCTGACCCCATGGAACGAATATGAAAAGATGTTGTTTCATGCGGAAAGAATAATTGCATTAATCTATTACATATTAATTATTAATGCTAAGTATATTTTATTAAGTTACTCAGAATTTTGGAAAGGGTTTAAAGGAGCTAATGATATTTTACCTTAACACAAATGTCACTACTTATTATTATTATTATTATCATTATTTATTTACTGGTTTTTCAAGGTAGGGTCTAACTGTAGCCCTGGCTGACCTGGAATTCACTATGTAGTTCCAGGGTGGCCTCATATTCACGGCAGTCCTCCTACCTCTGCCTCCTGAGTACTGGGATTAAAGGCGTGCACCACCACACCCAGCTCAAACGTCACTACTTTTAAATGGGGTTTCTGTTCCAAATTTTTTCTATTATAAATTAAAGATCTTAGCTGAGTGTGGTAGCACACACCTTTAATCTCAGCCCTTGGGACACAGAAATAGCAGGATCACTGTGAGTTTAAGGCCAGTTTGGGACTAGAGTGAGCTCCAGGTCAGCCTGGGCTAGAGTGACACCATATCTCAAAAAATAAAATAAAAATATTTAGAATATGTTGTATGGAATCAAGAAAGGGGTACATAGAATGGGAATATGGATCAGTGTTTACTAAACACCATTGCTCACACTTATTTTGAGTGAAGTCTTCATGGCAACTGTTCACTTATAGTTAAATATTGCAATGCTTCATAGTCCTACTGTGAGTTCTCTATAATTAGCTGTAATTCACAAACTATTACAAAAACATCATAGGCTTAGGGAAGAGCTAGTTTCCCAGAGGAAATGAAAACAAGCTGAGAACTTAAGGTCTTTCAATGTTGGACAACTTCACTACTTGAGGAGCTTGAACTAAAAATATTTGTGTGAGAAGGAACAGTAAACTCTTTCTCATTACATGCAGTGACTTAGGACAAAGAACAAGACAGGGGTATGGCTTGGTCCCTATTCTGAAGGGAATTCAAAGGTGGACACAGTGAATTGAGTGGAAAAGAGGTAAGAGGATGAGGAAATAGCCATGCTTAATAAATTTCGATATTATGTTTAAGAAATAGCTGGCTTAGCTGCTAGCTACAGGGAGTTGGCTATATAAGACAGAAAAAATGACAATATTTTGGAAGAAAATCTGTTATCAAGAAAAATCACAAACCTAGTCTTGATAAAAGTCTTCCCTTTTAAATTCAAGTACTAAATTCAATTCTTGAATTCCCCCACACATAAATTAGCCTTCCCATGCCTTCTCCAAGTCAAAACAATTATCTTCTCATTGCTGAAACAAACACCCAACCAAAAGTAGCGTATGGGAGGAGAGGGTTTGTTTCAGGTTTACAGAAGGAAACACCATCAAAAGTGGAAAAAGTTGGCTTACCAACATAGATCAATAGCAGAGACACCACCTTTTTGGTTACTGTTCCGTAGACTATTCTGTAAAGTTTTTTAGCAAAGATAAAATTATGGCAAAGTTAAAATTAGTGGCAAGTTCATTCTCAGTGTTCCCCATTGGCTATAGACCTAACACACTATTGATGAATTATTTGTAATGTTTCCCTTTATTGTTTTGGATTAGTTTATGAGTGTTTTAATGTGATAAAACCATATATATTACATTTTCTCTCTCTCTCTCTCTCTTTCTTTTTCTAACTTTGTTCTCATGGTTTTAGTCTCACTTTGTTTCTGTTGTGAAGGTATCTTCTATTCTAAGGTCAATTGAGACATTCACCATTTTCTTTAGTTAATTTTATTACTTTAATTTTTACACATTTAATTTCTATTCCATATGGACTTAATTTTTATATAAACTATAAGAAAGAATAAAAATTTGATTTTTAACACCAAGTGGGTGAATGGAATTTCTGACAATATATTTTGAATAATAGATATAGTTTTATCTTCTCCTACCACTTTCTTATTCTCCTGATAAATTCCAATTTGCATTTATTTATATTATGGAATATCAATTATTTTTCTCTATACTTCAAAAATATATTTTAACATATATTTCACTTCTTCATGGTTTTATTTTATCTTAATTATTCTATCTTTTGCTGATGTCTTGTCATCTGCCTTAGGTGTTAGTGCTCACAGGATTTTTTCCAGAGTCACTTTCCTTCTCACATTTCATATCATTCCAAGAAGATTTCATCTGTTTCCATGATTATAAATAATATCCATATGGAAAGAAATGACAACTTAGATATTTTGATTGGGGATCTTTCTGATGTGTCAAATTTTGCACATATCACTTATTATGTAGTCCCTCTTTATCCAGTGATCACTGCACACCCAACATACCTAAATTGGAAATTCACCTTCCTCTTATTGCCTTCCGTTTCAAAGCCAAATCTTTTCCTTTTGACTATCTTCTTTCAGTCAACAGCAATACTATCCACCCCATAGCCCTAACTGAGAATTGAGAATTCCTACAATTCATAGTCTGTTTGCATCTCCATCTGCCCCCTTTTTTTGGTTGTGTTTTCGAGGTAGGGTTTTGTTCAAGCCCAGGCTGATCTGGAATTCACTACATAGTTTCAGGGTGACATTGAACTTTCAGAGATCCTCCTAGCTCTGCCTCCTGAATGCTGGGATTTAGAATGTGTGCAACCATATGCCACTTTCTTTCTTCCTTTATTTCTTTTGGTTTGCATCTCCCTTTTTATAATCATCATGTTAGCCACAGCTAAAATAAATTTCTCAAATACACATCCTACACTCATCCAATTATTGAGAGCTCACTTCTTTAGATCAGAGTCAAACACTCTTTACTAGAGAAGTTCTTCAGTATCTGTTTTTCTTTTTTGTTTGCTTTTATGCACTCATCCTTTGTGTTATAAATCTACATTTTTAAACACCAGATCTGATTTCTCCAATTGCATGCTTGAAAGCATTCTGTGTCTACATGGCCAAATCATATAGCAGTTTGGATATTTGCTGGCTTATCCTGGGTCTTACTCCTTAGTCCTGTGTTACACTTACAAACCTTGTGCTTCAAGTCTTCTGGGCATCTTCCTGTACACTGAAGACATTTTCCTTCATACTGTCAAAAGTTTACCTTCAGTCCTCTTTCCTTCTTTATCTACACTTACCATGACTACCTAATTACAGGTCTCTCTAGTATTCTTTTTTCTTTCCAATGAAAACATTTGTTTTGTGGCACCATTCACTTTAAACACACTTTAATAATCACATCCTACACAAAATATTAGTTTCTTATCTGAAATACTAGCTTGAAAACAGAGATCTTTACTCATTCATAGTTATATCAAAGCACCTATCAAAAACCATACCATACCGTAAAGCAATTGTTCAAAAACTCTATCTCAAATGAGAAGAAAATCTTTTGGAATATCTGGCTTTTATTCAATTGCAAGGAGAGAGAGAGAGAGAGAATGGGAGCACCAGGACCTCCAGCCACTGAAATCAAATTCTAGACTCATGAACCACCTTGTGCATTTGGCTTAACATGGGTTCTGGAGAATCGAGCCCTGGTCGTTAAGCTCTCAAGGCAAGTGATTTAACTTCTGAACTTTCTCTCCAACCCATATCTGGATTTGAATTTTTTAATGTAATATATTCCACTTAACTTTCTACATCTAAATCTTTTTTGTGGACCAATTATTTTTCTATCTTTGAGTATTATCTTGAGGTGGGATAATTCTAAATATTTCTCTCTCCTGTGACTTGAGATTCCGTTTCATTTCTATCTTTTTTTTGAACAGCAAGCAAAGAGCATGAATGACACAAGGATGAGAAAGAATAATATAAAGATGAGAATTAATTATACAGGGACAGCATATCTACCTGGAGGTCTTTCCTCTCATTAGCATTGACGGCAACAGAGTCTGATCTAACTGGGTTAAAAGGCTGAACTTGAGCATGTCATCTTAGCCATGCAACTTTTCACCTATTTTTGTTTTTTTTTTTTTTGTTATGAAATTACTCACACCAATCTACTTAAAATTATAGACCCTCCAACACTCTGACTCCCATATCCTGCTCTATCCTTTTCTTGATTTTTACACCATGCAATGCCTTCTAATATAGTATATCGCCTATGTATATAAATGCTCCCCAGGCTTTTTGTGTTTAGCATTTGCACAGCATACCTTTTTCTACCCCTTTAGTATCAGTCTGTGACCAAATATTTAAAATGTGTCTGTCTCTCATAGATGACATGTAATTGGGTTATGTTTTCTTCTACTTTCGGGACAAGTTTAACTTGTTAGTGATGACTTTATTCCACTGAATTTAGTGCAATTATATTTATAGTGCAAATATTGTTGGGTTTGATATATATTTTAAGTATTTGTTTTCCCATTGAATTTTGTTGTTGTTTTATTACTGATTTCTACCTTCATTTCACCTATTGGAATATGTTTAAGAAATTTGTTTGGAAGTAAAATTGGTGTTTTAGTCATGCATTTTACATATACTGATTATTTTGAGTATGAAATTAGACATCTGTGTTCATTCACAGGGTACACAGAGTTCATCTTGTGCTACTTCATATAAAACACTGAAATACTGGACTTTTAAAGGATACTTTAAACTCACATCATTGATGTTAAAATCTAATACCATCTTGTTAAAATTGTCATATATAGAACATCTTTATATATTATAACCCCCACAAGACTTTATTGAAAACCAACTGAAAAATAAAAGTGTACTACAATTTTCCCGATAGCTATCATTTTAGCTGCTGTCATTCCTCCTAGAATATCTGTTTGCATCTTATGTTCCTTCATGCACAATGTACCCTTTAGCAGCTCTTAGAGTTAAAGATGGGATAGGGAAAACTTTCTGTGGTATTTCTTATTTGAAAATCTTTTTCTATCTTCTGCATCCTGGAAAAAATATTCACCAGACTAAAACCAGCCTAGATTGATTTCTCTTTATACATTTAACATGCCATTCTTCTGATTTCTTATCTTTTTTAAACTATTTTTTAAAATTTATTTGAGAGTGACAGACAGAGACAGAAAGAGGCAGAGAGAGAGAGAGAGAAAATGGGTGCACCAGGGCCTCCAGCCACTGCAATGAACTCCAGATGCATGTGCCGCTTTGTGCATCTGGCTAACGTGGGTCCTGGAGAATATGAGCCTTGAATGGGGGTCCTTAGGCTTCACAGGCAAGAGCTTAACCACTGAGCAATCTCTCCAACCCCTGATTTCTTATCTTTTTAACTGAAAACATAGAGGTCATTCAAATTGTTTTTCTTTTTATCTCCATTTTCAAGATTTTCTCTTTATTGTTAGTACCTAAACCCATTTTCTTCATTTTAACACAGCTTTGAGTTCAGTAAGGTTATTAGACCTATAAAGTATGGTTTAAAAATATAAACGTATTGTTTATTATTTATGGAAAGGTTTTTCCTGCCATCTTTGCTTTCTCTCTGTACTTTTCCAATTGTACCTATTTTAAACTTAAATATAATCCAACAGATATTCAACTCCATATTTGTCTGTAAGTTTTTATTGTCTCATTTGAATCCTGAAGACAGGGACCACTCCTTTTATGAACTAATGTTTCCTAATAACTAGGATTGCTGTTTTCCATGTGATTGATACTAAATTTGTGTTTGTGAAATGATTAAATGAAGTAAGAGGTACCTAAGAATGATGATTGCTAGAGATAAGATAAGCATTTATGGAGAAAAAGTATTAAAGGACACACATTAACCATTAAATAGAAAAATTCAATCAAAAATTCTTCTTTTTATTTAATATTTTATTTATTTATTTGCATGCAGAGAGTGAGACAGAGAGAGAGAGAAGAAGAGAGAGAGAGAGAGAGAGAGAGAGGGAGAGAATGGGCATGCCAGGGCCTTCAGCCACTGTAAAGGAACTCCAGATATGTGCATCACTTTGTGCATCTGGCTTTACATGGGTACTGGGGAATCAAACTCAAGTAATTAGGCTTTGAAGGCAAGCTCCTCAGCCATCTCTACAGCCCAAAATTTCTTTTTATAAACTATTTGCTTGTGTGAATATATGCACCAGTGTGTGTATGTCTGTGCGTGTATATGCACACATATGTGCATGTGCCATAATCTGCATGTACAAATCATAGGACAACCCCAGGGTTTCCTTTCATTTTCTTTGAGAGAGAGAATCTCTTGTTATTTTGATACTAGAAAGGCAGTCCAGATGCTCTGGCAGCCTAGGGACTCCCTTGATTTTGCCTACCATTTCCCCAAAGCTGTACGCATGTTGGGATTACAGACATATGTTCCACTTCGAGTCCATTACATGAGTCCTGTGAAACCTTGGGTCACCAAGATTGTGGATCAAGTTCCTGTAAATGAGGATCTACATTCCCAGTCCTCAAACTAAAAAACAAGAACAAAAACAAAACAAAAAATACTGTCTTAATTATTCTTTTTCATTTCTTTTTTTAAATACATATTTCTTTTTATTGACAACTTCTATACTTACAGACAACAAACCTTGGTATTTCCCTCCCCTCCCCTCCTCCACTTTCTCCTTCATTACTCTGCTCTCTGTCATATACCCTCCCTCTCTCCATTAATCTCTCTTTTAGTTTGATATCATCATTTTTTCTCCTATTACGAGGGTCTTGTGTGGGTATTGCTAGGCACTGTGTGGTCTTGGCTACCGAGGCAAAATTCTGTCCAGACAGTTGTATGTAAGGAGTGGTACCCTTCCTTTGGCTCTTACATTCATTCCACCACCTCATCAGCAATGGACCCTGAGCCTTGGCAGGTGTGAGATGTTTCAGGGGTGGACACTCTTCCATCCTTTCTTCTCAGCACTATGTTGCCTTTTAGGTCATCCCAGTGGTCATCGCATTCTGAAAAGAGAAGATTCTCTAACCAGACGTGAAAGTAGCATTAATATATGAGTATGAACATTAAGTATAGTGTTTTCAGGGCAATTTGGTGAGAGTAATATATGTATTTATCCAAACAAGAGCAGGATTTATACAGTTAAGGCTCATGACCTTCCCTGCCACAGGCTTTTGATTAGGTTTTCAGTACCAGGCACATATTCCCTCCCATAGAGTGGGCTTCAGTCCAATTATAGAGCAGTTGGTTTCACCCAGAGGAGACATGCCACTATTGCACTCATTCAGTCATTTGGCCTGTCTGGCCAAACTTGAGGTTTCCAGTGTTCACTGTTTTCACTGATGATGACTTCTGTCTCTCATAAGCCTGCATACAGTGCAGCTTTTTCCAGATTTCAGTTGGCTGGGCTACAGGGAGAAGGTACTCTGCATAACACCAACTTAATTTCTCAGTGACTTTTCCTCTCCTCTCAGGCATGGGAAGTCTTCAGTAGGGTCATACCATCTCTTTCTCATGGGGAACCAAGGGCCTTGGCAATAGCCTATAATGTTTTGGAGGCAACAGGGACCTCCCTGGCCAATGACTCCCTGGAAGGTATAACATCCCAGGAACTAAAAATTTTCTAATAACAATCTATGGCTTCTGGATGTGCCATTATTTTAAAAAGTAGACTTTCATATGTCTTATTCAGAATATCTTGAATTTTGATTGACCCTCCCCCCATCTTTCTTTTATACAGTCTCTTACCCTGACCTCACTTAGGCCTTGCCCCTCCCTGTAATCTGCTCTTTTACTTACATATATACAATACCATCCTCTTAAGACTTTCCCTCTCCTCCCTCCGTTATAGCCTTTTTCTAGCTTATGGGCCTCTGCTACTGATTATTGGTTCCAGACCACACATAAGTCTATACATTTATAGCTAGGATCCACATATAAGAAAGAACATGCGACTTTTGGCTTTCGGAGCCTGGGTTACCAGACTTAGTATAATCCTTTCCAGATCCATCCATTTCCCTGCAAATTTCATAATTTCATTTTTCTTTACTGCTGTATAGAATGCTATTGTGTAGATGTACCACATCTTTATTATCCATTCATCTGTGATGGACATATAGGCTGGTTCCATTTCCTAGCTAATATGAATAGAGCAGCACTAAACATGATTGTGCAAGTATCTCTAACGTAGTGAGAACAGTCATTATGATATATGCCTAGGAGTGCTATAGCTTGATCATATGGCAAATCTATTTTTTGCTGTCTCAAGAACCTCCACACTGATTTCCACAATGGCTGTACCAGACTACATTCCCACCAACAGTGCAGAAGGGTTCCCCTTTTACCACAACCTCACCAAAATTTATTGTCATTTTTTTTTCTTGATGGTAGCCATTCTGATGGGAGAGAGATGGAATCTCAAGGTAGTTTTAATTTGCATTTCCCTGATGACTAAGGATGTAGAACACCTTTTTAGATATTTATATGCCATCTGTATTTATTCCAGTGAGAACTCTCTATTTAGTTCCATAGCCCATTTTTTTGATTGTGTTGTTTGATTTCTTATTGTTCTGTTTTTTGAGTTCTTTGTATATTCTCTATATTAATCTTCCATCATATGTGTAACTTGCAAAGATTTTATCCCATTCTGTAGGTTGTCTCTTTGCTCTATTAATAGTGTCCTTTGCAGTACAAAAGCTTTGTAATTTCATAAGATCCTAGTAGTTTATTAGTGGTTTTATTTTCTGAGCAATTGGGGTTATATTCAGAAAGTCATTACCTATGCCAATAAGTTGAAGGGTTTCCTCTACCTTTTTCTGTAGCAATTTCAGAGTTTCAGGTCTGATATTAAGGTTCCTGATCCACTTGGATTTGATTCTTGTGCATGGGTAAAGACAATAATCTATTTTTATCTTTCTACATATAGATACCCAGTTTTCCCAGCACCACTTGTTGAAGAGGCTGTCTATTTTCCAATGAATATTTTTTGGCATTTTGGTCAAAAATCAGATGACTGTAGCTGCCTGGATTAACATCTGGGTACTCTATTCTGTTTCATTGATCTACATGTCCATCTTTGTGCCAATACCATGCTGTTTTTGTTACTATGGCTTTGTAATATAGATAAAATTGGGTATGGTAATGCCACCAGCCTTATTTTTGTTGCTCGAAATCATTTTGGCTATTTGAGGTTTACTGTGCTTCCAAATGAAATTTTGGATTTTTTTTTTTCTATTCCTGTGAAGAATGCCATTGGAATTTTAATGGGGATTGCATTAAATGTGCAGATGGCTTTTGGTAAGTTTGACATTTTCACAATATTGATTCTTCCGATCTGAGAACATGGGATATCCTTCCATTTCCTTGTGTCTTCTGCAATTTCTCACTTGAGTGTTAAGTTCTCATTGTAGAGCTTCTTCACTTCCTTAGTTGAGTTTATTCCAAGGTACTTTATTTTTTTTCTTTTGAGGCAATTATGAATGGGAGAGATTCCCTGATTTTATTCTCTGCACATTTGTTGTTAGTATATAGGAAAGCTACTGATTTCTGTGTATTTATTTTGTATCCTGCTACATTGCTAAAAGTGTTAATCAGCTCTAACAGTTTGCTGATAGAGTTTTTAGGGTTTTTTATATCATATGCAAATAATTATAATTTGATCTTTTCCTTTCCAATTTGTATCCCTTTTATGAGTGTCTCTTGCCTTATTGCTATAGCTAAGACTTTCAGTACTATAGTAAAAAAGTGGGGATAGTGGACACCCTTGTTTTGTTCCTGAATTTAGTGGAAAAGCTTTGAGTTTTTCACCACTTGGTATTATGTTGGCTGTAGATTTGTCATAAATAGCTTTTACTATGTTGAGATATGTTCCTTCTAGTCCCAGTTTCTGTAATACTTTTAAGATGAAAGGGTGTTGGGTTTTGTCAAATGCCTTTTCAGCATTTATTGAGATGATCATGTGATTTTTGTCCTTCAGACCATTTATATGATGTATTACATTTAATGATTTGCAAATGTTGAACCATCCCTGCATCCTTGGGATAAAGCCAACTTGGCTGGGATGAATAATCTTTGTTATATATTTTTGCATTCCGTTTGCCAATATTTTGTTCAGAATTTTTGTATCTATGTTCATGAGGGAGATGGGTCTGTAATTTTCTTCTGTTGTTCTGTCTTTGCCTGGTTTTGGTATGACGGTGATGCTGGCTTCATAGAACGAGTTTGGTAGAATTCCTTCCTTTTCTATTTTATGGAAAACTTTCAGAAGCATTTGTGTTAGTTCTTCCATGAAGGTCTGGTAAAATTCACCAGTGAATCCATCTGGGCCTGGGTTTTTTTTACTTGGTAGATTTTTTATAACTGCTTGGATCTCTGTACTTGTTTTAGGTCTACTTAAATGATTTATCTCATCTTGATTTAATTTTGGTAGGTCATATCAATCAAGGAAATCATCCATTTCTTTCAGGTTTTAAAACTTAGATGCATATATATTCTTAAAGTATGTCCTTAAAATTGTCTGAATTTCTTTGGCATCTGTTATAATGGTACCTTTTTCAATGGTACCTTTTTCATCTCTAATTTTATTAATCTTTGTCTCTTCTCTCTTTCTTTGGATCAAATTTTCTAAGGGTTTATCAATCTTGTTTATCCTTTCAAAGAACCAACTCTTTGTTTTGTTGATTCTTTGGGATTTTTTCTTGTTTGTTTGTTTCTATTTCATTAATTTCTGCCCTAATCTTCATGATTTCTTCTCATCTACTGCTTTTTGGTTTACATTGTTCTTCTTTTTCCAAGGCCTTAAGGTGGAACATTGAATTGTTTACTTGTGAACTCTCTAATATCTTAATACAGGCACTTAGAGCTATAAATTTCCCTTTTAGGACCTTTTGGGACCTTTGTGTCCCAAAGGTTGTGGTATGCTGTATTATCATCATCATTTGATTCTATGAATTTATTGATTACGTTTTTGATTTCTTCAATGACCCACTGATCATTAAATAGTGTACTGTTGAGTCTCCATGAATTTCTGTGTGCTCTGTAGCTTTTTCTGTGGCTGATTTGCAGTTTAATCCCATTGTGGTCAGATAGAGTACAAGGGATTATTTCAGTTTTCTTATATTTGTGGAGGTTTGCTTTGTGTCCTAATATATGGTCTATTTTAGAGAATGTTCCATGTGCTATTGAGAAAAATATATATTTTGCAGCATTTGCATAAAATGTTCTGGTCCATTTGTTCCATGACATCATTTAATTCATGTCTGTCTGTTTATTTTTTGCCAGAATGACCTATCAATTGATGAGAGTGAAGTATTGAAGTCTCCCACTACAATTGTGTTTGGTGTTATCTGTGACCTTAAGTCTAATATGTTTGTTTGATGAAACTGGGAGCCCCCATGTTAGGTGCATATATATTTAGGATTATAATGTCCTCCTGCTGGAGAGTTCCTTTAATCAGTATAAAATGACCTTCTTTATTTTTCCTCACTAATGTTGGTTTGAAGTCTATCCTGTTAGATATTAGGATAGTAACCCCTGCTTGTTTCCTAGGCCCATGCTTGAAATACCATTTTCCATCCTTTCATCCTAGTACAATGTCTATCTTTTATTAAGAGATTAGTTTCCTGGAGGCAACAAATGGCAGGATCCTGCCTTTTAATCCAGTCTGCGAGCCTGTATCTTTTGGATGGTACATTGAGGCCATTGATATTAAGAGTTATTATTGAAAGGTATGCATTTATTCTCATTATTCTTACTTTGTAGGGTTTCCTGTTTTCCCTTTACTTGTTTGTTTTAACTGTTGTTTGAGTGTGGTTTATTTTTTCCTATTTCCTCTTGTGTGTGTTTTGATCTCTCCTTGGCATTAAGAATTCCTTCAAGTATGTTCTGTAGAGATGGTTTAGTTGTCATAAATTCCTTTAGCCTGTTTTTGTTGTTGAATGTCCTTATTTCTCCATCAATTTGGATAGAAAGCTTTCCAGGGTAAAGTAATCTTGGTTGACAGTTGTTATCTTTCAGAACTTGGAATACATCATCCCTTCTTGCTTTTAAAGTTTATGTTGAGTAATCTGCAGTTATTCTGATGGGCTTGCCTTTCTAGGTGACTTGCTTCTTCTCTCTAACTGCTTTCAATATATTTTCTTTGGTTTGTGTGTTTAATTAATAGTTTAATTAAAACATGGTGAGGAGAGGTTCTTTGCAGGTTTTGTCTGTTTGGTGTTCTAAAAGCTTCTTGTATCTGCATTGGCATTTCTTTCCCAATTTGAGGAAAAATTTTCTTCTATGGTTTTGTTGAAAACACCTACAAGCCACTGGATATAAATTCTCCTTCTGTTATACCCTGAATTCTTATGTTTGATCTTTTCATAGCGTCCCAGATATCTTGACATTCCCATTCATATCTTACTATTAGCTTGTCTTACTCTTTGTTGGACTGTATTAGATCTGCCACCTGATCTTCTGGTTTATATATTCTCTTCTCTCCTTCATCCATTCTACTGGTGAGACTTTCCACAGAGGTTTTTATTTCATTGACTGTATTCTTCAGAGCCAGGATTTCAGCCTGTTTTTTCCTCAGTATTTCTATTTCCTTACTCATGTCTTGTAATGACCTCTTTATTTCATTCAGCTGGTTTCCTGTGTTCTCTTTCAGAAGTTTATTTTGTTCTTTAATTCCTTTGTTTTCTTCTTTGATTCCCTTCATCTCTTCTCTGATTTCTTTGAGCATAGATACATTACTATCTTGAAATCTTGTCAGGCATTTGATCTAAGACAGTCCCATTGGTGATCATTTCTGATGGATTTATAGTTTTTGGTGGGACTGTATTGTCTTGAGTCTTTGAGTTTCTTTTATTTTATTGTAGCAACTTTTGCATCCTGAACTGATTTGATGCTTGGGTTTTCTCCTTATCTGCAGTGTTCCCAGACATGGTGATCCACCTGTATATACCCTCAGGATATGAGTTTAAGGTGCCAGGTATAGCTCTTGTACCCCAATCAAGCCACAGAAGTAATCCTAGGTGTTGAGTTTGTTTGCTAAGCAAGTATTCTAGTGGACTGGGTGGAATAATTTACTGGCCAATTCTAAACTTCAACCGAGTAACATACACAATCAATAAAAACCAGCACAAAGTGTGCAATTGTGAGGATTAAAACAAACAGATAATTATATAAAGCCAAAATCCCTAAGGGTGTGAGTTATTCTACACCCTTGATCTTGTCAGCTGGGAAGTAGAGATTTCTGTTCTGAATTGGGTTCCAGATCAACCTGGATCTGCATCAGACCCTTCCCCCAATAATGAGAGAAGCAAAAAAAAAAAAAAAAAGGATGGATATATATATATATCAAAGGCAATAAAATTCAACTGCAACCACAGGTTATTTGAAAATGGTAAAGCCAACCAAGAATATATACCCCATAACCTACCCTGACAAGAAAAGAGAGATTAGCTCTTGCAGGATCTTGTACCTGTTTTTTTTTGTTTGTTTGTTTGTTTGTTTTGTTTTGTTTTGTTTGTTTGTTTTTGTCAGTCATCCTTGTTACCTTTTGGAGTGGCTTCCAATCTCACCGAGGCTGAGTGCCCGCCTGGATCCCTCTGTGTTGTGCTGTGCAGCTGTACCTCTGATCTGCTCTGCTGGCTGTGCTGCCACTGGGGCTGAATGCTGGAGGTTCATGGTTCTGATGGTGGGAGATGGGAGAGTTCAGACTTCTGGAGTTGCTCGCACTTTCAGTAGCTCTTTAGTTGATCAAAGGCTCCTAAAAGCCCATCACAGAAGTAGACTTAAAATGCATCCAACATAGCTCAGGGAATTTAGCAGAAGAGGGGACAGAAAGATTGTTAGAGCCAGAGCCACAAGTGGGGACATTATGCACAGAGACATTTCCTCTCTCCCATAACTGACTGCTGCCCCCACAATGCACAGCCTACAATCCCCATGGGAAAAGGGGCAGGGATGAGGGAACACCCCAACATGTGTTATTTACATACTAAGTATGTCCATAGCTAATAAAAATTTAAAATACATAAATAAAAATAAACAGCTGAAAATGAGAATTATAAAAAAGAACATTATATTCTACAATACAGTATTGCCTCTACACAAGAATGATAAAGGGTTCTCTTTCAACTTTATCTATTTACATTTTTTCATTTATTAAGTTATGTTATGGAGCAGAAACCATTTTTTTCTTGATGTTCTTTAAAACAGGAATAATATTGGATAGCATAAGATTTTATGTGCTAAGTAGTCCATTGCTGTTATATATTTCAAATTCTCTATAAAATATACTGAATGGAAGGGGAAAAATTAAAACAAAACAAACAAAATGCTATTTATCAAAACAAAAAATAAATAAATACTTGATAATTACAGACCTCTGTGGTCATTTGAAAAAAGTTAATATAATATCATTTTACACAGTAATAATAAATAGAAGTTCAAATGAATTGACCATAATTACATATATTAGCATAGACAAAGGTATAAGAAATACTAAATTATAAATTCAGATGATATACACAGCATAATACTGTATGTACATATATGTACATATATATATATATATATTTAAAGATAAAAGACAATGACCTAGATTTTATATATCTCTTCTCATGTCACAAATCTGTGTAAATGTGCATGGGAATGACCAAATTCAAAAGAGTAATCAACCACAGATAATGAGGGGAGTGATATCCAGAAACGGCTTCACAGTGAAATACCATTTCATAGGTGGATGGTGCATTCATAGTTGTTCATTATCTTACTATTCATTTATGTTTAGTTATGACTGAAATATGGCATAGAAAATGGGATGATAAAAATGCCCATATAATAATAGTCACTTGAGAATTAAGTGAGATAATACTTAGGAATAAATAGTAAAATGTTAAAACACTGATGAGATGAGGGTGAGTTTTATATCACAAAATAAAAACCAGTTAGAATTTGTAATGAAAAACACATCATTAAAATATTTTGCAGTATCAATCAAGAAAAACATCAAATTCATAACAAATGAGACTTGTGTTGAACTCATCATATTATTGGAATAGATAAACACCAACTCACATAAATGGAAAGATAAAAACTGGGACCCTAGATAAAACTTAAATTTGTAGCATTGTCACAGCTTTAAAAATCAATTTATATGTTAATCATATCATAAACAAAATTTCAAGGCAAATAACTACAAAGAAAGTGCATTTTAAAAGAATTTGGGCAAAAGGATAATATTTTAATAATAAAAGTACTTCTAAGCCAATATGAAAAAATTAAGACTGCAGAAGTTTAAATAAGCAGGTAATTAAAAAATAATGAAATATAACAAATATCTTTTGCTTATTCATATCATGAAGCCAGACCTATAACATTTAAAAGCAATACATTTCACTCTGAAACTTACAGTTATTTTGATCTGAGTACTTGTGTTAATAAATTTTCACTTTCTGTGTAGAATCATGTGATCTGTTTATGAATTTTGTGATATTTCTTTAATCATTTTTAACCCAGAATGTCAAATTTAAGATATTAGGCATTGACCTACATTTTTAGATTTTTAAACATGATTTTATCTGTTATACTTAATTCTTTGTCTAAACTTTATTTTCAAATATATTATGAAGTGAGGATCTAAAACTTGTTTGGTGAAGATTTCAATAGCCTTTGAAAAATATATCACCCTTTCTACTTTGAATTGCAAATTGCCTCTCATTGCTTTAAGTGGCTTTGCATCTTTTTCTGTTTTTGTTTTCTAGTTTTTAACATCTCATTTTTCGTAACTTTAAAAAAATTACAAAGTAAACTATGTCTTAAAGTTGCCCATTTTTATGTGCAATTATATCCCTTCAGATAGGGCCTAACTAAACTTGAAGCTCAGTATCTCTCTTCAAGTACTCTCTGCCAAAAGGCTTTTGTTCAGAAGAAAACACAAGTACCAAGGGGATGAGAGTGGAGGATATGAAGAGTCTCATAAGGCCCTGGCACTATGGAGTCTATGCTTCAAATATAATCAGAGCAGCATTCCTCTGCCTTGTGACGTACAGGCTGTGCCAACTCAGACTCTGTTTGACAATAGTTTTCTGTTGTAAGTACAATCAATATTTTAAAAAAAGTGTATTAGCGAGTATATTCATATGTTAGTGAATATTCATATATTAGAGACATTTAAAAAGGCTAATGACACTCATTAAATTGGAAGAAATATTCCTTATTTTGGAATTACATATAGGTCAATAAGCATAAAAAATAATTGTACTTTCACACAAATACAGTTGGCCTTCTGTAACCAAACCATGTCTTCTATATCTGTACATTCAACTCATCATGGATCAAAACTACATGGAAAACTAAATGTGTCTCTACTAAATTCATGCAGATTTTCCTTACAATTATCTCCTCCATAATACAGTATAACAACTATTTACATAACAGTTATATTGTACTGTGTGTTATAAGTAATCTAGAAATGACTTAAAAGTAATGGGAGAGAATGAATATATTATATACAAATATTATGCCATTTTATAAAAGAACTTATGTCGCCATATTGACACATTTGAAAAGTAGAATGTTGTAAAATCAATCCCTGATGGAATTCCAAGGATTACTATACTCAATAAATAAGTAAAATTTTTTAATATTGTAAAATTCCAAAAGGCTTTCCATTGAAATGTTACTTACTCTTGTAGAATATCGCTAAAGAAAATCTGAATTCCATAGAGATATTTTTTTGCTACTAATAGTTTTCTGTTGCAATCTAACCTTGGTTTATTACATCAAGAAAACCAATGTGTTTTGAACACTTAGATAAAGAAAGAAGCAAAAGTTATTGTAAAATGTGTCTGTAGTGGGTGTCAATATTTCTCTTAGGTAGCAAGTCTACCACTGTGATATGAAGGTGACAGTTTTTCCTGTATTAGCATTATTATGTGAGTCAACTCTTCCATATAATCTGTTCACACAAATTCCTTGATATTGTAACATATAGCACAAACAGAAGTAATTAAGGTAGAATCTTTCAGCACAGCCACTTACCTGAGTTTGTCATCTTTGGGTACAGAATCTTAACTCTTGAAATTAGGTTGGTCACGCTTCATGTGTGCATAATTAAAAATTCTGGAATTCTATAACCAAGACAAGAGATACACTGATGTATTAATGCATATGAAGTTGAATAGAAAGATGTTGAAGGAAAGAATCGCATGTCCTTTTTTAATGTGCTAAGCACTGTTACCGACCATTTGATTATCATAACCCATTTAGTCTTCCTAACAATCTGATGAGGAGGGTACTCTTCCTATGTCTTCTTGGATATAAGGTACTAAATCATGGAAAATGTTAGTAATTTCTCATGCCCATATCGTTATTACTTGCTGAAGTTAAGATGTGAAGCCACACACCATAACTACTAGTTAGTTCTGGAAACATTTTTCTGCCTATAATAAACATGAACATTTAAGCTAAAATGCAAAGCCTGACTTGTATTTGGGAATTTATAGGATATATTAATATAATGCATATCTTCCCCTATACTTTAGTGAAATAAGAGTACAATAGACAAGGTATTAACCTGCTCTTAAACTTTTAATTTTAGCTGTCTTGAAACCTGTTTTAACATACCCTGAAACCATACAAATGTGCTTCCAGAAACAAATCTGGAATAAAATAATCACCATTCCATAGGTCCATTAATGACTGGGTCAATGATTACACAACAGCACCTCAGTTCTGATCCAGGTTCTCTAGTTGGCTTTGTGATGTTGGATTGATACCATGCAAATTACATTACTCAAATTCCATCTGCTTCCCTGCTAAAGTTCCCTATTCTTTGGCCACTGGATAGAAGTTACATAATAGAAAAGGGAATAAAGAATTCGCTCCTTTCTACTTGCTACTCCTGTCACTCTTCCTATGCCTCTCCACCCTGTTTACAGAAATAGTTGTTCCAATTACCAGATTCTTCTGCAATTTTGAATGTGTTTCATTAATCCAAGGTGTCAACCTAAACTGTGTAGTGTCCACATTCTCAGGGGTCTGGGTCCCTGGTCTTGTCTAGTTTCTGATGGCCCAAACCACCCTTATTTGTGGCATATACAGGCTTAAGGACCACAGCTGCTCTGTACAGCCCCTGTCTTCTTGTTGCTTCCATGCATGCATTTTGTTTTGTCACCCCTTCAAACCTAACCAGCATTCAACTTCTGCTTTCTATACAAATTTGTTTCTGATAAAATAAGTAGCTAGTTTATCTTTGTGACTGAACTCTTGATTCAGACACACACACACAGTTTTCTGCAGACTCTTATAGAAAGCATTTTAAGGTTGTGTTTAATTCTACATCTTTCCAGAATATTCTACTCCTTGCAGTTGTTAAAAATCAGCCCACTGCTACCCAGCTGTCCCAGCTTATGTTTCACTTCTGAGGGTAATCATCTCTTTTCTAAGCCACCACACCCACATGTGGATTTCAGAAACATAACCATATGACTGCCTCATACTTGAGAAACCACATGAGAAGCATTATCTGTCCTCATCCCTGGGTATTTGCTATTCTCTTTGTAAAAATGAGCCCCCATGTATTCTAGTAAAAACTGAAAAATCATCACCTTGTTAAATAGGTCGGGGAGATGGTCTTGGCCCTCTAAAAAGCGAAGCATAATATGTTTTCATGTTAGCAGAGGTCTTTCCTACTTGTGGCCCCTCCTTCTTATAAATATGATTCCTTTGAAAATACTTCACTTACTCTGATCCAATAGCATTCATCTGAGCAGATGTTTGAAAAGTCCTTTCAGAATTAGCATTTGATCTCTGTCTCTGTAAATTTCTGTTCCCTGTGAAATATTGTTGCTACAAATGTATCTTGACTATCCACCTGAAAATGTGAGAAATAGTCCAGATTGGACATTCAAATGGTCCCTGAAGTTCAGCATTAGGCTACCTTCTTGGAAGATGTCACCCATATCCAGAGCCTCAACTTCTCATTAAGATGTTCTCGTGTGGTAGACTTTATCCCTTTGGTAACTGATTTCCTTTAGAAAATATAAGAACTATTACCTGCATTTTATATGAAGGCACAACCATTTTTTCATTTTATTTATTTATTGACATACTCATTTTGTGATATTTTAAAAGGTTTCAACTATAGTCTTCCCTTAGGAAAGAAGAGAGATATTTTCTAGTATAAAAATACAGATTTTATTCCTTTCCTACTTAAAATGAATAATAGACCATCATATTTCTGAAAAACCATAAGGTTAAGAAGGAAATTTTTGGAATATACTGTGAGTCTGTTCATGAGCTTTTTCTACAACAACCATTACTGGTTTATATATATATATATATATATATATATATATATATATATATATATATGTAAATATATAAATATATATATATTTGTGTACATATTCCTACTTAAGTCTCTGAAATTGTCACAAGGACATTTGGAAGATAGGGAAAATGTTTATTCTAGAAAACTTAATGAGATAAAATTTTAGTAAGAATAGTGAGAGTAAATCATGACCAGTTCCCCATCTCCAAACCAGTAAGGTAAATGTCTACCTTTTGTGGGATGATTAATAGTGACAAGTTGAAAGTATCTGAACTCATGTAGGAGACAAATCCCTGAGCTTGTGTGAGTTTCTAGATTAGGTTAATTGAGGTAGGAAGACCCACCTAACTGTGGGTGGCACTGTTACATACACTTGGGTTCTCTACTGTATAAAAAGAAGAAAATGAGGGGCTGGAGAGATGGCTTAGCGGTTAAGCGCTTGCCTGTGAAGCCTAAGGACCCCGGTTCGAGGCTCGACTCCCCAGGACCCACGTTAGCCAGATGCACAGGGGGGCGCACGCGTCTGGAATTCGTTTGCAGTGGCTGGAGGCCCTGGCGCGCCCATTCTCTCTCCCTCTCTCTGCCTCTTTCTCTCTCTGTCTGTCGCTCTCAAATAAATAAATAAAAATTTAAAAAAGAAGAAGAAGAAAATGAGTTGAGAAACAGCATTCATTCATCATTCTCTGCTACCTGACTGTGGATAGAATGTGATCAGATGCCTCCTGTCCTGCTTTAATTCCTCAAGTATGTATCCTGTGAAACATTAAGCTGAAACAAACCCTTCTTTCCTTAAGTTGGTTTTCTCAGGTATTTTATCAAATCGATGAGAAAAGTAATAAATATATCTTGTTAGTTGCCTAAAATTAATGGTTTTCTATGCCCCTCAGATTTTAAAAGAACAAGGAGCAAAGTGGCTCATCACCTCTAGTTTTATGTAATAAAGTTATCTTCTAGGTAATAGAGGATAGGAATTCTGTGGCTTCTTTTATCCCCTCAGTCTCTACATGGACAGATGCTCTATTCATTAGCGGGAAAATTTTATTGGAGGTAGGCCAATTCTGGACCATCAGGGGGAGTCACTTCCCTCCATGCTTAGTTTGGAGCCTTGGGGCATTGGAAGAGAGGTTTTCTCTATGCAGAAGTCTGTCATAAGAGTAGATAGTTTAAAGTTACCCACAAAAGAATTTATTTTATTTGGAGCAATGAATGGGAAATTTCAAGTCCAAAGCATGCAATCAAAAACAATGGAGATTTGATAGTAAGTAAGTGTGTGGTTGGTACCTCCATGCTACCAAAAGGCTGAAATATATAGCAGCTAGGAGTTTAATATGGAGAACTAGAATCAGCTAAGACACATACTTCTAAACAAGATATAAAGATCAGCTCAAATTACTATCCCTATCAAGGGACCCAAATTGGATAAGACTAAGAAGCAATTTTTTCCCCAGGTATTATCAAAAACAATAGAGGTATCAGTCTGAAATTAGAGGAGGCTAATTTGATTTGATAGTAATACAGACAGACTGTCTAGAAGCTTAACAGAATGAGCAAAGTATGAGACCAATGAGAGCCCTTCATAAACCACTGTAATTCCAGAGTTACCATTTACATGCTCCAGGCTGTGTCCTCTGAGGAACAACATCAAAGGCTGTGCATCAAATGGAAAGTAGCTTCATAGAAATGGTTCAGCAAAGACACTAAACAAGTGAGTAAATAGCCAAGGGCAGGATAAAGTGTCTAAAATGTCTAGTGTCAACAGGAAACCTAGGATATAAGCAAAGAATGAAGAAAGTGTGATATAGACATGTGAGGGAAAAGTAGACAATAGAAATTGCCTATAAGAGGGCTCAGATGACAAATTTAAAAGACAAAGACATCTAAAGAAATATTATGCATCACTTTTTTTGAGGTAGGGTCTGGATGTAGCCCAGGCTGACCTGGAATTCACTATGTAGTCTCAGGGTAGCCTCGAACTCCTACCTCTGCCCCCAAGTGCTGGGATTAAAGGTATGAGCCACGATGTCCAGCTATAAGTTACTTGTTAAAACCTAAAGTAACTAATTATTAATGGGTAAAAGAAGATGTAATAACACTGTCTCATAAATAAATAATAGCAGTGCAGATACAGGAGTTATTAGAAAAAATTAAATTATTATTTTGAAATGAGAATGCAATAACTGAAGTAAATAATTATTCTCCATAGAAGCTCAACTATGGTTGAATTTCAGAGAGGAAGAGTTAACATATTTGAGGTTATATTGATAAACAAATTACACAATCAGAAGAAAGAAGAATGAATGAAAATAAATTAAAAGCATTTTAAGGTAATAAAAATCTCCTCTGTGTTGATGCCTCAATCTTTTGTCCTTAATTGTTCCCTATTTCAAAGTGTTGATAGGGTCAGAATTGTGCAGGTCTCACGGGACAGTTATAACCCCAGTGAGGTGATGAAAGCACCAGTAGATTCATGTCCAGAGGACAGTGTTGCAAGGTACTTCTTCCTATCGTAGGACTCTTATTATATTCTTTCCACATGGAAATAGAATAGAGGTGGGGGCAAAGGGAGATGAGAAAGCAATGGAATGGGAATATAATTAAGTTATGATGTGTTATTATGTTAAAATCCTTAATACAGTGAATAAATAAATAAACAATAAATTCCACTGACATGTAAGTACTAACATATAAGCACACCAACATATATGGAATGATTTAAAGAAATACCAAAGGGAAAGGAAGAGGATAAAAGAAATTGTTTGGAAAAACTATCACACATTTAATGAAAAACATGCTTATATTTTTAAAAAGTTCAACAGGCCCCAAGTATAATTATAAGCATAAAGAAATCCACAGTTAAATATACACATATAAGCTGTCAAATGCCTAAGACAAAGAGGAAATCTTCAAAGAAGAGGGAACGTACTTTTAATATACAAGGGCACCTACATGAGATTAACAGGCAAAATTTTTCAGTGAAAAGAGCATGAAAATTAGATCAATATGATTACATGTTCATATTAAATTTTATATTTTCATATTCTGAAAAATGATATCAATCATGGATTATCTATATCTATATCTATCTATCTATTATATATATATTCTATTATATATGTATATATATATATATATATATATATATATATATATATATATACCTATAATATTTATTTCTTAAAAATTAAGGAAAAATCAAGACCTTCACAAGTAAACAAAAATTAGCTATTAAGAGGGCCTACAGCTATTAAATTCTCTCTAAAAAAATAAGGGTTATCTCATTTGGCTGGTGCTAACTTTACTCTCCATTGGAGAATCTGCCTCTCTTTTTCAGATAGACGCAAATCCTAAGGAGAGAACCACCCCATCATACCTCAAAAATGAACCCAACATGGCTCAGGGAAATTTTGCAGAAGAGGGGGTTGAAGGAATGTCTGAACCACACGTTGGGTCATGATACGCAGAGACATTTTTCCTACCCATAACTGTGGGCTAACTCCACAATGAATGACCCATATACCTCAACAAGGAGGGGCCAGGGGGAGGGGGTAGGACATGGATGAGCCTAACAATGGTACCAACTTGACTGTATTCACTGAATACAAAACTAACTAATAAAAAAGAAATTAATTAAAAATTTAACTATTAGATATTGCTTATCAAGAATAATTTGAGGAAGTTCTTCAAATTGAAAGCAAATATTACTATATACATGCAAATGAACAGTAGTAACATATAAGTAATTATGAAAACAAAAATTTTACATTTTCTCTAAGGTCTTCTCTTTATAAATTAAGATTCATTGCTATGGATACCATTGGCTTATTAGTAATACAACATTTAGAGACAATGCACATGAAAATTACTATACAAACAAAGCAAATGGGAGTTCTATTAGAACAAGGGAGTTATTATATAAAACATACAATGCTGGAACAAGTGAAGAGGATATGAAATAGCTTAGAAGAAGATTAATATATGAACCATAAATACATCTTCTTTTTTCTCAGTTTTTTTAAAGGTGAAGTTTTATAGGCCAACACTTATTTTTTTTTTACCAGTTATGTACACAGTGTGTATACAGTCATGTTGGTACCATCGTTATCCTCCTCCCTGTCCTATGCACTCCACAGGGACCCTCCTCGTTGGGGAATATGGGTCATACATTGTGAGGTTAGTCATTAGTTATGGGTAAGAGGCAATGTCTCTGTGCATAATGTCCTAACTTGTGGCTCTACTAATCTTTCTGCCCCCACTTCCACAAATTTCCCTGAGCCAGGTTGGATTCATTTTATGTCTACTTCAGTGATGATGTCTTGGGAGCCTCTGTGTCTCTGAATCTCTGGTTTGGTAGGAGTTGAGTGTTCTATGGATCTATTTCCTTCACCTTTGTGCTCGTACCAGTTTCATCAAGAAAGCAGCACTCTTGCTCATTTCCCCACTTACTCTTGGTTTCAGCCGGAGCCCTGGTGAGGTGTGATGGGCTGATTCTCTCCTCAGGATCTGGGTCCATCTGAAAAAGAGAAGCAAAATCTCCAATGGAGAGTGAAGTCAGCACCAGATAAATGGGATAACCATTATTATTTTAGAGAGAATTTAATGTACTCCTCCCAATGGAGCCATGGGAGTTTATGGTTGCTGGGACAGTCATGTGCTTAAGTGATAGAGCCACTGCTAAGTTGCCAATGCTCTAGTAAATAACCCCAACCCACGCTCATGCAAGCAATCCTAATTGAATTCAGTGGGTCTCTCCCTATCTACACACACACACACACACACACACACACAGGCATGCAATTAGGAAGGGAAGGGAATTAGTTGCGAAGAAGTTTGCCAAGAGGGAAGGGAATAAGTGACAGTAAAGGGATGTGAATATGGCCAAGGTACATTCTATAGATATATGAAGTTGAGAAAACAACATAAAAAATATAACCAAAATAAGACATAGCAAGATATGATTACAATTGTATTCATAGCAGGGCACATGCAACTCAAGATAGCTATTGATGTGGCACAACAGAAAACTAGTAAATTTTGTCAATGAAAGGTAAATTTACCACTCAAAATCAATTCATGTTTATCTGGGAACCAAGACGATTTCTGCTATTTGTACTTCAATTCACTACAACATTTGAAGTTCCAGTCAAGGTATGTAGGTAAGTAAAAGAAATAACTGGTATTCAAACTGGAAAGAAAAGAAATGTAATTGATGTGGTATTGGATCTGGAAAATCCTAAGACATTCAGAAATAAGAACATGTTTCTAGTACACTCAGCATGCTGGAGAATGCACAGTTATTTATTCATATGCTAGTAACACAAAGTCAATTTGAAAGCTAAAATCAATTGTCTTGGTAACATCAAATAAAACAATGTACTATACTTCAAAATATGTAATGGAAGAAAACCATGCCTAGTACCCTGGGTGGATCTCTTTATTAGACTCGCTAGTAAATATATTTTATTAAACATCCTAGTAAACAGATCACTAGGTGAGTACAGTGTTAGTTGTGAGCCTCACGTATAGTCAGACACATTGTCTAATCAGTTCAATATACTGGTCTTAAGCTTTTTCAAAAAATTTTCGTTACAATCAAGAATATTTCCAGAAACACTAGAGCCTCAATGCTAGATAATAAAGTGTGTGGTGGCTTGGTAGGTTAGACCACAAAATGTTACAAACATGGCAAACTATCAGAGGCTAAAAATGGCACAGAGGACCAAAGAAGAAGCCGTTTCAACATGTGCTCCACTCATCACAAACTCTGTTCTCCCAGCCTATCAACAAGTCCCCAGTAGTTTGGCACTTGGTGAGAGAAGAGGACTCTGCACTTTACTGACACGAACTTTAAGATGCCAAAAATACTTTCAAAATTTTGAGTTCTATTATACTGCTTAATCATTTTTAGAGTCTTATATGTTGGACTCTTTCAAATTGTCATTTTATATCATATGATATGTGTTTTGCATTTTATCATTAGGTTGATTGGTTTGTGTCATAGAAGAGAAATCAGGGCAGTAGAGATGGTTCAGTGGTTAAAGGTACTTGCTTGTAAACCCTGACAACCCAGGTTCAATTACCCAGTACCCACATAATGCCACATACACAAAGTGGTACATGCATCTGGAACTCACTTGCAGTGGCAAGAGGCCCTGGCATGCCCGCAAACACTGTATCTATCCCCTCTCCCTCCCTCCCTCCTTGAAAATAAACACATAAAATTATTTTTAAAGAGAATGAAATTGTGGTATGTCAATAAGGAAGATATTTAATACAATAAATGAAAGACTAATAAAAATATTTGGAAGTGTTTGAGAGTGAGGTTTGTATTAGCCTTTTAGGTCTATCATAAAACACACACACACACACACACACACACACACACACACACACACAAAATCCAAAAAACAACAACAAGAAAAAAAAAAAAAAAACACCAGGATGGGTGCTTTCAACAACAGGAATGTTTCTTTGAATACTTCTGGAGTCCACACTCCCAAGGTCAAGTTACAAATTATCAGCAAGTTTGATTTCTTCTGCACTCTCTCCTTGGCTTGCAGATAGCTGAAATCCTCCTGCATCCTCACATGGTCTCATCTCTGTTATTTCTCTGTGTATTTTAATATCTCCTTATTTTAATGACAGTCTACCCCCACAACCTACTTTTAACTTTAAATCAACACTTTAAAGTCAATATCTCCAGATAAAGTCACATCTAACGCACTGGATGTTAGTTTTTCAACACATTTAATGGGAGAGGGTAATATAAATTAGTCCACAAGGTTATTGAAGGCTCTGGACAGCTTTAGGAAAATGAGCATTTTTAGAAATTGTAAGAAGAAATCATGAATGGTGCAGGCCTCAAAAGAATAAAGTGGATGATATCCAGAATGCCTGCCCACCACCACAAGACCTCATGCCTGCTTCTACAGCTGCACATGCGGCTGCCAGCCTCCAGTGTCAGGACCAACAAGGGTCTCAGCTTGTATAAAAATGGTAGCCTCAGCAAAACAGTTTTCAAGCATCTATACAACATAGAAGAGCACTTAGAAAGACATCAGTAGGAAATATCTGGAAAAATCTATTCATTTGGAAATTCAATATCAATAAGCAGGTTTCTATCTCAAAATGGCAGCAAGGCCATGTTTTTATCTGATGTAAAAGACCTTCATCCAAGTAAAGATACATATTATGCCTCCCTCAGCATCAAAGGAACACAGTATCATACTAGCCCTAATCATCTCCAGTTAATGATATTTTTTTGCCATATATGTATTAGCACATTTATTGAATCACAAAACTTGATCTCACTTTTTTGGTAATAATCCAAGATTATGCTATTTGAATAAAGTATCATATTTTTTTCTATAAAAATAGTGAGAGATAAAATGAATGGGAATAGTCACAGAAGCAAGTGCCCCCACCCAGCGTCTTCTAAACTTCTTCCTCTGGTTGATGTACTGCAAGAGACTGTCAATGGCCAGGCTCCCGACATTATTGTGGATCCCAGTCCACACATTCCACAGCTCATTCTCAAAAGGTCGAGTGTGTGGTCCAAATATTGGGGTGAGACATCGACAGAACTCAACGAAGTTCCTCATCCAGATGAGGATGGGTCACAGCACGCCTTCATCTTTGAGTAGGTTTTGGAGAAGGAGAGAATGGTGGGTCTCGGGAAAGAAACCTCCATTTGACAGACAGAGACTCTTTATGCTAAGCTGGCAGGATCTATTCTGCTTGTACCTGGACAGCAGCTCCTGAGCAACAATGTGTCCATAATTATGAGACAACAGGTTGATCCTGTGATTCTGGAGCCCCAGGTGCCGCCATGCTGGCCTGTTCAAACATTGAATAGTGGTGTGCTTTTGGTTTGTCGCTGAAACCAAAGCCCAAGAAATCAAAGCCCGAGATCAGACCTTCCCAGATCTTGTACCAATGTTCGCTAGATGTTGGAGAGCCATGTGAAAGCACAGTGATGTCAGGACTTCCGGCCACACCCACAGAGTCATGGTAGAAGATGTGCAGCCCCTCTAGGCGAAAAACTTGCCTGAGGTCTTACAGGAGTGCAGGGCAGGGGAGAGCTGAGGGGGTGGGATGTGCAGGTATGCAGCCACCAAGAGCCCCACCTGGACCCACCACTCCCCCATCCTGATTCAGGAAAGACCTGGGCTACGACTCCATGAAGGGGTAAGTGACACACACAATCCACCTCTTATTCCGGTGACATCTGACCAAGTACATGGACTTGCCTGTCTTTGTGTTATTAGGAAATTTTGATGAGCAGTGCTTCCTACTTAGGCAACATGACAGACATTAGACTTCTTTTACTTGAGAGAAAACAAGTCTGAAAGATGCCTATGCACACATAAATATATAGTCTTCTCAGGCCATTGCAATATAATATCATACATATGTGGCTTATAGCAACAGAAATGGATATTGCATAGGTCACGAAGTACAAGATAAAGGAGTTGGCAAAACTGGTGTCTGTTGAAAGCCTTCTTAATGGTTCTTGGATGCCACCTTTTCTCTAAGCCCTCACATGGCAGAAGGCAAAAATTAGCTCCCTGGGATTCTTTTATAAGGATAATAACACCACCAGTGAGGACATGATCACTTCTCAATGACCTCTTTCTTAATAGAATCACCTTCCAGATTAGGATTTAAACATTATTTTAAGCTTTAAACATAAAACATTAAGTCATGGCACTTTGAAAATACATATGTGTGTATGCATGTGTATATGTATTATATAATTACTGGTTATAAATATATCATTTGAAATTTATTATATCAAAAAGTATAAATATCTCCTGTAGTTCTTATTTTCCTAATTGAAACAAATGTATTGGTAGTATTAAACTTCTCCCATTGTATTCCATGTTCTCATTATTTTATGTTACACTTTAGATACTAAAGACCTATTACCAGTTGAGGTAACTAACCCAACTCTGCTTCTACAACAAGGGCCTGAGTCCTAAGTGACTTTTACTGTATCAGATTAAGAGTACTGCTGGGGTGTTCAACTGGTGTATATAAGCTCAACATTGAGGAGACAGGAAGAAAATAATTTTGAGGTGTAGTTATTAGAGGTACTGAGAAGAGCTATTTCTAGTTCTCCTCTTTATTCAAGGCCTGTATACCATATAGAAAAAAGATGCTCACTGACTGGAAGTAAATTTTGCACATGGGGGAATGAGCCACAGGAGGTGTTGTACTATACTGGGTATCACAGCTAGAGCTCTAGTAAAGTACTCACCCACAGTATTTTTTGATTCCATGACTAACCAACCAATCTTATGTGCAGCTAGATTAGATTTACTTTTGTGTTATATAGCAAGTTCTTTGATGTGAAGCAATGCCATGTCAATGGACAGATAAGGCCATGTGAATGTTGACATATAATATTGCTAGAACATTTTTTTTCCCCCACAGGGAAGTGGCTACAAGGAATTAAAGGTCTATGTAATAATGGTAATATCTGGGACAAATTCTGTGATGGACAAGGTATGATGTCACCACTCTACCAAGAGTGACTGGCCAATCTGCCTAGAAAATGAAACATTAGTGGGAATTTTACACTGGTCTCTGATGTCAGTAAGTTGACTACTTAATGTCATGGTTCACACATCTTTGGGAGGAAAACAACGCTTTTGGGCATTAAAATAGTAGTCTTCCCTGCGACCATAATGCTTTGTTCATGAGCCCACATAAATTCTGTGGTAACTGGGAAGAAAGGCTGATGTAGAATGTACAGCAATGATCACGTTCCACATGAAGCATGAACATCTTAGCCTTATGACCATCTCAAGAAATCCAACTATAAAAACTCTTCCCAAGCTTACTCATTACTTAATAATTTGGATGAAACAATGAATGTGCAGACTATAATCAAGAGGTTATTATCTGTCCTTGGTAAATGCAGTATGTACATGTGGCAGCCATGGTTAAAGAATTTTTATTCTGATTTTCATGAGATCACCAGAGTATGTTTTGGTAATGCTCTGTGAGCTTCATATAAATGTTGAAATCAGTGTATTTATCAATACTGGTGCAGCAGCTGCTGCGATTTAACAAGAAGTACATCGTACAGTAAAATAGTTGGACCCAAATATCAGCTCACGGTCTGGGGAGATGGCACAGTGGGTGGAGTGCTTGCTCTGCAAGCAAGAGGGCCTGAATTTGGATCCCAGTATTGACATAAAATACTGCACATGGCAGCATACACATGTCTTTAACCCCAGTGTATGGGAGGAAAAATAAGGGCCCCTTAGGGGGCTTGCTGACCACCTAACCTAGCAGCATTAGTGAGTTCTAAGTCTTGACTCAAAGAATAAGATGGACAGCTACTGAGTAACATACCTGAGATTGACATATGTGATCATAGATAAAGGATAAAATGTAAAAATTTCTTCAAGATTCTATATTGTTTAAGAAATAATACAGAAATACATTTTACATATTTTCAAGACCTTTACCAGATGGAATATATCAATACAGTTAGTATTACAGAGGCTCCAAAATATATAACTTGATATTGTACAATTCCAATGTTGAATATATTCAGATTCATTAGATTAACTTTATGTCATTTAATATAACCTTGAACACACATTATATGATCATCCCATGTCATAGATATATGAATACTATTCTAGAAATAGAAGTAGTAGAGCTCACCAGGTCCCCTCAAAATGCCATCTATTCTCATATATGGGCACTTTATTATATATAGATATGTTATATCATGCACCTGACTCTAAGAAATAACCATACTCCAATGTTCTATGGATTTTGAGGCTCAAAGGAGCAGGAAATAGCTGAGCACCTATATATAAGATATTTGTTTGTGGATCAAGCAAATACATGTGACTATGAATCAACAGCAACATGTACAAATTTTAGCAATTGCTGTGGTAAGGAAACACCAAGTAAAAGGAAATAATGTGAAAAGAAGTTCTAAGGTAGAAGTGATGATCATCAACTAGAAGGAGAGATTGTAAAGGGAATTTCTGGGATAGAGGGAATGAAACAACAAGGGTCTAGCATGTCTAGTAGGTGTTTCTCATCAACATGGTAGGGAATCTGTGGATGACAGTTCCAAAAGGAAGCGGCAGCTTGAGGTGTTTATAGCCAAAGAGTTTGTGTCTATGGCTCACAGATGTTGGGTGGAGATTGTGTATACACAGCAGAAAATCTGTAAAAGGCTATAAATATTTTCTTGGACTGATTATAATAATTATTATGTGTAAAAAGTTGAGTTTGGTATTGGCCAGTTTTGAAGATAATGGGTCTCAGCCTGCTGTGGCTGTGAGGAATTAAACAGCCTAAGTGCCACCATGCTGACTGAGGCCATTTCTGCCTCATTTACTGAACACTGAGGACAACCAAAGCTTCTTAGCAGAAAAGGTAGCCTCTTCAGAAAAGAGTAGAGTTTGGGGCAAATATGAACTTTGGCTGTTCTTACATGTGTTAAATCACCACTTTAGAAAATCTGAGAACACTTTATATGTGATCTTGTTTTCCACAAGTCTGACTCTTTCAACATAATACATATTTGTACTGCAAAATGACAGGCCACATACAATGGTGGTCACATACATTTATAATGTAGCTGAACGATACCTGTCACCAATGATATGGTAGGCACTGGAACACTGCAGCACCATGAATGACTCATATGTCTCTGATGGAGCTGGTATAAACCTACTCTACTGTCAGTCACAAAAAGTCACACCATAGAGCTGGGCATGGTGGCTCATGCCTATAGTCCCAGCACTTGGGAGGTTGAGGTAGGAAGATAGCAATGAACTCAAGGCCAACCTGGGTTACAGAGTGAGTTCCAGATCACCCTGGGATAGGGTGAGACTGTACCTCAAAAAGAAACCAAAGCAAAGGAAAAAAAGTACATGTATATACAATATATAATACACGTTAATGATGATATGTACATGTGTGATACATTGAAATATTTCCTGTAGTATACATCTTGTTATTTTAGACTGTATTCCTTCTGATTACATTGTATAGGGCAGTTTAATTGAGTTTTTAAAAATATGTGTGAGTGTGTGGTTTTAGGCAGGAAGCCCAGAGATTTGTGTATGCTAAGCAAATGTTCTGCCATTGAGAAAAACTCCTAGCTCTTCTGCTTATATAAATTATCAACTTAACTGTAAAACAGCCTTGAGCAGGTGCTTTAGGATGTTGACGAGAGGCAGGTATTGTGATCATGAGGAACAAGGTCCGTGGGGTGTGTGTTCTTGCTTCTTAAGATCTTCCCTTGGAAGAAGATGTAGAGATGGAAAACAATACTGATAATTCTTACCTGTGTTGTCAAACCTAATTTATGTGGATTGTGTTTGTATTGGGCAAAATAAATGTGTAAGAAGTAACAACCAGGTGTGATGGTGCACACCTTTAATCCCAGCATTTGGGAGGCAGAGATAGGAGGATCTCCATGAGTTCAAAGCCACCCTGAGGATACATAGTTAATTTCAGCTCAGTCTGGACCAGCGTGAGAGACCCTACCTCGAAAAACCAAAAAGAAGAAAAAAGTGACAAAATTTATAAACTAGATAAAACAATTTAAAATAAATAAAATTAAATTAAATACAATTTCTAAAATAGATTAAAACTTACTAATAAGAACACTGTATTAGATACCTTCTCATTGATGATACAAACTACCTGATAACAATCAGTTTCAGTACAGAAGGGTTGATTTCAGCTTAAATCTCCAGGAGTCTATTATGGCAGCGGGAGCTTGAGACAGCACCATGAGGAAGCAGAGAGCAAAAAATGCAGGTGTGTACCCAACTGTGTCCCTTACATATAGTCCAGGATCTTGGCTTACAGTCTTGAGGGATAGCTTCATGATGGCAGGGGAAAGCGTGGCATGAGAAGAGACTAAGGATTACCTCTGCCACAGTAGTTGGACAAATTAGCAGGAGAATGAGCTAAACTCTGGCAAAGGGGAGCTGGCTCAAACGTCCCTAAGCTCACCCCTAACAATGCTTATCCTCCACAAGCACAACGCCTCCAAAAGTGCCATCAGGTAGGGGTCAAACGTGCAGAACACATGAGTTTATGGGGGACATCTGATTCAAGCCACCACATCAATTTAAGTAACCTATAAAATAATCCCTTGATGTTATATCCAGAGGCTACCCTAATCTAGATAATCCCCCAAGGTGATTTTAGGTCTTGTCAATTTGAAAAAAAAAATACTCAATACACACACACACACAATGTCCAGGAAGGGTCTTGCTCTAGCCCAGGCTGACCTAGAATTTACTATGTAGTTTCAGGCCATCTTAGAACTCATAATAATCCCTACCTCAGCCATCCCAATGCTGGGATTAAAGGTGCATGCCACCACAACCAGCCAAGAAAGATATTTTTGTGTAATTATACAGTCTATTTTATTAAGCTGAGTGTTGTTAAAACACAATAAAAAATTAAATGGAATTTAAAAGCTATGAAGACCACAGTAAATTAAAACACTAAAAGAGAAGATAGGATTTTGGGGGTTCCTCCAATTGTTTGAACTCTTGGGTTTGACTCCTTACATAGGTAAAGAGACAGAAATTAAAGGGACTCAAGGCTAAGCAGCATTAATAGTCCCAATTCACTACTGTACTTAAATTCCTTGGTAGCAAATATCTGATTCTTCATAGCAGGAAGGATGAGAGTGGCTAGATGTTGGAAGGTAGAATGCTGAACTGCAAATTTATTTTGGCTAACTGTTTAAACAGGTGCTTTCCTAAGAATGATCACAGAGCCGACACAAATAAATTCCAAACTAGGCAAATTGCTGTCCAAGCTCCGTTAGTGGCATGGGATGCAATAATCTATGTTACATAGATTTGTTTCCTATAAACTGATAGTGAGAAACAGAGTGAGTGAAAGACACAGAGAGAGATATTTATCACATGACTACATCTGGTGTCTTTCCCTCTTCATTTGTGCCATCTGGATTCTGGACCAAGTTAAGAGCTTTATGGTTAATGATGACTTTAACAGTAAATAAATGGGATGAGAAGATAATTTCAGCCTGGGATAGCATTTTCCTTTTCCATCCACAGGACAAAGTTTTGGCTTAGAATGACCAGGAAAAAATAAAAACATATCCATTGAACCCTAATGGGGGAAAAACAGATCTAGAGATGTTCCACTGTTACAATTGAAGACATTCTAAAAAAAATATTAGCATTTTTTGAATCCATGGTATAATTCAGAAGTCCCAGAACCTATAATCTTTCCTAGGCAGAAGGCAACTATATTACATTATAAACATGTATACATGAATGCACACACACACACACACACACACACACACACACAAAGAAACATATGCATGTTAGTATAAACAATCCAAAACAATTCCTGGAGTTATTTAAAACTATGAGCAGTTTGAGAGTCATTATACCAAAAGTAGAAATTACCAAATACCTACCTAATAACACTTTCAAGTAATGCCTCTGTATTCCTAATGCATGATCGCTTTGAAGGCTATAAATATCAACACAGAGTATTCATTAGAAATAAGGATTTATCCTGAAAAGCTGTCTACTACCATTGTTTGACTACATAATTTTAGAGTACAGAGCACTGTTTCAGGTAGAGTAACTCAGTGCCTTTATGCAGATTGTTTTTTGTTGTTGTTGTTTGTTTGTTTGTTTTTTGCTAGGCTTCTAAAGCACTCTATGTAATGCTATGAGTTGGACATAAGTGGAGGAAACTCACAGAATAAGCAGGAATAAAGGTTCCTCCACCAGAATCCATTTAGTTTCCTGTTCTGTGAAGGATGAGGTAGAGGGAAACCTACAGCTAGCTGATGCTTTGGTGGATTACATAATGTCTGCCTCCTCTTGGCTGATCCTTGCCTTTCACTATCTACAAAGTTACCACCTTTGACTGCCTAAGGGCAGTAGTCTGTCAAGACATGAAGAGGTAGCACAAGGTGATATCTGTTGCAGCTGGAGTGTGTCTACTGCTGACACTTAGTCTACCCACAAAATAGAGCGCCTGTCTCCAAAATGGGTAAGGACTGATAAGTTTGAGGACTATGTATTTGGAGTGCTTTTTAGAAGTGTGGGTTGACAACAATCAAATTACATACGTGCTCAGAGCAGATAACATGGGAAAAGCTTGGGTGGCCATAACAGCTCACTAAGATTTCAGCATTAATTACTGATAAGGTTGCTGTAACAGAGATGCAGATGTACTTTTCTCCTGGCCCCTTCCCAATGTCACTGATAGTATCACCAGAGATCTAGTCATAGTCAGCTGGGGATTCCCAAGAGGACAGTGTCTTCTCTTGAGTGGATGGATGATAACAAGGTTGTCTCCAAAGCTGAGCCTATTATAGCTGTCCATTCATTGTGTGACCAGGGACAATTTGCCACTTCCTTGAAAACAAGTGGGAGAGTAGAGAAAGGGACAATTTCTTGACCATGGACTGAAGGAAGTCTTAAAAAGATAGTACTTATTGTTGTGGGGTGAAGCTCTCAGAGTTTCTCCAAGGCTACATATGATTTTTCAAAAATGGAGTCAGGCATAAAATATCATGGAGATTGAGCCAGTTTAAGTTACAATGACCAAGATAAGGTTGCTGGAAAGTACAAATGCTATCCCCTTTTGAGTATTGCAGGGTGATGTTGGCTGGCTGTACTGCAGAGAAAGGAGTTTAAAGGGACTCCAGACAATGATTGTTTTTCCTTAAGCTGACAGAAGACATGAGTTAAAAAATGGAAATATATACAAGGTATTTTGAGAAGATTATGACATAAGCATTTTTGTTTAACTGCTAAATATCATAAATAAGATGAAATGATCCACTTGATTAAAATGTCCAGAAAACTGTGAGGTATACTATAAAATCCTTAGTGAGGTAGATCAGACTCTAACCTAGTCATTCAACAATAGCACCTGGAGGGTTTGTTAAAATGAAAATTTCTAATCATAATATACAGTTTCTTGAAAATCCCTAAACACAATTTTCAAGGTTTCTGATTAAAAAAAAAAATAGTTGAGAAAGAGTTCAAGAATTTGCATCCTTAAATCCCCAGGTGAGAGGAGTGCTGACCATCCATGAACCACAGCTTGACAACTTACTCAAGATTTTTGTCCCACTAGTTAGATAAATGGCCCCGTGTGTATTAAATATAATCTTGTTTTCAAATTTGTTATTTTTAAGGGGATAAAAGTCATCAGTAACATCTGTAACTTTAGTTTTTAGCATTGCATGAGTATATTCAATAAAAAGACAGTTTGTAAGTTCTCTGAACAGAAAGAAAATAAGAAGGGCTAAAACTTCAGAAGGTAACCAAAGTATCAGTATATGGAACAAGAGAGGTGAAATAGTCTACCTTATATCACATGAGTTTCTCCAATTATATATCTGAAGCAGAAATTTAACACATCTAATGTAGTGCTCTATGTGTATGGAGCAAATACTTAAGACAAGATGAAAGATGTAGAAATAAAGAAACAAAGGAAAAATGAAGTATTGACTCTTACTTTGAGTTCTAAAACATCAATACTTGATGATATGATTAATGTGCATTATCAGTTGACTGAATTTGGAATCACTTAGATATTGGTGGAGTCTATCTGTGAGACCATTTCCAGAGAGGATCAACAAAGAAGAAAGACCTATCTTGAATGTGAGTGACACCATCCCATGGGCTGGTGGCATGAATGGAATAAAAGGGGGGAGGGAGGAGAAAGTTGGTTGTTCACTGACACTTCTCTTTCTCTACTTGATTCTTTACCATGTTAAAAACTGCAGTATCACTGTACCTTCTCCAACATGATGAACTGAACCTTCTGAAACTGTGAACCAAAATATATCTTTTGTCTCTTAAGTTCTTTCTGCTAGGTATTATGCTCACAAAAGTAAAACTAGGTACAATGCCAAAATACTTTGGTAAGTTATGTATATATACCACAATACTTAGAATAGCCATTCAGATCAGTATATAAGCAATATCCTCAAAAATATTTTATCTAATTCATAATGGAGTCTTAAAAACACAAAGTGAAGGCCATAGAAATATATGAAGTAAACCAAAATAGGAAAATGAGAGTTAAGCACAACTATGTGATTACTTTAAATGTATACTCCCTAATGTGTCAAACTTAATAAATCATTATAGGATAATATGCTGTCCATAAGAAATGAACTTAAAATGTATTGATATAAGCAAATTGAAAGGATAGAATGATACTTTATCCAAACCTTAATTGAAGACAAAAGCAGAAGAGGCTTAATTAATATCAGTTGAGGTAGTTTTTAAGCCAAAAAGTACTAGAATCAAATAAGAACACTCTGCAAGAATGATAGCACCAATTCATAAGAAAAGCACACAACCCTAAATGTACATGATTCAAAGAATAGACACAGAAGAGATAGAAACAAAAGCGGATAGGTCTGAACAAAGACACACATACACAATTATAGTTGAATACAGCATGTATACCATATTCACAAGTGGTAAAAGGACTAGAAAACAAATGTCACAGGCGTTAAAAGAGTAGGCTTGAGAAGGGGCAGACTAGTTAAGGACACTTGCTTGTAAAGCCTGATGACCCGGGGTTCAAATGCCCAGTACCCACATAGAGCCACAGGCAAAGAATGACACATGCCTCTGGAGTCCATTTGCAGTGGTAGTGTGTCCATTTCGTGCTTCTCTTACTTTCTCCCTGTCTCTCTCTCAATCTTTTTTTCTCTGTCTTTGTTCACAAACAAATAAAAATAAGAATATGTTTTTAAAAAGATGTTAAAGTATCCCCCCCTTTAGCCCAAGATACATTCACTCTTGTTTGGAGAATCTATTATATAGATGGCAGAGAAAAGGGAGAAAAGTCAATATCCATCAGTAAGACAAGAAGAGAGCCTAAAAAAGGACAAAAAAATAGAGAATTATACACAAATATGTCTCTTCAGTTTGGACATTCAAATGTTCATTCAGATATTATCAAATCATATCCAGCAATGTAGAAAAAGAATTGCAGTGAAAATGTGCAGACATTTTAGGTGTATGTGATGGTTTATATTGATCGTCAACTTGAGGGGACCTAAAATAACCTGTGAAGGATTATCTAGATTAAGTTATTTGAAGTGGGGAGACCCACTTCAACTGTGGGTGACACCATGACATGGGCTAAAGTCCTAGCTCGAGCTGGGCGTTGTGATGCACACCTTTAATCCCAGCATGCGGGAGGCAGAGGTAGGATGATTGCCTTGAGTTTGAGGCCACCCTGAGATTATACAGTGAATTCCAGGTCATTTTGGGGTAGAGTGAAACCCTACCTTGAAAAAACAGAAAGAAAAAAGAAAGAGAGAGAGAAGGAGGGAAGGAAGTGAAAGAGAGGAAGGAAGGAAGCAAGGAAGGAAGGAAGGAAGGGAGGAAGTAAAAAACAAAAACAAACAAAAAAGAAAAAAATAGGAGTGAGCTGGCTGAGAAGAAGCTGCATTAATCTCCTCTGCTTCCTTCCTGTTGAGCCAAATGTGCCCAGCTCTTCTGCTAGCTCATGCCACTATACTTTCCTCTATATCCTGAAACCGTTTACTTAAGGAAATCCTTCCTCCCTTAAACTGATTTTGTCAGGTACTTTGTTTCATCAACAAAAAGACAACTGATAGATTCTATTTTAATTCTGACAATCAATCATATGTTTATACCAATTGGTGGGGAAAATTATTTCATTTAAATTAAATATGCTATGATTTTTTAAAAAAACTCAGAAAGCTAGAAGTGGAATGGAATTTCCATGACTTGATAAAGGCCGTTTACATGAAGCATACAATAAACATGACATCTAGGAGTGAAAGAACAAATGCTTTACCTCTTAGATTGGGAATGCGATGAACATATCTATTTCCATCACTTTCACTCAATGTAGCACTGAAAGATACTGCATCTGCCATGAAACAGGATTAACAACAACAAAAAATGGTATAGAATTGGAAATTAAGGAATGAAATTCTCTTTTGTGTATGATGTGATTGTCTACGTAATAAAATTACAAGAAAAAAAAGAAAACCTCAGTGAGTTCAACAGGATAGTCAGGTACAAGGTTGATAGTTAGCAGCCAATATCTACGTATTGAAAGATGCATGTAAACATATAATTAAAACATAACACAGTTCCTCTAATATGAAGGACTTGGGTACTTGTATATAAGATATTCGTTGTACAAGGACAAAAATGATGACTAAAATGATTAACAAGACTTAGAAATATATTGTGTTAATGAACTGATAAGGTAACACCTGATGCAAAGTGTGGAGGTGTGCATGAATCAAGAAAACAATTTCTCAGGCTGCCCTTTTGCCACCAGAATTCCCTTAGGAATCGTCTCATGGAAAATTTTACCCTTTCATACTCTTCAGCCTGAAACTAGTTTGGTCTATCTAATTCTTGAGATGACGTGGAATCTTCTTTCCAATTGTGCTAATGCAAAATAATAAATGTATTTTAATAGTTCTGATATCTTTAATAACCATGCTCCTTTTATCTGGAAATATAAGCATATTCTTTAGCTAGTCAAACTATAATTTTTTCAAATTTTTCCCCTCTCATTTTGCCCTAATTCTCATTGAAAACATGACTAAAAGCAGTGAATAGCATTCATTCCACAATTAAAATGCTTTCTTGAAATTTTCCCTGCCATACTAAGTACAACATGATTTATTTTAATTTGGGCATTTGAAACAAGATAAAACTATAACTCTGGCTGGCCTAGATCTATTTTTTTCACAGTGTAGAAGGTCATTAGGGTTTATTTATTTATTTTTATGATTTCTTTTCTTTCATCTTTTAAATTAGATATGAACATATTTTGTATGTAAACATCACATGTTGGTACCGTTGTTTCCCTCCTCCCTGCCCCTTTTCTGAAGAGGACTTCCTCACATGGGGATTGTGGGTCATGCATTATGGGGCAGCAGTCAGTTATGGGGAAGACGCAATGTCTCTGTGAAAAATGTCCCAGTTTGTGGCTTTAACAATCTTTTTGCCCCTATTCCGCAAAATTCCCTGAGCTATGCTGGGAGCATTTTAAGTCTACTTCAGTGATGGGCACTTAGGAGCATCTAGATGTCTGGTTTGGTAGGTGTTGAGTGAACTCAGGATCTGTCTCCCAACCCTTGTGCTTATATAAACTCACCTAAGAGAGTAGTATTCTTGCTCATTTCCCCAAGTCCTCCATGGTTTCAGGTGGGACAGGGGTGGAGTGTGCTGCATCATTTATCTCCTCAAGTCCAGTTCCATCTGAAAAAGAGAAGCAGATTGTCCAATGGAGAGTGAAATCAATGCCAGTTGAATGGGATAACCATTATTAATTTAGAGAGAATTAAAAGGGTTTGATACTTTTATAGAATAAGGTTAGTGGGCTCTTCACAATGGAAAACAGAATCATTATCTGGATATGATTTTGACTTGTTTCCCAGTCACAGATATGGTTTCCTTTCCACTGAGCAGATCTCTTAGCCAATCCAACAGCAGTTGGTTACTCACTATGGCTGTGTGCCACTATTGCACTTGTGTGAGCATTGCATCAGGTTATTTGCTTCTGAGTCACTTAGACTTTGAATTGCATGGACAGATGTTGGCCACTTTCCCCTGGTAGCTCATTGTAATACCTTCCAGCACTAGATGGGCTAATTATCTGAGGACTGGCTCTCCTCTGGATTCTAAACAGGTCTCTCCATGGCCCTGCTGACAGCATTTGGTGTCTTCAGCAGTAGGGTCATACCATTAACCTCTGGTGAGTAATCAGGTGCTCTGACAGAAGTCTGTCTTATTTGTTTCGGGAGATCTAGTAGGTATCCCTGATCAACAGCTCATTGTGGATATAGACCACATCCTGTTACAGGAAATTACAAGGCTGGCCTAGATTTTGAAGCCTAGGATTTTCAATTCTCTTACCTCCACCTCCTAAAGGCTACTTTTACATGTATGTACTAACAAAACTGGCTAGTCCATTACTTTTTCTTTCTTTTTTAGTTATGTACATACTCAGTGTCTAAATAGCACCTGTTGGTACCATTGTTAGCCTCTTCCTTTTCCTTCCCCCTCAGAAGGGACCTTCCTCATTGGGGAATATGAGTTGTGCATTGTGGGGGTAGCCATTAGTTATGGGGAAGAGGCAATGTCTCTGTGCATAATGTCCCAACTTTTGGCTCTAACAATCTTTCTGCCCCCTCTTCCGTGAATTTCCCTGAGCCATGTTGGATTCATTTCAGGTCTGCTTCAGTGATGAGGTCTTAAGATCCTCTGTGTCTCTGAATCTCTGGTTTGGCAGGAGTTGAGGGTTCTCTGTGTCTATCTCCTTCACCCTTGTACTGATACCAGGTTAACCAAGAAAACAGCACTCTTGCTCATTTCCCCAATTACTCTATGGTTTCATCTGGGGTCCTGGTGAGGAGTGATGGGCTGATTATCTCCTCAGGTTCTGTGTCCATCTGAAAAAGTGAAGCAGATTCTCCAGTGAAGAGTGATGTCAGAACTGATTAAATTGGATAACCATTATTATTTTAGAGAGAATTTAATAGCTGTAGGCCCTCTTATAGCCCAAGATTGGTGGGAGCTTAATACTGGAGAACAAACTCATTTTTTGGATATGATTCTGACTTGTTTCCCATTTCCAGCTATGGGTTCCATTCCATTGAGTGGATCCATTACTTTTAAATTTAGCTTTACTTAAAGTTTCAGGACATGGATAAAATATATAAATTCTTTGCAGGAATGTGACATAAAGGACCCCTACTTTAATTCCCTGTACAACGCTAGTTCCCATGTTATCTTGACCTTCACTGTCTATGCTCTAGACATTCTGGTCTTTTGAATTCTCACCAGAATACCCCATTAAGCTCTGCTGATTGGATTCTAGAGCATCTCTATACTGCATCTACAAACTGTTCTAAATTCCTCATGCAAACCAATCCCAAATTTGGGCTTCTAAACTACAGTGGCATGGATAGTCACTCTAATAACCCCATGTCTCTGGTACCAGTTCCTGTATGAGTTACTTTATTTAGCTATATCTAAGATATATGGCAGAAATGACTTGAGGGAAGAGAGGTTTGTTTAATCTATGATTTCATAACCCTACTGATTTGACAAAACTTTATGATGGTAGGAGCATGTAGAAGGGGTAAGATATTTACTAGATGATGAATGCAAAGCAGACAGAGATGTGAAGATGGAGGATTTAGCATGATTTTTGGAGGCATGACCCACTGGCCTGTTTCTTCTAACTAGGCCCCACCTCTTTAATTTACAATGCATCTCAAAATTGCACTGCTACTAGAAACTACTATGATTCAAAACATATTGGTCAATAGCACAGAAATTTTCCTGATATGCTAATATAGGAAAAGTCATTTTGTATCATTTGCTATCAAATAAATGCAAATCAATACTATAAAGATGTATCACTATATACTTATAAGACTGAAATAAAAGATACTAACGTCAAACACTATCAACTATATGGTAAGCCTGAATTATTTGTTGCTGGTGGGAAGGAAATATTTGAAGTATCCATGATCCATGTTAGAAGTGTATTTTCTAATCAAACATAACTAATATAAGGTAACTTTGCCTGTTCTCCATCTAATGATCTTTATAATTAACATTTTTAAATACAAATGAAGAATTATACAAAAGTCACAATTTCTCCAGTTCCCAGATATCACAACTGAAAAATAATATGCCTCCTTCCCAGAGTTAATCTCCCTAGCAAGGTTGGCTCTTAACCCTTCCTGTCTTCATAGGAACCTCACTCTATCAATTATCTACTATCTCTGCCTAGTTTTAATTTCTTCCCTCTAATAGCTTTTAACCTACAACCTATACATTTTCTGAAACCTTTCTCTAATTTTGTGCTATCCTCCAGATAGTTGCTCCTTCTTTCCCTCTTTACAGGAAAGCCACTTATGTGTATGATCTACCTCTCATGGTTGCACTTTCTCTATTCGTATTAACTCTTAAACCACTGAAGTCTGTTTTTGCCTTCCAATGCTCCACTGAAACTGTGGCCAGGAAGGTCACACATAATATCTTAGGTACTAAATTCAACTCTCCATCCTTATCTTATTTAACATTTAACTCTTACTTAACAGCAGAATTTGACCCATCATCTCTTTTTTTCAAATTCTCTTCACTTGACATTTGAGATCCCCTTTCCTTTCCCTCTTTGTTTTCTTGGTTCTCTGTCCTTTCCTGACTCATTCTTTCTCAGTTACCTCAAAGATCCCCTTCTTTACCTCCCATGTAGACTTGTTTCTCACAATTATTTACGACAGAATTTTCTTGCTGTCCATATTCTACGACCTCATCTCGACTACCCCATAGTCTTATGCTCTTGCTTCTGCTTGTAGTTCTCAAACTCATCTTTCCAGATCAGTTATCTCTTGAGCCTTAAACCCATGAAGAATTGTAAAGCTCCTTTAGTATCTCAAACTCTATTTGCAAAGAGAACTGACCAGCCTCTAAGCTCTGCTGCCTCTTGTACTCTAGATACCATTACTTGTTCCTCCATTCCTCCCAAATACCTTAGAAAAGGTATCATTGCACTTGGTTGAGCATCATGTCAGGTTGTTTGCTATTGAGTAGCTTAGACCACAATTTGCTTGGACAGATGTTGGATGTTATGCACAGAGACATTTCCTCTTTCCCATAACTGATGGCTACCCCCACAATGCATGAACCACAATCCCCAACAAAGAGGGTCCCTTTGGAGGGAGAGGGACAGGGAGGAGGCTAACAATGGAACCAACATGGCTGTTTACACACTGAGTATGTACATAACTAATACAGAAAAATAAACAAATAAAGAGAAGTTATATCCTCTCTCATCAGTTATTATTGATATAATTTTAAAAATATTTTTTTGGACCTCCACCATTCATTCATAGCACTAATCCCTTCATTTAAGACATCATTTATTTTCTTGTATTAAAAATTATTTTATTTGAGCTAGAGAGATGGCTTAGCAGTTAGCACTTGCCTGAGAAGCTTAAGGGCCCATTTTCTACTCTCCACGTCCCATGTAAGTCAGATGCTCAAGGTGATGCAAACGCACAAGGATGCACAGGGGGTGCATGCATCTGGAGTTTGATCACAGTGGCTGAAGGCTCTGGTATGCCAATTCTCATTCTCTCTCTCTCTTGCTTTAACTCTCTCACATTTAAAAAAGGCCAATCTGTGTTGCTTGCCTCAAAAACATATTTTATTTATTTATGAGAGACAGAGAAAGAGAGAGAGAGGGGATGGGCCAGCACCTCCTGCTGCTGTAAACGAACTCCACATGCACTTGCTCTTTGTGCATCTGGTCTTAAGTCGGTACTGGAGAATTGAATCCAGGCCATCAGGCTTTGTAAGCAAGTGCCTTAACCCTTAGCAATTTCTCCAGCCATCTTATAAGCTTTTATATTCCTTATTTTTTTTCAAGGCAGGGTCTTACTGTAGTGCAGGCTGACCTGTAACTCACCCTGTACCCCTAGGCTGGTCTCAAACTCATGTGATCCACCTACTCCAGCGTCCTAATATCTTGAATTAAAGGTACACTCCAACATGTCTGGCTTTTAATCCTTAATTTAATCCTGTTTTATAATGCTCATAGTTCACAATGTTTATAGCATAAATTTTCAAAAGAATGACTATACCTATATTACTCTTTTGCATTGAATCTATAAAACTATTTAGTAAGAAGTTCATAAGAAAATCTTTGTGTTCTTCTCCTTACTTCTTATACCAATTGTTGACACATTCATGTATAAGTATGAAAAAGTCTTAATTCACATATAAATTATATTTTGCTCATAGAGGAAGCATAGATATTGAAACTACTGAATCTCATTTAAAAATTCTGTACTAACCACATTCTCATTAGATGTGACAAAAACAATTTACGTAAGGAGGGATTATTTTGGCTCACAATTGGAAGGAACTCTGTCCATAATAATGGAGCAGGCACAGTGGAAGGAGCATGAGGAGGCAGTTCACATTGTATCCACAGTCAGGAATCAGAGAATTGACAGGTCTGGGTTATACAACCTCAAGTCCCTCCACCCCATTAATCCACTATTTTCAGTGTGCCTCCACCTCCTTTGGTTTCACAACCTTCCTAAACAGCTCCATTGGCTACCAAATAAGAACACTCTCTGACTAAATAATGAGACTCTTTCTTTAAAAAAAAAAAACTAGTAAACAGGGCTGGAAATGGCTCAATGTGTAAAAACATGAACCCAAGAGGACTTAATTTCCCCTAAGTTGGTTTCCCTAGCACCTTCATAAATGTCTGGGCCACACATGCCTATTACCCCAGTCTTGTGGGAAGCAGAGACCAGAGAATCCCTGAGGGTAACTAGTCAGCTATTTTGACCAAAAACAGCAGCTCTGTGGCTGGATATATGACGTAGTGATTAAGACACTTGGCTGAAAAGCCTAAGGACTCATAATCAACTCTCCAGAACCCTTATAAGCCAGATGCACAAAGGTTAAGCAAGGGGAAAGTCGCCTATGCTTGCTAGGTGGTGTAAGCATCTAGAGTTCAACTGCAGTGGGTGAGGCCCAGGCTCACCAATTCTCTCTCTCTCACTGTCTCTCTAAAAAATAAAATTAGAAAATAAGGGCTGGAGAGATGGCTTAGTGGTTAAGTGCTTGCCTGTGAAGCCTAAGGACCCTGGTTCAATGCTTGATTCCCCAGGACCCATGTTAGCCAGATGCACAAGGGGGCACATGCATCTGGAGTTCATTTGCAGTGGCTGGAAGCCCTGGTGCTCCAATTCTCTCTCTCTCTATCACTCTTTCTCTCTCTGTGTCACTCTCAAATAAATAAATAAAAATGAACAAAAATAAAATTAAAAAAAGAAAAGAAAAAAATTTAAAAAGCACAGTACTTGGGAGGCAGAGGTAGGGGTATCACTGTGAGTTCGAGGCCACCCTGAGACTACATAGTGAGTTCCAAGTCAGCCTGGGCCAGAGTGAGACCCTACCTTGAAAAACAAAAACAAAAACAAACAACAAACAACAACAAAAAACCCAGCAGCTCTAGGATTAGTGATAGACTCAGTCTTAAGTAAAATTGTTGATGAGTAATAGAGGACAACACCCCATGCTCTCCTCTGGTCTTCACACACAGATACACAGTGGGTACACATCTCTACATGAGTGCATACATAATACACACACCGCCATCACATAGTACATACACAAACAAAGAGAATAAAGAAAGGGAAAGAAAACAGAAAATCATATCTATGATATTCTGGTCAATCTTCTCCATCTGCATTATGTTGACTTATAATTTTATGGCTATAGGTATCTACACCACTGGCAGAATAAAACAGAGAGTGAAGTGCTAGCCATGCTTATCCACTCTATTGAAAAAAGGTTAAAAAAATCCTATTAGGAACCCTTCAAATATTTTCATTTACTTGGCACTGGCCATCACCTAGTTATATTCCTCCTAATTGGAAGAAAACCTGGGAAAAAAATCATTCTAGCTTCTCCAGATTTCTGGTGTAGGCAGACAGGAATTGCAATAATCAGAAAGTAGTAAGGCAACCTATTCCTTTCTAGTCAGATAATGTTCTTCCAGTATGAATCCCACATATACAACCGACATCCAGAAGAAGTGTAACTCTTTTCCTGCCCTTTATTCTCTATGCCTAGAATATGCTCTGCATCTTCTCTCAGCTTTACCTGGAAAACTCTTGTCTAGCCCACTCAACTCACCATGTCCCTACAGTAAAGGGTTTCCATGGCATTTCCAGTTCTATTAAGTCTCCTAAAACTGCTGGTTGCAGCACTGTGCTTTCTTTTAACATTTAAATAATTTAGGCAATACATTTTCTTCCCAGTAGCAAAGTTCAAATTCCCTAAAGGTAAGGCTGATTTCTATCTTTTTTAAGTTAAAATAGATTTAACAAGTATATAAATTGTGTTTTTATCCAATTTAACCATATGAGCAATGGTATTGATTCCATTAATAATTTTGCATATCACCACTGTTTCCATTTTTGTTTTCATCACCCTTAAACTCACTGTACCTATTATGGGGGAACTCTCCATTTACTGTCTCTATTCACCTTTGATAACCTTTAAATCTTTCTGATTCTAGGAATTTGCTTGTCAAGATATTTCATGCACATGAAGCCACATAATGTTTAAACTTCAGTATCTGACTTATTTAACTTAGCTTAATATTTTCAAGGTTCATTAATGCTATAGCATCTTTCAGTTAATAATATTATTCTTATGATTAAGCATGTGCAGCTTCATGTTTGAGGAAGAGAGTAAGAAAAAAATGGAAAACTGTCCTCTCATCTCCTACTTGGATAGCCAAGATAGACGTGATCTGGACAATCAAGAATGAAGACGACAGATATTTTTACCCACCCACATCCTATAATATTAGTCACCCTTAACTGATGAGAGTCATTTCTTGACACTTTCTGACCAATGAATTGTTAGCAGAAGTGAAGTGTGAACTTGAAGGCAAAACTCAAAAGCACTAGCAACCATACTAGTACAATTCCCCATATAGGCCAAGTTGTATTTTCTCATAACTTTAAGGACACGTGATAATAACTGTATTTCTATCTGTCAACTCCACTGAAATTGGGTTACTCGCAATTCAGTGTTATCTTGAAATAATAAAACTTAGAAAAGTCCTTAAACTATCATGTCCATGGGCTGGAGAGATGACTTAGTGTTTAAGGCACTTGCCTGCGAAGACTAAGTACCCAGGTTCAATTCTCCAGTACCCAGGTAAGCCAGAGGCACAAGATGGTAAATACATGTGTAATTCGTATGCAGTGGATGGAGACCTGTGGTGAGCCCATTCTCTCTCACTCTTTTTTTTTTTCTCTCTCTCTCTCTCCTGACTTTTTTATATTATTTATCTTTTTCTTCCTTCTCTTCATGGGCACTGACCTGTAACTCCCAGTACCAGCAGGTGGCTATCATCCACAGTGAGCTTTTGTTCAGAGAGACCTATAAGTTTTCCTAATAGAATGACAGATTTCTGTCAGAGTACTTGATGACCCACCAAAGGTTAGTGGTAAGACCCTACTAATGAAGATACCATATGCAGTTGACAAGTAACATAGAGGAACATGGCTTGAAGCTGGAAAAATGTCAGTCCCCACAGTCAGAGTGTCTAGTGCCAGAAGGTGCTACGTGGGCGACTGGGGGAAAGTGACCAATATCTGTACAAGCAATTCATGGTCTAACCTACTTAACAGCAAATAACCTGTTGTGATGCTCACACAAGTGCAATAGTGGCACACAGCCATGGTGGGAAACCAACTGCTCTTTATTTGGCTAACTGATCCCCTCAGTGGAACAGGACCCATATCTGGGGCTGAGAAACAAGTCAGAACCATATCCAAACATGAGCCCGCTCTCTATTATCAAGCTACCACCAATCGTGGGCTACAAGAGGGCCTACGCCTATTAAATTCTCTATAAAAAAAATAAGGGTATCCCATTTGTCTGGTGCTAACTTTACTCTCCATTGGAGAATCTGTTTCTCTTTTTTCAGTTCAACTCAGATCCTGAGGAGAGAACCACCCCATCATACCTCAAAAGGGCCCCAGCTGAAACTATGAATAATTTTCTTGGTGAACCTGGTACCAGCACAAGGGTGAAGGAGATCAACATAGAGAACAACCAATGCCTACCAAATCAGACATGCAGAGACACAGAGGCTCCCAAGACCTCATCAGTGAAGCAGACCTAAAATGAACCTATCATGGCTCAGGGAAATTTTGTGGAAGAGGGGGCAGAAAGAATTTCAGAGCCTCATGTTGGGTCATGATATGCAGAGACATTTCCTCCTACCCATAACTCTGGGCTAACTCCACAATGCATGACCTTTGTACCTCTACAAGGAGGGGCCAGAGGGAGGAAGGAGTACAGGGAGGAGGCTAACAATGTTACCAACTTAACTGTATTCACTGAGTACAAAACTAATTAATAAAATAATAATAATAATAATAATAATAATAATGAAGGGACTAGATTAGTCGAAAGAAGGGGCTGAGTGTAAAGTAAACCCTAGAAAGTAATGGGGGAGTAATAATCAAAATTCATGACATAAATGTATAAAAACTGTCAATAAAAGCTTTTTTAAAAAATTCAAATGATTTTCTTCATATGTGCATAAAAAGTAAATCCTAACATTCATATGGAAGAACAAAAACCACAGAGTATTTACCGCTGTCCTGAGTTTTTAAAAAATAATACCAAAGGATCATGATAACTGATTTTAAAATGTATTACAGAGCCATAGTAGCAAACACAACATATTATTGTAATGAAACAGACATGCAGGCCAATGGAGTACACAACAGAACATAAAAGTCAACCACATAGTCAACCAAGGATATGTATGTAAGAGAGATGAACCCTTATTACAGCATTGGGGGGAATGAAATTACTGAGAGCACTATGGGAAATAGCATGGACTTCTTCAGAAAACTGAAAATAGAAACACAATAAGCCCCATTTTTATCACTCCCAGGAGTATAAATAGCAGAAATGGAGTCACCACACTTTGTAAAGATAACTGCAAAATCATATTTAAGTTAGAACTATTCACATCTGCCTAGCTATGAAACCTGCTTGCTGGTAAATGAATGATTAAAGAAAATATGGCATACATATTCTGTATATATACACATATATACATTATATATATATACATATATATATGCAAATATATGTTAGAAGCGATATTAAGTCATAAAACAGAATGGAGTCACATTATTTGCAGAAAAACAGGAAAGAACTAGAAGTCATCATGTTAAGCAAAATTAGCCAGACTGAAAAGGCAAATGTTGCAAATGTTTTACTTTTTCTCTCATATATAAAATCTGGAATTATAAAAAAGTCGACTTGAAAGCAATATAGACACCATTAGGGAAAGAGGTTTGTTACCAATGGTATAGAGGAGAAAAAGGAAATAGAAGAGAGTAGTCAAGGGTTATGTTCAAAGCACAATATATACATAAGTGTGCAAATCACTATGTAAAACTCTTAAGTGTATAATTACTATGCACTAATTATAATACAAAGAAATAAATAAGCATATCTCCACTATTTATTTATAAATAAAATGATTCATATTTGAGGACTTAAAAGCATATCCAAGTGGAACTGTGAAATAGCTAACTACAGCTAAAAGTAGTAGTTTTGCATGCAAAAATAACTACAGACAAGTTTATTTCTATACTTGCACTTAGATTATTATTATATTTTTTATTTGGGTTTTTTTTTATGTAGGTCTCACTCTAGTTCAGGCTGACCTGGAATTCACTATGTAGTCTCAGGGTGGCCTTGAACTCATGGCAATCCTAATACCTCTGCCTCCTAAGTGCTGGGTAAAAGGCAGAGCTACCATGCCCAGCTAGATTAGTAATTAAATTAATATTTTACATTTCACATGTATCCTTTTGCCCTTCCCTCCATACTCTTTTGGCTCATCTCTTTATATTCACTTATTTTTTATTAAGTATAAACCTTAATGTATGAATAAGTAGTGTGCTGGCCCCATTCCCTTTATGATAAAATCATACAAGCAAAGTCACATGTTGGCTCCTAACATGGAACAGCTTGAATTGTGTGTATGTGGCAGTAAGCATCAGTATTAACATGGAACTAGAATGAAGCATAGAAAAAGCGGATATAGGGAGGGAGGAGAGGAGATATTTGATAGGCAACTGTAGGGACAGAACACAGCAGGTGGAAGGGTTTTGGGGGATCAAGGAAGATAGGGAGGGGAAGGTACATATAAAACTAATGACAACATGACAATGTTGACTTCATGCTGATTAGTAGACATATAAACAATAATTACTCATTTGCATAATGCGTTACATTAATAAATTTTGTTTTCCTAATGAAATGGGGACCAGTAAACTGGTTCTTAGGACAAAACTCTGAAGCTATTATGCATGGTATGTTAGAATATTAAAATAGATGTTTTCTTCCTTTAGGTCAAATATTAAAGGAAAATGAGAGAAATGTCAACTTGAACAATATTGGGTTCATGGATGACAAGGTGAAAAATGACATCAATAAGAAGAGGGACAAGTAAGAAGAAAGGGTTCCACATTAAGGGGGTTGGGGAGGAATACAAAAGAAAAGTAATGAGAAGGCACTATAATCAAAATACATTATGTATGTATGTGAAAATTGTCAATAAAAATGAAGAAAAACACCAGACTTAAATTGTTTTAAACACTGACTACAAATTAACTATTTTTATTAGCCTCCACTAGTCATGGATCATGTCTGTTTCTTCTCTTCTTGCCCAGGCCCCATGCTGTCATTCTTACTTTCCCTTTCATTTATTCTTCAACTGTCTTTCCAGATGTTCCCCTATATTCCTGTTGACAATTAAATCTTTAAGTCTACCTTGAAGAAGAAAGGTTTCTATGGTACCAGTTCATTTTAGGCTTAGTTTTATGTTTATCCCCCCCCCCAACCTCCCTTTCCCTTCGCCCAAAACTTTCCATCCCTGTTATCTACAATTCAAGTTACCTATGGTATGGCAGCAGTTCAAGTTGATGCAGGTTAGGAACTGCAGATGAGTGAGAACATGTGGCATTTGTCTTTTTGTGATTGTGTGTTCACTGAGTATGACCTGTTCTAAGCCCATCCATTTTCCTACAATTTTCATTGTTTCATTTTTTTCTTACTACTGAGTAGCGTTCCATTGTGTATATGTGCCCCAACTTCATTATATACTCATACAATGATGGGCACCTAGGTTTATTCCAGTTCTTAGCTATTATGAATTGAGCAGCTATAAAGACAGTTGAGAGAATATCTCCGTAGTGAAGCATGCGGCACTTAGGGTAAGTGCCCAGTAGGGGAATAACTGGGTCTATACTCATCTCTATCAGGAATCTCCATAATCTCCATATTGATTTCCATAGTAGTTGTATACATTTGCATTCCCACCAACAGTGAATGAGGGTTCCTCTTTCCCCACATCCTCTCCACCATTTCTTTTAGATTGATTTTTTTTTTTTTTAATGATTGCCTTCCTTACTGGAATCAAGTGAAATAACATAGTTTTTAAAATTTCCATAAATTGGCTGTTAGGGATGTTGAACATATTGTTAAGTGTGTGTTAGCCATTTGTATTTCTTCCTCAGAGAACTCCCTATGCAGTTCTCTACCCCATTTTGTGGACTTAGGTTGTTTGATTTTTCATTGTTTAGTTTTTTGAGTTCTTTGTAGATTCTAGACATTAGGCTCCTATTAGTGATATAGCTGGCAAAAATTTTCTACCATTCTATATGTAATTTATTGGCTCTGCTTATGATGTGTTTGTGCAAAAGCTTTTTAGCTTCATGAAATCCCATTGCTTGAGTAATTGTTTTATTTCCTGGGCTACTGGGGTATTGTTCAGGAATTCCTTCCTCTGTCCTATGTTGTGGAGAGTGCCTCCTATTTTTAATTTTAGAAGTTGAAGATTTTTGGGTCTTATATTGAGATCGTTAGTCCGTTTGGAGTTGATTTTTGTGTATAGTGAGATGAGTGGGTCTAGTTTCATTTCTCTGTATATGGTTATCAATTTGTCCAGCACCATTTGCTTAGGAGGCTGTTTTTTCTTTCTCCAGTCTGTTATTAGCACCTTTGTCAAAGATTAATTAGCAGTAGTTCTTGAACTAAAGGCCAGGTCTTCAGTTCTGTTCCACTGGTCTAAATATATCAGTTTTTATGTCAGTACAATGATTTTGTTTGTTTTTTTGTTTTGCAATGGACCTGTAGTATAACTTTAACTTCAGATTGAGTATGGTAAGAGTTGTTTCATTTGGTGAGGATATATTTGTATATCTGAGGCCTGCTGCCATACATATGAATTTTATGATCTTTTTTTCTATCTCTGTGAAGTTGATGCTCAAATTTTTATTGGTATTGCATTAAATCTATTCATTGCTTTTAGTACAATTGCCATTTTCACAATAGTAATTATATCTATCCAGGAGCATGGGAGGTCTTTCCATCTTTTCAAGTCCTCCTCAATTTCTTTCTTGAGTATTTTTAGGTTTTCACTATATGAGTCTTTATTATCCTTGATTAGTGTTATTCCAAGATGTTTGATTTTTTTTGTATGTGTGGCTATTGAAAATGAGATAACCTTACTGATTTCTGTTTCTATATATTTGTCCTTTACATATAGAAAGGCTACTGATTATTGTGTGTTATTTTGTGTCTTGCCATATTGGTGAAGAAATTAATCATGTTTAGAACTTTTGAGGTGGAGACTTTTGAGTTACTTATGTATAGAATCATGCCATCTGCAAATAGGGCTAATTTGACTTCTTCCTTTCCAATTTATGTCCTTTTTATTTTTTTCTCATTCTTATTGATTGGACTAGAATTTCTAGTAATATGTTGAAGAGCAGTGGTAAGAATGGGCTCCCCTGTCTTGTTCCCAGTCTTAGTGAGAAATCCTTGAGTCTTCTCTGCTAAGTATTATTTGGGTTTTAGATACTTCATATATAGCTTTTATTGTGTTGTGATATGAACAATCTATGTGTATTCTCCCCAGTGTTTTGATCATGAAGTGATGTATTTTGTCAAAGATCTTCTCTGCATCTACTGAAATGATCATGTGGTTCTTGTGATTAGAATTATTTATGTGTTGTATTACTTTGACTGATTTCCATATGTTGAACCATCCCTGAATTGCTTGGATACATCCTGCTTAATCAAGGTTGATACTGCTTTAAAATAATAATATTATTATTATTATTATTATTATTATTATTACCAGGATGTTTCATATGGGTAGATTATGTGTTGGTACCCTCTTTTCCCTCATCCTTCCCCCATTCCATTGGGAATGCTCCTCAGTGGGGTTGCAGGTATCCCCCATGGGGTTATAGTTTATATATTGTGGGAGCAGTAGTTACTTTTTGGGGGAAGGAAATGCCTCTGGGCATGATGTCTCAACCTGTATCTCTTACACTCTTTCTGAACCCTCTTCTGCAAAATTCCCTGAGCCATGGCAGGTGAGTTTTAAGTCTACTTCAGGGATGACTCTTAGGAGCCTCTGGATCTCTACTTCGGTAGATGTTGAGTATCCTCAGGGACTATCTCCTACACCCTGGTACCAATTATCAGGAACAGCATGGAAGCAACACTCTTGCTCATCTCACCAATTCCTCTGTGGATTCAGTTATGGCCTGGATGAAGTGTAAGTGGTAGTTTACCTCCTCTGATCTCACTACTTTCTGAAAATGTCAGTAATGCTTTTGATGTATCATTGAATTTGGTTTGTGAGGATTTTGTTCAGAATCTTTGCATTTAAGTTTTTCATGGATAGAGGCCTATAGTTATTTTTTCTTGATGTATCTCAGTATGGTTTTGGTATTAGGCTGATACAAGCTTCATAAAAGTCATTGAGGAGGATTCCTTGTTCTCCAATTGTACAAAGTAATTTGAGAAAAACTGGTCTCAATTCTTCAATGAAGGGTTGGTAGAATTTAGCGAAGAAGCAATCTATTCCTGGACTTTTCTTTCTGGGGAGGGTATTGATCACCTTTTCAGTCTAGATGGATGTGTTAGGATTGCTTAGGAGATTAATCTGCTCTGCATTTACTTTAGGTAGGTGGTATATGCCTAGGAATTCATTCATTTCTTCCATATTATCCATTTTTGTTTAGTAATAGTTTTGGAAGTATATCCTGATGATTCTTCCAATTTCATTGATGTGTGTTGTGACCTCTCCCAATTCTTTTCTGATTTTGTTAATTTGAGACTTCTCCTTTTCTTCATTTTATTGAATTAGCCAAGTGTTTATAAATCATGTTCATTTTTTCAAAGAATTAACTCTTCCTTTCATCAATTTGCTTAATTTTTTTTCTTAGTTTCCAATTCATTACTTTCTACACTGATTTTGATTATTTATTTCTGTCTGGAGCTCTTTAGGTTGGATTCTTCTTATTTTCCTAATGTCTTTAGGTGGCTAGTTAGGTTATTAATTTGGGACCTCTTCATCATTGTTTTAGTGCTATGAATTTCCCCTTTAGGACTGCCTTCATTGTGTCCCATAAGTTTTGGTAAGTTTTGTTTTCATTATCATCCAATTCTAGAAAGTGTACAATTTCTTTTAATTTTTTTCCATAGGCTATTTATTGTTTAAAAGTGTGTTGTTCAGTCTTTAGGACCTATTGGAATTTCTGATGTGACTGTTGTTATTTCTAGACTTTCAAGAATTGTGATCTGATATGATGTAGAAAGTTATATCAATTTTCCTGGATTTATAGATGAATGCTTTGTGGCCTAACATATGATCTATTTTGGAGAAGGTTCTGTGAGATTTTAAGGAGAATGTGTATTCTGTAGAACTGGGGTGAAAAGTCCTGTAGGTGTCTGTTATGTCAAGTTGATCTATGGTGTTGCTGGATCTACTCTTTCTCTGTTGATTTTTTTGCTTGGATGATTTGTGCATTGATGATAGTGGTGTATTGAAGTCCCCAAGTATGATGGCATTGTTTATTTCTGTTTTGTTGTCAAGAAGATTTTATTTTACAAACTGTGGCACACCTGTGTCTGGTGCACATAGATTTATGGCTGTGATGTCCTTATGTTGGTTTGTTCTCTTGATGAGTAAGAAGTGGCCTACTTTGTCTTCTTTGATTACTTTTGGTTTGAAGTCTGATTTATCAGATATTAATATAGCAACACCTGTTTGTTTCCTGTTTCTATTTACTTGGAATATATTTTCAGCATCTCTTATGAGCAATACTTTTGCTGAGTATAGTAGTTTGTGTTTTCAAAAACTCTATATGATTTTTGTTTTATGTCATGTTATTTTGCATCTTGTCCATCACTGTTTTGAGGTATGATTTCAGTTTGAGGCCTGATTTTCTTGTTCTTTCCTGGAATACATTCTTTAGTTTGATCATGTCTTCATTAAGCTTAATCATCTGGTTATTGAGATTCTGTATTTGGTGATTCACATTCAATTCATTTATATCCCTTTTGGGACTTCTCTGGTTTTTTTCAATTAATTTAATCCTACTAACAAAAGCTGAGTTCTCTAAGGGACCATTTTGCTCAATTTAATTTATGCAATCATTGGTTTTTTAAACCTTTGCTTCTAGTTCAGCAATTGTTTGCATCAGGGTCACATAGCTTGTTGTGTGTTCATTTTGAGATTCAATTTCTGTTGCTTTCTCTGTGATTTAATTGGAGGCTTCTATTGTGGGACTAGGCATTCTTGGTGGACATCTCTCAGTTTTCTGACTTAAGATGTTAATTTTGGTGTTGTGGTCTACCCATCTCTGGGTAAAAGTATCATTTTATTAAAAAGAAAGCAAGTTTTTGTTCTTATAGGATTTTCAGTGATTGCTCTATTTTAAATGTGAACCAGATTGGAGCAGGATGTGGTTATAACTGCAGATCCACAGATTGTGGGGGCTGAAGTTTATCAAGGGTATCCGGGGAGCTGGGGTGTATAGAACTGGGACCTCAGTCCTACTCACTACACTTGGGTACACTCTTCAGCACAGGAAAACTGAGGGTTAGGGTACCAGGGTTTGGGAAACCAGGAGCTGGTAAGCTGGAGACCCAGGAGCAAAATGTCAGCTCCCACAGTGGTCCATTCACTATCTGGCTAAAGGGAACAGGGAGTTGGGGACCCAGAGGCTGGTCAATCAGGAAGCTGGAGAAAAAGGCCTGCTTTCAAAGCATGAATTCAGGGTCCAGGCTGCCCCAAGCCAGCGGAAAGGGTACTTGGGCCAGGGAACTGGCAGGTGCTGAACTATCAAGGAGTTTTAGCCTACTCACTCTGGAAGCACACACCCTCCTGCACAGGGGATCCAGGAGTTCCCAGCACAGACTTTTAAGGACTTCTCTCAGACTCTCACTATGATGTAAGATTTTGGAATGAAGAACCCCTTTCCAACTTAAAGTATTACTTCAATTTTTGCCTTATTGCCTTGGTGAGGAAATCATGCATTATTGTTAATTATACACATTTGCATTAGTTCTTTCTTCTTCCTCATTTCACTAATCTCCAAAATTGCAAGAGGTGGGCTTTTATTTTTCTTGTTGTTTTTTATCCTCCTGTTTTCTAAACTTAATCTAAGCTTTAATGTGGCCAGAGATACCTCGCCTGCTATGAGAAAATTCTAAGCAGGAGCCATGCAGACTTGCTTGCTTATGATGAAATTGAAAGTAAATCTGGAAAGTCTCTTTTCAAGATAACAGTTGGCCTTCTTTCTGAATTTCAAAGGCTGGAAACATCGTATGCTTTTGTCTTTCACTTTGAGTGCCTTCTAAGACATTTCCAACATGTACTCCCTATCCATGGCATTTCTCAGGCACAAACCCAAGGCATGGATGTCATACACCAAGAGAATGAAGGTCATGGTCCTCAAAGGGGAGGGGTAAGGGAATCACATTGAAATTTAAAACTATTATCTTTGGTAAAAGGGGGAGATTTTAATACACAGTATGTAATTTACTACTCACTCTTATAAGATTGAAATTTTCCATATTGTACATTTCTTGCTTATTATTTAAAACTATCTCCTCTCTCAAATCCCTCCTTAAAATTTCTCTGAAACCTTTCTTTTTTTTTTTTTTTTTGAAACCTTTCTTAAGAAGGGAGACCAAAGGTCTTTTTCTAAAAGACAAAAAGCAGGTTGAATTTAAATAAAAGACATAATAAGATACACCAAGCATATGGGAAGAAAAATTAATAAGCTCACCTCTTTCAAGTATCCCTTTCTATCAAGTTTTTATATTTTAACTCCTTGTTTTATTTTTATCACTAATATCAAAATATTCATAATTTTTAATGCTTTCCACTTTGAAATACATGAAATTCATTTCAACCTCTACTAATAATAGTTTAAATAAAATAACAGTGTCCCATTGAATTTGCTTCTTACTCAAGTGCAGATGATAGTACATTTACCAGACCTTCTTAAGAAATTTATGTGAATAAAGTTTGAGAGTGATCTAAGGCTATTTGGGAAACAATATGAAGTATAATAATTCACTTCTTTTAAGTGTTCATACTTCCTTGGCTTACTTTCTAAGTTACCATATTTGGATGCTTTGGGGGTCTTTGTTCACAGATATTTTATATAAGTATTCAAAATGAGTAGTTTGAGTTGTAAATGGATTTATTATATAGTTAATAACATGACAGCAGAAACTAAAGCAAACAAGTACAAAATTAAGAATTGCATAGTCTCTGCAATATTAATTTTATTGTAGACAAAATTATGTTTGTATAGAAATGTAATTTATATGACACTCAGATTTGTCCTTTTAATTTTTAATAAGCATTTTAGTTCAGAAGTAAATTTCTACACCACTTGTGTGGCTTATGGCAAAAATCTTAAGTAACTCTAAGCCTTCACAGCAGGTTATGCTGGTTCTGAATGTTACTAATTTTAAAGCATAAGAAGGCAAAGATGACTTTCAATTTTACATTTGCTAAATCACTGGGACTGGACATGCATTAGATCTTACTTTCCACAATAGAGAAATGTTAACAGCTTGTATAGTGTATTTTATGATACATATACTATGCTCTATTCCAGAGAGTTTTAAATAACTTGAAAACAGATAATATTCTTGCAATATCTTAATAAATTTAACAACATTATAATCATCCTAAAGAATGATGAATATTCCACATTGACTATGACACCTCCCATGTTCCATTGTAATCAAGTATCTGAAATTCTAAACCCATACATAACTTAAAGTCCTAATATAAACAGAGCTTGAAAATTTTCTTTATCTTCCTGTTGAAATACTGAACACTAGTTTGGATGGGAGTCAACGAAGCTAGCACAGATCTGCCAAGAACTTAAAAGTCTGATATTGGGGGCTGAGGAGATGGCTCACTGATTAATGGTATTGCTTGCAAAGGCTGCTGATATGGCTTGACTTCCCAGTACCCACATGAATTCAGTTGCACAAAGTGGAGCATGCATCTGTAGTTACTTTGAAGTAACAAGAAGCCTGGTGTATCAGACAGCTTCAGGTTCACTGAGATGAACTTCCAGACCAGGCACAGTGATGGAGGAAGAGATATTTATTGAAGCTTACAGATCCAGGGGAAGTTCCATCATGGCAGAAGAAACTGGCCTGCCTTCACAGGCCCAAGCAGACAGAGAAGTACAAGCCTAAAAGCCACAAAGCACAGCACAGTTCAGGAATTCCTGCTAGGCACCCTTTGCATATCTTTAGTTTGAAATCTTAAACCCACCACTACACCTTAAGATCCACACAATGACACTGCCTCCAGCCAGGTGGCTAGAGATGCAAACTACAAACAAATAAACAACTGAATATATTGGGGGCCATCTATTCTATTCAAACCACCACATTCCTCCCCTGGCCCCCAATAGATTTATAACCATCACACATTGTAAATTGTACTCAGTTGAATTTCAAAGGTCCCCACAGTCTTGACCAATTTAAGATATTAAGACCTGTAAAATCAAACAAGTTAAACACTTCTAACATATAAAGGCACAGAGTAAACATTTTCAACTGGTATAAAGCATACCAAGGAGAGACTAAAACAATGCAAACTCAACCACCATCAAACAAATATCAAACTTCTGCAGTTCAAGTCCAATACAACCAGAGACTGACATTCTCCAGATTTTCCAATTCCACCCCTCTAGCTGGGCAGAGTAGCCGGGGAACACTTCCATCCCAGGCCAACAGTGGGCTCCATGGTAGCCCTTGTACAGTCCTGGTATATACAAAACATCTCAAGGTCTTCATGCAAACCACGGTCCATCTTCCAAAGGCTCTTTCAGCCTATCAGGGCATCATGCTCTGCCTCATGCCACATCTCAGCAGCAGCTCCTGGAACCATGTGCAATTCATGACCACTCCTCACATTTTCCAAAGGCTCTTTCAGCCTATCAGGGCATCAGGCCCTACCTCATGCCACATCTCTGCCTCAGCTCCTGGAAGCATGAGCAATTGACAACCACTCCTCGCATTTTTCATGCTTCTGAAACCAATACCAGGTGTGCAGGACACAGCCATATTCTTAATTCACAGATGAAATAAATCATAACCTTGAAAAGCAGGTTCCTTCTCCAGTCAACTCTTTCCAAAAGTGTTTGCATTTCTATGATTGTGTTTCCTCAGGCATCCTTTCCATTGTTTTAATGTAAAGCAGTTGGAACATCTTCCTTAAAATTGCTAATGTGTTTGACAATAGCAGGTGCAGTAACCTAAAACCAGTCTCAGTGCCTGTAATTTTAACTTGCTTGAGGTTTTCCAGCTTAAAATCTTATATCTCTCAGTCCAATATCTCTAGCCAAGCACATCAGTCCATTACAAATTTAACCTTGATCAAACACTCTGGGCCTGGGCAGCAGGATGCAGCCAGCCCTTATACCAGTAGCCCAGTTCTAACAAAGTCCCCTGAAGTCTTTCCTTCCCCTTAGAAAGCTCATAAGCCAAGCCTTGAAGTTCAATGCTATCTGCACTTAGCATTCTCAGACTCTCATCAGAATAGTCCATAAAACTTGGCTTACCACTCCAGACGATATCTTCAGTTGCAAGCACCAAGTCCATGCCTATTCCTCCAAAACAAAGGTTCCACAAGATCAACATCCACATAGTAAGGTTCATTTCACCCCACTCCTGGTACCAAGTTCTGTATCAGACAGCTTCAGGTTCACTGAGATGAACTTCCAGACCAGGCACAGTGATGGAGGAAGGGATATTTATTGAAGCTTACAGATCCAGGGGAAGTTCCATCATGGCAGAAGAAACTGGCCTGCCTTCACAGGCCCAAGCAGACAGAGAAGTACAAGCCTAAAAGCCACACAGCACAGCACACTTCAGGAACTCCTGCTAGGTACACTTTGCATATCTTTAGTTTGAAATCTTAAACCCACCACCACACCATAAGATCCACACAATGACACTGCCTCCAGCCAGGTGGCTAGAGATGCAAACTACAAACAAATAAACAACTGAATATATTGGGGGCCATCTATTCTATTCAAACCACCACACCTGGAATTCCCATTCTCTTTTTCTTCTCTCTCTCTCTCTCTGTCTCTCTCTCTCTCTCTCTCTTTCTCTTTCTCTAATGCTCTCTCTCACATACATATGCACATATAAGTAAAATGTTTTTATTTTTAAATTTCTGATCCTCTTTACCTCACTTGTCACACACAATGCAGATGAAAGAATTGCATTGAATGCTCAAATTCAGACATCCTCTTGCACTGTACCTCATTCTGGGCCTATGTGGAAAGGAGTGTGGAACCCTTTCATAGGAACTTGGAGGGCTTTGTTTGGTTGGGTACAAATCCTTGAAGAATGTATTGGGGGCTACAATGCTGACTAAAATAAATATTAGAGACATTTATAAATATGTCTCTGAATTTTCTAACACAGTGTCTTTCTATTTACAATGTCCATGAAAGCATTCCTATTTTAAAAATATCAAATGACATAGTGAGTCATTGCTTTTTTGATCCATTCTTTTTTTATGATTTGGTGCATTCACACTGTACATTTCATAAATCATTTGAGGGGCAGTGGACTGTAACAAAACTATCCATTAAAAATTCCCTTAAAATCCAACAAAAACATATTTTGGTATGCTTTTGTTTGTTATTTTTATGTAGTATGTGATGAATTCATATGAAAAGATCTAAAATTATTATGAAGGTCTCTCTAGCTGCCCCAACATATATCTTCTCTGAAGTTCATCCTTCATATGTTTGTCCCCATTTGGTGTTACTGGTACTGTGGTCCATGTCTCATCTCCAGAATCCTGGATTTAGCACTTCCGCTGTGAATTCCCCTCCCTTAGATTACCTCATTCAGGTCTCTGCTCAAATGTCACCAAACCAGACAGATCTTCTCTGACCATATTGTCTTTCACTATCAGAGACAGTGTTTATTTTTCTTCATAACATTTTCACCTCCACTGCATTTCAGTAGCTTTTACTATACTTTATAAAATTTCTCCCACTTCCACTAAAATGTGAGTTTCATAATGACAGGGTCTTTGTTCTACTCATTATTGTATGCCTTGTGTACAAAGTGGGTGCTTCAAAATTACAATTTAATGAATGAGGGCCTATTGTCAAGGCACAGGTACCCTGGATCTGTGCACAGTGTTTGCTCTTTCATTCTCACATTTATATAAGTACTTGTTTGAATGTAAATATGACTGAATGCAAAATATTTAGGTAAGAATTATGAATGGAAATAGTAAAAAAATTTATGTTTTGAAAATGTTCATTAAATATAAACAATAAAAAGGAGACTGTCCTTATAAGCTTGGTTTTACTTATATTCTAATTTCTTTATGAGAAATTGTTGGATGAGGTCCAGGAGATTCTGCTTTGTACTGAGTGCTACATATTAGAAAAATATATTAAAGCCAATATCTATTGTAGCCTGTAAAGACTTTTTAATTTTAAAATAACTTCATTTAAAAATGCATCAGTCAAGGAAATTCTGAATTCTTTCAAAAGCTTTGAAATATTTTCTGTCCTAGGAAGGTGTAGAAATAAGCAGTGGTGTCTGGAAAGAATCTCACCCCTACTGGTGTGTGGACAGCATGAGAAGGGATGATGGGTGGAGGTGGGGGCTATGCTTACCAACAGGCAGTTGGCCTGGCAAAAACAGTGATGTCAATAATACAACACAAGGACACTCAGAAACCTTTATATTTCTAAGGCTGTGCCCTTCCTCCCTATTCTCACTTCTAACCAGATGAAAACTTAAATCATTTACAAGTTAACATCTCAGACAACCAGAACAGTCTGTTCTCACTGAAGAGAACATGAATACTCAGACTATTTCCAACAATTGCCAATGCTTCCTTGCAAAATGTTTTATCCACTTCTGTGGTGGTTTATAAAAGCTGCTACAAAATTGTCTTGCTGGGACATTTATTTGTGGTTTGTTTTTTACAGGGTGTCACTGAATACTTTGTGATGATCATTAGATATGTTTTAAAGGATATGTTCAAGTAGGTTATCATTGGCTGCTCTTTATTTTTAAGTATTCTTATATTTGTCAGTACAAGGTTATTCATAAAATGCAAATACCTCAATGAGATGGATTTCTTATACTTAGCAGAAAATATTCTGTACAGAGTGCTGTTCAAGTGAGCAGATCCAAATAGTAAACAGGGACTTACATAATGAATTTCAGATATTAGCAATAATATTTCAGTCTTATATCTTAAGTATGAAAGTCACAGTATCTCAATGAGGAAACTTGAAAAGTTGAAAAAAATGTCCGAAATATTTCCAGGTTAAAATATTTTTGTTAGTACCCTGGTGTTTATTCCACAAAAAATTACCTGATGCAATTTATCTGTTTATCAGCATCTGTATATATGTATAATTTCATACATGTTAATAGTGATATAATATCACAATATACAAAATCTTTATGTTTCCACAAAGTATTTAATATTTAACCTGATATTTTACTCTTAAAATCATATAATATTGAGATGTACTTCATAGTCCCATTATAGGATAGTTACATTGATTTTAGAACCATGCTATTACAAATAATTCAATGATTAATATCTATGACCTGCATTTTTTCCTGCATGTTAGACTAATACTTTTGGAAAGAGCCACAGATAAATATTATTGGGTTACAAATTAGAAGTATTTTAATAAAGGGCTGGAGAGATGGATTAGCAGTTAAGGCATTTGCCTGCTAAGCATAAGGACCTAGTTTCAGTTCCCCAGTACCCACGTAAGACAAATGCAGAAAGTGGTTCATGCAACTGGAGTTTGTTTGCACTGGCTGGAGACTCATGTGTGCCCACTTTCTCTCTCTCTATGTGTGTCTCTTTCTCTCTCTCAAATAAATAATTATAATGAAATAAATTAAAAAATAAATATTTAATAAGCCTTATAAACTATTCCTAAATAGCTTTCAGAAATGTGACATGAGCAGTGTTTACATAAAGGTTCATGATGTTTTATCATGCTGACTTTTTCGATACTAAGCAAATTGATAAGGACAAACATCTTAAAACCATATATAGGATGGTTTTCAAGGTAGGGGGACCCTCTCCCTTGGCCTCCCAATTGCTGGAATTAAAGGTATGATCCATCACACCTGGCTTTTTATTTGTGTGTTTATTTATTTGGAAGGACAGAGAGGATAGGATGGATACAGCAGGGCCTCTTGCTGCTGTAAACTCCAGAATCTTGCACCACTTTGGCTTTGCATGGGTCTAGGCATCGATCCCGAGGCCATGAATCATTGCAAGCAAGACCTTTGACAGCTGAGCCATCTCCCCAGCGCAATAAAAATATTTTCATATACTTGTTTTATAGTTGTTTGTGTGTGTGAACTTGTGTAGGATGCCTCCTATTCATATTACTACAACTTTTCATTGACTACATTGTGTACATATGCCTATTTTGTTGGATTTCCACATTGAACACATATAAAGTAATTTACATTAAATATATAGAAGGCATGAATGGAGATATAGTTCAGTTAATTGCATCTTTCCTGGAATGCACAAATCTCTGGGTTCAGTACTCAGCATAGCATTACAGATTACAGGTCTGTAATCTCAACACTTGAAGGTTGGGGTAGGAAAAACAAATGTTCAAGGTCATCACTGACCATCTAGGTCCTATGAGGCCATCTGGGCTACATGATACCCTGTGCGAAAAAACAAATAAACGACATATGCAATGTAATTTTTGTAATCTCTTCCTATCTAATATTTGCTCAGTAATTCCTCAGATAAAGTTTCTTCTTTATTTTGTTGAGGTAAGGTCTTCCCATATATCTCATACTGGCTTCCAATTTGCAATCCACCTGTCTCAGCTTCCTAAGTGCTGGTACTACATGTATATAGAATCATACCCACCCACCATTTTTACAGCTTTGTTATTATTTTATCCAAATAACTTTGACATGTTTATAAATGAAAATATTTTTATTAGTAATTTATCATTTAATGTAGAAATGTCAAATTTTTCAAAATGTTCATTTTCTAATTTCTTGCAATAAAACACAATTTAAGCTGGGCATGGTAGCACATGCCTTAAATACTGGCATTTACTTACAAGACAGAGGTAAAGGATTGTTATGAGTTTGAGGCCAACCTGAGATTACATAGTGAATTCAAGGTCTGTCTGTGCTAGGGGAAGACCTTACCTCAAAATTTCAAAAGACCAAAAACAAAATGGGGTGGAGGGAATTTAACTTTAAATGTGCTTAGTTTTGTTAATTAGTATAGTTATATGAATTGATACATTTTAAAATGATACTATGAATCCATGTTTCCAATGCAACTCCATTTTCTGTAAGTTTTACCTTCTTCTATTGTTAGATATTAAGAATTTATAAGCTAGCTGGGGAGATAGCTTGATGGAAATTTTGCTTGCCATGCAACTCTGAGTACCTGAGTTTGGATTTCCATACTCTACGTGAAATCTGAATGCTGTGGTGGGTTTGTTTAATACTAGTGTGTGTATGGCTAGATATGAGAGGGAGAAGGAGAATTTTCCGGAAGCAAACTTTGTCTTCTGACTTCCTGGTGTGCATTCTCCACCAACACTAAACAAAGTAGATGAATTAATAAAACTATTTTTAAAGAAGCTTATATGTGTCTCATCTATCTGTTCTATCTTTGGCTTAATTAATTTTCTAAGTAATAAAATTTACCTATTTGATAATTAAATTTTATCAAGCTTAATCTCCTCTACTTGTACTCTTTTTCAGAATTTTCTTTTATGAAGTCCAAAATTATATGTCAGGTAAAATTTAGAATCTTTAAATCATATGTTTTACAGCTTAAGAAATGCATCAATTCCCTAGTCCTGGTAACCCTGCTGCTGGCTTTGGGTCAGATGAACCCTGCAGGCTGATGCAGGCCCCTTGCTCTCCATACCTGTTGAATGGCCCTTGGGTCCCCAACTCCCAGATCTCCTGCTCCAGAGGGTGCACCAGAAAAAATGGGTAAACCACAATGCAAAAAAGCCTACAAAAGTCAGAGAAAAATGAGAGATCTCCACCGAGAATGCCTAGTCCCACAATGGAAGATTCCAATGAAATCAGAAATTGAAACCCAAAATGAACACACAAAAAGAAATGTGACCCTGTTCCAAAGAATTGCTGAACTGGAAGCAAAGGATTTAAAAACTAAAAATTGCATAAACAAAATTGAGCAGAATTCTCTCTTAGAGAACATAGCTTTTGTCATTAGGTTTAACTTAACTGAAGAAAGCCAGAGAGGCCTCAAAAGAGATATAAATGAATTGAAGGTGACTCAAAAAATACAGGATCTCAATAACCAGCTGATTATGCTTAATGAAGACATGATCAAATGCAAGAATGAATTCCAGGAAGCATCAGGAAAATCAGACCTCAAACACAAACCATACCTCAAAAAAGAGATGGACATGATGCAGTATAACACAACAGAAACTAAAAATAAAACAAAAATTTAAAAAACCTCTCTAGAACCTCTCACAAACAGAGTTACTCATGTGGAAGACAGGATCTCTGAGCTGGAAGATAAGACAGATGAAATTGGCTGGGAGTCCAAAACTAAGCTAAGTTCAAAAAAATCATGTGAACAGATCTATGAGGGAACTCTGGAATACCCTAAAATGACAAAATATCCAGATCATGGGTATACCAGAAGGAGAAGAAATCCAGGCCAGAGGTATAAACAACATGTTTAACAAAACTTTGGAAAGAATGGGCATAGATGATTTATATCACAACACAATAAAAGCTATATATAAAGTACCTAAAGCCCAAATAATACTTAATGGGGAATGACTCAAGAGTTCCCATTGAGCTCAAGAACAAGACATAGATATCCATTATCACCACTGCTCTTTAACATAGTAGTAGATATCCTAGACCAAGCTAAAATACAGGAGAAAGAAATAAAAGGATACAAATTGGAATGGATGAAGTCAAATTAGCCTTATTTGCAGATGACATGATCCTATACATAAGTGACTTGAAAGTCTCCACCTCAATTCTTCTAAAGGTGATAAATTCCTTCAGCAATGTGTCAGGATTCAAAATCCATGCACAAAAATCATTGGATTTTCTATATGAAAAGGCCTAATAAACAAAGAATGAAATTAGTGAAAGTGTTCCATTTTCAATAACCACAAAACTTAAATATCTTGAAATAACACTAACCAAGGATGTGAAAGACCTCCCATGCTCCTTGATAGGTAGAATTAATATTGTGAAAATGGCTATTATGCCAAAAGCAATATACAGACTTAATGAAATGCCAATAAAAATTCTAGTACCATTTTTCAGAGATAGAAAAAATGACCACAAAATTAACATGGACTGGCAACAGGCCTCAGATACATAAATACATCCTCATTAAAATAAACACTTCTGATGGCATCATCATACCCAATATAACCTGTACTACAAAGGCATAGTGACAAAAACAGCATGGTACTGGTATAAAAACACAAACATAAATCAATGGAACAGAATTGAAAATCTGCCTCTTAGGTCAAGTTGCTGTAGTTAACTCATCTTATACAAATGTGTCATAAACATGGCCTGGAAAAATGACACCCTTTTCAACAAATGGTGCTGGATAAGTTGGATAACCACGCGTATAAAAATGAAACTAGTTTCACTCATCTCACTATACACAGAAATCAACTCCAAATGTATTAAAGCACTCAATTTAAGACCTGAACCTCTTCAACAACTCAAAGAAAAATTAGGATATAGGAGATATCTATGATATGGGAGAGGGGAAGGTTTTCCTGAACAAAACCATAACAGCCCATGAAATTAAACAATCACTCAACCAATGGGATCTGATGAAGCTAAAAAGCTTTTGCCCAGACTAACAAACCATAAGCAGAGTCAATAGATTACCCACAGAATGGGATGAAATTTTTGCCAGCTGTACCACTAATAGAGACCTAGTACCTAGAAACTACTATGAACTCAAAATACTAAACAATAAAAAAAAAATCAAACAACCTAGTCAAAAAGTGGGGTAGAGAACTGAATAGGGAGTTTTCAGAGGAAGAAATACAAATTGCTAACACACACTTAAGAAAATATTCAACATCCCTAACCACCAGGGAAACGCAAGTTAAAACAAATATGAGATTCCACCTTACTCCAGTATGGATGGCAATCATTAAAATATCAAATAAAAACAATACTTGGCAAAAGATGGGTATGGGCAAAGAGGAACCCTCATTCACTGTTTATGGGAATGCAAACTTGTACAATCATGATGGAAAGCAATGTGTAGATTCCTGAAAGAGATGTATATAGAACTACCAGTCAGATCCAATTATTCCCTTTCTTGGCAGTCACCCTAACTGCTCTATACTTAACTACACAGATATTTGCTCAACTATGTTTATAGCTGCACACACAATTCATAATAACTAAGAACTAGAATCAACCCAAGGGCCCATCACTGGAGGAATGAATAACAAAGTTGTGGTACATATACACAATGGAATTCTACTCAGCAATAAGAAAAAACAATACAATGAAATTTGTATAAAGCGGATGGACTTAGAACAAATCATACTCAGCAAACACACACCATCATAGAGAGACAAATGCCACATATTCTCACTCATTTGTGGTTCCTAACTTTCATCAGCTTGAGTTGCTGGAAAATCAGATAGGTAACTCAAGGCCCAGTCAATAAAGATGGAAGGGAAGAGGGAAAGGTGGGGGGGAGTGTTGGAGGAATAAACACAACACTAAACCCAAAATGAACTGGTACCGTAGAAAGCTTTAAACTTTAATCCTCAACAAGGAGTATAGGGGAGTACTTGAAAAAAAGGGCCCTGGAGATTGTGGGATGATGCTTAACCTTAAATAACTTTGGCTCTGACCTGTAATTCAGAGTACCAGAAATAGGTACTACCCACTTTGAGCTGTTGATCAGAGGTTCCCAAAACAAGACAGGCTTCTATCATAGCACTTGCTTACCTTCCTGAGGTAAAAGGAATCTGGATGAGAGTCAGTCCCCAGACAGTTAGTACAACTAGTGCTGGAAAGCACTACATGAGCTACTGGGGAAAGTGTCCAGCTATGGTGTAAGCAAGCAGGGGTCCGAGCTATTCAGAAACAACCAGCCTAACAAGAAGCACACAGACATGCAATGGTGACACACAGCCTTATTTGGTAACCAATGGCTTTCTGATCAGCTGAGATCCACTCAGTGGAAAGGAACCCATATTTGGAACTGGGGTCCAGGTTAGGTTCCTATGGAACAATGATTATGCTCTCCAATGTCAAGCTCCCACTAGTCTTTGGCTGTAAGCGGGACTACATCCATCAAACTCTCCCTAAGTTAATAACGCTTATCCAACATAGCCTATGTTGACTTTACCCTCCTGTTGGAGAATCTGTTTTTCTTGTTCACAAGATAGTAAGACCCAGGGAGATAAACCACCCCTGGCATCTCATCCAAGGCTCAGGAGAAACCAAAGAGGAAGTGAGGAGACCAGCAAGAGTGCTGCTTCCATGGTGAGCCTGACAAGCAGTACCATAGAGAAGGCCACAGACCCTGAGGATACTCAACCCACACCAAAGCAAAAATTTAGAGGCTCCTAAGAGCTCATCACAGAAGTAGAATTAAAAGAAACCCAACAAGGCTCAGGGAATTTGGAGGAAGAGGGTGAGGAAAGATTTTAAGTCACAGGTTGGGATGTCATGCCCACAGGCACTGCCTCTCCCCCCCTCCCCCCCACCCCCCCCCCGCCAAGAATTTAGTGCTGCTGCCACAATGCATAAATGGCAACACCATGGGGAATAGCAGAAACCCCACTGAGGAGGGCCTCCTGCAGTACAGTGGCAGGGAGGAAGAAAAAGATGATACTAACACATGATGCATCCACACAAAACATGTTCTTAAAAATAATTTTAAACCCTTACAGGGAACACCTGAACCACAAGACACTGGAGAGGGTAGGATCAAGACTAACCTTAATCTTCTACATCTTCCCTCTCTCCCTCTCCCTCCTCTCCCTCTCCCTCTCTCTCTCTCTCTTCTCTCTAACTCTTGTATATTAGTTATCTTTTTCCTCATTTTCTTAGTGGGCACTGACCTGTAACTCCCAGTACCAGCATGGGGCTATCATCCACAATGGGCTTTTGATCAGAGAGACCAACAAGGTTTCCTAAAAGACAGACAGATTTCTGTCAGAGTACTTGATGACCCACCAAAGGTTAGTGGTAAGACCCTACTTCTGAAGACACATTATGTGGTTGACATGCAAAATAGAATGGCATGGCTGGAAGTTGGAAGAGAGTCAGTCCCCAGATAGTCAGTGCGTCTAGTGCCAGAAGGTGCTACATGGGCGACTGGGGGAAAATGACCAATATCTGTCCAAGCAACTCATGGTCTAACCTACTTAGCAGCAAATAACTTGTTGTGATGCCCACACAAGTGCAATAGTGGCACACAGCCATGGTGGGGAACCAACTGCTCTTAATTTGGCTAACTGATCTCCTCAGTGGTATGGGACCCATAGCTGGAGCTGGGAAACAAGTCAGAACCATATCCAAACATAAGCCCACTCACCAATATCAAGCTACCATCAATCATGGGCTACAAGAGGGCCTACACCTATTAAATTCTCTATAAAAAAAGTAAGGGTTATCTCTTTTGTCCTGGTGCTAACTTACTCTCCGTTGGAGAATCTGCTTCTCTTTTTCAGATAGATGTAGATCCCAAGGAGAGAGCCACCCCATCATACCTCAAAAGGGCCCCAGCTGAAACTAAGAAAAATTGGAGAAACAAGCAAGGGGGCTGTTTTCCTGATGAACCGGACACCAGCACAAGGGGGAAGGAGATCAGCACAGAGAAAAATCAACTCCTACCAAATCAGAGAGCCAGAGCCTCAGAGGCCCCCAACACCTCATCACTGAAGCAGACCAAAAATGAACCCAACATGGCTCAGGGAAATTTTGCGGAAGAGGGGCGGAAAGAATGTCAGAGCCACATGTTGGGTCATGATATGCAGAGACATTTATCTTACCCATAACTGTGGGCTAAGTCCATAATGCATGACCCATATACCTCAACAACGAGGGGCCAAGGGGAGGGAGTAGGTAACAGATGAGCCTAATAATGGTACCAAACTGACTGTATTTGCTGAGTACAAAACTAATAAAGAAAAAAAGAAGAAATAAAATAAAAAAATTTTAAATAAATAAATAAATAAATCCTAGGTTGGAGAGATGGCTTAGCAGTTAAGGCACTTCCTGCAAAGCCTAAGTACCCTGGTTTGATTCCCCAGTACCCATGTAAGTCAGGTGCACCAGGTAACACATATGTCTGGGGTTTGTTTGCAGTGGCAGGAGGCCGTGGCACACTTTCTTTCTCCCCGCCCTCCTTTCTCTCTGGCTCTCATAAATAAATAAATAAATAAATAAATAAATAAATAAATAAAAATTTTAAAACAATGAAAAAAGAAATGAATACTATTCTTGTGTGGAGATAATTGCAAACATTAAACAGGAATGTGTCCTGTTATTTATTATGTTATTGTTTGTTTTTAGTATGAAAAACATATATAATATGTTAAAATAAATATGTTAAAATATATTATTCTTGTTCAACAGAGCAGTCAGAATATTGATGCCTTTAAATAATAATCAAAGATACATAAATGCACTCATCAGTCTTAGGAAATTGATAACTGCCATTATTTTTCAAGCTCTCTGTCCTCTTTCCTAAGCCTCTCCCTCTTCCTAAAATTAGACACAAACATACTCACACTTCTCTCTTAATTCCTTATGTCTTCACAATAGTTTAGTTTGAAATTTAAAGCAATATATTTGAATTTTGACTGTTTTTAAACTAAAGGTGAAGTTTCTTGATTCTTTTTCTTTTAACTGAATCATAAATTTAAGCAAGTAGTTTCCATTATTTTAAAAAGAAACTTAATGTTATCTACTTTTCATAGGTTTCTTTTCTTTTTTTTTCTTTTTCTAAATTTTTTTTGTTTATTTTTATTTATTTATTTGACAGCAACAGACAGAGAGAGGAAGAGGCAGATAGATAGATAGAGAGAGAGAGCGAGAGAGAGAGAGAGAATGGCGGCAACAGGGCCTCCAGCCACTGCAAAGGAATTCCAGACCTGTGTGGTCCCTTGTGCATCTGGCTAACATGGGTCCTGGAGAATCGAGCCTTGAACCGGGGTCCTTAGGCTTCACAGGCAAGCACTTAACCACTAAGTCATCTCTCCAGCCCATCTTTTCTTTTCTTTTCTTTTTTTTTTTTAATCCAGGACCTCAGGCATACTGGACAAGTACTCTACCACTGAGCTGTATCCCTGGGCCCTATTCTTTATCTTATATTGTAATTGCTACCTTACACAAAACTAAAACAACCATTTCCTGTTTTAGCTAAAAGCAATGTTCTTCCAAACTTTCATTTGATTGTAGATTTTTATTTCCCTTGAATAATTATTTCAAACTACTAGTTGCTTTTATCTGTTATCCAAACTGTTAAAATTCTGTCAGGTAATACATGTATACAATAAAAGCACATGAAGTGTGAAATTCATAATGAAAAGTAGTTGTTAATAAGAAAGACTATACTATTGCCAGTTACTTAATTTTTTTCTGTCTTGTAGATTTTTATCCTTTTTGAAAACGTGTGTGTGTGTGTGTGTGTCTGTGTTTTGCCTTCTTTAAGTATCATCAAATATTTGGTAGTGATGCATTTTGATTTCATTCTCATTTTCCTTTCTGCATGTTATATAACTATTTTCTTTGTGGTTAACAGTTAAGAATCTACTTTAAGCTAATAAGCACTTAAATTCAATTATATGCAAAAAACTGTTTTCTGCACTCATTATAAGTGTCAAATATTAATTCTCATGTATTTTGTATCCACCAACATGTTTTATAGATTTTTGCATGTTTTTGCTGCATGTCTGTAACTCAGGGCCTCACACATGATAGGCAAGCACTCTCCCACTTATACCCATAGGCCACAAATATTTATATTGTTTTCTTACCTTGGAATCAGAACCAGAAGTGATTTATGTACTACCATTACAGTATTATAGTATCAAATGTTTATATATTTAACTTTACAAGGGAAATTCATTTTTTATGTCCCTTTGTATTGTTGTGTAGTTTCTTTTTGTTTCATCTGGAAGAACTCCCTACTTTTTAGCATTTCCTCTAAGGGAGGTTCATTGGTGATGAATTCCTTCAGATTTAGCTAATTTTTTTATATAAATTTCTCCATTGTTTTGAGAAGCAGTTTGATTGAATAAAGCATTTTATGTATCAGAAATGTTATTTCTTTCAGCACTTTGAATTTATCTACCACATGCAATGCTCACACAAAGGAGGTCTCACTATGTACAAGGAGCCATTAATGACATTTTTAATTCAGTTATCCTCTTCAGCTCCAAAACTTTCATTTGTCTCTCCATATTTATTTGTTGATGTTCTCATTTTGTTTATTCATAGTCTGTTCAACTTACTGAGCATTTTCCAAAGCTTACTTTGTCTTTATAATTCATACATTTTCAAGTGTTCTTAGGATCATTTTCTGGAGATTAATTTTGTTTCCTTGCTTTGACCATCTTGCCCTGTTTCTTTGTGTATTATGTAAGTGTACTGGGATCTAAACATCTTAAGAAATAGTAGTCCACCTTCACCATTGAATCTAGCTGGAAATCAGGAGCCAAACGAACCTGCCATGTGGACATGGATTCTCATCCAAGTCTTAGTTGGAGGAATCCTGAGGTCATAACATACAAGTGTACATGCAGTACTGAGGTTCTCTGTAACTACCGTAAGCTGCCTACAACTCTTTCACTTACAGCAGCTTCTGGGACTTCAGAGCATGGTACTCAGCACTCAGCAGACACTACTTTAGGATGCTTGACTTTCATGTGGCAACTTGAATAAGTTGGAGATTTGGACACAAGTCATACTTTTCTCCCCTTTCCATCAGGAAGTCTGATTGAGTTGATCCTCATTGACTACATTTGTAAAAGTGTCCAGGAACTTTTATTTCTTCATCATTGGTTATAGAAAATTCCATCAAAAGGGGAAATGGAGAGAAAAAAAAAAACTACGTAGAAATACCTGTAAGAAATTACCTCATAAGCCAGTTAGTTTCTGCTTCTGGTGGCCTTTTATCATCTTGGGACAGGTCAGTGTTTCTGCTGCCCAAATGGATTCTTTCTTCATCTTAAATCCTCTCCATGCAGGCAACCTTTTCTCTTAGAACATGCTCTCAGTAGGCTTTCATTTCACTTCCCTTCTAGAGAGTTTGACATCTCTTGTCCACTCATGCCCCCACATTATCTTAGTCTCCAGAATGCATTTATTTCTTTACATTTAGTTTATTGTATTTGTGAGACAGGGTTAAAAAGTGTTTGATCTTTGTGCTCCTCCCCAAATTCACTATGTGAGAACAAGGATATCCAGAGTGGCTACTTGAATAGTCTGAAGGAGTTTGTTTCTCAAATGTTCCCATTATGTTCAATAGAATCTATTAAAATCTTTACAGGTCTGTCATATTTGTAAGCTAACCTACTCAGCAGTCTAGTGAGTGAATGTGTTGCTCTTTCTACAGGGTTTTTACCTTTGTGATTAGGGACACAGGTAGTTAATGTGCCAAATTCTTGACCAACAGAAAATATAGGATAGTAGATTTTTGGCATCTTAATTTTCAACCAATGTCATGCAATGAGAGCTACCCAATACCATTAGTAAGATTATCATAGTATAACAATTTTGAGAGTGTCTGGTAATATTTGGAACAGGATTTAGCATAGACAAATAATATTAAAACATATATCCCTAAAGGGAAGCTTAGAATTATTTGTATAATTAAAACATAAAAATTAAACATAATTTAAATAGAATGTTTACCAAATATTTGTCAAATAGTCTACCAGATATTCTCTTTGTTTTTCAACATTAGCAAAACAGTATAAATGCCTTTGAATATGTTCTAGAAAGTATAACTGGGCATAAACTACTCAGAAGACATTCTTGGAAATAAACAATCTTAAGTGTCCATTGCAACCTGTTATTTAATAACACTATATTTAATAGTGTAGTATTTAATAGTAAGAATTTCTCAGTAAGAAATTAGACTGTTATTCTTCTTTAGGAAAAAAAAAGAGATTTGTAGTGTTTTAGTGTTTAAAAGCAATGTTTGAAATAAGTAGTTAAGTTCCTGTTCAGAAATTACCAGATATTTTTTCGTGCTTTACAACTTTAATAAGACGAATTATTTCATGAAGCACAAATACCCAAAGTTTGATTTCATCTTTTGCAGGGTTTAGAAAACAATCAAATCTAACTGTAAAAATGTGCCCTCCAACAAAAATACAGCTATATAAAAGCATCATGGTTTCTATAGCTCATCAAATTTTGCTTTCAAGTTTATATGACTGAAAAAAATTAATAATTGATACTGAACATGTTCATCCAAGCTGGCAATTTGATTTATAAATGAAAGTTATCACATGAGGTCAAACTGGGAGATAAAATGAGTTAATTTTTGCCATAAATCATTGTAAAATAAACAAGTCTGAATAAAACCCAATTTTCACAGCTTCTATTCTGCATGTATTCCAAAATTGTGGAATACATTCTGAATTCTCTTGTACCACAGTTTGTACAAAATAGCCATAAAATGATTTGACAGACTTATAGAGAACCTCACTGCCCTTTTAGGCAAAACCTTTGTGATAAATATTTAACCTGCCATTCCTGAAAAGCTACCCTGATATCAATCTCGATGACTAAAATGGTAAAATGTGAGTTGTTAATTTGACTCAAATTAGGCCAATCAACTTTTATCTATGATGACTTCTTTTTAACTTGTTAGCATATATGTGATAAGATAATGGTGGTAGGTAAAATATTGAGTGGGCCCTGGGTTCACAAAAGGCAGTTTTAAGCTGAAAATGGACAAGAAGTTGCTAAGCATCTTCTGATGCAAAAAGAACAAAAACAAAAACAAACAAAAACAAAAACAAAAGAATAGGACAGAAACAGAGTCCATCTGCTAATCCCAAACCACTGGCTTATATGTGTATACACCCTTCCTGTAGTGACCTTCTAAAGACTGAGTACATTCCCACATAATGGGAATCATCTATACAGTGGTATTTCCACCTATGGGCATTCTCCTAACAAAAATTTTCATTCAATTACTTATGTTGGTCATTTCCTTACACTTCTTCCTCAGAATTCATTTTCCCACCTGTCTGCTAAACATACAGAGAATACAGTAGTGGGACTTTTGATTTCTTATTTATCTATCCCCATCTACCCCATAGGTCCCTCTCAAGTTTAATTGGTGAGGTTTACAGTAAGAACTAGTTCCTCATTAGTCCTGTAGGAGGAGTGGGGCTATGTTTGGGCTTAACATTTCTTTGTCTACAAAGGACTCATAGTTGTAGTAATGAGTAGGAGATCAAAAATGTGAAAAAGAAAGCTCAATAGACATTAGATAAGATGCCTAGAATATAAAACAAGAGTAAGCAGCTACTAGAATAAGTTTCAGTATTTAGTAGCATCTGGGAACCATGTTCAATCCACAGACTGTGTGGTCTATATAGAATGAATAATTTACACAGTATTCACTGATATGCTTTTAGCAATTACTCCAGCCCAATCAGTTCTATTCCTTTGGTTATTCTTGTAGCAGTTACTTTTTCATTGTGGGGACAAAACACCACCCCAAAATCATCTCTTGGGAAGAAAGGGTTTATTTTTGCTTACAACCTCAAGGGGGGCAGTTTCATCAAGGCAAAGAAAGCATGGCGGAATAGGCAGCAGGGGAATCATATCTTGTCACAACAGCACAGAGAAAATTGGTACCAAGAAGTGAGGCTATTACTGCAGAGAACTTGTCCATGTGTTTTTATTTCATTTTTTTTAAATCTCTGTAACTAGTTTAAGGTAGGAATATAGAAGGATTTGGAACTTTAGAGACGTTTTTTAGTGCTGTAAGCAGACCCTGATGGGCTGTTCTGGAGAGAGTTTGACAGATCTAAATGCAGAGAAAAGTGTGGACTATGGAGGTTTGGGTATGAGACTACAAAGGGTCTAAAACATTTTGGTCATCACTGGGATAGAAGCAATTTGAGTGATATTCTGGTGGATAAACTGGATAGCAAATATTCTATCATTGGGATAAGTTGAATTTAAAAGTAGTGGACTTGTGTGTTTGGTGGAAGAAAATATATAGCACAAAGATATGAAAAAATATGAATTTTGTCACCAAAAGAAATATAAGTGGGTTTCAGAACTCAGAGACTATAGTTACTTCAGTTGTACTTGTTTAAGAGACCTCACTGAGAATGGGCTAGCTACTCTGCATTCACACAATAGGAGTACTGATTCTTTTAAACAGAGGAGATTTGAGGGAAGAATACTGAAGAAGTTTCCTGCACCTCAAGGTTTAATTGTTCTTGGATTAAAAATTTTGGCTGTGTAGCCAACCTGATAGTGCTTCTTGGAATATAACAAATGCAGAAAGTAGAGGATAATGAATTGTACATGGCTCTGGAGGTGGGGAAGGTTTAAGGTCTCCTCAAAGAGGCCATATAAGACCATGAAATGGAGCGGTGAAAATGAATCATGAGTGTCAGTGTACACCCAGGATGTTGGAGATGCCAGGACTTGGGACAGCCTCCAAGGATAACTGCTAGCTCAAGGTGAATTCAACCCAAGCTTCAAGCAGCACAGCTGGAGGGGTGGCATTGTTAAAAGTCTCCTAGGGTTCAGAGGAGTTCATCACAAATCCCACATGCAAGACAAAATGCTGTAGGATTTTGTTTTTGTCCTACTAGTTTCCTGTTTTTCACTGGTCTGGTTTTTCCTTGCTGTGCCCTCATTTCTTCTTTTTGGATTGGGAATGCTTACTGTATGCCGTTATATGTTGGAAGTATGTAACTTGTATACTGATTTTAAAGATCTTATAGTTAGAGTCCTATCTTGAGTCTCAGGTGAGACTATGGACTTTGGACTTTTGAACAGTGCTGGGACTAATGGAGATGATGCAGAGTTTTTGAGTTGCACTAAATGAATTTTGCATGAAATGGCCATGAGTCTGTGAGGGCTAGTGGTCAAATGAAATAGTTTGAATGAAGTATAAAGGCTCATGTGTTTTGGATGTTTGGTCCCCAGCTGGGTGTTCAGGAGATGGAGCTTTGCAGGGGGAGGTATATTTTTGATGGTAGGTTTTCATGTGTTAGACCCCAGCTCCTTCTTTGAAAAGGCTACCTCAACTCACTCTTCACTCTTGCTACTGCCTCCAAGCTGATGAGACAAGATGTGATGGCCAGCCTCTGCTCTGCCATGCTTTGCTTGCCTGAAGACATTTCTCCTAGAGAATGTAATGGAAAATAAACCGTATCCTATCAGCTGCTTCTGGTCAGCTGTTTTGTCTCAGCAATGAGAAGGTAACTGCTACAGTTTTCAATATATTAATCACTGTGACAATCTCATACTAGTCATTCCTCTGCTAAACCACTGTAAAGTTTCCCATTTGACTTACAAGAAACCCCAAATCCTCCACAAATTAATATGGCCTCACTTCAAACTACTTTTACCCTCATTTATCTTCTCCAGTTACATTTATAAACTAACTGTTCTAGGCACAATCTTCTTTGGGAATTTTTCATGAGCTGTTTATTTATTTATTTATTTATTTATTCTTGCCTAAAAGATTTTTCTGCTGTATCTCACTATCTTCAAGTCATTATATCAAATGTGAATTTCTCATTGATGACTTCCTGATCATCCTTTGTGCTATAATTTTAATATGATTTGACTGTTACATGAGCATTCATTGTGATGAAAGTGTAGTACTCAAGGTATGGTATTTGGAGGATGTGGGTGGTTCTAATGCAGTATCCTTACATGACTGGGTCCATGACCTTAGAAGGATTATGATATTCCAGTTTATCCTTCTGAATTCCTGTTTTGTGATAAAGGTTCTCCCACTCACACATGCCTCTACTATGTTGTGACTACACATGGGAAATTTTTCATCAGAACTGAACCTATGCAGGTGCCACACCCTTGTTCTACAAAGCTTATAAGGCAAATAAGCCTTTTTTTTTTCTTTATGAAGTTAGCTGTGTCAGTTATTTTAATATAGCAATGCAAATTTGACTAATGTATTCAAATTTCCAATTCTACATACTAATATACTAACTAGTATGTTCTATGTCCCATTTTTATCTTTATGGTATAATTTTTTGTTTAAATATTTTAAAATTTTTCTTATATTGTTTATTTTTTCTCTTCCACTAGAATTTAAGTTTCATAAGAACCTACTTTTCTTTGCTCACTTTATTGACAATGTGCACAAAACTCCTAGAACACAAAAGACCAGCTATATAATTTGTGGGATCCAGTGCAAAGTGAAAATGGAGTCTCTTCACTTAAAAATGACTAAGAATATCATGACAGAAACAGCACGACATTTAACCTGAGTGACAGACTGGGTGATCACAGTGGTTGACAGTTCATGAAATTGTCCCTATCTAGAGTCTCACTTAAAAAGCATCCAAACCACCACAAATTCATTTTTCAGCAGAAAGGTCCTTATCCCATCTCATTCCAGCTTAGTCTTCAAGGACAATGTTGAAGTCAACATCCAATATAATTTTTTACAACAAGGCCAGATCTTTGAACTTCTAGAGTATATTAGGAAATGATGAGCACTCATACAAATTCCTTACATTTTAAGGGCTAAAAAAAAAATCCACAATGTGATTTCTTCTATATGCACAACTAATAGTCATATGAAAGTAAAATTCTCTATGTTTCAAAAGACAAAATTATCACAGATAAATAATATCTGTGAGAAAACTAATGTTTTTCATACATTGTTAACACAGTATATCTGAGCTGAAGTACTTTTTAAAGAAATTAAATCATTTTAAAAATCAAGGACAGAGGCTCCCAAGACCTCATCACTAAAGTAGATCTAAAAGGAACCCATCATTGGCTCAGAGAAATTTGCTGAAAAGGGAGCAGAAAGATTGTTAGAGCTACATGTTGGGACATTATGCACAGAGACATTTCCTCTTACCCATAACTGATGGCTAACCCCACAATGCATGACCTACATTCCCCAACCAGGAGGGTCCCTGCGTAGGGGGGTTAGACAGGGAGGAGGCTAATGACGGTACCAACGTGGCTGCATATACACTGTGTACATAACTAATAAAACATAGTCAAGGACTCAGGCTGAAGAGATGGCTTAGTGATTAAAAACACTTGCTTGCAATTTCTTATATCCTGGGTTGGATTCCCCAATACTCACGTAAAGCAAGATGCACTAAGTGGTTCATGCAACTGGAGTTTGTTTGCAGTGGCAACTCTCTCTCTCTCTACTTTCTCTCTGTCTCTCTCTCAAAATAAAATAAAAATATTTTTAAAAATCAAGGACTCTAAATGAGCCACTCTATCTTTCCCTCCAATGCTCAAGAAACATGCAGAAGACTGGGTGGGAAGAATGTAAGAGTCAGAGAATGAGGAGAAGTACTATGGAACACTGCCATCCAGCATAACATAATCGTGACATTTGTGACCTCCCAGTAAGTACCATAGCTAGCAAAGATGCATACAATATTGTATCCATCAAAATTTCACCATTCCTCATTCCTCCCTGAGGATTTATAGGCAGTTAATGGTGCTGAGGGAGATGGAGACATGTAATGCAATGATATAGCTACTGGTAGGACCCGCATCCTCTGCTAAATAATTCCCCATCCATGCCCATGCAGGTAACCTTAATTAAGCTCAGTGAGTTACACCCATATACAAGAAAAAAAATAGACATTAAAGGAGAAGAGGGACTACTTGGGAAGAAGAGAGGACTCAATGAGAGGAGGATAGGTAAGGCAGCAAAGCAGAAGGCAATAGGAGGAAGCTATGATAAAATATATTGTATACATATATAAAAATCATGAGTAGATGGAAGGATGGCTTAGTGGTGGAATATTGCCTAACAAATTTAACACCCTGAGTTCAATCCTCAGTATTGCAAAAGTTGTCAATAAAGAAAACAATTAAAACATCAAGGAAAAAAGAATAAAATATCTAAAGTAAACTATATTTATTATGACTTTAGACAATATAGATGGGTCTTCCTCTATGAGAACAATGGGTCTGTGTCTTTTTAGTGTAGTTATTGAACTAAATAAATGATACTCTTGTGTCAAATCTTAATTTTAAGAACTTCAATAAACAGGTTCCAATATTTTGTCTTAATTCCAGCCTACTAAATGGTCATCACTTACAAGTGAATTTATCCCAAATAATAATGCAAACTTAATATTTGAATTTTAACATTTGGTAATTTATCAAATATAAAGTTATTTAATCTTAAACAATCCACCCCAAAATGGTGTTTGGGGATTTAGTTTTCATGAATGATATTCCCATGGAATAATTCCGATTTTTACTTTAAAAGTATACTATTATATCGCTTTATACTCAAGTTTTCCCTTAACCACATTGCCAAGTATAAGATTATTTTATAGCAATTTCCTCTGAATTGGAACATTTAATCCTGGAGGGAAGCTCATTAAGACTCAGAAAGTTTCAAAGCTCATCAAGGTTCAGGAAATCAGTGGGTTTAAGGAAACTGTTTCAGGAAGTTCCTGAAACTAACAATATCTACATGCTTTGGAGAAGAGGTTCCTCAACCAGCTTAGCTGTCTTCAAGTCAAGCTGCAAACTCCAGGGATGCAACCTGATTTGTCACATTCATCCTTCTGTAAGTAACCCCAATAAATTCATTGGTTGTGCTTTGGTCTGCCTTATGTGTCCTATCTGGGATAAACAGAGGTGTGTTTGCATCTCCTTTGGGAAAAGTTTCACGGAAAAGGATGAACATACAGAAATATGTGCTACAAGATCCCCCAAACAAATAAGAAGTGCAAACTTAAAACCTTAATACATTATATTCGAAAATTTGATCAAATTATAGATCAGTATATTGTATAATTTGAAATTTTTGTCTATAAACTAGCACATAGATATTAATGATCATTAATTCATGCTATGGGTTGTCACTAATCAGGACCCCTTAACCACTTCAAAACACATAAAATATGATCAGTGCATAAGGGATTTAAATTTTTTCATACATGATAAGGATTTATGTAATTAAAGTAGAACTTCTACTTTTAACATTTCTTAATGTTTCATGGGACACTATTATTTTTGGAAACACAGTTTAGGAAATGTTGGACTATTGCCAACCACAAACTGATAGCACCACATGATGGACGATGAGCAACATTTTTTGAGATTAAGCTGACCTTTGGGCTACGGCTGGCATTGTCATTTGTTTTCCTGAGTTATTTTGATTTTTTAAAGTAACTAGTTTTACATAATATGGGAAAAAGAGTTGCTTAATAAATATTAACTTGTTGTCATCCTTTCCCTACTTAACTTCTCTTTGGGGGCTTTATCTCTTGGTTACAATTGAAAGAAAATACAATGAGGCTGAGTTGGATAAAAGGGGAATTTATTGGCTAACATAAAATGACAAGACTAGATTCTGGGCCCAGAAAATATAATTAGGACTTGGTTTCTCTCCATCTCTTTACTCTGCCTTCTGTCATGTTGGCTTTAGTACCAAGCGTCACATGGTAGCAAGAGGTTGCCTAGAGCTCCAACCTCAACATGCTCTCAGGTTTCAGTGATTACAGAAAAAAAGTGAACATATCTTTCTTGAATATAATCAAATAAGCTTTGTTTCAGTTTGGCTAGGATCACAAGTTCAAGTCTTAACCAAGGGTGGTTCATCCAATGTTCTGTACTCTACCTCAGAAATGGAGTGAGTGTGGTGGTGGTGGTAGTGGTGGTGGTGGTGTGTGTGTGTGTATGGGGTGTATGTTGGGCTCTTTGAAACAAAAGGTCTGAAAAGTAGAGAAGGAACCAATTCTTCAAGTACAATGTAACTCAGGTTCTTGTTCCCAGAAAAGAAGTGAATAGATACTTGATATCACCTAGCTAATATCTGCTAGAGAGCCTCTTATCTATCCAGAACCTCATGAAGGCAACAATATTTTCTCTTCATTAAGAACAATAGCATCTTTAAAATACTCCTCATGTTGCCATAGCATCATGGAGCCCTTACTGTCAATTTATTTGTTACTGAAGGTGTATTTCCTTCAATCCAGAAGACTCAGTTCAAGTTTCCTTTCTTGGCACACACCTATTGTTTTGACCACATGTATCTTCCAAATGTTCAACTGTTAAAACACTTGGTCTTCAAGATAATGCTTTGGGGAAGGAGTAGGACATTTTAAAGAGGGGGGGCTGAGTGGGCACAAGCTTTAAAGATAGAATGGGACCCCAGAGCTTCTTCCTCCTAGTTATGAGGTGAGCAGTTTTGCTCCATCATATTTTCCAACTGTAATACCCTGCCACACCATAGGGCTAGCAGCAGTGAGTCCAGCCAACCAGTCCCATACTGGAAACTCTAAAACTATGCGTCAAGATAAACCTTTTTTCTTTGTAAGCTTATTTGCATGAGGTTTTGTTCTGGTAGTGGAAAGCTAGAATACATGATGCAACATACCCTTCCACCAATTCTTCATACCAATGTGTATATATATTCTCTTCCTGAACTCTCAACTACATCAATCATTGATATCCTAGTGTAGGTCACACAGCATCATAGGTGCTTCCTGATGAGATGGGTATCACTCCCCTGGCCTGTTATTGATTCATGGCCATCATTGGCATGAAAACTGTCAAAAAAGAGTGATTTAATAAACTTTAACTAAAGAAATAAGTGAATGAGTCAGACAAATACTGAATGAGCATGTAAGTACCACAGATGAAAACTTAATGTAACTCTATTGGGATGTGTTGACAGTAAATTTTAGTTTCAGGGTTATTAATAAAGCAATGAATTTTACTAATTATTAAGCTCCATGGTATTTTCTTGAAGTAGAGATTACTGTGCTGGCTTTACAGAGTTAGAGTGGTTCTTGGTCTCTCTGTCTCTCTTTCTCTCTGCACTACAAAGTTAAATTTGCCTATGTGCATGATTAATTAAAAAATAATGTCATGCAGCTCTTATTTTTTATAAATTTTATATATAATCCCAAATGGTGAGCAACTCATGCAAGGCAGTGGCCACATTTTTATTACAGCAAAATCTCTACATACAGCATTTTTTATTTTTACCGACAATTTATTTGACTATAAAATATCTGGCAGGCTTCAGAGGAAAAAAATCATCCAGAGTTTTCAACAGAGGGAACTTCTAAAGGTAGATGAAGCCAACGCACTTCAAGGAAAAAAAAAAAAAAAAGTAGATTAGCCAACGGTGAAATCTCTACAGTCCCAGGAAGATTTTTCCTTGCTTGAATTTTGCTGAAGCAAGGTTTTCATCAATTATTTCCATGAAAGTATAAAAGTGCTGTGGGTGTATAATTCTCACTCTTAAAGGCAAATGTTCCCTTTTAAATATAATTTTAAGACTTGCTTTAAAAAAACACACAATTATACATGAGTGCAGCTTCATTTTAAATATCGGCAAAAATATACATAACAACACGGAATTTCTAAGACCCCATCTAGTCTATCCTTTTCCTTCCACATTGCCAATTGCTAATTGCTTGTATATTTTTGAGATATGCCAGTTTCATACATATTAACCTTCGGAAGTGTCCACAGAATCCTTTTGTGAATTTGTGCTCTTCCATTGTTCGCATTATCCAGAGAACACTCCAACACAGAAACCAACTTATAGTGACAGCTGGGTTCATCATGAGACATGAGCTCCTGGGGCTCCTTAAGTGAGTGAGACAAGAAATCAAGGAAATTTGAAGGTAGGGATCCTCCAGTAGCCACCATGGCAGCAAAGGAGATGAAAACAGTGGCAGTATGACAACAGATTAACCAAACTATTCCTAAAAAGTGCTGCCCAGTTCCTAATTCCTGATTTCCTCCAGAACTTCCTGTTTCCTCTTTATCGCAAGGTTCCTTCTTCCTACCTAGTGACTCTATGAACTAGTAGTATGCAAATTAGAATTCTCTAAAGCAAATTGTGTCTACTATTAAAATTGAAGATCAGCTTTCTTTTTTATTTTATATCTCTTTTTTTATTAAGTAGAAACATTGTATGGACACATCATATACTTGTACAATCATTTTTCTCCTTCAGGTCCTCACTCCACTGACAGCCCTCCTTAGTTGGATTGCTGGTATTCACCATGGAGTTTTTAAGTTATGAATTTTAAGAATAGTAGTCAAAGATCAGCTTTGTATGGATCATTTTCTAGTACATGTTTTTCTTTAACATACATTTTTCAGTGTATTCCAGATATACCTCTTATAATTAATTACATCCTCTTCCAAGTAACATACTATTACATTTTTACAAATTAAATCTGAAAATTTATTTTAAAAAAAGTCTTTGAATCCAAGTAATGAAACTGAATTTTTTTTTATACTTCTTACAAACTACCCTCATTTTAATGGTCAATAACTTAAGGTATAGATTAAGTACAGGCTATGATAAGTCAAGTTAATGTAGTCAACATTTAAAATAGGTAACTAAAGGCCCCTTCAATGTCTTAAAATATTACCCATTGTTCCCATTTTCTTCCAGCCATGTGGCACAGTGTAATGTAACAGAAAGACCAGGAGTCAATGTATGCATCTATAATTAAATGAAATTGTTAATAGGACCCAATTCCATTTCGTGAGACAAGAATAATTTCCCACAATGAGACAAGGGCTTACATACAAGGGATAAAACACAAAACTCCTACAAAGTATCACAGAAGGAATCTTCATGACTGGGATTTGGCAGTAGTATCTGAGATACAATTGCTGAATTGAGCTTGGTTATTAGTGTTTCCTTTTTTCTTCCAGAGTAATTTTTCTATATGTTTTTCTGTCTTTGATATTCTGTTTTGTGATTATGATTTTTTAGGGGAAGATTGTCCATCAGAGCTATTAGCTTGTTGAAAAGTTAAAAAAAAAATCCAAATATGGGACTCACTTTATTTTTTTTTAGTTTTTATTTTTTGGCTTTTCGAGGTAGGGTCTCACTCTAGCCCAGGCTGACCTGAAATTCACTATGGAGTCTCAGGGTGGCCTTGAACTCACAGTGATCCTCCTACCTCTGCCTCCTGAGTGCTGGGATTAAAGGCGTGCGCCACCACGCCCGGCTTGGGACTCACTTTAAACAAATGATTAGTGCATGTTATTTATGTTCCCATACATAATTTTATATCATGTGACAATTCTATGAATAGTGCAGACTTTTCCTTTGAGATGAGTATTCTCTGATTTTTGTGTTATGATTGTAAGAACAGAAAGTGAAAGCTATAAGCTGTACAAAGAAAATGTTCAAATAAAGAAATGGTATGAAGTATGTTTGTTCACCATATTCCAGATATTTACAATGTTCAGCCCCTAAGTTTAGTTTTCATGCTCAAATCTAATTTTACAGCTAATTTTATTAAATGTCATGCCTTAATGGAATTTCCTCAGTGCATTCAATTTTGTCAATTTTTTCAACATATTTCTTTGTTTTTTAATACTTTATTAGAGTATTCATGTGGATAATAAAACTAAGTGTCTAAAATTACAGACCAAATACAACTTACTTTTGAAGAACAAAAGCCAACATATGGGAGCCAAAGGCTCCTAATAGACCACATAGTAACAATCTAGTCAAGAGTGAATGCGACTCATAGTGGGAGAACCTACAAGAAAGCACAGAGCATAGGCTTAATCAAGATAAGTCATTCAACTAAGAGAATTTCTGCTTTGTTTCTCTTACTCACAACCAAATATGAGTAATAAATCCTGTCTTTCACAGTTCTGGACATTTTTATTCTATGCTTCTCCAGGATGTACCTTTCACTTTCTATTTGTATAATTAATATTTCTGAAATGAATGCTTGGTGTTTGATTTTAGCCTGCACTTCACTGAGCTGTTTTTCATGTATTCCTCTTTTTGCTCTCTATTGAATTTCTGTGCTTTTATTCTCCTGAGATCTGAATCCTGCTCCCCTTCTTTCCTCTTAAGCTATCTGTAGTCATGTAAACATTCCCTTGAGAATACCATTTCAAAGATATATTTTTTCCTTCTGATGTTCAGCCTCACTTCTTTGCAGGTCAATCTGTTTAACATTTTTGATGATATCTTATTATTTTGTTAAATTTTTCTTCTTTGATCACCTCAATCATTTATATTTCCGGATAATGTTATCTTAAATTTTCAGTCTTCTCTTGTTCTTTCAGTGCTCCTTCTAAGCTCTGTTGCACTGCTGACTCCTCTCAGTCTTTTGCCTTGGCCATTGAACTTCATACTATGCAGTAGAAACTTTTAATGTAAGGTTTCTTTTTTTTTTTTTTCTTTTTTGCCCCTACAAGAAGATACTTAATTAGATATGTAGTTAACAATTTCATTTAAAAAAGGCAGAAATGTCATATAGGTAGAACTTATCCTGAAAATATTTTAGGTTTTCAAATGCTATCAAATATTTTAGATTTCAAATTTCAATCACCAAATATGGATGACTAATAGTTTTTACCGCCAAATCTAACAGTTCATTTGCCTTTCTGTTTGGATACTTTAAAGGGGAAGTTAATGACGTGTTTTTGTCTTCCATGTTTTTTTTCCAAAAGGTCTTTTGTTTTTAACTGCATGTTTTATTTATATTAGAATCTCAATTCCATCCTTTTGTCTCATTTAGTTAGAGGTTAAGTTTTCTAATATGCCATATTCACATGATTCATTTTTCAGACTATTTTTCTCTTTATTTCTGAAAACTAAATTTCTAGTTTCATGTGAATGTCTTTATTTTTTGAACTTCATTATATATATGTATATATGCTACATTGTATCATATCACCCCCTTTTTTTGAGGTAGAGAAGTTAAATGAAACACCTAAAATCTGTTTACAGTGTGGCTGAAAATCACCTTAGCATGGTGTGGTGTGAACACTTGGTATCCAGAGAAGTGGCACTGCTTGGGAACATTGTACAGCCTTTAGAAGATGGAACATTGCTAGAAGAAGTGTGTCATTGAGGGTGGGGCTTGAGGTGTTATAGCCCTATCCTCTTTATTTCCTGCTTTTTTTTTTCTCTCCCTCTTTCTCTCTTCCTTTCCCTTTACTTCTTGTGATGATGCTGGCTTCCTGCTCTTGGTATGCCTTCCCCACCATGATGACTTCTACCTAAAGGGACTGGAAGCCAAAATAAACCCTTCCCTTCCCCCCAGTTGCTTCTGATCATGTATTTTGTCCCATCAATCAGAAATGAACTGATAGAGATGGGCTTCTAAAACTAAAATTTCTAGATCACAAAACAAGTAGATATTGAGTTCCTTCTAAATTTCCCTCCCCAATTAAATGTGCTATTGTACCTGTCTGTATGACAACATGTACCTTTTTAAACACCTTATACTACGATTTTTTGGGAAAAATGTTTGTGGCATCAAATATTATTTTCCTCATGATTTACGACTTTGAGAACTTCTTCCTTATGTTCTTTCTGAATTTCATCCTTCTCACTCTTCTGTTTTCTTTACTTTAATGAATGAGCAACATGTAATAATTAATGTTGATTATGTTATCACTAGATCCTATATTGTCATGTAATTACTAAGAAGTAAACAGCATCATTATTGTTTTATAACGATGACTATACCATAAAAATAGACGGTCAATGATCTGCAAATCATGTCCAAGTTCACAGAGCTATGAAGATCAAGAATGAATGCTGGTTTGTGATTGACTAGTACATAAATCAGCAAAGTGATCCTGAAAGCAGATCCCAGACAGTCTAAGTCACTAAGCAAGATACAGCTTTTAAACATAGACATTCGGAGTTAAGGACAATTATTCCTAATGGAATCTCTAGCTCCTTTCTCCTCACCAGAAAATTTTATTGTCTTAGAAACTGGTGAGGCTGTGGACTTGTGGGTTTTTTTTTTCCCCAGTTCCAGCAGAGCATGATTTAAGAAGTTAAACCTTAAATTTTATTTTATGAAAGGTAGAGATTAATTAGATATGACAAAGCCCTCCCCCCAAAAAGACAAGTGTGATTGTCTCTGATGTCTTCTTGGGTCAGTAAGAGAACATCAGTAAAAGGATGAATCATATTGATAATGAAGAGATCCTTTGTTCTCTTTACCCACTTCTCCAGAATAGAAGTCACTAATTTTTCAAATAAATATTTATGGAAGACATAGTTTAAAGTGGATATAAAAGAACAAACCAGGTGGGAGGTTATGTAGTTGGAAAGGACTGATGAAAGCAGGGGAGAGTTTTCGTGCTTAGAACAGCATCCATTGTCATAATTAGCAAAATGTTATCTTGAAAGCCTAAAATTTAAATGGAAAATAATCTTTCTTATGATGATCTTTGCCCCTGTCTTTTGACGACACTCTTTGAGTCTGACCATTGCCAGGCATTAGTTAGTCCATTTGTCTCAACCTTTTCAACTGCATAATCTTTTTGCTAGGAAGAATCTACAATGTGTCTTTCATGTGTAAAGGAAATTCTTATTCAACCTGTAAAAACCTAGCAGATGGTACAGTAATTTGTATACCCATGCATGCATACAGGATATATTCTTGCAGAATGAATCAGATTCATGTTACTCTTATTTAAATATTTCATTATATGTGATTTAATTCATTTATTCATAGTTTCAGCCTCTGTAAGAACATCCGTTATTTAAATTAATAGACAGGTAAATGGCATCAACAAAACTGCAGCATTTAATGTTGAAGATAACTGACATGCATGAAGTCATTGTATTAAAATATTGGTTTTCCTATTGTTTTCCACAGATGGTGCCAGTAATTAATATTATGCTATTTTTTTTATCCAGGGATTCCCTGTTGACAAAATTCACATAGCATAAAATAAACTGCTATATTACATCAGCACTGTAGATGATGTATAGTTTATATATTTATTAGTAGTAATATATTTATCATATGCAAAATATGCAATACTGTTAATGGTCAGTGTACTATAAAAGTTAATAAATTTAATAAGATGAACAGTACGCTCTAAAAAAATCTTACTGCTTAGTTGATCATAGATGTGTAACAAATCTGTTCCATGCCATCTGGCTTCTGAGAATAATAATCTCAAGAGACTGAGAGATCTAAGTGATTAAAAGTGGAGAGAGAAAGAACACGGTTTACCACTTCTTTTTAAATATTTCTGAAAGGAAGTTTCTCTCATGAGTGGTCAATAGATGCATTCTTTCTCCTTCCAGAAATGTGAAAGAACCTCAATAGCATGGCTAAATATGAGCACATAATCTAAAGACGAGTTCAAAACCCTCCTCTTTATAATCAAGGGCTCTGTTTAGCATAAATCTTCCACAAGCCGACTTATCATATGAGGAGAAAGAACAGTTCTATGGCTCCCATCTGGATAACTCTATCAGCAGGACTCTCAAGCCGAGGCCCTGGGAAAATGTCTGAATTTTACTAGCATCTCCTACAGAGAGCATCAGAAGTGGAAAATTGATGTTAATAAATCTCTCTGTGCCTCTTCCAGACAGATCAAAATATAACGAGCTAGTTTCATTTCTGAAAGATTTTAAAAGTCCATTTCCATATTTCTAAAGACCTATGAAAATGCTGTTGAAATTATACTCAGTAAATTACTTCTCAGGAACTTTTCCATTAGCAAACAGAATTGTGAATGCAAAGAAAAATCTAGGTAATTAAGAGACACCATTTGTACAAGCCTGGCGTGGTGGCACATGCTTTAATCCCAGCACTCGAGAGGCAGAGGAAGGAGGATCGTGGTGAGTTCGAGGCCACCCTAAGAATACATAGTGAACTCCAGGTCAGCCTGAGCTAGACTGAGACCCTACCTCAAAATCTTAAAAACAAAAAGAGAGAGAGAGAGAGAGAGAGACCACTTGTTTTTTAGGATTTACTTTAGAGATTAGGATTGGCTAGAGGTTTTGTGTCCTGCTAACACTCTTCAAATGAGATGTCCTGATTTTCTCCTTCAGAAACTTCTTCATTTAGTAAACCCAGATGCCTTTCCATGTTCTCTTTCATGCTACTGTGTTCAACCATTCTGGGTTCATCCTATCTCACTTCTGTTTATGACCAAGCAGATTCCCGTAGTCTAATGAGAGGAATTTACGTGTTTTTCTTCCTGTCTGGGAAGCAGCCTTGGCAAATTATCACAGGCTAGCTGAAGCTGTAGCACAGCATAGAGGTCAGTGTCTGGGAATAAAGAAAGTTGGAGATGCAAAATGAACTGAGCAAGACAGAAAAACCACCACACTTTTGTAGTAAACCAAAGATTCACCAGTATTTACAGCCTTTCCTCTTGAGTTCCTGGGGCTGCAGTGGATTTTCCTAAATCCTTAGCAAAAAAGCACCCTCTCCCGTTTATCTTCAGAAACATGATTCGGGACTCAGGATTTTGGCTGGATTTGGCCATCCCAAAAGATCTTTTGACCTTTAAAAAATATTTTTACTAGTCATCATGAAGACTAACTCACTTTCATTTTCAAACTGAATTTCCATAGTCTGTATCATATATACAATTTAGAGGAAACCAGTATTGTGATTCTCACAACAATACCAAAAATACTTATGTCTTGGGGTATAGCCTTTTTTGTTATTAATAAGCTGGTTTCCTGGCATTGTTTTGTGTTGACAAAAAGAAAAGACAATTTCTATTAATCTTTTCAATCCCCTGATGTGACTCAACTAAACAGTGTATAATCTTTCAGGCAAGTACACTAAAATTCAAATTGTGTATCAAACATAGAATAAGTTGTTGATAAATAAACTATTAGTAAAAGGGCTGGAGAAAGGCTTAGCAGTTAAGGCACTTACCTGGAAACCAAAGGACCCAGGTTCGATACCCCAGCACCCATGTAAACAAGATGCACAGGGTGGTGCATGCTTCCGGAGCTTGTTTGTAGCAGCTGGAGGGCCTGGTATTCCCATTCTCTCTCTCTTTCTCTCCCTCTCTTAAATAAGTAAATAAATAAAGATATTTAAAGATTGGTAAAAATAACTCATGAAATGTGATTTTATTCTTGAATATTAAAGTTTATTGTTTGAAAAATAATTTATTAAAATGTATTCTTAACTTTCATATACTTATATATGGAATAGCAATTACATGTACAAATGAATACATGGGATATGTGTCACTTATTTGAAAAAAAAACCTTAATATTTGTCAATCAAGTTTAGTGTCATAAAAATCTATAATTTAGTTGATATGTTTAAATGAATTAACAAAGAATATATTTTAAAATGAATGTAAATTGTGTTTGAATACCATTCTTTAAATTAGATAATAAATGGTATTTTCTAATTTAATTGTTACTCTAATATATTATCAGTTACTACTATAAAACAAGCTTTTTCAAAGATATTTGGATCATGGGGCAGTGATATGTTGTGAATGTTCTATGAATGTGCATTTTGATTTTTGTGTCAGAATAACATGGTAAAAAGAACCAAGAATAAGATGGATAGATGGATATCCATGTGAAATTAGAGCCACACAAAAGTAGAATGGGTTTGGTAACAATCCAGTGATAGAGCTAAAAAAGTATATTTTAGACAAATCTGTGTCCTTTCCAGAAAAGTCAGTCCTCCTTTCATATTCCCTGCAGGTTTTCATTTCTAAATTACTCATAGTGCCTATTACACATGGCTTAATTTCTTGTACCAACAGAAAAATATTTTATTAATTATTTTATTAATCATGCCTTATACATACATGCTTACTTAGCTGGTTTTTCTTATACTATATTTACTTTGAATTACATTATAAAACTGGAAAGTATATTCAATTTATGTTTGCCTTCAAAATCCTAGGACACTTAAGTGAGCATCCACACCACTGAAATTTCGGAAGAGAAACCAAAAGAGTTTTGCCAGGTTTCCTATAGATTCCAGTTACGGACCGCTTGGAGCCTGAGCACCTTACAAACCTCTCTACTTTCAACTTGCTTTATTTCTCAAACTCCAAGTATATGTTTCATATGATTTGACCTTAGAGGGGTTTACAAAATCAGAATACAAGCTAATTAACTGCGGAACAAGGAAGAACAAAAGGAAGACAGGGGAAGAAAGAATGAAGGGAGGGCAGGAGGGAGGCATGAAGGGAGGGAGAGCAGGAGGATGATGGAATACGCTGAGTAAAAGCTGAAAACAAAGGACATCTTATGTTACAGGTATATGCTGAAACTCCACTGAGACTGAAACTCCACTAAGACTTTATAGTTTACTTAGTCTCCACATGCATGCTTAATCATTTCTATTTCTGTGCATGTATGTATGTATTTATTTTATAGAAGAGTAGATGTAGGATCTAGAAAATATTTGGGAAATATAGAAAATAACAATGATAAATTTTGTAATAAAACAGATAAAATCTAATGCTCTAATAACCCTTTACAAACCACACACAGAATTATAGGGAATTATAAAAACAAAAACATGGAACAATGAATTTTGAATTATATAACATATAGGATTAAATACACTTGCATAATGAAGTAATTCACCTTAATACTGTGATGTACCTAGTCCTTGTTTAGTGATTATATGATTGACTATGTTCTTTTTTCAGTCAAATTATCCTGAATTTTAATTTGCTTAATCTATAAACAGGTAGTCAAAACAGAACATATGGGAAAAAAACATTAAAATGAATAAATGTTTAAGATATATTTTTCATATTTTATGCACAGAGCATGGCTTTAAACTCATACTACCTGTGCTCAAATATGAACACATCTACCCACCAACTATGTGACTTGTGGCTATGTGCTATTTTTACCTTTTTTGATAATTTTATACATACTCTTAATATATTTTCATTATAGTCCCCTCCCATTACTTTCTTTTGTCCCATCTTCCACATCTCCATTCAACTAGACATATTCTTTCATACTAGTGCCTATCCTATATTTGTGTCTTTTTTCATCACTCATGATGACGTCAATATTGTTCAGTAACAACAGCAGATGTGAGGTCATGAATGTAAAGTCATTTCAGGACCAAAAAAGGACATTCCAAAGCACTTCTTCCCATCTGCTGGCTCTTGTCTTATTTTTTTTAACTCATTTTTATTGATTTTTTTTAATAAAAAGATTGTACTCTGACATTCTGTCTTCCCTGCCTCGATTCTGAGGGTCTTCCTAGGTGGGGTTATTGTATTCCTTGAGAGCACCAAGTCTCTGGGCTGGGGGAGCTATTTCCACCCACTACAAGGCTTTTGTAATCTTTCTTCTGCCCCCTCTTTCACTATGTTCCTTGGCTCTTATATTCCTTATGTCACCTTTTTTCAATGATACCTGTGCCTTGGTGGATGAGATAGTCATGTCTCATTTTGTACTGAGCTCTCAACTGCCACTTCGCAGCACTTTGATGAGTTTTAGATCTCCTCAGTAATCATCAACCTTAACAAAAGGCAGCTTCTCCAACCAAAAGTGAGAGTAGCACTAATTAGTGGGAATAAACATAAGCATATGGAGGACAATTTGATGAGCCTAGCCTATGTATTTCACCAAATAACAGTGGTCTCTATCCCCCTAGGAGCTATAGCCTTCCAACACATAGGGTTTAAGACTAGGTTTTCAGTATCAAGCATGAATTCAGTCCTATGGAGTGTACCTCAAATCCAATCAGACAGCAGTTGTTTGCCCCCCTAAGTCATGTCACTGTTGCATCATTGGGTATATCTTGCCTTGGTGGCCAGTTTTTATCTTGAAAATCCATTGCTGGTTAAAATTGGTGATCAGCCTTTTCTCCCCCAACAGCCTGCATCTCACTTTCCACCACTCTGACAGTGGGGAATAGGCTCCCAGCTCAGTTCCAGAGCTATTTTTTCTCAGTGCCCTGTATGTAGGTCTTTAGCAGTCCTATATTACCATCTCGTCCTGGAGGGCAATCAAGAGCATTGGCAATGACCTTTATTGTTTGGGAAGGTCTTACTGGCATTCCTGCAAACAACTCAGTAGGAGGTATCACATTCCTGACACTGGGGTTTTCCTCTAACAACCTCTGGCTTCCAATCAAAGCAGTCTCCATCCCTATAGGATATTATCCCCTCCTCTCTCTCTCTCTCTCTCTCTGTCTTTAAATTACATTTTTAACTAGTGGAGGAAGCTCAAGAAATTCACAAGAAAATAAATACACTCATGAAGATTACCAAAACCCACAAGACTCACAAAGCCCCTCTCCCAGATCATATAAGCAGTAAACTACTCCTGCCGAGAGGGGCCTCTCTGGTGGTGCATTTGTCTGCAAGTTTCACAGAAGTCTCCAATGATGCAGCTTTCATGACTTGCCACCTGTCCTAGGGCAGTATTTTCAGTGCTACAGTTGCCCAATTTACCCACGAATTGAACTTATTTGGAATTTTTTTTTTAATCTGGTATTGCTCAATTGGGCTAAGTAGTATGACAAAAAGGTTAGCATCCCCACTTATCCTGAGTGCCTAAGCATTAGTCACATCTTCACCTCATTCCCACCAGTGACTGACTGGTTAGGCACAAAAGGCGACAATGAATCCAGAGAGCTTCAACTCTATAACATACATTCTAGTGTCTTTGGGCTTCTCCTGAATTCACTTTCTTGATGAACTTCTTTCCCTTGTCTTTTATAGTTCCTCAAGCTAGTGCATATTTTTCTGATCAAGTGCAGACATCCAATTCTCAGGCTTTTCTGAGAAACTCCTTTAAGAAAAGCACATATTGGGCTGACGAGATGGTTTTGCAGTTAGACCACTTGCCTGCAAAGCCAAAGGACCCAAGTATGATTACCCAGGACTCATGTAAGCCCCATGCACAAGTGGCACATGTGTGGAGTTCATTTGCAGCAGCTGAAGGCCCTGGTATGCCCATTCTCCCTCTAGCCCTCTTCCTCTGTCTCAAATAAATAAAAATAATTTTAAAAGACAAGAAAGAAAAGTGCATATCAATTGAGCAATCATTGAGTCAAAAGTCCAGCACTGAAACCTAAAAGGATTTTTCTAGAAAAATCATTTCCTAATCTAATTCTCAGTGTTCTCACCTAAAAAATGGCAATAACCACATCAAACAATTGTTGATATTCACAAGTATAAAGAAAAATAGTTGAAAAATTATAGAAACCTAAACATTTTCATTCAGATCTCCTAGTTTGTTTTATTTTCTTAAATTATAAACCATGTATTAAGGAAAACAATTGCATCTACTTTATAAATAGACTAAGCTAAATTACTTTTCTAAATTCTCATTCAATGTTGAACCTGAATTTTTCTGTTCAGTGAAATTATGGTTGCCTCAAAATGAATTGCCTCAAAGCTAAATAGGAAAAAGAAATTAAAGTTGCACATATTCTAAAACGATCACTAAGCTACTGAAAACTAGTGCCTTACTACCAGCTCACAGATGAGGCAGAAATACCAGCCCACTTCCATTAAAATTCCCACCCCCCACCTTTCACCTCCTAGACACACAGAGTTCTCAGGACAGAGATCCAGGAGAGTGTTGAGTTCATTCCTCTCCTCCCTTCTTCTCAGGCCCTAGCCTCTCTCCTTTATCTCATTTCCTTTCTCATCTCCCCTCTCCCTCTCCTTCCTCTCTTCTGTAATCTGTCATCGTGCGCCCTCTCTTCCTCTCTTCATCTTCAATGTTGTACCATTCGTCCTTAGAGGCTGAGATAGAGAATTCTAGAAGGTGACACACTGCCATTAAAGCTAGTGTTCTCGCCATTAGAGGGGAGCTGAGCATAGAAAGAGATACATTGTGGGGTTAAAGAAGTGAGAGATCCTTTGATGTGCTCTTGTCATAGGAGAGAATGGATTCCATTGTGGGCACAGAGAAGTGGGAGCCTTTGCTTCCAGTTGAGGAGCACAGAGCTCAAGTACAAAAGGAACTACTGCTACTGCCTGGCCTTGTTGAAAAACCACTGGTTAGAACGACCAGTGTGGGCCAACAGGAGAGTGGCTGGCTGCCCTTGGAAGGACATTCAAAGAAGCAGGATGATTTCAAACTTGTACATCCCAACTCTCCTATGCAAAATCTAAGAGCCAGGGCAAGGCCAAGAAAACACCACATACAAGCGATTTAGCACCTGGCCAGCTGTGTGGGCACGCAAACCAAAACAGAAGTCATGGGTCAGCTGGAGAATAGGGAGGGAGAGTACCACAGAATGGCCTCCATCCTCCATCCTGCCTCTCATGACAAATCTCATCAGCTTGGGAGTGGGGAGGAGCACTCTAAATATGATTGGAAATAGAAATTTATGAAGTCTGCCTAAAATTTCATTAAAGACACAGGACAAGGCAATTCCTCAGAGCACAAGTAAAGGCAGTGATTAAAATGAATCAAACCATTTTACACCCTACTGAGTTCAAAATCCTCAATAACTAGTTACACATCAGTAGGTAATTGGACCTGAAAATTATTCAAATTGGGTAAGACTAAAAATATTACGATCAATGTATATTGACCTGTACAAAGAGATCCCAATGTAGTAAGGAAGTCCACTTACAGGCAAAAAGTGTGGAGTCTAGGGCCAAACCAAATGAGCCTGTAAACATGATTCAACTTCCCTGACCAGCTAAGTGGCTCGGTCAGGTTTCTCAGAGTCAGTGAGTTTCTATTTGCTGAAATTGGAGGTAACTGAAGGTTTGAAGTGGCATTTAAATAAAACAACAGATGTGAAGTGTGTTTGGCACATGGTGGACATTACAACAGTGCCTATCATGATGTAAAATTCTCTGTCCTTTGAAGTAGAATCATAGGTCTTTCATTTTCAGACTAGGTAAAGAAGCATTTAAAGCATTTAATTCTTCAATGACAAGACACTAAAGTTTATTTTGTAACCACAATTGCATAATTACATAATTTCAACTACTGAATTTTAAGCAGTTATTTTCATTTTCAAATGTATAGTACCTTAACATCTGAAATGCAGCTAGTTTTTATAAACTGGCAGATGAAAATATGAATGAGATCAGTAGTATACAAGTTGGCCCTTGTAAATTAACAAGATATAATTCCTGAAGTTGAAATTCATTGGAAAAAAATTAGCTCCTAACCCAACTCTTTTCCAAATACATGTGACAATGCACTGTGCAGTTTAATAAGAGACTACAATTGTGCTCTCAGCTGTACTTATTTATTCTTTTAATACAACAGGGCTACCCATGTTTTGTCCACAGAGTCACAGAACAACCCACTTATTAGCTTTCTCCCAAGTTTCTGAGAATCCTGTCTTTTAAAATTTGCTCAATTATCAGTACTTTTCCTCTCTCTCTCTCTCTCTCAACTGATTGTCTGCTAAAGAAAAGATGGCTGCATTCCAAACAGCAGGTTTGTATTCTCAGTGCTCCAAAGGGGCAGACTGACCACACTTCACCAAACCTTGGCACTGACCACTCAGACTTAACCAGGTTAGCCCTGGCAGTGGAAGGTTGCCCTCTGGCTCCATCCTCTATTAATGTCAGAATTGGTTTCCATTTTCCTTTGTTTTTGTTTTTTTTTCCCCTAATGAGTATAGTTTAAAAGTAAGTTTTCTTTCCAGCCAGTAGATTTGTATATTTTGTTGGCTTAGGGTTTATACAAAAAGACATAAATAATTTCCCAAAATTCTATTCTTCAGAACATTCTGTACCATTGCTGCCTAAAGAGCAGACCTAGCGCCTTTTACACTTCAATAGCGCTCACATGGAATTACATATATACACTTCTATACAAAGAGCCAGAAAGGCAGAGCAGTAGCCTCTGGCTGGGCTGACAGAGGTATTGAGGGCTAGCAGTCAGTTTGCATCTCTCCACACTTTGGCCTGCAAGTCTATGTCTACCCAAAAGAAATAGCTTTAACATCATGAGAGGAGGGCTGATGCATCTCTGTGGTAGAGCGCTTGCATAGCATGTGAAAGACCCTAAGGTTTGATGCTCAGCCGTTTAATAGTAGCAGCAGTAGTAACGTGGTCAGCAGTCTGCAATGACCTCATCATTAATGGTCTGCAATGACCTCATCATTCTCCCAAATTATCCTTAAAAATATTTCTGTTGAGGTTGAGGCTATTTTAAATACCATCTTATAGTGTCTATTGACAAGTTCGAAGGAATAAATCATGTATGCATCATGAGAGTAGAAGTAAAGCTATCTAGAATATGTGGGAAGCATAGGAGGAGTGTGAGAACAGATAAGGCAGAGGAGTATGGAGAATATAACCAACCTACAATATGTACTCATATGAAAATGTAAAAATAAATTAAAAAGAAAGACCTAAGCAAGAAGGATTTTAGATTGTGAAAATATAGTATCAGAGGAAGAAATATTCGCAACTGAGAAGCTGTGCATTTTCTAGACAAAGTCTGTGCCATAAAATGAAGTAAATATGTTAAAAATGTTTTTCTCTGGACTGGGGAGATTGTTCAGTGATTAAAGGGGCTTACTTACAAAGCCTGCCTGCCTGGGTTCAGCCCCAGTTTAAATCCCTAGTACCTACATAAAGCCAGATGCACAAGATGACACATGACTCTGGAGTGCATTTGAATTGGTAAGAGGCCCTGGCATACCCATATACATTCTCATTCTCTTTATTTCTCTCTCTCTCTCTCTTTCTTTCTTTCCCTCTCACAAATAAATAAAAATATTAAAGATATAAATAAAAATTATTTCCCATAATGCCTATCAAAATCAGATACCTAATATATCTTCTAAACAGGTTGCTTGTACTATAAGGTTACTGCTTTCCTTTAAAATAATCATAAGTGATACATAGTGATGGTCTTTATTTCTGAGTGAAAATAGTCATCCCCTCAGTCCTCTGAACAGAGAGATCCATGCTGTTCATTGTTAATACTTGATGTTAACTAGATAATGTGTGTTATAAAAGGGGACATTTATAGAAGTTTATTTTTATGCAGATGGCAGTAATTATACATAAAAGGACATGAAATGACTTATTATTTAGAAATATTTCAAGTTGAAGAGTGATATGAATAGAAATAAAAATTATTTTGCCATAGATAACAGATATGATAGAGAAAGGAAAGGTCATAGAAAAGTATTCCTTTAGAAAAATCTAATGGTAAAAAAATTCAAAACAAGTTACTTGGATTCAAGCACTTAGATTTCAATTCACAAAGTGAAGTTCATGAATAAATGTAAAATAGTATGTTTAATAAAGCAAAAGTATTAGAATATACTCTCTCTAATGATCATGTCATTAGAAAGTAATATTTGTTTAATGATTCATTTCCATTAAGCTAAGAGGCCGTGCATATATGAGCTTTCCAAAGTAAATTATATAGCTTTCCTCCTTTCCCATCTCTCTTTGCATCTGACAATAGTAAATATAAATTCCACCTGTACTGGAGGAAGTTAGAAACATAATGTAGGAAATAGAGGCAAAGGGGAATAAGTAACTCCTGAAAGGAGATAAAACTACAAAGATCAAGTCAGTGACAGTATAATTAGTAAGTACATTACTACAGTACCTTGTGTTTTCTGAAAATAACCACAGAAACAGATCTAGTCTCAAGTATCTCCTACACTATCCAAGAACCTTACCACCCTCTCACAAAAGAAAATGGAGGTTATCCCCCCTTTCCTTTTGTCACCGAGGCCACCTTTGTGTTCTAATAAGCAGAAAAACACAGCTTTCATCTCACCCTTCCTGTCAAAATGGTCACCACTGGAGCCTACCTACCATTTTGTGAGGAAGTTCAAATAATACAGCAAGGCTGTATGTCAATATGTCCAGTCAAAAGCCCAGCTTGTGTCTTAGACAATTGCCAGCATGGCTTGTGAATGAGAATAAGGCCTTCAGAAGACCCTACTCACCAGCCTTCAAATTTCCATCAGATTGCCAAAGAGACCAGAGATGAGGTTCTGTCACAGAGCCTTACACAAACTACGGAGACATGAGCAAAATCAGCATCATTTCCCTAGCCAATATGTTTTGAAAGAACTTGTTATACAGAAAAAAAAAATAGAAAAATTATAGACCCCTTATGTTGGATAGGAGAACAATGACATCTTTGTAATGTAGTTTATCATTCCAGAACAGTTTAAAGCTACTGTGGGGGGTACAATGGACTTATATTTTGGAGAAACTATTGTTTTAGCACCTTGTAGTAGATGTAACAAAGTTTCATTTACATGGAAAGCATTTGCTGAGAAAACATGGCACCTGAATTTGCCAGGTCATATGCAGAACCAGAAGAATAACATCCATAAGAATAAAGGGATATTTATTTTCCAGTCATGCACAATAATCTTTCTTCTTTTTGGATACTAATATCCTACTTATTTTGTGTAATTATCAAAGATCTATATCATGTGCAATGAATCAGGCTATCATGATCATTGCTTGAACTGCTTATATGTGGGTGAGGTCTGGCCACGTGATACATCAGTCCTATAATACAATAGTTGTCTCAATGATGAGCCAGTTACCTAAACAGGCAATTAATCACTGTCTTTCCTCCTTCCCTCCCTCCCTCTCTCCCTCTCACGTTTCCTTCCTTCCTTCCTGCCTCCCTCCCTCCCTCCGAACCTCTCTCCCTCCCTCCCCACTTCCCTTCCTTCCTTCCTTCCTTCCTTCCTTCCTTCCTTCCTTCCTTCCTTCCTTCCTGCCAAGCTATAAGGATACTAGTAGCCATCATCCATGGATTGGAAACTGGATGGAGAAGTGGAAATACCACATAAAAAGAGAGGTTAGGGCTGGAAAAATGATTCAGTGTTTACTTGTACTTCCTGTGTAAGCAGGAGTGCCTGAGGAGGTTTGAGAGACCAGTCCAGTTTGATCACTATGACCCACATAAACCCCTGCCATGTCTACACTTATCTGTACATTTGGTCCCTTGAGGAGCAGAAAATTGCCAGAGCTTTGGGGTCGGGGGCATGGCAAGCTCAGGGAACAGGAAAAGACTCCAGCTCAAGTAAAGTGGACAGAAGAATGGAGGGGTGGGACACTGATATTCCATATACACACAGCAGCATCTACATGCCACAGAGAGTACATGGGGCACCACAAGGACACATATATGTACATACTACATACACTCCCCACACACGTCTCACACACCACACATCCACACATCACATTTCACACTTATACACATAAGCAAGAGAGACGTGACAAGGGAGAGAGGAGAGGCTAAGACACAAAGATGGCACATCTTTGGCTCAATAATGCCTGTTGCTAACCTCCTCCACTTATATCCAGTTAGCCAAATATTTCCTTTTTTGCAAAGATTTTGGTTACTTGTCAGCAACAAGCCCTAATAGGTATTTATGGAAAATGTTCAAACAATATGAATCATCTTGAAAAATACACATAACAGAAATATGAAGAGACTGTTGCCATGTTTTCTTAAAGGTCAAAACATTCAAGATAATATTCAATAAAGTCCAATAGTACAGCTTAAATTATACCAACTGTTCCAGAGTCAGTATCTCAAAAGGAAGATATTCTACTAATGCTAGAAAATTCTAAGTGAAGGGATTTTTAACGGACAAATTACAAGCATAAAGAATCTCAGTATCAGAGAAATGAGTATGTGACAGAAAGCCGTCTTTCTCTCATACACAAATTTGCCATCTGTTTTCTTACAACAAACATTTCCCCCAAACTTTTATACATCAAAAATTAAGCTACAAAATAAAAATTTTAAAGTAAAGATGTTAGGCCCCAGACACCATAACAAATGTTTTCTTTGTGGATAGTTCAATGATAAACTGATTCTCTATTTATAAATGTATTTTGTATTAAAGGTAGACTATGAAGAAGTGATAATTGACTCAGGAAATTATAATCCAGAGGGTAGTGTGACTTTCAAACTGCCAAGGGTAATTGATGCTCATAATCCCAAAAATGAGAAGATGGTCTTCGACCATTTGTGTGGAACAAGGAAAAGTAAGGGCTGGGTCAATTACACACACATGCACACACACACACACACACACACACACACACACGCACACACACATGAAAGTATGAATTAATAAGTGGTAGGAAATGAGTGCAGTTCTACTTTCTATCAATGAAATTAATGTTTTAACTGGTAGAGGTAGAACAAATATAGTTGTAGAGATAGAGACCTAGGATAATTAGTAGATAAAAATTTGCTAAGGTGGTATCAAGAAGAGTTCTAGTCTGTTGGTTCAGAAAAAATATATGTCACAGTGCCACTCATCTCTGTCAAATCACAACAGAAAGGATGTCATAGAGATCAAGATCACGAAAGAGTCTGGGAAAAGCTCAACCACAGCATATGTGATTAGGATGCATGAGGCCCTGGATTTTTTTCTTCTTTTTTTCTTTATTATTTAGTTTTTTATTCAGCAAATACAGTCAGTTTGGTACCATTATTAGGCTCATCTGTGACCAACCCCCATTAAGTATTATTTGGGCCTTAGGAGCTTCGTATATTGCCTTTATTAGGTTGAGATATGAACCAACCATGCCAATTCTCTCCAATGTTTTGAACATGAAGTGATGTTGAATCTTGTCAAAGGCCTTTTCTGCATCTATCAAAATGATCATGTGGTTTTTATGTTTAACCTTGTTTATGTGGTGTATTACATTGACAGATTTCCGTATGTTGAACCACCCCTGTGTTCCTGGGATGAATCCTACTTGGTTATTGATTTGGGACCTTTCTGTGTTTTTTATGAAGGCATTGAGTGCTATGAACTTTCCCCTGAGGAACGCCTTCATTGTGTCCCATAAGTTTTGGTACGATGTGTTCTCATTGTCATTCAGTTCAAGAAATTTTGCAATTTCATCCACTATCCATTTATTGTTTAAAAGTGTGCTGTTCAGTTTCCAGGTGCCGTTGGGATTCTTGGTGGGTCTTTTGTTGTTGATTTCTAGCAATATAGCATTGTGATCTGATATCATGCAGGGAATTATGGCAATCTTCCTAAATATGCAGCAGCAGCGTGGTGCTGTGGACACAGCAGTTATTTGGGGTGAGGTGAGGGGTGGGCTACCCGCCCCTGAGGGCATCCACTATACCCTGCACCCGCCCCTGAGGGGATCCACTATACCCTGTTTCCCCCGCCTCTGTGCCTTCCCAGATTTATCTCCCCTAAAAGCCACAATGAACCCTTAATATCTTGCCTTTCTTTCCCTGGGATTTGCAGCGCACCTAGGCTGTCACCATCTTGGCCGGAAGTCCGAGGCCCTGGATTTTATTTCAACACCTACCACAATAAAAAAAACGATTAAAGAGATTCTAAATGCTGATCAAGTTGTTTTATTTTATTATATTATTTATTTGTGTGTATTTATATGTATATGTTTGTGTCTGTGTATATGATATGTGCATATATGATGTGTGTATGAAATGTGTGCATTTGAAATATTGAAATGTGTGCATATGAAAGGTATGCATATAGAGATCAGAAGACAACCTCAGAGTATTTCTCCTCTCTTCTGCCTTCTTCTTCCTGCCACTGCTTGAGACCATCCATATTCTCTCTGCCCCCATTGTTATAGGAGTGTTGGGGTCACAGATGGATGTCCCACTTTGCATTTGGCTTTATATGGACACTAAGGAGGATTGAACTATACTCAGCAGGCTTGTAATCAAGTGCCTTTAAATACTAAGCCATGTCCCCAATCCCGCTGCTCAAAAAATTTTAAAGTACAAATTTAAGCACTGGGAAGCTTAACTTTTAGAAATCTAAGTGTTATGAGGTTTAGCACTAAATTAGTTTTAAAGCAATTGTTTTTTATTTTATTTTATTTTTATTTTTATTTTTTAAGCCGTGATCATTCTTAGCCAGGACAGGTTCACCAAGAATGGATTCTGTACCACTAAGCGATTTCATTTTTCACATAATTAGAATATACAGGGACAAAAGCATATTGCCATTCTTTTACTTCCTAATTGTGGGACACAGTGTACAAACACTACCACACAGCTTAAAATATGGGTCATGAAATGCAGAAGCTTTTGTATAAACTTGTGGAACACAGAATTGCAGTATATATTTTGAATAAACTTGTATAACAGAGAATAGCTCTTGTAGCTAGGTGCAGCTCTAACTCACTAAAGTGTATGAGGGAAATGGGAGAATGCTTTGTGTGGTTTTCCATGCCATTTGTTTTCCATCATAGAGTAACTTGGAAAGTCGCAGATTAAAAATGATAGAATTCCAAGATGAAAAGATAAAGAGTTATTAATCCATCACAGATAACAGACCTTACATGCTTAGTACTGAACTTCTTTCCCTTTTGAGACATTGTACAAGGTTGGGGCTGTTGGTTACACCAGTTAGAATTCCTTAAGTTATTACATGTGGAGTGTATTACTGTTTCTCCTTAAAATGAGATGCTGTAATTAGAACTGTCAATTTATTAACTGCCACTAATTGTTTCTTCACTTTGAATTTCATAGACCATTAGAGAAGATCAACTCATAGAATGGTGGCATAAGTGGCTAAAAATATCAACATTACAAATAGCCCAAAGAATTTAATTAAATACGAACAGAGTCAGATGTGGTAGGTACACCCCTGCACTTCTATCACCCAAGAGGCTGAGATAGGAAGATAAGAAGTTTTAGACCTCATTGGAAGTTTCAGCCTTCTGAGAAAAGTAGAAATAACATAAACAGAAAACTTGGTCAAAATGCAAGGTATAGGCAGGCTGATACTTAGAACAAAGATGTAAATTGTAAAATTTCTGGCATTCAAGCCAGACTCAGATTTCACAACTGGACAGCGCTTTTCAAAAGGTTGGGTAAGTGGCAAGGGAGGTGGTTCAGTGGTTACAGGTACTTGCTTACAAAGCCTGCTGGCTTATGTTCAATTCCAAGCACCCATGTAAAACTGTATGCAAAGTGGCATATACATCTGTGATCCCAACGTGTCTACACCAATGAGAGGCAGAGACATTGGAATCTAAAGTTTGCAGGACAGTCTTTGATGTTAATTTGCAGTCTGGCAGTTCATTTGCAGTGGCAAGAAACCCTGTTTCAAAGAAGGTGGAACACAGACACCTCAGAGTTGGCTTCAGATCTCTACATGTGTGCAATGGCATTCATATCCATATGCAGTCACACACATAAATGAATACAAAAATGATAAATATTCCCTTTATATATATAATATATGTTAAAATATATATTATATATTTATAATATATATTAACATATATTTATATATTTTAATATATTATACATATATATATATCTCCTTTCTAGCTTACTGGCCTCTGCTATGGGGGGAATTAATAGGATGGTATTGCATATATGTAAGCAGAAGAACAGATTAATAGGAGTAAAAAGGCCTAAGTGAGGTCAGGGGAAGAGATTGAGTAAAGGAAAGGTAGAAGAAGGGCTAATCAAAATCTAAGAGGATATAAATAAGTCATAGGGAAACCTACTTTTTTGGAACATGGAACATTTAGGAGCAATAGATTGGTACTAGAAAATTTTCAGTGTCAGGGATGGGATACCTTCCAGTGAGTTGTTGGCCAAGGAGGTCCCTGATGCCCCCAAAACATTAAAGGCCATTGCCGAGGCCCAAGGTTTCCCACCAGGTTTAGATGGTAAGACCTTATTGCTGAAGACTCCACATACTTGGGCTGCAAGGCCATTGAGAAATCCTTCTGGAGCTGAGCTGAAAATCTCCTCTATGTAGACCAGCTGACATAAAGCTGGAAAAAGCCAGGCTGCATGCAGTTCAATGGGAGAGAGTGAAATCGCCAGTGAAGATACTCAACAGTGGACACTGCAAGCCTTATATTTGGCCAGCCAGGCCAAATGAGCCAAAAGGTGCAATAGTGGTATGTCTGTTATGGGAGAAACCAACCACCCTTGAATTTTACTAGAGGCCTGCTCCATGGGAGGGAATACATCCCTAATACTGAAAACCTACAAGAGAGGTTGTCATGAGCCCTAAGGGTCATCTGCTGGTATCTGGCTAAATCTATATACTATGCTTACCAAACTGTCCAGTAAGCCCTTCTCTTAATGTTCATCCCCATATATTAATGTTACTCTCACTATTGATTAGAGATCCTTCCCTTTTCAGATGGCAGTGACCTCGTGATGACTCAGAAGGCACCATGGTGCTGAGAAGGACAAAGGAGTGCTCAGCACTGAAATATCTCTATCACATCTTCCATAGCTTAGGGTCCGTTGTAGAAGGGGTGGCGGAAAGAATGTAAGGGCGAAAGGAAGGGTAGGGTTCCTTACAACGTGTTCCTCCAGATACAAAATGACCTGGATATTCATGACCTCACAGTGCCTGACACTACCTACACAAGACCATCATAATAGAAGGAAAAGGTCATGACATCAAAATAAAAGAGAGACTGATTGAAGAGGAAGGGGATATGATGGAGAGGGGAGTTTCAAAGCTGAAATTGCTGAGAGGGAGGGAATTACCATGGGATTTTTTTTTTACCATTATGGAAGTTTTCAATAATCAAGAAAATAACAATAATAATAATAAATAGACAAAATAATTTTTAAAAGGGGACATGAGTGAACAATGGCTCTTCTTTGGACCTCTCAGTGAACTTGGTTTGATTATTTTTATTTATTTATTTATTTACTTGACAGAGAAAGAGGAAGAGAGAGAGAGAGAGAGAATGAATGGGCATGCCAGGGCCTCCAGCCACTGCAAACAAACTCCAGATACATTCGACCCCTTGTGCTTCTGGCTAACATGGGTCCTGGGCAATTGAACCTGGGTCCTTTGCAGGCAAACACCTTAACCGTTAAGCCATCCCTCCAGCCCATCAGTTTAATTATGTATATATCATGTATTCCCAATGTCGAGTGGAGGTGAGGGTGTAGTGACAATAATATTAATGAGGGTTATGCAATAGCTACCTGTTTGAGAAAGTTCTAGAAATACTTACCTCATCAAGAAAAGTAGCTGTTACTTCTATGTCAGGCACTATTACTTAAAACTAAATGAAAAACAGAAATCACAGCTTACCAAACTGATATATAATGTTCCAAGTGTTTTCAGTTTGCATGTTATAATGCACACAAGAATGTGCATGCACACAGACAATATAACCCCTTACATTAGCTGACATTTTAAAGCTAGCAGCCATTTAGTGCTTTCATTTGTGCTAGACACCCTTCTAATTGCTTTATATGCGAAATTATTCACAACAGTCCTTGAAGGGCTAGTATCCCCACCTCTGTTGCTTGGATGAGAAGACTTTAGCACAGAGAGGAAAAGGATTTCTGTGGCCTCACCCTGCAGCAGCAGGATGCAGCTGAAGCTCGATCCCAGCAACCTAACGCTAGAGTCTTCGCCATTAAACTCCAACTTTAATGCAAGACAGAGAACTAAAAGCACAGAAAAAGCAAACTAATAGAAGTAATGCATTTTTAGGAAAAATCAAGGGGAAAGGTTGGGAAAATGTTGCTAAAATTTTGTGAAATGAATTTTCCTATAAAGCATCCCAATAGGTTCATTACTGGTAAGAAGGGAAATTTTAAAATAAACCCTACCATGAAAATATGCACATTTATTTATTTATTTCTAATTAAAACAACAGAGTATGAGTAAATAGCCTAGGTATGTTTTCCTTAATGCATCTACTAGATTTTTCAACTTTGCAGTATATAAATGTACTACAGTAGCAAGATTTTTTAAAATATTTTATTTATTTATTTATGAGAGAGAAAGAGACAGATAGAAAGAAAGAGAGAATGTGCACACCAGGGCCTCTAGCCACTGCATGTGAACTCTAGACACATGTGCCCTCTTGTGCATCTGGCTTACGTGGGTCCTGGGAAATCAAACCCGGGTCCTTAGGCTTCGCAGGCAAATGCCGTAACTGCTAAGCCATTTCACCAGTCCCCTACTAGCAAGATTTTATCTACAAAACATGTCGAGAATGTTTACTGTCTGAATATTATAGTGTTAAAATCATACTTTTTAGTTTTAAATTTTATGTATCCAATTAGTCTTTCATTTCAGTAAGATGCATGTGCATATCATCTATTCTCAATCTGCTAAAGTATGTTTCAGTAAATGAAGGGTCCCAAAAGAAATAACTTGGGGTTTGCAGTACAGAGTTCCCTCAGGATTCCAACATGTACTGACATTCTGACAGGCCTAACACTCAGCCTTTTGTTCTAGTCCAGTCTACACTCAGATGTGAACATGATTTTTTTTTTAAGCTTTCCTAGCCCCATCCTTCTTTCTCTAATCACTTACTTGCATGTGTTCTATTTTTGCTGTTACCAGGTTCCCAGTATGGGTTCAAGACTAGCTGAGCCAAATGAAAAATCATATTCCAACAGTTGCTCTTTGTCTATGTTCATCGACTTTATTGTAATTGTAATGTAATGATGTTGGCTACACTGCAAGGAGACTCCCAAATGTCAGTGATGATCCACTTGATCTATGTAAAATTCAGCAAAATCAGAAGCATGTGTAGACGGAAGTAGTAGCAGAATACAAATTATACTAGTTGGAATTAAATTGTGCTTTCATGAACTTGGAAATTATCATATTCTTTCCTGTGTTGTAATTAATTGCACTATCTGCACATGGATTTATACATTGTAGGTATTTGTTAAATGAATTTATTAGTATAATAATAATTATTATAAATACTTAAATTAGAAATCTGTCATGTTCTGGTTGTATATTTCTATTATTAATTTTGTTTATTTTTATTTATTTATTTGAGAGTGACAGACAGACAGAGAGAGAGAAAGAGGTGGAGAGGGAGAGAATATGGGTGCACCAGGGCCTCCAGCCATTGCAAACAAACTTCAGATGCATGTGCCACCTTATGCATCTTGCTTATGTGGGTACTGGGGAATCGAGCCTTGAACTGGGGTCCTTAGGCTTCGCAGGCAAGCTCTTAACCACTAAGCCATCTCTCTAGTCCCTGGTTGTATGTTTTTTAAGAAAATGATTTTAGATTCAGATCATGACATGAGGGAGTTTCTATGAAAGTAATCAATGGTTATAATAAACTGAACTAATAAAAATTTAACAGTGATATGAAATAAATCAGACATAAAGTAACAACACAGTCCAAATGTTGAGAAGAACTCAATTGATCATTTCTTTAGTAAAGTTTTAATTGAATGTGGGCCAACTATTTACAAGTAAAGACAAGCATTTGCCATAATATTCAGCCTTTAAAAATAAGGGACTATTGTCTTTATGATAATATGGATAAATATGGAAGGCATTAGATTAAATGAAAAACTCCAGGAATCAAAGGACAAATACTGTGTGCTTTCAAGTATTTGTGTAATCTGAGAAAGCTTACCTAATAGAAGCAAAGTAGGGCAGTGCTTACTTGGAGACACATGAGTGAAGGGAAGTTGGTCGAAGGGTACAAAATTCAAGTTACAAGAAATGAATTTAAGATATTTAATGTTCCCCATGGTAACTACAGTTAATAATAATATACTGCATATTTCCAATTGTGAGGAGAGATTTTACGTGTTCCACCTCCAAAAAATGTCAGATAACAGATTACTATTGAGCTTGACATAGTATCATCACAAAGTATACTTTTTACTCAATATCATGTTTTACTCCATAAGTATATACATTAAAAAATCAATTAAAAGTTTTTTAATCAAAAGCATGAATTTTATTGTGCATTTGTTTCTAACTCAATAGGGCAAATATATATAAACACATATTTTTGGGAATGATTATAAATAAATAGGAAATAAAATGCTTTAATTTACATTTTAACTTTTTACTTCTTCAAGTGATACATCTGTTTTAAAATTCACTATGTTGATTTTTTTTTTTCAAAGTAGGGTCTCATTCTAGCCCAGACTGTCCTGGAACTCTGTAGTCCTAGGCTGGCCTCAAATTCAGTGATCCTCCTACCACTGACTCCCAAGTGCTGGGATTGATTAAAGGTGTCCTCCACCAAGCCTGTCTTGTTAATTTTTTCTTCAATAATTGTTCATCATATCTCTCAAAATTATATCCATTATATAATTATATGAAATATATTTGAACATATATATATATGTTCAAATATATATATATGTTCAGATCAAGTATTTACCTATGGTCTTCCTTATGTAGCCAGTGACTCTCTGTAACTGTGATTTAGCCAAGCAGGAATTGAAAATATGTGTAAAAAGTGAAGTATTAAATAAACAGATATAAACTTTTTTATGTGTCATTATACAATGCAGTGTGACAACTGTTTACCTCCCATTTGCATTGCTTGCATGTGTTTAGTCATCTACAGATGGCTTGAAGTTTGTGAGAGAATTGCATAAGGTACTGTGCAAATGCTGTAGTGTTTTATCTAAAGAACTTGAGCAGCCACAGATTTAGTAACAATGGGGGATCCTGGAACCAAACTCTACCAAATGTGGAGGGATGATTATACTCCAAAATCACAAGTTTCATGTATAAGTCCAGCCTGCTTCTCTGGAGTTAATAAATGGAAAGCCAGAAGCAAGCACCTGGGCAAAAAACTAAGAGGACTCTGAGGTTTTCTTATATGAAAGCAGCAGTATCAACCAATGCTCATTCTTCTCTAATCCTTTTAGTTTCTCATAAGATTGACAGCAAATACAGTGAAATTATTTTAGAAGATCACAATAGCTATTTTAAGTCCCTGAAAAATTGGAAAATTTTCATTTCTACCTAATGTTTGAATTAAAAATATCTGATGCATGTAAAGAAGGAGAAACGTGTACAAACACACCACCTTGATCTTCTCTTCACTCTTCACTCTTCTCCCCTCTTTCGGTATTTGTCCAATATAAATTAAGGATCACATAGCAGGATATAGGACGCTACTTTCATGGCAGCGCCAATGCTCCAGGAAATATGCTAAGTGCTTTCACACATTTATGATCCTAGCCACCCTTTGGTATGAGTATTCTTTTTCCAATTATAACAAATGAAGGAATTAAGGTCTTATTATTAATGCCATAAATAGGATAGGTGATCAGCGAGAATTAGCAGCAAGAACTGACATTTCTTTAGTGTTTTCTTAATAGTTCTAAAGACAACACCTCAGGGCTTTTCATTGATAAAACTATAGTTAATATCTATAAGGCTGAAGGATATTATCAAGGAAATTTTTTTAAATAAGGAACCAATGTTGGCTTAAGTACTATTACTCAATTAGGAGCCTAGAAAGGGCCTTTCTTTCCATTTGACTCTGTAAATTACAACATGGTTCTTTCTAAAGGACTGTAATTCAGCTATTTCAAAATATTGATTCTTGCAGTATATATAAATCCTGAAACTTGATATCAATTAAGTGGTTTATATGTGAGAATCACCAATTTGGAAAGTATTTTCTTACACTTACAGAAATGAACTCTAGGTGTGTATGAAAGAATAACTAGCTTCTAATAGAATGTATTTTGCATCTTAGAATTAAACAAACTGTGGAGGTTTCATAGTACACTTTTGATGAGAAAAAAAAAAACACTTCACTGATTTAGAGAGAACACAAAACTTCTCTCTCTCATCAGTGACCACAGAAGTGTAATGATAAATAGGAGATTCTTGGTAGTCTCATTTTGATTGTTGAATGCCAGTATGTGACGACCCATGGTGGTATCTTTGGAGAAGCAAATTTGGGAATAATGATAGTTTAGAGTCTGAGCTTAGACTCCAAACTCAGGTAGGTGGCTCTTTGAATTTCTTCTTTATCATAAGAACCACATAACCCAGGAGGACTGAATAGAAAAGGGTGTTCAAGTATACTAAGTTTCCTCTAGGACTGAGTAAGTTGGAAGCCCTTGGATTTGGGGCAAGAAAGGAGGATAAAGAAATATTGCTATCTACTTTATGCTAGAGGATGTACCGGATATTTTTACGCATGTGAGGAAGACACATTTGGTGCATATGCATACTGGAACAAGCATGGAAGAGGTTTCAATCTTAGGAGAGAGTGGTAGCTGATGATTAAAAAGCCAACTTTGAGGTGGTAAATACTTCAATTCCATTCAACTGCAAAGATGACAAAAGGAAGGAGAGGAGGCATGGTGATGGGATCCATCCATCATACACAACACAAATAAAGGGCTGTCACTCATTTTCTTAATGTCAGAAGAAGAGAATTATTTAGTAATTTTTGATACCAAGGAAAGCATTTGTAATAGCCCTTTTCACTTTCAATTCATTCTAAAACTTAAAAGAAAAAATATCCCATTTGATTGTTTCCAATACAAGTCAGTTCATTATTTATGAAACCATGCCAGTGTCTTAGCTTTTCCAGAAAAATAGCAAATTCATATTGTATTCACCATCACCTCTTCGCACTGAATAGCTGCTGTTTGACTTAGCCTGTCATCTCCAAACCATTTGCATCATTCTTCTTGCTCTGATCTGCACATGTGGTAGTAATTAGGAACATGATACCTTAAACTCATTTAAAATACCCAGTGAATTTATAATATAACAGTAATACCAGCATCTTTCATACTTCACAAGAAAATATTGTACTGAGCTGCATAAACTAAGTTGCAACAATTAATTATACAGAGAAAAATTCTGCACTGATTTCAGAACAGAAATATAAAATATAATTTTATGAATTCCAAAGTGGCATGGCTATCCTTTATGGAATGTCCAAAATCTGAACTAAATGCATATATTTGAGTTTTAAAACACATTATTGTTTTTCTTTTTAACTCAGAATACTCAGAAGTTTCCTCTGCTGTTTTCAATCCCTTTTAAATTCACACCTTTAAATGAAAGGGTTGTGTATACAAGGTCAGTGAAATTGTTATTTATGGTTGAAATGTTTTTGCTACATCTATTTTAAGAAGGGTCATTTTTCATTTTATTTTTAAAATTGCTTTAAAGTGTTTAGCTGACTATACAAAATTACTCAATGTGCAGCTGGCAGTTTACTGTATTCTAAGCTTTATATAGCCGAAGAATTGTATAGGATTTTATAAAGTGATTAAGCTAAACTATCACTTAATTGATATTATGTTTATAGTTATTATCACTTTCAAATATATTTTGATTACTATAAAATAAAACAGGCTCATCCACCCCAATATTTGTTTTGGTTTACTTGTAGAAAAAAAAACCAAAAACTAAGAGGCTAGCATTTAAATCACTCACTGATGCCACATACCTTCTTATGCTGATGACGGTATTCTGTGTTAAAATGGCCTGTACTTTTGTAACTGGAAGAATTGTCTCCAAAGACATTACAAGAAGGAAATACACCTCTCAGTTAAGTAGCATTTTAAGGCATAATTGCTATTCCCCACCTTGTTCTACTGAATTCAAAATGTTTGGAAAGTACTTAATGGTGAATATGTTTTAGAAATTCAAATTCACACTTTCCTTCCTATTAGCTGTTAGCAGCTCTTCTCCCCAGCTGAGAGCACATTGGCCTCACCAAGCAGACCAGCATACACCGCAGTTTGGTGAGCCTCTCTCTCCCCTCTGGAAGAGTGAATGCAGTGCTCAAGCCCTGGGTCTCAAGGAGACTTTCAGTCCTGGCAGGGGTCAGGAAGTGAACATACACTGTGCTTCCGGATCAAGAAGCAAACAGTACCCACTAGTGAGATTTTGAATTCTGTGTGGAAACTCAAGGCTCCTAGAACTACAAGTTTCTGTATCTGTGATTCTTGAACTGTGAGTTTTGAAGAAAGACTCCAACTATAGATGCATTTGTATGTCAGGAGATTTCAAAAGTAACTATTTTCAAGTTATAATGAGAAAGAATCAAGTCTCTGAGAAAATAGAGGTTTACTGTAATGCTGAGGAAAATAGTCAAACAATGACTACTTTAAAATTGTGGTCATTGTTATACTGCTATTATCATTACCTAAGTATGCTAAGCGTTTGAAGAAAACTTAAACATTTTTTTTTTTTCCCGTTGTAGGTGGACTTGAAAAATAAGTGACCAACCTTGGCTTTCTTCAACACACAAAATCCTACATACCCAATGACAAACTTCATTGTTTAAAGACTACTTGGGAACAATTAAAAAGATGATGTAATCTAATATGTGATAAAGACCGATATAATATTCTCTACTAGAAGGCATTCCTATCATGTCATATCAAAGTCTAGCCAAACGTTGAAAGTTAGAAATGTTATCAAGCATTAGCAGGCATTTAAAGAACGTCTCTTGAATATTTCTAGCATAAAAAAGTATTTCATGTGATGTAAATGAATGGTAATTTTCTGACTTTAAAAGAGAGCTATGCCAGTACATTTCAGCGTTCCGGACCCAATTCTGCAAACATGGGGACGCTTTCAATTTGCTCTGCCTGCCTTCCCGCCTTAGATGGCTGCGATTGCAGCGAAATTAATCCATTTAAAAATCTGCGGCTTAAACTTAAGGATTTTCAGTTTTTTCCCCCTTCTCCCCCCTTTTTTTTCTTAGAATATCAATAAGTTCCAATTGAAGAGCGGATTCTTTTGCAATTCAGGCATGTGCCGGCGATAACGGGCGAGTTGGCATGAAGAGAGGCAGAGATGGATTAATTATGCAGAGAACATGGAAATTCTGCTTATCATCGGCTAGCAAAGGAGCCCGGCTCACATAATCAGCAAACGAAGGGAGAGGAGAAAATAACAATGCGATGGCACCTTCCAGCCCGTCATCAGGATTTTTCTACCCCCCTTGTAATTAAAAAATAACATACACTTATAGCCCTATCTCCTGTGCAGGCAAGGAGTGGATGTCCACAAAATAATTGCACTGGGATATTAGAACTGGCAACACGGGCTGTCCAGTCCTGCCTGCTCTCAAGCTCACCCTCTCTCCCTCTTTTGGCCTCTCAAGGCACTTTGCTTCTGAGCCCAGTCCAATCAGGCTGTGTCTGAGGTGATATTGTAGCTCAGTTTCCAAAAAATCTCAAATTGATACCTTATCATGTTCTAAGAAAACATGAATACATTTGTGATAAATATTTGAAGGGCTGACTCTAGGGGAAGCTTGGGAACAGATCACCTGTGGGCTCTCTGGTTAATTTCATTTTTTTTTTCTCCTAATGAGACATGTCTAAATACACTGTATTTTGCAAAGTGGCTGGATTAAAATGGTGGACTATACAATGAGCACGCTATCTTCTCAAACAATTTCACAACTTTTTTTTGTTGTTGTTGTTCCATTTCCCTTTGCCAACCGATTGTATAAATTCAGGTATGTACACTCAATGATTGAAATGTGTGTGCTCCCAAATCAACATTCAGAATTCTGGATTGTCACTGTAAGATATGAGAACTCAAAGCTTTGTATTTCTCTAAATGTTAGAAAACACTATAACAAACCTAGTTTAATGATTTAAAGAAAACTGCAACTGATTTTACATTTGTACCCATGTGTTTACAAATTCTGAAAAACAGGATACTAACATGCATGTTAAATAATGATGCTCTTGGGCAAGCACCACTGAACGCGGCTTTCTATTCTAACCATAACCCAAATAATTTGACCTAATTAAGAATTACTGCCCTAAGAAGCTCTGGCCATGTCTCCCTACAAAGTTATTGGTCAGCTACAGAAACAGAAATGTAAAAATAGACCTGGAAAGACAAAAATCATGCAACATATGAAGGAAAGATGTCATTCCAAAGTGCAATAAGCTGGAGTTAGAAAGCTGGCAAGCTCCAGAAATGTAATTTATTCATAGAGTTCCGCCAAAGCACGGAACCAGTGTGGGGCGCAGTTGACACGCTTGTGGGAATGTTTTAAGTGACAGTGAGAGTAACACACTGATTTTTAACCTATCTTCTCCATGCCTGTGCCTATGGACACACATATTCAAGACATGAATACTATGGAAAACAAAGACTGAGGAGAGGGATCAGGAAAAGGCTTGGAGCTGATTGTGAGTTTCTCAGAATACAAAGACAGGAAGAAACATGTGCAAGGGCAAGGTGAGGGTTAAAAATGAAGAAAGGTACCAAACAGAAAGGAAATCCTAATACGGAGATGGAAAGTATAGAGAATATGAAGAAAATTACAACAGCCGAAACTGTATATTTTATTTGTAGCATATTATAAGTGTATAATATATGTATACATACATATATTATAAGTGTACAATATATGTGTATATATATATATATATACATTAAAATGAATTAAATATATAAATAAAAAGGAACACATAGGTAACAATTTGAGTGAACATCCTTACACTGACAAATGTCCAAATTCAGAAAGAAAATACAGCCCTGCACAGAAGAATCCAGTTTATCAGTGACTTTGGAGCACAGCCACACCAGTTCAGCAAATGCAGCTGGGACAAGCTGACCATTCATCCCCATTGCATTCCTATACCTTCAAACCTCTGAGTTCCTTCTAGCCCTTTGCACATCTCTTTTAGTCAGTGTCTTCTGCTGCTAAGCTACAGGTACAGTTTTCTTTGTAATTGTTAAAGCATACATAAATGCAAACAAAGCACTATAATTAACTTCTATCTGCCCAATTCTCAGCTATATAAGTATCAACCAATGACAAATCATGTCTTAGCAATATCCATTCCACATTCTCACTAATCCCAATCTAGACATTTTTTTAAATTTAAATTTATAAGTAATTGGCAATCAATAGTTGTGCATGATTCCAATTACTAAATGAATTCCTAGCATAATAAAATCTACCTATTAGAAGTTCCAGGGTACACAATATTCAATGACCAATGAAAAGCAATAAGTAAATCTTGCTTGGACCAATTATCACTAGAAATTGTATAACTTTTGATAATAGCACAGGAAGTAAAGGAAAAGCTAGCGCAAGTGTTCTTATAGTAGGATATGAGGTCATGTGTTCCTTAAAAAAATACATAGCTGGATTTTGGGGATTCTGAAACAAATATTCTTCTGGAATCAAAATTATAAAAGAGTTAATACCAGCCAATAAGATAGTAGAAAAATTTCTCCAAAGTTTGCTAAATGAAATGATTATCTTCCTACTTAGCATCTAGAATGTGGTTTCTGTAGAAGCTTTTCCTATTAGATGGTACAGTGTTTTGTAATCCTACCTGCATAAGAGAATTCACTGGGGATATTTAAAAATAATACTGATGCCTGTGTCTCACCCTGCACAAAACTCTTAAGAATAAGGCCTGGGCAAAGATTCGATAGATGATTGATAGATAGATTAGATAAATAGGTAGATAGATAGATAGATAGATAGATAGATAGATAGATAGATAGGTAGATAGATGATAGATGACAGATTGATAGATAAATGATAGAAGATAGATAGCTGGAAGATAGATAGATAGATAAATGATAGTTATGAAGAAGGACATGACTTGGAGATGAAGATAGAACAGATATCTTTAATTTCCAATGTGAGTCTAATGTATCTCCAGAATTATGGATCAGTCTGTCTAAGTTCATTCACTGCTCTATAATGAATTGCATTGAAATCAACTTAAAACCCCAAGCCTATTCAAGACCAGAACAGTCATCAGCGCACACCAGACGATACTCAACATGGTACAGGAACCAAATTGTTGCTCTCTGCTAAATGTCCCCTGCATCTAACACTTCCTGCTACCAACAGGACTCTCTCACTCTCATGTATGTGTGTGTGTATATACATATGTGAAATGTAAAGCAAACAGGAGCCAGAAAGTGCTTTATGCTGACCTGTTATCACAGCCACCTTCTCTGCCCTGTATACTTACCACCAATCCTTAACAATTTGCAAGCTTTCTCTGGGTTTTCTGAAAGCCTGTATGCATAACGTTATAGATGCAGCATACTTCTATAATCTTTTATGCTTCTTGAAAACATGTCTTAACATCTTCTACAAGAGAAGGTAGATAATAGAATTCTCAGTGACTCTAACTGTAAATGGATTTGTAATATACCCATGATTAAAATTATTTTCATCATGAAGTAGAATTCTCATTATTGTTGCAATTTTAATATTATCAACTCCAAAGTGTCTTGGTGATTGATAATATAGAAAGCAAAACCCTATATTATAGTAATTAAATTTAAAATGAATCAGCCACCCTTACATGCCTCAGTACTATAGTACCTGATTATTTGAAAACAATTATCTTTGTATGTTACCTAATGCCAGACAGCACTTAGACCTGTTCCTAGATTGTTCTGGGTCACAAAGCTGCCCTGCATTGGAACACAAAGACACCATGCCATGGTGTCTATTTTCCCACTAAAATGACTACCACAACACTGAGCTATAACACAGAAGGAACTCAGGCCTGAATTAGGAAACTTTGGAACAAAATCTTCAGGCATAAATGTGTCTTGATCCCTAGTGAGCAGCTGTCTAACTTTAAGATGAAGTTTCTCTCTTCTGATCGGGGTCAGGATATCACGCAGGACACTTCCTTCAATGGCATGATGGTCTTTCAATGAAATGTCTCCCTTCCTATAATTCAGCGCAGTAGACTACCTTTCCAACTGTCACCCTTTATCTCCCTCATTGAGCTCATGCAAGAACATGCATTTCTCAGCTGCAGGAAGGGACTCTAATTCTCTTCATCCCACACACTCTTTTCTCCTCCCCTTCCAACCTTTCTGACTACAATACTCCCCTTCATTGGATACTGGATCCCAGTATCCTCCAAATACACATTTGGGGAGGGAAAAAATTAGTGCAAAAAAAATTCTTCCATACTTGGTTCATTTGCAGATTTCACTAGGCTTGCAGAAAGCACACCTGTTGTGTGCTGTCTGGATTTCCTTTTCTGATCATAGGCTTCTGACAAAGAGGGGGAAAAGAAAGATTTTTATCATGCGCTCTTCACCGGACAATGAATTTTCTTCACCATTTGAATGTATCTGTGGAATGCCTGAGTGATTCATTACAGCAGATTCTGAAGTATGACAATGGGCCGCAGAAATGACTGATGGTATCTTTTTCCTGATTTCATTTCCCTGATCCTCTTCATCCCTTGGCCTGTGTACCTCGATTAATTAGAAACCAGGGATTTTCACTCATCAGCTGATGGGTTTCATGCTCCACTCTGTCACAAATCTGCTGCCTGCGCTATCTCTCTTGCAGCCGCTGGCTGCTTTAAAAACTTTCCTTTTTTTTTTTTCTTTTTCCCCCCTTTTTTGAAGCAGTGCTTTGTGACTACAGGTTTAGGTCTTTTAAAGATTCAGTCATATTTTTTTAAAGAGATTAAAATTAAAGTAAAGAAGATTCAAAATCTCTGATTAAGTTAATCCCCATCCAAATGATACTTGTCCAAAAATGAACTTTTTGAAGAGATAATAACATAACTGTTTCATGGCTCTCAGCTTCCTAAGTTCTCTTCTCAACATAAAATAATTGAAGTAGTAGGAAAAGACTGGAAATATACATGAATATATGACTTCTGTGTGTGACTAAAAAAGTGCTTAGGTTCACTTCACATGTTTCTTGGGCTACCTGTTCTACATTTTTTAACACAATGCATAAAAATTCCAGGGGAAGAGGCCATGTTACAATATCTGCCTAAAATAAATCATAGAAGCTGGGAGTGGTGGCACACGCCTTCAATCCCAGCATTTGGGAGGCAGAGGTAGGAGGATCACCATGAGTTTGAGGCCGACCTGTGATTACATAGTGAATTCCAGGTTAGCCTGGGCTAGAATGAAACCCTACCTCAAACCCTTCCCCCTCCCACAAAAAAATCATTGAACTATTATTGTTTGTGGAGGAAATATTACATAATTGAACCATGTTCTTCTTAGGGTATATACCAAATTAAATTACATGATGATTCAATACCTAGGATTAAATCATAGTTAAGCAGTATTTTAAATGTAGAATATTTTTGTAGTAAAACTTTACTTCTGAAATCTAAAATGTTGTGTGCTTCAATGGTGAAAACACATAAATTGTTTTTTACCAAAGTACTAATTTAAAGGAAGTCACAATAAATCTTAACAATTCATTATTTTTGGTTGGAGACGAAGCCAACAGAACACCAGGAAAAACTACAGTGTTTATGTTCCAGAGATATACAAGGTGGTATGCCCAGTGCATCACCAAGTCACCGTGTGCCTTGATTTCACTATATTGAAGTCCAAGTAGCCAGTGCCTTGTCACACAACTCTGGGCAATATAGCACCACAAAATTTACACATGCAGTATAGCCGGGCATGGTGGCACACACCTTTAATCCCAGCACTCGAGAGACAGAGGGAGGAGGATCACAGTGAGTTCAAGGCCACCGTGAGACTACATAGTGAATTCCAGGTCAGCCTGGGCTAGAGTGAGACACTACCTCGAAAAACCAAAAAAAAAAAAAAAAAAAAACTTACACATGCAAAGCTAATTTTTCTGGTGTCTGAAATGGTCTACCATAAAGACTTTCAGACTTAAATTAAAGTGGATTTCATGGAACTCAAATCAACTTCTCTCAGTGCATTTTTAAAGCCTTAGTAATATAGAAGATGGACAAAAAGGGAGGTCAGGAAATTATCAGCTTCTGTAGTTGTCAGGAAAAATCCATTACTTCTTTGAGGTTTCTAAAAACTGTTAAGTAATACTTAATATTGAATATGCTCTAAGGGAAAAATATCATCACATTTGAAGTAATCTCAATTGCAAATCAAGTAATGGGAAAATAAAAATAATTGCAGAAATTTCTGCTTTGAAAATTAATATTTAGGCAGTTATCTATGATTTCGACCTTACTTTAAAAGTCGAAGTAGTCATCAGTATCACTTCATAACTATGCTTAATATGTATCCTACAAAATGCAAATTTCTTTAGCAACAAACTACGAACCTAAAGTGTCTTAACAACAGTTGGAAAGTATTTTATTTTATTTAACAGCAACACAAGTGTGATGATAACCTGGAGTAAAAGACCCATCTGTAAGTTTCCCTAATTTGCCATGCCTTTCCCTAACAATACCAATATTGTGATACTGCCGCCTGCTCCTGACCACCTGCTCAGCCAGGCACTGGGACTAATAAGGAGGAATAAAGTGGGTGACATAGCAGAGTACTGGAAACCTTGGAGCTGTGGCATTGCTTTGGACTGGCCCTTACCTTTTCTACCTCACAATGTTTGCTTGTGACACTCCAGTGAAGTCACCAACTTAAATAATGTATGCTACCTTGTTGATTAATATGAATCCATTAAATAAAGTTTTGGGAATAATGCTTGTCTGTCTGTATATTTCTTCAAAATAATTTTTATAATATATATTTGTCTGTCTTTTGGCCTATCCTAAGAATCTAGAAGGTATTTCTTCTCATATAGTAAGTTAGAGGTTAAGAAGCTGAAGCAGTCTCAGAGCAATTATGACAATGATTTCACCAATCTCTGTTGCCTAAGAAGTATGAACAAAAATGAAGTATAATATGCAAGAAATTTTGTGATGCTATCAAAAATATGAATAGAAGGAATTTCTTCATTTATCCTATGTGATGTTAGTTTAGAAGTTATTTGCATAAGCTTTCATCATGTTTTTAATCCTGCACTGTCCATTATTAAACACATTGAATTATATGAAATATAAATTGTTTGCTCCACATTTTTAAGCATCCCTAATTTGGATTCTTCATGCCTGTTCAATCTTAGTTTCAAAGCACAGGTGTTTTGAACACCTAAACTATTTTTTTTTCATTTTTCCCCCTATATTAAAAGTGTTTAGCACATCAGATCTATGCTGTTATATTTTGTAAAAATGTAACAAATACAGCTGCATTCAAATCATGTTGGTCTGCACTCTACCTCTATGGTGGATTGATCCAGCTGTCCCCCATAAACTTAGGTATTTTGAAGGCTAGGTCCTCAGCTGGTGGAAATTTGGGAACTGGAGCCTCTTTGAGATGATGATGTATTGTTGGGGACAGGCTTATGGGTGTTAGAATCATCTTCCTCTTGTCAGTATTTAGCACACTTTCTTGTTGCTGTTGTCCACCTGATGTTGGCCAGGAGGTGATGTCCACCCTCTGCTCATGCCATCATTTTCCCCTGCCATCATGGAGCTTCCCCTTGAGTCTTTACGCCAAAATAAACCCTTTCCTCCTACAAGCTGCTTCTTTTTGGATGTTTATTAAGGGTAGGAAAAACTGACTGCAACAACCTCTGAATCCATGTCCACTGATTTTGGATTGCTTTCTGGGTTTACGTTTCTCCATTCATCCTGCTTACTTCTAATTCCTTTCTGAAACTTCATTTCCATTAATAATTTACTCTCTACTCCTCACTGTTTATCATTCTATCATAATTCATTCTTACAAACATGTATCAAATCCAAATTCTATGATAGATGAGTTGTGAGTCCAAGACTTGATGAGCATATGCCTCCTTCACCCAATTTAGGGCATTCATCTCATTATTTTATCTTTAACACTATCATTCAATGTATTGTTATTGTTTTCTCATCCTGAGTATATTACAAGCAAGCTAGAATTAGGAGATTGGGTTTTGCTCAAACAATTCCTCTCTGGCCACCCTATACACTATGGAATAGAGGAACTGTTTAACAAACTTGCATATTGATTGAATTCTCCTCTAAATTCTAAGGATGTATTTAGAAGTTTACCACATTTCAAAAATAAATTCAAAATTGCACTCTGAGCATGACCCTTCTATTAATTACCATATTCACTCCCATATATCTCTGCTGTGCTCACTGTAACTTGGAGAATGGGAAGCCTGCCAGCATCTGGATTTTCCACCTTTTGGTAACCCTCATTAAACTCTGTGATTATGGTCACCATTTACTAGAAGCATCTGAAATTACACCACAATTACTAGGAATATTAATTGGAAACTGGATATTTAAAAAAAAAAACTCTCCCTTTGTTTGAAAAGCCTTAGTAGTAACAGGATTACTTTTAGGGCAGCAGTAATTTTTCAGAAAAAGGAACACAAATTAGAAGAAAAAAATGGAAAAGTAACCAAAGAGGAATATTTATATTTATTGGACTAAAAATCATAACTTTGAAAATTCTTTGTGCCATAGGGTGAAAAATAAAAACAGAAGAGCGATGCAATCATTGCAGCATCTGGTACCCACTCCCCAAAAGTCAGAGTTTTCCTACAGACCACCTTGTCCTGACTCAGGCAACCCAAGACTGTGGCAGCGATCTGAGGAGGAGGGCACTACGTGAAACAGCTCAGCTCTGGTGAAAGGACAGATTTGCTTTCATTTCCCCTCACTGCAGCCGCTGGCCATTGCCACAGCTCTGTTTACCTTCCTGCAGACCTGATGAGGACATTATGTTCTTAAGGCATCTCTTAAGGCTGTTTCAAAGAAAGAAAAGACGAGTGAGCAGTGATAAGAATTATAATGAAAAATATTTGCCTTTATCTTTTACATTTTTCAGTATGTTTTTGGGAGATGTGAATAACAGTACAACTACACAATTTTCCCCTAAAATTGGATTTTGGATCATTGTTCCATTTGTTTACATATTTCTTCAATGTCTATATTCTTGAGCAAAGAAAAAAAGGTTCTTTTCTATTTTGATTCTTTAAATGAAAGCATATGTCAAGATTTGGCTCAGTTTTCATTACAGAAATGAGAAAATGCATCAAATTTATAAGCTTACAGCTCCCTTCACTTGCAACCCATTCCTAAATAAGCAAAAAGAAAAAAAAAAACGTTTTCATTCTTGAGATTATCTTGAATCCTTAATCTCTCATACTGATCTGGATGGCACATGTTAGGATTCAGCCAGGAATGGATACCTCTATGTAATAGAGACATAAATGTGGGTGTGGAAAGAGGCAGAAAATAAATTTAAGGTCCAGAGGAGTTGTTGCAGGCACAGAAACTGGGTTTGGAAGTAAATACAGAAGATGCAAGGGTCATTGATTCAGGTATCCCTAGATTGCTACAGAAAATAGTTTGAACTTGAGAGGGAAATGATGGTTTTACAATCCGATATGAACATTACTTTTCCGGGGAGTTTTGTAAGAATTCATTTGAATAAATATAATTTTTTGCAGGATGTGGGAAAGACCAGGGAGGAGGATGAAATGGCTGTTGACAATCACTAACTAAAAAGGTACTCAGTTTTCTTGAGAACATGTCAGTTTGATTCATAATATGTTATTCATCAGTGTCCTGCACATGGTAGACATTCAATACAAGTTTTGGGGATGTGTACAAGCATATGTGTGTGTGTACATGTGTGTGAATGTGGGCATCTACATGCTACAGTGCATGTGTGGAGGTCAGAGGACAACTTTGGATTTTAGTCATTGCCTTCTAGCTCCTTGTGATGTGGAGTCTTTGGATGAACACTGCTGTGTTTATAAGACTTACTGGCTCACACGCTTCCAGGTGCAATTCTCCTGTCTCTAGCTCCCTTTCACTCTAGGTATGTTGGGATTATATATACTGGCTCTACAGATCCAGTTCTATGTGGGTTCTGGGCATCTGAACCCAAGTACTTAAGCTTTCATGTCAAGTCATCCACTGATCCATTTCTTCAGTGCACAAATTATTTTTTTTTTTAATGAATGAAAAAATGTCACTGACCAGTGGTAATAGTTGAGTTAGGACTATATATCAAATATCTCAATAGACTAGAGTGCAGTTTTGATTAATCCATGGATATTTAAAAAGAAGGAAGCAGACAGATAATGCCTGAATATCTAGTGGCAAGAAGCAAGGTTCTAGGCATTGGAGCAGCAGTATAGTACCTCTGAGAGGGACTTGGTGTTGCAGTCACATTTGCATTGCTGGCAGATATCACCTGACCAAGAGCAGCTAGTGGGGACAAAAAGGTTTATTTTGGCTTGTAGACTCAAGGGGAAGCTCCATAATGGCAGGAAAAATGACAGCATGAGCAGAGGGTGGACATCACCTCTTGTTCAACATAGAGTGAACAAAAGCAACAAGAGAGTATGGCAAACATTGGCAAGGGAAAACTGACTACAACACCCATAAGCCTGCCCCCAACAATACACTGCCTCCAGGAGGCATTAATTCTCAAATCTCCATCAGCTGGTATTGCAGTCAGGTTCACATTGCTAGCAGAAATCACCTGACCAAGAGCAGCTTTTGAGGGGAAAAGGGTTTATTTTGTCTTGCCAAATCGAGGGCAAGCTCTTTGATGGCAGGGGAAAACAATGACATGGAAAGGGGGTGAACATCACACCCTGGGCAACATCAGGTAGACAACAGCAACAGGAGAATGTGCCAAACACTGGCAAGGGGAAACTGGATATAATACCCATAAGCCCACCCCCAACAATACACTGCCCCCAGGAGGTGTTAATTCCCAAATCTCTATCAGCTGGGAACCTAGCATTCAGGACACCTAAGTTTATGGGGGACACCTGAATCAAACCACCACATTCCACCTCTGATCCCCATAAACTGATTACTATCCATGATGTAAACTGCAATGCATTCAGTCTAACTTTACAAGTCCCCATATATGTTTTTTATCAATCCTTATGATGTCCAAATATCCCCATAGTCTTAAGGTCTTTTAACTGAGCCATAACACCAAAAATATCCCCCCCCCCAAAATCATAATGGCACAGAACAAACACTCACACTGCAAAAGATGACACTGAACATAGCAAATAAATATTCAACCAATACAAGATTTAAACAGGGCAAATATCAAACTGTAGCTCAAGTCCAACAACTCTAGTCAGTGACAAGTCTCCAGGTCCAATAATTCTAACCAGCAACAAGTCTCTGGAATTCCAATTCCATCCCAACAGCTAGGCTATTCACACTCCTGGAAAACTTCATCTGGAGCCAGCAGCTTTCCTTAGCAGTCATCTCATGTTCCCGGCATCTCCACTGGGTCTCCTGCGACCCACAGTTCATCCTCATGGCTCCATCCGGTCTCCATGTAGGCAATCCAGCAGACCTGCCTCACACTGCCCATTGCTGTTTCCAAAACAGAAGACTGTGTTGCAAATTCAATGACCCTCTCTTTCACATACTTCTTTTACTTCATAATACCAGTTAGGGTGCCAATTTGTTTATCCAGGAGGGAATAAAGCAGACTTTGAAGAACAGGACACTTCTTCAGCATTCACGCCCCTTCAAAAGAGTCTACATTCTTCCTGTTGCAGCAATGCAGGTCAGCTGGCCCAAATTCAAAGGTTGTAATATCTCATGTAATTGCAGCTGTACGTGTAGAAGTTTCAGCCCAAAGATTTCATTTCTGTGCCATATCCTTGTACTTAACACCAGTCCTTTTCTTTGCAAAGCAATCCAAGACAAGTTCTCAGGACATGGGCATAGCAATATGCCTGTCATACAAACTGCTTCCAATGCAGTCCAGGCAAAGCTCTTTCTCACCCTCACAAGCCAAACTTCACAGTCCTTAGTTATTAATGCATTCAGGTCTTGCAACTCTGACCAGAATAGTCCATCAAGCTGTACTTACAGCACTGCAAGGTGTCTGTTAGGCCAAGATTTCAAATCCTTTCACATTCCTCTTGAAAATCAGCTCCCTCAAGCCAAAGCTACACACTCAGGTGTCTAGCAGCAAATGATACCTCTCCTAGGTACTGATATATTGTTGCAATTAGGTTCACATTGCTGGTAGAATTTACCCAACAAAGAGCAGCTTTGGGGAGGAGAAAGGGGTTTATTTTGACTTACAGACTCAATTGGAAGCTCCATGATGGCAGGGGAATAGAATGGCATGAGCAGAGAGTGGACATCACTCCCTGGGCATCATAAGGTGGACAACATCAACAGTAAAGTGTGCCAAATACTGGCAAAGGGAAACTGGTTATAATACCCATAAGCCTACCCCAACATTACACTGCCCCCAGGAGGCCACATCCTTCTGCTCACACCAGTACATTTCTACACAATGCAACCCTGCACAAGTTGTCAGGACACAGGCATAACACCAAGCCTCTCACATAAACTGTTTCTAGCCCAGTCCAGGATTAGAACTATGGAAAAGAGGATTTTAGAAGAACTCTGGCCCTCTTCCTAATTCTAAACAAGGTAATTTCTGGGACTTTAGCAAACAATCAGTTCAGCTGAGACTATGGGCACTCAGGGTAAAGTCCACCTTGGAATTTCACTAAATTTATTTTCCCAGGTTAGGAGCATTTGCTAAGTTTACTTGGAAATTTCTTCTATTTTCCCAATAGGAAATAGTGGAGAAGAGGGCAGCTGGGCAAATGAGAAGGTACTTTTAGAGGTAAGGAAAAGAATAGAGAATTCAGAGGGAGGGGCATCCCAGACTGAAAAGCTTGAAACCACTGATACAAATGATTATATGGCAACCCTTTCCATTCACATTTTCTATGAGTGAATGAAATAAATTAACTTACTCAATAAATTGCATGGTCATACAAAGCAAGTGTTCTTTACCAGAGTGATGAAATATGGAAGGAATATTCTAATATAATATAGTATATAGTGAGAGGATTAGGACGGTTATACTTTCATTTAATTAATATTTTCTATGTGATATATATGCTTGTGATAAAATATCTATAAATTGGTAACTCTAAAAGTAAATATAGCTAACCTAATTTGTCTAGTATTTTCCAGTGTACTGAAAACTATCTTCCACGGATATTTTAGAATCAGCTCACAAAAATGTAAAAAAAAAATCATTTTAAATGAGCAGAATACTGTATGAAGTCACATTTTGATGTATAAATGCCTCTTGTGATAGTTATTAAGCTGCATTTATTTCACTTTCATCAGAGCTATTTTACAGTGATATTCCTTAACATGCTATCTACATCAACTTATGTGAGTATGGCTATCAGATAAGCTGCTAAAAGTGAAATTGCTGATATAAAGGATAGACTATTACTAATGGGTGCCATAAGAAATACATACTTTTTTGTTTTCAATAATTTTATCATCATAATAAAAATATATATTATTTTCGAAATGTTTATACATATGTTAATACTTATTACTCACTTCTTTTATAGCATTAAATTAGGCAGTGATGGTTAATTAACAAATATGACATTCTTGGTAAGATAATATTCGACATGAGGTCTTGAATGCCATCTAACAACTCCATAAATGAACTTAGTAGTAAATGGACAGTAAAAAAGCAACATCTTCTCTTGGAAAATCAAATTACTTGTAGCTGATAGCAGTGCTCAACTTAAAAGGTTAATGTTCTTTGACAGTCAAAGGCAAACAATAGATCTCTCTTAAGTCTTGAAGTCTTTCTCTGTGTCTCTTAATAGCTGGTTGTGTGGGTGTTGCAGTCAGGTCTGATGGCTGACAGAAAACACCCCATCAAGAGCAGTTTATGGGGACAAAAAGGTTTTACTTTGACTTACAGAGTAGAGGGGAAGCTCCAAGATGGCAAGGGAAAGCAATGACATGAGCAAAGGGTTGACATCACCTCCTGGCCAAGACCAGGTAGACAAGAGCAACAGGGGAATGTGCCAAACACTAGCAAGAGAAAGCCCACACCCAGAAATACACTGCCTCCAGGAGGATCTGGGACCTAGAATTCAGAACACCTAAGTTTATGGGGGACAACTGAATCAAACCACCACATTCTGCCCTGACCCCCATAAACTGATAACCATACATGATGTAAAATGCAATACATCTAGCCCAACTTTAAAAGTCTCCATAGATTTTATCAGTTCCATTTATGTTCAAACATCCTCATGGCCCAAGGCTTTTTAACTGAGCCATAATACCAAATAAATAGACCCCCCCCCACCCATAATGGCACAGAATAAACATTCACACTGAAAAAGATGGAATTGGGCATATCAAAGAAATATTCAACCAATACAAGATTTAAAACGACCAGGTCAAACATCAAACTGTGGCTCTAAGTCCAATTACTAACCAGTCTACAGATATTATAATTCTAACCAGCAGTAATGCTCGGGAGTTCTAATTCAGCCCCTCCAGCTAGGCTACTCACAATCCCAGGAAACTTCATCCAATGTTGGCAGCTCTCCTTGGCAGCCATTCCATAGCCCTGGCATCTCCACTGTGTCTCCACTGCAACCCATAGTTCATCCTCATGACTCCATCAGGTCTCCACACAAGTAATCCAACAAGCCTGCTTCATACTGCCCATGGCCATTTCCAAAACCCACAACCGTGTTGCAAATTCAATGACCTTCTCTTTCCTGCATTTGTTATACTCCATAATGCCAGGTAGGCTGCCAACGTGTTAATCCAGGGGGCAATAAAGCACACTTTGAAGAACAGGACACTCCTTCAGCATTCAGACCCCTTTCAAAGAGTCTATATTCTTTCTGTTGTCTCAATGCAGATAAGATGGCCCAGTCTCAATGGCTGTAATCTCTCAAATAATTGCAGCTGAACGCACAGCTGTTTCAGCCTAAAGATTTCATTTCTGTGCCATATCCCTCTGCTTACACCAGTCTATTTCTATGCAATGCAACCCTGCACAATTTCTCTGGACACAGGTATAACAGCACACCTCTCACTCAGACTGCTTCTAGTCCAATCCAGACAAAGCTCTTTCTTACCCTCGTAAACCAAACCTCACAGTCCATACTTCTTACTGTATTCAGGTTTTTCAACTCTGACCAGAATAGTCCATCATGCTGTAATTACAGTACTGCAAGGCATCTCTTAGTCCAAAGTTTCAAATTCTTCCACATTCATCTTGAAAATCAGCACCAAAAGTCCAAAAGCTATGCAATCAGTTTTCTAGCAGTAATGTTCCCATTTCTTAGTACCAACTTTTCTGTTACAGTCAGGTTCGCATTGCTGGCAGAAAACACCTGACCAAGAGCAGCTTGTAGGGGGAAAAATGGTTTATTTTGGCTTACAGTCTCAAAGGGTAGCTCCATGATGTGAGGGGAACACAATGACATGAGGAGAGTGTGGACATCACCTCATGACCAACATCAGACAGACAATAGCAACAGGAGAGTGTACCAAATACTGGCAATATGAAACAGGATATAACACCCATAAGCTAGCCCCCCCCCCCCCCCCGCCAACAACAGTACACTGCCTCCAGGGCTTTAATTCCAAAATCTCCATCTTCTGTGGACCTTGGATTCAGAACATCTAAGTTTATGGGGAACAAGTGAATCAAGCCACCACAGTGGAGGAATCCATGATGGTTATGGTATTAAAAAGAAAAAGTCTTGTTGAAAAATAGACAAAGGGGGAAATAATTCAAAGATACTAAGAGTGATCATCTCCAACACCTTTGCAAATCTAAAATTGAGATTCACCCAGACTGGGCTTCAGCCAAACTAGGAAAAGTCAAACATCTCTGCTCTACAATGCAATGTCCTTTACTTAAAATGTTTCTTTATTTTCTCTTAGCATGGAAAAGATGGTGCCATTATCCTGACAGGTCCAAGAGGTTTTGGGGCTCAGGAACAACACAAGTTTTTGTTTGTTTTGTTGGTGACTAGCAGGAGGGTTTGTGACAATGATGACAATAACCTGAAGTGGCAACAATAGATAACAAGGAGAAACAAAGAATACTGGGTCTGGGAATGCAGTTCAATTGGTAGCATGCTTCCCTAGTATGCAAAAGGTCCCCATGCATTAGTTCAATCCCCAGTATCATATAAACTAAGCATGGTGGTACATGCCTATAGTCCCAGTACTTAGAAAGTAGCAGCAAAAGGATAAGAATTTCAGCTTCATCTGTTGTGTCTGCTCTTATGCTGGGCCTTCCTTGATAGAATGTCTCCCACAGGAATGGTAAGCCAACATCAACCCTTTCCTTCCTTAAGTTGTTCTGGTAAATTAATTTTTCAAATACTAAGAAAGTATCTGATCCTGTTTTCATTTTCAACTTGATGGAACTTAGAATCATCTATGAGACATAGCTCTAAGGACTATCTTGGAGGGTATTTCCAGAGAAGACTACTTGAGGAGGCAAGATCCACCATGCACGTGGGTGGCATCATACCATGGTCTGGAAACCTAGACTGAATACAAAGGGAAAATGGAGAAAGCTAAATGAATACCCCAGCATTTATCTTGTCCTGCTTCCTGGTCTATCGAGATACAACCAAGCAGCCTCATGCTCCTCTAGCTGCAGCCATGAGCTGTTCCTATCACCATTCCTTCCCCACCATGATAGGCTGTAACTGCAAATATGAAGCAAAAGACATCCTTCTTCCCTTAAGGTGCTTTTTGTCAGTATTTGGTTTCAGCAATAAGAAAAGTAAGTAATGCAGAACAATGATACTGAAAAATGAGATTACTGCTTAGAGAAATCTGGCCATGTGATTAGGAGGCTTCTGAACTGGTTTGCAGGATGAATATGGAATTGTCTAGAGCTACTGAGAGAAAAGCCCTAGAAGTCTGTAAGCATATCTTAAAGGCTGTTTTAGTAGGAGTGAGGCAGGCCATAATGCTGATAGAAATTTGGAGATGGAAGGCTGAACTTGTGGTGGTTTGAATAGAATAGATGGCCCCCAATATATTTCAGTCATTTATTTGTTTGTAGTTTGCATCTGCAGATACCTGGCTGGAGTTAGTGCCATTGTATGGATCCTAAGGTGTGGTGGTGGGTTTCAGATTTCAATCTAAAGATATACAAAGTGTGCCTAGCAGGAGTTCCTGAAGTGTGGTGTGCTGTGTGGCCTTTAGACTTGTACTTCTCTGTCTTTGCTTGGGCCTGTGAAAGCAGGCCAGTTTCTTCTGCCATTATGGAACTTCCCCTGGATCTGTAAGCTTCAATAAATCCTTTCCTCCATAACTGTATCTGGTCTGGAAGTTTATCTCAGCGAACCTGGAGCTGTCTGCTACAGAGCTCATGGTAATAAATACTTTTATCAAGAACCAGAATATAAGCCATCTATGTTTATTCTGTCAAAGAATCTGGCTGCATTCTACATTTGTCCTGAAAATTTGAGTGTGACTGAACTCAGAAAAAATGGATTAATTTGTCTGGTGAAGGGAATTACAAGCCAGCATAATATTCAGGGTATGGCAAGGTTAACACACTGAATTTACTCAGATTTCCAAATGGGGAAAGAGCAGAAAGGACAGAAGAAGGATATGAAAAATGTATAGTTTAGTGAGAAATGGGGTATGAACCCATTTAACATTGTGAAAGGAAATGTGAAGTCTGTTAAGGAAAGTTACTTGAACCCTGTTAAAGGTTAGGTCATGGCGGATGAAGACAAAAGAGCTATGCTTGCTAGAGATTGGCTATAATGAGGAGAAACTTCAGACTTTGCACTGGGACATAGGAAAGGGGCTTTGAAGGCAAGTCCCTACCTGTGATACGTTCCCTAGGAAGCAGTACAAATTTATTTCAAAGAAGAATGCCTGAGAAAACACTGAGGGTACTGTGCTGAAAAACAGCTATCTAGGGTGGTATTTTCCCCATATTCAGACAATAAGTCACATAGAGCGAGGAGGGAAGTAGTCAGGTAGCTTTACTGTTAGGTAGTCAGTCAGGAGAGAGGGTCCAAAAAGGGATGCCCACACCTGCTGTCTTCAGCAGAACCAGAGTTCAGCATCTGATCCAAACGATCCAATCAGTTCTCTTTCTTCTCCCTACCAGGTATGCTGACCTTTTCCTGAGGCGGGCCCCTGAGACCAGACCAATCAGATCTCTCTCAGGTTCACCTTGGCCTGAGGGTAAGCCCACCACGATAAGATTTTAAGCAGATGCTTATTAGTTGAGCAGGACTCGTTTTCTTTCTTTCTTTTTTTTTTTTTTAGCTGTTCACCTATCCTGAACCTTCAGATTCCTGCTATGATAAGCCTCCCCCCATGTCTGAGGTACCCCCTACTCTCACGTGGGCTTGCTACTTGCTTCTGCCTTCCACATGGCAGGGATTTTTGATTTTCTCCCTCTTAATCTAATAAAGCCTCTATTACTTTTACCCTCTGCTCTATGGATTTTAATTCATTAAATTCATAAGACAAGGATGTGGGGTACCCTAAATTTATTGTTATGTTGGCTCATTGGTGTATTGGCAAGGAAATTCCAAACTCCCATTACAAGAGGGCATTAAAGGTGTCATCCAAGGAGGCCTGGTCACATATTGAGTTAGCCACAGAACTGGAATTATGCACATGGTGCTTGTTTCAAGAACAAGATAGACATTAACACACAAGATAGATATTAGAAGGGGGGGGGGCATGGAGGCAAGCTGCCGAGACGAGACAACAAGTAGCAGAGAATTCCCTGAACAAAGCTCCAGAGTGGGTGACAACAGACGCTATGTATGTGACGGCTCAATTGCAGCAAAGACTGGAGGACCATGAGGTATTTCACAGACATTGGGCATCTGTGAAGACCGCTGCAGGCAGCAAGTAAAGGCGATCCATAAGAAAAGACGCATATGCAGCAAGCATCAGGGCTGTCAGGGTGGAGCTACCCAAACCTGCTGGGGCCCTGACAATGGCCCCGACCACAAGGTGTGGGATATGCACTACTGTGTTTCCTGTCCTGCATTGTCCAGTTTTTCCACTTGCTACCACCCCATTACCCTATTAGAATGTAACTATTTACTTTGCAAGTTGGAAATAATTAATTTCTATTTTATTTTTTTATTCTATTTTATGGGGTCTTATGGTTAAGAGATTGGCTTGATCTTAGATTTTGAACTTCTGAATTTTCAAAAAAAGTTACCTATTTCTTTGAGAGAGAGGAGAGAGAGAGAGGGAGGGAACGAATGGGCACTCCAGGGCCTCTAGCCTCTGCAAACAACCTCCAGACACATGTGCCACCATGTGCATCTGGCTTAGGTGGTATCTGGAGAATGGAACCTGAGTCCTTAGGCTTGGCAGGCAAGTGCTTTAACCCCTAAGCCATCTCTCCAGGCCCTGAACTTCTGATGTTTGAATAACGTTAGAACTGTTAAAACTTTGGAGACTCATGGAGATGAACTGAATACATTCGACATTATGAGATGGGCCCAAGCCTTTGAGAACCATGAGTAGAATGATGTGTTTTAAAATGATATGTTTTAGGCTGGAGAGATAGCTTAGTGGTTAAGGTGGTTGCCTGAAAAGCCCTTAAAGGACCCAGGTTCAATTCCCTAGAAACCATATAAGCTGGATGCATAAAGTGGCACATGTGTCTAGAATTTGTTTGCAGTGGCTGAAAACCCTGGTGTGCCCATTCTCATTCTCTCTGTCCATATGTGTGTGTGTGTGCGTGCCTGTTATTTTCTCTCTTTCTCAAATAAATAAATGAAATAAAAATATTTTAAAATGATACATTTGGATGTCAAGTTGACAAGGGATAATCTTGTGATAGATGATGTTCACTGTCAACTTGACTGAACTTAGAATCAACAAGGAGACGTACCTCTGTTCCTGTCTTTGTAGGTGTTTCCAGAGATTAACTGAGGAGTGAAGGCCTACCCTGAACAAGGGTGGCAGCATTGCATGAACTGGGGGCACAGGCTGAATAAAAAAAAACCAGAAGGCCACCTGAGAACACCAGCATTCATCTCTCTCTGCTTCCAAGTTCACCAAGATATGGGCAAGCAGCCACACGTTCCTGCTGCCAGAGTCACCAGCTGCTCCGCCGCTTTGCTTTCCCCACCATCCGGACTGTACCCTCTGAACCTGTACCTAAGAAACCTTTCTTCCCTCAAGTTGCTTCTTGTCACAGCAATGCTACAAGTAACCAATATGCTGGTGAATAATTTATCAATAGCTTTCTCTGTCTAGGTTAGGGTTTGAGAAGTAAATTGCATATACTCAACATGTAAATACATGTTCATCACATGTAAATTCTTTGACAGACATGGTTCTAAGAATTTAAATATGAAAATTCTAAATTTAGCATAGGTGTGTATGTATGCACTTTATTTTATTTTATTTTATTTTATTTTTTTTTGCCACACTGGAGACCTGTTATGTAGCTATCGCTTCCAAATTGACAAGGGACACTAGTCAGACTCAAAAATAACAAAACTTACAGGGCTCAGCAAGTTCAATGAAATGGATAATACTTAGGTAGCTCAGAAAGTTACAAGGCCCTACCCCAAGTTTATATAAGTAGTAAATTATTGCTGGGGGAAAGGAGGCTTTTCCCTGGAGCTGTCTGCAAGTTGTACTAGAAGCCCAAAAAGATGAGGTTTTCAGGAGTCACCACTTATCTTCAGCTGGCTTTTTTTTTGTGTTACAGCTTCGTTTTAGCTACCATGTTCTCATAAGTAGCCCTTTACCCATGATCCTGTAAGTAATCTCAGTGAATTCATTGCGTCACCCTTCTCTATTCTGTCATTGTTGCATAATCTGAGGTGACAAGATGCTAGTTCATGTCTCCTCAGAAAAAGTCCCAAGGTTAAATTGGGGGGAGAGGGGCTTATACATTCTTGCTGGGCACTCTATCACCCAAGTATACCTCCAGTCTGTTCATCTATTCTTAATTAACAGAACACAATAACATTGACCCTTAGTTCTGTTCCCATTACTAGATCTAGGTGTCAGAGCATATGAAAGAGACTCTGTATAAATCCAGGAAAATTTGTCATTGGAAACTATATTCACATATAAAGACATTATTGATGCTTTTGGAAATAAAAGCAGGACAAATGATAGGCCAAAATATTTAATATTATCCAAAATCAAAGCCATCATTACTGAAAATTTCACACTAGTGAAAATGATCAGGCTATTTCTGATGTAATCAAGCATTTATCATAAATAGCCTGATCATTTTCACTAGTGGAAAGTTTTCACTATTCAGTCTTTTTTCAGACTGGATATCTTATTGGAACATTGTGTTTCAAGTGCTACTTGTCTCTGTTTCTCAAGATATACTTTTATTTGTTGTGTGGCTTTTAGAATCTAGACTCTTGATGAAGCTAGGGTCTTTTTGACCTTTTGTACTTTCACCTATCCATTTTATTCTGCCTTGGTTTTCTCAATATAAGTTGTTTCAGACAACCCTCCAATCAACCAGCAACAAATTCAAATATAATTATGACAAATGTAGGGTCTGGAAACTGTTTGGTAATTGACATTGAAAGAGACTTAACACTTCTTACAGAATCAAGTCTATTGTACTGGGCATATATTTTGATACCAAGTCAGTAATTGTCCACTTCAATTCAAAATTGAGGGATGTATTGCACATACTAAATTTGCTTGTAGTAAAAAGTGTGTTTTTACTCACTCTACCAAGACTTACTTAAAAAAAGTTTTACAGCTTATCCAATATTGTGACAAAAACCTCTTAGATAGTATGCTATAGAATTTTCATCTTATCTGGATAAATCATGCATTTCAGTGAGGCATATGACTCTCCAAAATGACGTACCCTGCTATGCTATATACCCAGTGCATCTGTTGTCTGAGCATTTGTCTACACTCAAATATGTCTCATCATTATCATATATGAATAGTCAAGGCTCATAAACTCTATATGTTGACCTTTTAAGTACATACACTAGGTTATTAAGAGAGACTTCTGGGGGGTAAGGTAAAGCTTCATGACAAGGAGGCATCGTGTTCTGCATATTGTTAGGTAGATATACCTGAATAAAAAATGAGCTTTGTACTTAATAATATGATAAATTTTATACTTTTGACTCCTAGGTTTAAGGAACTTATTTATAGTAATCTAGGGATCCAGAACCATTACTATAAAGTTTGTCTTGCCTAAAGATTGTCTTAGAAGCTATCATAACCAGAAGTGTTTCAAGGACTTTTCTGTGACAGAGTGGAATCCTTAATAAACCCTGTGCATCAGCCCTCTCCTTCACTGACTATGTGGGCTCCGTATGGGGAATGGCCAACAGTCTCCCTACAGATCCAAGCAAGTTTTAGTTTGATAGAGTAAAAACATAGAGAAACAGAACATTTTCTTTGCTGGCAGTGTGAAGACAACATCAGCTTGTTTTCTTTAACTGTTGTCCTATTTATTTCACAGCCAGTCTCAGAAAATGGGCTGGCTCCTCACTACTCCCACACAATATACACGCTTGTTTCCAAAGAGCAGAGAAAATTGACTAAGATCCCCGGTTAGATGACAGATGGATTCTGTCGCATTGCCAGAGACATGAAATTGCAGGTGACACCTGATACATGATAATAAAGAGCACCCATCCAGGAATCATCCCGTGGCATTTATTTTTGTGATGTCATCAACATGCAGGTGGCTTACCTGAGATTTTAAATAAAAGACTAAGCATTGTTAAGGGGTGCACACAGAGTGACTTTTATCTCCCCAATCTGTGTGATCTCCAGTGTGATGAGTTTGGACCACAGCCATTTCCAACTCTATTTTGGTTTACAAAAAGTTACCAAAAGGTTGTCTGAGGTCTTGTTCTTCATACTTTGTTCTTTTTTTTTCTCTCTCTCTTTAAAAACAAAATCCGAAGCTAGTAAAATGGGTCCATTGTGTAATTAATTGTAATATCAAACCTGTAGAATAAATTTATATGACATAATTAATGAGAAATGTGAAACATGAAAATAATAACAATGTAGACTTAGAATAGTCAGGCTCATTAGAATACCAGTTTCTAAGTCTATATTAGAGATAAAATTCATGTTACATACTATTTATTGGCATATTTTAAAAATCCCCATAAGTGGAGGTCTTCCATCTGTATTTAGGAAGGGCTGTCAACATATTATTCCTACTCAGTTCACCTACATGTTGATAAGAAATAGAAAGCATTTATTTAACCTGAAACCTCCTAATAAAACAATCACCACCCAAACTGAAGAAAAAAGGAAGTGTGAAACAAAATCAGCCACGTGTAATAGAAGTCAGTCCCAAGTTAAGCAGTCTGTTGAATAGCTTGATCTTAAGGTATACACAGCCAGCACACTGTGGTCAACGGAACCACCGGGCTGGCTCAGATGTTATGGGATCTGGTGACTATTTGCTAGTTTACACTCATGAATCCTAGCTGGGTGGTTTAATTTGTTATTGTAAATTCATCAATAACTAAAGGAAGGTGCAGACACAAGGCTAAGTACTTAAATTTGCACAACTGTAAATAGCAGGCTTCAAGGATTTCAAAATAATGTACATATGTGCATTATAGTGACCACAAATAATATGTAAGTAGAAAAAAGATTGCTTTAGATATTTTTCTTTTGAATAATAAATTTTTATTTTGCAAACCAGATAATCAATTTCACATGTATTTTCTATGTAAATCCAAATTTTCAGGTATTAGAGTTGCTCATAATTCACTTGTTGTAGTGCAGTGCTATCATGTAACAGCTGAATAGAATTAAGTTTAAATAGTCATTCTAGGAGTTATTTTAGTTCATCATATTCCATTTGAACCATCAGAAAAGTATACTAGTTACATAAAATTAAATATTTTATCTTAGGCAATAAAATATGTTCATGCTATAACCCTTTTTCTCTAAAATATGGGTGAATCTCTGTTTGTGATAAAAGGAAACATCTTCTCATAGTCTTCCACACTGCAAATGCTAGTCAGATTTTCTGTCACTAAACATCTGAGATTAATAACTTAGAACATATATTTTGGCTCCTAGCTTTGGAGGTTCAAGTGCCAGGTTGAATGGTTTTACTGCTTTGGGCATAAGGTGAGGTCTTATCATGATGGGAGCTCCCATTATGGCTGGGAAACAAGAGGGAGGTAAGGGACAGGGAGAGTTTCACCAAGGGCATACCCTCAGTGACCTTCTGCTGGGAACAGCCTCCTCAACGTTCCACCACTCTCCAGCTGCAGTACTTTGGTGACCAAACCTGTCCAACAGGAGCCACTGAGGAAAATGGGGCATCCAAACAATTGCATCCAGTCTTTACCCATAGCTCCATTGTTACTCATGATGGTTCATATCCCACAGGAATGTAATCAAGTCCTTGTGTCCATGCAGATTTCACTTAGTCAAGAAGACTGTGTGCTGCTAGTCATTGTATAAAGTTCCATGTGATGTAAATAAAGACTTAAATCATGTGCATAGTTCCTCTTCTATTGTTTAAACTTTATTTTGGGGAGACGCTCCTAAATTGATTGGTATAAAGTGTGGATCTCAAGGTATTCCACAATTCCTAAGTGTGACCTTCTGGAAATGCTTGCTTGCTACGTGCAGAGTATAGAATAAATTATCTCAGCTTATAGTAAAGAAAGCAAAACTGGGCTGAGGATCTCATCAGAAAATGTTCCCTAACTTAAAACAAATTCTCACTTTGGCAGCATTTGTATTTATGAATATAAGCTTCTTATGGTTAAAGAAAATTTATTTTTTAAAAAAATTAATAATTTGGGCTGGAGAGATGGCTTAGTGGTTAAGCGCTTGCCTGTCAAGCCTAAGGACCCTGGTTTGAGGCTCGATTCCCCAGGACCCACGTTAGCCAGATGCACAAGGGATACACACCTCTGGAGGTCCTTTGCAGTGGCTAGAGGCCCTGGCATGCCCATTCTCTATCTATCTCTCTGCCTCTTTCTCTCTCTGTCTGTCGCTCTCAAATAAATAATAAATTTTAAAAAATTAATAATTTATTTTTTAAACTTTTTAATTGACAACTTCTATAATTATAGACAATAAACCATGATAACTCCCTCCCCTCCCACATTTTCCCCTTCACAAATTCACTCTCCATCACATCCCCTCCTCCTCTCAATAAGTCTCTCTTTTATTTTGATGTCATCATCTTTTCCTCCTATTATGATGGTCTTGTGTAGGTAGTGCCAGGCACTGTAAGGTAATGGATATCCAGACTATTTTGTGTCTGGAAGACTGCTTCTTAAGCAGTCCTACTCTTCCTTTGGCTCTTAAATTCTTCCCACCACCTCTTCTGCAATGGACCCTGAACCTTGGAAGGTGTGATAGAGATGTTTCAGTGCTGAGCACTCCTCTGTTATTTCTTCTCAGCACTAGGATACCTTTTGAGTCATCCCATTGGCCACTTCCATTTGCAAAGAGAAGCTTCTCTTACCAAAAGTGAGAGTAACATTAATATATAGGTATGAACAATAACAGAAGTACTTACCAGGCAGTTTGGTGGGCACAATGTATGCATTTAGCCAGACAACAACAGGCATTACTTTCCTAGGGCTCATGACCTCCCATGTCATAGGCTTTTAACTTGGATAACAATTTCAATCACATGCATGAAAACAAGACAAAAATTAAATTAATTTAAAATATTTTCTCTATCAAATTTAATAACTTTCAAGCTGTCCAATTCATTATATTCAGTAGTTAATGCATGAAATAATTTCAATAATTTTTATTATGCAATCACAGAAAGGCTTTGTAGAGATAGTACTTAATACTTGAAATTGTTTCTATAGTTTTGTTTTACCTTGGCTTATCATAATAAACTGCAGCATTTTTGTTGTTATTTGCTTATATTTTCAGGAATAGTAATCAATTTGGAAAATTCAAGAATGAGGAAATTTCAACAGACATTTTTTTCCAGAATACAATAGAAATGTCAAGTATGAGGACAAAGATAATCATTTACTAGGAATACAAAAGCAATGCTTTTGTTGTGATATTTTGAGACAGACTTCACTATATAGACCAGGATGTTCTAAAATTCACTTACATCCAGGCCTGGTGGTGCATGCCTTTAATTTCAGCACTCGGGAGGCAGAGGTAGGAGGATCACCATGAGCTCAAGGCTACCCTGAGACTACATAGTGAATTCCAGGTCAGCCTGGGCTACAGTAAAATCCTACCTCAAAAAACAAAAACAAAAACAAACAAACAAACAAAAAACTTACTCATATAACTCAGGCTGGTCTTGAACTAGGACTCTGCCTCTGACTTCTAAATGTTAGATTGCAGCTATGAGCCACCACATCCAACTTAAAAATAATGTTTTAAATATTGCTTTTTTGTCTTTTGTAGTCATAATAATATGTTACTGTATTTTATTTGAATTCTCTGGAAGTCTTTTCATGTTTAATAAATGTGGCACAAATTGGAAATATTGATTGTTATGAATGTAAACGTAAATATGAATGTTAAAATTATAGGATTCCATAGTTGGCTCCATGGTGAATCTGAGGATACCTATCAACAGCATACTCACAGATGAGGTTTTGCTGGATAGATAGAGAACAAAGAGTCTCATTGTCCTCCATATTTAAAATTTAGCTTTTTTGGGCTGAGGAGATTGCTCAGTGGATAAAGCACTTGCCCTCAAGCTGGAATACCAGAGTTTGATTCACAGATCCCATATAAAAGCCAGAAGCCAGGGCGGTTTTCTGTCGTCCCATCACATTGACCACTGATGCCATGAAAGAGGCTGAGACAAGAAAATTTCCTGGAAGCTCATAGCTGGTTCAGCAGAGCAGGTGAACAAGTGTCCAGAGAGAAACTCTGCCTCAAACAATGTGGAAGGCAAGAACTGACCCCAAAATTGTCCTCTGATCTTCACATATGCACTGTGACACATGTAGAGCTACACTCATGCACACACACACAAATAAATAATAAATAATAATAATAAAGAAACTGGGCTGAAGAGATGTCTTAGCAGTTGAGGTGCTTGCCTGTGAAGCCTAAAGACCCCGGTTCAACTTCCCAGAACGTACATAAGCCTGAAGCACAGGTGATGCATGAGCACAAGGTGACGCACTGGTCTGGAGTTTGATTGCAGTGACTAGAGGCCCTAGCTCAGCAAGTCTCTTTCTTCTCTCCTCTCTCTCTCAAAAAAAGAAATTAAGCTATTTCAAATATTGCAGTTTTACTGCTCCAAACTCTAACTTGAACTTATCAAAGAGCACACATAATTATACAAACAATGCATAAAAACTCTGTATCAAATGCCATACTATTCACAAATGAGCCGTACTATTATAAATAAATCATACTTCTGATAATTCAAATAACTTTCTAGCATTCTTCCAGTAATATAATTATACTGTTGGTAGTCTGAAAATGAAACTACAAGTTTACAAATACAAAAAGCAGTTAAAATTGAGAGTCTTCTAAATTAACTTGTATGTAAAAATAGTTTATCTAGCTTAAAGCAATGTGATAAATATATCTATAAAGATGACCAGTTCTTTTTCATCACAGACCCAGAAATTATTCTAAGATGCCTGTTGAGATGAGGCATGATATAATGTTGGTGAGCATAACATCTTTCCACCTGTCTATGTAGCTTAAAAAATATTTATTTATTTGTTTGTTTGACAAAGAAAGGGAGAAAGAGAGAGAGGCAGATAGACAGAATGGGTGCGCCAGGGCCTCCAGGCACTGCAAATGAACTCCAGATGCATGTGCCACCATGTGCATCTGGTTTATGTGGATACTGGGGAATTGAACCTGGATCCTTTGGCTTTTGCAGGCAAGTGCCTTAACTGCTAAGCCATCTCCCCAGCCTCTGTCTATGTAATTTTCATACATGCACTATAAAAATACATTGTCTCATCTACCAATGATTTTTCTTATTAGTTTGTTAAGTCACAGAATCATCCCTAAAATAAAAATCAATAACTTCATGAAAACTGCCTTTACTATGATTTAGTACAATCTCAAACAAGAAATAATTATAATTATGAAAGTCATTTAATTTATCTGATATAGACACATCCTTTACTTTAATTCCTATCACATATATCTCTTTTCTTCACCACTATTTCTTAGTATGAATTTCACAAAACTGAAAATTAATCAGAATCTCAGCCCAATTAATGTGAGCTTGAACCAATATTCATATTTATGATTTCATACCTAAATAATTGCAAACATTTCAGTGATTCAATTTCAAATCAATCATTGAAATGAGTGAGTAAATAGAAATAAATGTGAATAGATTTACTTTAATTGGATATTTAATATTCTAAGCCACTATAGCCCATTTTATTTTATTTAGTTTGTTTTTAGAGTCTCATTCTAGCCAAGGCTGACCTGGAATTCACTATGTATTCTCAGAATGGCCTTGAACTCACTGTGATCCTCCTACCTCTACTTTCCAAATGCTGAGATTAAAGTTAGAGCCCATATAAAAAAGTTGAAAAATAAAATAAACATAGAATATGCAAATTATATTAGAAGCTATTGCAAAATTATATATTATTTACATATATTTGTTACAAAATTTGCATGTGATTTAAAACACTTTATCATTAAATTCATATTTGATAATCTATTTCTGCTGAAACACTGAATCTGAAAGTTAGAAATGAAATATTACCAGAAAAATAAATTACATGATCTTATTTTCCCTTACTCATTTTACATTAGGCATAATACCAAAATTATATAAGAATATTTCACTTTTCCAATGAAGACTATGTGAATCCTTCTGTCTTTTACTAACACCCTCATATCTGTCTTTGCTCTGCAGATGACCCTTAAAAATCTATATCCTCCATAAATCCATCTTGTATTGATCAAAGAAGATTAATGATTTTAAGTAGACCCAATTTATCTTAGGCTTGAAGTCTAAGTTCTACTACCCTTGTTTTCAACTCCAGCAAAAATTTTACTATTGATTTCTTTCCAACTTGCCAATAATTAGAACATACTATGAAGAATCTTTTGTCCCCTGTTTGTACATGTTCAACACTGTTATTTAGCATGGATATCCTCTACAAAACAGCACTGAGATTGAAAAATAAGCCTCTATTTTAGACATGTTATTTTTATACCAAACAATGTGTTTCCTGAAGTTTTTTGTGACATGCATAACATCAACTCATATTCCACTTACAAAAGCAAGTAATATGGCTAAGCTTGTCAGCATAGCAAGAAAATGTACTTGTTCCAAAGAAAGACTATAATCTATGCGGAAGTAAGTAGAACGAAAACTCCTCATAAGATGAAAAAAACATTGGAAATAAATATATTACGTATCATTAATTAGGTATAAAATATGGACAAATATAAAATACACTTAGGGCAATCTTCATAAAACAGTGGGCAGAAATAAGGAGGAGAAAAGTGGCAAAAGGGCAAGTTGAATTGTTATTGCAGATTAAATAAGAGTTTGCCAAGTTGGTAAGATGGTCTTCTGAGATTCTAGACACACTGTAGAGACATACATTCCCAATGACACAAAGAAATAATAAAATTATTATTCCCAGGTGTTGGTGATGATGTGCTGTTCAGCATGGTTGTGAGACTCTATTTGTGATCACACTGGTCTGAGGTTAAGTGTAATCTCAAAGACTTTAACCTTGTGTATCTTCGTAAAGGTTGATTGTTGACAGAAGAATATCTTTACACAACAAGTTTTGGGCAAGCCAATTAATTAATGCCTCTAGAACTTCAGATTTTCAAAGTATAAAATGGGATTAGGGTCTAATTATATAATGGTTTTCCCCCAAGGTCTTAATTTTTATGATTATATAGTCTTTAATTACTCAATTAAAATGAATTGCATGCATAATAAAACACCTAAAGATTTAATTTCAAGATTAACATTTCTCCAAATCTCAAACTCATATACAAACTTTTGTATTTGCTTGGATAAGGAATACAAAAGAGTAATCTAAAAATTGTTTCCAAGTCTTGGCTATGTATAAATATAAATTTAAAAGAATAAAAAACAGATTTTTCAATAACTATATTTTGAACTCCACTAAGTCATTTTCAAACAAAATGTATCCAAAAAAATCCATTATCAGAAATTTTCTCAGATTAATGACCTATGTTTTTACATGGTAAAATTCTCTATTGTTTATTCTAAATGCTAGATAAGTTTATTATATGTTTTACTTACTATATATAAATGCATACAAACATTCAACTAGGTAGGATAATTCAATATTGGTTAGATTATATTGATGTAATGAACAGTCCTCAAATATCAGTAGTTTTCTATATCAAACATTTGTCCTTTAATTACCATTTCAGTTCCAGGTAATTCTCAATAATAGCCATACACATGGTTGGTGTGGAATTTTCACTGACTTTAACCTTCCAGAATGTCTCATAAATGCATATTTCAGTATTCTCTTCACAGGATAAAGTATGAAGTAGAGAGTGGAAGATTAGGAATAAGCACTTCCTACTTCCTGAAGCCAGGTGTGGTGGTGCACACCTTTGATCCCAGCACTCTCACGAGACAGAGGCAGGGGGATAGCTGAGAGTTTAAGGCTACCATGAAACTACATAGAGAATTCCAGGTCATTTTGGGCTAAAAGTGAGACCCTACCTTGAAAAAACAAAACCAAAGACAAAACAAAACAAACCAAAAAAAGAAAAAGAAAAAAAAAAAAAACACTTTCACCCAGAAATAATCATTGTTTCTGCCAACCACATTTCATCGCCAGAACAAAATAGCAATGTCTCTCCTTCCTTCAAGGAGATGAGATCCTATTGTGCTCCTAGTGCCCAAAGATAGAGTAGAATTACATTACCCATAAGAATAGACCAGTGCTAATACATGGCAATCTAACATGTCCTCTAATACATCGTTCTTGCTCACAAAAGTCTTATTGGATATTACGGCATTTTCATCATGCCAAAGCAAATAAACAAGTCGCAAAAGCATGAAAAGGATGCCTTAGACCTGCCCTCAAGAGAGAGAAGGAATTTAACTCATGAATTTTTATTATATCACTTGTATTCTTTATACACAACCATGTTAAATTTGAATGTCTCCACAAGCTTTTAAATGACAAATATGAACTGCTCTCTATTACTTATAAATAACAAGTAATTACAATACTGTGTTCATCACTTCAATCAAGTAGAAATTCCTCAATTTATATATATTTTTTTCTTTCTGTGAAAACAAGGTTTAGAAAAAAGCCATTTTATTAATGTAATTAAATATCATGATTATCTGATTCACATGCAATTGAGGAAATCTTCATATTTCATTCTTTGCTGAGTGTCCCTAACCTGCTCTTTCAGAAATTATAAACATCAGACTCACTGGCTACAAATTCATTCTTTTTTGTGTTTCATCCATCAATGGCCATAGGAATTAAAAATGGAGCCCAGTTCAGCATAAAATGTGAATTTAGTTACATGAGCCTTTTCTAAGCTCAATGATAAGTAAAGAGCATTCATATCCATTGAATATCTTATCTCAGTGTTTCAATAAGGTGGGATGATGGTCTTGCAAGAGAGATTATTCAACATGCTTCATAGATTTTATTTTTAAGTTCAGAAAGTAACCTGCAATAGGGCCAGGATAATGGTTTCTATATAGCCCTGAAGGCAGTCAATAGTTCTCTAAAAAGCCTACGGAATGCATTGCCTCTTTATTCCCAAAATGACTATTATGATTTTTAAAACCCTGTACTGAAAATAGATTTAGTTTGCATATATTAATATTCACCCAAATTGTCTATTTTGGATATTAAAAAAGGATAGGGTTTGTGCATATGAAACAAGCTCTTTCTGTGTTGCAGAAATTCTTGAATAAGTCCTAGTGATTGTGTGTCCCTTTCTCTGCAGCAGAATATGCCTAGGATATTTGAATAAGGAAAGATCATGAAAATTTTTCTTGCACATCAAAATACTATTTCTTTATTTTGAAACCTTAGAAGATAAAAAATTACTAATAATAAAACTACTAAAATTAAGGAAATCAGATTTGATTTCTTTAGCATTCTCTTTGTAGATATGTGTTCAACAAATATTTTGAGAAACTAAAGTATATTTTAAGGTTTCTATTTGAGTATACACTTATGTATGAGTGTACACCTGTGTGTGTGTGTGTGTGTGTCTGTGTGTGTGTGTGTGTGTATGTGTATGTGTTTTCATATACATGGAGGCCAAAGGTCAGTTTTAAGTGTTGCTATTTAGGAGTGGCACCCACATTCTTTTGAGACTGGTCTCTCTTATTGTCCTGGAGCATGTCAATTAGGTTAGACTGGTTGGCCTGGGAGGCCCAGGGATCTTCCCAACTACACCTCCTCTGCATTGGGATTGTAAGCACATGTCATGATGCCATGCATTTTTCTTTACCTCGATCTGGTGATCAAACTCAGGTTATAAGACAATCCACCCACTTTACTAACCGTGCTATCTCCCCAGTCCCCAAACGTTTTTTGTTAGTTTATTGATATGTAATGAAAGAGATCAAAATAGGTATAATTTTTAATATAGTGATTTTGAAGAAGGAATATTTGTAAGGAAGTTTAATAAATGTTTGGACTAATCACGTTTTGATAAATTTGGCAATTCAAAAAAAATGTATGGGAGTATATATGAGTTCAAAGTTCGATATAATGTACAGAAAGTGGGCCATATATACAATGAAATCAGGATTTTTTTTAATCACAGACTGAAGATTGATTTAGTTAATTAAGTTGACAGCATGCAAAACCTTAGAACACTGAGTTTTGATAGTTTATTAAGAACATTAAAAAGACAGCTATATTTCAAGCAATTTATTAATTGTTCTCTTTGCATCATTGAATTGTCTAAATTTTATTATTTATCCTATGCTAAATAGTTACCAGTCATGATTTCTAATTTTTCTGACAATTCCAGGAGGTGGATATTATTATCCTCACTTGTTAATGTCATCAACAGAGATTAAGAAGCACAGTCCATGCCCAAACCTTCTCCTAAGTGATTCTATATCAGTGGACTTTCTGAAATATCACAGTGTATTGCATGTCATCGCACCCTATTGACCAAGTCATGTGGGCTGTTTGAGGCATAAATTTGACAACTTTTTATCAGCCCTATTTATTTTGTATAGAAATGTTACATTTTTTCTGTCAATATTGGTTTTTGACCCAGTTTACACTGTTACACTTTGTTTAGTTTATTCAATCATCAAACATTAATGTTTAGCAATTTACCTATATCCTGTCTCTTTCAATTTAGGTTAATGAATGGTATGACCAACAGGCCTGTATAAGGCAAGGGCTCAAGAAACTGAGAGAGCCTTCTTTGGGGTCACATGGAAAAGTTAAGAAATTCCTAGCTAAGATTGTAAATCAGCCACCAAATATGTGTTTGAAACAATGCCAACCTGTGTCAGTTACTTTTTTGCCTTACAGGAATGAAATAGCTGACCAGAAACAGCTTAAGGAAGTAGCATGCCTATTTCTGACTTAGAGCTTTGAGAGGAATCTCACTATGGCAGGAAAAACATAACAGGAACAAGATGTCTGCATCAAGTCAGCTAGGAGGAAGAAGAGAAAAAACACTAAGGAGGGCCAAGCATTTACACCTCAAGATCCACCTCCAATGACACACTTTCTCCAGCAAGGCTCCACAACCTTCCTGAACAATACTGCCAACTGGTAATTAGGTAATCAAATACATGAGTCTATCTAGGACATTTTACAACCAAGTCCCCATATTCTACCCCTGGTCCCATTGACTCATATCCATCTCATGATGCAAAATTCATCCAGTCCAACTTTAAAAGACTCCTTAATTTTTACCAGTCCCTACACTGTTCAATAGTCCAAAGTAATTTAACTGTGAGTCCTATAAAAATCAAAGTATTTAGTGGTGATAATATCTTTAATAATTATAACCTATGCCTTTTCTGTAGCTAAGATCAAATATAAGAATGATGATAGACAAAGCAACTGCAGTCTCTTGGCCTGGGACTTCAAATTTGCTTACATTTATTTCTGTCCCAAATTTTATATTTTTCATATCTTTCTTCTTTGAGATATGCTCACTTTCATTGTAGATCTGAATCAAGACAATTAAAACAAGCCATACCACATATTCATGCCTTTTTGCCTTGAAATTTCTCCTCCAACCACGTTAGTCCATTAATTCAAACTTCCACTTTCCTCAGCTTTTCAGGACATGGGTAGAATACAGTTGGATTCTTTGCCAGAGAATCATATGAATTGCCTCTGCGCAAGTATCTGCCAACGTCCATGTTGGCTTCTGAAATCTCATAAGTCACGTTTCTATGGTCCCCTATTTTCTTGGCCTTCTGGTTTTTCAAACTCTCACCAAAATGGCCAGTTAAGTTCACCTTATTGCATTTTAATATTTTTAAATAATAGTTATTTTAATAGATTATACCCTTTTATCCCTCTCTCCTATTCCCGTTTTTGTGGGACTCTCCTCTATGTGGTTATGGGACTTATTATGGGGTCATGTTTTGGGGACCTTATGGGTCTCTCTGGCTAACAACTAACTGTTGGAGGCAAGCCAACTCTGGGCCTGGAAGTCTGTGGTTTAAATAAGGTTAAGCTTTGCCCATCTTCTGTGTGGAGTATCTTTCCTCCCATTCTACTGGTGATTATATCTTGTAGAATGCTACTCAGTGTTAGGATTTCTCATGTACAGATGCATGTTGTGTATAGTTCCCTCCCTGCTCTCCCTACCCTCCCTACCTCCTGTGCCTCCAACACCCCTTCACCCCCAATATTCTGTCCTGCCATAACTTGATAGGTAACTCCTCCTTTCTTCCTAGGTCATCTCTACTGGTCTCATTCTAATTTTATGCCCATATTTCCGGTGCTTCCTACCACTTGCACTCCTCTCTATTTGATTTCAGCTAGGAGCCACAGATGAGAGAGTTTGCACTGTGCCTGCATGACCTCACTGAAAATGATTTTTTTTTCCAACTCCACTGTTTCATTTTTCCTTACTGCTGAGTAGAATTCCATTATGTATAGGTACCATATCTTCATTATCTGGGCTGATTCCAGGTCCTAGCTATTTTGAAAAGAGCAGCCATGAACATGGCTGAGCAAGTATCTCTGTAGTAAAGGGTGGAGTCTTCAGCTTATGTGCCAAGAAGTGGTATTGCTGGGTCAAATGGTAGTTCTACTTTCAACTTCTTCAGGAGTCTCCCTACTGACTTCCACAGTGGTTGCACAAGTTTGCACTCTCACCAGTAGTGGTTAAGGGTTGATTTTTCCCGACAGCCTTACCAGCATTTGTTGTCATTCGATTTTTTTTTTTTTTTGGATGAATGTCATCCTGACTAGACTGAGATGGAATCTCAGAGTTGTTTAGATTTCCATCTATGTGATGATTAAAGATGGTGAACATCTCCTTGAATGTGTAATGGCCATTTGTATTTCTTCCTTTGAGAAATCTCTGTTCAAATCTCTGAGCCATTGTTTGGAGTGGGTTGCCTGTGATACTGGGGTCATATTCAGGAAGTCTTACTCTACACCAATATCTTGGAGGGTACTCCCTGTTTATTCTTCTAGTTGTTTTATAGTTTCCAGCCTTAGATTGAGGCCTTTAAACCATTTAGAGCTTACTTTTTAGCAAGGCGAGACAATTGAATCTAATTTAACTCTTCTACAATGTGGTTATACAATTTCTCCAACACCATTTGTTGAAGATGTTATCTTTTCTCCTACCTGTATTTTGGGCCTTTTTTGTCAAAGATGAGGTAGCTAGCTGTACTTCCTTGGATTTAGAGATGGGTCTTCTATTCTATCCCGTTTATCCACATGTCTGTTTTTATTCCTGTACCATGCTGTTTTAGATTAGTTATCATGGCTTTGTAGTATATCTTGAAATCAGGTATGTTGATACCTCCAGTTGAATATATTTTGCTGAGGATATTTTTAGCAATCCAAGACCTTCCATTCTTCTGTATGAATCTTGAGACTATTTTTTGTATCTCTGTGAAGAATGTTGCTGGGGTTTTTATTGGAATTGCATTGAATCTATGTAATAGCTTTGATGGATAGGCATTTTCACAATATTAATTCATGCAATTCATGAGTGTGGGAGATCTTTCCATCTTCTCATATCCTCCTCAATTTCTTTCCTAAATGTTTTTATCTTTTCATTGTACAGATTTTTCACTTCCTTGGTTAGTGATATTCCAATAAATTTAATTTATTGTGGCTATTGAAAATGGAATAGCATTGCTTATCTCTTTCTCCATATGTTTATCTTTGGTGTATAGAAAGGCTACTGATTTTGAGGTATTGATTTTGTAACCTGCCACTTTACTGAAAGAATTTATCATCTATCACTTTTAGAATATTTTTGGTGGAATCATTTGGGTCACATATAAAATCATGTCATCTGCAAATAGGGCTAGTTTGAGTTCTTCTTTGCTAATTTGCATCCCTTTTATTTGTTTTTCTTATCTTATTGCCTGAGCTAAAACATCAAGTACTGTCTTTATAAGCAATGATGAGAGTGGGCACTGCTATCTTGTTCTAGACCCTAATGGGAACACTTCACATTTTCATCATTTAGTGTGATCTTGGCCTTACTTACTTTATAAATAGCCTCTATTATATTGAGATATGATCCCTCCATACCAAACCTCCCAGTGTTTTGACGATTCTGGGGGGGGGGGGTCTCTGATTTAGGTTTTGGAGTACTGCAGGCTTCATAGAAGGAGTTTTAGAGAATTCCTTCTTTTATCATTGTGTAAAATAGTTTGAGGGAGTTCATTGCTGCAATTCGATATCTCTTCTTTGAGCTTGTTTCATTGGCACATGAACTCATTTCTTTGTTCATTCTTCTCAAATTCTTCTAGTTTTCCATTGATCTCTTTTTGATTGTCTTCAGTTTCATTAATCTGTCTATGGAGTACTATTTTCTGATTTTCTTTAGTTCCCTTCAGCTATTTATTGAGATATTCTTATTTAGTATCTTCGATTTCCTTTATTTATCCTTTGAGTTCTTTTTGTTGTTTATCTTCCAATTTATTATTTACTTATTTGTCTATTTTATCATTTATTTTATTAATTTCTTTATTAACTAGTTTTGTACTCAGTGAATACAGTCAATTTGGTACCATTATTAGGCTCATCCATGACCTACCCTTCCCTTTGGCCCCTCCTTGTTGAGGTATATGGGTCATGCATTCTGGAGTTAGCCCACAGTTATGGGTAGGATAAATGTCTCTGCATATCATGACCCAGAATGTGGCTCTGACATTCTTTCCACCACCTCTTCCGTGAAATTTCCCTGAGCCATGTTGGGTTCATTTTTGGTCTGCTTCAGTGATGAGGTGTTGGGGGCCTCTGGGTCTCTGGCTCTCTGATTTGGTAGGAGTTGATTTTTCTCTGTGTTGATCTCCTTCACTCTTGTGCTGGTACCCAGTTCACCAAGAAAACAGCACCCTTGCTTGTATCTCCAATTTTTCTTAGTTTCAGCCGGGGCCCTTTTGAGGTATGATGGGGTGGCTCTCTCCTTAGGATCTGCGTCTATCTGAAAAACAGAAGCAGATTGTCCAATGGAGATTAAGTTAGCACCAGACAAATGAAATAACCCTTACTTTTTTATAGAGAATTTAATAGGTATAGGCCCTTTTGTAGCCCACAATTGGTGGTAGCTTGATAATGGAGAGTGGGCTTATGTTTAGATATGGTTGCAAATTAAAACAACTATGAGATTCCACCTTACCCCAATAAGGATAGAAAGCATAAAAAAATCAAATGAAAATAAATGCTGGCAAGGATGCGGAGAAGTAGGAACACTTGGTGGGAATGTAAGATGGTACAACCACTTTCGAAGGCAATATGGAGAGTCCTGAGAAAGCTGACTATAGAGATACCAACAGACCCAGTTATTCCCTTACTGGGCATCTGCCCTAAATCCTTCAAACCACAGGCCAGAGAGATTTGCTCAACCATGTTTGTAGTGGCTCAATTCGTAATAGCTAAGAGCTGGAATCAACCTAGATGTCCATCACTACAAGAATGGATAACTAAGATGTGGTATATCTATGCAATGGAATTCTATACAGCAGTAAGAAAAAAATGACACAATGAAATTTGAGGAAAAATGGTTGAACCTGGAACAGATCATTCTCAGTGAACTTACCCAATCACAGAAAAAAAATCGCCACATAGTCACACTCATCTACAGCTCATAACCTGAATCTACCCAAGATGCCTTACATACCCAGCAAGCATCTCATGGACTAGACAATAGGACGGGTGGGCAGAGTGGGATGGGAGGGCAATGGAGGGGTGGGAAACACAAATCTAGACCCAAATGGCAATGGTACCATAAAATTCTACATCCTAAAAGGCAGACCAAATGTTTGAACCTTCACCAAGCCCTTAGAGGGAACACATGAGCCTCAAGACACTGGAGAGGGTATGATGAAGACTGACCTTAACTTCTACAGCTTCTCTCTCTCTCTCTCTCTTTTCTCTAACTCTTTTATATTAGTTATCTTTTTCTTCCTTTTCTTAGTGGGCATGGACCTGTAACTCCCACTACCAGCATGTGGTTATCATCCACAATGAGCTTTTGATCAGAGAGACCTACAAGGTTTACTAAAAGAAAGACAGATTTCTGTCAGAGTACTTGATGACCCACCAAAGGTTAGTGGTAAGACCCTACTGCTGAAGACACCTTATGCAGTTGACACATAAAATGGAATGGCATGGCTGGAAGCTGGAAGATAGTCAGTCCCCAGACAGTCAGCGCATCTAGTCCCAGAAGGTGATACATGGGCGACTGGGGGAAAATGACCAATATCTGTCCAAGCAACTCATGGTCTAACCTACTTAGCAGCAAATAATCTGTAGTGATGCTTACACAAATGCAATAGTAGCACACAACCATGGTGGGAAAGCAACTGCTCTTAATTCGGCTAACTGACCCCCTCAGTGGTACAGAACCCATAGTTGGAGCTGGGAAACAAGTCAGAACCACATCCTCCAATTTATTAAGTCAACCTTTGATTGGCATTTTGAATTAGTTTTGCTGATTTTCTTCCATTTCCTTCAGCCAATCTTGGAGTTCCTGCTTGATTAGTTTTTGTCCTGTTTCTTCCCATTCAACAAGCCACTCATTCATTGTTTCATTAAGTTCATTTAAAACCCTTGTAGAGATGTCATTCGGTGCTTATATGTCTTGGGCTTCCTCTAAGCTTTCATTGGAGGATTCCATTGTGGGAATAGCTAATCTTGGTGAGGATTGCTTTTCTGAGTGTTGTTTGTTGTTTGCTTTGTGTTGGGGTCTGCCCATCATGAGCTCAATAGTCTCACTGAGGATGTAGCCATTGCAACTCTTGTATAGCTTGTTTTAGGTAGCCTGTTATAAATGTATAAAGTTGGGTGTGGGATGGAAGATGATCCGCTGGATTGGAGTAGGTTCACTTGAGCCTGACCAGGGTCTACTTTGAGTGTGGCTCCCTGGGAAATTCTGGGAAAGACTTTGAGAGACTTGTATTTTTTACTGTGTGAACTGGACACATCAATCTGAGCGCCTTCTCACAGTGGCATAAGGCCTGGCCCTGCTTCCAGCCTTCCTTGCACTGGCCTTGCCCTCCCAGGCAGCTGTTAAGGGATGGCTCTACACTTGGAGCTCAGCCCCCACCTCAGCACATTTCATTCCTTATACCATTCAAAATTCCAAACCCTTTTTACATTCCTCTCTCAAACCATTGCCCCAAAGCCAAGAACTACCTGCTCAGATTTTTCACAGCAACAACCCCACTCTTGGTATCAATTACTTGAGTCAGTTACTTTCTCATTCTGGGGAAAGATGCCCAACCCAACATGGCTTAATGAAAGAGTTAGTTCATGTTTATTTGACTTATCGTTTTGAGGGAAAGTTCATTATGCCAAAGAATGTGCATAGCAGGAGCAGGAAACACATATTACATCTACTCAATATCAGAGAGGTAGGAGAGGGGGTGCTAGAAATAGACAGACAGATGACAAACAGAAAGTAACAGAGAGAACTGAGCCTGGCAAGGTTGTAATACCTCATGGGTTTCCCCTTGTGATACCTTCTTCTATTTCTTAAAGTTCCCTAGAGTTCCCAAATGCCACCACCACCTGGGGGTTAAATAGTCAGACCCATGAGTCTACGCTGGACATTTTGCATTCAAACTGCTACACAGCCCTAGGCTTCAATCAGGAGGCATCTCTCTGAATACAGTAAATTCCCAGGACTTTTGGAAATAATGAAAGAAAGCTGGGAGTTTTGGTACATGCCTTTAATCCCAGCACTTAGGAGGCAGAGGTAGGAGGAACAACCGTGAGGTTGAGGCCACCCTAGAGACTACATAGTGAAATCCAGATCAGCCTGAGCTAGAATGAGACCTTACCTCAAAAAAAATTAATAATAATAATAATAAATAATGAAATAATTTTTTAAAGATTTAAGTTGACCTGTTAAAAAGCAATGCAAAGGAATATGGGGACTAAAATCAAAACCTTAAACAACAGTCCAGTTATAATTAATGCTGTTCAATTTAAACAATAACATGGGAAAGTTTTTACTCCTCAAAATAACCTCAGAAGACATATGTAGGAGAAGTGTATTGGTTGATTAGATGATAGGAATATCTGAGATGTGTATATTTTGATGGTAGGCATGTTTTAACCATATTACTAGAAGTAGGGTACTACTGTGTGACTGATTTGATTTGTTAGGAAAATCCAAGTGTGTTTTTATGGGAGAAGCATGTTTGGGTTCCAGCTGCAACTATGAATTTTAGTTATAGCCTGTCTTCCTTCCCCTCATTTGCCCTCATTGGCTCCCTTCCTTATTTCCTTCCTTCCTTCCATTCTTTCTTGGTAGAAATGAAGTTATCCCACTTTCTCCTGCCTCGTCACTCTGGAAATCCCTGTTCAGAGGGCACTGTAAGGCTTCTGTTTTCTCTACGTATTTTAATTCTCTTAAGATAGGATTATGATAGACAGGAGAAGGAGATGGGGAATTCTAGGAATGAAACCAGGTGCCACTGTGGGAGAGGCTCATGCCAGTGGAATTTTTCCAAGTTGAATTATGTCTGTCACTAGGGCATATGGCACATTCTTTTAAGAATTTACAAAATATCCTGATGTAGATATCACAGAAGTTCAGAAAAATATTTGAACTCCTAAATATTTTTATTTCTAAATTAAGGAAGTTGAGCTACTATATAATATATAAAATGACATACATGTTATAAGTTATAATATAAAAATAGAACTTTTTATTTTGCTTATTTTGTCCCATTCAAATCGCATTACTGGAGAAAGAAAAGCCCTGTGCAGGTAGGAATATCAGCACATCACCCTAGTATGTCTGACACCAAAGCTGTGCCTTCCTTGGAAGTTCAAGGATATTTTAGATGATTGGTTATTATTGTTGCAAAATGGAAAACTGCACAAAATAAGACACTATATGTTTAATTACATGTTAAATTAAATATAAATTTTCAAAATATAAACTAATTGGGATTGGCCATTTGTTTCCTATTTTTATCTAAAAGCTTCAAGCTACATGCCATATTCCAGGATTATTAAGAAAGTTGCACAATCTGAAGAGATGAAACAATCTAAAACATACAAAGTCACAGTTTATGCAATTATATTGAATCAGAGAGGCCCTGTTCCTCTGCTCATGACTGGGGAAAAGGCCTGACATAGTACTCAAATGAAACATTATTACTGTTGCACTCACTCATTCTTGGAATTGGCTTGGTGATTACTTCAACATCGACATCAGTGAAAAACATTTGACATCTGGCCTAGAAAATCAGACAGACAACCACAGAGACTTTGATTAAAAAACGTCATGTAATTTTCCCCAATCAGTAACTTGGCCTGTTCTTTTATCAGAATGAAGGTTGCTCTCATCACCTGCAAATTTATACTAAGGCTTTAAACAAACAACCATGAAACTTTTCCATGAAAAGCACCCCAGAATGAATAGTTGTGGAGGAGCTTAATGATTAGCTGAACTGATGATCTGACTTGTTCAGTGTGAAATAAGCCTGGGGCCTTTTGTATAGTTGTTATTCCAGTTACATATGTGCATATGCATGTGTTTAGCCTTCATCTCAGAAAGCATTTTATTCCTTTTTAATCATGTGCATGTGTGTGATGAGTGTGTACAGACTATGTGTGGGTTGTGTTGAGTGAGATGTATGTTGCATGCTCATGTGTGTGCACATGTGTGTCCCATGTGCATGTGCAGGTCAAAAGAGAATGTAGAGTGTCCTTCTCTGATGGCTCATTTGCATATATCCTTGCGATAGAGTCTCTCCTTTAACCTGGAGCTGCTGAATGTTACTGAACTCCAGTGATTCTCCAGTCTCTTTTCTCTGCCAACTGGGTTTACAGACATGCATGGCTGCTCCTCTCCTAGCTCTTTACTTGAATTATGAAAAGTCAATCTTGTTGGCATCTTAAGCAACAAGTGCTCTTAACCATTGAACTATTTTCTTAGCCCTGTAATTAAGTTTTTGAGACAGGGTATCTCACTGAAACAAAAACTCAGTGATTTCATTAGAATCAACAAATTTCAGGGACCCTACTATCTCCACCTCCCCAGCACTGGGATTACAGGAACATGTAGCCATAGCAGGCTTTAATTCAGGTGCTGGGGATCTGAGCTCAGGTCCTTGTATTGGAGGGTCAAGCACATTGTGATCAAAGCCATATATCTAGCCCCCTCACGAAGCATTTTTAAATAAAACTCTACATAAACTACAATTGCTTGTTGAGAGAAAAAAAATGACAGCTCTTTCACATCATCTGAAGTCAGAAATCATGCAAGCCACTGGGGTTCTGTATGCTTAACCTCCTATAGAGCAGAGCCATTCCTATTACTGAGAAGAATGAACCCTCAGGGACACAACAATAGAGATCCTGAAATGAACTGCACTGCAGTGTTGCCATGAATTAAAGTCTTCATCGGAGGCTGTGGCTCTTGGCATTAGAGTGCAAGGGCTTTGATGCAGTCGAGCAGAGAACTCTGCAGTAATGAGCTATCCTACTGCCTTTTCACTTTGAAGACAATTTGTATGATGAAATTTGATAATTAACTTATGTCCAACAAACTAAATCCAATATATCTGTTTTCAGGTCGGAGGCAGTGACTGCAGTCTCCTGGAATATGCTACCCCATCTACTAGTTCCTTGACAAGGACACAGTTCCTGCTAATACAATGTCACAGTAAATTTGCTTATCTCTTCAGAACAACAAGGTGTGCTATAAAATATGTATGTATTATCAAAACATTCATAATAAAATACTAATAAAATTAGCAAGTTGGAATAAAAGGAAGTCATGGTCCTCAATTGTATGCCTTGAAATTACCTTCAATAATGGCTGATGTATTATATGTACACACACACACACACACACACACACACACACATGCTCACACCTTTAGCCCATGAGCATACAATTAATTTCCCAGTTTCAGTTTCTCAGGAATGAAGATAGTTTGAAGAAGTAAAACCAAACTTTTGTCAATTTTACTACTTAATCTTTTATAATTTACAATTTGTCATTGCATTATTATACTTTACAGAATATGTAATCTACTTAATAATTACAGGTTTAGTACACCTCTACCCACTCTCCAAAAGGCACTTTCTCTTTGATTCTACCTGAAATAGCAAAGCAAAAAAAAAAAAAAAAAAAAAAAAAAAAGCAAGGTGAAAAAAGGAAACACTTGGATCATTTTTCAAAATGTCAATGTTTTATTTAAACCTGCCTGGGGCTGATCTTTGCACTCAATCCATGCACGTGGTATAGTATTGGAATTATAAGTCTCAGATGGACAGAAAGAAGTAGAAGGGAGATTTTGCATCACAAGTTGTAACAATTTCTTGATACATACTTACAACAGTCATTTATTGGTCCATTGGCCTACTTCCTCATGAAATCAGATTACATTTTTGAACATCAGGCAGAGAAATCAAAATCTGCTCTTGAAGATGGATATCTACAGGGAAATACTTTCATTATGTGACTGCTACCAGATGTATTCTGCTGGAAAAAAAGTGATTTGTTCCATGAAAAAAAAATGCATCTAGAGGAAATTGATATTTAGTTACTTATATCAACCGTGCTTATAAAACAGGGATTCTACACTTTTACCATTTAAAACGTTGTATCATTAATCTTTCTCAATTCATTTATTTATTTATAAAATGCATACAATATGAAGCTTAAGCTGCTTCTGAAAATTTCTTCCTTTAAATATAAAATTTATTGCAGATAAATTATTTAACCCCTGTTTTACAATTTCAATTCTACCTATTAATAACTTAAAAGTAGGCATATATTTCTAAAGAGGCATAATTTTATGCAATTTTCTTGAAATTATTTCTTTTTATATTAAAGTTATGATTACTTTATAAGGCTAGTAATGGCTTTTATGGCACCTTTGAGAGATACTTAAACCATATTTCCAAAGGTGAATAGATAACAAGACAAACTAAAAGTCATAAATGTGCCATAATTTAAAACTATTCATGAGGGTTTTGTATGTAATCAACTGAAAAATATTTATTCCAGAAAAGACAGCTTGAAATGAAATGTGACCTTATAAACATTTGATATTTTATAAGTTGAGTTGATAGGCCTAGACAAAACTTTACATTAACACATCGTGTGTTTCCACTGGTAACATAAGCAAATACATAACTTACAAAAAACATGGTATTCATGGATTCTGAATCCTATGCTGCATTCTTTAAAATTGCCAGATAAAAAAGTGTATTTTAGGGCTGGAGAGATGGCTTAGTGGTTAAGCGCTTGCCTGTGAAGTCTAAGGACCCTGGTTCAAGGCTCGATTCTCCAGGACCCACGTTAGCCAGATGCACAAGGGGGCGCACACGTCTGGAGTTCGTTTGCAGTGGCTGGAGGCCCTGGCATGCCTATTCTCTCTCTCTCTCTGTCTCTCTCTATCTGCTGCTTTCTCTCTGTGTAGCTCTCAAATAAATAAATAAAAATAAAAATAAATTAAAAAGTGTATTTTGAAAATTAAAACAGCTCAATTTATAGCATGTTTTATGTCTATGAAATAAAGTTCTAAGAGGGTAAAATCTCCATTTTATTCTTAAAACTGCCCTAAGCACCTAGAGCAATGTCTGGTCTACTGGGTCCTTAGTAGATTTTTCAATGAGAGAATGAAATTATTGCAAAAGTAACTAATGAAGCATAAGCTTGAAATGGTAGTGGCCTGCCATCATCAGGTGGCTGTGGAATAGTGATTTGTGTAGAGCTATCCTTAACTTACTTTACTGCAGGACAGGGTGCCCATGACAGCTGTGTGCTTCTGAAAACTCCAACATATAGGAACAAACACAAGACTTTTTGGAAAGTCTTACAACATGGAATATAATTAAGTGCTGGATTTGGGGAGAGAAAATGAGAGTTCAAAAAAAAGTAACTTTCACAGGTAATTTCACCCAGAGAAACCATTTACTTAATGAGGTCTGACGTATTTAGATCCTACCAAAATCCCAACCATGTATGCAGTAAGCATAGGTTAGTGATACATGCACAGGATTCTAATTCCACCCTGCCCCTCCTTGATGGGGACGTGGAATGGTGACAACAAACATTTCTTCATAAACCAGGGAGGCTTTGCAGAGAAGATGACATTTGGGATAGTGACTGCAAGGAGGTCGAAATGGGCCAGATAATTGGTGTGACATTTTCCTTTTTTTACTTTTTCTTATTATTAGTTTTGTGCTCAGTGTATACAGTCAAGTTGGTACCATTGCTAACCTCCCTGCCCTCCCCCCTCCTCAGGGACCCTCCTCATTAGGGAATATGGGTCCTGCATTGTGGGTGTGATATTTTTTCAAACTAAGAAATGTTTGGGAGAAGCATGGCTGCCTGCAGAGAAGAGGGAAATCATCCTAATATCTTACATTAAGCATAGAAACATTCTAAGGCATTCTAATAGCTAAGGTATAAAGCAACTTGTTTCTCATCAAATTTTGTTCAACCCCAAAAATATTTTGTTCAACCCAAAATGTAAATATTTAACTTCTAAAGAGTTTTCATCAACTTGTGGATTTTTTTCTTTGAAACAGTATCCCTGTGCAGACTGACCTTGAACCAATCATCCTTCTTTCTCAGCGTCCTGAGAACTGGGATTACTGTGGTTCACCACCATGATCAGTTATGTGTTTAACTTTATTTATGTTTCCTCTGCCTTTTGGAACTTAGTAGAATAAATTTAAAGCGTACAGAGATAGTCCGTATTGCTCCTCCTCCATAAACAAATCAGGAGCATGATGCGATTATTGAACCATTACTTTTACCAGACATTGGACTAAGCCTTCAACATGAATTCTCTTACTGGCACTGACCACAACCTAGTGAGTTGGGCATTGCCTTCATTTTACAGCTGAGCAAACTGAGGTTTACAGAGGTTAATAACTTTCCCAAGGTCAACTGCTGTTAAGAAGAAAAGCCAGGGTGAAGGCACAAGTAGACCCAATTCCATCCTTAATGTGTTACATAATATACCAGCGGCTATCAATGTGTGTTCCTGGTCTTAGCCACACCAGTATTCTCAAGCACGTTTATTACAAATTATTGGGCTCAATGCTAGAACTGTTCAATTGGAAGCTATAAGGATTAGGACCCACCATTCTGTATATTAATAAATTGAGAGTGGTTTTAATGCTACGGTATGAAAACCAAAGAATGTATCACACTTCCTCAATAAAATTTTCCCATCCCTCCACAATGACTTAATGGGTGGATTTCTGAGCTAAGGAAACTCAATAAATAACAGTTGTAGCTTGCATCCTTATGAAAATGGCAGTAAGAATCCTTTTGGAAACCTAGTAATGGTTAGTCTTTTATGCATCATTTTATTCCTTTATTTCATTGGCCTGAAGCACTTCTTTAAAAGCAGATTTTTCACCTATAAAATATAGGAGAGCAAAGTTTGTATTACTTGACTGTTTAGGAACTACTAAGCAGGTCAAGAAAAGAAAAACACATTAACACTAGTAAGGCGTTTTCATAAAATAAATTCTCAAGTGACCTGGTTGCTCAGATACTCAAGATTTCAGTAATTTTGCATGGGAGGAGGTAGAGGGGAGGGGTAGAAGAATTTACCTACTAGAAAAGCTGGCAAGATGAGGTGGGAGATAGTAACTTTATTGTAAAATTAAAATTCCAGCTTCCTTGTTAGGCACATGTGCCTCTTCCCATCAAGCAGAATAGCAGAGGCTGGTCTGTGCACTGAAAATCACCTATATTAATGTAGGGAATTTCATGCTATTAGAGCTGGTTGGGAGCAGCTACTGTGGTGTTTCAGAAAATATGAAACATAACACTAGAGCACAGTTTTAGTGAAAACGTCAACTGTCTATTAGGATTGTGCTTACTGATGTGAAAGGTTTGGGAAAACTCTGTGAGATATCACATTAAAACAGGAAACAGATGGTGCTTAACTGGGTCTGCAGGTGAGGAAGCAGGAGCTTCCTCATTTGGCTGAGAGAGGCTGAGAGCAGCAACGACCTGTTTGTTCTCCAGTCCTGGTCTAAGAAAATATCTGGATGTCTGTGAATTATTATGCATCATGTACTAATTTACTTACACAGAATCTAACATGATAACAAGAATATAATCTGACCACAAATTCAGTGAATTGTGGTTTATTCTTACTATTGCAAGTCTTTCCGATTATTAAAGTGGTTCCCTTGGATATTAATAGAAAGTATACTGGGTTTTAGAGCATGAAAGACTCAGGGTAAATTTAACTATTTGCAAATCAGGCTAATGCTGGAATAAACTAATTTATAGACTGTACTAAAACTGTAGTACAAGAAAATTTATGATAGTAGTCACACAATAATAAAAAAAACTAAAGATTAATTAACATAAAATTTCTAGCTGTCATATTTCTCTAAGTAGAAGTAATTGTAACATAATTTTATTCCACTGATGAAACCTCCAAGTAGGAGTAGGGTAAAGTCAACATCAATCTGAAAAGGCTATGAAAGGCACCTTTAGGCCAGGAGGAACACAAGGCATGATAACACCAGATTTGAAACTAGAACCTTCAATGACTTTTACATACACACACACACACACACAGGGTATTCATTGCTTTCAAAGAATGGACAATTTGAAAGGCAAAATGAACAAGATTTAAATAGCTATCTTCATGTTGCCTTTGGACTTTATCAAATAGCTAATACTTCGAAATCTATTAAAAAAAAAACTAAAAGCAAAGCTGTTCACTTCATTAATTCTTAAAAATATCAGTGGTAGAGGCTAACAACCTTTTAGAAACTTTAACTGAAACTTTTCATTGATCCAAATAATGTGCAACATTCCTCTACATCTAACGCCAAGAAATCTTCACTATAAGAAAACATTTGACTTCTAGGTACGAAATAAATGTCTACATTGCTGATGCGACATTGACTGCATTTCATCTTTGTATCCCTGAAACACAATGCCCTCTGCACTGTCCTGGCTCAATAAGTATTGGTAGCACCACATGGAGGACTTTTATAATGACACTTGACCAAGCCTGGTAGGTAGACAGAGGAGAATAATGTTTGTGAATAAAGAGCAAAGGTCCTCCTGGGTATTCAAGGCATTCATCTAAGGTTCCCAATGACTCTGTCAGGAACCAGATTGTTTTCCTTTCACTTCCTGCAGCGCTGCTGAATCACACAGCTTTTCAAGAATACTGATAGGTAGAAGATGCAGAGACATTATCTGCATTGAGAAAGACTTGTGAAGTACACAAGTGACTTGACCTCATTGTGAAGAGTTAGCTGATGCCACAGAAGTGGCCAGTAAAATGAGAGAGGGAGAGTGAACAAGATTCAGAATCATACAGAAGAAAACAAACAAACAAATCCAAACTGACAGTTTTATGTTTCTATTCCACTGAAAAATACAGCAATCATTTTTTAAGGAAACATGAACTGTGTTAATTCTCACTTCTTTGTATGATTTTTTGAAGGTAGAATTATGTATGATATTTAACATTAGTGAAACTTCAATAAAAATAGAGTAAACTTTGCTCTTGTATAATAACTGAAAGAGCCATACCTCCTTACTACTAAAGTCATCAAAACCAAGCAGGCTTACATTCTAATACTGCATCCTAACACATTGATACATCTATTAATATACCTACTAATATGTTTTTGTAGAGCATTGACAAAATCAATTTTATTTGGTATCTATGAAGCTTTATCATGATGAGATTATATATGTGAAGTTGTTTAGATCCCTTAAACTATCTGTAAAATGTGGAAACATCTCGAATATAAGGTATTGAATGTTGAATATCCAGAACACCAGAGAATGAATATTTTTGGTTATATTAATTTCTTAGTTAATTAAAATGCTTTTATTCCAATTTTATTTAGCATACTTTCAAAATAAATCAGTTTGCTCCGCCTTCCCTGAAAAAATTAATATTGAATAGGATGTAGATACCTGTTAAAGAACAATTATAACTGTCATGTTTTGGAGGACATACTGCAGTACTTGGTAAATCTGTCCTTAACCTGGGAGCTTGTGAATTGAAAATACCTTCAAGAATCTCATTGTATGGCACAGTCAGTTCCACAAGCACAAGAATCCAAGTTTGATACCCAATACTCACATAAATTCTAGTCATGGTGGTGCATGCCTGTAAGCCAAACACTGGGTTACTTAGAGACAGATCACTGAGCCTTGCTGCTCAGCCAATCTAACCTAATCAGTGAGGTATAGGCCAATGATAGACCATGTCTCAATGGAGGTGGACAGCGTACCTGAGTATAACACTTGAGGTTGTCCCTTGATCTCCTCACAACACATGCTCACAGGTGTACTCATACACCTACAAACATGAATACATACATGCATTCAATGCATATGCATACACATACCAAAAAATAATTGCATTGTAATGAGAATTGAAAGTTCAATATCTCTATGACACATAGTTATGAACTTGACTCTTTCCGCAACCCTAATGCTAACACCAGACTATGACACTCAATAAATCTCCCACTGTCAGTACATTATGTATACTTTTTATGAATACATCAGCTATCTCTCTTGAATGATTAATAAGTTATCATTAATAATCATTGCCCATGCTTTTAAAAAGTGCTTCTATAAAATGCTTTGATCCCAAAATGAATAAATTCAAGACTGCTTTCAGTGGTGACCCTCTTTTCAATAGCCCAGGTAGCTTTAGAATAGATCACTTAAATGTCTATTTCTTATATTAGATTATAATTATAAAAGAGATATTAGAAAAGATGTTACTGTCACACATATACATATGTATATATATGACAGTAACATCTGTTCTAATATCTAATATATATATATATATGTATATATGTATACATTTATATATATATATTGTGTGTGGATGAATTATGCTTTCACCGAAATAATATACCTTGATCAAATTTGTTATCCCACTTGCCTACTATGCAAACCTTTTTCAAATGCCCTTTTCAAAATTAAATTACAACAAAATAGTGATGTACAAAAAAAAAACAATCAAATTGAGTTAAACTCAAATATATTATACATTTACATGTTTTAACCTAACTAACAACAGCTTTGTTTTTTGGAATACATGTGCCAACGAATATAAATCTTTTAAATCTCAGATTTAAAAATAAATAAATGTACTTAAGGTATCCACATAAATCTATTCAACCACAAGCAAGAGTAAATTGCAGGAAATGACTATGTATTAAAATAATAACATAGATCCTACATTTGTATGTGAATGTGCCATCAAAGCTAATATAAATACAATATACTCCACCTAGCAATTCTCTACATGCAAAAGCATATTGTATTTTGAAATCTAGATAGTCAGCAGTGATGAATGTCATCAAAAGCAGCAATGAGAATGACCCTCATGTCCATATTTCAAATCCCTGCCAAGAAATGCATTCCCCAAATTGTCACAAACAACCTATTTGGCTTCATTGTCTACTGATAAATATCTCCTATCAATTCTTCTGAAGCAAACACTATTGACATGCTTTCAGATAATAACTGCCGAAAATAACATTTTCTCAACCTGTTCCTCAGGGTCTCCCTTCATAACAAAATGCAACTTTTAAAATTCATATAGAATCATCATATCATTGGGAAACTTTAATTCAGCCACAAGCTTCTAATAAATAAAGTGGTGTATTAAGAAAATCCAGTCTTTTCAAATGCACTCAACATTAACCATCCCATTTATTTCCTTCTGCAATGAAAAGCCACTGAGAAAATTAGCAAGTCTATCTAATAGCCAGTTCAGACACAGTATTTTATCAAGTAGCATTTTTTAAAACTGACTTTACTCTTAAAAGTCATATATCAGTGATTTCAACTCTACTTCACTGAAAACTCAGAGCTCTGGATCTCCAGACTCCATTTGTCAATCAATTACCTACTTTGTATTGGCCACAGGCTCTGTGGCCAATGTTTACTATGACAAAGAATATTTACTGACTTAAGCAAAGTTGTCAAATGTGATAATAACCTTATGCTATCAATATTGACTGATCACACCTCCAAAACACATTTTAATACACTACCTTTCCGTTATTGAAAGCAAAACATTTCAGAAAGTTAATGTATTAAGAAAAATCAAAAAACCTTGGTCCTGTTTATTATGTGAAAAATACGTGAGTGATAGAGACTCTATGCTAGTACAATAGCTATTCTGTAGCATAATAGGGAAGTGGAGACAATCTCTAGGGCAAAAGGAGGGCATGCCCACATGCTCATATTGTGTTCTGTAGAGGGAAGCTGTCAAATAGACCTGGACTTTGCTGTCCATCACCAAATAGCTAAGAGGGAAACCTAATTCTGGTTACATACTTGGATCTCAGTAGTGGATTTAGGTACACATCTGGACATGCACAATGGTTCTTAATGAGAAACACTACAACTTGATTTAGGTTGAAATGTAGAAAATTTGTCCACAGACAATAAAAACTCAATAATTTTTTAAAGATTTATTTACTTATTTATTTATTTGACAGGGAGAGAAAGAGAGAGAGAGAGAGAATGGGCTCACCAGGGCCTCTAGCCACTGCAAATGAACTCCAGGTGAATATGCCACCATGTGCATCTAGCTTACATGGGACCTGGAGATTCAAAACTTGTAAGCCATCTCTCCAGCCCAAAAACAGTCTTAATAATTTTAATAGAGAATTCTAGTTACCTCTAGGAAGAACCTACATCAAATGCACTTTCCAGCGGAATTCCTGGAACCCACACCTATTTTTGTCACCCATGGTGTTAACATACCCCAGGGTTCCCGCTCTGTACACCTTCTGTCATGTCAATTGCAGAGTCTACTTTCACTGTTCTTTAAGGTAGTGAGAGCCTAATGGTTAAGACTCCACATTTGTGGATGTGACAGCTCTTACTAGACAGGTGACCTTGATCACTTCCCCAAGACTCTGATATTCAGTTTGAGCATATGTAAAATGTATAATAGTTATTATATAGAAGATAGAAAATTACTGTAGGATCAAGATACCTCTAATCTTGGAGCCTAGGAAACACTTAAAGTTTATTATCAGCTGGGCATGGTGGTACATGCCTTTAATTTCATCACTTGTAAGGCAGAGTTAGGAGAATCTCTGTGAATTTGAGACTAGCCAGGGACTACATAGTGAGTTCCAGGTCAGCCTGAACTAGAGTGATACCCTACTTTGAAAAAAAAAAAAAAAGAGCTTATCATTCACTCTTATTTTGCTCCCATTCAAAATGCCATAGAATTCAGAAAACATTGAATAGTGAATGTTCAGTATGTTTATTGTGATCATTGTGTCGTCAGACTTAGTATTATAGGACTTTGAAACTCAAGGTACAGAACAGTGTCATGAAAACTAGGCATAGATTGAGAAATTACAAAGGTTAGCAAGACATGCAAATTCATTCAAAGCTTTGGGTTTTATTAAGAGGAATAGCAGCAAAAGTCAAGTTTAATACAATGTACTCATGATAAACAGTGTGACCTGTGGACACATACAGAAGGAACTGATGACTTAGGCTTTGGGGTCCAGGTGTGTGGAGTAGAATGCTTACTTAGGAAGCAATTTGAAGATAACTGAGACTTTAAATTGAGTAGGCTTTAGACACGTACACCATGTGGGGTGGAGGTAGGAAAGGAAGGATAGTGGTAATAAGAGAAATATATATGTCAGGAAGTTTCCAGAACAGACACAATAATGATATGAGCATACATTGCAGAATAAACTGTTGAGAGTATGTGTGGGGCTAGAGAGTGGCAAACCGTGGTTGCAGAGTTACAACTGATGTTCAACATGAGACTGAGGAATGACATGGCCTGGAAGAGGGTCTGGAAAGGGAAGAAAAGAGTGCATACTTGGGTTTCATCCCTAGCAATTCCTAATCAATAGATTTTGGGTAGTCGACAGCATACACGTGCTGACATGGACTGAAGGCTTTGTATGTGATTCAATATTCAACCAGTCTTTAGCCTTAGATTAAATCCAGATCATCCTAACAAAAGAGGGGTGTCTGTGAAATTATTTTCATGATGCAATGGAAATGGGGCTGTGATTTCATGCTTTCTCCTGACTGACATTGCTACTAGAGCATGGACAGTTATCCACAGGCAATTTCTGAGCCTCTTAGAAACGAATTCCAATAACAGATTTTCAAGGACATAAGCAGATAATCAAAAGCCCAGTCTAAGATAAAATCTCTGCTTTTAAACCAATGGAGGTTGCATTTAGTGTACCCATTTTTATTTATATGCAAGATGTATCCTTTAGAAGTAAAAGAGAAATACTTGAAAATAGCTCCGTGAGCTAATAACAATCTCATCACTAGCCTATTCCCAGCAATTATTCCTGACATCAATATATTCAAAGAATAGTAACAACAAAGAAATGCAGAGCTTGAATTTGACTCTTGCTTTTTAAACAAGGTCTGTTCATATTTTGTTGTTTTTTTTCCACCCCCCAGGATTAGCTGGCAAGGGTAGAGTTATGGGTTATTTATTATTGACCAGTATTCATGAGTTGGCCACTGCTGATTGCATTACACTGCATTGATGTGAAAAAAGTCTTGAATTTTGGTTAGTAGAGAAAAGTTCTTCCTATTTTATTTCTCCAGGTACATCACTATAATGGTATGAATATATGATTTGTGAATTTGATTTTGTGGTATGAATATATGATTTTTGTGAATAGTAATATTCTTTTATTTTCTTAGGTATCTCCCTATTCCTATTAGGTTAGAAGTTCAATGGAAGGTACATCTTCCACCAAGAATAACATATATTTCCATTATACATTATATTCATTTTTATTTTTCCTTGGCAGTGAGAAGGGTACCCTTGAGCTATCATCTGCAATACTCGTAGCATTCATTCTCAACCTGCAATCCCCCACTTACCTCAGTGCTCTAAAGCTTACATTCAGATATTGGAGGCTTTTGACTACCCTTCAGAGAGTTGGAAATAAAGATGCTGTCATTCTGTAGAAAATCACATTTGTTCACAATGGGGCCCACACTTGATAGGAGTGACAATAAATTTAAAATCAATGTGCAATAAGATTATCAGTGAAATTTGGTAATTTGTATTTCTGGAACTTTTGTAAGTGTAATTAAGTATTTCAGCTCATATGCCTGCATAATCATTTTACCAAAAGAAAATAAGCATAGTTTGTAGAATTCCTGCAAAGGAAGGAAGAAATGCGTAAACACGTATTTCTAATGTATAAATAAAATTCACTCAAAAGGAGATGTTATGGAAGGATCATAGCTTTAGTTATCAATCCAGTAAATAATAATTCACATCTCTAGAGCAGAATAAAAGCTCTAGCATCTATTGCCCCAAACCTGCCAGGAAACAAATCCTCCAAGGAAGAAAGGGAAAGATATCAGAGGGAAGCTGGCAATATCTCCCCAGCATCTACAAGGTGTCTAGAAGTGAATGTCATTTTCTCACCAATAATCTGCACTTTAATCTTACATGAAACAATTTTTCACAAAAAAAGGCTCTGTTCCCTTGTATTTGAAAAAGAAAAAGAATTAGAAATAGGCCCAATTTCTTTTAAAAAGTAGGTTTCCTCAGCTTTTGATTGGCCTTTCCCATGACCTCCTATACAAGAAGACAGATAATAAATATAATGATTTATACGGAAAAAAAGAGCACTGAGGATAATGGCCCAAACAGTGCTGTCTTTTATTATGTTACCATAGTAAATAATAGCGGTACCACTCACCCCATCATACTTAAGGTTGTAGCAGCAATTCCATTATAATTCCTGTTTTCCAGAAGTTTGTAACTTGTCTTGACAATATACTCCAGCCTGGAACAAGCCTTTTATTTTTATTTTTATTTTTGAATTAAAGGCTGGTTTTCTTTTATTGTCCTAGTACTAGTGAATAATGAAATAGAAATTACATAAAATTTCAACTTTGTTTTCTGACTACATTTTGCATATGCATCGCCTGAACCTGTAAACACACACACACACACACACACACACACACACACACACACACCTGGCTTGCTACACGGTTAACTTTTGTGTTGGGGAAATGGAGACAATTTTGTTAATTCAATGTTTCTTAATTGGGAGGATCATCATTATGACTTTCTACAAAATGCCTTTAGGCTTATATTTAAAAGTTATTCTAGATACTTGCTACTTATGAAAGTAAGTGTATATTTATTTGATATAGGTCCATATCAATGAAAGGTTTACCAATGCAATTCAAGAAAAAAAAATAGGTTGTGGTGAATATCCTGATAACCTGAAAATGAAAATGAGCAATTTTCTCATTGTGTACTTGTGTACCTGAGTATGAAGAAAAAACATTAGATTTATAATTTAAATATAAATATATCTTGTCTTAATTTTACTATCCATGTTATTTTTCCAGTGCCCATCCTTTGTGTTAGTGTACAAAAGACTTCACTAATGCAAAAAGAATTAACTACTATATTAAATATTACAAGCAGTAAAGTGTATGTGTCCCAAATGTCTAAATATTATAATTATTTGGCACTGATATTAATCTACTGATAAATGATATTGGTAAAGCAAATAACAGAAAATAATATAAAGAAAGAAGAAAAAGAAAAGAAACATGAGAGAATAACTAGATAATTAAGAATAAAAATTCTGACTCCATAGCTCTTTGGAAGCAGGCTTTAAAAAGTCTGAATCTACATAGTTCCCTACTGAAAAGGTTCTTTCTGCATTATATTAGTTATGGTGCCTCAAAAATCCTGTCCTATTCACTATTTGCCTTAAGTGCATAAGACATATAGCTTGACCTATAGCCAGTAGGAGAGTGGGATCATGAATTGTATAGTAGAATGTACCAAGACTTAATTTAAAATACCAACTCTCTTAGTTTATTTTTTAAATAATTTTATTTATTTATTTGAGAGCAACAGACAGAGAGAGAAAGAGGCAGGTAGAGACAGAGAGAATGGGTGCGCCAGGGCTTCCAGCCACTACAAATGAACTCCAGATGCATTCGCCCCCTTGTGCATCTGGCTAACGTGGGTCCTGGGGAATCAAGCCTCTAACCGGGGTCCCTAGGCTTCACAGGCAAGCGCTTAACTGCTAAGCCATCTCTCCAGCCTCTTAGTTTATTTTTAAGATATATAAGAAAATCAGGGAAGAATGTGGAGGGAATTAGTTTTCAATTTTGAGCAGTCCTTTAAAATATTTTAATTCAAAGTTAAATAATTAATGGTATATTTTGATTCCAAAGTCAAAACCTCAAAAGTAAGTAATGTGGAAAGAGAAAAAAAAAAAAAAGAGCTGATAATGGTAACATTCTTGTACAGCCTGTTCTGGCTATAAATTCACCAACTCTCACCCCCACATAGAGGAAGAATCAATACAAGAAGAATGAGGCTCATGTCTGTGTCTTCTTGACTAGGCCATGGAATGACCAGACAGCTGTCTAAACATTAGTTCTAAGTGTGTCTCTGAAGGAATTATGACTTGATTTGATTGACTGGGAAACATAGATAGGTCTTCTCAGCACTGTGGACATCATCTAGTCTTTGAAGACTTGAATAGAATAATAAGAACCAGGGAGGATTGAGCCTAACCTCTGTCTTACTCAACTGAACACGAATCATCCATGGCTGTCAACGCTCCAGGTTTCCAGGTCTTCAGATCGGGGCGGGAACCTACAATACTGGCTCTAGGGCACTTATCCTTGGAATTCACACCACTGGCTTTACTGGGATTGACAGATGATGTGAGCCAATACCTTAACACACAGGCACTCATGCACTCATGTGCATGTGTTAACCTGGAGTACTAAAATATAAGGGAGACTTGATGATACTGTATTCAGTAGCATATGCTTTTTTTAATGAACTATTTTTATATTTCAATGACACATAAGCACATACTCACAGTTTCCCTTGAACTCCAACTATTGCAGGTACTACTTGTAATATGTGTAGAACTAAATGAAGAAAAATAGTATCTAGAGATTTTACTCAAATAGTAATCCAGAAAAAGAAATTAATCATGGAGAGAAAAGAGGATGTGTCTGCAATGGCTGGAATAGAAATATGTAAAAAAAAAAAAAACTATGTGAAAATATTACTTTAAAAAAATTTTAACACTATTTATCTACTTGAGAGAGAGAAAATGGGTGTGCCAGGGCCTCTCGCCACTGCAAACAAACTCAGACACATTTGCCAACCTGTGTATCCAGTTTATGTGGATACTGGGGTATTGAACCTGAGTCCTTATGGTTCTCAAGAAAGTGAATTTCAAACAATCTCAACATATTATATATAAAATTATAGGTACTAAAGTAGAAGAGTGAATTAAGGCTATAGTATTAAATAATAATATATTCATATTTTTCCTTTATGATAATATATTTTGAATTTCACAAAGTTTCACTTATGCAACATTTTCCTTTGTAACTATGCAAAAGCTGTGTGAGCAAAATACTGGAAAATTATTGGAAGTTATTTTCCTGCCTTTGGATACCAACACCATCACCTCAAAAGGCATATCAAAGGCTGATGGATGACTTAACAGGCATGATGAAGACCCTAAGACATGCCCCAAGTGAGGTTTTAAGTTTGTGGGTAACAATGAGATTTAAGAAAACAAAGCACCCCAACACCAGAGAGTGCCTAATCTTTGTAAGAGTTATCAAAGAGAAATGTCACATGTACAAGAAAGGGTGGTGTAGACAAATAACTTTTCTGTGTCCTAATAGTTCAGCTAAAAGTAAGGATAAATACATTGACACCAAAGAAAAAAATTACATTATCATTTGTATTATTTAGGGGTATTTTTGGTATATGTGTATGTATGTGGGGTGCCTGTATGAGTGTTCAGTGTGTGTGGGTGCAGGTATGTATTTGCGTGTCCATGCATGTGTGTGCATTTAGGAACCACGGGTTGACATCATGTGTATTCCTCAGTCACTGTATTCTTGAAAACACGCTCTCTCAGGGAGCATTCAGTGAACACATTCTGACAGAATAGCTTAGCCCTCGGGATCTTTCTGTTTTCATTAAAGTTGGGATTACAGGTGCAGCCTTCACACAGGCATTTTACACGAGTTTTGGGGATCTGACCTCAGTTCCTCATGCTTGTGCACTGAGCCAACTCCTCAACCCACATTGTTTTAGTTTGATAGAGAACAAAATAGCCACAAGAGAATGGCTTGCTCTTCTGGGGCTGCCTTGACAAAATGCACAAACTGGAAAGCTTATAAACAACAAACATTTATTCCTCAGTTCTGAAGGCTGGGAAATTCAAGATCAAGGTGTCAGTAAATGTCCTGTCTTATGAGAGTACATGTCCGTACAGACTGCCTTCTTTTTGTGGCATCACCTCATGTAGAAGGGGTCATGGATCTAATCACATTCATGAGGGCTCTGCTCAGACTCACGTGACTTACCTTCCCAAAGCCCTGCCTCTTAGTACCATCATGTAGAACATTAGCGGTTCAACATATGAATTTTAGGGACAAATAAACATCCAAACTCTAGCAGGAAAGAATGGTATTTGCTTAAAATTGCATAATCGAAAGTATATAGTTGGCATAAAGATTGCAGCCGTTATGAGATTCCGGAGACCAGAGTCCGCCAGCTGTTCCTCATTGCCTCTTTCATCTTTCTGCCCTAAGACTTTGGAATTAACAAAAATGATCCCTGGGCTCTGCTATCTTCAAAAAATTTTGGATAAAAGGAGTAAAAAATGCCATAAGGTAGAACATCCCACAACATAAGGATTAGACAAGGATTCTTTCTCATGGTCCCTCCAGAAGGTCTGGCTAGTGGAGGTGTGAGATCAGGGCACAACAGCATGCAGTCTCTAGCAAAAAGGAGGCAAAAACTGTCCATTAGATGAGAAATGCAGTCTCACCAACCTATCTCTCCAATTCAGTCATTATTCCCGACTCGTGGCTGTGAGTTCAAACGTGCTAGTAACACATCACCACAAGTTACTATGGCTAAGAAATATTCACCTCAGAAAAACCTAGATTGGTTATGAGTGTGCTTCTGTGACTATATCATACCATATTATGATTCTTCAGGCATTACTGCAAAGATGCACTGAAATTTCAAAATTATCATTGAGATAGCATAATTACCATCAACTGTTCAAAGAAATGAATTGCTATTCATTATACAATAGCACAGCACACGAAAGTGTTTTTCTTGTTCAATTTGTGTTGATTTAAGTGCTTATTTTATGTGAAGGCTATTGATCAAGTACTTTTACAAATGGCTTCAAAGCATAAAAAGAATTCTTTTTTTTTCTTTTTTCCTACCATGAATTTCAATATGAAATATTTTGCCAGTATGCTATGAACACAAATAGTATAACATAAACCATGGAAAACTTCCAGGCTGTGTGGACATATTTTATGAATGTTATGTGATGCCAAATTGGAGGTGTACATCTGTGGGGGTTGGCCAGTCAGCCTACTGCCGTCTGTGTATCTGTATGCTTAAATGAATTAGCTAATATGAAAAGAGTGCATAAACAAGTTTAATATCATAGAATTTTCTTTCTGAGTACAGAATATTTAAATCTAGTAAAGAAGTAGAGAGTTATGTAGAACTGCTATTACTTGGGAGAGTGCTATGTATAAAATGGACAATATAGAGCACCCAACATGAAATGCCTTAGGTGTAGTACTTGACTGCTCTCTTCTTTCCTGCCTCTTATGATATCATCCTGGCTTACTATTAGAAAAGATTTTGCAAGCTACGGTGGTGATAAGGATCTTTTATAAGAGGACTAGAAAAATCATCCTATACTTCAAGGTCACTCAATAAACTACCCAATACCTCTCTTGGGAGAAAATGAAGTTCTGGGTTTTTTTGTTTGTTTGTTGTTGTTGTTTGTTTGTTTGGTTTTTTTGTTTTTGTTTTTGTTTTTTCAAGGTAGGGTCTCACTCTAGCCCAGGCTGACCTAGAATTCACTCTGTATTCTCAGGGTGACCTCGAATTCATGGTGATCCTCCTACATCTGCCTCCAAAGTGCTGGGATTAAAGGCCTGCACCAACATGCCTGGCTTTTTGTTTTGTTTTGTTTTTAGATGTAGGGTTTCACTCTAGACCAGGCTGACCTGGAATTCACTATATTCAGGGTGGCATCAAACTTACAATGATTTGCCTATCTCTGCCTCCCAAGTGCTGGGATTAAAGGTGTGTACCACCATGCTCAGCTCAACTTTTCTTTATACAATAAACATTATACTCACTTATCAAGAAAGTCCCCCTCTTATCCCATAACTGATCTAAGAAAGAATTAAAAAAATGTGACATTCTTTTCCTGTCCTTTGCATTTGGTAATCCTCCAGCTACAGGGTTGAATGACCACAGTCTCATAATGAAGTGTCTTGCCCAAGCTTTTAATTCCTTTATACACCACTAACTGGTAAAACCATAATCATAAAAAAAATCTAATATATTTATTGACTTTCTTAATTCTTAAATATTATTTTACTTGAGACATTTCTCCTTGCATTCTCTCTCTTCTTTAACCTCCCTCTCCCTCTCTCTCTCTTTCTCTCTTTCTCTCTCTCTCTCTCTCTCACTCTCTCTCTCTCTCTGTCTCTGTGTGTGAGTGTGTGTTTGTGTGTGTGTGTGTGTAAAAGGAAGCAATGAATGAAATCTTAGGGGAAACTATATACACACATATACAGTAGGTATAATTAGTGTTAATTTCAATGGCGGGATTTTAAGTTGGACAACTTTTATTTTTAGCTAACAGTTTGTGGGCTAATTTAGCCCTTGAAATTCATCCAAGCATGATAGTTTAAATTTGCCCCAGATGGACTTTCTCTTCTGTATGAATTGCTCCACAGCAACATAACGGCCATTTATAACAAAGTCCGCAAAAATGGGCTGGCACTTCTAGTCTTCCAAATACATGGGTCTGTTTGCAAGGAGAGTGCACTCATAAATCACCATGAATTAAAGAGGAGTGCGCCCATCCCAATCAAAACATCAGGAAGAAACCGTTGCCCAATAGATAAGAACACAAACAAGTGCAAAGCATCACTTGAGTTTTTATAGAAGGCCCATATTTTTGGAAGGCAACCAGCGCTGTTTCACATGCTGTCCTTTTTTCTAATCTGACTGACTCACAGTCTTGTGATAGTGAGATAAGCTAGGTAGGCAAATTTTTATAGAGTTGCAATTACTGAAATTGTCATTACGCTGCTCACTGTAAAATAAATATAGATAGAAGTGAAATTATGCACAGGCTAGAAGTAGAAAGTGTTTTGCTTCTGTTTGCTAAATTAATCTCTTCCTAAATGGCTGCAGGCCAGGTAGGTTAGCATTTGTGGTTTCAAAGGTTTTCAGCGCTTGCAATGAGCCATGAAATTACTGCATGCTGCTGAAAATGGCAGCTGATGAAAGGAAAAGAGTGAATCCCAAAGGCAGAAAGACAGGAGGAAGCAAAATTACAGGCAGAAAGTCTGATTTTTGATGTTGCTCATTGTGAAATGTACACCCAAACTTTTAATAAAACATAAAACATTAATAAACCTGCTAACAATTCCTTACAATTTCTTTTGAAGTCTGAGTATAATTTCTGAATACTTATTAAAACAGGCAGTGAATTCAGAGGGGGGTGAGCAGGTTTCTATCTATGGGATGTGCTACATTGGTAGATATTCTACTTGTGACTTTTGAAATAAGATTTTTATTGATGTTTTTTAATTGAATCGCACAAAGGGATTGATTTTCAGTTAATACGTGTACCTAGATTCTTTTAGTTTCCATGAGGATTAGCTAATTGCAGTTTTGAAACTGTCACCAGCATATACCACAACCAGAGCTGCTATCTTGCTTGAAATCATTTGAACTTGCACAGAAGGTAGCAGTGCTGGAGTCTTCCTTTACAGATTCAAATGTTCTCTAGCCCCAGGGGCTGTATCTCAAGGGTCCTTGTCCTTTCCTCAGGAAGAACCGGAACCCGTTTGATTTCACAAGACCACAAACTCCACACCTTGCCACAGACAGGCAGGCTATTCAAGCCAACAGTAAATACTTTCTCAGCCCCAGGCTTTGCCTCTTGAGGATCGATTTCAAATTGAAGGTTGTAACAGTTCTTAAATATATTTATAAAGGCTTTCCCCATCTTGTAATGGAAAGCAGTCGTTAAAGCTTTTCAGGCATTACATAGCCAAGAGAAATTCCTAAGAAATGAGCTTATCATCATGTAAAATTCCAAATTTCTGTATACCAGACAAACTCAGTTTGTGCAACTAGAGCACATTCACACTCAAATCAAATAATCACGTGCCACCAAGGAATGCAGAAAAAAAAATCCAGCTTCTTAGACATTCTAAACACTTACACAGGCATGATTTTACAGAATGATTACTGGAAGACAGCATTGTAGAGATATTTGGATTAAATTCTATTCTAGACAGCATAAATAATCTAATTATTACTATGCATGCCTAGTCAAATGGTTATTGTCACCAAGTTACTTGAGTACTATTTTCACTTCTAGTAAAGAAATGATCTGACCCAAACATTCAGCCTAGCTTTTAGGAAAGGATACTTTAAGCTGAGCTAACAATCCTTCAGTAAAGAGGGAGTCACACAGTTGGACATTTGTTCATGAATTATTAGAAAAACAAAGCCTTATTCAGAAAAGGCTTAACCATCTACTGCGGTCACTTTGGTATTTATTTTTACATGCAATAATATTATCGCCTTTTCTTTTTCTTGTGGTTCCCATTCTTCTTCCATTAAAAAAAAACAGTCACGTTATATAATTTCAGGCAGATGTGGTTTATAGGAAAATGTATTCATTTTCAAGTTGGAAGAACACAGTTCTGCCACTCAGGCACGCAGTATCGTGGTGCTTAAAGATTCTTCCATGCTGGATCAGAAATTTTTTTAGTATAGTTTTGTTTGGGGAATGGTAGGTTGTTTTCATCATAATCTTGATAGAAACACTGTTGTAAAAATGAATAAGTATATGTAAACACATTTAACATTTTGTAAACTAGAAACTTTTATACAACTATAAAAGATGTATAGAAAGTGAATGTTTTACATATCATTAGTTTTCAATAAGATTTATGACTAAGGTAACAAGGAAGTCTGGAAAACTATTCAAGCTGAAGATATAGACTAAGTGGCCATGTGTTCTTGTGAGGAAAGTCTGCCACCTGGTCACATACCTGAACTGTTTGCTCATTGCTGGAAGAAATTATTTCCTTTTCTTCCTCATTCCTATTTCTACCTTACTTGATTTTACTGTGATGTTTTAAGCAATTTAAATCAAGCTGCTGTAATTCCTGATTTGCTCCAATCTGTATCAACACCAAAGCTTCAGAAAAAAAATGAATGAATGAAAGAAAAAAGGAAAAAAAGATGGAAGGGATGAAAGAAGGAAGGAAAAGAGAGAAGAAAAAGACAGAGAGAGAGAGAGAGAGAGAGAGAGAGAAACTAGTTATGCTCCTTGCTCAAACCAGCATGGAAGCATATTTCCTACCATAACAGTCATAACCTTAGAAACATAGGGCATTAGTTTTTCCCAGAACAATCTTATCACAACCATACCTCCTTTCAAGTTTGATCTGAAGTCAAATTGTAAGCCTTGGAAAAATTGACTCAGAGAATGCTAATTATACTTCTGATGCAGAAGGTGCTTGAAAACATGGACATTTTCCACAAATGGTTTTGTACTGGCTATTTTTCACAGCAATTCAATAGAATTACATTATTAAAAAATTTACGTTCTTTTCCAATGAATTGTTGTTATCAAAATAGCATCAAAATCAAAGATTTTCCTTAATAACTTCAGAACTAGGGGTCAGTAAGAAAACTCAGAAAGAGTCCATGATTACTTCATGAAAATTCTATTGTGAATGTAAGGGGGATTTGCATCTGTTTTAAAATTTTCTGTTCAAATTTATTACCCATCCATCCATTCATTCAGCAAATGTTTATTGAGTGCCTAGTATGTTCCAGGCATTGTAGCAAGCATCAGAGAACAAAAGGGACAACATTGTGGTCCACTGAAGCTCATTTTCTAACGAGTCCAGATACATGACAGGGACTATAAGCCAGCTTCATTTTGTTATCTCTGCACAATAGTTAGATGGTACTTATGTATATGTTTAAAAAGAAAACCTCCCATAATTGACAAGTGACATCTGCCATGGAACAGAGAAGTATTGGCATGAAGCCTTTTTTTTTTTTTTTTTTTTTTTTTTTTGCTACTCTTACTTTATAGGAACTTGCCATAGGGCTATAGGTATCAAATTAAGCATGATTTTCTATAGAAAATATTGGCTCTAGTTATTAGTAGCATCTCGATCTGCATTTGTACCATATTTTGTGAACTAAAATGAAAGAAAAGAGCCTTATTTATTTCTAAGTTCATCAAAGTAAGCTCAAGGTTTTTTTTTTCTTTTAAATATTACTATTTTCTCTCGTTCGGTTTTATATCAAAACACAAAACTATGATTTCCTTCTTGTACTAGTCAGGGTCCCATAGAGGAATAGAACCAACGTTTATTATAAAGAAACCTCGTTAGATTGGCTTAGAGGAAACAGGGTTGGCAGTCCAACAATGGCTGTCTGTAGGATGAAGAATCAGAGAAACCAGTAGGTGCTCCCTCGGCAAGGCTGGAGGCCTTAGCAGTCCAAATAAGGCAAGAAGCCTTTGGAAACTCCTAAGGAGTCACTATTCTCAGTCCGCATTGCAAGGCTGAAGATGCTGGGTTCTGAGATCCACAAAAGATGCAGCAGCAGGGGCAGATGCACTTGTAGGTAAGCAGCTAAGCAGCCAAGAAAAAAGGCATTGCTGAGGCCAAGGAGATGGCTGAGCAGTCAAGAGTGCTGGATACTCCAGCATGTGAGGACCTGAATTCAATCAACAGCACCCACATTTCAAAACAAAACATAAAAATCAGTCTATAAATGAACACATTATGCTCATCAAACTGCTCTCTGAATACGTACATTTATGTTCATGTATTAATGATGCTTTCACTTTTGGTTAAAGAAGCTTCTCTTTTCAGATGGTGGTGAACAGGCATGATTCAAAGCCCATCCAAGTGCTGAGAAGAAGAGACAGTGAAGGGTCCGGCACTGAGACACCTCTGTTACTTCCCCCAAGGCTCATGGATCATTACAGAAGAGGTGGCAGAAACAAGGTACAAGCTGAAGAAAGGGGCAGAAGATTTTGCAACAGTGTCTCCCAGACACAATGTGACCATGGCATTCATGACCTTACCGTGGCCAACACTACCTACATAAGACCTAATAACAGAAGCGGAAAAAAGGATTTCATCAAAATATGATAGAGACTAGTTGGAAAGAAATAGAGATTCAGTGGAGGGGGAAAAGTGCATTATATGAGTCCTATAATTATTTAAAGTAGTTCAGAAATAGGGGACATAGTAAAGATATGGATGAAACAAAATTGACTCAGAATTGATAATTGTTGATATTGAGTATTAAGGAAAATGAGGTTTATGGGCTGGAGAGATGGCTTAGTGGTTAAGCCCTTGCCTGTGAAGCCTAAGGACCCTGGTTCGAGGCTCGACTCCCCAGGATTCACCTTAGCCAGATGCACAAGGGGGCGCACGCGTCTGGAATTCGTTTGTAGTGGCTGGAGGCCCTGGAGCACCCATTCTCTCTCCCTCTCTCTATCTGCCTCTTTCTCTCTCTGTCACTCTCAAATAAATAAATAAATAAAAATAACAAAAAAATTTTTTTAAAGAAAAATGAGGTTTATGGTACTATTCCATGTGTTTTTGAAATGACTTCTTGTTTTATAATGCAAAACTTAATAATAGGTATATGAAGTGTTTGAATATGTGGCTGGGGGTGTGACTACATTGGCTGAGTGCTCACCTAGCATGTAGGAAGCACTATGTTCAATTATCTGTAATATACATGTGGTAGGTTGGGTGTGGTTCCATGTCCTCCGCAATCTGAAGTGTTTTCCATTAAGCTTGCAAGTCGAGTCTCTAATAGCCTGCTGGCAGAGGTGTCACTGTGGGTGGATCTTGCAGTCCAGCCCTACTAGGTGTGTAGAGAGCAGTTTGAGTTCCTGCTGTTGATATTTGATGGCTATTGGTGCTTGCTCATGTCAGTTTGTCTCTCTCTGCTGTGGATGCTTCTATGGAAGTGAGCCGGCTTTTTCCACCATGATGGAACTTCCCCTGGGTCCCGTAAGCCCTTTCTTCCCCTAAGCTGCTTTGGGTTGGAGTTTTGCCCAGCAAAGCAAAAGTAACTGCAACAGTGTAGAACCAGCATGAGACTATAATCACCACCGCACACCGAAGGTAGAGGCAGGAAGAATAGAAATTCAAGGTCGTTCTGGGCTACAAAAAGAGCTCGAGGCCAACATGGGTAGACACCTTGCCTAAAAGTAAGAACAATAAAAAACAAACAACAAAAAGAATTGGAAAAATAAAACTGATGTGGTGGTATGCATGCAAATGTTAATTTGGATTAATGTATTTAAAACCATGAAACGTTTACAAAAATTAATTATTCCATGGTCACAAAAAGAATCTTAATAAGTTCAAAGTGAGTAACTATTTATTTAGTAATAGTTATGGAAAATATTACAAGAAATGAATAGCATTGGGAAGAATGCAATTTTCCAAAGTAATTTGCTGATTTGAAAATTTCAATGTGTTTATGTTTTAAAGCAGCCTTTAGAAAAGTCCTGTATAATTCATATTGAATTCAATTCCAAAATAATTACTAAAGCAATTGTGAAAATTGATAGAAAAAGAGGGTTGCCTCCAAAATCAATGAAATAGAAAAAAAAAGTAAATAAGTAGTATAAGAATTAGTAGGTCAATGGAATAGCTATATGAGAATATATAACCTTAGTGAGTATATACAGAATATATATTACTATATAAAATCATATAATATTTAATTAAAGATTAAAAACACTGGAAAAAAAGAGATTATTCAATAAAATGTTGAGGAAGTGAATTTTAGAAAAAGAAAATTCTGTCTGATATAAAATAAGACATATTTTATGGTGTCTGCACATGCTCCATTTAGGAGAGCTAGCTTTTACACAAATGGATACCCTCATCCCAGGTACCTTGTGATCACTATCTTTGTAGCCATATTTTTAGAGTAAATATATAATACATGACACATGTTTTTCTATATCCTGGACTGCATTATTAAATTTCAAAAACATAAACTTGACTATCAGACCATCCCAGAAATAAACTTAAAAGCTGAAGACTTTCAACAATTAGTAGACAGAATATAAAAGACTAATAGAACTAGATCCTTGAATATTTGTGCCATGTAAAAATGTCTGAACAAGGGCTGGAGAGATTGTTTAGTGGTTAAGGCACTTGCCTGCAAAGCCAAAGGACCCATGTTTGATTCCCCAGGACCCATATAAGCCAGATACACAAGGTGATGCATGTGTCTGGAGTTCGTTTGCAGTGGCTGAAGGCCCTGGCATGCCCATTCTCTATCTGCCTCTGTCTTTCCCTCTCTCTCTCTCTCTCTCAAACATGTAAAATAAAATAAACTGGGCATGGTGGCACATGCCTTTAATTCCAGCACTCAGGAGGCAGAGGTAGGAGGATCACCATGAGTTCGAGGCCACCCTGAGACTAAATAGTGAATTCCAGGTCAGCCTGAGCTAGAGTGAGACCCTACCTCAAAAAACCAAAAATAAATAAATAAATAAATAAATAAATAAATAAATAAAATATAACAGTTTTTAAAAGTCTGAACAAAATACCTACTAATCTCTTATAAATTAATAAAAACAGGACTTCTATTAAATCATAGAAAAATATAGATATTGTGATGGTTTGAATATAAAGTGTCCCCTATAGCTCATACATTTGTCATGAAGCTTAGTACTTAGTCCCCAGCTAGTGGAGCCTTTGGAAGGAAGATCCTTACTGGAATAGGAATGTCATTGATAGGTGGGCCCTGGGATTTTATAACCCTTGCTGCTAGCTAGCTCATTTCCTCTTCTTCCTGCCTGCTGATGTGGAGATGTGGTATCCAGCTGTGTCTGCCCTGCTAGGCTTTCTGCACCATGGTGAAACTCTCTGCCTCAAAACTGCTGAAAGCTGAAATAAAGCTTCCCTTCTATAAAGTATTTCTGGTAGGGTGGTTTGTCCTAGCAATGAGAAAATTACTGCCTTAGATATTTCATGGAAAAGAAACACAATTGATATTCATCTTCACAAAAAGGTTATAATTCTCTAATAATCATAGAAAAAGATTAAAACAATTTTACCCTCTAGTTGGTAAAGATAATATAAAATCTGTGACACCTGCCATTGTTGTTCTAAGAGAGGTCCTGGCTTACCCACTGTTAGTGGGACTATTAATTGATAAAAGTACCCGGTAGTTACATTTTCTGGACAGTCACTTGGATATAATTTGTCTAAAGCCTGAATATACTATATATTCTTTGATCTAAAAATTTTCTTTCTAGGTTTATAGTCTGGTGAAATAACCAAAAATAGATAGCAAGTTTTATACATAAAGAATTTGTTTGCATCCTTTTTCTGAGTAGTGAAAACTTGAGAAGCAAAAAAATGTTACATGATTATGCTGTGTAGTAATAATACTGACTGTGGTGGTTTGAATAGAATAGATGGCCGCCAATATATTCAGTTGTTTGTTTATAGTTTGCATCTGCAGCCACCTGACTGGAGTCAGTCAGTGCCATTGTGTGGATCTTAAGGTGTGGTGGTAGATTTCAGATTACAATCTAAAGATATGCAAAGTGTGCCTAGCTGGAGTTCCTGAAGTGTGCTGTGTAGCTTTTGGCTTTTTGGCTTGTGCTTCTCTCTCTCTGCTTGGTCCTGTGGCGGCAGGCCAGTTTCTTCTACCATTATGGAACTTCCCCTGGATCTGTGAGCTTCAATAAATATCCCTTCCTCCATAATTGTGCCTAGTCTAGAAGTTTATCTCAGCTAACCTGAAGCTGTCTGCTACAGAACTTGGTACCGAGGAGTGGGGTGAGATGAACCTTACTATGTGGATGTTGATCTTTTGGAGCCTTTGTTTTGGAGGAATAGGCATGGACTTGGTGCTTGCAACTGAAGATGTCTTCTGGAGTGGTAAGCCAAGTTTTATGGACTATTCTGATCAGAGTCTGAGAATGCTAAGTGCAGATAGCATTGAACTTCTAGGCTTGGCTTATGAGCTTTCTAAGGGGAAGGAAAGACTGCAGAGGACTTTGTTGGAACTGGGCTACTGGCATAAGGGCTGGCTACATCCTGCTGCCCAGGTCCAGAGTTTTTGATCAAAGTTAAATTTGTAATGGACTGATGTGCTTGGCTAAAGATATTGGACTGAGAGTTTTAAGATTTTAAGCTGGAAAACCTCAAGCAAGTTAAAATTACAGGCACTGAGACTGGTTTTAGGTTACTGAATCTGCGATTGTCAAACACATTAGCAATCTTAAAGGAAGATGGTCCAACTGCTTTACATTAAAACAATGGAAAGGATGCCTGAGGAAGGACTCTCATAGAAATGCAAACTCTTTTGGAAAGAGTTGACTGGAGAAGGAACCTGCTTTTCAATGTTATGATTTATTTCATCTGTGAATTAAGAATATGGCTGTGTCCTGCACACCTGGTATTGGTTTCAGAAGCATGAAAAATGCATGGAGTGGCCGTGAATTGCACATACTTCCAGGAGCTGCCACTGAGATGCGGCATGAGGTAGGGCCTGATGCCCTGATAGGCTGAAAGAGCCTTTGGAAGATGGACCGTGGTTTGCATGAAGACCTCAAGATGTTTTGTATATACCAGGACTGTGCAAGGGCTATCATAGAGCTCACTGTGGCCCTGAGATGGAAGTGTTCCCTGCTACTCTGCCCAGCTGGAGGGGCAGAATTGGAAAGTCTGGAGACTGTTAGTCTCTGGTTATATTGGACTTAAACTGCAGAAGTTTGAAGTTTGTTTGATGGTGGTTGAGTTTGCATTGTTTTAGTCTCTCCTTGCTATGCCTTATACCAGTTGAAAATGTTTACTCTGTGCCTTTATATGTTAGAAATGTTAACTTGTTTGATTTTACAGGTCTTAATATCTTAAATTGGTCAAGACTGTGGGGACCTTTGAAATTGAACTGAGTACAATTTACAATGTGTGATGGTTATAAATCTATTGGGGACCAGGGGCGGAATGTAGTGGTTTGAATAGAATAGATGGCCCCCAATATATTCAGTTGTTTATTTGTTTGTAGTTTGCATCTTTAGCCACCTGGCAGGAGGCAGTGTCACTGGGTGGATCTTAAGGTGTGGGTGGTGGGTTTCAGATTTCAATCTAAAGATATGCAAAGTGTGCGTAGCTGGAGTTCCTGAAGTGTGCTGTGTGTCTTTTGGCTTTTGGCTTGTGCTTCTCTCTCTCTGCTTGGTCCTGTGAAAGTAGGCCAGCTTCTTCTGCCATTTATGGAACTTCCCCTGGATCTGTAAGCTTCAATAAATCCCTTCCTCCATCACTGTGCCTGGTCTGGAAGTTTATCTCAGTGAACCAGAAGCTGTCTGCTACACTGACAATACCATCAATTGCTAAAATTCAAGCGTGCAGTAAATGCTGTTGATTCTTATTATACATCCAGATTTAATCTAATAAGAACTTGGAAGGTAGACATGATGATATCTTCTATTTTTCAGAGGAGGAAACTGAGTCACTGAGAGGTCAAGGCAGCTGGTACATTGCTGAGCTGGGACAGGAACATGAGTGCTCTGACTCCACCAACAGCATCTTTCACTAGTGTGCTGTGGTAGCTTTAGTGAGTCTTTCACCATGCCAAGCTCAATGCTAACAGTTTATGCTGCACTATTTCGTAGGATGCACAACATATGTTGACAGTAACATTATTAGCATAAAAAGTCAAAGCACATAGTCAAGGTGGATAATAGAACTAACAGTGACAGAATTTCCAAGTAGGTTTAATGCACATAAGAATTGCTAAGTTCCATACTAACTTTAGTGTGTGGAAGAAAGCCATTTTGTCCCAGGAGGAGTGAAAATTGTTAAAACTTTTTTGCAATTTGACGTTTTCTCTCAAAATTATAAATGTGGGGCTGAAGAGATGGCTCAGCCATTAAGGTACTTGCTTGCAAAGCCTAAGAACCAAGGTTCAATTCCCTAGTACCCATGTAAGGCCAGATGTATAAAGCAGTGCATGCATGTGGAGTTTGTTTGCAGTGGCTAGAGGCTAGAGGTGTACCCATTTTCTTCCTCTCTATCTACCACATTCTCTCTTAAATAAATAGATGAAATGAAATTTAAAAAATAGGAATGAGCAGAACCATTAGTGAGTAGTCTTAATTTTAGAATATGATCCTTAGAAATGTAAGCTAATGTTACCAAAATATTTGTACAATGATATCTGCTTTAGTATTGTCAGAAGAAACATCTCACATACCTATGAAAGGAAGATAGTTAAGTAAACTATATTTCAATAAAATTCTCTTTTTAAGTTGTGAAAGTCCATATAAACTGGCTGAGAGAAAAACATAACTTGGTATATAAAAAGAAGGCTTAGTGGTTCAGGCACTTGCCTACAAAGCCTAAGAACTCAAGTTTGAATCTCCAGGTCCCACATAGCCAGACACACAGTGATGCAAGCACACAGTGTCACACATGCACACAAGGGAGCATACACATCTAGAGTTCATTTGCAGAGCCTGAAGGCCCTGGCATGTCCATTCTCTCTCTCTCTTTCTCTCTCTCTCTCCCTCTTTCTCTCTCTCTCTCTCCCTCTTTCTCTCTCCTTCTCTCAAAATAAATAAAATAGTTAAAAATGATAAAGGCTGGAGATATGGGTCAGCATTAAAACACACTTACAAAGCCTGCTGACCTGGGTCCCATTCCCCACCCATGTAAAGTTGATGGGAAACCCTTTGTGGTGGAAAAAGACCCTGGTACCCCAATACACACACGCACACACACACACACACACACACAGAGAGAGAGAGAGAGAGAGAGAGAGAGAGAGAGACAGGCAGGGGGAGAGAAAGAGTGAAAGAAATGAAAATTTAAAAAGGAAGTTATAGAAAACAAATATACACATATGTATACACATGCATGTTTGCAAATACTTGTGTGCTGACAGAGTGGAGATAGAGGGATAAGTTTAAGTTCTCATCTCAAACTGTTTCCAAAAGTAAGGAATGAATGTTGGAATTTAGGTGAATTTTACATTCTTGATTTATTTTCTTGCATTTTATAATTTCCTATATGAAACTCTTCCCATTAGAGAAAACCAACACCTAACAAATTGCCACTTAGTTTCTACATAACTTTACAAAACAAAATATAATTAATACATAAAATAAAAAATAAAAAAGGTAGAGGAGAAATCCATTAAGCCCCTATGTTTCCATGGATAAGTTTCCTATGGTACCTGACTATAGTAGTAGTACATCTTCATCTTTAAATAGCCTAAATTCTATTTTGAACAGATTCAGACTCCAGAATCTATGCACATGGACAAAGTAAGCATGTCAACGGGTGGAATCAATTCTCTGCTTTATGATCGTGTACCACCAGCCGTCAGCGTGTGATATTATAAGAGGAAAAAAAATTAAAGCTCGTCACTATATTTAGCATGGTGGTATTGTCAAGAAATTCACAGGGAATTTTCTTTATGAGTAAAGATGAAAGAAAACTGGAACATATATTTATGCTGACAAAAAAGTCTTTACTGTGTGACATTAAGCTTCTACGCAGATGGCAGTGTTCCCTTCTTTACGTCAGGTCCCGGGAAACCCACTGCAAGCAATTTACAAGGATACCAGTCAGTCATCTTCTACATAAACTATCCCATGTGCACTGGTCTCAGTTGTTCTAATTTATTTATTGCTTTATGCAGTGTGTATTTCTTGGCTGTTGCAATTTTCTTTTCAATATGCAAGGCATAACAGGAAAAGCAAGTCAAAAACATCTTTAAAAGAAGGTGAACTTTCCCTCCTCCTTTTTCTCTCTCCATTCCTCCCTCAATTGTTAATCTTTTTCATTCACTCTGTCTCTTTTTCTTTCACTCAATCCATTTAAGATTATTGATTTGAAACTTGGAGTTTGAAGTGCAAAAGTAAAATTTTTGATGAAATTAAAAAGTAACTGGAGAGTGTGGTATTAGGCAGAAAATATCATTTTCATGAAAGAATGTTATTCTCATTTTTTTTTGTTGTTCTCAGGATCCTGTTTTAAAATATGGAACTGCATAGATGCAGTGGTATTTTTTTAATTTATGCTTTTTAAATTTTACTTATTAGTTAAATACTAATCAACATTTAAAAAGAAGGAAATCAGCCGGGCGTGGTGGCGCACGCCTTTAATCCCAGCACTCAGGAGGCAGAGGTAGGAGGATCGCCGTGAGTTCGAGGCCACCCTGAGACTCCATAGTGAATTCCAGGTCAGCCTGGGCTAGAGTGAAACCCTACCTAGAAAAACAAAAATAAATAAAGAAATAAATAAATAAATAGAAGGAAATCTTGTCATTTGTCACAACATCATTTGATATCATTAATTTTCATTATCTTACTGTATTTAAAGTATTATGTACTATAATGTTTCCTTTTGAAAACAGATGCATTTAAGCAAAGTTACTTAAGGGGATAATGGAAAGAAGAGATTATTATTTAACCCAAACTGTAAAGATGTAGTGTAGTTAACTGAAATCTGGAACACAAGTATGAACAATGTAAATTTTAGTATCGTGGGATGCAAGTTTCCTGTGCCATTTGCTGAAATCATGTGTCTATAGGACAGAATGTCACGAGTAATTAATAATTAAGGCAGGTGTATCCTTCTTATGAATGAAGAAAGTATGCTAATGAATGCAATCTGAACTTGTGCAGAAGGAAAATTTGAGTGTGAGTTGAAAGGTCTTCTGAAAAAGGGAAGAGATTGACTTCAAGAATCTGTTCATCCTACTAGAGCCTACAGTGATGGCTAATCTCTGGTTGTCAGTTTGACAGGATACAAACAAATCTCTCTGATCATGTCTGTGAACACTTTTCTGGATTATATGGGAGGGCCCAACCTCACACCATTCCCTGGTCTGGACTCCTGGACTGTATAAAAGGAGAAAGCACTCTGAGCAGTCGATCATTTGGCACTTTTCACTCTCTACTTCCTCCCTGGTAATATGAAGATGCCACAGCAGCTTCCTGTTCCTGTCATGCTTTCTTCTCCATGATAGACTTCCCCTTGAAATTATAATCTGAAAATAAGTCCCTGTCTTTCTTAAACTGCTTCTGATCAGGTGTTTTGTCCTGGGAACAGAAAGTAAGGAATTAACCTACAAAAGGGGGGATGTGAAAAATCCTATAAAAAAATGTAGTTTTATAGCAATCACATTTTTTTCTGTTAAAGGAATGGTATGGTTTGAGGCCTAGGCTGCACCTTGAAATGGAATTGTACATACAACTTTCTCTTATTACCTTGAAACATGTTTCAAAACAGTATGACTATGTGTTTTATGTATACTTGACTTTATTTAGGAAAACTTCAATATTCATAAGCATGAGAGGATGTAATATGAATGTGGATCTGGGGAGGGCATGGTCATTGTGAAACTTACCATTTAACAAACCTGTCAAATTCAGAGCAATGTTGTGCTTCACTGAAGATGGAAGTTGAGAACCACAACTCCCTGTTTTACAATATAATCCCATCAACATAATCCTTCTCGGGCTATCCCCAAATAACTAGACTATATGAATTAAATTTTCAATCACTGTCACATTGCTTCTCTCTTTCGGTTTACAGGCATAATTTAACTCCACAGATGCATGCTCTCCCAGTATGACAATAGCTCAGCTCTCTAAACTCACATGGAATGTCTACCCCAGATGCTACACCATGTAACATAGATCTATGGCTATTTGTTTACTTAGATGGAAGTTGTAGGCATCTGCTGGAGGGTTCTTTATCTCTAACTTGAAGCTCTGTATTTATTTATTTAATTCTTTCTTTCTTTCTTTCTTTCTTTCTTTCTTTCTTTCTTTCTTTATTTATTGGAGAAAGAAAAAGGCAGATATATTTAGAGAGAATAGGCATGTGAGGGCCTCCAGCCATTGCAAACAAATTCTAGTCACATGATCCATCTTGTGCATCTGGATTTATGTGAGTTCTGGGGAATCAAACCTGGGACCCTTAGCTTTGCAGACAAGCCCTTAACTGTTAGGCCATTTCTCCAGACCTGTTTCACTTTAACTCTTTACTCTTGCAATTCTCTTTTGTAACCTGTCTCTCCCTTTCTACTGGAGTGTCATTAACATAAAACTATGCTCTGAGATTTAAAAAAAAGAGCCTCTGTGAGACAATATAGTACTATTAGCTGTTCTTCAATTTCTCTTATCACAAGTCTGCTCTAATAAGTTTCTCCAGACATACTATTTCCTTTTTTCTTACCAATAATCACCCACTACACCACTCTGTGGAAAGTGGTTTTTGTCCCAATGCAAAACAAACATCTTCCAGTCTACATTTTAATTGACCTTACAGTAACATTGACATTGGATGCAATCTTTCCCTCTTCATAAACATTTTTGAATTTTATTGTTCCTAGCCTTTATTCTCTATTCTTAGCTGACTTCTCCCAACTAGATGTGCATGTTTTAAAAGATGTTCTATCCACCCTCAATGTGGTTTTATTTTGCATTTAAACTGTCATAAGGGTAGGACCCTACTCCAGTGGGGTTGGTGTCCTGGTCAGAGGAGAAATGAGAAAGGACATGTGTCAGGACATTCTGAGAAGGTGAGGTACATACAAGCCAGGAACAGAAATCTAAATTAAAAGTATTGGAATCATAGCATTAGACTTTCCACAGTTTCAAACTAAGAGACAAACATTGATTGCTTAAGTCACATCGCTTTGGTATTTTGTTGTGGTAGCTCTTGGAACACAGACAGTCCTCCCCCCCCCCACCAACTTCCTTCTTGAATCAACTTCCGCAAGTCATCCCAGAGTCCTCCCTTCTCAGCAGACATCCACATCACCCACTCTTAATCAGGACAAAACTCCTGATTCTCAACTTCCCTTTACATCTTACTTGAGCATTTCAAGTCCTTTGATTGTACTTTCAAGGCTTACTGCAAATCTTGTGGCCATAACCCATCCCTATCCTCCATCTAGCCTAAACCACCATCTTTCCTCCACCCGAGAAACTGCACAATTTCCTGAATTTTCCTGCCTTCATTCTTAACTCCTCATATGCTATGCAAAGTAGAGAAGCAAGAGCTTTCTTCATAGAATGCGAATCAAATGTTATGTCCCTAACAATAACCCTTCCTACTAAGAATAAGTTTTAGTCTCTAAGGCTGTATAAGAAGCCTTACAAAAAATGCACCCCTATCATTCTAAACTAAACTAGTATGACCTGTTCTCATTCCTATAACATTCAGGCCACATTTGATTTCTTTTTTTTTTTAATTGAAAAGTTTAATATGTGAGCATAGGGTAATTTTTTGTAGGTCCTCACTGGCTTGTCAGTAACTTAGTGTCAGTGTGATGGCTGTTCTACTTGTAATATATTTACCTAATCTTGACTTTCTGAGTTTGTACATCATTCAATGCTCTACTTGTCCACTATTTCCTCTAAGATGTCTCCACTGCTCTCCAGTAGCAACCCAATAATTATAGCATAGGATTGTTGGATGCATAGCACTTTTCATTCTGTTAATTGTTTACCTGTTTAAGCTTGATTACTTTGCCTCACTAGAATGTCAGCACCATGAGAGCCCTGGAACTCAAGGACTAAACTCCCAAAAGCTGGCCTCTGACTGCTACATGTACACCATGGTAAAAATGTGCCCCTCCACATACACTCCCACCATACACACAGACCACATGCAGAGAATTTTAACAATTCCTCATTCATTTAAAATTATTGATCAATGCAGTGGGATAATGCTATAAAATCTATTCACAGTTGAAAGTGTGTATTACTTCTGTGACACACTGATATAAATTGTTACCATAAAGTTCCTAACTTTACTAGGAAGTAATACTTTTTACTCTGTAAACAGTCTACTACAAGCTATGACTCTTCTACATGGAGTTTTCTTACTCTTAAATCAAAAGTATTTTGATGCATATTATAAATATGATGGACAAAAAGAGCGCCTAATTAAAGCAAAGTTTCTATACATGGAGGAAGAAAATAACGCATATGTTTTTACGAACCTTTTGAAGTTGGATCAACAATGTACTGTATTAAAATTCATTTTCAATTGTTCAAAGCTCAAATATCAGGACATCCTTTAAGTTAGTATTGCTTTCATTGAAAGTTTGTAATTTTAGGTGCGGCTATTGATTGTCATTATATCTGTATTTTGTATGTTTTCTTGTTACAAAATTGAATTATGTCATTCCATATTAATCTCTTATTATACATTTGCTGATTCAAATTATATGGTAGGGTGCAAAATCTTGTCAGGTAGCCCAGGTGGCCTGATTTGCTAGATAAACCCTAGTTGGATTCAAATTTAGTATTCTCCTTCATCAGACTTTCTATGAACTAGAATTACAAGTGCCTAAGCCATGCTAGTCAAATTATGTTTTAGATGGGAATGCACATGTTAAATCAGTAATTTTTTGAATATTTTCCTTGGAAATATAAAAAAATTAAATCTCTTGTGATAAATAAAATCATAGCTTTGCAATTTTGTATTAATATATTTAAAATATTTATTCTCAGAGATTTTAATAAATTATTATTTAGATAGAAAATACAAGCATAAAGATCTAGCCTAAGAAAATTGTTTAAAAATTTGGAACTGGGGCAGTTACAGATGTTATATGGACATCTGTGATCTGAAAAATGATAACAACATATGGTTAGTTGACATCTATTTAGTCTACACACAAACTTGGTGATATGGTGGCACCCACCCTTTCTCCTTTGCTCAGTTTCAATTACCCTAAATAATGATAATGTTGCTTTTCATATTTCCAAAACCTGAGAGCAATGGATAGAATAATTGTCTGCATGTTCAATTACTTATTTTGACTCACTTTTTCCTTGTTAGTTTGTAATCAGTAAAAGACACCTTTTTAAATAATCTACTTTTTACAGATCTCATCTTCCAAATTCTCCATATTAATGGACAAAATACTACCTGCTATTCATTATGCAAGTATAATGCACAAGCAGTGGGAGAATGTTGTGGTGTCTGAGTTCACCTTCAGTCCTTTCATGGCTTCCTGACCAAATAGTCATATGTTCTAGCTCTGAGATGACCAATCCCTTTTATTGAGAAGGTCCAAATTTGCCTTCTTAAACAGGAACCCTAAACTCACCTTCTCACACTTCTCTTTGTTATTCCCTGATTTCTACTCTGCATACCATTTATATTTATTTAACAGCTGTACATTAAGCTTATTTCTTGAAACTCATTTTAGAATTCACCTGTGTTCTGCACACAGAGGCCACCAGACTACCACAATGCACTGTATCCATAATGTCTTCAATTGGACAATGCTATTAAATCCACATAAGTCTTTGAGAAACTATGAGAAACCAGATCTTTCCTCAGCTCTGAGGAAAGAATATTGATGGACATAAAATCAATGTTATATATTCAGCATTCCTTTGGCCTTGCACCCAAAGATGTATGCCATGTATCAATTGTAGCACCTTATATTGCCTTCCAAAAGTAACCCATAAAGATGGCTCTTTTGACCATCCAAAGCCATACCTGAAACTTGCTGTGTTAGTTTGGTCTCTATTATCTTCATCCTCCATAACTGAAAAGACAAACATGGTGGCTTAACCATTCTACAAATATTTCTGTAAACATTCTATTACTTGCTAATTATAATTGTACATTTTGAAGGAGAAAAATAATACCTTATATGAGACTACTCACAAGTATATTACCAGCTAATCAGTGCCTGTCTCTCATTGCTTATCACATGTCAGATGCCAAGACATGTCTGGCTTACATGGAACCTGGAGAGCTGAACATGAGTCCTTAGGCTTCACAAGCAAGTGCCTTACATGCTAAGCCACCTCTTCAACCCTATTTTGGCTTCTTAAAATCCTCAGTATTATGCGTTTCTTTTCCCCTTCATCAAAATTGATTTTGAGAGGTAAGAAAGAAAGATGATGTTTTCTGTTTATTCATATCCACTAGGCCATTTTCTAGGTGTAGAACATAGCTTGAAAATATTTATTGAGGGAGTGAGGTAAAAACTCTATGGGTAAAGTGAGCACTGGAGCGTCAATCCTCAGCACCCACATTGATGCTGCATGGTCACGGTATCCCACCTGTAGTCTCAGCACTAGGGATGTAGAGAGAGGGGATCCCTTAATCAAGATAGGTAGCTAGACTAATCAAAACAGAGAACTCTGGGTTCAACTTAGAGACCTTGCCTCAATAAATAAAGTAGGGCGCAATTGGGTAAGACACCAGACATCAACCTCTGGCCTCCATGTGCGCACGCATGAATCTGTATCTGTGTATCTGTACTTATCAGGTGCCCACACACATTCACACATGCACACACACACCACTCCTATAAACAAGCTAAATATATTGTGCAAAGGACATGATGGAAGAATGGGTGAGAGAAGAGACGAAAAGAAAAGGAAGGGAGCGAGGAGCAAAACAGTGAGAAAGAATGCATAGAAAGGACAGGAAGGAAGAGAAGAGTAAGGAAGTGATGGACAGAGGGAGGAAAGATGCAAGGAAGGGAGGAAAGAGGGTTAGCAAGGACAGCAGGACAATCACAGAATGATGGGAGGGCTATCAGAGAGCTTTGACAATTCTGTAGAACAAGTAAACACAAAATACTAGACTATAAGGATCTATGAAAAACTACATTCTGCTTGTTCATTTACCAAATCAGCCAATTTTTGTGCAGACTACAACAAAAATGAACTATTGAAAATTGGAAACTGAAAAGTCTCCCACAAGTGTAGTGACAAATTTGTTTCTTATTAAATCTACTGTTGGATCATTAGACAGTTTATTTGTGATTTAGAATGTCTTCCAACTAACTCAGATACCTAGATGCTAAGTCTAATTTTAAAACAAACTGTGGGTTGACTAGATGGCTCAGCAGTCAAGGTGATTTCTTCCAAAGCCTAAAGGCCTGGGTTCAATTCCCCAGTACCCATGTAGAGTCAGATGCACAGAGTGGTGAATCTATCTGGAGTTCAGTTGCAGTGGCAGGAGGCCCTTGTGCATCTCTCTATCTCTCTCTCTCTCTCTCTCTCTCCATGCAAATAAAGCGGGGAGGGGGGTTGAGGTAGGATCTCACTCTAGCTCAGGCTGACCTGGAATTCACTATGTAGTCTCAGGGTGGCCTTGAAGTTTTGTTAATCCTCCTACCACTGCCTCCTGAGTGCTGGGATTAAAGGAGTGTGCCACCATGCCCTGTTAAAACAAATATTTTTTAAAAACACTAATAATATCAAAATGTGAGTTAAAAAGAATGACTCTTCCAGGGATCCCAAGGTGATGGATACTATCTTAAGAATTTATTTTTACTGATCATATCTTGAGATTTGTTAGAAAGGAGAATATTTTGTAGTACTTTGAATTGACTCCATATCACAACTTTTCTTCAAATAATGAAAAATTTTAGGCCCTGTCTACTTTTCTTGATGCAGAGTTTTAAACAGCTCATCTCCATCCTTTCCATCACATCTCTATTACACATTTGTGTCATGTACTATGGAGTACACGTTCTGTGAGCAACTGTGGACCAACAGTTACATCTCTTTCTTTAATGCACCTAGGACATATTCAATATTTTGTTCCTATAGAGATGTTGACTGGATCCCCAGTAAGCATAGTGTGATGGAAATGGTCAAGCTTCTGGTCTGTAGTACTTAATTTGATCTGTCTCTTAATGAGAACACAGTATCTTACTATAGTGGGTCTGAATGTTCATTAGTAATGATGTCACCTGTTGAGTCTCAAAGTCATACCTAATTCCAACTGACCTATAGAGATGACTCATTATTGACTGTGCATAACTGGAGATGAAGCACATCTCAGACTCAGTCTTCAAGATCATCCTGAAATCCATCTCCTATGAATCCCCAACCTTGAGCAAATTACCAGAATGATTATATGAAATAAAAATGATATATAAAGTTATATATAAAACTGCAATAAGAACAATAGCTCATCCTACTGCACTACTGTGTTAGCTCAAAATCTTGCAGATAGTGTTCATTCAATGCATGATTGTTGCAATAATATCAATTTTTTTAAATGAGGAAGATCTTTTCAAAAAATTTTCATTAGTTGGAAGAAGCAGCAACTATGGTAAGGAATAATATATTCAATAACAAATTTTCTATGAAAAAAATTCAAAGTCAAAAGCTCTTTTGTTCTTGGTACTCTTAGTAGGTAAAATCTATATTATTGCCAAACACTTCAGATTCAGTCAAGTATTATTGCTAGTCTTCTAGCTGAAAAGAAAATAATAAAAAATTAGGAAAAAGGCAATAATGATGCTTTAATAGTTGATATACATATATATGTGTGTGTATGTAGGTATGTATACATATCTATTATGAATTAGTAAATATTGTAATATATTTATTTATTAAAGAGAAAGAGAGAAAGAGAGAGAAGGAGAACCACTGCCCATGGCCTTAAGCCACTACAAATGTATTCCAGACACATGTGCCACCTTGTGCATCTGGATTAGTGGGTACTGGGAAATCAAACCTGGGTCTTTCAGCTTCACAGACAAATACTTTAACCACTAAGCAATCTCTCCTGCCCAGGGACTATTATATGAATTTATATTTGCGGTTTATTAGAAATTTAACAATTTTTAAGTCAAGATTTCATGTAGTTTAAGTACTTAACAATCCTATAAAAATACTACTATTGCTTCATTTTTTTCTAGATAAAAAACTGAGACACAAGTCAAGGAATTTGAGGACACCGAGGTTGATAACTGGAACTGGCATTCAGGCCTTTTTAGTCACATTATTTCGATAACACTATGCCAAGGGCTAGGGGTATAGTTCATTGGTAAAGTAATTCCCTAGCATGTACAAGGTTCTGGTCCAATCTCAAGATAGGGCAAAAACAAAACACTACAACAAAATACACCTTCGGGCTGGAGAGATGGCTTAGCAGCTAAGGAGCATGCCTACGAAGCCTAAGGACCCAGATTCAATTCTCCAGGACCCACATAAGCCAGATGCACATGGTGGCATTTGCAGTGGCTAGAGGCCCTGGCATGCCCATACTCGCTCTCTCTGTGTCTCTAAACATAAATAAATAAACAAACAAACAAATAAATAAATAAATAAAGATGTGCATTACCAAAACTGGCTTCCACATTGAAAATATATATATATATATATATATATATATATATATATATATATCTTCAAAATACGTTGGTTTTCTCAGATTATGTTGATAATAGTCATAATTTACACAAGTTTCCCAATTCTTATCATAAAAGGAACAATACACAAGGTTGTATGCAAGTATTAAACTATTAACTCCTGTCTGGCTTATAATGTTTCATAAATCTTACAAATGTCTATAAATATATCAAAAGTTAATGTATAATGATACAATTAGTACAACTTAAATATATAGATCTTAATATTATAGCTCAAAATTGCCATTCAATTTTGGTAAGGAAATATCCACAAGTACTTGTTTAAGTTGAGAAAGTTAGAGCAGAAATACAAATTCAAAATCTGACAATGTACAAATCAAAACTGAATAGCATGGTCTGTCTCTATGAGCATCCTCCATAGTGATAATCTTGCAAAATACTGAAAACATTGAAGGTATTTAGAAAGACTATAAAGATATTTTATGAAGATGGCATACACAGAGAATGAAAAGAAAAGCACTTTCTCATGAGCAGACAGGAAACCTAACTTGGAATTTCAAATTAACTTTTTGTATGATGCATTATTTAATAAATTTTAGCTTTAATTTTTAAAGGGTTTAATTTGCATACCATTACTGGGCCAAATGGTTGATGAGGATCACAATTAAAGGAAGATGCACCATTCATTTACTAAGAAAAAAATCCAACAAAGTCAAAACTTCGTCACTGAACTGAATAAAGGCAGCCCATAACTGCCAAAAATGTAGAACTCTCTGACAGATGCAATTTAACTCCTATGATTATTTAAATCAACCTCCTTTATGTGTGACCCTAAGCAAAAGCTCAATGTCTTCTCAAGGAATAGGTATTTTTTTTTAAATACTTCAGACTGCAGAAGAGAAAAAAGGCACTAAGAAAGAAAATAAAATAGGGATTTGAGTTTGGAAATATAAATAAAATTTAAAAGAACATTCCACCACTTAATGTTATATCATGGACATAAAGCATCCATGAAAATTGAAGTCACTTCACTGGCACATTAAATATCATCAGTTCCTGGCGTATAAGCATCTAAAAAAATGTTCTACATCCCTAGTCATCAGGGAAATGCAGATTAAAACTACATTGAGATTCCATCTCACTCCTGTCAGATTGGCTACCATCATGAAAACAAGTGATCATAAATGCTGGCGGGGATGTGGAAAAAGAGGAACCCTTCTACACTGTTGGTGGGAATGCAATCTGGTCCAGCCATTGTGGAAATCAGTGTGGAGGTTCCTAAAACAACTGAAGATTGATCTACCATATGACCCAGCTATAGCACTGCTTGGCATATATCCTAAGGATTCATCTCATTTCCTTAGAAGTATGTGCTCAACCATGTTTATTGCAGCTCAATTCATAATAACTGGGAAATGGCACCAGCCTAGATGTCCCTCAACTGATGAGTGGATAATGAAGATATGGCACATTTATACAATGGAGTCCTACTCAGCAGTAAAGAAAAATGAAGTTATGAAATTTTCAGGAAAATGGATGGATCTGGATAAGGATTATTCTAAGTGTGGTAACTCAGGCCCAGAAAACCAAGTGCCATATGTTCTCTCTCATATGTGGATCCTAGCTAAAGATGATTGGACTTCTGTGTGAGAAGGAAAAAACTCAGTAGCAGAGGCCAGAAGCTCAAAAAGACATACAAAGGGAAGAGAAAGGAAGGGAGGAGGGTAATTAATAGGTCGGGATTTGTATAAACGTAAGTAGAAGAGTAGATTAACGGGGTTGAAAAGGCACAACATGAGGTCAGGGGAAGAGATTGAGTAAAAAAGGTGGAGAGAGGGATAATCAAAATCTAAGAGGATATAAATAAGTCATATGGAATCCTCTAGTTTTGGAGAATGGAGCACTCAGGAGCCGTAGATCATTGCTAGAAAATTTTCAGTGCCAGGGATGGGATACCTTCAGTGAGTTGTTGTCCAGGGAGGTCCCTGATGCCCCCAAAACATTATAGGCCATTGCCAAGGCCCTTGGTTTCCCACCAGAAATAGATGGTAAGACCCTATTGCTGAAGACTCCAAATACTTGGGATGAAAGGCCACTGAGAAATCCTGCTGGAATTGAGCTGATAACCTCCTCCATGTAGACCAGCTGACAGAAAGCTAGAAGAAGCCATTCTGCATGCCGTTCAATGGAACAGAGAGAAACCACCACTGAAGATACTCAACAGTACACTGCAAGCCTTATATTTGGCCAGCCAGGCCAAATGAGCCAACAGGTGCAATAGTGGCACGTCTATCATGGTAGAAACCAACTGCCCTCCAACTGGACTGGAGGCCTGCTCCATGGGACAGAATACATCCCTGATACTGAAAACTTAAAATAGGGGTAGTCATGAGCCCCAGGGGTATAACATCTGCTGATGTCTGAATAAATGTATATACTATGCTTATCAAACTGCCCAGTAAGCACTTTTCTTAATATTCATATCTTTATATTAATGCTACTCTCACTTTGGGTAGAATATCTTCTCTTTTCAGATGGCAGTGACATTGGGATGACTCAGAAGGTATCACAGTGCTGGAATGAAGTGACTGGAGTACTGAGTAACATCTTGATCACACCTCAGGGTCTAATGCGGAAGAGGTGGCGGAAAGAATGTAAGAGCCAAAGGAAGGGTAGGACTCCTTACAACATGCTCCCTCCAGACATAAAAGGGCCTAGATATCCATGTCCTCATAGTGCCTGACACTACCTACACAAGACCATCATAAGAGGAGGAAAAGATGATGTCATCAAAACAAAAGAGAGTCTGATTGAGATGGGGAGGGGTTATGATGGAGAATGGAATTTCAAAGGGGAAGGTGGGGGGAGGGAGGGTATTACGATGGGTTATTTTTTATAATCATGGAAAATGTTAATAAAAATTGAGAAAATAAAATAAGATAAAATGAATATCATCAGCTCCAACATGACAATAGCTGTGCTTAGTCCAAAGAAGTTATATAAAAGACACAGAGCCCACTATTATGGAGTTTATTATCTAAGTCAAATTTAGTAAAGGAAAATATACTCTTATTAAATTTTAAGTACTAGGCAAAGGGACAGTGGTCATGTGGTAAGTGACAAACACATGGGTATGTGTTAAAGTTAATGAGTGAGCTGGGTGTGGTGGTTCACGCCTTTAATTCCAGTATTCAGGAGGCAGATATAGGAGGATCACTGTGAGTTCAAGGCCACCCTGAGACTACATAGTCAATTCCAGGTCAGCCTGAGCTAGAGTGAGACCCTACCTCCAAAAAGCAAAAAATAAATAAATAAAGTTAATGTGTGACCTGCTTGCATCAATCTACCAACTAAACACGGCTGATGTGCTGGAGGAGGATCTGGTAGCATTACACACTAGGGGTCCATCATTCACAAGGATGCACATTAGTACCCTAGTCTGAACACTGGTTGAGCCACTAAGAATATTTGCCTACTGCAATGTCCGCCCCTATTTTGCCATAAGTTTTATGTATTTGAAAGACCTAAAGTTATTTACAATATGAGTAATTACTTGGTTGTGTCCACCAAAACACGAATTAGATGGTCTTGCATGAGATCCATTCAGCTTTCACAAGTTGCCACATTGGTTCAGTGCTACAGATGCAAACACATTAAACTCATCTCATAAGTTACCCCAACAAATCTCCATCCTAACACCTTGCTGCTGGAGCAGTCTTATACTGCAATGTTTATGCAGTTACCCTGGGCTCTGAAGATGATACTCAAATCTAATAATCTGGAACTTTGACAAACTGGCAAACAATAATAACAACAAAGAAAGTGTTTTTTCAAGAATGTAGGAGGAGAGCTGAAACAGGTGTGTGTGTGTGTGTGTGTGTGTGTGTGTGTGTGTGGTGTGAGTAAATCCCTCTGTATATGTTTGCTTGTTTGAAATAACTTCCAAATTGTGACCACATGTAAAATACTCTCAGTGAGTCAACACCTCTGTGGTGGTTTGAATAGATGACCCCCAATATATTCAATGTTTTATAACTTTGTAGTTTGCATCTGCAGCCACCTAGCTGGAGGCAGTTTCACTGGGTGGATCTTAAGGTGTGGTGGTGGGTTTCAGATTTCAATCTAAAGATATGCAAAGTGTGCCTAGCTGGAGTTCCTGAAGTGTTCTGTGGCTTTTGGCTTTTGGCTTGTGCTTCTCTCTGCTTGGACCTGTGAAGGCAGGCCAGCTTCTTCTGCCATTATGGAACTTCCCCTGGATCTGTAAGCTTCAATAAATATCCCTTCCTCCATAACTGTGCCTGGTCTGAAAGTTCATCTTAGTGAACTTGAAGCTGTCTGCTACAACCTCCTAGCCAGATGCTTCCTGAAATGTACACACTTCTATTTTACCTAATGATTAATTTGTAGTTTTGGAGTCAATGTTTGTTTTGGTGTCTGTTAAGGTCATTTTACTTTGTGTGTTGATGTCTAATTACTTATTAGTAATTCATACTCACTACAATTGGACAAAATGGAAATCAAAAGCATGACAACTATAAAGAGACAGTAATGGAAAAATTTTGGTGCTGGGACTAGAATACTTTTCCTATTTAAACACGTGCAGAAGCCCTCTTATTGGTTTACAATAAACTACTTAGAAAAGATATTATAGGATACAGAATGTCTAAATATTATAAAAATATAATATGGAAGTTCCATTTAACTTTCCCTTTGTTCACTGATCTTTTGATGTAGAAACATGCTTCTCCGTCTACAGGTCTTCTGATGGGAGGTCCATGTCATCTTTATAAATACAAATTGGATCCCTAATGGACCATAATGATTTCAAGATTGATTTTCCTGAAATGCAAGAGATAGCATAATTATACATAAAATATCAGTGTAGCTTTCTAGATTATAATCATTTTCTCCAGTACTTCAGATTGCCTCAGTCACACAGATTTTGAGCAAATGATCTTAGCTATTCAAATGTATTGATCTTTTCCAAAGGGTTCTACCTAGTTGATATGAAAAATATTTCTTTGAGCATTCAGTTTACTAAACATTTAAGTTTCTAATGGACTTTATAACACTAACTGAAATGATCTTAAAATAGGCACAAAAACAAACATTTGGCTCTAAAACTGCTTATCAATCAAGTGGTGATACAAAACTGTTGTTCCAGGAAGCATATGACTCCATACATACTGATATCAGTGAAAGCATCTGATATATGTACAAGTCAGGTAATAGAACTTTTCTGCCTACAACTTAACAATTTTGGATGAATATAGAATCAGTGCAATTGGTTCTTGGTTAATAACGGTGGCTCAGATTATTAGCTTTATGGTGGTATTAAAGCCAAATGGGTTCAACAGAAATTGAATTTTTTAGTTTTGAATTTTGATCTTTCAGGCTAATGAATTGTGGTTCTACAATGACACTGGTTGTTATTTGTGAGCTTCAGCTCCCAGTCAGCCATGTAAACAGGAACATAACCAACACTCTGCAGAGTAGAAGGCTGTTAAACTAGATTATGTGTATCACAAGCCTTTCCAACTTATGATAGTTTCAATTTCTGGTGCATTTAATGGGTCACAAGTCTATTATAAGTTAAAGACCATTTTTTTTAGTTATCCATGTATACTACAGAAAGAATTTTTGTATATCATCATTTATTTCAAATGTGACATTAATAACACTCTAGATTTTATTAATATATACTATAAAATATTCAACTAATCTGTTGAATAGTTTACTGCTATATTTTTGTTATCAAATAGTGCTACAGGGAGCTGGGGAAGTGGTTCTGCAGTTAAAGAGCTTGCTTGAGTTCAAGTCCCAAGTCACCCACACAAGCCAAATGCAGAAGGTGGTGCACACATATGGTGTTTATTTGTAGCAACAAGAAGCCCTGGTGTGCCTATACATACATACACAGATTAAATAATTTTTAAATGCTACAAGTAGAATATGAGCTTCTATTTTCTATTATACTGTGTTTTTATAATATTTAATGGATAAACACATATTTTAAAGACATTACTTATTTCTAAATCTATTACCAGAAACGTCTTTTGTTTTCTTTTTCATGATTGGGTCTTACTCTAGCTCAGATTGACCTGAAACTCACTCTGTAGTTCCAGGCTGGCCTCTAACTCAAAACAGTCTTCCTACCTTTGCTCCTGAATGCTGAGAGCCGGGATTAAGGGCGTGTGCCACCATTCCTGGCTTATCAGAAACATTTTTATGATCTGGTTGAATGAGCAGAGTGTGCAACTGCATTTTCCACAACCTGTTTAATATTTGGTATTGATATGTTTCTTACCTTTTCCAATATGGCACTGAAATTTTCTTTCAGATATTTTTTCTTTATTGTTTTACATAGCATAAATACAAAATAAAATTAATAAAAAGGGCTGGAGAGATTGCCCAGTGGTTAAAGCTCTTGGTTATAAAGCCCAAGGACCCTAGTTCGATTCCCCAGTCCCCATTTAGAACCAGATGCACAGGGTGATGCATGTCTGTGGAGTTCATTGACAGTGACTAGAGGTCCTGGCATGTCCATTCTCTCTCTCTTTCTCTTTTTTTCTCTCTCTCAAATAAATAAGAGACAAGATGATTTAAAAATATAAATATATAAGTGTAAAATAAATTTTAATTATGTAGATGGTGAAAACTTTGTATACATTGTGACTTTGATTTTATCTTATTTCAAGGTTTAGGGTTTAATTTTAGACTTACTTTTATTTCAAGAAGCTAGAGGTATTTAAAGTGCATGGCAAACCTTTTCCTTTCTGTTTCTTTTCCACTTTCCTTTTATGCTTAGAAAATCTGAACACACAGATCTCAAAACCAGCTAAATATACTCCAGATTTTCTAGCAAATATATTGTGCTTTTTTACATTTTAACTCCCCACTATATTTTGAATTTATTTTGCCATAAGCTATAAGATAAAGACAGGATGATCTTGCCAAATTAGCAAATTAATTTAACACAAGTTGACCTATTTACTGTATTACATTTCCATTCAAGTACAATTCAACTGATTCTCTGCTTACTCAAGAATGTCTGAAAAGTGTAATGTGTCCTCTAGCTCAGCTGTGTACTTACGCCCAATCCAATCTATTTCTCTCCTCTCCGTTTCAAAAAGTTACATCTTTTAATTTTTTTGTTTGTTTATTTATTTATTTGAGAGCGACAGAGAGGAGGCAGAGAGAGAGAGAGAGAGAATGGGCGCTCCAGAGCTTCCAGCCTCTGAAAACAAACTCCAGATGCGTGCGCCCCCTTGTGCATCTGGCTAACGAGGGTCCTGGGGAATTGAGCCTCGAACCGGGGTCCTTAGGCTTCACAGGCAAGTGCTTAACTGCTAAGCCATCTCTCCAGCCCAAGTTACATCTTTTAATTATCTAATGAAGAAGCAAATTTCTATAATACTTATTTAAATCAACTTTAATTTTGTGTATCCTCCCCTCCCCCTCTCGCTTTCCCTTACCCTCCCTTAGACTTTTCTACATCCAATATTCTACCCCTCCACTTGCCTATCTGCTATACCTTTTCCTAAGCTCTCCCCCATATGTCTTCAGTTCTCCTAGCTTCCTGACCAACACTACTAATGCTTACTGCATTTGTGACCCTACAATGATTACCCCAAATGACCTGCGCTCTTCAGAACTCATACACATTTTGACATAGAGGACAGGGGAAGGACAAAATGAATGATACAATAAAACAGATTAAGGACTACCTTGAAAGAGGAGAGCCCTCAGCAGAACAGGAGTGGGGGAGAAGGGACAAAAGAGGATAGCCTGAGGGGAATAAGACTAAATTACAATATGTTCTTATCTTACACTTCCCAATATTTAAAAAGTATATTATTTATTTATTTATTTGCAAGTAGAGGGAGACAGATAAACACACATGTATATATATGTATAAATGTGTGTGTGTGTATGTGTGTGTGTATATATATATGTATATATATATGTATATATATGTATATATATATATATATATATATATATATATATATATATATATGAGAGAGAGAGGGAGAGAGAGGGAGAGAGAGGGAGAGAATGGGCATGCCAGGGCCTCCAGCCAGTACAAATGAACTCTGGATACATGCACCACTTTGTGCATCTGGCTTCATGTGGCTACTGGGGACGTGAACTCAGGTCTTTAAGTTTTGCAGGCAAGTACCTTAACCACTGAGCCATCTCTCCAAGCCCCAATTTTTTTAAATGAATGTCTGAGAAAATTACATGTCAATATTCTATCCTTAAAAGATTTTAGACAACTTTAAATGTTTATTATAGCACATTTTATTATGCCAAAGTGAAAAAAATTATAACATTGTGGATTTTTTCTTCTATAAGGAAACAAAATTTTGAATTATAATATAATCATTAAATATAAACCTTTCAATTGAATATTCAGAACCAAAAAGTATAAACCAAAGTACCTATTTAAATTTAAGGGGCAAATCTCAGTTTTCCAACAGTAGGTGAATAGATGACTTCAAAGCAAATAAACAATGGGCATCATGAATTCCACTCATAAAGGAGTTAACTCTTCAAAAGCCAATATGTTTTTCCATGGGAGCAATGTTATTCACACAGACATATTAACAGAGGCACCCCAGAGTAACAGACATTCTCTTAACATTTCTCAAACAAAAAGTCACCCATATAACTTCTATAGACTAGTAACACGAGAAATAGGTAGTCAACCTGAAAATAAAATCTATCTATATATTTTTTTTTCTAATTACATTTGTGGAAAAAATAATCTTAAAATTCTATCAGTCAAATTAAAATTGGATTGTAGCATGCTTAGAAAGGAACCACCATACATATCAAGGGGTTTTGTGGGCGACTTTCTTCTATAGTTGATGGAGTACTGGAAGTAAATCCATATCTTCAAGAATGATAGTAGTGCAGCTATCAATTTTATATACCTCCATAAACATGTCATTTTTTCCATTTTATTGTCTAAGTTTCTCTAGTTGCTATGAGAATAACGAAGCCAACTAAAACATTGTGCCACATTTTACATGCAGGATGGGAATTTCAGGTTTTAGCCAGTGTTAACTAGATGAACGCTTTGAATATTTATTTATTTACTTATTTGTTTAGAGACAGGGAACTAAATTGTAGTGCAGGCTGGCTTGGAACTCTGCACTTATCTCTAGCCTCCAACTCCACTGAAATCCTCCTGCCTTAGCCTCCCTAGTGTTAGGAATACAGGCATGAACCACCAAACTGTGCTTAATGAATGTGTTTATATGCCTTTAATATCAAAGAAACAGAATTCATGAAAATAGCTAAATAAATTATATTTTTATTAATGAAGTAAGCACAAAAGGTGTTTTTTTTTCTTAAAAATACCTGAATATTGATTAAAAAATGGGAAAGGTTAACCATTATGTATTGGTAGAAATACCTTTCTGTAAAGTGAGTGGAAAGATGTATGCAACCAAAAGAATTCACTGATGCTTGGCTTATAATTTTGAAAATTACATGAAAATATTTTGAATATTCACAATAATTTTTAAGGTAGGCAAATGTAACGTAAATAAAAAGAACAGACAGAAGGAATAACATTTTTATGGTAGCAAGAAAAATCTGTGAGGCTTATAAATTTTGTAGCAGGAGTTGACATTATCTGTATAACAAAACCTTAATATGAGGTCTGTTTATGTTTTACTATATCATGATTATAACAGAAATTATACATATTCCAATGAATAAGAAAACTAATAGAAATACAATTCTACAAGGAATACTATTTTTCTTTATACATATATAAAAATATACTTGTATAAGAACACAATGATTTTTCAGATGTGAATCTTTCAAATTTTGGAATTCACAGTGGTACTGTTGTACATATATATTTTTTTAGTTTTATTAGGAGTTGAAGGCAGGTATCATAGTTCAATGATTTTTTTGTCTTGCCTTTGCAAGTGATTTCTGTGACACAAAAAGTTTATGAATGTTTATGGCAATTCCAAATATTATAAAGGTATATTTGCTTCTGAAATGTATCTATAAAATTAGTCAAGACAACAGTAGCAAAATGGTACAACATGTATTGACTGTCAACTCTATGCCAGTGACTACACACAGGGAACCTTCTTAGCAACAATGCAAGATAAACACATTCGTGTTTATTGTGGGCTTTTTTATTAACACTTTTCTTATATGTACATAATATGTTAGTCTCCTCCTATTACTTTCTTTTGTCCCCAGGCCCCATTTCCCTCACACTGACTTCCTTCTTTCCAGCTAGTGCCTTCTTGAGATTTTGAACAACTTACACTCTTACATCTAAATTTGATTCTAAACAAAATGAAGGCTAAAAATGTACTGCAAATATTATTTTGATGAGATATGCAAGTTCTCTGCAAAAGGTAATGTTTGTATGCATCATCAATTCAGAGAGAAACATACAAAAATTTGTCTTCCTGATACTATTTCTTCATAGAAGCTTCTGACATGTAAATGAAAAGATTAAAAATTAAAATGTTTATATAAACAAGAATTAATCTTTGGAATTAGTGCCCTTGTAAACTGTATCTAGGATATTAATTAACACAAATTTGTTGGCAATGCTTTTTGAAATTGTGAAATATGCCTAGCCTTGATCCATCAATTTCACTGTAGAAATTTTCCCTGAGGGAATATTTATAAAGTTTTCAAAGGATAGAAGCTATTTTTTAATGGCAAAATAAAAGGAAGCCACATAAATGTCTGTTAACATTTATAAAATATTAATGAAATAGTATATGATGTATAAAAAGAGGAATGCCTATACAATATGAAGATGTCCAGCATGTATTGTATATTATGAAATTAAAAAGTGATGTTATAGGGCTGGAGAGATGGCTTAGTGGTTAAGCACTTGCCTTTGAAGCCTAAGGACTCAGGTTCAAGGCTCGATTCCCCAGGACCCACGTTAGCCAGATGCACAAGGGGGCACATGCATTTGGAGTTCGTTTGCAGTGGCTGGAGGCCTTGGCATGCCCATTCTCTCTCTCTCTCTCTCTCTCTCTCTCTCTATCTCTATCTATCTCTTTCAAAAAAAAAGTGATGTTAGATTTGTATGTATACTATAATGCAAGTTACCTCTTTTCTTAGATTTGAATATGCATTGGCAATGGGCCCAACGAATATAAATATTAATTAAGAAATAAATAATGACATTCTCTGTGTTGTTGGATTAGACAGTGTTGAGACCTTGTTAATCCTGTATGTCATTTTCTCCTAAATTGGGAACATATGTATATTTTAGAAATATCTACAAACTTAAAGAAAAAGAACTAAGAATCTAATACTGTTAAAGAAATTATATAAATAGTACATAAAAATTAATGCCTTGCCCAGGCGTGGTGGTGCACACCTTTAATCCCACCACTCAGAAGGCAAAGGTAGGAAGTTCACCATAAATTGGAGGCCAGTCTGGGACTACACAGTGAATTCTTTGTAAACCTGGGCTAGAGAAAGATCTACCTTGAAAAATACAATTGAATAAATAAACAAAAATGAATGCCTTGGCCACAATAAGACAAAGAGAAAACAGTAGTTTGTTTACACCAAAAACCCCTCACATTTTCCAAAATACTCGGAAGTAAATCAAAGAGAGTAAATGAATAACATAAAATTAATATTGAAGGATGTGTCAAACCATGTAGAATGATTTTTTGTTTTTTGTTTTTTGTTTTTTGTTTTTTTTTAATTATTTAAATTTAATTTTATTTTTGTATTAATTAGTTTTGTACTCAGTGAATACAGTCAAGTAAGTTGGTACTATTGTTAGCCTCCTATATGTCCTACCCCCTCCCCCTGGCCCCTTCTTGTTGAGGTATCTGGGTCATGCATTGTGGCATTAGCCCACAGTTATGGGTAGGAGGAAATGTCTCTGTGTATCATGACCCAACATGTGGCTCTGACATTCTTTCTACCTCCTCTTCCACAAAATTTCCCTGAGCCATGTTGGGTTCATTTTGGGTCTGCTTCAGTGATGAGGTGTTGGGAGCCTCTTTGTCTTTGGATATCTGATTTGGTAGGAGTGTATTGTTCTCTGTGTCGATGTCCTTCACCCTTGTGCTGGTACCCAGTTCACCAAGACAATAACACCCTTGCTTGTTTTGCCAATTACTCTTAGTTTCAGCTGGGGCCCTTTTGAGGTATGATGGGGTGGTTCTGTCCTTAGGATCTGTGTCTATCTGAAAAAGAGAAGCAGATTCCCCAATGGAGAGAAGTTATCACCAGATAAATGGGATATCCCTTATTTTTTTAACAGAGAATTTAATAGGTGTAGGCCCTCTTGTAGCCCACAATTGGTGGTAGCTTGATAATGGAGAGCAGGATCATGTTTGGATATGGTTCTGACTTGTTTCCCAGCTCCAGCTATGGGTCATGTTCCTCTGAGAGGATCAGTTAGCCAAATCAAGAGCAGCTGGTTTCCTACCATGGCTGTGAGCCACTATTGCACTTGTGTGAGCATCATGACAGGTTATTTGCTGCTAAGTAGGTTACACCATGAGTTGCTTGGTCATTTTCCCCCAGTTGCCCATGTAGCACCTTCTGGCAGTAGACATGCTGACTGTCTGGGGACTGAATCTCTTCCAGCTTCCAGCCATGCCATTCCATTTTACGTGTCAACTGCATATGGTGTCTTCAGCAGTAGGGTCTTACCACTAACCTTTGGTGGGTCATCAAGTACTCTGACAGAAATCTGTCTTTCTTTCAGGAAACCTTGTAGGTCTCTCTGATCAACAGCTCATTGTGGATGATAGCCACCTGCTAATACTGGGAGTTACAGGTCAGTGCCCACTAACAGAAAGAAGAAAAAGATAACTAATATAAAAGAGCTAGAGAGAAGAGAGAGAGAGAGAGAGAGAGATGCTGTAGAAGATTAAGGTCAGTCTTCATCGTAATCTCTCCAGTGCCTTAAAGTTGTGAATCTTTCAAATTTTGGAATTTATAGTGGTACTGTTGCACATATATTTTTCTAAATTATTAGTAGGAGTTTAAGGCAGGGATCATACTTCAATGATCTTTTTCTGTCTTGCCTTTGCAATCTCTGTCATTCATGAATCAGTTCCTTCACTCAGAAGCCTGACTAATTGTCCAGCACCATGCTAATCACTGGTTCATACCTAATGCACAGGTTTCAAGACTTTTGCAGTTGATTACACCTTCATATCTCTGTAATATTTTAGGCACCATTAATGGGGGAAAAATCATTACTGACCGGTAATCTTTATTAAGTAGTTAGGCCCAAACAATACAAGCCATGGAATACAGTTAATGTAATAATCTCATGATATAGATGAGCCCCCATTGCTTTGACAGAGAAGAAAGTTTCTATTCCACATTGTGGGTGTTTGCAAAGTAGGGAGTCATAAACTATCTAATGACTCTGAATCTGAACCTCTCAGAAGCAGAAGCAGTTGTGTGAGCACCAAGAAAGAAATGATTGCTTTTACCTCAATCATTAGTGCATCAGTGTGGTATGGCATACTACCAAGCACAGAGTAGACACTGAGCAAGTGGGTCTTCTCCGAGTGAAAGAATGTTCAGTAGAAGCCAGAAAGTTAGCATATGTCATGGTTAAGGGGTGCTGTCGTGGGGCAGTAGCACGTTCAATAACGTGGCATCATGATGGAATCTCATAGCACATTCTGACAGCTGAAGGTGATTCTTCATGGCCAGAATTCAAGCACTTAATGGCCACATTTTACATGCTATGAATTTGGATGTTTCTGGAGGAAAACAATGTCAAGTCTTTTGTCTATTTCAAAATCACAACTTGAAACAGTTTTACTTTAAGACAATATACCCTTCTTGACAGCACACTGGTGAAAGAATGAAATAAAGATGATGCTTGAATTTGGATTAGAGATGCAGACAAGCTAATATCTGGAATAGACTCCAAAGTTATTTTTAAGGAAAAAATAGTATTTCGTAGGTAATGGTGTATAGCATGGTATAGGCAGGTGACAGAAACCGCAAGTGGTTAAACTTTTTAGGGTGAAGGTGCTAGGGCTATTGAAGGGTGCTTATGGTAAAATTATTAGATGCAGAATCTATCTCCTGGTCTTAAATCAAAACTTTTATTACATGCTGTAGATATGATTCCACTGTCGTATGCCTTCTATTCTTTTTGTTGAGAAGTCAACTGTTCCTTGAAAGTAATGCATCCTCTGGTCTGGTGGTTTTGGGGATTATATGTTTGCCATTGTTTTCATCATTTGTATGATTGTGTGTCTAGAAGTAAATTCTTTTGTTGGTTTGTCTACTGTTGGGAGGTTTTCTTCTAGTTTGTCCTGTTTGAGTTTTGCAGCCTTTAGTTTGATATGTTTGATTAGTTTTGAAAAATCTTCAGCAATACCCCATAAATTGTTGCATACACCTCATGTATCTTATGTTTTCAAACAGGTTTTTAAATAACTTTATCCAACTTTTCTTATTGGTCTACATGCAATGAATGACCTCATAATCTAGGGCTTGGGAAGTAAGTGGCCTTTAATTGAAAAGATGTCAGAGAAAGGAAGGTTTCAGAGTAAGTCAGGATATAAGATGTAGTACAGTTTTCCATAGTTACAGAGTCCACAGCTGAAACTTCTAGAAAGGAGAATAACAGGGTGGTAGCACAGCAAAGAAAGCTCAGCATGTGAGTGAGAACACAGGAAAGTCCAAGAGAAGAGGCTGCCTCTGGGTGATGGGACAGAAAGAAGGAATGTATGGCATAGCGTCATCATCTGATTCCAGTGTTCTTTCTTTTCCCAGTATAAACATATGTATGGCTCTATGTTGTGCACTTTTTTCCCTTCCATAGAGAACCTATCTTATTTATTTTGTATACTATAGGATCACCATGCTGGCTAAGTTGACACTCACAAAGACTCCTGCCCAACCCCACCCAATATCTCAGAAGTGTCTTCTATATGGTACTGTGATGATAGTCTCTGAGTGGCAGACAATTTGCAAGGCTATGTTTTTTATGCTTCATTTCAAAGCCCCTCCTGGCTCTTGACTCCTAGACTATCATTTTTTCTGCAGCTAGCATCTCAGACGTAGCTGGCCCTGCCTGTCTGCTTCAGTTTATGATCAAACACTGCTGTTTCCTCCTCTCCCTTCCTTTAGTTACTTCATGCTCAGCACTGTGACTTTTGTTCGTATCGGAGTCATCACCACTTACGTAGACTCTGGTGACAGCCTCTTAAACCTCATCTGAAGTGTCACTTTATTGCAATCCATCCTCAACGATGCTGTCAGGTGTTTCTTTATAGATTTGATTGTATCACTTCCTTGGTCAAAGCCTTTGCCAGCTCTGCACTGTCTGCAGAAAATGCACAACTGCTTCTGTAAGAAATAAAGACTGCAATAATTATACTGACAATTTTTCAGAAAAGCGTTGTTTATTAAAACACATGGAATATAGCCAAAGTTGTTTGTAGGGGGGGAAAAGGCATAATTTTAAATGTCTTCCATGAAGTAAAAAAGGAATACAAATGAACCAAAATTAACAACAGAAGCTGGAAAAAAGCAATGGAGTAAACTAAATATAAGGTTGAACCAAAGAAAATATGTAATTGGCAGATAAATCCTATAGATGCCTCTGAGAAGAAAAGAAAACAATCAAATAGAGGCAATTTGATAAAGTTAATTTAGTATAAAAATTAACAGTATAACAAATCGTGAACAGCATATTTAAAATTATCACAGAATGTCACGTTTAAACCACTCATCTCACTTACTAATAAAGAAACAATCTTGCTAAAAACCAAGTATTCTTAATAGATAATTTTTTAAGGAACAATTAATTAACAAAATTGATTAAATAATACTAGGAAAACTGTCAAATACTCATAATAAGGGGCATGATTCTGGCTCCTACAAAAGCCAGTTATACAAAAATACCCAAGGAATTTATGCAACTTCATTAAAATGTTACAAAATACACAAAAAAGCAGGAAAACTTACAGCTCATTTGTAAGCTATGGCTCTAATATCAAAATCAATAAAGATAGAACAAAGAAGAAAACAAGAGTCTTAACTCTCTTTAAAAAGCCAAGACAAACTCCCACACTAACACAATCCTTAAACAAAATCATGGGTAATTAATTCTAGAAAATCTATTCATATAACTCAAGATATCCAAAGAATAAAATAAAAGATCCATGTGATCATGTAGGAAAGTGTCAGCAGGCATTCCTGTGAAAAAGCCAACCCAGCCATGCAAAATACTGGGCTGGAGAGGTTGCTTAGTGGTTAAGGTGCTTGCCTGCAAAGCCTAAAGACCCAGGTTCAATTTCCCAGTACCCATGTAAAAACCAGATGCACAAGTGGGCACATGCATCTGGAGTTGGTTTCCAATGGCTGGAGTGCCTAGAATGCCTATTGTTTCTCTGTGTCTGTCTTTCTTCTCTCTCTCTCTCTCTCTCTCTCTCTCTCTTTCTCTCTCTCTCTCCCCCCTTGAGAATAAATAAACATATTTTTAAAAGAATACAAAATACTAAGCATGAACAAGATATTGAACTTAAATATAATCTTACCAAGTTAAAACACTAGATATATAAGTAAGGACATCATGAAAAAGATAGGATCTTTCTATTAACACTATTTCATATAGTTCTACAAATACTATTCAAAGTTTTCACACTAGAAATCAAAAGTACAAACTAAAAATTACAAGTCTATACTTATTAGCTCCAGTGACATCATTTACATAAAATTCACAAATTTTAAATAGAGTTCAATGAGTTTTGATAAACTTACTATCATGTAACTATGACCATAATTGTAAAATATTATTTCTTTTATATATTATGATACTAAATGCAATTATTCACAAGACATATTAGTCTTTCCTATAATGGCTTTCATCTTAGCAGTAAAGGCACAATGGAATTCTATTCCACAGTATGTAAAACTGAAATCATAAAATTTTCAGGAAAATGGATGGACCTGGAAAGGACCATATGATCTGGCACTCAGAAGTGATCCAAGCTCAGAAATCCCAACACCAAATGCTCTCTCTGATATGTGGGTCTTAGTTTGTAATATCTATAAGTAGGGGTCAAATGAGGGAAAAATTTATGAAGATAGGATCATAATCAAAGTGAGAAAAAAGAGTGGAGCTGTGAGAGGGGTGAGGGACGGGTGAAGGGACACATAAAACGTGTTAACAGAAGGAAAGAGGATATTTGGGAGGAGAGGGGACGGAGGAAGAGAGGGTCTGACAATACAGAGGTGGTAAGATTCAACAAATTGAAACTGTATTTGAAGATGCCAGAAAGAATGATACCTGAATTTAAAATTTTAAAGAAAATGAAAACAAAAACAAAACTGATTTTAAGAAGCTATGTTGGTTTTATTTTATATTTCTGGAAGTTAACATGCGGCTATTGTCACTTTTTCCTTGAATGTCTGATATAATTCACCCATTAAATGACTGGAATTTTTTTTTTTTGGTGTGTTTGTGTACAATATGTGTTGGGTATGTGTGGGTCTATGTGTATACAAATACATGTGTCCTGTGCGCATACATACAGAGGTCAGAGGACAGTATCAGGTACTCTTATATTACTCTTTTCCACTATTTCCTTGAGACAGAGTCTCTCATTGAACCTGGACCTCACTGTGAAGACTGGCTGACCTGGGAGCCCCATCAGCCCTCCTGTCTCCATCTCCCTCAGCACAGTTGTTGCAGGCATGCTTGGCCATGCCTAACTTTTTATTCGGTTGTTAGTGATTGAAGTCATGCCTTCATGTGTGTGCAGCCAACACTTTAACCCTTTGAGCCGTCTCACCTGCACTAGATGCGAGTGTTTTAAAGACAATATTCGACTCCTTTAAAAGCTATTCAGGTGCCTTTAGCATAGCCAACAACCCTTCTTATATTCTTGCCCCTTACATGATCACCTATGTTAAAAGAACTAAACAGTAACTTCTGCCCTTTGATTCAAGCACGTATATCTTATGGAGCTCATAAAATTATAGTTATGAAACCTATTCTCTATTACTCTACATTTAATTTTATTCATCTGTTTTCTTCTTTTTTCCTGTCATTTGAATTTGTCCAGATTGTTTTTATGATTTCATTCCAGCTCCACTATTGTATCATTGATTACATTTGTTTGGTTTGTTTTCTTGCTTTTCAGTGGTTGCTGTAGGGATTACAAAATACATCATATATTCATCTATTTCTTTCAAATAATATTTCAATTTCTCCTTCTCATTCTTTGGAGTATTGTTTTTATATTTGTTACTTTTATATATTCTGTTAATTCCCAAACACACTGATTCTTATATTACATCATAAAAGAAACCATCTTCTAAAATGACTCTACTGGGAGGAAACTCATACTATGTTTACCTGTATAAATGTCATTTTTGACCTTTTTATTCCCAGGTATAGGTGCCCTGGTTAGTCAATCTTAACAATGAGCTCTAGGTTCCAGAAGAGACTATCTCAGGGAAATGAGGAGGACGAGTGATAGAGAAGGATTTCAAATGTTCCCCACCATCCTCTGGACACATGCATGGAGCCCACACACCTGCATAATCATGCCTGGAATACTTCTTTCAATTCCCTTCAGGGAGAGTTATTTGAAAAATAGACTCTTTAATCCTTTTTGTCTAAAATTTGTTGAAAGAAAATTTGTGCTGAGTAGAAACAACCTAGGTAAACAGTTTTGTTTATTTTTTTTCCTTTCAGTACATCAAAGAAAACTCCCTGTTATTGTCTCTTGCATGTTTCTTATGAGCAGGCTAGTATCATTTTAGTTTTGTGGCTGAATACATAGTGTGTCTTTCCTCTGGGTGTTTTAATTTTTTCTATATCACTGGGGTTTTCATCATTAAAACATAATATGCTGCCTTAGTACATTACTTTTTGCTGTAACAGAGAATTTAAGACTGAGTAATTGATATAAGAATGAGGATTATTTAGGCTTATAATTCTTGGGGCTAGGAAATCCAGGATCACAGCACCAGTATGTGGTGAGAGTCTTGTACTATTTCATAACATAGCAGCACAGCAGATATACAAGTGGGCTTGTGCAGAAGAAAGAACTCATGAAGGATAACTTTTTTTTTTGTAATAAATACCCTCATTGTAAAATCCATTCCCATAAAACTGCATTAATTTCTTTTAATAATCCAAGCACTTCTGGAGGTCTCACTAATCTCCATCACTGTTCCACTGGTGGACAGATTTCATCCTAAGTTATAGAAAGGAAGAACCATAGAAACAGTTTGGCAGAGGCACAAAAACTGACATGTAGATCAATAGAATAGAATAGAGAATCCAGGTATAAATCATGTAACTACAGCCACACAAATTTGACAAAAATACCAAAAATGCACATTGGGGAAAAGACAGCATTTTTAACGAATGGTTCTGGGAAAACTAGATTTCTGCATGCAGAAGAATGAAAGTAGACCTTATCTCTCACCCACGACAAAACCATAAACTCCAAATAGATCAAGGACCTCACTGACCTGAAACTCTGAAACAGCTAGAGGAGAAGTAGGGGGTATACTTCAAGATACAGACAAATTATATGACTTATTTTGTTTGTCTCCTTTCTCTTAGAAATCATAGTTTTGTGTTGTCTTCTCCCAAAGTCCTAACATGATTTTAAATATTTTTTACTTGTTCTCTCGTTGTTTGAAGTGGATAAATCTGATAACTGTTACTTCATCTTGACCAGAAGAAAAAGGCTCCAAATTTAAATATTTAAAATAAACCTGGATATATTGGCAAATACATTAAAATCCTTACTCATCAGACAGAGGTAAGAGGACCAAGAGTCTGACACCAGTCTAGGATTAATTTCAAGACCCTGCAATAAAAGAGAAAAGGTATATGTAAAATCAAGTAAACAATGTTATAAATAATGTCATGATTACTTAATGAAAAACCTTTAAAATGCATAAAAAGGCTATTAGAACTAATAAGAGAACTCATTCTTCAATCCAATTATATAAATATTAATGAATCACAAATGTGTAAATTATAATTTAAAATACCTTATTCATAGTTTATATAAAACATAGAAGTAAACTTAAGAAACACAGATTATAAAATTTGAAACAAATATTCAATTTTCCTGAAGAATATTAAGTAAGGGTATGCTACGTTTCAAGATAGGGATTATCAAGAGTATAAAATAAATGTTCTATTTAAATATACGTATAAATTTTAATCAGTATTTTAAAAAGTAAAACTGAATGATTTCCTTTAACAACACCATAATATGATAGGGTAACATTATATATTTGTTATAAAAAACATATGTCAGAAAACAAGAATATAAGTGTAATATTTTACCTGATACTCATATGTATATCAAAACAATGACAAGAATTGAAATAGTGATGAACAACTAATAATTCTCTCAGCTAGAACCAAAGTCATTAGTCAGAGGTAGGATAGATACAATAGGTTCAAATGAAAGTTATTGGTATTGAAAAAAGTGTTATTATGATAATATACAAATGACAGAATAAAAAACTGTTTAATATGGAAATAGAGTCAACTAAATATTAAAAGAAGTATCAACTAAAGTATGAAGTATGTGTAACAAGTTAGTTGAACTTGTAGAGAAAATAAAATAGCCATTTGGTTTAGTTTAGTATCAAGCATAGCAAAACCATATTATTTAGATATGCACAAATTATATGGTATAATTTGAAATAAAAACAAGGAAATAGTATTGCTAAATAAGTTACCATTCATTGCTAGCAGGAGTAAGGGTGTCATGATAAGTGAGGCATTTTTATGACATCAAATATGTTATATCTGCGTCTGGAGAGATGTTTAGTTGTTAAATGTGCAAAATATAGTCATAATCTATATAAGAGTTTCATGAGGATCATAAAATTACTATCTTTTTGGACCCCGGTGTTATTAGGGTGAAAGTTTTTGTTAAATCTATCTTTCACTGAAGTCCTGTGAAAAATCTTAAAGTATTAAAATTGGAATGAAACAAAGTCTATGTGGATTACTAAATGTCACTGGGACGTGTTCTATCTGCCATTAAAGCTTATTTTAAAAACTATGAAAAGAAAAAAATCTGAAAAGATATGTATTATTATAATGAATGCATAAGGAAATGATAGGACAAGTTGATGAAAGCAACACTGTTGGAAAATTTAGAAAAACTTTTAAATGAATTAATGACTTTTCTAGGTTGACATTAACTACTAGAGGGAAGAATTTTAGTGACTCAATAATTACACACAAAGGAAAAAATTCTATAGCAGAAAGTGTACCAGAAAAGACTGCTAAATTTTACTGTAGGAATATTTTTAAATGCAGCTCAACAAAATTGCTACATGAAATTAAAAGATGAGCCACAGTTGGATAAAGGACAGTGTTAGTATCCTCTAGTTCTGAAATAATTCTTCAAAGGCAAGATGAATTACCAAAAAGTATCCTACATTAAAGAAATAATAATAGTCAATGAATACTAAATAACAGTCAGATTGAATTTATAATCTCATTGAAAAATATTGTTTGCTGCATGTTGTGGTAAAGATTTATATATTATATTCAATTTTGGTGCACTAGATACAAAGGGATACTAATGTACACTGTGAATAAAGACAAGTTTAGCATTTTTGAGACAATTTGAATATATGTGTACTATTGTGTTATACCCCAAAATTCCAGAGTTAGATAAAAATATCATGGAAATAGACATGTAGGCAACATCCTATACAATGATGTTTATCACAGTATCATTATGTAGTAGCAAAAATTTTACTAGTGAAATTCTGAAATGCATGCAGAATATCAAATTTTCATTAGAAATTATTTGTGCAACATTAAGTAAAAATAGCATGTACTATGTAGTCTATCTTCAGAAACATAAGGATGTATACATTGAAAAGTGCAGAGAAGTCAAAACATTGAGCTGTTAACAATTATCCTTATATGATAGGATTTTCATGCACTTTGTGGAGGTCTGAATATAAGTTCCCCCTCACCTACAGACTCAGATGTTTTATTAAAGCTTGTAAGTTGGATTTCCAGTAGCCTAGCTAGAAGAGGTCTCTCCTTGTTATGCCTTACTCCAATGGAAATGTTTACTCTGTGCTATTATATGTTGGAATTATATAACTTGTTTTGATTCTACAGGGCTCTCAGTTAAAAGACAGTCTTGAATCTCAGATGAGAATTGGGAATTTAGAACAGTCTTAAGGTTAACGAAGACTATGGGACCTTTGAAGTTGGACTGAATACAATTTATAATGAGTGGTCGTTGTAAGTCTGTTTGAGGCCAGGGGTGGAATGTAGTACTTTGAATGCATGTACCCACATAGACTCAAATATTTTATTAAAGCTTATAACAGATTTCTAGCTGCTGAGATGGAAGACATGTCAGTGTAGGAAGATCCTGGGATTGAGCCCTAACGTGTTATTGGGGGGACCTGAATTCCAAGCCAAAGGCATGCACAGTAGTTTCAGCTCTTCCTGGACCCCTGCTGCTTGTTGCTTTTTGGTGTTTGCTGGCTGGTGATAGTTTCTCTCTGCTTGGATCTGTGAAAGGATGCCAGTCTCTTCTGCCATTGTGGAACTTTCCCTGGATCTATAAATCTGAAATAAACCTTGTTATTCCCATAAACTGTGTTTGTTTGGAAGTTCATCCCAGCAATGTGGAGCTTACTACAACACTCTTCTTCTTGTAATTTTTTATGAAAAAAACATATAAATTTTAATAGATAAATATCTATTCAACTATCACTTTAAAAAACTAATGTTGGTATAATAGGTAGGTATACGTTTTTATATATTCCTTGGGGAATAATAAATTAAGAGTTTTAATCATCTGTATAAAAAAGAGTAGTGTTTTAATAGTAAAATTTTGATAGTAGCTACTTAACCGAAGAAACAGAAGATAAATATTGTAAGAGTTATTTGATGGAAAATTTTGCAGCCATTAAAAATGATGATATTTGTTGGTATGCACTGTAATTCTAGACCTTGAAAGGTAGAGTCAGGAGTATTAAAAGGTCAAAGCCAGCCTCAGCAACATCAAATTTGTGGCTAGTGGTTATATATGTCTCTGTCTAAAAACACAAAAAAATGAAAAAAAATATATGTAATCTTCAGAAATGTGAGGAAAGTATGTATAAAAGAATGCATTTATGGGATCTAATTTTTGCTAGATATATATGTATCTCAATATTAAGGATATGTTAACAATAATTATATCTAGGTTGTAGATGCTGCTGTGTGTAAGTTTAATCTTATGCTCTCACATTGAAATAAAATATGTGTGATAAAACTAATAACCACATGTGACAATCTTATCTGCCACCTGGACCCCCACTCTGCTCTGTTTACAGTAGTGGTCTATCTAGAGTTTATATTGACATCCAGCTCACAGGATGAAACTGATTTCACTGGACACTCAGTATAGTTAGCTTTAAGAAAGAAGAAAGGAAAGGAAATGTCAGGATGCAAAGAAACAGGACAAAACTGGTATAGTATCTTCCAGACAGTTCTGACACCTGGGGCATTCAACCCTCAAGTTATTTGTGGTCACAATAGAATCAGAAGTTCATCAGATTTCATAGCTGGCTGCTCGGTGGTACATAGCTAGCACTCAATTTTGAGTGTAGATCTGTCTTATCAGTCAGCCACTAGTGACTAAATAAACATCTGGACATGATGTACAGGTTTTTCATCTGATTAAAAAACTTTTAGGTAGCTTGTCATTCATCTTGCATCAGGAAAGATAAATATCCAACCATTTATTGACTTGAATATTTCCAGGAGGATTCAAATCCTCATACATCCCTGGAGCTGGAGAAAAAAATCACAGAACTAACTGCATGTCCACTCTTCCTGATTAGTCACTGAAATCATTTGAAAATCATCATACTCGATCCACACCGCATTTCAAGTATTTTAGGATATGATTCCATTGTGAAATTCACCTTATATATTTAGGATATTTTCATATTTCTCACTGTCTCAAGGGTATTTTTCCATCCTGCCATTAGTTCGAACATCTGGCTTTAATCTAACCCCATAATTCCGTATTCTGAGAGTTCTCTGTTACTACTTCATCTGAGAAGGAAATTCATTTTTCATACTAGTACCATTTCATAGTTGGGAACATAGTTCCATCATTGTTTCCTTTATAAATAAGGAAATATAAGAGCAAATATATATATATATTTGATATAAGATATATAATATAAGAGCAATTATATAAATATGAATAATAATGTACATGTACATGTACAATTAATTATGTTTAATTAATTAATGATGTTCAGAATGATGTTCATGTAATATTGTGTTATTTATATACACATACATACATACATACATACATACATACACACACACACATACACACCCAGGCATACATACAGATTTTCTTGTTCTCCTAGGCCCTGTGTCCTAGTTATGAGTACTTGTAAAAGACAGATTACCTTGTAGGTCATCACATTTACTAAACAAAATCATACAATAAAACAAACAGAACTAAACAAGACAAACCACAGTTGATTTTTCAACTTAGGCTGCGGTTCTGTATTCCTTATTTGGTAAGACTTTTACTTTGATAGGAATGAGAATTACAAGATTAGATTGCAGAGATGGGATGTATTTTACTTAGTCTGGAGAATCACTTAATGAAGAAAATGCAGAAAGTGTCATCAGAAATGTTATTGTTGTTTGTTTATGTGCCTTTGGCAAACATTCCAACAATAGTAATATCATATCTCTAACAAAGCTTCATGATTATGTCTCACATTAGTTTTTCTGAGGAGCTGTGGAGGATAGAGCATGCCAAACAGCACTCTTACATTCATAACCACAGCTATTGCTGAAGGAAGCCTTCAAACTACTTGTTACTCAGGAGTACTGCCTCTGGCCATGGTAGAAGCAACTCTCTCTCAAGGGAAATTGCTGATGTTAGGATTTTAATTTGAAAAACTGCATTTCTCGAGATGAAAATGAGATTTAAAATAATCTAGACAAAGCAGATCCTGGTCTAATAAGCTGAAAATAAATACAAACAAGAAACAAACAAGCAAAACATTTTTAGTTTCTCTCTCTAGTCATCTCTGAAAAAGCAGCTATTCTACAAAGCATCTTCCATGAGTCATGTCATAATCCTAGATACAAATTGAAAGTACCATCTAATATGAGTAACAATCTAATGCCTCCATAGTTTAACCTAGTGCCAATTAAGGTAAAAACAAAGATGGACAATATTATATTTACATAATAAATATAAATTTTAAAGAACATTTCCATTATAATAGCTCTTTTATGTGATATGGCTCATTCATTGTCTATATTGACTGGACTATGTAACAGTGTTGAAATATTTTCTCTGTAGTGTAATAGTTTATGCTTGAATTTTTCCATGCATATTACATGTTTGTGTTTGGACCACAAAATGCATATTATACTAAACCAATTAAACCATAATATGAAGTAGTTACATTGATGAGATGCAAAACATATTAAGACAGTATTAAATCCATTTTCTAAATTTTACGTTGAGTATTCTTTCACATAATTTTAAAAAGTGCCTAATTCAAATATGCAATGGAATAGTATAGAAAATCAATTATAGAAGCAAACTGTTCAATAGAAGTTGAACCACTTCTCAGCCTTTTGGCAAAAATCAAGCGTAGTATCTGTTCTTATCAGTTTAATAAAAGTTGAGGTTTATGTTAGGCATATTACTATCATTGTAATTTAATAATTGAGATAATTGATTTATAATGGGAAATATTTATTTTGGTTCATTGTTTTGTAGATCCTAGTTCATGATGGGTTAATCCACTGCTTTGGCCTCCATGAGGGAGTACTTCATAGAGGCAGTTTGTGACAGAGCAAAGCCAGGAAATATAAGGGCAAGAGGAATAGGCAGAATCTCCTTCAAGGACATACTCTCAATGACCTATGGTATTTAGGCCATTTTAATTTGAAAAACTGCATTTCTCGAGATGAAAGGCGTCCATTTCAGCCCAGTGGGTTGGTTTCTAATCATCTGTTCCCCATACAGTCATGTTTTTGTAATACCTGATTCACAGCTGGTAGCAATTTGAGAGGTGGAGCATCGCTGGAAGGAGATATATTTCTACGGGTAGGCTTTGGGATATTATAACCAGTTTCTCCTTGCCAGAGCACAGCTCACTCTTGCTACTTTCTGACACTTGTCATGGTAAGATGTGATGCCCAGCCTCTGCTCTACCATCCTTTGCCTGCTATGCTGATAGAACTTCCCCTCAAGATGTAAGCCAGAATAAACTCTTTCTTCCCATCATCTGTTTTTCTCCAGCAAAGAGATGGTAACTAAAACAGAAAGCTGGTACCATGAGGGCGATTTTGTTGCTTCTAGAAACCTGACTGTATGATTTTTGGACCTTTGGGAATTGCTTTGTGGGAGGAAAGTAGAAGGATTTGCAACTTTAAATTAAGAGATTCACTGAAGTGCTCTAAGCAGAGTTTGATGGCCCATTTTGTTTGAAAGACCTAAATGCAGGTAGAACTACAGACTACAGAGGCTTGGCTTATGATCAGAAGAAGAACTCTGTCAGGCCTGGACTAGAGGAAGTTTACATCAGAGGTTGCCTATGCTGTTATGTATCCCAAGAGCTTGAGCAAAGTTGAACTGATAAGTTACTGGTGTGTTTGGCATGAAAAGCAGCAGAAGGACATGGAAATTTTGGAACAAACAGAAATGAAAGTTCAGGCCTGAGACTGCCAGTCTTATTTAGCTGAAATTGTTTGAGAGATTACCACCATTGAGACTGGGTCAGCTGTTCTGCAGTGGGACAGTAGAAGCATGCTGATCCTGATTAAAGGAGAAGCCTGAAAGAGGAATGTGGAAAATGTTTTCCAAACCTTCAAAGTTGGTTTTTTTTTTTTTTTTGGTTTTTCAAGGTAGGGTTTCGCTCTGGCTCAGGCTGGCCTGGAATTAACTATGTGGTCTCAGGGTGGCCTCGAACTCATGGCGATCCTCCTACCTCTGCCTCCTGAGTGCTGGGATTAAAGGCATGCGCCACCACGCCCGGCTCAAAGTTGGTTTTATTCCCACCTGGAATAACCCATTCACTGGTCCATTTGGTACTGGCTTTGGAGGTATGACAAATGCAGGAAAGAGAGCCATTGGATTTGCAACAAAGAGATGGACCATACGCAATGTGAAGCAGAGGGATAGTCCCTAAATAGAGGTGATGAGTGGCTTGGTATGGAGTCATGAGGATGAACTGTGGATTGTAGTGAAGACTCAAAGATTTGGGGGATTCAAGTGCTAAAGGATGGCCACTAAGTAGAACTCCTGGCTAGGGGTGGATTTTTCCCCAGGCTGTAAGTAGCCCAGTTGGAGGGGAAGAATTTGTACCACAGAGAAATCATCACTGGTTCCAGATGCAAAAATGGAGTTTCAGGATTTGATATTTACCATACTTGTTTTAGACCTTGCATTGTTTCAATCTTTCTTTGCTTCCTGGCTCCCAGTGAGAATATTTCCCCTGTGATATGTGTAGGCAACTTGTGTTTTCATTTTACAATCTCACAGTTAAGAGAATATTTTGAGTTTCAGATGAGACTCTGTATTTTAGAACACTATTAGGATTGTTAAAGACTATGGACATTTTTAAAGTGGGACTAAATGTATCGTGAGATAGTCTTGAGTCTATGGGCCTGGAGTGGAATGTGGTTAATATGATGCCAGAGTTTGGGGGTTCTGAGAGGGCTTATGAACCATAACTTTTGGGACCTTGTCTACTTTAACAAAGAACTGAAAACAAATAGACTCTAAGGTTGAACTATGAAAGTTCATTAAGGAAGATTTTATGAATTGTGAGGTTTATTTTAGGGAGGGATTAAGATGCAGGGAGGAATCTGGCTGAAAGACTCAAGCCAGAGAAGAAAGTTCTCCTTTTCTGGCTGGAAGGGAGAGGGAAGAAAAGATGCCCACACGTAGAAGGCAAAGCATAAGAATCAAAATGTCCCCTTTAAGTAAAAGGCCAAAGAGGATTAAGAGTCAAGTACAGATCAAAGAAAAGTCATACATGTAATCAAAGTGAGAAGGTACCCGACAGCAGGACAAAGATAGGAGGCAAGCAGGAAAATGCCCAGGCTGAGAAAAGTGCTCTCCCTTTCCCAGCCAAGTTGCTCCCAGCCAGACTGGGAAGGAGAAGCAGACTTGCATATGTGTTCAAGCCAGGTCAGAGAGCAAAAAGATAGGGCTGGACTACGTAGGTAACCTCCTTTGTATAGATCAGTCATCCAATTAGGATGACTGAGGATGAGCCAAGATCTGATTGGTTTACGGACTCCTGAGGCTGACCCAGAGAAGCTGAGCTGAGGAGGAAGCAGGACGTTCCTGCTGGGACAGTGTCACTGGTAGCCGTCTTGGAAGAGACAGGAGCAGATGCAAGTTCCAGCTGTCAAAGCCAGTGGTGTGACATCTTCTGGTTCTCTCTTTATTCTCCTGCCCCTGACTTAACTGCCTGAAAGAAGCTAGCTTTTTTATGTCTCTTTCAGTTTGAAACATAAGCCCCATAGACTCATGTGTTTGTAATGCTTGGAATACCCTGATGGCAAATTGGGATGTGCAGAGTTGCTGGCAGAGGTGTGTTGTGGTTATCGTTTTTTGTTGTTGTTGTTGTTGTTGTTGTTTGTTTGGTTGGTTGGTTTCTTTTTGTTTTTGTTTTGTTTTTGTTTTTGTTTTCTTGTTGCTGGGACAAATGCATGACCAGAAACAACTTATGGAAGGAAATGGTTTATTTCAGGCTTACAGAATCCAGGGGGATTTCAATCATGGAGGAAGAAGCTGGCTCACTCCAGCATGCATCCACAGCGCAGAGAAAAACACACACCAGCAACCTCGACAGCCAGAGCTCAAAACTGGCTCTTCACACATCTAGTAGGTCTGGGCTTAAGATACACCCCCAATGGCACGCCTCTTCCCCAACAGGGCTCTGCCTGCTAGAGACTTAAGTGTAATAAAAAAATAATTCTCTGAAGCTATGGAAAAATACATTTACTTTGAAACCACCACAGTGTGTGTTGCCAGGGCAGGCTTTAGAGGGTTATAGTCAAGCTTCCCCCTTGCCAGAGCTTAGCTTGCTCTTTGCTCTCTGCCATATTTTCCCTGCCATGCTTATAGAGTTTTCCCTCAAGATTGTAAATCAAAAATAAACCCCTTATTCCTGTTAGCTGTTTTTGGTCAGGTGCTTTGTCCTAACAACAGAGTAACTACAACACTCAGCATCCTTCAAATACCATCGTCTATGAAAGTATCCACCCTGGAAATGAAGCCATCAACTTGGAGGGCTTTGAGAAAGTTTCAAGATCCAAGCTACAGTAAGCTGCTTATAAGTGGCACAACACAGCTCTAGATTATTCATTGTTACCAATTTCGAAAATTACATGGAACCCAGCCGTCCATTTTCTGAGGAGCCAGACACTCACTGATGCTCACTTACAGAAAATTTAAGGAGACATATTTGAACATAAGCTAACTCTTCAATACTACATAATTGCACTCATGGTCATTCATAGGGCAAGACTAATAGAGTCTTGCTTCTTCTTTTCCATTAGGACAACTGTGTGGGAATGTAACAGTCTGTTGTCTGTCGTAGAAATGTGCATGTGACCAGTATTGTTCTGGAGAGAAGATTATTTTCCTACTGGGAGAAAACATTTTCTACAGACACTTGTACAATATTTATATAACTTATACAAAATGTCCTTTGAACATGGTTGGCTCCTTCTTGGTTCTGCTCTGGGAAAAAGTATTTCTTAGGAAATTACCCTTTTCTCCATTTTACCAGATTCTGTTCTTAGTCCAGGCATATGTTCAGGTGAAAAGGACAATTGTTCAGCTTCTGTGAGTTTCTTTACAGTAATTCAGCTCTTCACACACAAAACGGCTATCATTTTCATACCAACATGAACATGTTCACAAGTTTTCGTGCTAGTGGGTGGGGAATTATATAGATTATAAAGTTCTCAAATAACATGAATTTTCTGTTTCCTTTTTGCTGTAGGGATGGGCAAAGATGTCTAAGCAGAAAAGAGGAGGGAAAATGGTTTGTGTATATGCACATGGGTGTGTATGTGATGTCAATGCACATGAAAATGATGTTAAAAAGTTTAAGTTTTGAGAATCTTGCTTTTGAAAAAGTTTACAATTCCCTGGTATGTTCTGGTATCTAGAGCCCTACCTCAATTTGGTTCTTGATTCCTACTGTATGATCCCTGAATCTTAAATAACTTTGTTGGAATGACAGCATTCCAAACCTCAGAGACATGTTCGTCTTTGCTTAAGAATTTCACTAAATGAAGCAATACACATAGCTACATTATAGAATTTTCCTCTCAGGTGTAAAAATCAACATTAGATAGATAGATAGATAGATAGTAGGCAGACAGACAGATAGCTAGACCAAAGAAGATTAAGAAATACTCGAGTACTCAGAGATCAAAGAAAAATCATACATGTAATCAAAGTGAGAAATTACCTGAAAGCATTACAGAGATAGAAGACAAGTAGTAAAACGCTCAGGCTGAGAGAAGTGCTCTCCCTTTTCCAGCCAAGTTGGTCCCAGCCAGACTGGGAAGGAGAGACAGACTTAAATATGTGTTCAAGCCAGGTCAGAGGGCAAAAAGAAAGGGCAAGACCATGTAGGTAACCTCGTTTGTATAGATAAATGATAGGTAGGTAGGTAGGTAGATAGATGACAGATATATACATAGAGATAGAGATAGATAGGGATAGAGGAGACAGAGATAGATATATGAATGTGTGTGTGTTCTGAAACAAAAATTTGGTTCTGGGTTTAAATGAACAGAAAAACAATGTAGCTCCCATTCCCTGTTTTCACTAGTATTCCAACAAATTCCACAAATTAGATGAGTTCTCCTGAACCAATAGTTCTAACCCTTAGAAACTTAGTGTCAAAGAACTGGAAAATATTAGCCATCAATGAAAGATGAGAGAGCATGGAGCTACCTGCTTATGTTTATCTTTTTTGACCAACCCCAGACGCCTTTCAGAAGTGAGGCAGAGAAGACAAATTGTATCATGCTAGAGATTTGAATGTGAGTTAAATGCTTAGTTATTTAGAGTCAAAACAGGAATTACATAATAGAAAGATGAACAGTATTATTCATGTGACTGTTTTAAATTAAAGCTTTTATTTTTGTAATGTAAATCTTTACTATTATGATTTTATGTTCTCATTGTTTTAAAGTTTATATTTTCACTTAGAATGACATTATACCTCAAAGAATAAAATGGCAAATGAAGAGATTAAACCCTTGTATGTACATGACACTTCTAGTTTTTTTTTTCTTTATTTCTTTATTAATTAGTTTTGTATTCAGCAAATACAGTCAGTTTGGTACCATTATTAGGCTCATCCATGACCTACCCCCTCCCCTTGGCCCCTCTTTGTTGAGGTATATGGGTCATGCATTGTGGAGTTAGACCACAGTTATGGGTAAGATAAATGTCTCTGCATATCATGACCCAACATGTGGCTCTGACATTCTTTCTGCTCCCTCTTCCGCAAAATTTCCCTGAGCCATGTTGGGTTCATTTTTGATCTGCTTCAGTGATGAGGTGTTGGGGACCTCTGAGGCTCTGGCTCTCTGATTTGGTAAGAGTTGATTTTTCTCTGTGTTGATCTCCTTCACCCTTGTGCTGGTATCCAATTCATCAGGAAAACAGCACCCTTGCTTGTTTCACCAATTTTTCTTAGTTTCAGCAGGGGCCCTTTTGAGGTATGATGGGGTGACTCTCTCCTTGGGATCTACATCTATCTGAAAAAGAGAAGCAGATTCTCCAACGGAGAGTAAGTTAGCACCAAGACAAAAGAGATAACCCTTACTTTTTTATAGAGAATTTAATAGGTGTAGGCCCTCTTGTAGCCCATGATTGATGGTAGCTTGATATTGGAGAGTGGGCTTATGTTTGGATATGGTTCTGACTTGTTTCCCAGCTCCAGCTATAGGGTCCTGTACCACTGAGGGGATCAGTTAGCCAAATTAAGAGCAGTTGGTTCCCCACCATGGCTGTGTGCCACTATTGCACTTGTGTGGGCATCACAACAAGTTATTTGCTGCTAAGTAGGTTAGACCATGCATTACTTTGACAGATATTGGTCATTTTCCTCCAGTCGCCCATGTAGCACCTTCTGGCACTAGACGCGCTGACTGTCTGGGGACTGACTCTCTTCCAGCTTCCAGCCATGCCATTCCATTTTACGTGTCAACCACATAAGTTGTCTTCAGCAGTAGGGTCTTACCACTAACCTTTAGTGGGTCATCAAGTACTCTGACAGAAATCTGTCTGTCTTTTAGGAAACCTTGTAGGTCTTTCTGATCAAAAGCTCATTGTGGATGATAGCCCCATGCTGGTACTGGGAGTTACAGGTCAGTGCCCAATAAGAAAATGAGGAAAAAGATAACTAATATACAAGAGTTAGAGAGAAGAGGAAGAGAGAGGGAGAGGGAGAAGGAGAGGGAGAGGGAGGGAAGGAAGATGTAGAAGATTAAGGTTAGTCTTGTTTCATTACATATTCCAAGCTGATTTCAAACATTAGTCTCCTATCTTAGCATCTCAAATACTGTTTCCAGATATGAGCTATAATGCCTGGATTCATTCACTTTTTGAGGAAGAAGATCTGGTTTTCTCTTTTCCTTTTTTTCACCTGTCTCCAAGTTACATAGCTGGCCATAAAATTTATAGAGAAAATTTAGCATACGGATTGGTTACCTACATATTAAGACACTCAAAAGGTAAAAAAGAAGAAAACAAAAAAGGTGGCCTTGTTATAGCAACTAAGGGAAATAGCGAGCTACCATCTTTGTGGAAGGAAAATTCACAGGGAAGTTTAGGTTACCAAAATTCAGGAGGCTGATAGAGACCCAGTGTTGAGGAGATAGCATCCTACTCAAAGGGCCAAACAAAATGCTGCTCGGTAGAACTCTGACCAGGGTGTAAATGTTCCTCAGAGTAAGAGCTCATGCAAAAGTCCTGTAACCCCCTTGGACTGGAATTTTTTAAAAAATATATGGTATTCCTGTGTCATAGACTACTACCTCAGTCCCCACCTGTCTGAGCTTTGCTTGTTGTACCTAATTGTATATGGGCTGGTGTTTACCTCCCATAGTAGATGCATCTCTGCCCAATACCCATGTTACAATAAGCTGTGGGAAACAAAGAAAACAGAAAATAAAAGAAAGGATATTAAATGAAAACAATCACTGTATAGGAGGCCTGCACTGTGTAAAGTTCCCATCGAAAGTACTTGTTTTTCTCACTTCTGTGATACAGTACCTGACAAAACAAATTTGAGGAGGGAGACATTTATTTTGGCTCACTGTTTTAAAGAGACAGTTGATAGAGCAGGGAAGACATAGCGATAGGTTTGGAGATGGCTGATCATGTTGGTCTAGCGTCTGGAACAAGGAGAAATGGATGCTAGTGTCTAGCTGACTTCCTCCTTTCTCTGCTTTTGTTCAGTCTGGGACTTCAATTCATATGATTCAGGGTTTTTAATCCTCAGTTAAATCTCTCTGAAAACAACTACACAGACCTTCATAGAGGTGATGATTCCAAATCCATTCAATTTGACAGTCAAGATGAAATACCACACCTTCTCTAACAGAATTTTCTCAATTTCCCAATCTTAATTTCATACTTACAAATACAAGTTCATATAATTTACTTTTTATTTTTTTAATTTTTTCAGTTTATTTTTATTTATTTATTTGAGAGCAACAGATAGAGAGAGAGAGAGGGAGAGAGAGAGACAGAGAGAGAGAGAGAGAGAGAGAGGGAACGGGCACACCAGGGCCTCCAGCCATTGCAAACGAACTCCAGACATGTGCACACCCTGCACCCCCTTGTGCATCTGGCCTAACGTGGGTCCTGAGGAATCGAGCCTTGAACCAAGGTTCTTAGGCTTCATAAGCAAGCGCTTAACCACTAAGCCATCTCTGCAGCCCAAGTTCATATAATTTTAATACTGTGAGTGCATATTCTAATTTAAACATGGGTATCACTAAAACTCACAAAGCCAACTAGAGATTCTTGGAAAGTTCTTAAGTAATTTACAACCTAGCTCTAGCAATTAGGCTCATATTATATTGGTGAAGCATATATTCATAGAAATTATAACCTGGTAAACAATTTAGAAACACAAATTCAATTAGGACAGACTTGAACCTCTAAATGAAACCAGGAGTACATATCAACTTGCTATGACATCTTACAGACTTAATCACTTGGGAGGAAAAATGTCAGAAGGAAATTATCAATCTGAACCTGTGCCTCAGCTCATCTCAATCTATCCTTTTAAAGAACAATTAGGGCTGGAGAGATGGCTTAGTGGTTAAGCGTTTGCCTGTGAAGCCTAAGGACCCCAGTTCGAGGCTCTATTCCCCAGGACCCACGTAAGCCAGATGCACAAGGGGGCGCACGCATCTGGAGTTCGTTTGCAGTGGCTGGAGGCCCTGGCGCACCCATTCTCTCTCTCACTATCTTCCTCTTTCTCTCTCTGTCTGTCACTCTCAAATAAATAAATAAAAATGAACAACAAAAAAAAATTTTAAGAACAATTTATTCCATGTTCCTTACAACTGGGATTTTAACCACAAACAAGTACTTCAACAATATCTACTTATTAGAACCCTGTGGAGTGATACTCAAGTGATTCCTCTATGAAATATACATCACTCCCTGTAGTGGTTTGACTCAGGTGCCCCTCCATAAACTTATGTGTTCTGAATGCTAGATACCCGAGTTAGTGGTAATTTGGGAATTGTAGCTTCCTGGAGGAAGTGGAGTGCTGCAGACGGGCTTATGGGTGTCATAGCCAGCTCCCCCTTGCCAGTGTTTGGCACACTGTCCTGCTGTTCTTGTACATCTGATGTTAGCCAGGATGTGGTGTCCACTCTCTGCTCTTACCATCATTTCCTCCTGCCGTTATGGAACTTCCCCCTCGAGTCTGTGAGCCCAAATAAATCTTTTCTTCCTAAAGGTGTTCCTGGTCAGGTGTTTTCTGCCAGAAACGTAAAGCTAATTTCAACACCCCCTGTCTTCAGAAGCCAACTATGTACAGTTAAATGACCCTTCCTTTTCCATAATACAACCCAGTCCATACAACATCTCAAATGGTTAAACTCCAGAAAGAAGATGAGGTATTGGTCACTGAGGAAATTTTTTCCTTCTTGAACCACACATGCAATTTCTACTGGTGTTTGTGGGAGCTACACAAACACAAGAGATGAATGCAAGCCATGTCACTCTATGTGAACTTACATTTAGTCTAATACAGAAATTTTACCTCAAGTCAAATAAAACAAATCAATTTTTCAGCATGTTTTTGCTCTAAGGAATTTTTCCAAAATAATATTTCATTATACCTTATTATTTCAGGAGATCTCATATAAATTAAATCTAGGGTTATAAGTGAAATATCAATTAACATAAGAATCAATTTAATGGTAATTTAAATAGCTAAGTATTATAATTTTTGCATAATGATATGGCCTCTGGGCTCAAAGTCCTAATCATGTCTAATTAATTTAAAGGATGTAACTTTTTATTATCATTGAAATTTCTGACAGGTGATAAAACATTTAGGGTTGCCATCACAAACTTTTTACATCAGCTATAGTGTAAGTTGACAAGCTGTAGATCATTCCTCTGCAAACGACTATTTAGGGGGGCAAAAAACCTCAAATACATTTTTTAATGTTATTGCATGGAACTGCCATTTTATCATGAAAATGAAAGTAATTCTCTTCACTAAAATAATAGAAGAGTGACATTTTATTTTCATGATCTCAATAGCTATAATCAACCTTCATAGGAAATAATCAATTTCAACTTCAGAAAATAATCTTCATAACCTCGTGAGTTTATATAGTACCTATATTGCCAAGAATATTAACATACTTTACATTGTTGCTATAAAAAAGCTTCATCTTTTGAGGTTCAGATAGCAAATAAATCTAACTGAAAGTAGATTAGCTAAAGGGTCTGTCACTACTTTAAAACAGAATATTAAAATACCCACCATTAAAAGCATTCTCAGAAACATAAAGTGATGTGAAGAAAATTATTCTTTGGAGATTATAGATTCTATGACTGTATAAAAACCAAACTCGAAGCACAGAAAGCTAAAACAGATAAGTCTAAAGCAGATATAGGGTAACCTGCAATTCAAGCAATGATGGAAAGTGGAAGACTCCAGCCAGCGTGACCCCAAGATCTTCACTACCGTGCTGTTCTTTTAAATGGAAAGAAAAGAATTATTTTACAAATCCCCATGAGGGATTTTATGTAAGATAAGTACAGTCAGAACACGGAGTAAGCAATGAGTAGCTGTAATCTGAAGGTCAGTCGGCTGGGCAGCATTTGTTAGGATGAGGGGACAGCCTGGAGGGAAGGAGAGATGAAGGAGAACTTGCACAGAGGCCGCATGACAAAGCCATGAGGAACTGACTTGAGCTTTGGGTGCCATCTGATGACAGCAACTATTCAGGTGGTTACAAGGAAATTAATGTAGAAAGAAACACTTTATTACAGCCATGGGCATGTGATACATATGCTATATATGTTTACTATTGTTTTGTCTGTGTATGTGTAGGGTTGTTGGGGTGTTCATGTATATATGCATGTTTGGGGAGGCACAGATATGTGCACTGGAAGCCAGAAGTTTGAAATCAGGGGGTCTTCCTCAATGAGTCTTCACCTTATTTATTGATACAGGGTCTCTCATTTGTACCCAGATCTCATAGATTCAACTAGTCTAGTGTCACTAGCCAGTCTGTCTTGCCTTCTGAGTGCTGACTCTTTTACCCACCCAAAAGTTATGTGGGAGTTTGGAGTCTTAACTCTGGATCTCATTCTTGTCATGCAAGTGGGCCATTACTGAAGCCCTTATTATTTTTTTAATGTGTGCTATAATCTTGTATCCCTTCTCCCCCAGTCTCCATTCCCCTGAAGGCCCTCCTCATTAGGGTCCTTGGTGTTCACTATGGGGTAATTAGAGACCCTGTCAATTTCTGGGGGTGGGGGCTGTGCCTCGGGGAATTTCTACCCACTCTGCGCCTCTTATAATCTTTTCACTCCTCTTCTGCAACAGTCCCTGAGCCTTGGTGGGAGTATTTGCAGTTCTTACTTTCGAGCTGTCTGTAGACTCTGTACTTCTGTGCTGACGTGTTTCATTTTTCCACCACGCTTGTTGCTATTTCTCTGAAGGCAGTTTCAGGCTAGCGTTGGTATCATTACACATTGCAGCTTCCTCTGCAGATAATTCTGGACCCCAGTGAATATGGTAGAGCTGGCATATTTTGTGGTGGGCAGTTGGCTATCTTTTCTTATTATATTAATGAATCTTGGGTCTCCCCAATATTCTCTGCCATCTGTTAAAAAAAAAAAAAGCAGATCCTCCAATGAGACATGAGAGCAACTTTGATTAATGGGGATATAGATATACTTTTGAGCAACATTTTGATGAGGACACACACTCAAGTTGTCCAGGAAACAATGGGGGCTTCTCTCTGGCATTTGTGAGCTTCCTGTCTATGGGATGCTGACTTAGTTTCCAGTACCAGTAATGAGTTCTCTCCCACTAGGTGGGCCTTATGTCCAACCAGAGGGCAGTTGGTTATGTACCAAGGCTGTGTGCAACTATTGCACATGTGTGTACTTCTTGTACAGGTGGTGGATTATGTGGCTTGCAGGGTCTCCTGCTTATTCATGATGTTGGTGATCATTGTCACACAGTAGCTCCTGTCGGGTAGTGCCACGCACAGGTTGGAGCCTTCAGTAGACAGGCCTGAACTGTCAGGCATAGCTAAGGACCCCGGGGCTACAGGAGACCACTCCCTCTCCAAGCCTGGCACACCTGAACTTAGGTTTGCCTGTGACTTTTGGCCAGTTGCCTAGGAAACTCCTTATATGGTATCAGCCAGCAACCTTTGCACAGCCCATCCCCCTGTACCCTATACCTTCCCTTGCCATTGCTTACTTGCTGCAATGTATGTCCCCATATGCTAATTAGGCATCAGCAAGCAACTTTGTACATCCAATCCCCTTAGGACCCTCAACTGCTTATAAACCCATTTCCCTATTGATTAAACTGAGGTGTTCACTGAGACTGTCTCCAGATAATGATTCTTTTGCATGCTCACCAAGGTTGCCTGGCCTTCGGGAGAACAACAGCTGGCCCCTGGAGGAGCCAGGGACCCACAAGCTCCCGTAGCAATTTCCAGACCCATGAGGTTTGGCCAGAAGAGGACTGGCTTTCCTCTCAATTCCCACATGGTTTCTCCGTGTCTTGAGATGGCAGCCTACAGTGTCTTCAGCAACAAGGTCTTACCTTTTAGCTCTGTTGGGTAACCAATTGCTTGACAATAACCGGCATTGTTTTGGGGACCTCATGGATCTTCCTTGACCAAGTACTCACTGTTGAGTGTAACCCAGTTCTGGTCCTGAGATTCACAAGCCAGAGCCAGTGATTTCAGGAGTAAACTTTCTCTACCTTCTACTGGGCATATGGGACTGGTCTGACCACCTCCCTTAATTAAAGGTTCAATCTTGTATACTGCTATCTGGGAGGAAAGTCCCTAATGTCCTAAGTACTATTGCCTTCAGTTTTTTGTAGTTCCCCTACCCACCCTCCCTGGACCCAATCTTTCCACCCTCCTACCCACTCATATAATTTTCCCTAAGTAAATTTGCTGGCAACCCCTCCTCTCTTCCTTCTCTGTTTTCCTAGGCAGGAGTTCCCCTTTTCTCGAATTAAGATTCCTGGAAGGATTAAACCAGAGACTGGCATTGTGATTGGTTAAACTCAGTTCCTAAAACTTGGTGTCTTGGCTGGTTAGCTCAGCGACCCCCCCCCCACTAGAACCTATAAATGACCCCAATTTGCATCTGTGGGTGGGATTTATCCCCTCATGCCTTCTTGTGGGCAGGAGCTTTTCATATTAATTCCTCTACTCTTCTGTTAAACTATGGAATTCTCTCTAAACTTTTTCCTCTGGTCTGTGGATTTTAGTTCTTTGAATTCATAAGACAAGAATTCAGGGACACCCCAAAATTATTGGTGCGCTGGTTTAGACTGCTGCATTGATGAGGAACCCCAAAATATCAGTCTCAGTCTTTTGTTGTTTGACACTTGATAAGTAAGGCTATCTGGCATCCTCTCAGCTTATCACAGGTGCACATGGACCGTCAATATACACTACAATGTCTGGCTTTATTTGAGTTCTAAACAAGGATTTGTACTCAGGTTGTCAACCTCATGCAACAACTGCTTTTACTCAATTAAGCCATCTCCCCAACCTGGGATTAAATTCTAACACACGAATTGGGGGAGATATTTAAATTAGATAGCTTTTGTTTGATATTCTATGCTGGGCCTCAAACTTGGTATCATGCATGCCAGGCAAAATCATAACTGCCAAATTATACTCCTATTGTGACTTTTGTAAATGAGTGAATGAATATATTGAGAACTTGAAGAATGCCAGACTTGCCATCATAACACAATAATTTTATTCTTTTTTTCTGAGACTAAATTTTAACATCTGTAAAAATGGAAACATTAAGATCCATTGTGAGGTAATATTGGCGTTGATTTTTTTTTTTTTTTAATTTGAGAGCGACAGAGAGAGAAAGAGGCAGATAGATAGAGAATTGGCGCTCCAGGGCCTCCATTCACTGCAAACGAACTCCAGACGCGTGCGCCCCCTTGTGCATCTGGCTAACATGGGTCCTGGGGAATCGAGCCTTGAACTAAGGTCCTTAGGCTTCACAGGCAAACGCTTAACCGCTAAGCCATCTCTCCAGGCCAGGCATGGACTTTTTAAAATAATTTCTCTGCTATCTTTTTTTCAGACATTTATTGTAGGAAGCACACATTGACCCTGCACTTAGTTATCCTAGGGTTAGAAAATTTCAGAAAGCTACCTTGTATTGGCTGCTTTTCACATTGCTCTCCCAAAATAACTGGCAAAGATAACTTAATGAAGGAAAAGTTTATTTTCCTATGCAGTTTGCATGCACAGTCCATTATGGTGGGAATGGCATAGCAGAAGAAGCATGAGAGAGCTGCTTTTCCTGTGCTCACAGTTGAAATCAGAAGAGATGAATGCCGGTGCTCAGCATACTTTCTCTTTCTTCTTCAGTCCTAGACTCCAACCCATGGGGTTATGCACACATTCAGGGATTGTGTATTGGCTCCTCAGTTTAATCTCTTTGAAAACACCCAAATAGACATGTCTAAAGTTTGTCACCTTGGTGATTTCAAATCCCATTAAATTGACAATCAAGGTTATCTATCATAAATCTACCCCTTGTTACCTTGACAGCCAAATATATCACTCAAAGGGTCATAGCCACCTTATCATGCAAAATGTTTTTAGTTCAATTTTCAAAGTTCCATAAAATGTTAACAGTTCCAAGATGTTAAAAAGTTAAGTGCAGAGTCAATTCTGAGAGTCAGGTAATCTCTTAACTGTGAGCATCTGGCAAATAAAACACACAAGTTACATACTTCCAAAATACAATAACACAGAGTAAATTTTCCTTGGCACACATCCCATGGTCCTGGAATCTCCACAATCCTGGGATCTCCATTTCAACTTGGGCTTAATCTCCCCAGCTTCATGTAATGGCCTCCCATGACCTCCTTAGTGGAAATCTGACCAGCCATACGTTGCCTGGCCTTGATGGCTTACAGAGCCTTAGTACAAGTCTGTATGACTTGCGCACTACAAAACTAGTACTGTGTGACACAAACTGACACATTTTGTTGCCACCTTGAAACGTAGCTTGGGCCCCTTGGACCACAGTTGCAGCAGCCTGTGTGCCTTTGAGGTTGATCCTCGGGAAGCACTTGCCTAGGTGGCCATTTTGGAACATCACACTCTTCATTTAGACTGCTTCCTTTCAAATGAATATGCAATCCCAAAAATTGGAGCCTTCAGCTATAATGGTCTTGCTCTCAGAGCATCTTTCCTATTGCCCAGTGAATAGCACAAAGTTTCTCCTTAATGGTATCTACCCCTTTAATACCTACAAATGCTTTGTCTGAAACCCCACCCGCCAACAGTCAGCAACTTTAAACTTGCTCTTGCTGCTTTTTGTGTCAAGCTGCAAGTTCATTTTTCTATTCCACTTGCTCCTCTCATTTTAGGCCCAGATAAGAGCAATGAGAAGTAACTGTGCCATAACCTGAATTCTGTCCTGTCTTGATATTTCCTCTGTAATTATTCAATTTTTTTATGAGAGAGAGAGAGAGAGAGTCAGAGAGAAATGGTATGTGATCCCTCAGCCACTGAACTAGAACACCAGACACTGGCCCCACCTAGTGCATATGTGCCACCTTGTGCTCGATTCACCCTGTGCTTCTGGCTTACCTGGGATCTGGACAGTCGAACATGGGTCCTTAGGCTTTGAAGGAAAATACCTTAACCACTAAGCCATCTCTCCAGCCCTAGTCTAATACATTTGACTTCAATTTAACTTGTGTTCTTAGGACATCAAAAAAAAAAATCAAACCAAATTCTTTGGCACAATGTAACATGAATAGCTTCTATTCCAGTCCCCAACAGAGTCTTTGCTTTGCCCTAAAGCCTCTATTATTCATATTTCTCTCATCATTCTAATCATCAAACTTCCACAAGTATAACCCATTAAGATGTGTTTGTAATGTTCTAGAACTTCTGTAGCCCAAGGTTCCAAATTCTTCCATATTCCTAGCACAGACTTGTTCATTGCAATTAGTCAAGTTTATCACTGCAATAGCTCATTTCTCATATCAACTTTCTATATTGGTTATTTTTCACATTGTTATGATAAAATATCTGACACAAGCACTTTAATGAAAGGTTTCTGTTAGCTGATTATTTGATCAAATAACCCAAATGTGGTGAGGAAGGCACAGCTATAGGAATAGAAGAACGCTTGTCACATGGTAGCCACAATGAGGAAGTAGCGAGGAATGAATGCAAGCTCTCAGCTCACTTTATCCTTTTCACTCTTTCCAAACTCCAGCCCATGATATTGGGCCACCCACCTTCAGAATCTATAATTGAACCTCTCTGGAAAATGCCCTCATAGACAGACCCAGAAATATGTTACCTAGGTATTTCTATTTCCTGTCAAAGTGATAACCAAGATAAACCATCCCATAACTAAAATGACAGTTTCAATCATAAAGACAAATGATGAGGAGTAATCCTTTAGGCCTCAGTTATATCCAGGAACTATCATTTTCTTCTTAGAAGAACAAAAGCCTCTATCACTTATTCCAATATAATGACATGCTTCCCAGCAAAAATATGAAAAAGATATGAAATCACAATATTATATTCAAGACATCATATATATCAATATACTACACAGTACTTTTTAAATATTTGTTTTACTTATTTTCCATCATATAGATTCAGCTATATTTTCAACCTAAACAACTTCCTTACCAAGGCTTGATCAGATCAATAAGAAGCAAAGTATGGACTTAAGGTATACAGTGGGTAAGACTGAAATCACCGAGGTGGGAAGCATCTTACTTCTCTCTTGCTTTATTCCCATCCTTGTCACCCCCCCCCCAATATCTTAGAGTTACTGTTCTTTGTGATGCTCCTTGTGGGTGCTTTATAGGAAGGGACACTGGGCACTAAAATGAATTCTGGGCTCTAGGCACAAGGCAACTATGAGCCATGCAGAGAAACAGAACCCACTTTCTAATCTACCAAGAAATAGTGGCAGATTTTTCTGTGGAGCTGCCCATCATATTGGCCTGGCATTAATTCAAAACTTCAAATGCTTTCGTTATAATTATCTCCAAAACTTGTATCAAAAGTGGCTGCACATGAAATTAATGCCGAGAACTTATACAATTCTAATGCTTGATCATACCCCAGACTAGTTAAATTCAAATCTCTGGGGGTGAAATCTGGGCATTTTTTTTAAATAAAAAGGTTCAGGTGACTTCAATATGCATATAAGTTTAAGAAGGTGAGTTCTAAAGTTCTGAGTGGTTCCTTGCCTCGGAGTTAGTATCCTTATGATCTATCCTCCTCATTACCCAAAAATAATGAAACTCACTTGCAAAATCTCCTGCAGAAGCTCCCAGTTGCCTCTAGCAGTGGTCTCCATGCACAGACTTCTTATGAATAGAGTAAGTCAGTATGCTTGTTAAAATGAAGATTCTAACCCAAACTTCACACATACTGCATAAGAAGGGAGACTGAGCACCTTGAATTCATAGTAGTCAGTACAAATGAAATCAATAAATCCTGAATTTGAGAACTACTGGTCTCCAAAAATAAAATTCAAATCCATTAGCATAGTAGAAAGGTGCTCCCCTGTGATGCTCTGCCTGTCCAACCTAGCTATTGTGCTGAGCCTCCTCTATTTTTGTTGTCTTTCTAACACAACATGGTCCAGATATTCACACCTTATCTCTGAACTTCTTGTCCCTTCCACCTGGAATATCTTTAGGCAAATCACTTATCTGAGCCTTTTACCTCATCTGTAAAATGAGGATTATAGTGTGTATCCTCAGGGCTGACAATTGAAATCATACATTGGAGAATGTGTAGCTGAGTATGGTCCAAAGTAAATGTTTGGTACTTGTTCATTCACTAATTCCTCAACCTGTAAAGGGAGACAGGCGAGGCAGAGCTGGCTATGTGATGCTAAGGAAGTACTAGCGGCAGAATCAAGGCCTGAAGCCAGGAATGACAATCCCACTACACCAGAGTAAGCATATTTACATTATGAAAAAATGGGGGGAGGATCGCCATACTCTCAGGATTTCACAGGCCACCCATCAAATGCACTAAAGAAAAAAATAATCCCTCCAAAAAAAACTGGGATGCCTGATCTCCTTAGCTCCAAGGCAGCTTATTCAAGAGTGAAGTTTTAAGACTGAATAAATAAATGCCCATATTAAACACTAGGTTAAATTCAGTCTCTGGCCTAAAGGTCCTTGCAATCTAAATGAAACAGCACACACAGATGGACACATGGTCAAGGAGGAATTTATGAAGTTATTTTTTAAAGCTTTGGTATTTTCTAGTGACTGCTAAACAGGAGAGACCACGGAAAAGAGAAGTTTATTGCCAGGCCCTAAGCATCCCAAATAGTTATTTAGTTTCATCTGACACTAATACTATCTGTTATGATGTCTATTATTTGATTCATCTCTACTAAATCAGAGTGTCTTTTTAGTAATACCATGGTGATGATGATGATGACAACAGCCGACAGGTTTTGAGCACTTGACGGGGGCACTTAGACAAGTGCTTTAACTATGCTATTTAGTCTACATAACAGAAGCTTGAGATGAATAATACCCCCACTTTGTCAGATGAGAAATGGAAAAAAACAAAGGTGACTTGACTGGGGCCTTTCTGTTATCCCTGCAGATCAAAGCTGAAACTTCTAAACACCTTTCGCAATGTTGATTTTGTTGTGTGTGAGTGTGGGCGTGGGTGTGTTGGGGGGTATGTGTGTGGGCTGTGTGTATACATATGATTTTTAAAATCATTTATATAATGTATATTATATATTTACTCTCTATATATTTACATATATATATATGTTATAGTCTTCTATCACATCACCTCCAATCTCCATTTCCCTGAGGTCCTTCCTCAGTAGGGTCCTTAGTGTTCATAGTAGAGTAATTAGGACCTCTGTCAGTCTCAGGGGGAGGAGGGTGCTGTGCATCAGGATATTTCCACCCACCCTGTGGCTCTTACAATCTTCACGCCCCTTCTTCTGTTTTCAGTGTTGAGTTCTCTGTGGACTCTGTATTTCTGTTATAATCTGTTCCAGTTCTTTGTTATGTTTGTTGCTATTCCCCTGAAGGTGGTTGTCAGCTAGCATTGGGAACAATACCGTCATTGCTTCCTATGCAGATTCTGCTGCACCCTAGTGAATATGGTGGAGGTGGCACATATTCTTGTTGAATACATAGATTTGGGGTCTCCTCAGTTATTCTCTGCCATCTTCTTTCTCCCTTGAAGTTCTAGTTTCATGTCTACCATACTGACCAGAAGTCCCTGCAATATTTGTTCGATGATCTCTTTCACTCCAAAATTGCCTTAGGAATAGGTTATCTTCAGAGAAAAATCTCTTTATTGACATATGGAGACCCAACATTTTCCCAAAGTCCATAGATCTGGTATAGTTACTGGCACAGGATTTTCCTTCTCAAGCACTGCCATGGCTCATCACATGTAGTCTGTTCAGAAGTTCCACTTAGTACTTTGGTATATTCTGAGGTGTATTTTTTTATCGTTGACAACTTTATGAACATGCAGTAATTGATCATCTTCCCATTCATTTATCCTTTTTTGTTCCCTCTTCTATATCCCCTTGAAGACCCTCCTCTTTCAAGTTATTCCTTACTTTGTATTTTTTTTTTTTTTTTTTGGTCTCCTTTCTTTGTCCACCAGGTAAGAATGTTGATGGGACTCTGAACTGTGCTGGTCTTGTGGGGGTATGTGTAACCACTGTGAGTCATGAATGCACCAGTCAGTTTGTGTTAGGAAGACAAAGGCCCAAACTACTACTACACACCCTTGTGGCTCTTCCTTTTTACTTTCCCCTCTTATATAATGTTTCCTGAGCCTTGGAGGGCATGGTAGAAAATTCTTTACTGTGATATCCTCTTATTTTCTACTTTGATGATTGAATCTCCTCGGCGTTTACCACCATCTCCATAGAGAAGGTTCTCTGGCCTGCCGCGAGAGCATCACTCATATTCCTTCTGTAAGTACTCTGCAATGTTACCTGAGCCGTGGAGGGTGTGACAAAGATGACTCTTTCTGGGCTAAGTATTGGGAATTCTCTTCTTGTTATCCTTTTGATGAATCTTGGGTCTTCCTGGTGTTTGCTGCCACCTGTAAAAACACCTGTAAAAAGAAGGCTCTCTAACCAAATGTGAGAACAGTAGCAATCAAAAGACTTAAAAATGCACATTCAGAAGGATTTTTGATGGACGTAACATCTCCATTTAGACAAAGACCAGTGAAAACTTCCCTTTAGAGTCTATAACCTTTCAAGCCGTAGGCTTCAGATTTGCTTCTCAAAAACATGCCAGTATTTTATCCGGGGGTATATCTTGCCTGGTTGGTTGATTTGGTAGTCTGCAGGATCCACTGCTTGTTCAGATGACTTTTCTCCTCCAGTAGCTAGCATACCTCCTTCTATCATTGTGTTAACTACCTGGCAGGGAGACGGCTTCCATCGCAGTTCCAGTTGATTTCTCAGTATCCTGCAGCCACAATCTGTGGTATCTTCAATAACCTTTGAAACATTCTTAAAATGAATCAAGATTTTGGTCTGCAGCTTCTTATGAATAGGGGAAAGTTATACCTGTGATAGTTTATTGTTTTACACTTAATAACTGATAAATAATTATATATAAAAGCTTAATAATCCTGCACAGCCATTGTAGAAACACTATGGAATACTACTAGCTTTGTCAAATGTTCTACTCATTGATGATAACCCATCACCACAAAAATGGCCATTGAACTGAGAATATTTTTTCAAATAAACCTCAAAGTAGTTTGTTTATACTTATTGTTTATTCAACACTCTGTGTTGGAAAGTACAAGGTGCCTATATATCATGTCAATTGCTTAACATTTAGTAATGAAATTAGTTCATATCATTAGCCATACCTACCATGATATCATTTATACTTATGCTTAGGACAATGGTCATTTTACTATAAGAAATATAGAAATTAATTTTCTTAAAGAAAAGCAATTTCTAAGATTACTAATCATCACCATCACTTTTAGAAGAGATAAAATTTCATTTTATCTTTAAAATGCCATTATGAGCATGTCTAGAAAGTAGAAAAAGAATATTGTAGATAAAGAAGCAGAACTCTTCAGGTTTGTTCTGATGATCCAAAGAAGAAAATGCTATATAAGGATAAATGTTATCAAGCAACAAGAAGTCAAATAGAAGTAGTAATACAATTACTGCCATTCAGGCAGAAGTTAATAGGTTGATACTTATTAGGAATATTGTAAGAAAAACACAAACATCAGTTAGTACTGGGAACAGATGAATTCATAGTTTTAACAAACACTGGTACTGCATGCCCAGAGGAACATGCAGAATCCCAGCCATCTAGGAAACACCCAATTTATGCCTTAAAATCATAATATTACACAGTACTTTCTGGTGAGGAAAAGATATCTTTTTCACATTACTGCAGGGTGACTTCCCTAGACTATTTATCATTCATTTCTTTAGGCAAAAAAACACAAACACCAGCCACAGCAAAAGTCAGAATTCCTCAGTTAAGACCATTTTTCATCAAAATAAAAATCAAGCACCAAAACAAAGCAGGCAATGATTACTGTCAGGCTAGAGATATTACTTAGTGATTAATGCACTTGCCTGCAAAGCCAAGGGACTCAGGTTCCATTTCCCAGGACCCACATAAGCCATATTCATGAGGCGGTGCATGCATCTGGAGTTCATTTGCAGTGCTGGATACCCTGGCACACTCATTCTCTCTCTCTTTCATATATATAATATATATGAAATATATTATATTTATTATAATTATATATATAATTATATATATATATATTATATGGTATGTATATAATATACATTTGAAAAAGAATATTGTCATTGAGTACTGCTTAGAGCCTCCTGTATGACTTTTTTTGTACTGGATTATTTTCACTTCACATTGTGTAATCATCATGTGAAATAATTATCATTCACATAAAGAAACTATCTTCTTTTTTATTAGGAAATGCTTCCCTTTCCTTATCATTTGGAAGCTGATATTTAAAGACTCTAAATGGCTTTTAATAGACCTAATGACTGAAAATAATGAGGCTTATACCATGTCAGCAAAGGAAGTATAGTGAATAGTGAATCCACTAGTTTATGATCTGACTTACTCTGGGGGAACCTTATCAGAAAGAGACTCACCCAGTTCCTATCCCAAATCACTCCATGTCAAAATAATAACCTCTACAATGTTGTGACCATGATTTATAACACTTGGATACTGTGTTTTCTCTTTATTAATTATTGTTTCATTTACCCCATGTGTATGTGTGTGCATGTGTGTGTGTGTGTGTGTGTGTGTGTGGTGTGCCAAGTTCTCAAGCTGGTGCAAATAAACATGTCTGGCTTTATGTGGGTTCTGGGGAATTGAACTCAGAAGGCTTTGCAAAGCAAGTGACATTAATCTCTGAGCCATCTTGTCAGCCCTGGAGTCTGCATTTTCCTAGAAGCCTTTGTAAACTACATATCTATCTATAATCCTTATCCATTTTGTCTATCTTCCACTTGCCCCATAATTATTTAGCTTACACTTAATATTGTGTTTATTTAATTATTGCCTGTGTATTTGGATAAACTGGAATAACTGCATATTTACACAAATACATCCACCTATAATTAATATTCTAATTATCAAAAATTAATAACAATAAAACATAAAATATTTATCTCTATTTGAATTTGCAGTTATCTTACTTTCATTCTTTCCATCTCTTGTTATGAATAATGTTAAGGACTCATGGCTTTTCACAGACACAACTTGTTTCAATTAGCCACAATAATAATATTTATGTATAAACTGAGTGTGAAATTATACTCTGATCTCTCACAATTTTGACTAGTAAGAGTCTATTTAAGTTAGAAACTTTATTAACCCTGTACTAACATTTAAAGACTATTCTTGCTTTCACCAGTGAACTCTTTTATGAGCCCCCATTTAAATGGAGATTAAGGTATCAGAAGGGTGAAATCCACAGGAAGAAAGGAATGAGGAAAATGGAAAGATATGTCTGTAAGATATTGAAACTAAGAAGTAGACAAACATTTTCTTAGAAGATAAGTCTTTATTTGTGTAGAAGTAAGATGGTCATGGGAAAACATGACATGAGACTACCAAATTCTGAAAAAAAAAAAAAAAAACACAGGATTTAGAGACAAACTGGGTTTCCACAAGATAGAGAAGGAACCAAAAGGCAAATTGACTCAAAATTTGCCTTTAAAATAAGTAGAATCCTCGATCCTCTTATCACCCAACAGAGCAGGGTCACTAGCCACCCCACAGGAGCAGACACATGCCTGGTGATTTGTTCTCTTGTACCAAAAGGAGTTTGGACAGAAACATTGTTGCTGAGGGAGTAGTCATGGATGCAAGCTCAGTAAAATGAGCATTTATATCTTCATATGTGAAAACACTAGACCCTTATCCTTTTAGACTGGACCCACAAACATGTTTATTCTCAAGTGAACATTATGGGATGTCTTTTTTGAGGAAATATGCCTGCTCAAAGGAAAAGACCTTATAATAACTTTATAACACCATCACTTTGTGAAGATCTTATGATCTAAAGAATCCAATATCTCCATTTTCTATTTACCCACTTTATGCTCACACTTTAAAGTGACCAGAAATTTGTGAATTACTTAATATTTGACAAATAGACAAAAGCAAATACACAAGTTAAAATAGAACATGAAGGAAACAAGAAACAGAAGAGATAGTCAACCAGCATTAAAGAAGGAAGCTAGTCTATTGCTGAAACGAGACTAGGAAGCCTTAAAGAGAAAACACTCAGAAATTTAGAAAACAATTTTGAAAGGAAAAAGAAACTTTCATCAATACAAAGATAATTAAAAATAGGAAGATAAACTTGAATAAATATCCAAGAAAGTAAAGCACAAATTTCAAAGAGATTTTTAAAAAGTGTTAGATATAAACTTTAAAACCTCAAACATTGATTAAGAGCTAGAATCAGAAAATTGGAGACATAAAATTGACAAAAAGTAGAGAGGAATTTTCTAAAGCTTAAAGGTGTGAGTTTTCAAGGGGAAAAACCCTACTACCCTATCACAATGAATATGGTCTCTCTTTCTTCCCTTCCCTCAGCTTTTTGAGCCACAGTATGACATTTCAGACCATGAAATATAAATAGAACTTAAAAACTTCTAGTGGAAAAGAATATTTTCCTGGTGAGAAAAAAATACCAAAGGCATCAAGAATTATAATAGCATCTGAGGTTTTAGTTGTAACATTGGCAACTAAAATACATTGCAAAAAAACCTTTACAATTCTAAGGAAAAATTACTATAGTTCCAGAACTCTTCTCCAGTCAGATTTAAAATCAAAGGTAAGAATAGAAATATTTTTCACAGAAGATAAAGAAATCTAAGTATGAGTGAAGTAGTTAAAAAATACAGAAGGCTGGAGAGATGGCTTAGTAGTTAAGGTGTTTACTTGCAAAGCCTGAGGACCCAGGTTTTATTTCCCAGCACCTACATAAGCCAGATAGATGCACGGGGTGGCACATGCATCTAGAGTTTGTTTGCAGTGGCTGGAGACCCTGGAGTGCCCCTTCCCTCCGCTCTATCTTTCTCTCTCTCTCTCTCATTCTTCTCTCTCTCAAGAATAAATAAGTTAAATATTTTTTAAAAATAAAAACTTGAGAGCTAAAGTTTGACCTCCCATAAGAAGAAGTCTAATGGTTTATTTATTTACTCATGTATTGGACTTCTGTGGGAAATATGCAGATTATATATTGATTTAGTGGAAGCACCAATATATTTCAAATATGAATTTATTCAATAAGTGCTTGTGAAATATGATTTATGTAATTGTCTATCATAAAATAAAAAAAAATATTCCACACAAAAAATATAATGCCAGAGCTTGAGAGATGCTCCAATTGTTAAAGCCACTTGCTGGCCAAACCTTCCAGCTGACTTTAGCATGCCTTTCCTATCTGATTCTGCAAGTTGTTTTCTCCATGTTTTCTCTTGGGTATATTGAACCTTTTTAAATCATTTATACCTCCCAATTGATTTGAGCATTGTTTTGACAAGTTCTATAAAAGATTTCAGGAGTATTTACATGAGAAATCCATGCAATGTATATATTGATATGGAGATAATTTACCACTTTATATAACTGAACCTGCCTATGTCTAACAGATGAACGTGACACAGTATGTATGGCATTGGGAATATGTGAGTAGAACAGAACAGAGAGGTAAAAAGCTGAGTCCAATTTGTAAGAATATTTGTGTTGAAGCTGTGGTAAAAACAAAATGGATTTTCTCCAGTATAAAAGAAATGGGGACTTCCAGCCAAGATGGTGACTGCCTAACTGTGCCGCACATCCCCGGGAAAGAAAGGCAAGGTATTAAGGGTTCACTGGGTCTTTTAGGGGAGAGAAATCTCTAATAGATCACCAGTGGAAGGGCACAGAGAGGGAAAAAAAGGGAATCAGGGATTCCCTCACTTGCAGGTAGCCCACCAGTCCCCCAATCCCATTAAGCAGCTGCGGTACCCACAGTCCCGGCTTCAGGATACTCCTGCACTTACTGTAGGAAAGGGGACCCAGGCCAACGTAGTTCCACTTCCTCACTGCACAGGGGCGACCACCCTGCTACCACGCCCACGCATGACCTTGGGCACTCTCAGCCCACTGGCCCTCTGGAGCTCAGGCTACACTGGTCCATTTGTCTGGCACATGCGTGCTGCCAATCCCTGCTTGTGCAAGCTTAGCCTGCTCTGCCCATTTGCCCAATTAGTGCTCCAACCTCCACCCATCCATGCAGGAGCTCAGGCCCATTCCAGCTGCCCATGCGAGCTTGGGCTCACTTTGCCTGTCTGCCTGTGCGAGATCAACACACAGAAAAATCAACTCCTACCAAATCAGATATCAAGTGACCCAGAGGCTCCCAACACCTCATCACTGAAGCAGACCAAAAATGAACCCAACATGGCTCAGCGAAATTTTGTGGAAGAGGGGGCGGAAAGAATGTCAGAGCCACATGTTGGGTCATGATATGCAGAGACATTTCTCCTACCCATAACTGTGGGCTAACTCCACAATACATGACCCATATACCTCCATAAGGAGGGGCCAGCGGGAAGGGGTAGGACATGGACAAGCCTAACAATGGTACCAGCTTGACTGTATTCACTGAGTACAAAACTAATTAATAAAAAAAATAAATAAATTATAAAGAAAGAAATGGCTTTTTAAAAATTAAAGAAAATTTCATGTATTATCCAAGCTTAGACTTCCTCAATAGCAGAGTGTAAGGACTTGAGTGCAAGCAGTTTAGTTGTCAGGGGATCTTTGAAAACTCAAGTGAGGAAGTATGGAAGAGTAAGAAGGGCACAGAGAAAAGATAATTGAAAATATAAAGATGAGTAGATTTCTGTTAATCCTCCTTGGACGTTTGATGAAAACAAGAGGCTTTCTGCTCAGGGTTTCCCTAGCATGGATAGAAAACTAACATACATCGGTGTCCCTTGTTTGATTTGTGCCAAGGCCTTTGTTCACAACATGGCCATTACCCAGTAGTTGTCTTGTGGTAATTAATGCTCCCAGGTAGAGAATAGAGGTGCAGAGACCACTGCAGCAGTCTTCAGCATGCAGGAGTCTACTGTCACTAAGGGGAGTGCATGTAGTGTAGCATGCAGGTCCTGGGGTCAGCAGTATCTGCAACACTCACAATAAAGAAAAAAGCACAAACAAAGTCCAAAGGATTCAAAGATCTAAATGTGAAAAATGAAGCTTTAAAGCCAATAGAAGAGTAGCATCCTCTTAAGTAATCATGACAAAAAAGGGATTTCTTTTTTTTTTTTTTTGGTTTTTCGAGGTAGGGTCTCACTCTAGCCCAGGCTGACCTGGAATTCACTATGGAGTCTCAGGGTGGCCTTGAACTCACGGCGATCCTCCTACCTCTGCCTCCCGAGTGCTGGGATTAAAGGCGTGCGCCACCACGCCCGGCTTTTAAAAAAGGGATTTCTTAAGCACCATACAAAATCACAAATGATAGATTATATTGATGAACTCAATTATATACACTATGAAACATCTAGAGAACAAAGAATAAAAGCAAAATTAATGTACAAAGGATTGGCTAGGAAGGGTAAAGTATTTGTATTTTTAATATTTTAAAACTCACCAAAATCAATAAGAAAAATATGTTTTGAGAGAAAAACTGGGCTGGGAAGCAATATGCATAAAAAGGCACAGAAGAGAAGATAGTCACTTATGGCAACACTTGCTCATATAAGTGACATTTTTCAAAATAAGCTATCATATACTGCCTCATACAACAGTTGAATCTTAATGACATTACAAGGAACATGCTCAGGTTTGATACCAGCTTGCAAATCAGCTGAGGTTCTGCCCAAGGTCCCAGTTTCTAAAGCAGCCACCACAACAAATAGCACGAGCCACCAACACAGAGGGAGAGAGAGATCTTACGGATTTTTCTTCAGCTGATAGCACTCTGGCCAAAACTGATTATTACCAAGAAAACCAGAATGTGTGCATCCAGGCATATTTGGTGTACAAACACAATGGTTAATATCCTAGTTATCAAGAAAATTAATACTGAAAATGAGGTTCTAAATGAAGAGGAACCACAGGCTAACGAAGAGTACAGTGTAGCAGTCTATTTGAAGAGCACTTTGCCAGTATCTAAAGGTAAAATTGTACAATGCACACAGATTAATGCTTAGAAATTCTACCTCTTGCTGGTATGGTGGAACACACTTTTAACTCCAGCACTCGGGAGGCAGAGGTAGGAGGATCACTGTGAGTTGAGCCTCCCTGAGACTACAGAGAAAATTCCAGGTCAGTCTGGGCTAGAGAGAAACCCTACCTCCAAATTTTATTGTTATTTTTGTTTGTTTATTTATTTATTTGAGAGTGAAAGACAGAGAGAGAGAGAGAGAGAGAGAGAGAATGGGCGCGCCAGAGCTTCCAGCCTCTGTAAACGAACTCCAGATGTGTGCGCCCCCTTGTGCATCTGGCTAACGTGGGTCCTGGGGAATTGAGCCTTGAACTGGGGTCCTTAGGCTTCACAGGTAAGTGCTTAGCCACTAAGCCATCTCTCCAGCCCTAATTTTTTTTAAAGAATGAAAAATAAAGAAATTCTACAGCTAAAAGTACACACACAACCTGCAAATATTTATGTAAAGGGATAAGGAGATTGCAATATAGTAAAATCTTGAAAATATCTTAACTAATGGCTTAACAACAATAATTCCTGTAATACTCTGTTAAAATATTATTCAATGCTAAAATAAATTGCATATATCAATAAAAATTTCAAACCCTTGGCCGGGCGTAGTGGCACATGCCTTTAATCCCAGCACTCGGGAGGCAGAGGTAGGAGGATTACCGTGAATTCAAGGCCACCCTGAGACTACATAGTGAATTCTAGGTCAGCCTGTGATAGAGTGAGACCCTACCTCGAAAAACCAAAACAAAAAAAATCTCAAACCCTCAGCACTGTATTTAAAGAAGAACAAAGAGCTGGTGTGGTGTGGTGATGTACCTCTTAACCTCAACTCAAGAGCCTGAAATAGGAAGGCTCGCATAGAGAACCTATGTCTCAAAAAAAAAAAAAAAAAAGCAAACAGCACAGTTCTATCTATCTTCTCATCTGATAGCAATCATGTAAATTTCAAAATATGTGTTATATAGTTAACAAATATATTTGTGTTAAAAGGTAAAATTCTGGTCTAAAGATACACTGGGTAAGAAAGGGAGACTCAAGAGAAAAGTATGACTTTATAACATTATCTGTATTATTTCTATTCTATCTATTTAGCTGCTAAATATGTTCTAAAGCAAATATGACTAATGGTCAATATTTATCCACATGAGGGTGGCAGTAAAACTATATTCTATAATTGTGGGTTTTGCTTGGATGTTTAGATTTCATTCAAGTTCATTTTGGTTTTTGGTTATGGCTTTTAGATTTTAAAGTAAAAAAAAAAACACAGGATAATAAGGATAAAAATCTCATTCTCAGGAACAAGAGAAGAAAAACATTACATAAAGAAAGTAGACATTAGAAAGGAAGAGTGCTTTGGTAGACGAAACCAAATCACTAAGACACAAGTGCTGAGAACTATCTGAGACAATTCCTGCTACAATTATAACTCCTTCGTAATTAGCATAATTTTATCACCTGCCACTTTATCTCAATCCATCAAAATATGGCACCATAGAATGTTCTGGATGCTTAGATTTTGGGAATTGACCTTGAACAAAGGCCACAACCATGAAAATCAAATGCAATTATAAACTCCGTGGTAGTTAACAGTATGCAGTGTGCAGCCCTGACGCCTGCAGGATGAATCTACCACGCCACTTCATGGCTGAGCAATTTTAAGATGGCTTTTTGCCCTTTTGAAGCCTTCTTTTCATCATGCAATAGTGCTTGTATATTATTATTATTATATGTGGATAATAGTATTTTCTGATTTATAGTATTGTACAAATTAAATTTAATTATGCATTTAAAGCTTCTAGCACAGTACCTTGCTCAAAGGTAATAGCTCAGAAGCAGTGGTTATTTGACGGCATTTAGTGAAAGCATAGTCCTTGCCTACATTATAATATTTTGTTTGCTTTCACTTAATTTGAGAACACAACCAATACTAAGCAGGCAGTGTTTGCAAACATTTTTGGTTTCTTATATGTACCATTGATTTGTGTAGGCATATGTGAGTGTAGATTGGTCTGCCTGATGAACATGCCTTTTACTAGCATTTTCTCCTCATGGTCACAGGTGAGTGGTCAGTCTATAAGGCTTCAGAAGGAGCTGCCATGGAGGAACAAGGTGACTCTACCCTGTGGTTATAGATGAATAGTATATCAAAGTAGAATAAGGCAGATGATAAAGAAGAATGAAGCAGACACTCAGAAAATGGAAAGATGGGTTTTAGGGCACACGTGTAGAGGTCAGAGGACAACAGGGTGTCTGTGGTCCTCCTCCATCTTCTTTGAGATAGGGTCTTTTGCCACTGCAAATGATCCCCAGTCTTGATGGCCATCAAACTTTGAATTCTCCTGAGTTGTCCTTCCATTATTGTATGCATATTGAGATCACAGATGCATGCTCCACTTTGCATCAGGACAGCATGTAGATGTTGGGGAATGGAAGAGCAAGCCCCTTCTACCACAGAACCCAGCCCCGAGTTTTGAGTTTCTGAGTGCATCTTATTCCTTGAGTTCAGCTGCATTCTTGTTTCAGTTTTCTGTGAAATTCGAAATTCCCTGCATTAATTTATGGTTTGCTTATATTTTTGAGCTGAATTTCCATTACCTATCACCCAAAACATTCTGTTTAATATAAAGTGAATACAGCCCAGACAATTATAGCTACTTTCCTATTCCCTATGGACTGCAAGTAATAAAGAGACTTGGCTCACCACTCAAGAAAATAAATTGATAAAAAAAAACATATAATTTATTTGAAAACCTTATATTATAGACACATCTCATGAATTTAAACATAATAATCATATATCTGATGCTCTGGAGATTAAGAGGAAAATCAGGACACAACTAAATGACTGAAATATTCACCTGGGTTCATCACCTCATCCCATTGTTTATTTAGACATCATGAAAACACTTTCAAAATAAGACAGAGTTCTCTACATGGGAAAAAAAGTAACAGAAAAAAATGACATGACTTGGCCTAAATACAGTTAAATAATACAAGGAGACAGAATGCAAATGAATATATTTTGTGTGAGGAATAGATAGGCTGCTAATTGCGTTCACTTATTATCATAGAAATGACATGTTCTCAGCTTTAGTTATATGCCGCCACAGTTAATAATTGAAACACAAACACATGAAACAGTAATTTAGTGGCAGACTTTGTAATTACAAAAGTATAGTAAGGGTTTGTTTTGTAAACATACATGAAACTCCTTTGTACACAGTGTAATTAGTATGAACATAAAAATGTAAGAAAAGCTTAAAGAAGTAATTTGGCTATATTCTTACTACCGGGGAAATGGTCAAAATAAAGACGTTCACATGAGGATTTGTCGAATCAAAATTTTTTAAATTTCATACTTGTGACAACTAAACTATTTAAAGGGTCTTAAAGATAATAGGTATGTTTTGAAATATCCTCCTAATCCTTACTTTTATTTTTATTTATTCTTTAAATTTTTTAAATATTTCTTTATTAATTAGAAACATTTATATGGACAAATCATATTTTGGTCCCATTCTCCTCCTTCTTGCCTCCATTCACAGTGGAGTTACTGGTATTCACCATGGGTTATGGGTTATGAGTTGTGCTTTTGACATAAGGACTCTGAATCTGTTTGTCATGGTCTAGACTTGCAGTATCTGATGGCATTTGGATGATATTTTAACTCCTCGGGGAGAGTGGCAGGGCAATGTGATGTCTAAGACTGACAGTTTTAAAACCTTGCTCGGCCATTGACTAATCCTGGGCAAAGTCCTTTCTCTTTTGAACTTTGCTTTCTTCAAAGAGACAACTAAAATGATTCATCTGGATAATGTATACCTTTGGGGGAAAACTGTGGAATTGGCTCCCTCAAGTATATTAAAATAAATAGCTATGAGGTGCAGATTTCCTTCTGGGAACTTTTATGTCTAGGCTACAGAAAACAAGGCTCAACTAATGTGTAATTGAAATGCATTCAATACCTGAATTCAGGTCTGTATAAACTCAAATGATCAAAGGGTATATGCCATACATTTAATTTCACTAGGATCTCTGCAAAAATTCTTGTTGATCATCTCACTGAATATTGAAAACACCTTCATCAAATTATCATGTTTCCCTTCTTTTATTTTAATATTTTTATTTATTTATTTGAGAGACAGAAAGAGGCAGAGAGTGAGAAAGAGAATGGGCATGCCAAGGCCTCCAGCTGCTACAAATGAACTCCAGATGCATGTGCCACCTTGTTTATCTGGCTTATGGTCCTGAGGAATTGAACCTGGGTCCTTTGGATTTGTAGACAAGTGCCTTAACTGCCAAGCCAACTTTCCAGTCCCATGTTTCCTTTCTTTATAGATGAAGTCCATATGACTCAAAAAAGCTGAGGAATACATCCATAGTCCAACATAGCAACTCTTCAAGCTAGAATTTTGAAACCGGAATATTTGAAAACCAAACAATGAAGTCTACCCCTTTAATGTAAGCTGTAATCACTTCTGGGCACATTCATGTGCCAAGTATTAAAAGTATGTTTATTTTCATATAAAACAGTATGATTTGGACTAGCCATATTTGTCCTCAAAATAATAAATTATATTACTTAATATTTATATTTGTTTTCATTGCCTGTGACCTAAAGGACACATAGTCTATTTTTTTAAATACAAGCCCAAATACTTAGTCCTATAGTCTTAGGTTTACAGTTAAGCATATAGAGGATAGGGGCTTGAGGAGACAGCTCAGTCAGTAATGTGATTGCCATGCAAGTATGATACCTGTGATTGGATCCCTAGCACAAATATAAAATATTGGAAGTGGCAGTGGACACCTGTAATCCCAGTGTTAGGGAGATGAAGCCCAAGGATCCTGGAGTTTGTTGGCAGATATTCTAACCAAACTGTTAAGTTACAGGTTAAGTAAGAGACCCTGTCTCAAAAAATAAGGCAGGAACTCATTGAACAAGATACTCACATCACACTAATATGTGCACACACACCCACAAATATGTGTAGCCACATACATGCAAACATACCACACAAAGATTGTAGAGGACAGGCAGACATCAAGACAATAGTTTAAAAAAAAATAGTTACTAGCCTGCCCTTGCTGCACAGGAAGAGACAAGGTTGGACTATGTTATCCCTACTCTAGCCCACAGAGTCCATAAGGCAAGCCTAACAAACAACACAGGAATCAAAGTTTCAGCAGCCTGTGTCCCATATGTGGGTTATCTCGGGAGGAGAATACACAGAAAAGGAAAACCATCAAGAAAGATAGATGAATGTTCAGCTAATCCAAGCAGAGCATGCTATTATTTTTTGACAGAGATGAATATTAGCAAAGGAATATTTGGGGAACTTGAAAAACTCTTCATTTTCTTAGGTGGGCACATGTGCTCATCTTAATGTAAAAAGCACAGAAATCCCTATCTCCCAGCTCTACATTTCTGAACAGACTCAACAAAGGGTTCACTCAGATGAAACATCAGTTAGCGTTTGCTTTCACTGGGAATGTGCTTATTAACTGTTGTTCAAATAGTTTGTAGACATAACAGTCCTTGGAGTGAATGTGGCTTTGTATTTACAAGGTAGTCATTTGTTGTTATTTATAGTTCTTTTAATTTTCGCCTTTTTACATTTAAATTTTCTTCCATAGGCTATGATTAAAATGGGCACTACTTAAGACAGGGAAAAACTCCCTTCAATGTGCATTTTTCCATGAAGGTTTTCAAGCTTCAGAACAAATCCAAGGGTGTCTAATTGGTTCCTTTGTCAGTCATATGAGCACACCTACAAGTTGTTCCTCCCTGCCAAACAAACAATAATGGAATTATTATGGGAAGCTAAGACAGGATCCTCTTTTGGCAGAGGTCATCATTTTAAATGGCTGTTTCTTTCATCTGATGGTTAAAATTACTCAAAATCAGAGAAGTAAAGAGAAGCAACATTTATTTAAAGTATTAATAGTACATGACTCTCCTCTGGCTGATAGCTCATTTTCATATGTAGATCTTAACCTAGTACTGTTGGAATTATCAATTATCGTGGAGCACTGCATAGCATAGTTAACAGGTTAGCACCAAAACTCTGCCAGTTATGAGGAATACAATTCTCAACATGTTCCTTAAATTTATTGTGTCTCAATTTCTTTCTTTCTTTTTTTTTTAGTTTTTCGAGGTAGGGTCTCACTCTAGCCCAGGCAGACCTGGAATTCACTATGGAGTCTCAGGGTGGCCACGAACTCATAGCAATCCTCCTACCTCTGCCTCCCAAGTGCTGGGATTAAAGGTGTGTGCCACCATGCCCAGCCAGCGCCACCACGCCTGGCTTCAATTTCTTTATACTAAACAAATAAAGAATACTAGTATATTAGGTAAACTGAATAAAATTGAATTGTGGAATGTAAGTGGAGCTCTTAGCCCAGTGTCTATTATACTTATCATTATTACTTTTCATTTCTCAGAAATGAAAACTGAGGTTCAAAACTCCACCAAGCCATTGAGTAGTAGCATGATATTTAAAACTGAGTCTTGGCCGGGCATGGTGGTGCACACCTTTAATCCCAGCACTCGGGAGGCAGAGGTAGGAGGATCGCTGTGAGTTCAAGACCACCCTGAGACTACATAGTTGATTCCAGGTCAGCCTGGACCAGAGTGAGACACTTCCTTAAAAAAAAAAAAAAAAGGAAAAAGAAAAACTGAGTCTTGTACTCTCCAAATGACCATTTCTCACAGTACATTTTAGTAGAATTAGTGGTGACCAGCTGGGTGTGACATGAAGAAGAACAAGACATACAAATGCAGGCATACACATAAATTTGAATTTTATTTCTTGCCCAGTATCTTCATTTGAAAGTGTCAATGACTTGCGACTTCAATAATCTGTCACCAACCTTCTCTCCACAGGGTTACCAGACAGTAGAGGGTGTTGTCGGTAAGTATGGAACCATTGTGAACTCTGAACACAGACACAAGATGAACGTAGAGATACAGACTTGAGTCTTTTCCCTAGAATTGACTGTGCCATGTTCAAACCTGATGAGTCAGGTTGTTGTTGTTACAAACACTAGCAGTTTATTCAAACAATCATGTTCCTAAAAGTACTTGATTGTGAAAAAGAAAAGAAAAGAAAAAAAGGCATACACACTCAGTAATTTTGTGAAAGTACAGAGTTAAGGACAGAAATAACACATTCCTTTCATGTGCTTCCCCAAAACACTACTCTATTTTACTAGATGAGAAAATAACTCATCCTTAACCAACTCAGAACCCATCATGAAAACAGCTGGTAGTATTCAATGTTGCTGAAAAATGCTAGCATGCAAAAAAAAAAAAAAAAAAAAAAAAAAAAGGAGCATTAAAAAGTCCACTCTTCCCAGAGAAGCCAAGTCTAGTAAAAGGCAGTACCTCCCTCTTGGGGTGTCTGCACACCATCCATGTCAGAGTAATTTTCACATTATATCCTTATTCTGCTCTTTAGTCTCAATTTGGATCAAAAAGCATGCTTTGGGAAAACCCCAAATATGTCATTTGAATCTAGGAGTAACATTTCTGGAAAGGCTGATACTGCCTATTTATTGTCTAAAATTTTTGAGTAATTAAAGACTTTAGAAACCAATTTGATATAAAAAATAAATCATCTGGCTATTTTTCAAGATAATAACAGAACCATTTCCATGATGCCATCATTACTTTTGGAGTTTCTGCCTGGAATTTATGGGTAAGTCCATGCACACCAACATCGCCCTCTACTGTCTAGTAGCACTGTGGAAAGAAGTATGGTCACAATTTTTTTTTTATTATTGGTTATGTACACAGTGTGTATATAGTCATGTTGATACCATCCTTAGCCTCCTCCCAGTCCTCCCTCCTTCGCAGGGATGCTCCTTGTTGGGAAATATGGGTCATGCATTGTGGGGTTAGCCATCAGTTATGGGTAAGAGGCATAATGACCCAAGGTGTAGCTCTAACAATCTTTCTGCCCCCTCTTCCACAAATTTCCATGATCCATGTTGGGTTCATTTGAGGTCTGCTTCAGTGATGAGATTTTGGTAGCCTCTGTCTCTCTGGATATCTGGTTTGGTAGGAGCTGAGTGTTCTGTGTCTAACTCCTTCACCCTTGTGCTGGTACCAGGTCCACCAAGAAAGCAGTACTCTTACTCATTTCCCCCAATTACTCTTGGTTTCAGCTAGGGCTCTCTTGAGGTGTGATGGGCTGATTCCTTCCTCAGGATCTGCATCCATCTGAAAAAGAGAAGAAATTCTCCAATGGAGAGTGAAGTTAGCACCAGATAAATGAGATAATCATTGTTACTTTAGAGAGATTTTAATAGGTGTAGGCCCTCTTATAGTCCATGATTGGAGGGAGCTTGGTAATGTAGAGCAGGCTCCTTTTTTGGATATGGTTATGACTTGTTTCCCAGCTCCAACTATGGTTCTATTTCACTGAGTAGATCAGGAGGCCAAATCAAGAGCAGTTGGTACCCACCATGGTTTTGTGTCACTGTTGCACTTGGGTGAGTATAACATCAGGTTGTTTGCTGCTGAGTAGTTGCTTGGACAGATGTTGGTCATTTTCCCCCAGTTTCTCATGGAGCACCTTCTGGCACTAGACGAGTTAACTGTCTGGGGACTGTCTTCCAGATTCCAGCCAGGTCATTCCATGTTCCTTACCAACAGCATGTGGTGTCTTTGGCAGTAGGGTTTTACCACTAACCTTTGGTGGGTCATCAAGTACTCTGGCAGAAATATGTCTTCTTTTGGGAAACCTGTAGGTCTCTGTGATCAACAGCTCATTGTGGATATTAGCTACATGCCGGTACCAGAAGTTATAGGCCAGTGCCAAGGAAAGAAGGAAGGAAAAGATAGGTAATATAAAAGACAGAGAAAAGAGGGAGGGAGGGAGGAAGAGAAAGAGAGAGAGAGAGAGAGAGAAACAGGAGAAGATCAAGATTAGTCTTCATCATACCCTCTCCAGGACCCTGTGATTCAAGTGTTCCCTCTAAGGACCTGATGAAGATTCAACCATTTAGTCTGTCTTAGGATGTAAAATTTTATGGTCACAGATTTTAAGCTACAAATCAATTACACTAAATGAAAATATTCGAATGGCCACAAATTATGTTGTTATATGTATGTGAGTGTGTGTATAAAAGCAATAAAAATTAAGAAAGTTTCTACCAGCTGGTACCCAGTGATCTCTAATTTGAAATGAAAGAAGGGTTAAAAAAACAAAGAGGAGGAAAGGTAAGAAGAGATTTGGTAGCCAGACTCTAAGATCAAAATGGTCCTGATCAAGCTCTTGTGTTATTATCCCACATTTCACCCAGGTTGGTTTGTGATCAATAGAACAGAACAAAAGCAATGAGTTGTTATTTCTGAATTGGGTTATAAAAGATAGCGTGATTTTCCTCTTTTTAAGTGCCCTCCCCACCTGTTTCTCATCATTTGATTTGAAGAAAGCCATTTATTGTAAGCATTCCTATGAAAAATTCCGTATGGTGACAATTCGAAACTTCATATGACAGCCATATGCATTCAGAAGGAGACAACTTCTCCAGCCATAGTGCAGCCTTCAAATCCATCCTCAAGACCTCAGTACTCAGACCCAGACCACATGGTTAAACCACCCACATTTATGATCCTCAGAAATGGTGAAAGGTGATAGATGTTTGATGTTGTAAAATTAAGTTTTGAAACAAATGATTATATAATTACAAATAACTAATACAAGAGAAAAGAGAAATGTAAGAATGAGGAAATGCTTCTAAGAGAATCCAGATATCTGAAATAATGAAGATGGTTCATCTCTAAGTTTGTTACTTTACATTTCACCACTGTGTATTCTGACCTACATGCCAATAGTTGTGCTGCTTATTCTCTGACACAAGCTTTGGTGATACTAGCATAAATGACTGTGGAGAATAATGAAGAAGAAAAAATTTAATTATTATCTGTATGTTTGTCTATATACATATATACATAGATGTAGATGGATAGATATGATAGATGATAGATAGATAGATAGATAGATAGATAGATAGATAGATAGATAGATGATAGATAGATAGATCCTTCTCAGGTTTAAAAATGAAAAATAAAATCTACTTCACAAAGAGATACCCAGACTTGCTGTAAATTCCTTCATAGAACCCTAGCAAACTTTAATTGAGGTCAATTCGAAGTGTGGGCTAGAGAAATGGCTTAGTGGTGAAATGTGCTTCTTTCCAAGAATGAGGACCTGAGGGAGTTTAAGATTGCCTGAGTTCAAATTTTTCAGATCCCATGTAAAACAGCTGAACATGGCTATGCACGTCTGAAAATCCAGTACCACAAGGGAGCAAAGACAAGTATCTTTGGAGCCCCACAAGCTCTGTTATCAACAAAAGGAGACTCTGTGGCTCAAAAACAGTCAGGCTGAGGAGCAATGGAGTTGGACACCTGACAATTTATTCAGGCCACTGCAAGAAAGTGACCTGCACTGAAGACATGTGCATGGGAGGCTACAAGGGCATGCATGCACACACACACCACACACGCACACCCACCCACCCACACACACACACACACACGCACGCATGCATGCATGCATGCATGCACACATGCCACGTGCAAGCACATGAGCCAAAAACAAAAGAAAATAATAAACTGAAGTATTCTAGTATTTTATAACTTGTCTCCAGGTTATAGGATTCATCATTAGAATCAGCCTCCATGACTCAGAGCTCCCAGCCTGAAGATGTGTTAATGTTTCCTGTCTTTTTCCATCACTTCAGTTTATCACAAGCTCTACAGAGTACCAACAAGCAACAAACACAGACTAGGAGAGGGTCTGGTCAGCAGATTCTCTTGCTCAAACACAGATAGACAGAGCTGCTGTCCTAACATGGTAGCCAGAAAAGACACTGGTGACTAGGGAATAAAGGAGGTGCCCATTTCTAGAAGTTAAGGTAGAGTGAGAAACAGTCCCCAGCCTCAGATCCCCTCACCCCTAAAGAAAATCAGTGCTGGCTCAATGACAGGGGGTCTTGGTGACCTTCACCTATGCCCTTCTGCTTATCACCAGTAAAGCTAGGATCTAGGGGATATGATTGGGGCAACCTTGCATAATTGGGATTTCCTGTAAAATTGGAACATTTTTCATATTAAACACTATCTTCAAAATCCTAGGGCAATGTTCCAAGAGCTTTGATTCACCCTGAAATGATTTGGTTTTCAGAATGTTTCAATTTCTGGATTTAGCAAGTCTGAGCTGTGGTGCAGAAAAAAAATAATATATTTTGAAAAATCATTGAAGCTCAGGGCTCAAAAAAAGCCATATGGCCAACTAGAAATTGCAGAATATTCCCTTTTATTTTCTGTTCTAGCACTAGGATTGCTGCATGATGTGTATTCAAACAAAAAGAGGACAAATAACAACATACCAAAAAATAAAGATATAAAGCTCCAGTCTTTTCACCTATGTCATCTTTAACTGAAGATGAGCCTGCTGCTTGTGTTTGATCAAGACCATCTTCTGCCGGATGTACAGGGTCTGCATAATCACTGTGCTTTCTACCCTATATGGAGCAGCCCAAGCATATACCAAGTGTGCATTAAATGCTGGTTATTCCTTTTACTAACAAGATAAGAAAACACTTTCATAGTCTTTTGTAGCAGAGAAATATCGATTTGTTTCTGACAAACCAATAAAGAAGAAGTATGTTTCTCCTTCATTTAGGGGACCAATTTTAAGCTCTGTAATGACAGTGTGAATTGTCTTTACTTATTAATTCAAATTTCACTTTTCCATATTATCATCAATTCATTACCATTATGTCGTATCAACCAATTTCTAAAGTACTTTTCTTTAAAAAAAAATCAAAATAAGTACTTGCAAAGTCCAATCTGTAACTCAGACATAGGCCATAGGTATTAGAATGTGGTGCTTTGAGCACCCTGTTTGGTCCCCCATAATTAAAGACCTTCACTTCTACCAGCATCTGTGACTCAGTCGTAGGACATAGTTATTTGAAATTGGCCCTTTGGCCCAAAGATATTGCTTAATGGTTAAGGCATTTGCCTGCGAAGTCTAAGAACCCAGGTTCTATTACTCAGTACCTACATAAGCCAGATGCACAAGTTGGAGCATGTGTCTGGAGTTCATTTGCAGGGCTAGAGGCCCTGGCATGCCCATCCTTCCCCCATCCCCTCTCTCTCTCTCATAAATAAATGTATTTGTTTAAAAGAAAGTATCCCTTAGAACATCCCTCTCAGGTATACATTATTAAGGACCCCAGAACTACTAGCATCGGATTTGACTGAAAGCTTTATTGGTTGTGTCTCAAGTAACTCTCTCTAATCAATTCACTCCTTTGTTACCACCTCTACCTTAGTTGGAATCTGTACCACTTTACGTCCTACCTATTACTGTCATTGCCTAACTGATCTCCAAACTCTTTCATTTCCAATAGAGACAACTATTGGCACCAACTTTACTTTTTGAAAACTGAACTGTCAGAAAATTTCCATTCATACACACTACTTAAACCTGTTATTTAAGTCAACATGGCCTTTCCTGCATGTGTAGATTTAACTCTTAATGTATACCATTTTTTTCTCCTTCCTAGAGAACCACCCCATGCATTTATTTTAGTGTTGGTTTGTTCAGTTCAATAAGGCTTTGCCAGCTACCAGCTTGTCCCCTGGACTAATCTCAAAGTATTGTATATTAGCTTCAATTTCAACTCTTCCTCTTTCAAGAAACTTTTTTTGTTTGTTTGTTTGTTTGTTTTCGATGTAGGGTCTCACTCTAGCTCAGGCTGATCTGGACTTCACTATGTAGCCTCAGGGTGGCCTTGAACTCGTGGTGATCCTCCTACCTCTGCCTCCCTCCCGAGTGCTGGGATTAAAGGCATGCACCACCACGCCCGGCTCAAGAAACTTTTTTCATATCTTTTCCATTATAATCCCCTCCCACTCTTTGACAATGTTCTCTCTCTGCAAATTCTCATAGTATTTCATTGCTCTAATTTCTGTATCATGCTACTAGTAAATTTATGTTGAAATTGCAGATCCTTCCTACTGGAATGCAAGAACTACAGTGCACTGCTCCACAACACTCAATATCATATCCAACCACTGTCTGTGACTCCTTGTAAGTTCTTACTTATTTGTTACATTTTATTTATGTTAGGAAAAAAGGATTTTTCTACACAGCTGAGGCTGGCATCAAACTTAAAATCCTCCTTCCTCAGCCTCCTGGGTGACAGAATTATACGTTTGTTACCAAGGGTGCTTTTATAATTTTTTAATGAACTAAAATATTTTGTACTAATGTGTCTGAAAATAAAAAAGGTATATGATGTAGATTCACCATGTCATGTTTGTATAAATGGCATAATGTAGCTTGTCACCTTCTACTTATATTTTTAGCAATTAGCACAACATTTAGTAAATAGGAAGCATTTAAATATTTTTTGAGTAAATGGTTAATTGAATGAATCACTAAAAATTCAATAAGAAGAGAAACATACATTAATCACAGTATATTTTGGATTAAATTGTCTCAATTTTAAGTGTCTCAATTTTAAAGTGATTTTTTTTCCTTCTAAATCAGAATTCAACATTTTTCCAAAAAGGTTCATTCATTGAGAAAGTAATGCTGAGTATTTGACATACTTGCTTTCAAAACTTTATTTGTTGGTAAGTGCACCAGAGAATCCCAAGCATCTGTTGGCAGCTGAACAAATGAAGAAAGCAGGTATATTGTGGCTTATCCTAAGTGGTAGATACCTGGGTCTCTCAGGAAACAAAGGCATGTATCAAGGGGACAGTTTCAGGAACCAACACTTGGCATCACTTTACTGGAGGAAGACAAAACTCATCCAGCTGTTCTCCTGAGAAAGAAGACCGCTGAGAATAAGTCAAGAGCAAGAATAGAGTGTGTACCCATATCAATGCACCATATATACACTTCCTGGCATCCTTCCTGACACGCACCTAGTATAATGCTAAGCAAACATAGAGATAAAAATGCTATTGATTATTTGCCTAGCCCTATTCTCTGTGGCCAAAAAAGGTGGGCAGCTATTGGACAGGATTCAAAAATGTCTTTCACTGCCTGAAACTGTAGGATTGATTCCCTGAAGAAACACAGATATTTAGTGCACAACTGCCCAAATTATACTATAAGGAAGGGATGAATGAATTCTTACATTTCTTTCTGTCTTGCTCCTTCCCTCTTATCAACTCCATTTCAGCCTGCATAAATGGTTAAGATTCAAAGATTACTAGATATTTCAAAAAATCTCTCCCTCAATTAACAGGATGGAATTCACTTTGAATATATGATTTTGATGTGGACATTTTAAAGTAGAAAAACTTATTGCAAAAAAGATGTTAGGATATTGTGGGTGAAAAAGAAGATTGAAAAATTATTAATAAACAAAATACTTGCTTTCTTATTCTTCTGAATGTATATCCCTAATATAAGAAACAAATTAACTTCCAAAAGTTATCATTTTATATCCACTTATTTTTAAATGTCTTGCTAATATTATAGGTACAAGTTGGGGATTATGACTGAGAATTTTCTCAAATTCCTGTCCATGCTATATTATAAATAAAATTTTACTTAATTTCCTCTGCACAACAAAGAACTTGAATGTTTCTTTTTCTACCATTCCTTTTCTTGCCTTTTTAATATAAACCTAAGGATAAAATGAGAGGGTGATTATAATATCCCTGTCAAACAAGGTTACTGCAGTAAGGTCAAAGCAGTACTCATGGGTACATCTCCAACTTAACATATTCACTCAGTATTATTAATGATGAATAAAGTCAATGAACCAGGCTATAAATACCTCAACCACCTAGCAGCACTGTAGCAGTCTCAAAGCACCTTTGCTTTTTCCCTTTTCCATGGCTGTTACCTGGCAAGGTCTTCCTTTCTCCAAATCCAAATTTCACCTCTGAGAAAACAGGCAATAAAAGAACTGGAAAACATCTTAATTGCAATCTGACTGATTTCATACCAGAAGAGAACTCAAAAATAGAACACAGAGGTTCTTAACCTCTGTAACCAATGAGTTAGTTTAAGTTACATCTCCAGAGATTTTTTTTTATGATCTAAGACTAGGGAATTCTACAAAATTAAAGCATATAATACCATGTGGGCATAAACACTTTGACTGAAATACTTTGCATACATATTAAATAATGTATATGTTGTGCTACCTCGAAAGGTAAAAAAACAATAGCAAGTATGGAAAGATGTCACAGATGTAGCCCTTGATAAAGATGATCAGAGATGCAAGTACGTTCTGGATTTTCTAAGGATACCAATAAAGGCTACTTCAATGTCCATCAGAAATCTCTGTACCTGATGGGAGCAACTGCTGCCAAGGACAGCAGCCATGTACAGATCAGGACCAAGGGTAATCCGCACATTAAGCAGAGCCCCAGGAAACACTTCACAATTAGGGCTCTCCGAGTATATCTGAAAAGGCCCTCTGGCTATGCCACTGAGAATTCAGACATGAGCGATGTATGAGGTAGTTTCTGGCTGTCCAGTCTATTTCAAAATAGGAGAATCTCTCTATTAGTTCAGCCACTAAGCAATATGACCCATACAAGACAGCAGATCATTTAAAGGCTAGTGTAAGTTATAGGCTTTGACCAAAGAAAGTATGTAATATATTTCTCACCCCATGACCCTTTAGACAAAGAAAGGTGACGCTACACAGATAAAAGACCAACACAGCAAGCAAATGTCATTCGGTCTCTCTAATGACAAGGGCTTAGTCATCAGAGATGAAGGCTCAGTGTGATCCAGAGAAATCTTAGGAAACTTCATATACATGAAGAAGAAAGGGTTTGTACTAGGTCTGAAGGACAAGCTGAACTGCCAGTAGTAAGATGAGGGGATTCAGGTGAGGCTAGTACTGAGGATCCTGGGCTTTCTGATGTGGCCTGGAATAAAGAGATGCTAAGACTCCAGGCAGTGCAGCAGAGGCAGCACAAATAAAGCTCATGCATGTCAGAGACAGCCAGATTGGTAGTATCATATATGTCAACTCAAATCTATTCAAATGGCTGCTTGGAGCCAATATCTGTCTTCATTGATGAACTGTGACATAATCAGTTAGCAATCTCGGCCGTGGATGTAGGAAGGGAACACAGCACCCACCTGCCATGGATAATAGTTGCCATCCTTAAGTTCCATGCACCTGTGGGGATATTAGGCTTTAAAACCTTGGTAAGGATGATTTGAAAAAAAAATCAAATTTGATCTTATCTTTTCCAATTGTTGATTTTGTCTGATTACCTAAAGCAAGAATCAGGTAAAGGTATACTTTGGTGACTTGGAAAGAATGCATTTTAAAAAGCCCATACCAGATGCCTTATGTTCTAACAGAAGAGTTTTTAACTCAATGCTAGAACATTTTTAGAAAGACCAAAAGTTGGGAGAAAGGACACTGACTGGCATATGATGTTAAAATATTAATATTGGTAAACATTCATTTGTTTAGATTTAATATAAAGCATAGAAAATAGATTGTAGAAATGGGCAGGAAGCTGTGCCCCTAAGGTAAAATGCAGTTTTATAGTTATGAAAATTTAATTTGACTGCTTTCTCAATAATTGCTCATATTTGTAGCAGCAGCATGCCAGCAAGATAACGGTCAATCAAACATACATCACCATGTAAATGCTCTTAAAAAGCTTGCATTGTGTCTCCTGGTGGGAGAATGGCATTGCTTCCAATTGTCAAAAGATGCCCAGTTGAAAAGCTGAATAAGAATTGGACAGTAGGAAATCTTTATATATTGCCATTTCCCTCTCTTTCTCAAATTAAATTCCTGTTGGGAGCTGGGACAATTTTTTTATCCTTGTGAAAATGGAAAATCTGTCACATCATAAACCAAACCATGAGCACAGAATGTGTGAGGTTTTCTTTTTAAAATTCTGTTTGTGGCTAGGAAAAATTAGGATATGCTATGAATATTGGCTGGGCAAATATTTCTTTCATATGTGAGTTAAGGACAGAGATAGGTCCCTCTATGTGTGAAAAATTTGCCCTAGTCCTAGGTAAAGAACAGCAACAGAAAGATTCCTCTCTGTCTCTGTCTCACTCTGAGCCTCCCCTAATTCTTCTCTTCCTTTTGTTCTTTCTTGTTCCCTATTTCCCACACTCTTCATGACCGTTGAGAAAATGCCATTAATAACTGGTACAAAGAATCGTGCTCGGTGCATGGAGATAAACTGGGGATGACAAAATATCAACTTCCCGCTGCTCAATTGAAAGCCCTATCTGTACAACTGGTAATTACTTTTAATTTAATTAGGACTCCTGGTATTGTTTCTATCTCATAGATTACATTATAACATGTAATGTGTTAAAGCAACAAGACAAATTGAGGCGAGAAAACACAGAAAATATTACCTTTTTGTCTATAAATAATACCACAGTTTAACTCTTCAAAAAGCCCTAAAGTAGCTATACTATAGGATAATTATTATTTTCCATGTTTCTTTAGCTTGAGTAAGCATGAATCTTATATAATCTAATGAAAAACTGTATCTCATGGGTTTTGAAAAGAATTTTTAAGCTCTACACTTTTCCATTTTTCCTCTCTGATGAAGAAAAAGTAAATGATTTATGCCTTTGCATACTAAAACAAAATTCACATCACTAGAAAAAGCAATCATCAGTATTGCAGAGAGAATATAGACTTATTTCTTGATCACGGGGCTACAAAAGTAGCTTGGGTAGGCAGAATTTTTAGGCAAAAAGCCACAGTGACTAAGACAAGGAAATTTTCTGAGGTATTTGCTGACTCAAAAAGGATATGAGTGATCCATTCTCTTGTGAAAGACTTGATTTACAAGACACATGTAATTTGAGTTTCCATATGGACTTCACAAAGGCATTGTGAACTAAGTAAAATCCACCAATGACTTTCTAAATAAATTTCATAATATAATAAAGGATGATCACTAATTCCTCAAGTGTTACAAAATCATAGAACCAATCGTGAAGTGAGGTGAGGTGAGGTGGGAAGAGAGAAAGAGAGACAGAGAGAATCAACAATGCAAGGAAACAGATGCCTTTTCTTCAGTTGGAAGCGTAACCGCACTGAGCTAAGAATTGCTGTCCAAATAAAGAGTCTGAATAAATGACAAGTTAAAATACAATTGGAACTTACTCTCATAATATTTAGTGTTATCATCTGATCAATTAGACCTGGAAATTTGTAAGAGATTTATTGACTCATTGAAATCTTACTATGAAAATGTCATATCCAACAGAAAACAAAGACCACCACTTCAAAAGGATTTTCCTCTTCTAAGCTATAATTTCAGTCCTCAAAGACCTTAAGTAATGTCTTTCATGATGGTCTTATTAGATGTATAATAAAACCAAATTCTCAGAAAGGATATTAGAAAATATATCCCAGCAAGACAGGATGAAGACTAAACTACAGGTTTCTTCTGAATTCAAAGTCATTTCCCCTCTAAGACATTATTACTGTCCAGGACACTAACTGGAAATCAAGTAAGAGAACTCCAGAATCTTAATGAAGGTTATATAAAATTAAATATCATCTAGTTTGATACTTTTGGAGGGAGAAGGGGCTACTCCAAGAGATGAAAACACTTCAGAATACCTAGGTGACTGAACTGATTATCACAATGTCTGTTTTTAGAACAATTCCTCTTTGGCAAACTTCTACCTACAACCTGGTATAGAAGGGACAGCTGTTGCCCTGTTTGCAGCCCAAGAAATCAGCACTGGCAGCCAGTTCCTGCAAGATGGAAGACTTTTGGCAAAATGGCAGTATTCTCTTATAAAAATAGCAAGCCATCATCTGGCTAAAGTCAGAAAAGCTGATGACTTCTGCCAAATAGGAATTTTGCAGTCCAGATAGCAACTCAAAACTGCATAGGGACAGAGATCTAGAAGGAACATTTGGTTTTATGAATGACATGAAGGGCATTGAATTCTAAATGTTTAAAACAATTGCTTAGACAAGCTGTGATATTTCCTTCAAAAGCATTCAAATACTTTTTGTAAATATACAACTATAAAATGCTATGTAAGGTATAATCATATGTCTGTTAAAATAGGGCTACATTACTGTACACATCTTTCTAGATAAATAATTTGTCAAGAGGCAGAATTGGAAGAGGAGGACAACTGAGCGAAAAAAGTGAGATTGAGGCTAGATCATGTTGAAATAAGCCCCACAGATCTGAGGATAAAACCAGTTCATTGCATCCTTTCATGGAACTAACACTCAGACAATAAATTGAAATAAAGAATTGTGACAGGTAAAGGATAATTATTAATTTTAAAAAATTCTTGGCAGAGCTGGGAAAGAAGAACCTTAAAGAATGTGATTCTAATAAAGTCCCATGATACTTTATGAAACCAGCACATAACTATGAAATACATCCTAATTTCTTCATGCAAGATTGTATACTTCTTGCCAAGAGTAAAAAAAAAAAAAGGATATATCTGTACATTTCTTATTACTACTTAGGAATGCAGGGAAGTTTTCACTTTCAGTGTATTCAGCAAAGGAAATAAGATTCTCCATTGAGAAATCAAGAGTAATATCAAAGTATAATGGAGCAAAGCAGAGGGATACAAAGTCATTCAATGGAGAAAACAATGACTCCCAAGTCAACCAGGCTGGACTGCCTTATTTGAATAAACAAACACATCTGAAAAAGAAAATATCAGCTAATAGAGAGTGAGTGCACAAGGAAAGCATACAAAAAGAAAGCCATAGAGGCAAACATTGGCTCTGCATGCTCGAGCACTGTCCAAGAGGAAAGGAATTTTGGATGTCAGTCCATCATCTCCAGATGGAGTGTAAGGCCATCTCCTTCATGGAGATGAATGTGTAGAGGGAAAAATCAAAGGACTTGGCAGACTAATGGTTCCTTAACTAATTATGGCCCTCTCCTAAAATGAGGCATCAGGATTTGTTATACTGCTAGATGTAAAATTGAGCTAATCCAACTCTACATTTTCATCTTTCCTATTCTCACCACATAACCCTCTGCCACATATTAATTATGTCTGAAGGGACAGAGTATGTGATATTCCAAGTCAAGTTTTTCCATGTGAGTAACTAATATTTGTTCCACTGTTATCTTACTCTTTTCCTAATCTAAATTCTTTATGAAGATAGGAACTATAGAGAAGCAAGGTCTGCAGTGGAAAGGTTTGGCATGCCATCATGATTTGATCTGTTAAAAACTGGGTAGGTAAAAGTTGCCAATCTTGCCCAGATGTCCTCAAAATAATTTATACTGTTCAATGTTGATCATACTGATTAAAGGCATTTAAAGCATCTACTGTGAATTAATTTTCCTATGACAAAAGAAGCTGAATAATACATAGAAAAGCCAAATAACATACCTCTGACAAGTTGTTCTCAGATTAGCCCACAGATCGGTGCTCTTGCAGCCTCTGGTGTGGCTGTGTTCAATGTCCCTCTTTGGAGAAGACATGCACAATGCATTGTTTTCCTCAAGATAGGGATCATAAGGAAAAGTTTCAAGGAGTTGGAGAAAACTGTGAAGTAGGCTATTGGTGACTCTGGTGAGTCCTCTCTCACTGTTCCCAAAGACTTCTTTATCATGCAGGACTACCTTCCCTGAGGTTAACCAAACCATTCCTAAAAGTCAGTGGGACAAGACTGAGAATGCTGGCAGTGAGGCTGCACAGGTGGGACGTCAGTGCAGTGTCGTGGTGCTGGTGGAGCTGCTCTAGGGAATCATTTCTCTTGTGACAGTGGATACAGAGCGTGATGTGTACAGAACAGTTTTAAAAGCAAACGCAAGTCATCAAAGACAATGTCCTTCCTTGGTTAAATGGACATGCTAAATTTACTGTAGAAAATTCAGAGAGAGGGGATACATTGAAATTCAAAAGGGCAGATGGCACAGTGAGATTAATTTGGCTCCACTTTGCGACTCCGTGACTCTAATGACCTGGACAGATTTCAGTCCACTGTAGAAGATAGCAAACTTAGTTGATAAGCCTAGAGCAAGTGGTTTGTTAATAAGCTTACAAAGAAAGGAAAGCAAACAGGGATAAGTCCGTATATACCTAGGATTAAGATAGGTGCTAAACCAGTGAAAGCGTGATCAGAGGATAGCCATCAGGGCTACTCAGTAGCTCTTCATATCCAGCTACTGGACATAAGGGTGGTCCAAAGGACAGTGACGGGGTTAACCCCATGGGTTACTGAATCCACTTTCTAGGCTGTCTGTTATATACCAACTTCCCTTGAGGCTGAAAGGTTTGTAAAGAAAAGGACTTGTTTCTGTTCACGAGTTTATGGCCCTGCCAACCTGGACCAGGTTTGACTGATGGCATTTGAGCTTTGTTGAATCTTCAGTCACCTGGTAATGGCCGAAGATGGGCTCTACCTGGACACTGATCTCTCAACATCCACAAGGCTCACTTAAGCCCTTTCTTGTCATTGGTCTGGGTTCCAGAAGAGCAAGCAGAAGCTTCAAGGTCTTCTGAGGCCTACACTCGACCCTGACACGCTGTACTTCTCCCGCATCGCTCTCCAATGTGTCACAAGGTGTCACAAGCACAGTAAAACTTAAACAGTAGAAAGTGGATTTCCCCTCTTGTTGGGCACAGAGGCAGAGATGAACTGAAAAGGGCAAGCAAACAGGAAAGAGTGAAGAACTGAGGCCACTCGGCAATGGCCAAAATCCACACATGGAGTTACAAACTGCATCTGTTACAAAGAGGAATGGCGAGGCTCAGAACAGAGTGGGGCCAGATAAGAATAAGCTCTGCTTCTACTACCAGGTATAGAATTCACTTTCCTTTAGAATGTTGGCCTCAGCTTAATGAAACAGGATATCCACATAGCTGTGGCAACTTTCTTTAGGATGTAAGTATTCTGAGTAGAACTTATAAATCAGCTTCAATCACTATACCTCATATGTAACTTCTTCATCTGTGAAAGGTAGACAATTGCAATCCATACCTCATATGAAACTCACAAATATTAATGAGTAAGGAATAGAAAAGGAGATTGCAAACAATTGCCAGTTTTCAGTTTTTGCTGCTATTGTTTTAATATCATTAGTTTCATTATAATGATTATTAGTTCGTGTTAGCCTGAGTGGGGTAGTATGATTAAGTACAAAATGGAATGCTCAGGAGGAAAGCTTTTTAAAAATAGAAGTAACTTACATTTACTTAATATCAACACAGCTTTGAATAAGCCAATCGTTTTCATTCTTTTTTTGATGGGGATAAGTATGATAAATTTATCTCACGGACTTCTCTCCCCACCTTCCTTCTTTTTTGATTATTGAGACAGGCTTTCACACTATAGCCTAAGCCAGCCTGAAATTCATTATATAGCCCAGACCAGCTTCAAACTCATGGCATTTTTCTGGCCTCAGCCTCCAAAGTGCTGGCATTACAGTTGTGCATCACCATGGCTAATGCCGTTGCCTCCTCCTCATACTCCCTCTCTTTTCCAAGGTCATTCAGGTGGTAGGTAGGAAAATTACTACTCAGCTGTATCCTACTCAGCCCCAGATATATCTTCTGAGGAACACCATTTAAAAATGATTGCTCTGGGCTGGAGAGATGGCTTAGCGGTTAAGCGCTTGCCTGTGAAGCCTAAAGACACCAGTTCAAGGCTCGATTCCCCAGGACCCAAGCTAGCTAGATACACAACTGGGCGCACGCATCTGGAGTTCATTTGCAGTGGCTGGAGGCCCTGGCATGACCATTCTCTCTCTGTCTCTCTCTCTCTCCCTCTATTTGCCTCTTTCTCTGTCTGTCACTTTCAAATAAATAAATAAAAATAAACAAAAAATTTAAAAATCATTGCACTAACAGACCAATGAGTTCAAGAGACTCCAATGACCCTAAGGCATAGTTGGTAACACAAGTGAGCAAAGTTATTAGGGTGTATTTCTGTGGGGAGCTAGGTGATCTGATGAATTAGAGCAAGATTCATAAGCAGATGAACCTTAGAAGTGGCTCTGGCTAACGGTAGAAGGAGGAGAAGGCTCTTAATGAATATAGCTTCTTTCAAAAGACAGTAAGATTGACTAGATGAATAGAAGATAAACATGAATAAAGTGATAAGATTATGAAAGTTTTAAATTTGAGACTAGTGTCTTAGTAGGAAAATTTGGAATTTAACACGGTGACAGTGATAGCAATAGAAAAGATGGCTTTTTAGAAATAATACACACACTTAAAAAGTAATAATAAAGAGATCTAAGGAGGCATGAATAAGGAATGCTAGGGCACTCGGGGCTTACTGCTTGGAAGCTGAAGCTACAGGGAAAGGCTGTGGATTTGAGGAATGAATATTCATTGAAAGCCTAAGGGGTATCTAGGGGTGCACAGGACCAGCAATGCTGACAATTCTATTCCCTCTACTGTAGGGCTCTTTAGAACTCTCAGGAAAAAAGCATCTTGTAATAGAATAAGTTATTCTTTGTAAGAATGAATCCAGCAAGTTTGCCTACCAGTATCTAGCCATTAGATAATAGATCTGGGGCATGTGTGTTTATGTTAATGTATGTGGCTGGACATAACTAAGAGATCTATGGTTAACACATATTTGTTTCATTATTTCAGCTTAAAGGTGATTACAACATTATTTCTCCCCTTTAAACACTCACAGTCTAATAATGAAGGGGGATTAAAAGCATCCATAAAATTAAATATTTTTTATTTAATTCTCCCTTTATTGGTGTGTTATACCTATTGTCAAATATAAATAAGACATAGAAGGTAGCACATTTTACAGGAAAATAGAAAGCTTGGCTTATCCTTAATATAATCAAGGTTCCTATCAACTCATGCCTGTCAAAAAAATTTTTTAAAAACCCTACCAATTATTGAATAAAATTGTAATTTGAAAACAAATCTATGTGTCTGGCATTTTACCATGCCTTAGTAAGTACTTTAAAAGTAGGTTTTAAATGTGCTTGTGCAGGTCAAAGGCTTACCATATTGTGTTTTACAAGGGAAACATAAGAAATAAATAGGTGTGTTTCCAAGTACATTTCAGAAATTTAACTTGGAGCCACCTCTTGAATATTCATTTTGTCACCTTGTTTATTACAGCTTTCTCCAGTCATGAAATAGTCATGAGATTAGAAATGCACGACCTTGTCTTATTTCTTTGGAACAGGCTTCATAAATGAAGAGACATATTACTTGGATAATTCTACAACCTCACATTTCTATAAGTACATTTGTAAAACTTAATTAGGAACAATATATACAGTTTGGCAGGTAGTTACTGAAACAGCTCTATAGTTTTATGAAATATATTAGATTTTGTACACAAATAATGTAATCATTTAATGGGTCAATTTCAATTACACTTTTCCACTTGGCACCTTGGAAATCGATTTCTCTAACATGGAGGCATTAGTCTTTTTCATATTCCTACATATATTTCAGGCTCCTGAATAGAATTGAAGCTAAATTTAATAAATCTTTTCTTCATTTTCAGCCAAATGTCCTCTGTTTGATGGATATTAGTGGCAACACAGCTTATACATATCGCCAATATTAAAAATTTAAGAACAAAATACTTTGTGGCATGGTCACAAGTTTTGAAAGTATTTTGCGGTTATTTAGAATGTAATTTGGGGTACAAATCTACTGCCAATTTACTAAATATTGTTGTAGCATATCTCAAAGGAGGCTAACCAGACATAAATCATTGCTTATATCAACTTAAGAAATGAAAACTGTGCACATTAAGTGAAGCAACCTTCACCCTACTTCAAGATGCATCCTTTTGGCATGGATGAAAAAGTAGTTACAATGGGTAAGTTATATCCAACAGTATATTGGATAGTGGGACAATGACACTTTTGTTTTGTTTTTTAAATGGGTGGGGGAAAGAAAAAGAATATGGGGTTTTATTATTTCCATGTAATGTTAACCCTTCTAAAACCAAGATTTTACTCTTTCTTTCTTGTATTTGTAGTAAGCCTTTAGGAACAATGGTGATATGCTACCTCAGGAGCTAAATATGGACAAAGGCTGTGAGTTTCCAAGCAAGGGCTATGTTCCCAAGTTTTTGTGATAACTTCAAGAGACAGATACATTAGTCCACATTCCAAATCCAAGAGAAGAAAAGATTTTTTAAAGGGGGGGATATTTGACCTTTCTTTTTATTTCTCATCTTTCTGAATGTGTGTGTAAGAAGAGACTATTTTTGCTCTCATACATGCTCTGACTTTCCTGAAAAAGACTTGGGCCTACCTCAGGAAATCATTTGGGGATAATTACTGCTTGGCACTACAGCAACACTTAACAAGCTTGCCTTTTTCTACTAAGAGATGAAATAGTCAAGCCTGGCTTTCATTGAATGCCAAAGTGGACTTTCTTTATTCATGCATGATTTTTATGTTGGTCTACATTCACATTAGCTGGGGCTGTAACTAGAGAGGTAATAAAGGAGCCTTGATGGTTTAACAAAGTAGAGCATATTTATTTAGCTGTTACTTTGCAATAGATGGTTTATTGGTCATAACAGGGATGCTACCTTTTCTGAAAAACAGTAAGTACAAAATTAGAAGACAGGGAACACATAGCATTTGAACTAAATGTACACTGACATTTATTCGTGGATGTTAGGGGGACACAAACACATGCAAACAGCTCCTTTTTTCCACACATATGCTTGCTAATTTGAAGACTTATATGCTTAGACAGATTTTTCTCTAGCCCTTTGGATACATTTTTTGGTTACTTGTGAATTTATTCCTTAGTATATTAACAGAATCAAATTTGAAGTGAGCATATGAAAAGAGAATAGGAATCCTGAAATGCCTTAGGAAAAGAACAGCCAAAAGGAAAGATAAATGAGAAAGGCATCAGAAAGTACATAGAATCCTATAAAGTGAGAAAGTTGAAGGGGTTGAGCTGAGAAGAGAGCCAGTAAGCTGCCATGTTTGTCAGGTGGACACCAAGCACTAAAGAAATTCTCAGACTGTGTTTTTCAGTGCATCTAATCATGAGGATGACATAGGCTGAATCTCTGAAATGTCATGTACTCAAAAATCTAGAATAATCCAGTCTTTTGTTTAGAATCTAGGGAAAGCTTCATGAAAAAAATTAAAAAAAAAACAACAATGTGCAGCACAGGAAGACATATGCTTATGTAAGCTCTCATGCTTGTGCCTGACAGGAAATTGTTATATCCTTGAGATTTCCTTCTTTGCTTCCACAGCACCACTCCCTTCCTACCCCAGCACCCATATCCACATACATACCTTTCCCATTTCTGCTTTTTGAAAAATGAAGTTTGAGCCACACAGCCAGTTAGCAAGCATTAATGGGTTAAGAGGGAAATTCATTTGATTTCATAGTTGACTGTTTGCATGACTACAGGTTAAGCTGTGATTAGATTTCCATTTACGGCTCCCTCATTTTCAGGCATTTAAAAATAACTCAGCCCTAAAAGTTCTTTCTAAATTGATTGAACTGGAGCCTGCCATTGAGTCATAGATAACCCTCAACCTCAAAATGCACAAGCACACTAAAAAACAATATCAAAGTTGGGGGAAGGGCAACCTGTGGGTAATTACTATATATATGGCTTTTTTTGTGCTGGGAAAACAAGCCAGTTTTGCAATACAGACCAATAAATTGATGTTAGTTTATAATCTTTGTTAAAAATCATTTTGCAGATATCTAAAATAGGCTAAAACATTCAACTTCTATACTGGCAAAATACTTAGCCCCCACAACACATACAGATACACATCTCACACGTTCCTCTGCTCATAAATAGATACGAATTCAATTGCCTTATAGAGGCTGTATAAGGCACATTTTCAAAGTCAAAATGGGTGTTTTGTGATGATCTGGTCTCTGAGGAAAACCCAAATAACTTTAGAAAACCTGATAAAATATCCTTTTTCCTCCTTTTTCAGCCTTAAATTCAAGCCTATTCATGATTCGCCCCAATTTGCCAATTCACAGCTGTAGAACTACATGAAAGTACACATTTTTTTCATGGTATTCAGTAAGTGATGTGGGAGTTCAGCAGGAGAGCCCCTGGTGGTGGCATCTCATTAGACCTGCAGCACAATGCTGCTATTTTTCTTCCCACCCTGGCTCCTCAGAAGAGGAACTGGTCTCTTGACCCATCCTATGACTTCCAGATTCCAATTTCCTAAAGCACTACAGCCTCTTATTATTGCATGTGAAAGATTTAAAGTATTACTTTTCCTCATACCAAGTTACACAATGATGCATTCAATAAAGTTAAGATCGATGTGTGCCATTACTGCTACAGACACATTCCTTACATATACCAGTATTTACATCATTCGGAGGGTCATTTGTCAAATGATTTACCTTTGCAATGGAAGCATAAGTGCTCATCAAATCCACAGCTAACGAATTGAGGAACAATAGATACAAAGTAAGAAAAGAAGGCAGGGCAAAACTTTACTAATTCATGTTGCACTCTATGCAGAATTTATGATAGTTTGATACATTTATATGATAATGTGATAGATTGCATCAAGTGTTCATAATCGATCAAGAAAAAAAGCTTGCTATTCAAGTTAAAAGAAAACTAAGATGTGGCACTTAGCAGCATGAGGGTGGTATACTAAACCAAAATATGAAGCTCGAAATACAAAGCTTCTAAAACAGCACATTTGAAAATATGAATTCTGGCATTAAGTATTGCAAGCTGCTGAAACATAGTGCATAGTGTTTGGGGTCTGCTAAGACCAGATAAGATGCTGCCACCTATGACATTGAATCCAGTGGACTCTGGCAAACCATGGGCGCAAAAGGAACCTGATAATCCAATACACACAACCAGCACAGACTGGAAAATAGTACCATTTCCTTTATACCTCTAGAACACATAATCCTGTTTAGGATTGTTAATCTTGACTGAAAACTTATCAGATCAGGAACCAAGGGGAGGATCTATGAGGGCACTTCCAGGAAGGATTAACTGAGGGGGAGGTTCTCCCTCAGAGTGGGCAGCACCTTCCTGCAGCAGCCCGGACAGAGACATCCAAAGATACAGCAGTATTGCTTGCTTGGCTGGGACTGCAGAGCATCCGGCCTCACTGATGGCCTATCCAGACCACCTAATCAATTCCTTTCATTTATCTTTTTCAATATTTACTTTTTATTTGAGAGAAAGAGGGGGAGAGAGAAAGACAGAGACAGAGAGAGAGAGAGAGAATGGGCACACCAGGGCCTCTGGCCACTGCAAATGAACTCCAGACACATGAGCCACCTTGTGCATCTGGCTTCTTCTATACATCTGTAGCTAATGAAATTGTTTATATACATAAATATTTATATAATATGCATATATATGCACACAAAAACAAAAATACCCTCAAGGCTTTCTAATCAATATACTCTAGAAATTATTAGAGCTATCTCTAGTGATTTGGCTTCCATCCATATAAAAATAGAATACTATAACTTCTTGAACAGTCTGAATTCCCATACATTTTAGTCCAATAAGAACAAAAATAACAAGGAGATTGCCATATAACTCAGTTTATTTAGAACCAAAAAAATGTCTTAGTTGGCCAATAAACTGGAATCTACTGAGATCCCTATTGAAAGACAAATGACATGTCAAGCAGTATTCAAGAATATGTGGCATTGAAGGTTTGCAGAAGGTTATAGGAATAACCCCTCCCAAGTGGTTGTTGATTTATTAAAGTCTAAAAAGGGATGTGTTTTCTTAAGGAAAAGACCTACCTGTGAATTTTTATAGTTTTAAATAGCAGAATCTTTTTGGTTACATCTAACATTTTAGATTGTTGGACAGCTGAAAATATTACTGTGATTACCTACTATGTTTTGGTGCTTTTTTGATATGATATTTTTTGTAGCTATAATCTTTTGTGCACATGCTGGAGGACCATGCAATCTTGCCAGCACTGTGTGTGATCTTGGGCCACAAATCTACACACTTCTTTCCAACAAGTCCTTTGATGGCAAAACCTTTCATCTCTCCTTAAATGTTTACTGTGGTCATCTTTTTATTTTTCAGGCATGCCTCTTGGTATTGAATCACCATAGCTCCATGTAACCTCTGTTGGGACTCTGATTGACCTTTCTTGAATGTGACTTTTGTATGCTTTGAACTCATAATGTCCTCCCAGGTTTAGGTTTTCAGTGGCTGGACACTATCCTATGTGTTTTGGGGAGGCTGCGGAGTCTTTTGAAGGTGGATCCTGGATAGCAGAATTAGGTCTTTAAAGATTAGAGCCTGGACCCTGGGCCCAGCTGTTGTCTGCCTCCTGGTGCACCATGATGTGAGGAGACTCTGCAACATGATCCTGTCACCATGAATGTCGCCATGACTTCCCTTCCATGATGGACTAAAATCCTCTGAAAGCCAAAATAAATCTTTCTGCGTCTAGGGCTTTCTGTTTAAGAATCTGAACATCACAAAAGTAACAAATCCAAGCCCTCACTTGTCATTATCCTCTATCTTCTTTCATGTGCTCAAGGTCAATTTTCCAACTCCTGAATTACAGTTCCTGTTATCATATTTCATAGTATCTACTTTTAGTTATGCAATGGTCTTGAGTATATTTTCTGAGGTACTAAATATGGAAGGACTCGAGAGTGAAATCAGTGGCTATCTCTGGATTCCTGCTCTCAACTCCCGTCCTTAGAGAAGGGATATACATTTTACCTGTTTTATTTATGACATACATACATATGCACACACACACACACACACACACACACACACACACACACTATGTCCTGGGTTCTATTCTAAGAGCTTTACAAATATTAACTCATTCAATAATTATATTGGCCCCCTATTTGGTACTATTTTTATTGCCATTTTACAAACGAGGAAACTAAAATAATAATATGGATTGTTCTAACATCACACTGCTCTCAGTTGGCTATGCTGGCATTTGGATGAAGATATTCTGACCTCAAAATAAAGCTGAGACATAAAACTGGTGGATCATCTCCGAAATCACTTTCTCTGAATATGCAACTGATGGGCCCTAGAAGCTGTATGCTGAGGATTCATGGTGATGCCATTTTTACCACCAAGTTATCTGTTTCTAGGAAACAGGAGATATTCTGACATCAGTGTCTTTTGCTCAGGTGTGTCTTGCCTGTTGGTGCTGAATATGTGCAGGAAAACATGTTTTCTATTAACACCATTATAGGGGTTTTTTTTTGCCTTCAATGAAATGCCGTTGTGCCTGTGAAAATTCAGGTTTATAGAATCTTCACTGGATGAATAGTTTGCTTAATTCCTTCTTTTATTTCTACTATTTAGCACAGCTCTTGGCTGATAGTAGAAGCTCAATAGCTATTGATTTGAAATGATGAAAAATATTAGGTGATAATCAACTAAAGGTTATCATTCTTAAACCTACCCTTCTGGTTTTTCCATATGAAATGAATTAATAGGTCTTGATTATTCACCAGAAATTAAATTCTAGAATGTTTAATGAATCAGAAGTTATGTAGTATCTTGCCAAACTCCTGTAGCATTTTTTCCCATCTCTGGATTTTTCCTGGTTATTGCTGACATTTTACCTATTATAATATTCTCAACAAAGAAAATAGAAGAGACAATCTGCTGTTAATAGATTTTGAAGTGAATCAATTTATTGTCATAGTAACCATAATTTACAAAACAGATCAACTAGGAAAATATTTAAATTTAAACTACGAAGTAAATTTTCCTAGAAAAATGAGCTAAATTAATTTTTCTGAAAAATAACATATAAGTTTCTTTTTGCCTCAGAACATTAAAAAGCTACAACCTTTCCAGAGTTCAAATGAGATATGGGCAAAGAATGATAAAAGATAGATAATGCTGCCCATATACCCAATAAATGCCTGAATCCCTACTCTTTCCCCTTCATGTCTGACTCCCTCTTCTTTACCTATGCAATCCTTCAGATTACAGAAAAACCCTCCAGGGCTGATGAGAGCCAAGCACCAAAGCACAAGGTATGGATTTTTTTCTGCACATTTATCATTAATTGATAATCGCATAGAAGTCTGTGGTGACTTCAGTACTGGTTGTCTCTCAGCTATCACAAACTGTCATCAAAGGTTCTGAAAAATGTAAGTTATTCAAATACATTTATTGGAAATATGGTAGACATTGTACCCAGCAATGTTTGTACACACATGCATTAAGATTTTATTTTATTTCCATAATCCCTTTAAAAAAGAAAGAAAGAAAGAAAGAAAGAAAGAAGGAAGGAAGGAATATTAGTAAAATGCCTGCCAGTAGCAGTGATTCTTCACAGAGCTCAAGCACTGCAGTCTGGTTATATGGTGCAATGTTTAGGCTGAGAAGTTTCATCTCAAGGTGGACATGAGGCTCATAAAGGCAGCCTTCCTTGTTCATGGTTAGTTAGCCTTTTTAAAAGAACAGATAACTATTTATGTTTTTGAAATTAGTCATCCCAGAGATCTCCATTCTGATACCTATCATCCTTTATATTAATCCTTCATTCAGGTCTCTTGTCAATTGAAATTTCAGTTAGAGCTATTTGATGACACCTGTTAAGACAAGACTGAAAAATCTTTAATTACCAGTAGCTCCAGAATTTTCTTTCCCCCTTAAAAAAGTCTATTTACAACTAACTTAGTTAAAATGTGAGTAATTTTTGTCTTAAGGAAATCCTTGGATCTGATTTAATTCATAAGAAAGCACAACTGCTTTATAAGAACAAACAAATCATTCATATCATACAGCACAATCGATGGTGATGTACAAGTGTGTCAAAATGATTTAGTGGAGAATTGCATTCCTGAGGTGGGCTTCCAGAATACTCACAGAAAAGGTCAGAATTTTCTTCAGAAATGAGCTTGAGGTCTATTTTCATTCCTCCCACATTTAACCACAGATTTTGGCTAAATTTCTTTCCTTCTAGCTGAAATAACTGCCTTAGAAGGTTTGATAATCAACAAGAAAACACAAGTAGGCTCAGAAAAGTAAGAGCCTCAACATACTTCTTTGTAGAATCAAATATGAAGGGAAATTGTCTCCATGGCCCTTTTACTTATTATTTATGCCTACTTTGGTGGAAGTTCAATGTCTAAATGGTATACCATCACTAACCTGAATCAAATGCCCACACTGGTTAGGGAAAGGCCAAAGGGCCTGGATGATTGCCCCACCAAGAACACACAGTGGGAAAGAAGAAATTCCCCAGTGGAATCAGACTGGTATTGTCAAAAGAAAGCTGCATGAATGAAGCTGATTATTACTACAAAGTCCAAGCTTAGGCTCAGTACAAAAATAAATAAATAAGTAAATAAGTAAACTATGTTTCTAGAGCTTTTGTTATATTCTCTTTAGTGGTCTCTTTGGTCTACCCCTATCTTTTTCTCCCATCTTTATTCACTGGATCAATAAAAGAGGCACTATGTTTCCATTCTCTCATTTTGACTCTATTTTCTGGGACCTCTTGGGTCCTGTGAGCTGGAAAGCTTTAATGGTTCCTGTCATGCATGTCCTTCATATGGACCGATTTCTCAAATTTATGACCTAAGACTCTCTCTTCAGGGTTCCAAATATCCAAGTGGTGCCCAGGTTTTCTTCATTCTGCGAAAGATACTTGGGAACCAATTACAATGAAACTTGATTGTATTGTATATACCAACATCTTCTGCAGACACTGTGTCTAATAGTTAATGATGTATAACCTCAAAAGTCTGTAAGGTAGATACTGTCAATCATTTATCATCAATAATAAGATTTCAGCCATTCAAGCTGTACATAATCATATCTGTAATCTCAATGCTTGGGAGGTTGAGGCAGGAGGACTGAGAATACAAAGTGATTATCAGACTTCCTGTTGAAACAACCTGAACAATACTTTGAAATGCCATTCACCATAGCAACTTGAAGTATGGCCAGTTACATCCAGTCTTGTTAAGCTTGAGTCTTAATGTACTTGACTATTATTCTATTTGGTCATGTTTGCTTTGATCCTGATCCTATCATCCCTTATATTAATCCTAAATTCAGGTCTCTTGTCAACTGAAATTTCAGTCAGAGCTATTTGATGACACCTGTTAAGACAAGACAAACAGGGAAACCCAGATGCATGTTGTAGGTCTCTCTATATTCTGGTATTCATCTTCTGCTTCTCTACTATGGATACAGCCTTTCAATCAAAGTCAGCTCCTTCCAGTGATGTTATCATGTGTCCTCATTTCTCCCAACAGAATACTCTAAGATATGCTAAAGCCCTATACACAAAATTTCCTGTGATATCATAAACATATTGGAAAATAATAGCAAAAAGTAGCTGGGCGTGGTGGCACATGCCTTTAATCCCAACACTTGGGAGGCAGAGGTAGGAGGATCACCATGAGTTCGAGGCCACCCTGAGACTACATAGTTAATTCCAGGTCAGCCTGGGCCAGAGTGAAACCCTACCTCAAAACAAACAAACAAACAAACAAATAAATAAATAAATATAAATATAAATAAAATAATAGCAAAAAGAAAATAGGATTTTGTGGAGTTTCTGTCGTCACTGTTTTTGTGCTTAAATGTTAATGAATAATACATCTAATAATCCAGTACAGTGTTTAACTAGGTCTTGAAACAAATGTCATGAGAACAAATGTTTTTACCTTCAAGATGTCGAATTTAACTTCTTCCCTATTAGAACCTTAGAGACTGAATCATCGGCAATTTGTTTTTGAGTTCACTATAACATGTCTCAAATCTCTTACAATAAAATTATTAGATACAGAAGATGTTACATTATATCTTAGTATTCTTTTACCCCTGCTACTGTTTGCTTCTCCCTACTCTAAGATTATTCTATCACTTCTCATGTAAAGAACACTATCATTGACAGAAAAGATGAAATAAAGACAGGACTGTGTAGCTCTGTCTGTCCCTTCATCAATTAGTATAGCACAACCTGTCCTTTTCATAAGACTGCCTTCTTTTCATTATCTTCCTCTAAACACACAGTAGAAACTCCTTAAGGTAATCTAGTTATATTGATAGCAGGCGCTCTCTCTCTCTCTCTCTCTCTCTCTCTCTCTCTGTGTGTGTGTGTGTGTGTATGTGTGTATGCTATAGTTAAACTACCTATACACATACAGTAATTCTTCATTTCCTTGACTTGTTATATGATTGAGAGAATCTCTTATTTTGAGTTCTACATTACTTTGGGGCACATACTATACCTCTACAACATAAGCTACCATATCCCACTTTTTGTTCCTTAAGTGCAGCAAAAAGTTAAAAGATAATCTGACTTTTATCATTTTACCAGTATCTCTGGATTATACTATGACATTATTTTCACTGTGTTCATTGATTTTAACTTTGTTCTCTTTTGCTACTTTTAGCAACCCATCTTTGTAGAGTCTCTATAAAGCACTTAATTTAGAATCAATGTTAGGAACTCCTTTCATAATTATTTCATTAGTTTGCCTAGCTACTATTTAAGTAGTAAATGTATAGAACCAGAATGAATGGGACAGGAAACAATGAAATCTTGGGATTCATGCAGTCCCAAGGGCCGAGTGGCCAGGTATATGTAGGATGATTATAAAAGCAGAATGAGCAGAAATGTACAGAAGGCTGGAAATAGTGCTGCAGTGCTATAAGCTGGAAGGACAGCTGAGGTCATTAAGATCCCTGAAAATGGCTACAATATCATCATGTTGAAGCATTTTCATAGGATTTAATTTTAATGTAACTTGTTATAAGTTTAATGAAAGCTAAGAGTTAGTATGTTGCATGCAGTTTTTGGAAAAATAAAAGCAGAATGAAAAATGACAGTTTGGTATGGTATTAGGAAGAAGTCAGAAGAATTCTTCAATCACTTTTAAATATATTTTCTTGGATTCATAAACCTTGGGATTTTAAAGTTTTGTTCTAGAATATAATGTAATTCTTACAGGCCTCTTCTGCCTGTTGCATTCCTTTGGGGTATGGGTGCTTACACACAGAATTACCTGTGGTCACCACCTCATCTTACTGTCTTATCTTCTAGTTACCCCGTCAACTTGATAGTATTGATTAATTTGAGCTAAAATTACCCAACTCAACTACTACTCATCAAAGCTGATTATGCCAGATGTTAGAGCTCTTAAAGCACCTCCTTTTTTCTAATACTGAGACCATGAGAATATGCTTAGGCTGTGTTCACTTTTATAACATGTCATCCTTAAATATTATATACTTTTGACCATTTCTTCTTTCTTGTTGGTTGGTGTTTAGATAAAGAATCTTTTGGTTGCATCTTTGAAACTTTCTAACTTGTTCAGTTTTAAAAGAAATGTGTGTGTGTGTGTGTGTGTGTGTGTGTGTGTGTGTGTGTGTGTCTCCAGAACATAGACAGCCAGCAGGTATTTAAACCAGGTTTTACAGTGGTATCAAGTCTCAGGCTCCACTTCCCTGCTGCTCTTGGGATTCTACCTCAGGTATATAAGTCAACTTTTTCCTTCATGCTGGCTCCCTTCATGATACAAAAAAACTGGTCTAGGGCTGGAGAGATGGCCCAGCAGTTAAGGCACTTATCTTCAGAACTCAACAACTTGGGTTTGATTCCCCAGTACCCACATAAAGCCAGATGCACAAAGTGGCACATGCCTTTGGAGTTCATTTGCAGTGGCTATAGGTCCTGGCATACCCATTCTCTCCCTCTCTCTCTTTTCAAATAAATAAATGAAAAATATTCTTAAAACAGGAGGTCTAGCAAACCCCATTCACTAAGGCAAAGTCATTAAGCCTATGGGCTGTACCCTGTCTTGCTTTTGTCTCACTATGCTCAGCATCAAGCACAGGTTCTAACGCACTATAAGTGCACAGAAGACATATTCTGAAGGAATAAATGAGTGCCTACAATACATCATGTTCTGGCTCAGTACTTTGTAGAACAGTCCTATAAAACATAAAGGGATGCAGGGCTGTGGATTTAGCTTAGCAGTAGGTCACTCACTAAGTACTAGGAAAAAAACGATGAATTCAAGAATGAAACATCAAATTTTTAAAGTTTTTCTTTTAATTATTTTGAATAAAATTGTATTTTACAAGCTCCTAGCTTTTTGGCTGATGAGAATTTCAGTATTAGTTCATGAAGTATCTCTCACCCTCTGTTTTTGTACCATGAAATACGCTGAATTTTAGCTGGACAGATGTTTGAAGCAGTCTATTTCCCTCCTGATTGATACAGTGCCAATATGTCTTGATCCACAGCACATAGCTGAGCACTTGCCAAAGCTGCCTGTCTCAGCCATCACCATTCTTCTGGACCTTGGGAGATATACATCCCTTCTCCCCAGCACATGATTCCGTATCTCACTTCTATTCCCCACCTGTGGCTCTTTAGACCCCTGGCCTCCATCACACCACCCTAGCTAAGGAAAAATGATCTTTCCCCCAGGGTCATCACTTCAACCCCTTACCCACTCAAAATGCTTCTCAACATCTCTGTAGGAAACTTCAGTTCCCCTCAGTGGCCATCTTGGAATGAGAGTGGATGAAGAAGGAGCCAATGCTCTTAGTCATAAGTAATAATACATCCTTATATTTCAGGAGTCTGTATTTTTTTTTACATAAGCTATTGCTCCAAATGAGGGCAAAAGGAAAGTGAACCAATCTGGCCCCTGTTAAGTAAGTTCACAGCAAGCTTTGTTCATGCTTCTGTCTGTCTTCTGCACAGTATCTACTTTCTAGATCAAATACATGAAATGCTGTCTCACCCCCATTTTATTTCTCTTAATGCATTTCCTTGCATTCATCAGAGAGAGCAAGACCAAGCACACCTTGCCAATTAAGTTAGAAAAAAAAAAAAAGCTTGTCTTGTGGTGTCTTGTGGTCTCTCACAAAAATGTATATCACTACTCACATGGTTCTCTATGCAGAGATTTGGCTGGTAGCCTGGCTGTCCCATGTTGTAGTCCAATAGCATTAGAAACTAGCACCAGTTCTTCCCCCTCCACTAGTTGATGGGGGAATATTACCGAGCAGTACGAAAGAGACAACAAAGATCCCTGCATGCTTCATGACTGCTGAAAAATACTGAAACTTCCTTTGACAGAAAAAAAAATTCACATAATCAATTCTTCAAAAACTATTCTGTGCCTGAATACACACACACAGACACACAGACACAGACACACAGAGAGAGAGAGAGAGAGAGAGAGAGAGAGAGAGAGACGCACACATCAATCTCTTGTGCCCTTAGGTAAAAATATGTAGGACATCAAGCCAGTGGCTAATGATATTTAAAATAATCAATTTAATTATTTTAAAAATATCAGAATTTTGGGTTAGGGTTAGGGCAAAATAAACATAATCAGAATTTTAGTTGTTGACTTTTAAAGTCTTGAAAAAGTTTTACAAAGCCAAAGAGACATGGAAGACTATGTTATAACCTGGTCAACCATGGTCAGTGTGAATTTTCTAAGGAAATGGCTATTTGACTTCCCTCCTTTCCCTTCTTCTGGAAAGATTTTTAGAGATGCTTTCTTTTCATACTACTATGATCCTTACAGTATGGCCTAGAAAGATGCAGAGAAAAAAACAGATAAATCACATTTTGCATTCAATATGAATTTTAGAATTTAAATTTAGCCTTCTTCAATGTTAGTTAAAGATCTGGTCTCTTTCATTGTCTTCATTCTTGTTTCCTCAGCTCAAGTTCTATGTTCTCCAGTGTGATTTTATTTTCATCATATTTAACTTGAATACCAGCAACTTCAGTACTACTATGTATAGGAGGTTTCTAATAAGGGTTGGCTAGCATCATTCCAAAAAAAAAAAAAAGAGAGAGAGAGAGAGAGGTCCTGGGTGCTGCTGTTAAGAATTTAAGTCCTTTAAGATAAGATGCCCTCCTTCATTAGCTCATTTCTTCCACTTACAAGGTTTAGAAAAGTATGAATAGTCTTCAGCCTCACTCTAAAATCCATTCAAAACTGCCTTACATACAGTAAGGCAACTAAATTTGAAGTTTAAAATAAGACAATCCTTTCACGGAAAAAAAAAAATCAGTCACTTATCAGTAGAGTCCCATGCAGCTCATTGGAAATTCAGAATTTGGAACACAAATTTAGAATATTGAACATGGCATTATTCATTGCCTGGCACAGAGTCACACAAGGCAGTTAGCCAAACAAGCTATCTCTCTACTTACAGGTGAAACAACGGTTTAGAGAATCTTAAAAATTTGAAAACATTCATAAATCAAAATAGGAGGTTTTCTGAGGGGGGAAGTGAGTGGTCTGCCAAGTTAAACCAATGAAAGGAGGAAACAAACCACCTCTGAGATGGTTTTCATGACAGATACTCACACTTCTTCAAACAATATCAATTAGTGTCTTTAGAACAGACCTCCCAAAGATGATATTTCAATCTACATATTTTCTGAATGTAAAGAACTTTCTTGCATTGTTTCAGGCAGCAAAAAATAAGACAAAGGGAAGCAGCAGCTTTGCTGACTTGTAGAGTTCACACCTCAGATGCAAAATATCTAAACACACAAACTGACCTAAAAACTAGAACATCTCTAGAGCCTCTAATGAAAACTTGCCCCTGTCTACCAACCATGGGACTTCTCCATGTGTATGGTCTCAGTTTTCACGTGTATTTCCTTCTCCAAAAATAATCTTGATATTTTCTGAATAGCTAAACATTCTTGATTTCCAATGAATATATCACTTCTGTTATCACCACATTGCTATTGAGTTATAACAAGAAAGTGAGTAAAAAGATATGAAATCCTTAAGAAGACATAAATAGAACACAAATTCTTCCTTGATGAGACAGTTGACCAACTATATTTTGTTACTCAAAACCCAGGAAAGAAGAAATTAAGCCAAGAGAATTAAGAAAATCCTTAGTATACGAAGTTGAAAGAAGGTGTGGTGGTACACACCTTGAAAGCCAGCACTCAGGAGGCAAAGCTTGGTGGATCACTGTGAGTTTGAGGCCACCCTGAGACTCCATAGTGAATTCCAGGTCAGTCTGAGCTAGAGTGCAAGAGCCTACCTAGAGAAACAAAAACAAAAGCAAAAACAAAACAAAAAAGAAAGAAAGAAGAAAATGAAGCAAGGAGTTGAGAAAGTACCACCAGCAAGGCTCATGAGCTGGGTTCGGGTGAGAATTTTCAGTTTATTATAAAGTTGCCATTAGGAGAAAGAAGAAAGGCAATTGAGATGTGTTCTGTGGGTTCTGCATGAGTACTATAGATGTATGAAAGATGCAAGTAAACTCCTCCTCCATGCTGTTTGTTGTATGGCATCCTTGAAGGTCCTATTACATAAAGTCTGAGGGCTGCAGCATGCTGGTTTTCTTCAGGTTACTATTGTGTTGATAAGCTTACTCACCCTTGTCTAGAAACAAAAACCTAACTCTGAATCCTCAAAGATCTTTCCTTAGAATGAAAGCACAGTGATCCCCCTTTAATGACAGTAATACCAGCTGAGCTAGAAAGCTAGGCAAAGCTTTGAGTTCCTTATCTGAGCACAGAGCTTCTAGGCAAGGACATTATGATCTTTCCTTTTCCATTAAAGAAGATACAAATTCACCATTATCACCACTTTCCTTTTTATTTATTTATTATTAATTATGTATACTATGTACACAGTGTGTATATACCCATGTTGGTACCATTGTTAGTCTCTTCCCTGTCCTTTCTCCCACTCTGCAGGGACCCTCCTCATTGGGGAATGTGGGTCATGCCTTGTGGGGGTAGCCATCAGTTATGGGAAAGAGGCAATGTCTCTGTGATAATGTCCTAATTTGTGGCTCTAACAATCTTTCTGACCCATAGCTGGAACTAGGAAACAAATCAGAACCATATCCAAAAAATGACCCCACTCTCCACTATCAAGCTCCCATCAATTGTGGGCTACAAGAGGGCTTACACCTATTAAATTCTCTCTAAAATAATAATGATTATCCCATTCATCTGGTGTTGACTTCACTCTCCATTGGAGAATTTGCTACTCTTTTGCAGATGGACACAGATCCAGAAGAGAGAATCAGCCCATCACACCTCACCAGGGCCACAACTGAAACCATAGAGTAATTGGAAAAATAAGCAAGAGTGCAGCTTTCTGGGTGAACCTGGTACTAGCACAAGGGTGAAGGAGATAGACACAGAACACTCAACTCCTACCAAACTCGAGATCCAGAGATACAGAGGCTCCCAAGACCTCATCACTGAATTAGACCTAAAACTAACCCAACATGGCTCAACACCACTTTTCTTACCCATAGTCTCTGTGAACATTGCTACTGGACCCAGGGTAGAATCCTTTTTGCTCTATAGCAGTGCTGGCTATGTGCTTCCATCTACTTGATGAATTCACGTGGGTGGACCTGGAACCTCCCTTGGCTGACCCAGTCTGGCCACAATTCTCCAGGGTACTGAACATGCTCACTCTCTGGTTCCCTGGCTGTCCTTCTGAGAAGGCTCATTTCCTTCCCTTTGCTCAAACACTTTCTTCCATCCAGTAGTGCACTGAGAAATGGCATTAAGAGCTAAGGTTTTGATGGTACTTTGCCATATTGTATCATGACAACTGGGTGGAGTATGGGCCTCTGGACTAAATTATTTATCTCAGAATTGTGAAGTGATTGTCTCATTATCACAAACTTACAGAGTTGATGTTAAAAAGCCCAAAATTTCTCCTTGCTTTATATGTACCATATCTTCTACTTGTTTGCATATTTCTCTCTAGGATCTTTGGGGTTTTGTTATTTGTCAAATATTTTGTTATTTATCTCCTGTTCTGAATAATAGAATAATGATTAACATTTTATATTTTCATAACTGTCTTCACAGGATGCACATTTTGACTTTGTAGTAGGGTTGGATACAGAAATTATTATCCTTTTGCTTCTTAGAAATGTAATTGATAATTTCTTCCCTACCACTTTCTTTTGATGCTCTAGATTAACTTGATTTTTCTTGACTCCTTCCTCTCCTCCCACTCTCTCCATCACTCTTTCCTTTTCTTCCTTCTCTCTCCTTTCTTTAAAAAAATATTGGTACTGATAGGAGACAGAAGTTGGCTAGGAAGTCAGAGTAAGAGAACCCCAAGAGTGAATGACTTTTTTTCCTTTGACTAAAAGTGGGAAATGTCACTAGGCTTATAGATACCTGGATGTTACACCCTCCAGGAAATATTTCTAGATTAAGCTTTCACTCTTCCTAGGTGACAGAAACTCTGGTCCTTACCTAAGGTTATTGGAAAAGCTGAAAAACCTGGTCTTTGTCTATAGTAACCTGCAAACATTTTCTTCCTCATGTAACCACTTCCCATTAAAAAAAGAAAAAGCAGCCGGGCGTGGTGGCACACGCCTTTAATCCCAGCGCTCGGGAGGCAGAGGTAGGAGGATAGCCATGAGTTCGAGGCCACCCTGAGACTCCATAGTGAATTTCAGGTCAGCCTGTGCTAGAGTGAGACTCTACCTCGAAAAACCAAAAAAAAAAAAAAAAAAAAAAAAGATCTTAGGCTGGAGAGATGGCTTAGTGGTTTAAGGTGCTTATCTGTGAAACCTAAGGACCCAGGTTGGACTCCCCAGAACCCACGTAGACCAGATGCACAAGGTGATGCATGTACACAAACTCACACATGGCATATGAGCACAAGGGGCGTTCACATCTAGAGCTTGATTGCAATGGCTAGAGGCCCTGTGCACCAAGTCTCTCTCTCTCTCTCTCTTTCTCTAGCTATCTTTTTTTTTTTGTTTGTTTGTTTGTTTGTTTGTTTTGAGGTAGAGTCTCACTCTAGCCCAGGCTGAACTGGAATTCATTATGTAGTCTCAGGGTGGCCTCTCATGCACCACCATACCCACATAGCTCTCTCTCTCTCTCATATATATATATATATATATATATATATATATATATATATATATATATCCCAGATCTAAGACTTCAGGTTGGCTTCTCAAACCCCCTTTTGCCTCATTGGGCAAGAGCTCCACTTTGATTCCTTCTCTTGTGTTCTAGGTTTAAGCCTGCTTATCTTCCCCCGCAATGCTTTAAGTTATAATAAAATATTTCTGAACTTTATTCTCTAGTCTGTGGATTTCATGTGGGAACACCCCAAATTGTCAGTGCATTGATGTACATGGAACCCCAAATTCCTGTATTATTGTAGTACCACTACAATAATTTTTGAAATTACTTGTTCTTTACTCCAATATACTTTGTTATACTTTTAATACTTCTTTGGAAAGATTTACTCAAGTATATCACTCAGCTCTTATATTGAACTTTTAATATCTTCAACTGTCATATCATCTTCTTATCCCCTGACTTCCTTCTTCCCTGGTTTTTGTTTATCTTCTTGTCATTTTATGTTAAAGTCTTATCTTTTGGTCCATTCCATTTTTAGCAAAGTATTTAAAAGCTCATTGAAGACCTCTCTACACATGGATGAGCTTGAAGCTTCAGTAAACGGAGAGTAGGTGGAGGATATTTGACAGACTGATTTTTTCTTAAGTGGACAGCTTTCTTAGAGAAAACTCCTCTCTTGTCTCACTCGGAAAAGAGATACTGCTAGTGCTGTGGGAGTGACCATGGAAAAAGAGTTTCTTCATCAATATGAAACATACTTAATCACTCTGTGCTCATGAGACACCTACCCTCCTGCTTTGTCTAATGGCATAGTTTCTGTATCCCCTGGTGCATCCTCCTCAGAAACTAAGCTTCCAGTCTTTGGCTTGGGTGGAGGAAAAAAATATAAAGGGTCTTATCTTTTGATTTAAAGCTATAACCAGGCCAGCAGTGACTTTTGCCTCTGATCTTGCCTTCAGAGGCACATCCTATTCCTGACTCTTGAGGGACATAAGGTGAGTGAGATATCACTTCTTCTTGGCTCTGTGCTTCTACCTATCAACCTATCTTGTGCAACTAAGTTTCTTAACATTTATTGAGTTGCTTTGTTAGTTTCAATTTTTTTGGATGATTTATCTGCTATCGTTTCCTATCACAGTCTCTTTGTGTTATGTGCTTATATCTTGTCATTTATTGAAATTTGTATAGAATATGGTAATATATGTAAGTTGTCAATCCACCAATTTAAACTGAAAATGTTGGATAGTTTTTTCTAACAATTCTGTCCTCTAACAATGTACTATTTACAAAGTCAGAGTTTCACCATCATGCACCTACAGAAGCAGCACTATGTGTGTGAATATTCAGTTGTTCTCAGCTCACTGTGTGCAGCCATAACAGACATCACTGATGTTACCACTATAATTGGTAATCACTGCTTTGTGAGTGTTGAGAGAGGCTGGTGAAGCCATCTTTGTGTGGTTGCTACATCAACTATAAAGTTTGTTAATGACCATTGTCCCCATCATAGGTAAAAAACTAAACTTGCATCCACTTGCATTCATCCATGTCTCTTTGCTGAGACAAAGTAACTGACCAGAAATGACTGAAGAAAGGAAGGGTTTATTTCAGCTCGTAGTTCCAGATCATCATCCCATCATGGCAAGGAAGGAATGGAGGCACGTACTGGTCACATTCAGCCCAACACTGAGGAAGCAGGCCTGAGTGATTAATGCTGGGATTTAGCCAGTTCTCTCCTTTTCACATAGAAAAAGGCTCTGGGAATGGTGTCACCTGGAGTTATGGTGGGTCTTCTCTCCTCAGTTAACCAAATCAAGACAATCACAAGTATGTCGAGAAGCTAACGTAATGGAGATATTCCCTCACAGGTGACTCTAGGTCCAGTCAATTGACAGTCAATAGAAATCGTCATGCCACTTCTGACAATCTAAACTGACCACTTGTCCTGCCTTTGCCATCAAGTAGCATGCCACCCATCAACAAAGACAATAGCACTCAATTGGCTAAGGGAAAAGAAGGTACAATGTACAAAATATCACAAATCTGTGTCACACATATCTACAAACAATCCTATGCTGGAGCTGGTGATTTAAGGCAGGGGGAAGGATCACTGGGAGTCTGAGTCAGAATGGCTACTGAGAGAGTGCCAGGGCAACCTGGGCTACAGAGTGATACCCTGAATCACAAACCAAAACAAGAAGAAAGAAACACGCAGAGAAAAAGAGGAAAGAAGGAAGGAAGGAAGGAAGGAAGGAAGGAAGGAAGGAAGGAAGGAATACAAAAATCATATTATGTTTCATTTTAGCTCCACAGCTTCAGCAGAATCATCCTTCTTTCAAACCACTCATTGCCCTTCACTTCATTTTGTTTGGCTAACTCAGGATCAATTATTATGTCTTTGCCTACACATCATGCCCCACACAACTACAGGGACTACTAAAGAACTGCTCTGAGAGCTTCCTTTTAGGAGATTTTATTATGGATGCTATGTAGTACAGTACTGTATTGCATCATTTACTGCTTTGAACAGCCTTATAACAAAAAAATTAAACCTTCTATTGTCCCCATTTTACATATTTTTTAAAAATCCCTGAAGACATACTTTGTATGATATTTTCTTATAGACTTCTCCATCATCTCTCCTATAATGATGTGGTTAGACTATAATCAGAGTACTTTGGAGGAACTTGTTGACTCTCTTCTCTGAATCTCCTTCAGTGAAATGCACAATACAATACATCATTGGGAAGATTAAATACTTTAATATACAGAAAGCACCTTAACAAAATATTCATGTACTAAACTAGTATTACATGCTTTCATGATTCTTGGTACATTTCCTGTGTTATGACACTCTCCAAATGTGTATGTGTTTTTCGAAATACAATGATTTCATAAAATAAACACACACACAATTTCCAAGACCTTAAAAGCTTAGAAACATACTGCTTAGCAGTGGAAATGGCAGTGACACCATTTCTAGGTCCTGAACTCATCATGCTACGTAGTGGCAGGCAAAGTCTATTCAGGGAGTGTCCTCTGGGTCCCTTTTCCCTTTAGGAAGGATTGCTGCCCTCACCTCTGCAGTATATGGGCATAATCTAAATTTTTATTTTCTACATCTCACACCTCATCATGGGATGAGAACCCAGAGAGGGCAAGGATCATGGTTGAACATTGTGTCCTACCACTTGAAATGGAGCCTAAATATAAAATGTACCTCATGAGCTGGAGAGATAGCTTAGAGGTTAAGGTGCTTGCTTGTGAAGCTTAAGGACCCATGTTCAACTCTCCAGATCCCAAGTAAGGCAGATGCACAAAAGTGAGGCAGGTGCAAGGACACACATGTCCACTAGGTGGTGAAAGCATCTGGAGTTTGACTGCAATGGCTTAGGTCCTGGTGTGCCACTTCTCTCTCTCTCTCTCTCTCTGTCACACACACACACACACACACACACACACACACACACACACACACACATACAAATGGTTGCTGAAAATGGGAAACAATGGGTGGATGCTTGTAGGAGTTTAACTCCTCCAGGTGAGTTTTTCACTTCTAGAAAACAGGTGAAGGTAGAATGCACCATTAGCTCCCAGCAGAAACCCTATCGCAGCCTGCAGCAATCTCTTTAGTGGCTCTAGCTCAGCATCAGAATGCCTGGCTGTAAGGACAGTGTGCATGACTTTTTGACTATGTGATCTTGGATGAGCTGATAAATTCCTGAATTTCAATCACCAAATAAGTTAGTGAGAAACTCAAATGAGATCATGTAGATGTAAGCATTCTGTACACCAGAAGTCTCTGTAAGGGTTACTATGAAAGAATTCTCCCAAGCCATATCAATCTGTAAGTACAGTTGGGGTATTAGTTTAATAAACCTGTCATTCTCTGGGGTGTTTCATGAACTGTTGCCATTCCCACAATCCTAAGTGCCTGTTAGATTCCTTGTGGATGACTAATAAAAGTAGATTATGTGAGTCTCAGAGGGGAGGGGCAGGGGAGAGGAAGCATGGCACTGTGCTGTCCTCAAGTCTCTAGAAGACAAAGTGAATTAGAATACTAAGAAAAGTTTTAGAACTTGCCAAAGTACATGGAGCTAAATGGAAGTGATGACTTTGCTTGTTCACCAGTGGGACAATGGGGGTGGGAGTACTCAAGTTGCCTAAGAAGGTAGGAGAAGAATAATAAAGACACCATTTCTTATTTTGTAAAGACAGACTAATGACCACCTCTTCCTTCTATCCAATTTGGTTTATTGATCCTTTGTCAAACCATTTATTTATTCATTCAATCGTTATGAAAACATATACCAACTGCTATATGTTATGCATATTATCCTTGGTACTTGGTTTCATGGCAAATGAGAAGGAATACTACATCTACTATCATTGCTTCCAGCCACTCCCTGCCTTTGGTTCCAGGTTGGAACAATTCTAGTTTCTTACCTGAGTCTTTTTTTTTAATAAAAAAAAATCTATAAAGGTCAGCAAAGGGAGAGGATTGTGTTTTGATAGAGACATTAGATTGTCATTTATTAAGGTATATATTCCATTTGAGATACCATTTCGGGGTAGAAAAGTGGGTTCTGGTAACAAGGAGAAAAGTATTTAACTTAAAATATAGCCCATAAAGAAAAATGAGCCAGGGGTGGTGGCGCATGCCTTTAATCCCAGCACTTGGGAGGCAGAGGTGGGAGGATCATCGAGAGTTCAAGGCCACCCTGAGACTACAGAGTTAACTCCAGGTCAGCCTGGACCAGAGTGAGACCCTACCTCGAAAAACCAAAAAAAAAAAAAAAGAAAGAAAAAAAGAAAAATGAAAAATAAAAAAAATAGAGCTAAACAAGAGAAGCCAAATCCTGATTTATTTTCTGCTTTCAGTAAAAGAAGTAGCCACAAGCACTGCAGGAGGAATGCGGCCTCTCCAGGAAAGAAGTTCTCTACATTGGATGACAGGAAGTGAGCACCAGCTACTGAAGGTTGCAGGATCAGGCCTCAAGATGCTTCCTGGCACAGGCATGAATAAGACCATCTCTCCCTGTGCCTCCCAGCCTGAGAAAGTGAGAGACCAATTAATAGATAGCTATTAGCTGTTTAGAAAACTAAACTAGCGAAAATGAATTTGTTCTGATCCTAATTGTACTGTTATTGCAGATACTAGACCAACTCCTCTACAGCATGTCAGCATCACGTAGGAACTGAATGATGAAAATGCCTAAAATTCTTCTACTCTCAATAAAATTATAATTTACCAAAGAACCAAAACTAATGGCTACTCTCAAAGCTTTCGAAAGGTTAAATAACTCATCCAAAGGCCTATGACCAAATCACAGGGTTGGATTTCAAACCTCTCATTCTTCACAGCCAATGTCCATTTGGCCATCACGCTACACATGTGCCATACTCCAGAAATGAATATTAATAGAATTTCAAGCAACCATATGCTTGCTATAGGATAGGATTAGAAATTAATTTTAAATTGGGATTACTGGAAACTTTTTGCTAAAAACATATTGTCTTAGAAGACAGCTCACTGTGCACCATATGTGTTCCTACTTGCATAGTAGCTTCAGAGTAGCTTCCTAACCAGGAACAACGTACTCTAGTCCCTGGTTTTTTTTTTTTTGTTGTTTGTTTGTTTGTTTTGTTTTTCTTTCTTTAGTGGGTCTGAATGGAAGTGATGTGGATCCCTCCTTTGCATAGGCAGTAAAGATGCCAAAATCTCCCTTACCTTTTTGTCTTCCTGCTGACCAGGATCCCCTGATAATTGCTATCTAAAAAGAAAATATGAACTTTTATTCTGTTAGGTCACTGCCATTTTGAGATTTATTTGTTAAAGCCACTAGCATTACACTAACTAATATTAAAGTATTCTAGGCAAGAAGTAGAAAATAAGGAAAATCACAGAAGCATGACATGTGCAAGGAGAGTGAATAATCCCTGTTCTTTGGAGTGAGGATGTGGGAGGGAAGGAGCTCAACTGGAAAGGTAATTTGGAACTGTGAATAACAGGCATCAGGTTTGCACTCCCAAGTAACAGAGAGGTCCGGAGACAAATCAGACAAGTGATACATATCTCATTTAAAGCTGAAAAGATGTTTGTACTTCCCATAAGAGAAATGGGCAACAAGATTTCTGGGTTGTGGATACTAAGTTATTCTTGCCTATAAAGCAAACATGCTTATGCTTGGTTAGAGTTGGAGTATCTACACATCCACATTCATATCAATACAAACACACATGCACACATCTGAGTCTGTATATTAATGTGCACAAGCCACAAGGCACCAACATATGGAAATGCAGGCACACCATACACACATGAAATACTGACATACACATGTATGAAGATACATGCACATACACACTCATTTTACATATATGTGAACACATATGGTTCCTTTTCAAGTAGTATAATATGCTGTGCTTTTTGTTGTTGCTGCTGTTGTTGGTTTGTTTGTTTTTCAAGGCAGGGTCTCACTCTAGCCCAGGCTGACCTAGAGTTCACTATGTAGTCTCAGGCTGGCCTCAAACTCAAGACAATCCTCCTACCTCTGACTCCCAGGTGCTGGGAGATAAGGCATGCACCACCAAGCCTGGAAGATACTACATAATCTTATACTGGGACAAATATGGAGCTATATATATTTTTCTGAATTGCATCTGTTTGGACACCTAGTTCAAACATTTTCAAGTGGAGACAGGAAACGGTGATTCCTACAGCCATAGTTCTTGCCCATTACTTTTGCTTTATTGCCTTTGTGATTTCCATTCCCTCTTCTTTCTCCCTAGAATATAGTATTACTCAAGGGAAAACAAAAAGCACATTTTGTTCATTTATCTTTCTTTTCTTTTGGTTCCATTCCTAAGCCATTTTCTTCCACAGGTCTCCACAGAGTCACCTCAGGTGGGTTCAGAAGGTCCCTAGAACTGCCAACCATTCGCCTTACAGTAAAAAACTTGTGCAAAAGGCCGCTGCTACCCAGAGGGATGTGACAGATGGCAAGATCACCGTGCTGAGCTCAGATGGCTCACCCAGGTGGAGAGGTATCAGGGAGCTGGAAGCAGAGCTCTGGAAATTATTCCTGGCCTGCTTTAGCTTCTCCTACTGACAATTCTACACCCTTCTGATCTGTGAATTCTGGAGGCTGGAAAGCCCAGATGCATGCTTTGATTTATCCCTGAAAGAAAAACCTATGTGAGTTGTTCAGAGCCACCATCTCATGAGAGGAACATTATCTCCATTACATTATACACTATGTGGTACTAGTCACTGATGTCCAGTTTAATTTTATTATTTTTGTGTGTGTACGGTATGTTTGATTGTGCATGCACGTTCACATGCTTAGTGGTGCAAATCTGTACAGGCACACATGTGCTCGTGTGCATGTGGAGACCAGAGGTTGACGTCAGGTGTCTTTCTCAATTTCATCCCCCAGTTTTACTGAGGCAGGGTCTGTCACTTGAGTGCAGAGCTTGCTTACTGTGCTAGTTTAGCTAGCAGAGTAACCTCCTCCTTGTTGAGGACTGCTTGTCTCTGCCTCCCGAGTGCTGGGATTACAGGCAGGCTATCATGCTCACCAGGCATGAACGGGTGCTAGGGGTCCAAACTCCAGTCCTCAAACTTGCACAGCAAGCACTTAATACACTGAATCATTGACCCTGGTCCTTTAATATAATTTTCTTACCTTGGTGGGAAATGGATAACCCAGAACAATTGGTCACTGGCCTACTGAGGGAGCCCTTCAGTAGCTGCTCAACAGCCAAAGCCCAAATGGAATCGGCATGCCTCGTGTGGGGCCTGATGGAGGGAGTTGCAAAGGAAGAGTGGTTAGAACTTGGTGTTTAGTTAGACAATCAACATGTTGCCTAGAGTATACATCACTAGCAGTCCTTCCTTCCAGAAGCCTTATACATGGTCCCACTGTGAGACCAAATGTCAGCTGTTTGTACTGTCACATCGGTCTGGGGCTTATACTCCCAGGCATTTAGGTTTCAGGGGATTTTCTTCTACAGAGAACAGTTCTCTGTTCATCTGTAAATGTGTTGGCCCAACACTCCCAGCAGTGGTGGGAGGATCTACCAAGTCAAAACATGACATTTTGGGAGCACCTGTGACATCAGCTATAGGAAGGAGCAATGAAGGGATGTATGATAAATAAACACAGCCTAGCAAAGGGTGTTGCAAATAAAGATTCGGTTGTTCCTGTCAACAACGTGAAGCCTCAAAAAGCTACCAGCTGACTCCTCAGAGTACATCCTACTGAAGAGCTACAGGTTTCTGAATTCTTGAATATCTTCAGCCTTAGCACTAGTGCTGGATAAGACTGGATGACTAGTTGTTCACAAGACTGAAAGGCCTGAGGCATGACGAGTAAGGGAGCTGAAGCCCCAGCAAACACACATCTGAGAGTTGAACAGCCAATAATCTGCCCATCTGTCCCCAGTGTGTCAGCCAAGGTACCCAGTGCTGTGCCATCTGTAATACTGGGGAATGTACATTTTTCATGTTTGGTAACCGGAAATGCAATACAACAAGACTGCTCTGAAACAAATAAAGACATCAAAACCATTGGTGCAGGATAAAGCACCTCTTGGATAAATTCATGCAAGGCACATTTCCCATCTTACCCATTATCATCTTCAATTATTTGTCCAATAATGTCTTTATGAAATCAAAGATACACTGTTATGACACAATTCTTCTCTAACACTCCATTGGCCTCATTTTAAAAGGAAATTAATAGGACAGTACTGATGAGGGAAAAAAATGTCCCTAGTATCCCTACTTTTTTGCATAAGTACTAGTGAAACTAATATAATCATTATTCATAAAACATTGACAGTATTTTACAGACAAGAAAAGTTTGGAAATTCTATTTCCCCTTCTTGAAATTGGATTGTGTACTTCCAGTAGTTCTGCAGTTATTCTCTCATTCATCATCCTTTCTAAAGGAGTACCTAGAATAGCACCACAATAGTCTCTGAATAGTCTTCCAGCACTGAACAATTGCATTTATGTGAGCTTTTACTTCTTTGAAGCTAACAGATAGTTCTTTACAATTTGTTTCCTCCCCTTTGCTGGGTCTCTTAATAATCCTTGTTCATCCTTGCTAGTGAATATGTCATGAAATAATTACCTTAAGAATTTTACTATTACTTTGGACATGGATCTGTGGTAGCACTTACAGATCCAGTTATGTGGTTGTTATCATTGCACCCCAGAGAGTAAGGCACCCTTTGGGTTATAGTCAACTAATTTTGAAATGTACATTTTACTCTGGACCTTAGCTATCCTGGCATTGTTCTACAGGGCCGTGCCCCTCCCCACTGAAGATGGGCTTAGGCTTCCCTCTGTCCATTTCCATAGATAGACTTGCCATCATCCAAAGGCTTATTCATAACTGTGCTGCTAATTTTAAGGATTTCACTGTTATTTCTCAATTAGGTTCATTTGTGATTAAATGCTTAGAATTTCTACTTTTCCTATTGAGCCACATGAACTTTTGACTTCACTGACCATGGAATGTGACTTGCCCTTGCTATAAACTCTAAGTAATCTATTTCCTAAAGCCCAAGATATCATGCTGAGTGTCTCTTCCAGTCTCTCCTCTGTCCTCTCTCTCTCTCTCTCCTCATCAGATCTCTACCACAAAAGGCTACTTTTATAATTTGATCCAGAATATTGTTTTCTTTCCTTGCCTCTTCATCTTTCTGAGTTGTCAGCAAGTCTAGAATTTATCAGATGCCCTGTTTTTCGTAGAGTAAGATTGCAGCAGACATTCTGACGGGTGTCTTTTCCCTTCTCTTCAAGGCCAGCTTTGTAATCTGCCTTCGGAAACCTTTATCCACATCCTCTGTCTGGTGTGTTGGTCTGCAGAATACCTCAAGAATAATATTACTTCTAATTCTTTTTATCTTATCCTCTCTGGGAGGAAAATTTGCAATGTTCATTCTCTGTGAAATAGAGAAAAGATCTGTACAAGAAGTAGCTGCTACTGAGTCTCCATAATTCCATGTGCCATTGAAAGTTGTGAATGTTCAAAATGGGAAAAACTCAAAACAAATACACCTTCTAATAAAAAAAGAAATTAAAAGATCATTTGTCACTTTCTCTTGACAGTTCTCCATATCCAGTGATACCACTTCTGCCTGAGGCTCTATTAAAACACACACTTATCTAATGAAAGCAGAATTATTTAAATAATTATGTAGGGAGACAGAAAGTTATTATGAGTAAGAGCTTTGAAAGCAAAGCTGACTTGATACTGTCTCAGATCTAGTGTTTAAGAATGAGGGGACATTTGGTAAATTCTCCATTCACATCTGTTGAATGGGATTATTTTTTTGATACTTACATGATTTTGTTAAAAAGTATTTCAAAAGATTAATCACAGCACTTGAACTTTAATGAATTAATTTATTTAATAAAAAGAAATTAACCAGCTGGAGAAATGGCTCAGCAGTTAAAGGCTCTTTCCTGCAAAGCCTTATGGTCGGGGTTTGATTCCTTAGTACCCACGTAAAGCCACATTCACAAAGTGGCACATACATCTGGAGTTCATTTATAGAGGCAAAAGGCCATTACATGCCCATTCTCCTTCTCTCTCTATTTCTCCTTTTCTCTCACTCCCACTCTCAAAAAATAAAACTAACTAAACAAAAAATTAATTATTCACTCTGCTGAAAAAAATGTTCTACAAATTTTATCACAACAATGAGGAACTATAACAAAATTTCTTACTTCTTCAGAAGGAATCAGGCACGAACCATAGTATCATCTATACAGAAAGTATGCATACATTTTGCATAACCACAAATGCCATGAAGTAAACAAAAACAACAACAGCCAGGGCTAAGGAATTGACTGTGCAAGTGGAAGGAAGCTGCATTTGATGGAATGTTGAAGAAAAGCATTGCTAGCAGACAAACTTTCAATTGAGTCAGAATGATGACAAAGTACCCACAATTCAATACAATGAGAGGAGCATTGTGGACTAGTAGAAGCAACGGGAGATGTTAATAACTACTCAATACATTTCCTGTAAATAGATTTTGGCTGAGGGTTTGATCAGATTGTATATTTTCTGGTAGTGCATTATCGACTTCCATTTTAAAAAGTGAACAGATTTTCCTTGATCATCCTCTGTAATACCATCCAATCAATCACCGGTCCTTAAGCTTTTGCAAAGTGCAAGCTGATGTTTTCCACGTCCATGTTTTATCACTGAGTGACTGTGGCTGAATGCCATGCAGATGAATTTAACTCTGGAAAGCGTGTTCCTTCAATTATCTGTTAAATGCCTCTTTTACACCCAACCTGCTGACAAAAATGAGAAAGCAAACAAATGAGATGAGTTGCAGCGAGGACACAGGAAGCCAAGAGAGCAGGGTATCTAATTGGAAGAGCACAGGAGAATGTTTAAAGTAAGTTTCAGAACAGCGATAAGGATGAAGATGATGCTATCTCTTGGATAGAAGAAGCTATTAAAATACACCAGAGTGTTTTCAATCACTTAATCAGAAAGCCCTTTTCCTGAGAACTGTCTTTTGTCCGTGTGCCATGAACAAACATAAATATTTTGGACTTCCTGCATCCTTCACCCTGATAATGGGCCTTTAACTATAAGCTCTTCCCACCTCAAAGAAAAAGCTAAAAACAACGATAAGACATAAAAGACAGATATGAGGTCTTCTCCAGATGAATTCTTGAGTCACACAAATAGTTTTTAGTGTCATTCCTTTTGTAGGCTCTTGCATTTAAAAAAATATATAGAACTTTTATATGATTCTTATATGAAATACATCAAGTATCCATAATTTAAATATGGACATAAAAATTGAACTCTGCCATAACAAATAGCCTTTTGAACTATTTCATGAGAACTTTTTTTAGTTTGTCATATAAAATTGTAACCTTTCATCCATATATAAAGTTTCATTTCACATTTAATATTTTAAAAATCCTTAAAGAAATAATTTCATGAAGTAATGTTACAAGGTATTGGTCTAAGATTTAATTGTAAACTTCTTAAAGCCAAGGGAAATAACTATGTCTGGTAATATTTAAAAAAAATAATTTATGGTAAAATAAAGACTTTAAAAAATACTAATGTTAATAGCCCTTTTCTGGGAAAGATAATGAGCTAAGAACTTTTAAAGATTATAATTAAAACAAATAATCTGACAGAAGCTTCTTTGATTTTTGTGAGAATAAAGTTTCAGGATGTGTTTGTATTTTTATGAAATTTAAATGGCATTTTCTAGCTCCAAATAGAAATGTGTCAATCACTTGAATCATAATAAGCCAGAAGTTCTCTTTTGTGTTACACAAATAAACCAAAGTAAAGCTTTACTTGGGAAAAGGTGAAGTTAAGTTTAACTGAACATATTCATAAATAAAACCACTATGAACACCAATTAGGTGCATTTTGCTAACACTATAAATGACAAAATTTCCCATTATACCTATATTTTAATTTCTAATTGAAAATTAAAATTCGTTACTTAGATTAATTCCTTCTAGAGTCTTATTTTGAAGTTTAACCTCAGAATTTGTGCAATAATATAAAGTAGATAATAAAATTTCAGGGGAAATTGTGCAATAACAGCCCTCCTGTAGAAATTTCTGCTACTTCAGCCATGATTCTTGTATACCAATCTGCCCTTGCTTTACATAAAGAACTAATACCTCTGTCTATTTGAACCTCATGTTAGTAAAGTGCTAAAATACATATCCAGTTTAATTAAACAGTAAGACCCAATATAAAGGATCAAGTCAACATATTATTCCTGTTTCTCTTTCCAAAATAAAGCAGAATGCTTGAGTGCTTCATGACTGGAAGCAGCAAGCCAGTGATTGCTGGTGCCTTGTTAGATGACAATTCAAGGGTTTAAAAAGTACGAAAATATCACCCACATGGGACAGAAACAGCTACTTGTTTTTTGTTTTTTTTACTTGACCTCATGAGTGCTCATGGGTAAGATGCACTGTTACTTATAATAAGATGAGAAATGGATTTACCTGAAAAGCATTGGAGGAATCTGATGGTCTCATTCGTAAGGTGGCTTCCAAGCCATCATTAGCACTGCCTTCCTTAACTAAGGAAGCTTCCTCTAATCAAATGTGCTTCTGGATAACAACAAGGAATTTGGCACTAAATTTCAAGATAATGATGGTCGAGTAGGACTTGATTTATTCCATGGCTTGTTTTTATCCTCTTTATTGATTCCTACAAAATAAAGATGGCCTGTGCCTGATGCAGAATTTGAAATCATGGCAATTGTTGTTTACATATGATCTCACTCATACAGAAGTTGGGGAGTCATGGAGAGGGGGCTGCCAGGAAAGATGAGACATGTCCTGGTTTGGAAGAAATAAAAAATGCCTTCAGTGTTTGTCTGAAATAAAGAAGTAAACAAATGCCTCGTCGGGTGAATCACATCAAAATCTCAAGACAATTCCAAGATGAACCAACTCAGAGAGTAATGACCTCTTCATCTGGGTGATAAAGTTCCAGCCAAAATATTCTCTGGGCCCGAGACGTGATTCATTAGAAATATGTGCATGGTGTGGCGCTCCCCTCTCTATCTGGCAGAGTCCGGTCTGCACACTGATAAGAAGCAAATGCAAATGTCCTGATAAGAACTGAATGCAAATATTTATGATATGATATTCCCTGGGAATTATGTGCAGATAAAACAAAGTGTATTATTTTCCTGCTTCTCTTTCAGGTTTGCCAAAATGCCCTTTTTCGCTTTTGGAATTTGCATTTCTTCAAAATTGATTCGGCTTGCGTATTATGTTAAGCTATTTGTTTGCTAAGGATGGTAATTAGTTACTGTAATTACAGCAATGACAGTTGCTAAATTGTTTTTAAAGCATTACAGTGAGCCTGTGCCAGAAGATTGCAGTATTTTTTTGGATTTAAGCAGAGGCTGGAAAAACTCCCACTCTAGGGCCAGCATGGGATTTTCAACTACAAAGCTGCTTTTCCTGATTGAAATTAAAAAAAAAAAATCATTAATTTGCATTGATTGCAAGTGGTAACTTTACATTGAGGTTTATTCACATATCACAGAAATATTAGTGATAGTGGACTTGGGCATAATGGAGACACAAAGGGACACACATCGTAAATAAAAGTGAAAGCTGATAGCACAGGAAAAATGGTATAACTATTACAAGGAGCCTGTTAATTAAACTTTTTAGCCTGTTTTTAGATAAATTAAAAACAATTAAAATGTTTCTCTGAAAGTTATCCCCAAACTTTTCTGAATGTTCCATAAGTAATGTGGGAAAAAGGAAAACAGAAACTAGTCTTACCATACTTTATTTTTACATGTGGAAAGGGAAAAAAGGGAGGCAGGCTGGAAAAGGGTTATGGTCATATGGTTACCCAAATACTTTCCATGGATTTAGTTTAAAAGAAAATGGGTTGAGAAAGAGAGACTTGAGCTATAAAGTATGCCTGAGAAGTTGGCCTAAGAATGTTTCCTAATAATATTTTAGTACTTTCTAAATTTGAAAGAATTCAGGTAAGCTTAAATCAAATCCTCTGTATGAAGTAGAAATCCCAAATGTGAGTACATAAGTTATAGATTTTTATACTCAGATCATATAAAATGATTATCTGTTTTAAATGTTGATCTTGTTCAGATGGAAGAAAGCTAACTTCTCTAGCATGAGTAATTATTGATCTCAATCAGACTTATTGAGATCTTGAGAACTATAAATAGTAGATTGTGTCATCTTGTTGAATGGACAGCTATAGCATTTTGATACTGAATTTTGAACATGATCTCATGCTGTGCATACTTAAGTTTTAACTCCATTCTATACAACTAGTTCACACATAGCCCCAGTGTGGGAGGTAAATATCACAATGCACAAATGTGCACACATAGGCATAAGTCAATGAAAGTTATACAAGAAATACCTCTGATAAACACATAAAATTTCTTCTTATGAAGGGAAAGAAGTTATAAGCACTGGAGCTCATTCACATAACCACACAGTTTCAAACAAGGAGCATTGACTTGTTTGTGTATCTGTAGGACAGTTAGAACATTTCTGCTTCAGGTTATGGGCCAACCAGTCTGCAGCCTTTATCTTAACTGAGAAATCATGGTACAGAATCTCAGCCACATAGGGTGCATTCCTTTTCCTCATGGCTGGGGCCAGAAGCTGCCAGAAGGGTAAATGGAAGTGTTTCATGTTCTACAAGGGCCTACACATAGAATTGACTTTCTTTAACTTGACCCAACTTCATTCCTCTAAGCAAGTCAAGAGACCACCACATTAACAATATTAAGGGTGGTAGATGTTGGAAATGAAGTAAATGTTTATTAAGCAATAATATAATATACCAAAAAGCAGCATAATTATACACTAGAGATTATAACCAATTATCTTTTCTCTAATGAAAGATATTTCTAAAAAACCTAAGAGAGATAACATGATGCTGGATTACCTCATTATTAGTACCCTGGAAAACACTAGAGTGAGACCCTACCTCAAAAAAAGAAAACAGAAAAAAAAAAAGAAGAAGAAGAATTTTCTTTGCAGTTTCAATATTCACACAATGAGCATTGTTGGACATTTTTCTCCTGGGTATGTCTGGAAAAGTAATCAGCCCACATTTTCCATTGGTCGGAGACCATTTCTCAATTTTTCCTATGCTTCTTACTCCAGGTCAACACTACTTTCATCTTTCCCTCTATATATCAAGCTTGTCAACCTCTGTTCAACATTGTGGCTCTTCCTTGGGACTCTTCCCCAAATCATTTAAAGCCAAAAGCTATATTGGAGTTGCTTCTTGCAATTGATAGGAAAGTGGATCATACTTCTTTACAGGACAAAGACTGGCAAATTCCCAGTTGAGAAGAAACATATGGGTTCACACCCCCATCTCGACATTTCCCTAACCCCCACTCCAATCTGCAAATATATCAGAGTCAATTTAACTAAACTGTATTAGATCAAAGAAGTGTTCTGAAGGGTGTGAAGTCAGGATTCAAATATCAGCTAAGCACAGTTTGGTTACAGGGAGGAAAGCATGCCTCCTGGAGTGAGACATCTTTCTTGTCCATACGTTCAAAGAGTGTTATTCATTACTAAGTTTATTGTACCCACACTGGGAACACAGTTCATGACTTCAGAATTGCTGCCCAGTTTACAGAAAAGGTCTCTTGTCAGTGCTTTTTCCTAGAAGATTTGGGTCTTGGTGTATGCAAAATAGCCTGTTGGCCAGTCTTGAGCTGTGTTTGTCTATAAGGTGACTAACAACACTGTTAACCTAGAACTTTTCAAATGCTCCCTAAAGTTTCAACACTAGAAAAATAATTTATTCTTTGAGATAGAGGACAATACTCACTTGTACTCTGTTCATTAAACTTAACTATTCAACCAAATTCCCCTGAAATACAAAAATTGTGAGGCATTAATATCAAACATGCAGGAAAAAAAATAAAGATTAAAATACTGTTTAGTAAACACCATCAGGACATGAGGAGAAATAAAAGGGTGCCCAACACCCTAACATGTGTCCATAGCTCACATATCAAGTTCCAGATGACAAAATGTGAACAGCATGACACAAAAATTCTTTGTATTCTATCTCTTATTTGATCAATAAACAGATTCTGAATACATGCCACAGACTTGGCAAAACCTAGAACCCATCAATATGTTTTGAAATAGATTGTTCTGAATCATTGTGTACTTTTACTTACTCTCAGAAACATCAGTAAACAAATAGAAATGAGGCATCATGAGGTATACCTTCTGTAACTACAGAAGAGGCTAGGGAAGGAAAATCACAAGTTCAAGACCAGCCCCAACAAAATAGCAAGATCCTATAAAAGAGAAAAGAAAGAAGGAAAGGAAGGAAGGAAGGAGGAGAGAGAGAGAGAGAGGGAGGAAGGGAGGGAAGGAGGGAGGGAGGAAGGGAAGGAAGAAAGGGAAGGGAGGGAGAGAGGGAGGGAGGAAGGAAGGAAGGAAAAAGAAAGAAAGAATGAAGGAAGGAAGAAGGAATAAAGAAAGGGGGATGGGATATGACTCAACAGTTAAAGATACTTCCTTGAAAAGCCTACAGGTCTGGGTTTCATTCCCCAGTACTGACATAAAGCCAGATGCACAAAGTGGTGCATGCATCTGGAGTTCATTTGCAGTTGCAAGAGGCAATGGTGCATCCACACTCATTCTCTCTCTGTCTCTCTCTCTCTAATAAATAAATAAATAGTCATAGATGGACTCACACTCAAATTTCCAAATTTTGTCTCTCCTAAAACCTAAGAGAAATTAGCACAAACATGCTAATTGACATGAAGGCTCAAAGAAATTTTAATCTACTCAAATAAAATGTCCCCATAATTCAGTTTGTATTACCTAAAATGTCACTGGGGTAGAAGAAAAATTTAGACAACTAGTGAAAGACAAATAAGTAGTTTGTGGATTGGTGTAAATATTGCTTGGTTTACACATTTTTGTAAGGTCACTGGAACTAAACCACCATATACCTTCCTAAATTGAATAATGAGACAGTCATTTGTCTTAGATTTTAGCCTCTTGCACTATGGTGAGTCTGAGAACCTCAGACTAAATGATGCGTGGATAAGGAAAGGTTACCTACACTGCCACATCACACACTCAATATTAAAGTGGAAACCAAGAGGTATCATCTATGTCAATGAAAGCATATTTGTCTTTCCCACTGAGGATCAAGCACAAGTTTCCACAGGGACTAGTGAAATGTTCTCTAGAAGATGCATCTGGTATTTTAAGAATTCACAGACTAAATGGCCTCTTCCCCAGGACCTCTGACTTTTCAGTCAAGCCTTTCAGGAAAAAATGATTTAGCACCAGTAGCCCCCTCACTCAGCACAAAAGTTCTCTTGTTCACCAAAGATACTCAAGTTTCTAGAGAAAAAGAAATGGAATTCTTTACATTTTTAATAAGTTAATTCTGGTACATTTAGATCATTCTAATATTAATGTGTATTGAGGATTAAAGTGCTCTGTACACATAGGATTGCACTAAAATTCTAAGAAACAGTAGCTCTACATTTCCCTAATGCTTACAGTCTACACCACTGTACATAGTGCCCATTGGTACTCCAAACTACCATGAAGTTTGCTGGACCTGAAAGGAGGTCGGAGCTATTAAAGCAAGCATAATAAATTCCATATGCAGGAAAGGGGTACTGCACCTCCCAACATGCTTTGTACCACATTTTCTGAAGTCATGTATTCAAGTCAGGATATTTCCTATCACATCTTCCAACTTACTTTCTATTTTACAGGGGTGCGTGTGTGTGTGTGTGTATGTGTGTGTGTGTGTGTGTGTGTGTGTGTGTGTGTATTCAACAAAATTTATTTGAAGGAGTCCCATAGTTGAGACAGTGCACAGGAAGGTTGGTGCAAGGTTTAAAACTGGTGAATAAAATGGTAGCACTTGCATTCCTAAGAGGCTATGATTGGTTCTGTGTAAGGGCTGACTGAAAGAAGCAGAATCAATTACTGGATGATAGTTGGGAAATTCTCACTAAAGTTCAGAAGAAAGGTGTTGGCAGAATGACAATAGAAAAATAACAGAAGATATAAGATACAGTTCATCTAGTTCACTAAAACTGTTATTCTAAAATGGAAATAAGAAGCTTGTGGAAAAATATGAGGAGAAGCTGCCGGGCGTGGTGGCACTCGCCTTTAATCCCAGCACTTGGGAGGCAGAGGTAGGAGGATTGCTGTGAGTTCGAGGCCACCCCGAGACTCCATAGTGAATTCCAGGTCAGCCTGGGCTAGAGTGAGACCCTATCTCGAAAAATAAAAAAATAAAAAAAAAATTAAGAGGGAAGACAAACAAGAGAAGGAAGTTTTAAAAGAGGAGATTTCCAGTTTCAGCTCCAACAGGCTACAGTTTGGAAGATGTCACTCCCATTCTTGCAACAGAAAACATACTCCATGCACTGACAACCAGTGGTTTATGTTGGAAACATTGGAGACAGAGGTCTTAGGATAAATTGCTCCATCCTAAATCCTGCATAAATACAGGTGCATTGAGAGACTCACAGACATGAGCTGCTTTCCTGAAGAAGTTTGTGAACGCTAACCTGGAAGAAACACTTACATGGTCTTTTTAATCATCTTCCAGAGGTATAATGTGCTGTTCTTCAACATACCTGACATCAAACTCTGGTATCCACATACGCATGCACAAATCTGAACACACATGTACACATAAGCACACCATACACACATACACATACAAAAAATAAATGAAAATAACAAACTCCACAAAAGTCATATTTTTGAAGTGTGTAAAGTTAGTTCAATATTTGAAAGTCAAGGAATATAATCCATCATATGTACAAGCTAAGGAAAATAAAATATCAACCAATGTAGAAAAGGCATTTGAAAATAACCCAATGGCCAATGTCCATTTATAATATAAGAAACTTCAGCAAACTTGAAGTAGAGAGAAAAATCTTCTTGTGTTAATCGGTTTTATATTACTCTAAAAAATTTCCTAATATCATGCAATTTATTTGGCTCACCATTCAGGAGCTAGAAAAGTCCAGGAAGAGAGCACGATCATCTTCTTGGCATCTAGTGAAGGCCTTTTTGCTATGTTATAACATAGTAGAGGGCATCCAACACAGGGCACAGGGCATGCATGCTACCTCTGGTCTATTTTCTTTTTGTTTCTTTTGTAAAGTCATTAATGCTATCACAGGACCCCCTCTTTCAAGACATCATCTACTCACTTATTACCTCCCAATGCCTTTACCTACAAATCATATTACCATATGAATTTTTGCATTGATTTTCCATCCATGACATATCAAAGCCATAACAATCATTTATAAACAACACATCAAGCTCTGGAATTATCATTGCACTTCATGTTTATTGATTGGATATTTACTCCTAAAATTAGAAAAAAAAAACAATAATGTTTGCTTTACTATAGTGATTCCGCAGCATACTAGAAACTGGATAGTGCAATAAGATAAAATTTTAAAGGAAAATAAACGTAAAGAAAGAAAAATTGTCTTTATTTATGGACTAGATGACTGTCTACATAGGAAGTCTCATCTATGAAAGAATTTCCTAAAACAAATAAACACATATTTCAAGGTTGTATGATAAAAAGTCAATATATAAAATCAATCATTTCTTGATATCATCAGGGGGAAATTGAATTCTTTTAAAAATCCATGACTATAGAGGTACCAACAGACCTATTTATTCCCTTACTGGGCATTTACCCTAAAAGCTCCAAACCTCAGCTCAGAGATATTTGCTCAACCATTTTATAGCTGCTCAATTCATACTAGCTAAGAGCTGGAATCAACCCAGATGTCCATCATTAGACAAATGGATAACTAAGATGTGGTATCTTGGATATGGTAACTAAGATGTGTGTATCTATCACAATGGAATTCTACACAGTAGTAAAGAGAAATGACAACGAAATTTGAAGAAAATGGTCAAATTTGGAACAGACCATTCTCAGCAAACTCACCCAATCACAGAAAGATAATCATTGCATGGTCTCACTCATCTGAGGCTCTTAACCTGAACCTGCCCGTGATGCTGACATACCTAATAAACGTCTCAAGGACTGGACAATAGGGATGGTGGGACAGAAGGAGAGGGTACGGGTTGGGGTGGGACAAAAAACTGGACCCAAATGGAAATGGTACTATGAAATCCTACATCCTGAAAGACATACTAAAAAGTTGAACCTTCATCACTTGCTTAGAGAGAACACCTGAATCACAGGTGCCTGGGGAGGGTATGATAAAAACTATCTTCTGTTTCTCTCTCCCTCACAACCCCTACTTTCTCTTCTCTCTTTCTCTTTTACATTACCTATATATTTTTTCCTTCTTTTCACCTGGCACTGACCTGTAACTTCCAGTACCAGCATGTGGGTAACATCCACAATGAGCTGTTGATCAGAGAGACCTACAAGGTTTCCCAAAAGAAGACAGAATTCTGTCAGAGTACTTGATGACCCACCAAAGTTTAATGGTAAGACCCTACTGCCAAAGATACCATATGTTGTTGGGACAGAACATGGAGCAACCTGGCTGGAAACTGGAAGAGAGTCAGTCCCCAGAGAGTTAGCTTGTCTAGTGCCAGAAGGTGTTACATGAGCGACTGGGTGAAAACGGCCAAACATCTGTCTAGGTAACTCCTGGTTTAAGCTACTCAGCAGCAATCAACCTGATGTGATGCTCACACAAGTGCAATAGTGGCACACAGCCATGGCGTATTACCATCTGCTCTTGACATGGCTAATGGATACACTCAGTGGAATGGAACCCCTACCTGGAACAGGGAAACAAGTCAGACCCATATCCAAAAAATGAGCCCATGCTCCAATATCAAGCTCCCACCAATAGTGGGTTACAAGAGGGCCTACACCTATTAAATGCTCTCTAAAAGAATAATGGCTATCCATGTATCTTGCACTGATCTCACTCTCCATTGGAGAATTTGCTTCTCCTTTTCAGATGGATGCAGAACCTGAGGAGAGAATCAGCCCATCGCACCCCACCAGGGCACCAGCTGAAGCCATAGAGTTAGTGGGGTAATGAGCAAGAGCTGCTTTCTCTGTGTTGTAGTCCAGTTCACATTGCTGGTAGAAATCACCTGACCAAGAGCAGCTTGTAGGAAAAAGAGATTTATTTGGCTTACAGGCTTGAAGGGAAGTTCCACAATGGCAGGGAAAACAATGACATGAACAGAGGGTGGACATCACCCCCTGGCCAACAGAAGGTGAACCATAACAACAGGAGAGTGTGCCAGACACTGGCAAGGGGAAACTGGCTATAACACCCATAAGCCCACCCCCAACAATACACTCCCTCCTGGAGGCGTTAATTCCCAAATCTCCATCATCTGGTAACCTAGCATTCAGAACACCTAAGTTTATGGGGGACACCTGAATCAATACACCACACTTGGTGAAGCTGGTATCAGCACAAGGGTGAAGGAGATAGACACAGAGAACATTCAGCTCCTACCAAATCAGATATCCAGAGTGTACACAGACACTCCCAAGACCTCCTCACTGAAATAGACCTAAAATGAACCCAACATGGCTCAGGGAAATCCGCAGAAGAGGGTGCAGGAAGATTGTTAGAGCCATAAGTCGGGTCATTATGCACACAGACACTGCCTCTCCCCCATAACTTATGGCCACCCCTACAATGCAAAACACACAATCCCTATAGTGGGACTATAAGAAGAAGGCAAATGATGGTACCCTCATGGCTGTATACGCACTATATACATAACTAATAAATATATATATGAAAGTTATCAATAAAAAGTTAAATATGAAAAATCCATATATAATAGCATCCAAATATTAAATATTTAGGTATAAATATAATAAAATTTGTATATGACATACATGAGGAAATCTACTCAAAAAGCAGTGGAAGAAATTAACAGACAAAAAAGTAGTGCATGTTTATAGATTAGGAGAATATACCTTTAAGAAGCTAATTCTTCCCAAATTATTTGACAGATTCAATGTTACCCCAAACAAAATCAAGGAAAGTATCTTCTAAGTATTGATAAAGGAATCACAAAATTGTGTAACTTAAAATGGTAGTATAGCCAACATAAAGAGAAAAAGAATAAGGTGGAGGATTTCATTATGGGTTTTTGTAGTCTCACCTGGTTTGCTATTCTTTTTTTTTTTTTTTTAAGGTTCATTTTTATTTATTTATTTGAGAGTGACACAGAGAGAGAGAGAAAGAGGCAGATAGAGAGAGAATGGGCGCGCCAGGGCTTCCAACCACTGCAAACGAACTCCAGACGCGTGTGCCCCCCTGTGCATCTGCCTAACGTGGGTCCTGGGGAATTGAGCCTTGAACCGGAGTCCTTAGCCTTCACAGGCAAGCGCTTAACCACTAAGCCATCTCTCCAGCCCTGCTATTCTTCTTTCTACCTGCTCATATGATGACTAGCTCCCAACCCCTCCATGCCTTCTCTACCATGAAGAACCCACCCTGCAGAACTAAGCAGAAATATACCCTTTTCTTCTTTAAGTTGATTTTCTCAGGTATCTGTTCACAGCAAAGAGAAAGTAGCTTATAAATGCAATAAATATTTGAAAACCATTATTTACTGATATTGAAATTGGACAGTCATATTCTTTTTTTTTTTTTTTTTTTTTTTTTTTTTTTTTTTTTTTTTTGAGGTAGGATCTCCTCACTCTAGCTCAGGCTGACCTGAAATTTACAATGTAGTCTCAGGGAGGCCTCGAACTCATTGCAATTCTTCTACCTCTGCCTCCCAAGTGCTGGGATTAAAGGTGTGTGCCACCATGCCTGGCTCTAAACAGTCATATTCTTAATGCTTTTGTTTATATTGGGCGATGATATTTATATTGAATTTATTGTGTGAATTTGGATTATAACATGTAGGAAATAAAACAAATCAGGAAATACATCTATGGCAAATTAGACCCTAATTCTTTTTAATTTTCATTTACTTATTTGCATGTGGGGGGGCACATGCACATGCATACTCATGTGCACACAGACTTATGTGGGTGGTTTGTTAATTGCACAAGCTTTGCAAGCAAGTGCTTTTAACGACTGAGCCATGTTTCTAGTCCTAGTTCTTTTAAGTTATGTTTTAGAGAATCACTCTCTCTTTCTCTTTCATATGTAGCTATAGATAGAGAAACTAAAGACTTAGAATCACAGATAGTTATGTTCTTCTTGTCTAAGGTTATGACCTTTCAAAGATCATAGGATTGAAAAGAAATAGGATCATCCAGACATGTGAGTTATGCTGAAGTTCAGAATTTTTTCTCCTACCACAACTTATAGGCTGAGAACAATGCTCTCATGCCACGGTGTTCATTGCCTTCCATGAAGAGAGGGAAGGACAACTGTGGTGACAGGCTTGTGAAACTGACAAAGATGGCCATGATGAAAAGGACAGGAGAAACAATCATCAGTTTCACCCTAGAAGTAATCTCATGCATATGAAAATCTGTTAAAGGAAGTGTAATAATATGATAAAAACTCCAGGCTTATTTTTAAAAGGATAATTTAGAAAAAAAGATTTGAAACAATATTTATCTCTTAGATATCTTATAGTAAATTTATAAAGAATGAACTAGACCATACAACTAGACTTAATACATGTAAAAGTATTGAAATCATACCAAGAATGTTCATTGACCTCAGTACAGTTAAATAGAAGCCAACAATAGAAGGAAATTTGGTAATGCACACATATTTGGCATTTAAACAACAGATTTTTAAATAACTCGTAGGCCAAAAGAAGAAGTTACATGAGGAATTTAAAAATTATTTTGATCTATCTAAAAAATTTTATAGGAAAGAAATAATAAACTTAAAATATTTATAAAATAACATCACCCACAATAGCTAACATGTTTTGAGTCTTTCCTATGTGTCTGTTATTTTGCACGTACTTTCTTCTTTAACTTTCTTTGACTATCCAATAAATAGACTGTCACTTTCTCACTGTTAAAAAGATGCAGATGGGCTGGAGAGATGGCTCAGCAGTTAAGGAGCTTGCCTGCAAAACCTAATGACCCGAGTTTGATTTCCTAGTACCCATGTAAAGCCAGATGCACAAAGTGGTGCTTGCATCTGGAGTTCGTTTGCACTGGCTAGAGGTCCTGGTGTGCCCATTCTCTGTGTCTACCTCTCTTTCTGCTTGCAAATAAATAAATAAAAATATTTATTTGAAAAAATGCAGACAAGGAAACAGGCTACACATCAAGGAAGTAATGGAATAAGGCTTCAAATCAGGTCTGTCTGATACCAAAACTCTTGCTTCTATCAATAAGCTATGCTCACAAGGTAAAACTAATGCTACTCGTGGTTATTTCTTCATTTTGTTTAAAACCTAGTAAACAATGGAAAACAAACTACCAACATGCGCCCTTGAATTTGGAATTGTGTGTTCCTGAGCATGGGACTATGTTTACAAGTGCCTGGGTAGGAAAGAAGGGAAAGAGCAGAAGGCAGTTGTGGAGGTCTATTACAATTCCCAATGTTTTTTTTTGGGGGGGAAGTATTTTTTCAGATTGATTTCAAAATTTTCACTCAGGTAATATAAAGAAGCATTTGTCAATACACTGTTGTCCATACAATATAAGGACAAATAAGATACTCTGTACCCTCAAGGTACTGACAATCTTCTAGAATCAGATAATGAAGATGAAATTACCAATTATTGGAAGAGAGCTCCCCAGGAAACAGTTTCTGACATATACATTCCTCTGCAGAACATTTCTCTGTAAGAACTCTCAGGAGAGAGTTTCTCATTCCTGATGAGAAAGTGTTGTACAAACAAGTCTTAGGTTCAAATTTTTCACACAAAGAAACCAAGCTGAAATAAAATCACTGCTGTAAGTGGACATGGTTGCTACATGATAAAAGTCAGAAAACCATTAGAGGAAGTTGACTTTTGAACAGTAAAGGAGCGTCTCACACCATTCATGAAAATTTACACGTGACACTGAAAACAGAGTTTTTGAATGCCATGTTGGGTTAGAATAGTATTCATCAGATCTACATTTCCATCTTTGGAACTCTCTCTTTGAAAATATGTTCTAGAGATGAAGGTTTTATGAAGCTCATTCTCAACAGCACTGACAAAGGAAATAAATTTGTTAGGACAAACACAGGCTATGGAAGGAAAAAAAATGCAGTGACAGGTCTATAAATTCAGACTTCAATTGAATTTTTATACAATTTACATTACAATTCGAGAAAGGAATTATGCAAAACTAAATGAAAAAAAAAACCCTCAGATTCTGTGTGATTTTTCAACTTCCTCTGCTGATGAATGCAAGTCAATCAGCTGTAGCCACATTTTCCCTGAGCTTCAGATTTGTATAACCAGCTGGCTATTGTATATTCCCAAGTTGATGTTCCATAAACACCTGGAGCTCATCGAGCTCCAAGAGAGTGGTAACATTATCTCCACATCCAAACCTGACCTTCCTTCAAGGTTTCCAGTTTCCATGCTACTAATTATTTTCCTCATTTCTTGCCTACATTGGTTGCTCCAGAACTTACAATCTTTCCTACATTGTAATGCTGGAATTTTTTCCATGAGAATTTGGAATTATGACTAAGGGGTTTGGGAGTTGGCTTAGTGAGGAAGAGAACTTATTGTGCAAGTTTAAGGGCCTGAAGTTAATTCCCAGTAGCCACATAAAAAGCTGGGCATGATCATGCATCCTTGTAACCTAAGTGTTAAGGGGGACAGAGACATAAGGATCACTGAGGATCCCTGGTCAGATAGTCTAACCAAAAAAAAAAAAGGGGGGGGGGAACTCTAGGTTCCATGAGAGACTGTCTCAGTGAAATAAAGCAGAAAAACAAGAGGACATCCAACATCTTCCTCTGGCCTTTGCACACGTGCACAAGACACATATGACACACCACACACACACACACATACCACATACTACATACATACACCTACATTTTTTAAAAGACTGAGGTTTAGTCTATAACATATGAATTCAGTTGCAGGACAGTAGTGTTTTCTAGCATTTACCTGAAGAGCAGAGAGAAAAAAAAAAGTTATTTATAAAAAGGAAGGAGAGAGAGCACATTGGCTTTTCAATTTTCACTTTCTTTTTGCATATTTGTGTGTAGTATATGTGGATGTGTGTGGGGGGGGTGTACGCATATGTTCGCTTTTATTTTTTCCAACACCTGCACAAATTCTATGGCATTGGTTTACCTACATTTATAATAGTACCAATTCTTGTATATTGCTGCTATTTATAACTGATTCCAAATTAATGCTGAAATAATTGACTGTAATTCTACATATCTACCTATGAGTTTCAACTACATTCTTTTCTTCCACCAGTACTTTTTGAGTGACTTCTGTGTGTCAGGCACTCAATGGGACATGGATGATACAAAAATGAGCTCACTAGTGTGTATGAAACATCCCTAAATCTCAACCTCAGTTATTTCTGTCTTCTCAGTAGAGTAATAGCACCAACAGTAATATCAGACACAGGGTAAGGTTCACATGAGATCATATATATTAAAGAACTTTGTGAACTACAAGAACCAAAGGAATGTTGTTCTGCATTCATTATGATAAGATTTTGACATTCTGGCCTTTTGTCATTTTTGTAATCTCTGGGATAAGAGTGTTCCAGGCTTCATTTTTATCTCCAAAATCTGCCCTGACTAATACAGCCTGTGCTAGTATATTCCCAAGTCCATTGGCTCTAGATCATAAAGCTACTTTACTGCAAATATGAGGAACCCTTTAGAGGAAGGGGACACCAAGTTCAAGGCAAGATACAGAAGAAAATTATCAAACCCAGATTCATCCATGTTAATATAAAGCTTGCTAGTGGTCTCTCTCTCTCCTCTCCATTCTTCAATCTAATACGGTTGTAGGATGACAGTGTTTTCTGCTGCTTAATCAAAAAGCAGAAAAAGGGCAGGATGGATGGCTTAGTGGTTAAGGTGTTTGCCTTCAAAGCCAAATGACCCAAGTTTGATTCCCCAGAACTCACAGTAGCCAGATGCACAAGATGGTGCATGCATCTGGAGTGCATTTGCAGTGGCTGGAGGCCCTGGCATGCCCATTCTCTCAAATAAAAAAAAAAAGGAAAGAAAGAAGGAGAGGGAAGGAGCTGAATGAGACTTCTAGGATTTTCTTCTTGTATGTACTAGTATGTATATGACTTTAATATATACAAGTATATACATATATTTATACATTTTACACTGTTATATTCACATCATCAATAATAAAGCATGTAACCTTTTCTTGTTCTCTAGGTCTTCCACTAACTTCAAATAAAAACAATTTTATTTATTGCACAGCAGTTGCCCTAACCACCTTAGAAATCTGCTCACTCAGACACCAATATTTTTCCTAAAAATTCTTTTTCTCTTTTTTTAGCATCTTGTTTTAGGATATTTGTACAATCTTTGACAAGTTTTATAGCATTGACATTCTGTCTATATATTGCTCCTGTGAGTAATTGGTTTAAAAAAGAGGTTTTATGTATGGTAAGCACTAGTCCATTCATAGCAACAGAATACTCAAGGCTCTAGTTCATTGCCCAATTGTGTACTGTGGTTGGCTTATGTGGTGGTTTGATTCAGGTGTCCCCCATAAACATAGTGTTCTGAATGCTAGGTTCCCAGCTGATGGATATTTGGGGATTAATGCCTCCTGGAGGGAGTATATTGCCAGGCTTGGGCTTATGGGTGTTATAGCCAGTTTCCCATACCAGTGTTTGGCACACTTTCCTGTTGCTATTGTCCACCTTATCTTGGCCACAGTGTGATGTTCACGCTCTGCTCATGCTTATTTTCAAGAGGAATGCAGAAGAATTTGAAACCTTGGCCTAAGAGATAGTTTGCAGTTCTGTAAGTGCAGCTTGATGGACTATTCTGGTCCGAGTTGAAAGACATGAATGCAGTAAGAACTATGGACTGTGAAGTTTGGCTTATGATGGTGAAAAAGAGCTTTGTTTGGACTGGGCTAGAGGCAGTTTATGTGAAAAGCTTGCTGTTATGCCCATGTACTGAGAAGTTGTGCAGGGTTGCTTTGTGTAGAAATGAACTAGTATGAGCAGAGGGATATGGCACAGAAAAAATGAAATATTTGGGCCTAAACTGATGCCCATTCAATGGCAAATTGTTTTAGAGATTACAACCTTTGAGATGGGGCCAGATGATCTTCACTGGGGCAACAGGAAGAATGTAGACTCTTTTGAAGGGGCCTGAGTGCTCAAGGAGTGCCCTGTTCTTCAGACTCTGCTTTATCCCCCCCACCCCGCATTAACAAATTGGCATCCTACCTGGTATTGTGGAGTATAAGGAATGTGGGAAAGAGAGGGTCATTGAGTTTGTAACATGGTCTTATATTTTGGAAATGTCCATGGGCAGTGTGAGCAGGTTTGCTGGTTGCCTCCATGGGGACTGATGGAGCCATCAGGATCAACCATGGCTTGCAGTGGAAACCCAGTGGAGATGTCGGGATCACGAGATGGCTGCCAAGGAGGTTTTCCAGCCCTGGATGAAGTTTTCCAGGACTGTGAGTAGCCTAGCTGAAGGGGTGGAATTGGAATGCCAGAGACTTATTGCTAGTTAGAATCATCAGACTTGGAGATTTGTCACTGACCAGAGTTGTTGGACTTGAAGCTACAAAGTTTGATGTTTGCCCTGATTGTTTTAAATCTTGTATTGGCTGAACATTTCTTTGCTATGCCCAATGCCATCTTTTGCAGTGTGAATGTTATTTCTGTGCCATTATGGGTTTTGGGGGGGAATTTTTGGACTTTATGGTATTATGGCTCAATGAGAGGATCTTAGACTATGAGGATATATGAACATCATTGGAATTGGTAAAGCTATGGGGACTTTTAAAGTTGGATGTATGCACTGCATTTTACATCATGTATGGTTATCAGTTTAAGGGGGCCAGGGGCAGAATGTGGTGCTTTGATTCAGGTGACCCCATAAACTTAGGTGTTCTGAGTGCTAGGTTCCCAGCTGATGGAGATTTGGAAATTAACACGTCCTGGAGGGAGTGTATTGTTGGGGGGCAAGCTTATGGGTGTTACAGCCAGTTTCCCCTTGCGAGTGTTTGGCATACTCTCATGTTGCTATTGTCCATCTTATGGTGGCCAGGGGGTGATGTCCACCTTTTGCTCATGCCATTGTTTTCCCTGCCATCATGGAGCTTCCCCATCAAGCCTGTAAGCCAAAATAAACCTCTTTTTTCCCACAAGCTTGTCTTCATTGGGTGATTTCTACCAGCAATGTGAACCTGACTACAACAGCTTACAAAGAGTCCAAAGGCCTGAGTCAAAGTTTATTTCAGAAGTTCTTGGATATTATCAACTCTAATAGCATTGGATGTGTATACATAACTACAAAATGGACCTAGACTGTACCAACCTCTATCTAACATTATTGCTAATATACACTCTATCCTACAAGTCAGATTTTCAATATCACCATATAAATTATAGCAATCCAAAAGAAATCAAGTGTTTACTATTCAGCTAAGCAATGCACTTACTAACGGCCTTGTTCTCTTCTAAGAAATCCTTGTCTGTTCCAAGAAGGACTTCACTTTTCTTTCAAGTCTTATGACTTTTATCTGTAGGATACATTTTAGCCCCAGCATTCATAAAAAAAAGTATTGGATACTCATACAGATAGAAGATTCTTAATCAAAACACATAATTTATCACAAAGTCCTAAGCTAGCCTATCTTCTTAATGTACAACTTTGTTAGGACAAGAAGAACCACAGTGTACATTAACTCCAAAGGGTTACTGCATCTCTCAAGAAGGGTGGTTGTACACTATTTATTAACAGTAGGCTGCTGATTCCCAAATGGTGTGTTGCTGATTATAAAACAATTTAACTGTGATCATTCCATCACAGTGCTTAAAGCAGGGCACATCAACAGAAGATGATTTTTTTTCTTATATGGTTATACAGCACAAATGTAAACACTGGAAATTCCCCAGTCTGATACAAGGCAAATATCACACTGATTCTCCATACAGAACTTTAAAGTGCAGGGGAAACTTGAGTGTCACAGTGTAACATTCCAGTTTGTTTTCTGGAGGATATATTATTGTCTTATGGAAATTTCTCTGATCCTCATTACTCTGAAAGTACTCGGTCCCACTGTGTTATAATGTTTTAAAGAGATATTGTTAAGTCAAGAAAGTTTGAACCTACTTTCAAGTAAAATGATTCAAATAAAAATAATAACCCAACATTTCATTTTTGTTCTCTAGAGACCTGGGTAGCAGCTATACATCTCAGAAGTTTGCTTCTAGCATGAGAGAAAATATAGCAGAGTCAATCCCCCTGCCCCAGACACACATAGTTTCTTCCGAATCTACATAGTCTGCAGGACCTTTTGTCTCCTAGGTATAGCAAGAGCCCTGTGTAACAAGAAAAGTCTTGATGAGCACCCTCAGAGATAGGAGGATGATGGAATAGATTTCTCATATCTATTTCTTCTATAAATGCAGGTAGTGGTATTTTCTTTTGTCTGATTTTGAGAGAATGGCTCCTTTGTCATTCAAGCCTGCCACTCATGGCAGTAGATAAAATAACTAATAAACCTAGAGTGTCATATCCCATGTATGGTCCAGTTTGCATTGAGGCCCTAAGGATATGGTTAGGAGAACCATGAAAAACATTTTAACATAATGTTTGTGTTTTACAGTGCTATCTACTTTCAAAGACATTGTGAAGCAGAATATAATTTCAAAGACAAGTAAATAGCTTACAATTTTCAAATGCCCCCTACAAAACAGTGGGGAAGAAGATATATATATACATGTGTGTGTGTGTGTGTGAGAGAGAGAGAGAGAGAGAGAGAGAGAGAGAGAGAGAAAGGAACCCAGAAGGGAATTGTTTGATTAAAAAACAAAAAAACAAAACAAACAAAAACAAATTTTTCACACAAAAAGTGAACATTAGAAATCAAGTTAGGTGCTTTGGGGTAATATCTAAGGGGAACTTTAAAGTAGTTACTTCAGGCTAGAAAGATGGCTTGGTGGTTAACAGTACTTTCTTACAAAGCCTGATGGCCTGGGTTCAATTCTCTAGTACCCACAAAAATCTAGATGCACAAAGTGGTACAAATGTCTAGAGTGGCTATGAGATTCCAAGAGACTCTAAATTTAAATCATATGAAATTTTAGTTTTATGAAAATTATTCCTTCTAGCACATGGCATGTTCCCATACTTGCTTTCTGTAATTAGCTCCATCTTTCCCACTTGCCCTGCTAATGGGCAGGGGGACTATTCCTCTCCTATCTGATTCTCTCAGAGAAGGACTTGTTTTGAACTGAGCACAGTGCTGGGGACACAAGTATGATACTTTTCCAAGGAATAGCGAAAGATGCTGGCAACAGGCAGGGGTCATGCTAAGATGGGCACATATAGATTTCAGACTCTGTTTCCACCCACATCAAGTCTCTGCCCATTAGGTAAAGTATAGCCAAGGCATCAACTGGTCCCACCTGCACTTTTCTGAGGAGGCCAGATTGACATTAGAACTTTTTGTAATTATAAGCATTTTGTCTTTCAGCCAATTTCTATGCTCTGGTCAAATGGCCAGGTTTGAGAACGTTTTCTGTGTCTCTCAGGGAGGTTCAGTGTGCCTCTTGTTTCTTCCTGGTCTCATAATTTACCAGTTCTGCTCTATGGAATTTGCTAGTACACTGTGGCTGCCTTCTGGTTGGGCCCTTGAAGGCACAAGGAAGGTCCACTCAGATCTCCACACTTAGAACTGGAGAGTCTTTCATGCTTCCTCCCTGGCACAAAGGGCTAGGTGGGTACACTAGAGGTCAGGATTCAAAGCCACACCGGCTCTGTTACTTTCATGCTTTCTCTTTCTCTACTCTTCCAAATGAGTTTGCACTAAGGAAGGAAATGAGCAGACACCATATTTGATTATGACTGTTCTTACTGCCCCTTAAACACTTTGCCTTACCCTTGAATCTATTTCCTGGTGTGTTTGTCAAGGTTCTCCAGAGAAATAGAACCACTACGTCATATATAAAGAAAGAGATTTATTTTAAGAAACTTTCTTACACAGTTATTGGTTCATATCAAGTCCAATGTCTGTTAGGGAAGAAGTGCAAAATGCAGACTTCCAATATTCATATGATTTCAAGCAAATCACACATTTGAATTATTTGTAAAATGTTCAGCTTTGGGGGAGATGGCTATGCAGTTATAGGGGCTTGCTTACAGAGCATGCTGGCCCAAGTTCAATTCCCTAGCAGCCATCAAAGCCAGGAGAATATGAATCTTGCTTGTGGGGCCAGCTAATCTGATATTTGTTTGTAGTTCAGTAATTTGTTTGTAGTGTCAGAAGATCCTGTCTCAAAGAAGATTGCACACAGACATCTCAAAGTTGTTCTCTGATTTGGCACGTACATGAGCACACACATGTACATACACATAAACAAATAATTTTAAATGTTGAGCTTTTAAGTATTTATTTCTAAAGTCTACAAAGAAATAAAAATATACAAAGACAGAAAATGTACCTGAAAAGTGGAAAAAGAAAGTGAAAAACAGGCCAAACTTATACCATTCATCAGAATAAATACTTTTATATTCACAAGAGTAATTTAAAAAGCCTTTTATAATAACAATCAATGGTATAGTGAAATGTTAATTTTAAAGACTTCTGATAGGGCTGTCAGTTATTATACTTGGTAATGTTTGATATAGGTCAAGATCCACATATTCTGCAGCCTAGCACCTCTCAGATGTAGGTGCATATTGGATTAGTCTCGCTATAGTTTTCCCCAAAGGTCCAATGTTGCAGCCATGGTGAGCTAAAGAAACCTCTAAAAGATGGTACATAATGGGAGGTAGTTAGGTTATGTGGGCTCCACCCTCATGAATAGATGCACGCTAGCTTATGAGGAGTGGATATTACAGAAGTTCAAAGGCAGACTATTGACAAATCGTTTCTGCTCTGGAAGATGAGAGCCCATTGTTAATTTGATTGTCATTGACTGGGAAACCCAGTTCCTCATAAAAGACAGCAATCAACTCACTTAATTACATCAGCCTAGATGTAAATTCCATCCAAAACAATCTCACAGAAACTTTCAGAATAAATTCCTGGGCACTATGACACAGGCAAGTTGATGTATAAAATTAACCACCATACCTTGAACTTTGAAGCAAGAACCAGTGTGTGTGTGTGAGAGAGAGAGAGAGAAATAGAAATATATATATATATATATATATATATATTTCAAGCCCCAGACCTACCAGAAGAAAGAACCAGAAGAAAGAAGTCAAGGCCATAACTTGAAGAAGAAAGGGAGGGAAGGAAGAATAGCCTGCTAATAATCATTGAATACGTACTTATTGCCTACAAGATACCAAGCTTCATTCCAGATGGAGCTTAGATGATGGAGTTTCCATGTCAACAGATATAAAATGGTTTTAAGTCATATCTACAAGTATAACAAAGATATATATTTTTAAATCCAGACCTTCCATCTCACTTTATAGATTTGTACTATGATTTAATTCGCATCTTAGATGTTGAGACCTTTATTTTTCTCAGGGTCTGTTTAACTTTATCCCAAATTTGGACCTCTAGCTATATATGTTATTAACAAGTCAAAGTTCCCCTCTAAAGTATAGAATTTAAAAGACTGTGAGCCATCTTGAAATGCACTGATTTATCCAGAGAACTAAATTCTGGGTCATAATTTGGGTCCCTTGTTTGCTTTTCTGTCATGAACATTTGCAGCCCATGCTAATTTCCCGTAGGAAACATTGCTCAATCTTTAGCTTCAAATGCTTGCACAGATAATAGTCCCAGAATGCCTGGAAAGCCATACTGCAGCTCACTTGCTCTCTTTATAAGTGACTTCTTGAAATTGCATCTTTATGTGAGAGAAAATGTTCTCTATCCAGGACACATCTTGTCAATAGGTCTCTGATGGACACCTCTCACTTCAGAAGGTTCTAGCCCTTTCTTCCATCAGTAAGGTGACATTGTCTTTTCAAGGCTGTTAGAACAAAGAAATTGTTTTCTATTTCCTGGAAAGCCACTCAGACAGGATTAAGTAGCACAATCCAATGGCCGTAACAGAGACAGATGTGAGGAGCATAAACGAAGGATAAACTGGCTTATTGCTTGGAGAGACCATGTCTATCACAGGTGATACAGAATGCTTGACTGTTCTCAGAGGAAAACTGAAGAAACCTGACTACACCTCAATCAAGGGAGTCTTAAGCACTTTCTATTAGACAGATGTGCCAAGGTAATATTTGACTAGAACTCCTCAAAACGATTCATAGGCAAGCCTTAAATTCATTTACAAAGTTCTAATAACTGTTTACTAACGGTAATGAGTAATCAATTTTCAAGCATCTTTATTCATAGCCTATAAAACATCTTCACTTAAAATGCCTCTAAACATAAATCTTCTAGTAAATAGTGTTTAGTAGAAATGACAATTATTTTTTTCAACATCCAGTGTTGACCTACTATATTAATTAAGAATTCTCATCAGGGAAGCCAAGCGCCTGACGGAAGTAAGTTAAGGAAAGGGAGTTTCATTTGGCTCCCGGTTCTGGGCATACAGTCCATCATGATGGGAAAAGTGTGGTAGCACTTGAGTGTTAAGCAGTTTTTCACCTCATGGCAACTGACCAGAAAGCAGGGAGAGAGCTAGTCTGGAACAGAGGTGATCTCCAACTCTCAAAGGCCAATCTTTAGTGGCCTATGTCTCAAAGGTTGCACAGCATTCTAAAACAGTGTCATGTCGCTGGAAGAGAAGTGGGGGCACCATGGACTCCAGTCATACCACATATATTTCAGGGCACATAGTAAGTATTTAGGGTTTACTCGCTATATTACTCTATAATCCCTTAAGCTTTTCTACCATGTTGTTGACTATCATTTCTGGAATGTCAACTCTTTAAAAAGAAAGAAAGAAGGAAAGAAAGAAAGAAAGAAAGAAAGAAAGAAAGAAAGAAAGAAAGAAAGAAAGAAAGAAAGAAGGAAAGAAAGAAAGAAGAGACTTTCTTCCTACCGGAGCTAGGGCAATGTCTCAGTTGGTTAGGTGATTGTGTTGCAAACATGAGGACCTGCATTCAATCCCAGAACCAATGTACAAAGCAAAGCATGGCCATGCATGCCTGAAACCCCAGTGCTGAGAGGCATGGACACAGGAGGGTTGTTCACACTCCCCAGTCAGCCAGCCTGATGGAGAAAGGGCATGTTCAGGCTCACTGAGTGATTTGCTTTCGGAAGAATAAAGCAGAAGAGTGGTAGAAGAGGGTAACACAGGCATCTTTCTCAGGCCGCCACACATCTGCATATACAGCCTATGTATTTGAACACACATGTGCATACATTACACATGTGTCAAACACACATGCACACACACCTATTTTTTTAATTATTTTTGTCAGCTCAAAGTTCAGAGACTTAACTAACAATTCCTGGAGCTCCAGGCAGTCAGAGGCAGATATGCTATGGTGAAAGACACCATCTCAATGATACAAGTCTACAGATACCATGCTAAGTGTGTCAGCTTGATATGCTTGGTTTCCAACATGAGAAGGGAGGAATGAGTTAATTACCAAACGCCTAGGAATCAAGTCAGAATGCATTGATGTTAAGCATCTTGAAAAGTGGCTTCCTTGAAATACATTTGAATCCAAAACATGATTAAAGAATTTTTCAGTTGCACTGAAGGATTTTAACATTAGTAGACATATAGGTCATTCACGCTACAGAATTTAACAAAATACCATAGCTCTTTTTCCAAAATGTAGTGAACATCATCTTCATTGATAATGTTTCTCTCTTCGAGTGTAACTGTACATAAATAAAATTCACTTGCTTAGGAAATTAGCTAGGAAAGCAGAACATAAAGTCAGTTGTTAGGTCTTTTAGTCACACTTTGTGTTGAGATAAACTTAAATACTTATGAATTAGATGGATTCTGTCAGTCCTGGACCTGATATCAGGAGAGGTTCATATTGAATAAGTGTTTATTGAGTAGCAATGCAATACAACTGTAGAATTAGCTGCTATTCCAGTTCCAATGACCTTAAGGAGGCAAAGTCTCTTCTCTCAGAATCTCAAGACTCTAAGGTTGGGGGAAGGGGAAAATAAGCAATCATATGAATGTGATAAGATTAGAAATATACGGGAAGTACTACTATTGTTAAAAGGAACAGGTGGTGCATTTTAAAGAGAAGATAAATTAGGGAAAGTTTTACCGATTGCAAGATAATCAAACTACAACCTGACAAGATAGAGACTAGCATATAACCAATGTTTGCTAACAACAAATAAATGACTGAATTAGCGCATAGGATTTTGATAGCAGGAAGATAGGGATGAAAACTTCCAGGCAGACAGAATAGCACTAGCAAAGTCTAGGAGGCAGAGAATGGCACAGTCGGCCTTAAGCACAGAGAATGAGTAGATGACATTTATAGTACATGCAGAGGGTAGCGTATATAGACATAAAAATGTATGTCTGAGGCCTGGATAGAAGGCTAAGGGGTTAAAGGTGCTTTCTGACAAAGCCTTGACAGCCTATCTTCAAGTCCCCAGTATCCATGTAAAGCCATATGCACAAAGTGGCACACATGTCTGGATTTTGTTTGCAGTGGGCAAGAGACCCTGGTGTGCCCATTCCATCTTTCTCTCACTCTTCCATTCTCTCTCTGCTTGAAAATAAATAAATATTTCTTTAAAATTGTGAATTTGTCATGCTAAATGAACTCACACAATCACAGAAAGACATTGCACAGTCTCATTCATCTGCGGTTCCAAACCTGGATCAGCCCGGTTGATGACATACCTGATAGGCATCTAGAGGCCTGGACAATAGGCAGGGTAGGGCTTGGGGGGGGGGTAGAGGAAGCCTGGGGAGGGACACAAAACTGAACCCAGATTGAACTGGTACCATAGAAACTTATATCCTGAAATATAGACTAAAAAGTTGAACCCTCAATAGGACCTTAGGGGGAGCACCTGAATTGAAGGGCCCTGGAGAGGGTGAGCTGAAGCTTAACCTTAAATTTATTCTGTTTCTATCCTTGTTTTCTTCTGATTTATTTTTCTTTTTTTCTTTTTCTCTTGGCCTGTAACTCCCTATATCAGGATGCAGTTAACACCCACAATGATCTATTGATCAGAGAGACCTACTAGGTCTCCAAAAACAAGAAAGACTTCTGTCAAAGCACTTGATTACCCAAAAGAGGTTAATGGTAAGACCCTACTACTTAAGACACCATATGTTGTCAGTACAGATCTTGGAGAGACTTGCCTAGAATCTGGAAGACAGCCAGTCCCCAGGCAGCCCTTCTACTGCTAGAAGGTGCTTCATGAGCTACTAGGGGAAAGTGGCCAACATCTGTCCAAGCAACTTGAGGTCTAGGCTACTCAGAAGCAAACAATCTGATGTGATGCTCACACAAGTACAATAGTGGCACACAGCCATAGTGGTTAACCAACTTCTTGGATTGGCTAACAGATCCTCTCAGTGGAAAGGAAACCATATCTGGAACTGGGAAACAAGTCAGAATCTTACACAGATAATGATTTTGCTTTCCAATATCAAGGTCTCACTAATCTTGGGCAATAAGGGGGTCTACACTCATTAAGTTCTCTGTAAATTGGAGTGTCTGCTTCTATTTTCAGATGAGAGCAGTACCTGAGGAGATAAAAGACCCATTGCACTTCACCCCGGCCCAGCTGAAACCACAGAGGAATTGGGGAAATGAGCAAGAATGCTTCTTTCTCATGAACCTGTTATCAGTACAAGAGTGAAGGAGACAGACACTGAGGACACTACCAAACCAGAGATCCAGAGGCTCCTAAGAGCCCATCACTGAAGTGGATTTAAAATGCACCCAACATGGCTCAGGGAATTTTGCAGAAGAGGGAGCGGAAAGATTGTTAGAGCCACAGGTGGGACATTATGCACAGAGACCTTTCCTCTCCCCCATAACTGACTGCTGCCCCCACAATGCATGACCCACAATCCCCATGGGGATGACCTGCATCCCCAATGAGGACCCCTTTGGAAAAGGAAAAGGGATGAGGGAAAGGATGGTACAAACATGTGTTGTTTACATACTATGTTCATAATTAATAAAAATAAATTTTTAAAATGTAATTTGTTGAGGCAGTAAGATAGGAAGTTTTAGTGGAGCATGGTGGCACACACCTTTAATCCCAGCACTGAGGAGGTAGAAGTAAGAGGATCACTGTGAGTTCAAGCCATCCTGGAACTACAGAGTGAGTCCCAGGTCATCCTGGGCTAGATTGAAACCCTACCTTGAAAAAACAAACAAGCAAAAAGATGTGAAGCTTTTTAACAATCATCTGAGTTTTTTTTACTTAATTTGAGAGTCAATAAATATATGAATATGAAATACAGAAAATATCTTTAAATTATTTTCAGATTTGACCATGCTTAATATCATAACTGCAATATATTTGTGTAAATACTATAGAGTAACGACTAAGAATATTCTAAACTTCGAGAGCCCAAACAATGATTATCACAATGCTCCTAAAATATTTGTTCATGTGTTGAAATCTGTGTCACAAATCCTCAGAGCAGCAGCTAATATTTTATAATTGATCAAATAGTTTGAGATATATATTTCAAATATGTGACTTAAGGAAAACAATGTGAAGATTTATGCTCCTTTTAATGCATTTGGCTAAACCCATAGGATTGCAAAAGAAGATAAAAACAAAAGGCAGCATGGGTTAATGCGTGGTTATCTTTTGGTTAACTTATGTAGCTTAGCAATCAAAGAACATGAAAGAGAAACCTTTGATAAAACTTGGTTGCTTTTTACAGTCCATAAAAGGCAGCTGCATTTTCTGGAAGGACCATATCAACAATAGAACATACAACTTTTAAACCAAAGTTCTCAATAAACTTAAGAAGCTATCAAGAAACAAACTTTTAAGTTGTAGTCATTCAATGATGTTAGTAAAATGAACCTAGAGTAAGATCTTAATGTACTATATAAATTATGCCTCATGGTCTCTTTCTTTCTCCCCTCTCTTACTCTTTCTTCTTTCTTTTTTTTTTAACTTTTCTATTTCTTCTTTCCTTCCTTCTGTTTATTTTTTTTTTTTTATTGTGTGTGTGTGAGAGAGAGAGGGAGAGGTAGATAGAAAGAGAATGGGTATGCCAAGACCTCTAGCCACTGTAAACAAACTCCAGAATCATGTGCCACCTTGTGCATCTGGGTATTAGGGAATCAAACTTGAGACCTTAGTCTTTGCAGGCAAGCACCTTAACTACTAAGCAATCTCTCCAGCCCTCAATTTTGTATTTTGAGACAGGGGTTCACTATATACTCCAGCTGGCCTCACACTCATAATCCTCCTGCCTCTGCTTCCTGAATGCTGAGATTACAGATAGTGCCACCATGGCTTCCCCTGAATTTCTTAAGAGGGCTTTAGTAACTGAAATGAGCAAGTGTTTTAGCTTTGGAACCCACTGCTGACCGATGCAGACTTGATGGAACTAAAGACATCACCAGAAATTGGAGAGATGTCTGGAGTGGCTATGTCACATTGGAATTCCTTCTCAAAGTAACTTAAGGCAAATAGTAAAGCTCCTATTTTTTTTCAAATATATACCAGTATAAAAATCATCAAAAATATTTTTGTTAGCACTGGCATCATAATTTGACATGATCTAGAACTTCACAGATCTGTGAATCTCTCTGGAGAGTTACCAGGAAACCCTGGGCCACAGAGGATGACAGGTGAAGAATTAGAAGAAAATACAGAGTGGCTTGCAGTTCCAAGGGAAGGGTCTTGCCAATGCTTCGTGGCATTTGAAGGGCTGGACCACCTAGAGGGGTTTGATGATAAGACATCCTTGCTGACCATCACACACCTGGATTGCTTATTTACCAGGTGCAGCTTTACCTGCACCCCAGACCCTACACCTAATCCTTATTCTCATCCAGGAGAATGAAGGAAAGCCAGACATCAAGTTCACTTTTCTCATTACTCACTGCAGCAATTCTGTGAGGCATCCTCACACACTGGCAAACCATCTGTGCCTAGTATACTTTCTAGTACCTTGATAATGGCTTTAAAGTTTTAGTCTAGACTCAAGTTCTTCCCATGGCACACAGATCTCTGTTAGAAATGTCTGCTATGATCAAGGTCACTTGTACAGTAGGTCTCTAACTGTTGCCTCTTGGGAATCTTCCCTAATGCAGATTCCTGTTAATTCTCAATCCTTTCTAGGAACCCTGTTGCTACTTATTTTAGTCAGCACTTGGTGCCAAGGGGCCCTACATCATCTAATGATCTTCCACAGCACCTCAGCTAACCTTTGTAACTTTGTCCTCCAATGAGCACTTACCTTCATTGTATGGGCCATTTTAAAGCTCATTAAAGTGCATTCTGTCCAGATGAATGATATTCCCTTGGGTGAACATAGAGATGATTAAGTTAGAAACCAATAACATTATTGCATGTAAATAACAGAGATAATGGTAATATCAAGGATTCGGTGTGGATGGAACTTTTCATCTTTGATGGATACACATTTCATAGTCACATAACCAACAAGTGGATACCTGTAAAATATGTGTTAGCTTTATTATTTTCAAAACTTGAGCACTCCTCTTGGATACAGAAAACTCTAGCCACTTCAGAATAGACTCATGAAATACAGTGTCATCTCTGTCTCTCTTATTTTAAAATTCATTCACATTTAGGGTTCTCCAACTCAGCTACTTCCTCACTGAGGTGACTCAGGTAAACATGAACTCTTGGAAACTTCTTGGTCTACCTATCAAATCCAGAGTATCCACAAACCTATGCTGTCCCTAGCTCCTCATATGTGTCCTCTTCCGTACAACCAATCATGACAACATTGCTCTACAGGGCTTCCCTTTTTTTTTATGCCACCCTGGGCCCTGAGACCCTCTGTAGGCATAATGCTATCACATTCACACTTTCCCATGAATACTTTTCTCTTGCTCTCTCTCAGCCATGTTTGGAAACCATATCTCATGAACCCAGGAAAGGCTGACTGCTGTTAATTATGTCCTTGTAGTATGACAAAATGACTGGGCATGTTGCTGGGTACTCTGAGTTAATTCCACAGGCATCTAGACTGGGCTCCTTCATAACATCCCAGTATACTTCGCTGGTCCAAACCAGAACAGAGAGACTTCTCTGCAAACTCCCCACTCCTCTGTTGATTTCTTCAAATCCCTTTAGGATCACAAAAAAGTATAATGAGTATCTTTTCCACTATTTCTTTTATTCATTAGCTAGTGGAGTCTTTAGTGGATCTGGAAGATGTTGGAGAAGTTAGTGAAGAACAGAAAGCTGGTTGTGACTAGATGTTTTCAGATCTTTCTTTTCCCATGTCTTGATCTAATGAAGAATTTAACACCTTTACTCTCTGGTTCCTCTATTGAAAACCTCTAATGAAAACCTCTAATGTGATGTTTACTCTCTATTTTAGTTCCCTGTACCAAGGATACACACAGTAATAGAGTAAAGTTCCACATTTAATGAAATCTATGTTAGTTTCTTATTACTGAGACAAAATACCTGACAGAAGGGCTGATGGATAAAGAACTTCTAGTGCAAGACTGAATACCTGAGTTCATGTCCCTAAAGCCAATGTAGAGCTGGATACTTTAGCATGGGCATTTGTAATCCTAGTGCATCTACAGTAAGAAGTGGGGCAGAGACAGGAGAATCATATGGAAACTCCCAGGTCAGTTATCCTAGTGAATACAGCAGTGAATGAGAGAGCCACCCTCAAAGAAGGTGAGGATGGACACTAGAGTTGTCCTCTGACCTCTATACACGTGCCATGGCACATATGCATCTTCTCTCTCTATCTCTCTCTCTCTCTCTGACACACACACACACATAAAATAAAATAAAATAAAATAAAATAAAAACTTGACAGAAGTAAGTTAATGAGAAATGGTTTATTTTGGTTTAAAGTTTCAGCCCCTTACAGCCTTACAGTAGGAAAAGGAAAGCACAGGGTAGGGTTCACGGTGGCAGAAGCATGAGATTCAGGTCACATTTTGGTTGATTAGAAAGCAGACAAATACATGGGAATAAGAGGCAGATAGAGCTTTAAAGAAATTTGCCTTATAGTAAACCACTGCCAGTTAGGTAACATGTCCCGAAGTTCCACAACCTTCAAAACAGCACCATCAGCTGAAGACCAAGTGTCCAAGTTGGGAACACTTTACATTCAAGCCATAACAAAAGCTATGGGAAATTTTAAAAAGGAAAAAAAATCCCAGGTCAGATTCATTCTGTTACAGTGCTTACGGAAACCTGCCTGGAGGAGGATATTAATCTGAATCTTAAAGAAGAGCTTGTAATCCTAATGGTAGAGAAAATTGATACAAAACCCATTTTAGACTTGTTAAAAGGTAGTTCTGTTTTACCATACTCTTCTATATGTGCGTATGTGTGTTTTACCATTAAATTTTTATTCAAATTTTGTATAGTTTCAATAATATTAGGAAACATTGTTTTAAAGCCTTTTAAAAAATAACTTGCTATTGAAGCAAGCATGAGCAACTATTATCTATTTTCATGCCCTGAAATTTTTCCTTAAGTACAAAAGTTCATGACCTCACTGGAGCCTGGTTCTCCTATGGCTTCTTTGATCTCCTCCTTATGAATCTGCTTTGTTGGTATCTTTTCTTGCTTCTGTTTCTAACCGTAAATCTCTTCTAAGATTCTTTCCTTAGCTATTTGCTTTTCTTCCCCAGGAGATTTGCCACAAGACTTTATCTACCCATGCAAATGATGCGTGGGTTGTTTCCGATGTTGTCACTACCCCTGGTCTCTGGCTGCTATAAATGGATACTCAACTTAATCCATGTATTTAGCTAATAGCTGCTAAGCACTTACCTTCTGCCAAGTCATCAGCAGATTCTTGAGATTCCAAGAAGGAAAGCTAAGTCCTTTCCCTCGTGTCCACGGGAGAGTAAGGAGAGATGACATAAGCCAAGGTGAGACATGCCTCCTGTTAAACTTTACTTACTATAACAATCTCTTTTAATATAACTTGTCACTATTCCTTGGGTATAAAGACCACCTGCATTTCCCCCTTCTTCATTGCTAGTCATCTAAATCTTTGCCTCATCATACCCTTAAGATCCCCATGCTTGCATATGGGGAATTTGGGGAAAGAGTGATAATGAAATTATAACCTTTGATTGTTTAGACAAAAAATTTTTAAACAGAAAAATGACTATAATGCCAAACAAAACAAGATGAGTATAAAAGTCAGTATTCTGAGTGGCTCCATATTTGTGAAAGTTTAGAAGATCAAACTCACAGAAACAGAAATCAGCACAATAACTGCTTGTTTTGGAGTCAGGGTGGCAGAGAGAAAGACTGACTATAAAAGAGCTCATGGGGAACTTTCTGGAACACTGAAATTATTTTGGACTGGATCTCAACTGGAGTAGAGGTTACATACATAGATTTATTTTTCTAAAATCTGTCACCCAGTACATCTTAAATAGGTACATTTTATTGTATATAAATTTTATCATAAAATGCTGGATTAAAGTAATAGAAATGGTTTTCTTTAATATTTTATTTTTATTTACTTGAGAAAGAGGGGGAGGTGGAGGGGAAGAGAGAGAAAGAGGCAGAGAGAAAGAGAGAGAATGGGTGTATCAGGGCCTCCAGCCAGTGCAAATGATCTCCAGACATATGCGCCACCTTGTGCATCTGGCTTACGTGGGTCCTGGGGAGTTGAACCTGGGTCCTTTGGCTTTGCAGACAAGTGCCTTAATTGCTAAGCCATCTCTCCAGCCCCCAAAAAGTGTTTTCTAAAAAAGCAATTTTCATATCAGGATGCATTTGAGTTAAGGTTCATATTAGATAATATTAACCATTTGTCATTATTAACACTTATTACTATGAACTTGATGGTATAATTGAAGTCATCCTTATTATCCCAGTTTTTGCAGGTCTGGAGTATGGCCTGGCTTAGCTTATTCCTCTGCTCAGGACCTCATAATGCTATAATGAAGTGCTGGCAAGGCTATGTTTCTTCTGAAGGCTCAACTGGAGATGCTCCATGAGGCTACTGCCAACTTCTTTTTAAAAATATTTTATTGCATTTGTTTATTTGAGTGTGAGAGAGAGAAAGAGGAAGAGAGAGAATAGGTGTTTCAGGGCCTCCAAGCACTGCAAATGAACTCCAGACACATGTGTCACCTTGTGTATCTGGTTTTACATGAATATTGGTGAATTGAACCTGGGACCTTTGGCTTTGCAGGTAGGCACCTTAACTGCTAAGCCATCTCTCCAGCCCTATTGCCAATGTCTTACTGGCCACCTTCTAGAGGATTCAGATTCCTAGAGGCTACCTGCATTCAGTTGCCTCCTCTGGGTTCTCTCAATAGGTAGCTTCCAAATCGCACTTTAGAATTGTCAAGACTACTCTCATGTCCACTGTGATAAAGTTGTGCAAAAAAGAACTCAGTCAATGAAAGTACCATTCTATCTCATTGGTCAAACTGGTTTGATTAGAGGAAAATCCTAGATTTTACCTGTATACAAGGAACTATACTAGGGTATGGTTTTTAAGGGGTACCTTCAGAGCATGTTTCCATAGTGTATCTGTGTCAGAAATTTTTAAAAAATGAATTTATTTTTAAAATTAATGATATTCTTTGAAGTAAGGCACTTTTCACAATATGATTTGAAGGGTAAAAGTCTTACATTATATAAAATGGAATATACGCTATTAATTCAATTTGTTTACTGTGTCTTAGAATGAAGAGTCTCCTCTCATATATAGTTGATCTAATTTCTTCCCCAGGCTGACAATATTTTTGCCAATTTTCAATTAAACTGTTTCTTTCAGGCCTATTTACCCTCTGGTTGCCCAGCTCTGAGGGGTCATCCAAAAGCTCCCATTTAAGTAATAGTGCCTATCTACAGCATCCAGAATGAGTCCCTGCACTGTGGCTATACATACATGCAAATCATACCAGACTTTTTAATAACCTGACCCAGCCACCACTTCAAGTTCAAAAATATAAAATTAGCCACCCTGTTATTGGATTGACTCTCTACACGGAAGAAAATAATTGTAGAAGGATTCTGTTTCATAGAGTTCTGACTCAAACAACTCCACAAATCCTATCTGTACAGGTTGAAGAAAAGCTAAGGTTGAAACACCATTTCTGCCAATGGTGATACTTAAATTTTACCACTCAATGAATTTCCAAGAAAATTGAAAATCAAGAGTTAAAATGAAATGCCCAGTGTTCATTCATGCCTACTTCATGTTCTATCCAATAAGAAGAGAAGGTATTTGGATTTTTTTTTCTTTTGTAGGTATTTCTTATGTAATCATATATCTTACCACAGGGGTTGCTCACAGTATCTGTTTCATAGTATCCTGCTTAAGGGAAAGTTAAGTGTGTAGATCATAAACTCTTGGTTCACCTAAAGTAAAACATTGTGTAGTTATATTTGGTTTTTGTCCAGATGCTCAGAGACTTAATTTTAGACATGATATATATTATATTATCCTAATCACATAATTTGATGGTCCCATACTATAACAAATTAATGCCATATCCTTGATCATACTTTAAATGTACTCACTTTACCATTTCCATTACAACAGAGATCTATGTAGGTACTTAACTGTTTGCTTCTTTCCTGACCAAAAGAAAAATGTTTCTGTAAAAATTTGTCCAAGGACCTACGACTAGTCATATGCACTTATGGCTTAATTATTTCTTCCCAGCTGCTGTCATCAATAGCAATAGCCATGAAATTAATAACTATTGAGGAAAAAGTTAGCCAAAGGAAGTGTCAGAGATGGTCTTTATACTGGAAACATGTTCTCACACTGTGATATCACAGCTTTCCTGTATACTTCACAGTATTGCCACAAACATGACACTATTTTTAATTAATTAATTAATTTTGATAAGGAGAGAGAGAAAGAGAGAGAGAGAGAAGCATCTATAGAGAGAGAATGGGTGCACTAGGGCCTCTAGCTCCTGCAAATGAACTCCACATGCATATGCCACTTTTTGCATCTGGCTTATGTGGAACCTGGGGAATCAAAAATGGGTCCTTTGGTTTGCAGGCAAGCACTTTAACCACTTAGCCATCTCTCCAGTACCAGAAATTTATATTTTCTCAAACTTCTGGTGACTGCAAGTACAAACTCAAGTTCTAGGCCAATGGCTACATTTTCTTCTTATCTTCACATGAATGTCATTCTGTCTCTATCTATGGTCTAATCTTTCATAATGACATTGGCCACATTTGATCACAACTCATTCACATTTCCTTATTTTATCATAATTACCTCTCTGCAGGTCGTATTTCCAAATACAGTCTCATCCCAAGGTACTAAGAATTTAGCACAGAAATGGTGGCATACAATTCAACCTATTACAGGGGCATATCTTCATGACTACTTTAAAGTAATAGAAACATTCTATTGGGCTGATACCAAATAATATATGACTTTCCTATGGTATATTGTTAATACAAGTCAATAAGTTATAACAGAAAATGAAAAAGTAAAAATGCTGACACGAATAATAAGCCTCATCTCTCAAAATAAAGGTGGTTAAGAACTGACAGAATGTGAAAAAACCTCCTAAATTTAAGTTAAATATTGTAAAATCTAGCTTACATTAGATAGTGAATAATTTTGACAAACTTTTTAAGACCAATTTTAATAAAGGAAATAATTTTTTTACTATTGACTTTCATTGCAAAAGTCAAGATGTGTCCTAAGGGCATCAGGGGCCACATTAGCCTTATCTTCTGAAAGATTCTCAGAATGAGTCATCACTTATCTGTTGCTTTTGGGCCATTTCCAGTTACCAATTCTTCAGATAAGCTAGATATCATGCCTCTGACTCCTATAGTCGCAGAGGCTACAGATCTGTTTATTTTTGCAACTAACCCACAATATTCCAGCTCCTCTTGAAATTCATGCTTGTAGATCCATAGATATAACCATTTGCTAATTCATCCATATTTATCATTTTTAGTAAATTTGGCAAAGAACCTTTGACAATTAAGACCATGACCTGGGATGGAACAAGCTGGTGATAAAGAAGACAGTATATTATCAATGTCATAATACAAGTTATTGTTGGTTATGGTTTTCTTGTTGTTTGTTTTTTTTTTGTTGTTTTGTTTTGTTTTGTTTTTTTGAGGTAGGATCTCACTCTAGCCCAGGCTGACCTGGAACTCACTATGTAGTCTCAGGGTGGCCTTGAACTCTGGCAATCCTCCTACCTCTGCCTCCCAAGTGCTGGGATTAAAGGTGTGCACCACCACTCCTGGCTGTTGGTCATGTTTTAAAAATCATGAACTACTCTGAGGAACCTATGAATGTTACAAAAGTTCATTTGCCAAAATTCACACACAGTTTTCTTCATATTTCAAAGGATTTTCTAAATTCTTGAAAATCAGTGGACTTGAGATTAAAATGTCTTTCATTGAGAGAGAGTAAAAGAGAAGAGAGACAGAGGGGAGAAAGAGGGACAGTGGTCTGAGTTTACAGACATAGAGAGTTGGAAAGAGTCCAATTCCTGATTAGATTAACACTAACCTTTCCACAAATAGCCTACCAAAACCTGAAGGCTATCAATCTCAAAGCACGAAAACTATTTATCTCAGTCCACATAAGACAGAAGACCAAGATGAGGCATTCAAAAATGGGGTAGGGGGGAATCCATAGTCATGTGAATCAGACTTAGATGTACCATCAGTATTAGAACTATCTGGGAGGTGATTTAAAATAACTATTTCTAATATATTAAAGATTCTAATGGAAAAGGTAAACTACATGCACAATCAGATGGATGACTTCAGCAGAGTAATAAAAAGTACAAGTGGAACCAAGTGCAAACTTTTGGAAAATATAACAGCAAAGTTGCAGAATGTCTTCAGTAAGCAAAAACCTAGAGTCAACCCAGCCAAAGAAGCCATAACTAAACTCAATCTATAGAAATCCTCCAAACTGAAGCCCAAGGGAAAAATCTGTGGTGGGTAGGAGAAGAGGAGAAACAAGGTCAACAAAACAGGAATGAGAGTACTCAGGAGCTCTTCTGGACTAGAGAGAAGCTTAGTGGTTAACACACTTCCTGCAAAGCCTCAGAACTCAGGTTCAATTCCTCAGTGCCCACATAAATCCAGATGCACAAAGTGGGGCATATATATGAAGTTCGTTGGCAGTGGCTAGATGCCCTGGTGCACCAATTGTGTTCATCTCCTTCTCCCTCCCCCACACCTCTCTGCTTGTAAATGAATTTAAAAAGAGCTCTTCTCTCTTTTTCATATTTTGTGTCTTCTTTATTTTAATTAAATGCACACACACAGTGATTTGCCAAAGTAGGGTCTCACTCTAGCTCAAGCTAACCTGAAATTCACTATGTAATCTCAAGATAGCCTCAAACTCCCAGAGATCCTCTGACCTCTGCCTCCCAAGTGCTGGGATAAAAGGTATGTACTAACCACGCCAAGTAGTTAACATATTTTGAACTTCTATAGAGATTTTCTTTGAATCATGCACTGTTTAGAATAGTGTGGCTTGATTTCCAGATACTTAGATATATTCACATAGCTTTGTGTGCCTATGCTCCAGTTTAATTCAAGTAGATCCAGGAACATGTATATGACTTCAATTGTTTCAAATTTTATAATATGGTTCATAGCCTAGAGTATCATCTCTTTAGATTGAGAAGGTGCAGGTTCCTGCTCTTGTATGAATGCTCTAGAAATGAATATCAGAATTGCGCAGGTGGGTAGTACTGTTCAAGCAATCTACATTCTTCCTTACTTTCTCTCTACCTGCTTTTTCAGTTTTTAGTTGTGTATTGCTTCCTCTAAGTGCAACTATGAATTTGTTTATTTTACATTTCAATATACTTTTCTCATTCAGAGATGTAAATCCTCTTTTGCTATATGAAGGCATACTTATCATTGGTAGATCTTGACCAATAGCGGCTTTCTCAAACTTCTGAAAAATATAGAAGGCCTCTGTAACTTTGAGATTGGTACAGAAATTTGAAACACTGACACCAAAAGCAACAGTCTACAAAGTGAAAAACTGATAGGCAGAACTTTGCCAAACTTTAAAACTATTTCTTTTCTTAAAATATATTTTATTTACTTATTTCAGAGAGAAAGAGGGAGAGAGAGGAGGGGAAAGAGAGAGAGAATGGACATGCTAGGGCCTCCAGCCACTGCAAACGAACTCCAGATGCATGCACCCCCTTGTGCATCTGGCTTACGTGGGTCCTGGAGAGCCAAACTGGGATCCTTTGGCTTTGCAGGCAAATACCTTAACCTCTAATCCATCTCTCCAGCCTGTTTCCCTTTTAATAAAGAAGTTCTTCCAAAAAAGTAAAGGCAAAACACAGTAGGATAAAATATTTCAGAAACATATGTCTGGTAAAGGACTTGTACATAGACTACATAAAGAACTTTCAAGAATCAATAAAATATATATATATATATATATAGACATATATATATATATATATAAACTCCATTCATCCCTCAAAGAATGTACAGTTTCTTCTTTCCACCTCAGAAACACAAAGGAGCAAACCCTTCATCTAGGTATCAATGTGGATGAGTCTTAAATGCATTTTGTCAAAGTGAAAGAAGCCAAAGTCAAAAGGCTGTGAGATGTATGCTCCCACTCATGACATGATCAGCAAGGCAAGCTTAAAGGGATAGGAACCAGGCCAGTGGTGGGCCAGGGGTTGAGGCAAAGGATTGTTGGGCCACAGAAGGTCAGTATGAGGAAATCTACAGTGTCTAAGAACCATGGCGTGTGGAAAATGGTCATAAGCTATTTTCAATACATGCAAGTTAAAAATAATCAACTATGATGTCAGTGTATTCCAATATGGAACACAGCCTTGATAATTTTGCCATGTACACATTAGGGGAAGCTGGGTGAAGACTTTTAGAAACACTATGTTGTCTTGCAACAGACATTATTTTTTTTTAACCTAGGAACATATCTGACTATATCACTATCACCTAATATAACAAAAAGTGCCTTAAAATCAAAAGAGAGGAGCATAATTTCCTAACAAAGAAAAGTCCCCAAATTTACTATGTACCTCTTTTAAAAAAAAGAAACTTAAGTTTTTGACAGTCCATTCACACTTCAAATGTACCATTTTTATGCTTCCTTTTCTGACCCATTTTACGTAATTGTTTAAATGGTGTTTGTCTTTAAGTTTCCTAGGAAAGATTTCTGAATAAATAGATGAGTTAATAAATGTAAAATTCACCCATCATCTTTCCTTAAGTGTCTTCTTTTCATTTCACAATTTAATCAGTAATGATTTTATCACCTCAATACTCAAGGCTCAAAATGTTGGCATCTTTTTAACTCTATTTTCATCTCAATACTTCTCCTCATCCTCCATATATCAGGTAAGTTATCAGCCTTGTCATTTCTATTCCCCTTTTCATTTGCTACTTTTTATCACCACAGCTCAAGGTCCCATAAATTCTTACATGTGTAATTACAGTATGACTTGAATACTCTCTTTTGTAAAGATGATGGCCAGATAATATTTCTCTAGACTACTCCATCCAGGGCATGATCACAATGATTCTCCATTTCCAACTAAATAACTAGTTAGGGTTTTAAATGGCTCCTGGTATTTACTAACATGAGCACTCTGAACTATTTATTATTTCCCAAGGACAGTATCCATCTCAACAGCTTTTGTGCCATTGCTATTACTAGTAATTACTATTACTACACATTGGAATGTGCTTTTCCTGTCTATTCACAGAAATCCAACCTTTTTACTTTATTTCCCACATTCTTGATAAAGACAGTTTGATCTCTAGGAAACTGGATACAAACTATCCTCTCCTCCAGAACTCCACATCATTTATATAAAACCTACTTTACAAATCCTATCACACCTGAGGAATATTTAAACATTAATTTTTTCTTCTTATATTTTATGGCAAAAGAGGACAGAAATTATATGATCATATGATTCTTTATATTCCTCACTCTCCAAGAAAAATATAGGGTCCATGGCTATAAAAATTAACTACTTGTTGGAATAATAAATAAATAAAATATCAATGTACATGTGAATAAATGTTAGGTAAATTGTGTTGGAAGAAGGGAGTAACACTTGAACTAAAATTCAATTTAAGGAATAAGTTATACTTCCTTTCTTGTGAAGATTATTATTAGAAAAGAAAATTAGTTTAGTAGAGAAAAATATCAATAGTTACAAAGTCTGAGAGGTACTGGCTCTGCCAGTTTCATCACAGAACTATTGGCAGCTGTATGGTTTCATCAAGGAATTTCCAAGACAACAGGAAAGGTACCCTGCCTCCCTTGGTCTTCACAGTTGAATCATTGAGAGGGTAAAATCTCTCCATCACCCATGTGCACAAATTAAAAACTATTACAAAGCTATCTCTTTTATGTAAAGAAAATTTACAGAAGAATATTGAGGAACTTACTTCCATTAGTGGCAGTCTCAGTAAAAAGTATCTGCTGACCATTATGAACAAAGACATCACACGCCACATACATTGCAGATATGCATCAAATGAGATCTAATCCTAAAATAACACTCTTGTTTGTTAAGCATGACTGAAAGCAAAAGCCTATGAGTGACAGGGATTTTCCAAAACAGCCATAGGTAAAGGGATAATTTAGAACTGAAACAATTATTGGACATGACAGTAACGTCCAAAGCAAAGCATGCATGCATTATATATTCTTTTCTTTTAAAAAGTAAGTCTTGGGCTGGAGAAATTGTTCAGTGGATAAGGCACTTGCCTGCAAAGCCTAACGACTGGGGTTTGATTCCCCAGTATCCACAGATACACAGAGTGGCGCATCTGTCTAGAGTTTGCTTGCAGAGTCTAAAGGCCCTGCTTCACCCATTTTCTCTCTCGCTCCCTCCCCTCCCTCCCTCTGCTTGCAAATAAATAAGCCTTTCTCACTGCTATTTTCCTGCTGGGATATATTTTGCATTTTTATAGAAAACTATCTATTTTTTTTTTTTTACTTAAATGAACAGATCTTCTCAAAAGCCATTCAAAGAAAAACCAAGCTAACTTTGTCTGCATCTTGTACTTTATTCATGAAACGTATTGATGGCTGTAGCCAAACTAACCTTATTTTTGTGGTGGCTAACTTTTGGAAGTAAAAATCCAGTGCCCAAAATAAATCTATAATCCATCTCAATGTTACTAAACTTGACCATTACCACTGCAGGATTTAGGGCTTGGGTAGATGGCTCCATGCATAAAGCATTTACCATGCAATCATGCTGACCTGAGCTGGATCCTCAGATCCATGTAAATACTGGGCATGGCAGCATACCCTAATAATCCCAGTGGAGAGGGGGTAAACACAGCAAGTTCCCTGAGGCTTGGGTTTGCTGGCTAGCTTGTCTAGGGCATTTGGTGAGCTCTGAATTCAGTGAGAGACAATCTATCTCAAAGTAAGGTGGAGAGTGATAGTGTGAATCACTCATGTCAACCCTTGACCTTCACGTGTGCATGCAAACATGCAAAAATACATGCATGTCACACATACTTACACAAACAAAAAAATGTTAGATTTATCATATCCGAACTTGCTTCTTGCTGCTTTTATTTTTCCTTCGATAAAACACAGAAGTGATATTTTTCGAAAGCACTGAACAGCTGGGTGTGGTTACTCACAACTATAGCCTCAGTCCTGTGGGGAGAAGAAGCAGGGAAATGTTAGGAGCTCACTGTGTGTGGGCGGGGGGGGGGGGGGGTGTGAGGCTGTGTGAGCTCAGAGGTCAGTAAGAGACTTCAGCTCAAGTAAGAACTATTGGGCAGAGAGCAATGGAACTGGAACCTGATGCTCCACTCTGGCCAGAGGCGCACACCCCCTAGCAGGCAAATACACAGAGCACTGCATGGACACACACACATGCATACACTACCCACACGCACACACACACACACACACACACAACTACATCACACACATCATATTACACACACATGCCAAAAATGGCACACAAAATCTGTAAATATAAATATAGATGATAAGAGGAACAAAACACTTATATTCAAAAATTACTGTATTACATGACACTTAGGTGTTTCTTCATAGCTTTGGAAACATAGCAATAGCCTATATCTGTTCCATTTTAATATTTTATTTAGGCAGCCCAGCTCTTTAAACAATTGTCTTGTAGCTTCTCCCCAACTCACCTCTACTTTAAATCACTGAATTCTATACGAACATCCTCAAAGTGCTGCACTATGTTTCGCTGATAAATCTTAAACACCCATGTTCACATGAATTTTGTATTGTTGTACATTAAGTACATAAGAATCTCGAAAGCCCAATACTGCTGAATCCTCATTTAAAGAAAACTATAATTTTTTTTTAAATGAAGTTTTTAAAGGAAGTCTCAAGTGAATCCTTTTGCAAAGTGAATCACTGCACTCTAACTTATCTGTTCTGTAAGTTGGGAAACAAGATTCTGGTTTCTGTATCTCTGGTGGAAGAGATGAGCGTGGGGGCAAAGAGCATCTCTTGATGGCCCAAGAGGAAAGGGTGAGAGGAGCAGAGAAAGAGCAGCTCGGGTTCTCTCCCTGGAAAGTTAAATGTCAGCTGGGTTAGGCCTTGCCAATATAAATACAATCACAATGATGGTATAAAAAGACATGTATTTTCACCTCTATTGACTTTTCACGTTCATGGGATAATTATTGTAACATTTTCTTAAAGGGCAAAAAGCTTTTGATGATGAATACATCTCATTACATGGAATTTTACGTGTAATCCTTACATGAATCTCATTGTAATTCAATGGATGAATTACGTGTTAATGCTAGCATAACAAGCCTTTAACCTATTTGACTTAATTACAGGCATATCATCAGATTTACTGGAAAAAAAAGGTTTCTTTACTTGCTCTAAAAAGTCTTTCTGCTTTTTTAACTCTTTGGTTAAACCTTTAGAAGGCAGAAACAGCTCTCAGTGCTCCCAACCTCTTGCTCGTACTTCCTAAAGACTTCAGCAGTAGGAGTAGAAGAGACTAAAAGAAAGAAAATCATTTAGTTTGTGAAGTTTTCCCTAGGTAGAGGGCTCCAGGGTCCCTTAATACATTTTCAATCAAAATACATACTAAAATAAAATGCATTTTGGACAGAAAATTGCAAATGTTGCTATAACACTCACTGAAAAGATGGGCTTAGAAAAGTCAATTAGTCAGCATGAACCTCAGCCTTCTTTTCTGTTAAGTGTATATAATTTACATTCTGCCTATTCAGTGGGTAAGTGCTTGGAATAAGGCTGGGTGAACAGTACAAACAACTGTATTATCCAAAATAAAATAAAATGCAACTAGAAAATACTGATGATAAAAAAGAAAGAAACAGAAATGGAAAGGGAAGGGCTGAAGGAGGGGGCAAAGGGGAAGAAGGAGAAGGAGGTGAAGGAACAGCAAACAAAAGAGAAGGAAAAGGAAGGAAGGTTTATGGAGAGGAGCTCATGTTTGAATGGTGTGGGTTCTGGTTGTAGATGTGATATCAGTGAGTTGCCAGCGTACGGAATTGCTCTAGTTCTTCCTCTTGCTTCCCAATTCTTGCCTCCCAAGAATTCAGTGTTGAAGTCCTAACACCTAATATGTCAGAATGTGTTTTTGCTTAGGAATAGAGACTTGCTGCTATAGCAATAGTTATATGAATTCATATTGTGTGGGTTAAGCTTCTAGTCTAATATGACTGGTATCTTCATGAAAGGGGTAAATTAGAAAACAGACACACCCAGTCTTGCTGATATCACCTTTGATAATACCTATCAGCTAAAGCAAGGCTCATGGATAAGCCTAGAACCAAGAGACAGGGAAGTTCACACCACCACCATGAGACCGTGAATGCACAATTTTATTGGAAGATACTGAAAAATTGGGACCAATAATTTGAAAGAACACAAGTCACTAAACTCTATTATTTCAACATCAGCTTCTGAGAAGAAATGTAGTGGCTAGGAAATGGATTCCCCATAGGACTTCCCAGAGGGAGAAATTTCTATAGATGGTAACTGAGACATCAGATAACAAACTGATGGTGGTGATGGTAGAAACCCACGTTTGTTGAGCTCCAAGTGTTGGAACACAACTTGCCTTCAAGTACCCCAGGCCTAAGATCACTTTAAAATCATGGGTATATTTTGTAACATCTATCCATGATTATTCCTCATCCTCATGCAATGACCTTGAAGACTCCTAGTTTGAAACATTTCCTTTTGTGGTCAGTGAAACTGACATCATCAGAGAGATTAGGCACTGGGCAGATAAGAATTGTTAAGATCACCAGAGATACAGGGTTGTGATTTATCTTGTCTAGTCCTGAATTCAGCCTTGGTTTCTGTCAGTATTTTTACATGAAACCTGAGAGGCTTTAGAAGTATGAAAATAAATAGGAAAAAAAACATAGCTAAGGCCTCATATTGCTTATGAAGGTTTAAGAAAAAGTGATATGTAGCCAAGAAATTATTATTCATTGCAAATTCCTATTTAGAATGGACAACATAATCCTAAAACGAGGACTCTAAGTGGATTATCTCTACGTATGGTCATTTAAGCAAAGTTGTTAAGGGATGTGTTACAAGCATGATACATTGACAATTATTCTGCATTTCTTTTAAACCATCTCTTTAATTTATGCCATATCTGAAGTCATATTGGCTTCAATTGCCTTAGATACATTCATTATCCAGTTCTCCCAGGCTTCATTGATACTTGTGACTTTCTCTGATGTACAACTTACATTTCATTCACACACCTTTTGTCATGTGGGGTAAGTCAAGGATGTTTCCCAGACATGAAATAAATGATGGAAAGGCAAGCCAAATCAAAATAAAAAGCCATATTGCAGAGCACTCGGGATACAACAGCAGAGAGCTGGCTGCCTGGAAGCTTATGAAGCATGAGGTGCTAACACTTGTTAGCCAAGAATCCTCAGTGCAGTCTGCCTCCCCACTTCTCATTGGCTGAAAGCAAACAATAGCTCTTACTGAACAAGCAGAAATGGGTAGTAATATGGGCATATCTGTACCTAAAAATTATAATTTTTTCAGAGAATGCAAGCATTTGAATTTTAAATCACTTAGGTAAATGTATAATACATATACCAAGAAAAAAAATAAGGAGTAAGTAAAATGCCCATGGAACACACAACAGGGATACCTAACTCAGAAAATAGTCCTCAAAACAAACAGCTTATGTGAGACTATAGGAGTTAGTAGGAAAGAATTAGAATTGTTGCAGGATGAAGAGATTGTGAGAATAAGAAATTGCAGAGTTTGCATAACAGAAATTACAATTTCTCTCTTACTACAAAGACAGGGACTCAGTGATGAATTGTGATGAATGGATGAGTCTGTTTGGTATAGATTCTATAGGGTGGGGCTGGATGGGAGAGGAAGTGGGGGTGCAGCTTTAGCATATGCTGCTGAGTTTTAGAAGGACAACTCTGGCTGCTCTACATAGAGCAAGAGGGATGTGAAGCCAGAACAGAGAAAGCAGACAGGAGGCTACCAAAACAAGCCTTTGGCCTTGGAGAAATTGGAGAGAACCTGGCTACTGGCTGGGACTGGAGTAGGGAGAGTGGCCAGAAGAAAGATTTAACCAGGCTACCAGGTTTAACCAGGGTTTCTCACCCTCATTCTAAGTTACAGGACCCAATGGGGAAAAAAGTAGCAGATTAGCATACCAGAAAGACTCTTGCTGAAAGAAGGACTCTTAGCCTAGTCCTGAGGAAGCTGACCAGGTGGATAGGAGGAGGAGCAGAGCACTTTCTTCCCAGGCACTTGCAGGGTAGGTAGCAGGGGCCACATAGCTCCTGGCTAAGGTAGCTGCAAGCTTCCTGGGCTTGTTCCTGGCCTATACTGCAGGGACATCCTTCATCTAGAAGAATCTCTTCCCATGGAAAGGGCAAATAGAAGCATATGAGGCTACCACATGCATCCATATTATGCATGACAAAAGCCAAACTCAAGGAACCCAGAGGTCAAGAGCTACTCTGTGTCTGTAGTGTGAAGACACTGTAAAATGTTTTATTGCAAAAGGCACAATATAGGTAATAAGGATCAGACTCTCATTTCATTCACTACATGGAGCACCCAGACAGAATGTATGTGCACAAAGAGCACAGTGGGTGACTGACCAGAACCAGCTTTGTGGAAAAAGTGAGGAAAGAGATTCAGTGACAGAAAGAAAGGAAGAAAAGAAGGAAGGAAGGAAAGAAAGAAGGGAGGGAAAGAAAGAAGGAAAGATCTTTTATTGATTTATGTCACTGGAAGGAATAAAATACTACCATCCAAGCATGCACACGGTGCACTGGGAGCAGATGAGGGACAGACTGGCTCCTAGTCCTAACTCAGAGAGTTGTTGGAAAGATTCACCAGACAGAGGGGCAGCATGAGCCAAGCCTGTGGAACTGCAAGCCCTTTACCAAAGCTAGGGTTCACTAACTGCAGGCACATTGCCTTGTGACCTTGCAGTACATATCTTGGCAGAGTTTAACCTTGAGCAAAGTAGCCAGATTCTTGATGATTGGGTAGACACTAAGAAAGGACGATGAGCTCCTACTCCATAAAATAACCCATCAGCCTCTCTGGAAAGGCAGTGAAGCCTGGGGTGGCTTGCTATAAAACTGCAAAGGGAACGGGTATGATTTTACTGTTGTGCTGAGCATAGCTGAGTCCATGGCAGGTGCTCTGGTAAGATTAAAGTGTTTGCTCTCCAATCAGTAAGCTAGATAATCCCACAAAACTCTTGCCAGGAATATGCACCCAGTAAACATTCTGTTCTGTGAGAATTGACCCAACAAAAGCCAAAAGAGAGTGACTACGCTTTAGAGATCTGAACCCTGCTTCTAGAACCTTTTCTCTATAATTCCCAGAGGTGATCCTTGGTCTCCAGAAATGATGGCACATGTCGCAAGCCTACTAACCCCTCCCATTTTTATCATCCAAGTCAAATAAATATGATGTGTACATATGATTGAGAGAGACCGGCACACTCTAGAGAGTTGAGTAAGGTCATATGGAGTGAGTGGTTCAGTGTGGATTAGAAAGCCTCCTGCCCTGTCTCGTCCCCAATCCTTTTTATCTACCCACAGAACAAGTTGCCATATGAACGAAACATACAAAGCATTAACCTCGGGTAAGTTACATTTATTTTCTTGTGCTTTTGGCATTTATTTTGGTTGTTCCAATTTGTGTGGCATGGTATACAGTGTTACGGCCACTGTCCTCTGATTTCTGGGTCTTTTATTTCAGTTGGCATTTCCCTTATTCTTTAAAGTTGCTGTTTTCTGTTGCAATAAAATTTGTCTTGAAATCTGTCCTTTGGTTTGGCTGTCACTGCAACATGAGATTTAGCAGGATTCTGTGCACTGTGCTGAAACAGCCAGTCATGTCAACATTAGCTCCTCTTGATCAACTAATTTCAATATTTTCTAGGGGAACAAAGTGATTTTAACAGTGATTTGACATGTTCTCCCAGGTCTTGACATACGCCCTACCATTTCCTCCACTCACTGCGGAGTGGGGCTGCTTGGGTCTTTGGTGCGTGTCACGTCTACGCAAGCCTGCAGCTGACTCTCGGAACTCATATCAGTTCCCTTTATTGTGGCAGTGCAACAGGCTGGGCACAGTTGATCCCAGGACCATTTTCTGAAAACAATAGAATTGACCCTCAGAAAATAAAAGGCTTCACTTGATATAATCTCAGCTGCCCATACATGTCTGCTTTGTGAAAACTGCCAAGCATATGTGTTAAGATTCACTGTTGGATCAACTACAAAGGGGCATAAAAATGAACTCAATATCATTGCCCATGTCATTCTTTTCCCACAAGGCTGAAATAATCCTTTGTGAAATATTAAAGGTTTTCTATCTCCAAAGATTACTGCTTAAACAATAATCTCAGGCTAGGCAAGATAAACAATAATATGCCACTTTCTAATATGTGATTTATCATAAAGCAACAAGGTTTCCGAGTTGGCAAGAACTCACTACATGTAATTGTGATGACATAGTCATTAAAGAGGCATGAATGACACTGTGGCCTGATACGCTTGAAGAGCTGGAGGTAGAGTGAGGTGATCAACTCAGGCATGAAATCTAAGGGTATGCTCAAAACTGAGTCTCGGAAATATATTTTTTAAGGTAATAATATTTAAAAATTGAAATTAGTACATAAAAATCTTTGATGAACAAAATATCAAAGCCAATCAAGTGGAGTAGATTGATCTTAAGGTTCTTGACCTCCATAAGCAGGAAAAAGAAGAGGCAAAAGGAAAGAGAACTCCATTTGAAATATATAGGGAAGCAACATATGTTCCAAGTAACTGTGGATCACTGGGCAGGTAGAGAGGTCAGTGTTTGTTCAACATTGTGTTCTACTTTTCTCAGATTAAAGGAGATTTTAAAATGGGGAAGAACAGGAAGTTCATAGAAGAGGGAAACCCAAGAAGTATTCATTTTTTGCTCTGATCTCATCCATGTGCTGCGGCCCCTTATGTGGATGAGGAGACAGTGTTCTCTGACCCCAGTTCAGCTCTGCCATCATTCTCATTCCTTTGTTCATCAGCCTCTTGCCCTGAAAACACTTGCCTGGTTCATTCCACAGTCCAGTGCTCACAAAAGGCCTGGCTGTCCAAGCTAAGAGGATGTAGGAGGTGACAGTAAAAACTTGGAAAATTCTCAAAATATCTGGCTATAAAGTTAGCACCAGGTAAATGGGATAACCATTATTTTTTAGAGAGAATCTAATAGGTGTAGGCCCTATTTTAGCCCATGATTGGTGAGAACTTGATAATGGAGAGCGGGCCTCTTTATTGCATCTGGTTCTGACTTGTTTCCCAGCTCCAGCTATGGGTTGTGTTCCACTGAGCAGATCAGTTAGCCAAATCAAGAGCAGTTAGTTTACCACCATGGCTGTGCGCCACTATTGCACTTTGTGTGAGCATCACGTCAGGTTGATTGCTGCTAAGTAGGTCAGACCATGAGTTGCTTGGACAGATATTGGTCATTTTCCCCCAGTCGCTCATATAGCACCTTCTGGCAAATCTGCTTCTCTTTTTCAGATAGACACAGATCCTAAGGAGAGAACTACCCCATCATTCCTCAAAAGGGCCCCAGCTGAAACTAATAATTGGGGAAATAAGCAAGAGTACTCTTTTCTTTACTTTACTTTTTTTTTTTTTTTTGGTTTTTTAGTTTTTTGAGGTTGGGTCTCTCTGTGGTCCAGGCTGACCTGGAATTAACTATGTAGTCTCAGGGTGGCCTCGACCTCATGGAGATCCACCTACCTCTGCCTCTCGAGTGCTGGGATTAAAGGCATGCAGCACCACGCCCAACAAGTGTGCTCTTTTCTTGGTGAACCTGGAACCAGCACAAGGGTGAAGGAGACAGACACAGAGAACAATGGACTCCTACCAATCCAGATATCCAGAGACACAGAGGCTCCCAAGACCTCATCACTGAAGCAGACCTAAAATGAACCCAACATGGCTCAGGGAAATTTATGGAAGAGGGGGAAGAAAGAGTGTCAGAGCCACATGTTGGGTCATGGTACACAGAGACAGTTCCTCCTAGCCATAACTGATGGCTAACCCCACAATGCACAACCCATATACCCCAACAAGGAGGGTCCCTATTGAGGGGGGATTACAGGGAGGAGGCTAACAATGGTACCAACTTGACTGTATTCATTGAGTATAAAACTAATTAAAAATGAATAGCTTAATAATGAATATAGCAATAAAAATCTGGCTATAGTTATCCTATAAACCAATTTGAACAGTATTAACTACTAACATTGTAGTTAGAGTCAGTAAAGAAAAAAATGTATCTTTAATAATAATCCAATGTCACAATGCACTGTGGACTAACCCAGTTGTTGAGACTGGGAATGTGTACACTGAAGCAATGCTTAGGGAGACTGAGTCCCAGAACAGAGGACAAGCATGTGGACATGCAGAACAAAATGAAGCCACCATCTGTGTGCTAACACTTTATTAATTTTCACAGCTGGGAATTTTAGATCTTTTCCTTATTAGTCTTTTTTACTGAGATTATTCCCTCAGGCTTGTCAAGTACACGTCATGATTTTAAAACTTTAGCTTTATATAGCCATGAATTCACAGTTCTTCATTGCCATGACTATTGGGGGGGTCTTGAGGTTGTCACAAATCTGCTGAACTTAAATGAACTGAAGAGAAAATTTATTGTTCAGAAAGGAAGGCCCTAGATAGCCAAGCAGATCAAAATACACCATGAACTTTTCCTAAACCTGACAGTCCTCATGTCTAGATAGACAGACCTCGTAGATTTGCAGGTACCCAAAAGGTCTTCAATTATTCACTCAACAGGCCCCTATTGAGTATCTGCTGTGTGTGAATCACTGAACCAGAGCACAAGCAAAACAAACTCAGTGCCTGCTCTCCAGGAGCTTATGACTGAGAAGAGAGCCTGAGAAAATCATGCCCTAAAGAAATGTGGAAGAAAAAAGGGAAGCCGGGCGTGGTGGCGCACGCCTTTAATCCCAGCACTCGGGAGGCAGAGGTAGGAGGATCGCCGTGAGTTCGAGGCCACCCTGAGACTCCATAGTGAATTCCAGGTCAGCCTGGGCTAGAGTGAGACCCTACCTCAAAAAACCAAAAAAAAAAAAAAAAAAAAAAAAAAAAAAAGAAAAAAGGGGTTTAAGGAAGAATCTTCTGAAACAGTGAGATCCAGGACGTCTAAGCTACAGCTAATTTAGTGGAAGTATGCCTATAAGAGCATGCAAGAAATGCTCCAGAGAAAAGGAACAAAGCACACCCCTATCTTAATCTATCATATCTATCATAATAAGAGATAGCAAAGCAAACACTTTTTCTTTAATTTTTTTATTAATTAGTTTTGTATTCAGCAAATATAGTCAGTTTGGCACCATTATTAGGCTCATCCGTGACCTACCCCTTCCCCTTGGGCCCTCCTTGTTGAGGTATATGGGTCATGCATTCTAGAGTTAGCCCACAGTTATGGGTAGGATAAATGTCTCTGCATATCATGACCCAATATGTGGCTCTGACATTCTTTCCGCCCACTCTTCCACAATATTTCCCTGAGCCATGCTGGGTTCATTTGTGATCTGCCTCAGTGATGAGGTCTTGGGGGCCTCTGGGTCTCTGGGTCTCTGATTGGGTAGGAGTAGATTTTTCTCTGTGTTGATCTCCTTCACCCTGGTGCTGGTACCCGGTTCACCAGGAAAACAGCACCCTTGCTTGTTTCGCCAATTTTTCTTAGTTTTAGCCAGGGCCTTTTTGAGGTATGATGGGGTGGCTCTCTCCTTAGGATCTATATCTATCTTAAAAAGACAAGCAGATTCTCCAATGGAGAGTAAGTTAGCACCAGGACAAATGAGATAACCCTTACTTTTTTAATAGAGAATTTATTAAGTGTAGGCCCTCTTTTAGCCCACGATTGATGGTAGCTTGATACTGGAGAGCGGGCTAATGTTTGGATATGGTTCTGAATTGTTTACCAGCTCCAGCTTTGGGTCCTGTACCACTGAGGGGATCAGTTAGCTGAATCAACAGCAGTTGGTTCCCCACCATGGCTGTGTGCCACTGTTGCACTTGTGTGGGCATCACAACAGATTATTTGCTGCTAAGCAGGTTAGACCATGAGTTGCTTGGGCAGATATTGGTCATTTTTCCCAGTCACCCATGTAGCACTTTCTGGCACTAGACACGCTAACTGTCTGGGGAATGACTCTCTTCCAGCTTCCAGCCATGCCATTCCATTTTACGTGTTGACCACATAAGTTGTCTTCAGCAGTAGGGTCTTACCACTAACCTTTGGTGGGTCATCAAGTACTCTGCAAGAAATCTGTCTTTCTTTTAGGAAACCTTGTAGGTTTCTCTGATCAAAAGCTCATTGCAGATGATAGCCACATGCTGTTACTGGGAATTAGAGGTCAGTACCCTCTAAGAAAAGGAAGAAAAAGATAACTAATATACAAGAGTTAGAGAGAAGAGAGAGAGAGAAAGGGAAAGGGAGAGAGAGGGAGGGAAGCTGTAGAAGATTAAGGTCAGTCTTCATCATATCCTCTCCAGTTGTCTTGTGGTTCAGGTGCTCCCTCTGAGGGTCTGGTGAAGATTCAGCCGTTTGGTCTGCCTTTTAGGATGTAGAATTTCATGGTGCCATTGCCATATGGGTCTAGATTTGTGTTTTCCCACCCCCTACATTGCCCTCCTCACCCTCCCCACCCATCCTATTGTCTAGTCCACGAGATGCTTGCTGGGTATGTAAGGCATCTTGGGTAGATTCAGGTTAGGTGCTGTAGATGAGTGAGACTATGTGGTGATTTTTTTCTGTGATTGGGTAAGTTCACCGAGAATGATCTGTTCCAGGTTCAACCATTTTTCCTCAAATTTCATTGTGTCATTTTCTCTTACTGCTGTGTAGAATTCCATTGTGTAGATATACCACATCTTAGTTATCCATTCTTCTAGTGATGGGCATTTGGGTTGATTCTGGCTCTTATATATTATGAATTGAGCAGATACAAACATGGTTGAACAAATCTCTCTGGCTGGTGGTTTGAAGGTTTTAGGGTAGATGCCCAGTAAGGGAACAACTGGGTCTGTTGGTATCTCTATAGTCAGCTTTTTCAGGAGTCCCAACATTGCTTTCCAAAGTGGTTGTACCATCTTACATCCCCACCAACAGTGCATGAGTGCTCCTACCTCTCCACATCCTCACCAGCATTTATTTTCATTTGATATTTTGATGTTTGCTATCCTTATTGGGGTAAGGTGGAATCTCACAGTTGTTTTAATTTGCATTTCTCTGATGATTAGGGATGATGAACATTTTCTTAAGGGTGTGTTTGCCATTTGTATTTCTTCCTCTGTGAACTGCCTGTTCAGCTCTTTGCACCATTTTGTGAATGGGGTGTTTGACTTTTTACTGTTTAGATTTTTGAGTTCTTTGTAGATTCTAGAGATTAGGTCTCTGTCAGTTGGATAACCCACAAATATTTTCTCCCATTCTATGGGTAATCTATTGGCTTTGCTTATTGTATACTTGTCTGTAAAGAAACTCTTCAGCTTCATGTGATCCCATTGGTTGAGCGACTGTTTAAGATTGTGAGCTACTGGGGTTTGGTTCAGGAAGTCTTTTTCCATTCCTATATCATGGAAAGTACTTCCTAAATTTTCTTCCAGTAGTAGTCGAGTTTCTGGTCTTATATTGAGGTCTTTGATCCATTTGGACTTGAGTATAGTGCATGGAGAAATGTGTGGATCAAGTTTCAATTTCCTGCATATGGTTATCCAGTTTGTCCAGCACCATTTATTGAAGATGTGGTCTTTTTTCCAGCCTATATTGTTAGGGCCTTTGTCGAATATCAAGTAGCTATACTTGCTTGACCCAACGTCTGGGTCCTCAAGTCTATTCCATTGGTCTATACTCCTGTTTTTATGCCAGTACCATGCTTTTTTTATTACTATGGCTTTCTAATACAGCTTTAGACCAGGTATGGTGATGCCTCCAGAGGTATTTCTTTTGCTGAGGATATGTTTGGATATGCGAGGCCTTCTGCCTTTCCATATGAAATCTGAGATCATTTTTTCTATCTCTGTGAAGAACACTGTAGGCATTTTAATTGGAATTTCATTAAATGTATATATTGCCTTTGGTAGAGTTGCCATCTTCACAATGTTAATTCTGCCTATCCAGGAGCATTGGAGGTCTTTCCATTTTCTAAGTGCTCCTCAGTTTCTTTTTTGAGTTTTTGTATGTTTTCGTTGTATAGATCTTTCACTTCCTTGGTTAATATTATTCTAAGTTATTTTATATTTTTTAGTTGCTATTGAAAATGGGACCATGTCCCTTATTTCTTTCTCTGTATCTTTGTCATTTGCATATAGAAAGGCTACTGATTTTTGTGCATTGATTTTGTATCCTGCTACTTTGCTATAGGAGTTAATCACCTTTGGGAGTTTTGGGATGGAGTCTCTTGGGTCTCTTACATATACAATCATGTCATCAGCAAATAGAGCTAACTTAAATTCTTCCTTTCCAAATTGTATCCCTTTTATTTCCTTCTCCTGTCTTATTGCTTGAGCTAGGACTTCAAGTACTATATTGAAAAGCAAAGGTGGGAGTGGACAACCCTGTCTTGTTCCTGATCTTAATGGGAATTCCTCCAGTCTCTCTCCATTAAGTATTACTTGGGCCTTAGGAGCTTTGTATATTGCCTTTGTTATGTTAAGATATGAACCAACCATGCCATTTCTCTCCAATGTTTTGATCATGAAGATTTCTCTCCCCTAAAAGACCCAGTGAACCCTTAATGTCTTCCCTTTCTTTCCTGGGGATCTGCGGTGCAGCTAGGCGGTCGTCATCTTGGCCAGAAGTCCAGCCAAAGCAAACACTTTTAATGTATCGGAGAATTAAGAAAGTTAAGCAGGTACATCTTTAATATATGAAATGTGAACTAGAACTAATAAGACAGTAAAAGGGGATGCAGAAGAAAAGTTTAGTAGGATATAGCTGAAAAATGTGAGGAAATGGTCGCCAGCAGCTTTTGCCAGAAGCTCTGGAGTGTGAATAGGCTGATGAACTGGGAAAGAAACCATGACGCCTACCTCAGGCACAGAGAGGGCCTTTCCAGAAAATCATTTGAAGCTGCATTCAAGATGTGTGCCAGAGCCCCAGAGCTGAGGCCCACAGACTCTGTAAAACACCAGCTTCACTCTAACTCTTGCCTTTCCAATCTCTCATCAGGCCTCATCATAAGCGATCTCTAACCCAGGACTATGAAGAGAAGGAACAGCTGGAAATCTTGGGTCCTAGTGTTGAGCAGAAGGCTGGTGGTAGGAAATCAAGAGTAGGATCAGATAATTTACAATATTATCCATCTACCAATGAAAGTTGTAATTCTCCAAGCAATGGGGAACCACTGCAGAAGAGCTTTATTCAAAGTTAATGTCCACGTTTCATACAGGTAGAAGCAGCAATCCAGGTGAGAAGACTGTACATGGACAGATGGTAACCAGGCCTATGACAGAGATTGAGAAAGTAAAGAGATTAAGGGTCAAATAAGGCCTTGCCATGATGATGAGGATGAGAGGGGCCACCAGCATGGATATTAGCAATGACACACTCTCATACACGTTAGATTCCAAGACAGTCAAGATTTCAAGGACCAGCTGGTGTAACTCCTTCCCTAACTCTACAAGATTACTGTTATTACTCAACACTGCTTTGATTAGATGAAGGAGGCAGGCATAACTATTGCAAAAATTAGTTGCAATCCACATAATTTCCATGTTCTTACCTGGCAATGTCATGGGTACCTGTCCTGTAAGAATCTGAGCAGCACAGTGCAAAACTGTGCTCTTTTACTACAGAGAGCATGCCGCAGAAGCAAGCAGTGCAGTCGACAGAAACTAAGACAAGCAGTCTCCCCTGCTCTGCTACACAAGACAGGTGCTCCCTTCCAAAGCTGTGTCTGGATCAGTCATCAGAGGATCAAGTTCAGAGATGGGTAAGAGTGGAGCTGAAAGGGGATTTGAAGGTGATGAGAAGAAATTCAATCTCTCTGTGGATGAAGAGATACTGGCAGGCACTGAGGCCAACACTGTTCGCCATCGACCTAATCTGTCTGGTGAGCTCGTGGACAGGCAGGAGATGCCTTGCTTTGAGAGGAACACTGAGATAAGTTAATGGCGTGCTTCTATTTGATACCATTTGTTTAGAAGAACGTCAGCTTTTTATCAGCAGGATGGCTAATGTAAAGCGTGAAACTCTGATATTACAAGGGTCTCTCAGACGGTGAACAATGAATGGCAGGCTTTCCAATTTGTAAAACTATACCAAAATATTAGGAAGCCAATTTCTTTCTGAAAATTTGAACTTAGGGTTTTGTGAATTATGCGTGAGATGGTGAAACCTACTGCTTCTGGGTCATCATACATCATATGTATGGAGAGGAGCTACCTGGACTCTGCTTTCAAAAATAACCAAAGAGAAAAAGAAAGGCAACACGACTATGGTTGGGTTTAAGTGTAAAGCCAAGGACCCCCAGCAAAGAAGAAAAATAGTTATTGATCTATCTGACACCATGAGAAACTAAAAAGAAGAGGGAGACTTCCAGTATTTACAAGAAAGAATATACCCAAGAAAATATCTAAGAGAATAAAAGAAAAGTTTTTTTCTTAAATCTTTTTCTGGTCAATATCTCGTAATCTTGTGATGAACTCTGAGACCCAGGGGAGCTAGAATTGGAAACATCTAACCATTTCTACCCCTATGTACTTCACATCTCTTCACTGGCAAACTGTCCTCTGGATGAATTCATTTCAATTATATATAAAGCTCCAATCATAAATAGAGTTTGACATTTGAATTTATCTTCAAGAAATGTTTTATGAAAAATTATTACAAGACCATAATTGTACTCTATTTAATATCTTATAAGCATGTCATGGAAGATTCATGTTCATTCTCATGGAAAGATCTGAAAAATCAACCTTCTCTGAAACACCTCAGAAGAACTTTAATCATTATTTCAACTTCAGAATAAACATGTAATGATATGCAGTTACAAAAATTGATTCTTCACTATTATTCATAAATGTTATGCTATGCTCTTCTTTATGGTCCTTTACTATATAGTTGTCAACCAATGAAGCATGAAGCATTCAATCAAATTATATTTGAATATAAAATAACAGTGTATTTTTGAAATTTTAATTTCATTTCCCTTGCTGAAAGAAAATTTTCAAAAATTGTGATGCATTATTCAAACTCAGAAGGAGCACCACTGGAGATTTCACAAAAAAAGATCAGTGGTAGCATCTCAAATACACAATTTTCAGTTCATGAATGACCCAAAGCCATTATAGAGGGACTTGCGTGAATCCTGAGTAAGATCCTGATGGCTCCTAATCTGCAGAATGGTAATGTATTAATGCCTCAAAGTGGTGAGATTATTAACCCCATAAACCTTTTAAAAACACCCCTGTGTCACTGTCTGGCTACCTTTCTAATGTTGTGGTGTATGAGGAATAGCATAATGGTAATAACCCCATAAGTTTGTGCAAAGATTAAATGAGATAATGCATGAGAAGCACTTAATACAGTGCCTAACATAAAGCAAGTGTTTCATAAACAATTGCCATTAGTACAGTCTAACCTTCCTGCCAAACAGAGAAATTCCAGTAGCTGGAACATGACTACAGTTTGTCTGCTGGGGTTGAAATGATTTCAATAATTTATCTCCTGTCATCTCCATCTAATGACAACAAAAGAGAGTCAACTCCAGATCAGCTAGTTATCCTTTGTGGGTACATTTCGAAGGCACATAAGTCATACACATGTCCCACAGCTGAAAGAATTTAGCAAAATGCCTCCAGGTTTTAATACTTCAAATAAGTACTTAATAGTCCTCAATGATCTGTGCTCTCTGTGTGAGTTGGGCATAGAATCAAAAGATGGGATTTATATTCTTAATTTACATAGTAACTCATTTGGGACCATGACACTTAATAGCAGACTACTTGATGTAGATATGTTTTAATCTTTAAAATCAGGATATTAATAAAATCTCCTGAAAAAAAGTTCCAAAGAATGCTGTAGGGCACTACTTAACTATTTTTATTTTTACTCTTATTTTTAAGACAGGATCTTCTATGTAACACAGAATAGCCCCCAACAAACAATCCTCCTGCCTCAGCCTGCCAAGTGCTAAGATTATAAGCATGCACCAACATGTCCAGCACCCTTTCTATAATTTATCATACTCCAGCAGTCACCATGACTGAGTGGCCAAAGTAGGCAATACTTACGACTCCCAAAAACAAAACAAAGTAACTAGAAAGGTGGAAGTAGTATAAAGGAGGAAGGTATTGTATTGCTTATAATTTTTTTTAAGTGCAGTAGCTTCTGGCTTGTTTTGATCAGGATTCTAGCTCTTTGTCTGCACAAAGACCTTGAATTTCTGCCCACCTTCTGGCCAGCCTTGTCCTCAGTCTGTCTTCCTACATGGAACAAAATAACCTCATCAAGTCCAAATGCGACATTGATGCATCATTTTTTCCCCAGGAAAGAAAACTTTTCTTCCCTTTCCATGAACTACAAGTCTAATACAATATCACTTTGACTAGGTGACCTTGTGTCCTGTTCCCATGCCAGAAAACAGTCTCTAGTAAGGCGTGGAAAATGAAATACTGATCAACACAGGAGGTGCAGGCAGCTGGCTGGTACCCACAATGATGATGCTACAAGGTTAGGAAGGGATGAATTTGGGGATTTGTTAGATTCAGTCTTAGGAGCTGGAAGGTAGCACCAAGGGAAGAAAAGCAATTCTTTGTCATAGTTACTACCTCTAAGACCTGTTTAAGTCCCTGATTACAAGACAGCAGTCTGAAAGGTCTATTCTTTCTCTGATTAAAAAATAAATAAATAAAGTGGTAACCCTCTGACAACAGCTCAGTGTTACAGGACCAATCTTATGTGCTGCCTCCACTTCTTTCACTTGAGATTAATTCTTTTCATGACATTCTTTGGTCTTTCTTACAAATAAGACTCTAGTGAAATTCTCCTTGGTGCCAGGAATGTGGCTTACATTGGTGTCTAGTATGCATATAACTTACTTATGATAAAACTTTGTGTGTCAGGGCTGGAGAGATGGCTGATGAGGCAAGAGCACTTGTTGCACAAACATGAGGCCCTGTGTTTGATCTCTAGTACACATGGCATGGTCAAGCATGTACGTAACTCCAGAGCTTGGGGTAGAGGAATAGAAGGCTCAAGGGGAAAGTGGTGGAGGGAAGGAATTACCATGGGATATTGTTTACAATTATGGAACTTATCAATAATATATATAATTTTTTTAAAAAAGCCTCCTGGTCCACCAGTCTGACCAAAAAATGGTGAGCTCTGTGTCAAAGAAATGAGACTGAAAATCAGTAGGACATTCAATGTCTTCCTCTGACTTCAGCACATGTACTTACAGGGCACACACATCTATTCAAACATATGTGTATACAACATACACACAACCAAACTTACTAATAAATCAGTATAACTAAAATCTTGTGTGGGCATGAGTTATTATATAAGAACTAGTTGACAGTCAGTGTCACTAAAAATTCCTGTAAGTATGAAGGCATTAGTGAAACTCAGGTAGAGTTATCACTAAATGGATATCAGCACACAAGCCCTGATTATCCATATTTTTTAGCATATTTTAGTAAATACTGTGAGTGTCATATAGCACTTGGACTGACCTTCTTGTTAAGACTGGAAGAAAACATCCAAGTGCCTCCTTGAAATTTCCTCAAGAGTTTTCAAAAACAATTTAGAAACTGAATGAAATATTTAAGGAGGTTTAACCATTTTCAAAGGAAAAAGTAATAATTTATAGTTCCCTTTATCTCTCTGGTAAAACCTATGGAACTTGCTTCCAAGAAATAATATTATAAAGTGGATTAAGTATAATAAAATATATAATTGTCAAAATAAATGTATGATATGGTAATGCATCTATTTCTTTACTGATATATTCAATAACAAAATATAGAAACAGTCTATTAACAACTATAATTTTGAGAAATTTCTAAGACCATTCATATTTTATGCTGAATACACATGCAATTACACCACCTGTGAAATACATCCTCACAAAGTCCACTCTTGTTCTGTTCATAGGAAGTGGATTTGAATGCCAATCTCCTCTTTAAAAGTCCAGCCCAATTTCTACTGCCCTTTAACTGAAATTCTTTCCCTCCAAACATCTTTTTTCTCCTTTGAGTGATATTTTGTTCAGAAGGAGATCTTCCTGGGAGCAGTGATTGCAACAGCGGGTAGTTGCCAACCAAGCCTTGTGTCAGACTGGCCTAAACTCTAAAGCATGTAAATAAATTGGCATTCGGCATCTCTGGCCTTGTGGGGAGTAAAGGAAGATCCAGCTCACAGAGGTTCACGAAGGTCAGGGAGGTAGTTTACCTGGGGAAGAAAGATAGCTCAAAAACACGTCTGACTGGACAGTGGGAGGTGGAAGGTGAACAAGACCCTCCTATTGTTTCATCTGTGCCAAGACCCAAAGCCAAGCATGGTAAAGACCTTTGGAGGCAGGACTCACTGCCATGTTGCTATGGCAATTCTTCCCCCAGCTCAGAAGCATGCTCTCTCTCTCCAGCAAAGCTCAACTTCCAAGACAGGAGGTGCAGGAGTCTAGGGGAGGAAAAGTTAAATCTGCCGAAGCCAAGACCAGAATTCTCCTAAGGGAAGCCCCTGTGTGTGTGTGTGTGTGTGTGTGTGTGTGTGTGTGTGTGTGTGTATGTGCCTCCAAACTGAAGAGGAAGAGCTGAAGCCACATTTTCTCTGTTTCGTACTACAATGCATTTCGTACTACAATAGCATTCACTAGTTCACTCTAAACCTTAATCTCTCCCCAAATGACGATACCGAACTCAGGTAAGTGTAGATTGTAGAGATCCCCTAGTACGAAACTGTCAACAGATCACATGTGAGTGCCCCCTCCACAACAAACACGCATGCACATGAACACACACTCCTTCTGCCATCTTTCCTAAACAAACAACAGATTGCCTTGCTGCTGTTCAGAATACTATGCCAAAAAGCAGGATAAATAAAAAAAAATAAAACTCCATCAAGATGCAAACCAAATGTATGTGTCTACCAAGGAATATACAGCACACTTATGAGCAGTTTACTGAAGCCCAGGCTTACAAAGATTCAGGAAAATTGTTGCCCAGCCCAACTCTCCAGGGAAAGACCATATGTGAAAGAGAGTCAGATTTACCATCTGCGCAGTGCCTTCCCCAATCCTCAGCAAGTATATCTTGAGGCTGCTCACGGTCCGCATTGGACAAAGTAAGACCCTGTCTCAAATAACAAACAAAGCCACAACCAAAGCAAGGTCATAGGACTCTGAAGTTCAGAATATGATTAATTTACACCAGAAAATGGGACATGGACCATGAGTGCCACCATATAAAAGAAAGAGCAGGTCTCTTCCTCTTGGAATAACTCAGCTTTACTAGTTTATTCAAATGACAATCCTGGATAACTGACTCATAGGGAGCAAGTCTTTGCTGCAGTGTAGCATCATTTTGAAATTTACAAATGAAATGAGATGAAGGTGCTCAAACGCCATTCCTTTCTTTTTAAATGAAAACGTATAAACTTCACAAAAAAAAATTTAAATGGAGAGACTTCCAATTCACCAACTCTAATGACAGTACTAGACTGTGTCATTATTTTATATATGCCACAGCAAATTACTTTAATCTTTTAGAGTTTCATTTTTCTCATCTGTAAAGTGGGAGTATTAATGGTTCCAAGGTCTCAACTTGAGCAATTTTAATGATGAAGTGATTCACTATGCATGGAACAAACTTTCCACTGTGCAAATCACAGAGTAAGAGCTCAGTCCATATCAAGAATTCTCATCCTATGCTAATGTCAAAAGACTCCCCTTAGTGGAAGTGTGAAGAGATCTCTGCTTTGTGAATTATGCACTGACATTATCAAAATACTGGCCCTTGACAAATACATCCTCAAATTATTGTTAAGCATCCATTTTTTATAAGTAACATGAAAAGAGGACTACTGTACAATTTCTAAGGTAATGACAGTACTTTGTGCCCTGAGTTGAACTGTGCAATACTTGGGTGAGCTGACATGAAGGAACCATATGCAGGGAGGGATCCGGGTTGTTCCAGGGCATAGATTCCAACTTTGTGGCATGGCTGTGGGCAGCTGGGCAATGGCATCTGCCTGGCAGCATCTATGCATGGAGCAGCGCCTTTGAATAAAGGTTTCCAGCTGACTGCACAGCTAAATGGCAGGGTCATGAATGGCCTTAGGTTCTAGGAAGCAAAGATGTATCCACAGGCCGAGAAGATATTTTATTCTAGGGATATATGATGAGTAAGACTCACCCCCACCAGTGTTGATCCATAGAAACACATGCTAGAAAAGAGACCCAATCCCTGCAGGTCACCCTTTGAAGAAAAGAGGATAGTTGGTTATTATAGTTTCATAACTTGATAGATGTATTCATTTGTAAGACTCATGATATAGCATGACTTCTCCCTATAACCACCTCCAGGGAAAAAATTACAATTCATTTCAATGAGCAATTGAAAATATGATAGAATCAAATTAGTCTGTGGCCAGTGTCATCAAAAAATCCTAGACTTGAGAGAATCAAAAGAGAACTTACATGTTCCCTAATTCTATTTCAGTATATGAAGGCAATGAGGTCAAGTGAGATGTGTTGACTGGTCCAATCTCTCACAATTTCTCACTAACAGTGCAACTTCATTTACAAAAGTGTCTGCCACCTCCCACTGTCCACCCCTCAGGATTATGACTCAAAGACTCAATCAGTTTAATCATAAAGAACACTGGTTCTAGGAAATCACCATAAATTACCTCTTCCTGTCTGGAAATCTTCCCAAATTTTTGACCTGTTTCCTGGCAACCAAACAAGGACAGTCAAACATAGCAAAAGATCTCCATGTTCCTTTCCCTAGTAAAATATGGCCTTTATTCCTATGACATTCATCCACCTTTCAAATCTTTTAATTCCTGTAGAAGCAAAAGTGGCAGGAACCCTGACTACATCAAGCATACGAGTAACCAGCATTTGCTAATTTGATTCTTAACAGTATCTATTTTGGCACAAAAGAATTTCAATATGAATATGTTATTTAAAATCTCAACTCACCAAAAAGTACATTTAAAGTATAGATATTAAAATCCAGCCACTTCAGAACACCTTCACACACTTCTCCATAAAAGCTATTGGAACAGCAGAGCAAAACTCAGGCATGATTTACACTCCTCCTATATGGCCACCAGCAATATGCCAATGTCCCAATCTCTGTGATGCTGTGCCCTTGAGTCACACATTATTCATGAAACAGGGTCCATATGGACCCATTTTATACATGTATTATGAGTGAGATATTAACTTGTGTGCATCAAGCCATGGCAATTTGGAAACATTGTTGGTATAACATTATACCCTATTCCATCCCAACTAATACACACTCACTGCAGGGCCTTGCATTGAAGAACTACACAGAAGATCACTATCCATGTAAATGTGTTGGAAATGATGGGCTTCACACTGTCATTTTTTTTTCAATTTGAAGTCCACTAACTTTGGGGAGTTTGGGTTCACACATGGTGACTAACGAAGGCATAGGGAGACATGGACAGATAACTATTAACAAAAGAGAAACAAGATAAATACAACAATACAAAGATAATAAAGTGCTCTGAGAGCACACAGTGAGCTTGGATTAGCTCTGCTTGGGGGATGTGAGAAGGGCTAAAGGAAGATGCATCAATAAATCATTAAATCTATGCCCAGAAGAACTTCTCTGTGTAGAGATGAGAAACCAGGGAAAGGGAAAAATACGAACAATGGCCCACCCTGCAGTACTGCTGGGTTACAGAGCTAAAGTGAAAATTAAATAAGAGCCTACAATAGTCCCATGTGGATTTGATAACTGATAAAATCAAAAGATCATTTTCCACCTGCTAAATGATCTCACTGGAAGTCTGCATGAGAAAGACAATACCTGATGTCAGGAGCTTGTGGAGCTGTTAAAGTATTCTGAAGATACTAGATTCTTAAAACTGCATGTTTAAAATGCTACTTAAGGGCTGGAGGGATGGCTTAGTGGTTAAGGCGTTTGCCTGCAAAGCCAAAGGACCCAGGTTTAATTCCCCAGGACCCATGTTAGCCAGATGCACAAGGGGGCACATGTGTCTACGCTTCATTTGCAGTGGCTGGATGCCCTGGCATGTCCATTCTCTCACTCTCTCTCCCTCTTTCTCTGTCAAATAAATAAATAAAAACAAAATATTTAAAATATGCATATATTTTAAATGCTACTTAGTGCAAAGAAATTTTGAGAGCATCTGTGTATTCAAATTCTACTGGGGACAAAACCAAAGTGAAGCAAGATATTCAATCAGTGAGGGCTACTTATTTATGTACTTGCCATAGTAAAGGAACTTCTTCCATCCATTGCTTACATGTTGTGGTGTTTCCAATCCTGCACCACTGCATCACAGTCCCCAGGGGCTCCAGAAAGTCAGTAATCTTGCCACAGTAGGCTATGAGGTAACTCAACTTTCTCTTGTGAACAAGATGTTTTGGTGACATTTTGAGGAGTCAGCCATCTCTGTAGTCTCTTAAAGAGGCTTATGCAGCCACTACTCGTCACCTGATCAGTAAACCCAAGTGACTTACTTTTGTGCTTTTTCCTGTGCATCCTATTTAAGATACCCATTTCCAAATTAGTCATAATAAACTGATCTTACTATGGCAAAAAATAATCCTTAAGCCTCAGTATTTAACACAACAAAGGCATCCTTCTTTCTAAAAGGATATGCCCAATGTGAGTCAAAACAGAGGCATGTGCTCATGAGCATTGACCACCAGCAGAGGCATCAACACATGTCAACATCTAAAGCTGATGATCTCCAAAAGGGCTCTTTTATTTTGATGTCATGATCTTTTCCTCCTATTATGATGGTCTTGTGTAGATAGTGTCAGGCATTGTGAGGTCATGGATATCCAGACCATTTTGTGTCTGGAGGAGCACATTGTAAGGAGTCCTACCCTTCCTTTGGCTCTTACATTCTTTCTGCCACCACTTCTGCAATGGACCCTGAGCCTTGGAAGTTGTGATACAGATATTTCAGTGCTGAGCACTCCTCTGTCACTTCTTTTCAGCACCATGGTGCCTTCTGAGTCATCCCAAGGTCACTGCCATCTGAAAAGGGAAGCTTCTCTAACCAAAAGTGAGAGTAGCATTTATGAACATTAAGAGAAGTGCTTACTGGGCAGTTTGGTGAGTATTCCATCATCCAAAACAGTAGGTTTCCATGTGATTTATTTATATCCTCTTAGATTTTGATTAGCCCTCCCTCCACCTTTCCTTTACTCAATCTCTTTTCCAGGCCTCACTTAGTCCTTTTCACCCTCATTAATCTGTTCTTCTACATACATATATACAATACCATCCTATTAAGTCCCCCCTCCCTCCATTTATATTCCCTTTATATCTCCTTTCTAGCTTACTGGCCTCTGCTACTGTGTTTTCTTCCTACTCACACAGAAGTCCAGTCATTTGTAGCTAGGATCCACATATGAGAAACAACATGCAATGTTTGGCTTTCTGGGCCTGGGTTACCACATCATCATCATCATTATTATTATTACTATTTGGTATTTGGAGGTAGGGTCTCACTCTAGGTCAGGCTGACCTGAAATTCACTATATAGTCTCAGGGTGGCCTCAAACTCACAGGTGATCCTCCTACCTCTGCCTCCTGAGTGCTGGGTTTAAAAGTATGCACCACCGTGAGAGGCTTATTTTATTATTTATACCTACCCAGATGGCTCACTTAGCTACATGAGTGCCAGGGAACATGGGAAGTATATTTTATAAGAATTCTTGTCTGTGACCCACTAATATTGTATAAGAATATAAGATCAAAAAATATAGAGAGATTGTCCTCTAGAGATTTTAAAACTGGTGAAGACAAATGTTGTCATTGCACAAGGAATATGACACTGCCTCTATGAAGTCTCTTCTGTATGGCACTACCTGAAATGAAGGAAGCCATCTTTATTTGCCATGAGCTATCAGCAGATAGGTTGGTCTAGCCTCTAGAGTTGTTCCAATCCATGGAAGATGTCCATGTCATTTGACATAAGCATTTTGACCCATTGCTTCTTTATACATGCCAGTGCTCAGATTTGAACATGGAAGATTATGAAAATCCAGTTAGACTGACTGAGTGTGGTGGTACACTTGAGAGGGGGAGGCAAGAGGATAATGAGTGCAAGGCCAGTCTGGGTTATACTGTGAGATCTTTTCCCAAAACAGCATGGAATCTGGGGATATAGCTCAGTGATAGAGTTCTTGTCTCTCATGTGAAAGTCCTTCAGTTTGATCTCTAGCACTGCAGATTAATTAATTCACCTAATACTAGGAGAAACCTCTCTAGTTCAAGGTAATAACACATCCAAGTTTAGTCTACATCAGAATTTATTGGAATAATGTAACATGGAAAATATTGAGATCATCCCAGACACTGGTAAATATGAAAGGACACCTATCTGTACCCTGGAATCCCTGTTAGATTTGGACTCCATTGTCATGTTTAATTTGCTCCTGAGGTGGGACATGGGATCTTTACACTTGACTGTGGGAAATCTGGATAGTCCATCAGATTCTGTATTCAGGGTCCTATTTTGGTTTCTTTCTGGCCTAGCCATACATCGAATACATTCCTAATCTGCTCTCTCATTCATTTGATGGTGAAATACCTGATGGAATTACCATGATCCTAAGACTTTGGATGTCAAAGTCCCAATGTACTAAGATAAACTTGAAAGACACAAACAGTGACAACCCTTGTCCAGGAAGCTCTTTCTGAGCAACAGTGATGCCATGCTGACCCCACTAAACCCTCCCTATAGTACTCTATCTACTCCCATGTCTATTCTGAATCTAATAATAGCTGCAAGCAGTAGGAAACATACACCCAGAAACTAAATGCCTGTCTCTCTGCCAGGAAGACAGACTGCAGAGCGGCAGGGGCTCAGAAAACCCAAAGCAGCCCTCTCCAGACCAGGCAAACCATGGAAAATAACAAGAGTGTTTGCAATTTTAAAGTATAAATATTTAAAATACATGCTCCCCCCCCCCACACACACACACATACCCTTCTTACTTCTCATTTCTTTTTTTGGTCTTTACACTCATCTCCCTGAAGGCAAGCCAGGCTTGCAATTATTTCAACCACCTGAAAAGACACTAACTTTCTCTGTGGAATCAGCTTGTCATGCTGTACACATCTTCTCAGGGTGATATGAAATCCCTTTTTATTAAACTGTACACATGAAATCAGACAGAGGTGCAAATGCATATACCTCATGTAGGGAGTGACTGTTGGAGACCCACAAAGAGACAAAGTCCATTGAATCAACATGTGGAAAGAAGGAAGTAAGTAAGGAGTTCTACACAGAAGTGGGGGTACTCTGTAGCTAAGACTGTAACTGCCAGTCATAGGTAAGAGTAGGCAGTAAGAGAAATGGTAGCAAGAGTCCAAGCTGGTAAAAGTAAGAACATGGGACCAAAAGTCATTCCTCAGACTTTATTGCTTACATTGGTTAAGAGGACTCTGAAAGTGAATAGTAACACAGAGTAGTAAATTGCTAATGAGGTACATGGATAAGAGTGAAAAAATCCAAATTCATGTCTTAAAATAATAATTGAAGCTTAGAAAGCAGTTATATATCCCATTGTTAGTTTTACAAATAAGGCGCTGAGGCTGAAGAAGGTGTTGTGTGCTGCTCAATGCCAAAGCTATAGTTTTCCTGAGGGCCAGCCCCTTGTCAGTCACCATAACAAAGTTTCCCTGGAAGTTGATCTTAAAACAAAGACTTGTTTTCAAGCTTGAGAGGCACAGAAACTATTGATATGCAAGAATGTAAGTAACAGAGATAAGGAAAGAGCCAATTAGACAATAAACAATGCATTCAGCAAGTTGCTTCTCTGGATGGAGAAAATCCAGTGGGAGACATCTTGAGAAATGGAATAGAACAAATACCTCAGAGTTCTCCAACTTGTGGAAAATTGAAGCCATCAATTCCCAAATATGATTGAAAGCAAATTATGTCTTAAGAGAGATAACTCCTGATCTACCAAGCCTTCTCTTCAGATGAACTGAGCCAACATCATCGCTTTCAAAAGAAGTTCTTGAAAAAAAATCTGTAGACATTGGCAACTGAAAATGTGTATGCATGCATAGAAATGAAAAGGTCTGAGGAGCACACGAGGCACCAACAATGTATGCTATACCAATAGGAAGAGATTTTCTTTTGGATCATCCACTGTCATATTTGGCTATATTTGTATTCACCTTTATCCCATAGATAAGTAAGAGGTGCAGAAACTCATTTCTCTTATTTGCAATTTCACTCAGTTATTTACAAGCATAATAGGGGTGGCATGCACAAAATGCTCCTTCAACAGACAAATTTTACTCTCAGTCTATTTTTGAAAACTGTGTACCATAAATGCTGCATCAGTGGCTTGATAAATATACAATATGTTCTATAGCTAAAATCAGCTATTTATCAACATGTCATTATGATGGGCAAAATTGATGCCCATTGATGTGCATTTTGTTAGCTTCAAACAGATATAAATATGTTCCAAACTTCTGGATATTATAGCATTTTAAATTTAATGAACCATGAGAGGAGTGAATCAATACGTAGAGTACAGGTCATGGAATTTGGAAATGTGAGCTAATCCTTAATGTCTTTGTTACTATATCAAAGAGATTTATAGGCATGTATCATATCAGCCTTACAAACAAACAAATACATCTTATTGGATTTAAAAAGTGATCTGTGTCTTAAATAAAACTCTATGCAGTCTATTGATGCTTCCTAAAAAAAATCTACTTGAGAAGTGGATTTTTAGGATAGTTAGGTTTAAAGTCATTTTAATATACAGATCTCTGATAATAGCTAGAAGTGCAACCTATCACCTCCAAAAAGATAAAATAACCATAGAATTTTTTAAAGGACTTGAATTTCTTTAAAGCCCTCAGAAATGTTACCATTTAGTAATGACATGCCCTATCCATTTGACCTCAGCTTGACACACTGAATTGCTCTGAACAGCTGTGGCCAGACACATAAGTTCTACATCTTAACTCTTGTTTTTCTAATTTGTTCAAAAATGTGTATTAAAATGATGCCAAGAAAAAAGCTATAGACAATACATGAAGCAAAGCCATAAGTAGTTACAGAATCCACTTCTACCAACACTTACCAATGTAAAGAAGTTGCTAGCATTTCTCCTCAAACTCTGACAACATTCCACATGGAAATAGCTCAGACATAAACATATGCCATGCTTCTTACCTGATTCCATGCATTTAATATGCTTGGATGAATGGTACCTGAACCATGTATCTCAAATAAAAAAGGGGGACTACCTTTGAGACTGTTGGCCTATAAACTGGATTGTAGTATGATTAGTTATGAACGATATGAGGTATTAGAAGAGGTATTATACCATTTCAAGAAAACTTAGAAAGTGCATAGATCTATAAAGTAATTTTCATGCATGTGTTATCTGTTCCCTATACTGTGACACTAGGGTGACTCAGCTCCACAAAGGTGGAAGACAGCAAGAGACTTTGTAATCACACAGCTTTTAGTGATTCTTCATGGTTCTCTTGGCCACACATTAGAATTACCTGGGGAGCTATGAAACAGCATAGTGCCCCAACCTCACCTGACATTGTTGAGAGTAAACCCAGGAAATGAGATGTTTTTAATGTTCCTTCAGAGCTAAGAATTAACACTTATTTGGGTTAGAAAATAAAAACAATCAGGTAGTATTACTAGATATTGTTTATTAATTTCCCTTAAATGCTATAAATATATAATTATCTATTAAAAATCAACATTTTATTATAAAAGTAAATAATTAACATATTGGCTTATTCATTCAACAGGAATTCACTGAGCATCTCTACTGTGCCGAATATGATGATAAGAATTATATGCGTGAAACTTAATAAAGCACAGGCCTTACATGCTGATGGAAGAGACACATTTTTAACAGAATAATAGAATGCACCGTAGTCAACAAAAAGTTAAACAACAACAACAACAATGGAGAGAAGGATGGCAGCTTGTTTCTTCTCAGTGTCTCTCTCTTCTTTACAACTGGGCACCGAGAGTAGAGTCCCGCCAGCAGGGAGTCCTCGGGGGTCAAGCTCTGATCTGGGGCTCTCAGAGTGGACAAGCATTTGGCATGCCATCATAGGCTTTCCTACAATACAGCATCTACAAAACTAGGCTGTCCCAAACCACTGGTAATAGAATTGTTTACTGTACACCAGGAAGGTCAGGAAAGCACCAGAGTCAGCATGCGGTGTGTGCCCAGACCCACTTTGAGGGGTTCGTGCTGTGAGACCTAAAATCCTTATGAGATTGTCCAAGACAAAAAAAAAAAAAAAAAAAAAAAAAAAAAAAACATGTCAGCCAGGCCTATGCTGGATCCATGTGTGCTGAATGTGTCCGTGACAGGATCAAGCGAACTTTCCTTATTGAGGACCCCAAAACCGCCATGAAGGTGTTAAAGGCACAAACACAATCCGAAAGCTAAATAAATATGAGGATTTTTTTAAATAAAGCAACAACAACAATAACAATGGACAATTCAAAAGATGGAGGGGGGTGGAATGCTGGGCATGGTGGTATATGCCTATAATCGCAGTGCTGGAGATTGAGACAGAGATTCCCTGGGGCATGATGGCTACTTTCTCAAGAGAAATCAGTGAGCTCCAGGCTCCGAAGGAAGACTTATCTCTAAGAATAAGTTTGAAAGCTGGATGTGGTGGCTCACCTCTTTAGTCCCAGCACCTGAGAGGCTGAGGTAAGAGGATACCATGAGTTTGAGAGCAGTCTGAACTACAGAATAAATTCCAGGTCATTTTGGACTAGATTTAGATCCTGCCTCAGGAAAAAAAAAAAAAAAAAAAAAGTATAAGCTGAAGAGCAACCAAGGAAGACACGGGATATTGACCTCTGACCTCCACAAACACATGCACACATGTGTGCACCCACACACATAAAAACACACATACACATATGCACATACTTATAGAACAAAAAACACAGTGAACTACAACTTGGCACCCTTAACAGTCGTTGCTATCAAAAAATAAGTCCAGCGTGGGAGTGCATGCCTTTAATCCCAGCATTCAGGAGGCCAAATTAGGATCACTGTGAGTTTGAGGCCAACCTGAGACTACACAGTATTGGTGAAGATAAAGAGAAATTAGCACCATGTACAATGTTGCTGGAAATTAGAATGGTACAGTCACTATGGAAAATAGTATGAAGGTTCCTGATTAATTAAAGAGGATTACCACACAAGCTTTTATTAAATTATGAATTATTAAGTTTATTAAAGGGAAAAATCACAAACTGTGGCATCTATTTAAGGGAAAAATGACCAATTGTGAGGTTTATTTAAGGAAGATTGGGATCTAGGAAGCAAATCTAGAACATAATCATAAACACATGAGAAGTAGGAAACACGTTGTCAAGTGCAAACATTACAGAATTGATAAGGTTCATTGAGGATTGAAGAAATTGAGAATGTGGGGGAAAAAAAACGGAGTAGAGCCACAACTGAGGCTAGAGAGAGACTGGGGTTTTTAAAGAGAAATAAAAAAGCCAGGCATGGAAGCCTTAAATGCCAACACTCTGGAGGCAGAGGTAGGAGGATTACTATGAGTATGAGGCCACTCTGAGAATACATAGTGTGTTCCAGGTTATCCTGGGCCAAAGTGAGACCCTACCTTGGCAAGAGAGAGAAAGAGAGAGAGAGAGAGAGATTAGAGTAAAGCTGCAGGGCACGTGGAAATTAGAATCTGGGAGCTTGTGTAGGGAAACTTGGGAAGAACCTGCCTATGGCAGATTCAGAAAACAGAGGAAAATCATGCACCTAATCAAAGACAGAAGTTACTCCAAACTATAAAGCAGAGATAAGAAATAAACCCATCCAAACCAAGGAACAGTTTTATGTCCAGCCTGGCTGGGGAGGGGGCCGAGCGAGGCTGGACTCAGATGTATCCTTATGGCCTTAGTGAATAGAGGTAGGCAGGCCAAGCAGGGAAACAGAGCTGAGCTGAGCTGAGAGGAGTAGAGCAGAGTTCTGAGTTCTGTTTTTTATGAGAGAGAAAATTGGCATGTAAGGGCCTCTAGCCACTGCAAACAAACTCCAGACTCGTGCATCACCTTGGGTACATGTGTCTACTTGTGCGTCTGGCTTACGTGTATTCTGGGGAGTTGAACCTGGGTCCTTCAGCTTTGCAGGCAAACACCTTAACCACTTAGCCATTTCTCCAACCCCACACAAGCTTTTCAGAAAGTATTTATATACATCCAAATTCATCAAAACCCTAATCATAAAAATTATAGCATGAAGGCAACCTAGGTATCCATCAATTGAGAATATAAGCAAAATGTAACCTACACATACAACAGAATATTACTGAGCCTTAAGAGGAAAGAAAATCTTACATACCCTACAACCCATGAGGCTATTCCACTAAGTGGCATAAGCCAGTCACACAAAGACAAACCCTACATGTTCCCACATAAAGTAGTCAATGCCATAAATGCAGAAAGTGGAATGTTCATTTCGAGGGCATGGGAAGAGTAAATTTTAATAGATATACAACTTTACAAGATGAAAAAAGATCTGGAGCTAGATGGTGGTGATGGTTATAAACAATACAAATGTACCTAATAAACTGTATGCTTCAATGGTCAAGATGGTAAATTTTTGGAAGGTATTCTTAACTACATTTTTTTTGTTTTTACAAATGAGGGGAAAAAGTAATCTTCCAGTGATCTCCCAGTAGCAGTCCTTACTTTTCAGGAAAAAAAAGAAAAGTTGGCCAGTGATTCTAAAAAGTCAGTTCATCACAAAGATAATGGGGGAACTGCTCCAGGAGAGTTGAATAGAATGGGAAAGGGTAGAATTTAGGCGGCAATGGCCTTGCTGAAATCATCACTTTTTAAAACATTTTATTTATTTGAGAGTGAGTAAGAAGCAGATAGAAGAGAGAGATGGAGAAGGTGAGAATGGGCATGCCAGGGCCTCTGACCACTGCAAACAAGCTCCAGACACATACTTCACCTGATGCATCTGGCTTTATGTGGGTACTGGGGACTTGAACTTGGGTCTTGAGGCTTCACAGGCAGGCTAACCACTAAGCTATCTCTTGAGCCCTGAACTCATCCTTTTCGTCAGGAGTATCTAGTATAAATGAACAACTTGAGATGATAATGGTGTTAATCCACTGGTGAAGGCAGAGCCCATGTGACATAATCACCTGTCAAAGGTCCTACCTCTTAATACTGTTACAATGTCAACTATATTTCTTCAAGAATGTTGGATGGGACATCAGCCATAGCACTCACCCTAAGCATGATAAAGTATAAAGCAGCAATGATTACAGATGCTATACAACTACATATTATAGATGTTATAAGACTACATAGATAACTTAATGGAATACTTATCTCAGAATCAGAGCTAAGAACATATACCAAAATTTATGATAGTATGATAGATGTGCCACAGATCAGAGGAGAGTTAAAAATTCTCTTTAAAGCTGGGCATGGTGGTGCATACCTTTAATCCCAGCACTCTGGAGGCTGAGGCAGGAGGATAGCCAAGAGTTCGAGGCCACCCTGAGACTACATAGTGAATTCCAGGTCAGCCTGAGCTAGAGTGAGACCCTACCTCGAAAAAAAAAAAAAAAAAAAAAAAAACTCTTTAAAAGTGATAGAACAATTAAGAAGTATTTAGGAAGCAATTGATTGTTCCATGACATTACATTCTAAAGTTCCAGCTGTGTTAAAAAATTAAATATAAAAAATTATAAGAAATTCAAGAAGCTGTGAACAAATATTTATCAACTCTTTGAAGGTAGAGTTTCATGTATTGTAAGGTAATAGAAAACTCAAAAACAGCATTACAGATAAAGTATAAAATATTAAAAGGCTTAAAACTTTACAGGAATTTAAAGATAAAATATTTCAACAAAAAAACAAGGTCAGTACATTTATTCTACTAACAACTCATAAATCAATAAAGAAAATTCTGAAAGCCTATAAAAGGGAAACTTGAATGGATGCTTATGAACAAAAAAGTAAACTAATAAGAAGCAAATAGCAAAATAATTCATGTCAGAGGCCACCAAGACATGGGTAGTTATTGTGATCCAAGAACACTTCCAAGACCACAGTGGGTTTAAAAGAAAAGATGAAAATAAGATGTGGAGTGATGGGAAGAAGGATGTTAATGGGTAACTGGAGAAAGGGAGATAAAAGAGGGCAATTGTGGGACATAAAATAAAAATACATTATATACTTGTATGAAAAATAAAAAAAATAAACTTTTTAAAAAATTGTTTTGTTTCTCAGAGTTGTAGGACGCTCATGTCTACTAGGCTTTTGTGAGTAGACTCAGATGATCTCATCTTCCTTCATACTTCCTCAATATGATATTTTTCAGCATTCATTAATCATCAATAACTTCATTTCAAGGTCTTTTGGTTTTGTCTTGCCCTTGGGAATGTAACCCTGGCCATGCAACCCTTATGTCAGCCACACCCTTCCAAAATAGCCTTTTGAGTTCTTTTCATTTTCCATCTGCCTTGCATAAAAAACACCTTATTTATAAGGCTAGAGGAAGAAAATTAATTAACTGAGACAGTTTGTTACAAACAAAAAAGCTAAATGTTCAGTGAAGCCTGAGACCTCTTCTGTAAGAATTTTTATTAAATTCCTAAGCCACGGAGGAGAGAAAGGAGATCAAAGGTAGTCTCACAGCTCTCTATGTTGCCCACATCCATACTTAACCTTGCTTTTCTGTATAGTTCTCCTTAACTGTTGTCTTGTTCTCTAATCTCCATCCACTTCATTTCTACTCCGTATATATACTCTTGGCATGCCTACAGCAGGGAGCCTTTACAGAGAACTCTTATGACACTTCTGTTCAGAGGTAACTACAGATTTTCAACATAGCTAGAAGTTCATTACTCAGCCACCTCTCAAAAAACACAAAGCCTCTATTTGACATCAGAATCTATAATGAGGAATGTGCCTTCAAGAAATTCACTATTAATTTTCCTCCTGCCTAGGATAACTCAAAGTATGTAACCTAGCAAGTAACCCCAAACCTCCTCCTTATCAAAAATATAATTAGCTAGGAATCTAGCACCTAGATTCAAATTCTAAAAAAAAAAAAAAAAATTAGGAGGCTCCTAGGCCTGACTTCAGTATAGAATGCTTAAAACTGCTTTAGAAAGGTAGTCTATAAATTATATAAACATCTTGGGAAGCCCTGATTTTAGACACTGTGATTATGTCAAGAGGCTATTCTGAATTGTCAACCTGGTATAAACAAAGATTAATAGTGGACCTATCCATGATAGAAAGTAGTTCAGGGGTCAAGAAGGGGCCTAGCCAATTCATGGGAACATTGTCCCATACACATCTTCCTAATACTACCACATCACTGCATCTCTTACTTCCTCTTCCATCTACTGGGAGAGCATCTTTTAACTCCTGTTCTCTTTACCTGAACCTACCTGTTCCCTCTAGACACAGACCCCAGTGTTCAGCCCTGGTTTACATGATCATATTCAAGGCCTTTCACATTCATGTCCATTTACCAAATGGAATGATTAAGCCTAGAAAATTTTCTCTACCAACACACTATACAACTGAAATATAACTCAGTCCCACTGACTTCATCCTTAAATCTGCTTCTATCAGCACAGCAGCTCTGGAATCCACCCTGAATGCCACCATTTATCAACAAAACTCATCCTATAAAATTCTTCCCAGACACTGATAACCCCATCTCAAGAACCCTGGTATGTGGAGTGGAGAGCTGGTTTCCTAATAATGTCAAACCCTGGGAATGCGAAAAACAAGCTAGTTGGACATTGGTAATGTAGAAATGCCAGTGTGGTCCTGGCAATGAGAGTGACCAAATAAATAAAAGAGCATGACTTAGCTGGTGTCTGCCCCTTTATATCACTCCAGTTCATCTCCACAAGGGATCTACACATATCCTTAAAAGATCCTTAGCTTGAGACTTGCTGCCTAACTTGCTCTCTTTGGTTTTTCTAGCCGACATCTTCAGCTCACTCTGTCTCTGTCTAATATATAACTTAGATTGCTAGCTCCCTTTTCATTCCCATTCCTTCTTTACCTCTACACAGTTGGCTTACTGACTCAGTTTTCTCTAGTGTTTTCTCAGTCTATGTTCCAGCACTTTTTTTTTTCAGAACACCCAGGTCCCACCCCTTCTGTACCTTGTTTGGTTTCCCAGTTTTCCATGAGAGAGGACAGAAACAGGGCACCATTCTGTAATTATCATGAACAAGAAATACATCAATGAAAAGGCCACTGTGTTTCTTCTCAGTGCTGAACAACTTTGGTTAACTAAAATTCTCGGGTTTTATGATGTGATTGGCACCCACACCCATTTACCCCTCAGTCCACCATATGATCAAATTGAAACAGGATCTACGTCTATCTGAAAAAAGAGAAGCAGATTCTCCAACAGAGAGTAAGTTAGCACCAGGACAAAAGAGATAAGGCTTACTTTTTTATAGAGAATTTAATAGGTGTAGGCACTCTTGTAGCCCATGATTGATGGTAGCTTGATATTGGTGAGTGGGCTTATGCTTGGATATGGTTCTGACTTGTTTCCCAGCTCCAGCTATGGGTCCCGTACCACTGAGGAGATCAGTTAGCCAAATTGAGAGCAGGTGGTTCCCCACCATGGCTGTGTGCCACTCTTGCACTTGTGTGGGCATCACAACAAGTTATTTGCTACTAAGTAGGTTAGACTATGAGTTGCTTGGACAGATATTGGTCATTTTCCCCCAGTCGCCCATGTAGCACCTTCTGGCACTAGACGCGCTGACGGTCTGGGGACTGACTGTCTTCCAACTTCCAGCCATGCCATTCTATTTTGCATGTTAGCCACATAAGGTGTCTTCAGCAGTAGGGTATTACCACTAACCTTTGGTGGGTCATCAAGTGCTCTGACAGAAATCTGTCTGTCTTTTAGGAAACCTTGTAGATCTCTCTGATCAAAAGCTCATTGTGGATGATAGCCCCATGCTGTTACTGGGAGTTACAGGTCAGTGCCCACTAAGAAAATGAGGAAAAAGATAACTAATATACAAGAGTTAGAGAGAAGAGAGAGAGAGAGGGAGAGGGAGAAGGAGGGAGGGAAGATGTAGAAGATTAAGGTTAGTCTTGATCCTACCCTCTCCAGTGTCTTGTGGTTCAGGTGTTCCCTGTAAGGGCCTGGTGAAGGATCAGCTATTTGGTCTGCCATTTAGTAAGTAGAATTTTATGGTACCATTGCCATTTGGGTCTATATTTGTGTTTCCCACCCCTTTGATGCCCTCCCCTCCCTCCCCTTCCATCCTAGTGTCTAGTCCATGAGATGCTTGCTGGGTATGTAAGGTATCTTGGGTAGATTCAGGTTAGGTGCTGTAGATGAGTGAGACTATGAAACAGGAGATCAGTAACAAACAACCCTTCCCACTTCACCATGTATAGCTCTAAGAAACTTCATGCCTCCTTGCTATTACTTTGTAAAATATGATTAATGCTTTAATAATGTGGTATACACATAGCATAGAGAAGATGGAGATATTTTAAGATTTGCAAATGGTATAGGTTTTATACCTTAAGTAAATCATTGCATTACTATCTCTGGTCATATACGCATAGTCAAATAAGTAAGATGGCATTTCATAACTACTTCAAGATATAATGGAATTTAAAAAAAAAAACAGGAAAAAAAATCAACTTGATTCTTCCACAACTAATTGCTCAATCCCAGCTGTTTGGAAAAGCTTAAAGCAGCTAGGGCCCAGGTGAAACCACACAAGAATTGGCAAAATAAGCAAGAGTGCTGCTTCTAAGGGGAGCCTGACAATTGGAGCCAGGGTGATGGAGAGAGACACTGAGGACACTCAAAGTGCACCATAGCAGAAATCCAGAAGCTGCTGAGATCTCAACAGTAATGACTTAAAACATGCCCATCACTCAGGGATTTCACAGGGAATTTTGCAGAAGAGGGCTCAGAAAGAATGTAAAAGCTACAGGGTGCAGGGTGGGAGGGAATATCCAGAGTCATTGCACCCCCCCCCACCCCCAGGGACTTTCTGCTGCTCTCACAACTCATAACCCACAACTCCATGGTGAACACCAGCAGTCCCACTAAGTAGGGCCCTCACCAGAGTGGGGACAAGGAGGAGGGAAAAGATGGTACCGACATATGATGTGTACATAAAGTTTCTACTTAACAAAAACACAAACAGAAAAGCTTAAAGCATTTCATACCTAAAGGAATTTTTTCGAAGTTTTAGTCTGTTTGCATTTGTTTCAGGAGAGCTGAACATTCTGTTCCCCCACACTTCATCCCAGCTTCTGCTCCTTTCTCTGGAATGTTATATATATTTTTTAAGTGCTTTAGAGACATCCCATTAGGTCAATAATGTGAAGCAAAAAAAAAAAAGTCTTTACATTTTATTTGTTTTCCAAGAGTTTGATAAAGTGGCATATATCATTTAACTTGTCCCTAAAGTATTCAGGGTTAGATTTCTTTCCTTACCAAGAAAATGACACACACAGTAATTCTGCTTTGACTGTACATAAATTCCAGATACTACCATAGCAGAATTATGAAATAAAAATGAATGCTTTTTAAAGCATTTATGGGGACTGGGGAATAAATGATAGAATTTTCTTATATTTCTTGTATATGCAGATAACAGATACATTTAATGCAAGAAGGAAATAGAATTTTAATAGAATTTTTAACTAAAGATCTTGAAACAAAACTAGACATACATTTTAATTGAATTTCTGGCTCAAATTACAGCAAACCATTATAAATCATTAGGAATCAGTTTTAAAACTGCTTTCACTTTTCTCCGTATTACAAACACAGAGGTAAGCTTTTACAGCTTCAGATAAGTGTTAATAAATTACCCGAATTTCAAAATTAATGGCTGCCCGGCTGCTTTGGGGAGATATCATTGTGTTTCATGAATATTTTGATTTTGTGATTAGATCAAAATGCACTGAATTCCTAAACAGTCATAACCAAGGTCTGCTGATCATAAACTGTTCTTTTTTTAATAAATTATATTCCTCACAAATCTGCTGATATGGAATAATTAGAAATTGGTTGCCTGCATTTACTGTAATATTTGCATGACTTTAGATCTCCACCTACTGATCTGGAGGCTGGCAGGAAATGTACATTTTGTACATTTCTAAATATACCTTGCCTGCAGAGATAATGGTTTATATTGTGATGGTGAGAAGGTTTCTATTTGCAAAAAACAAAGCGGTGTCACTTGCCAGTTCTGGAAGACATTGATTAGGCATTTTATGTCATTCCTATTCAGAACTTATTATTTACAACTTTCTTGTTTCCTTCCCTTTGTAGGAGATAAAGATCTGAATCTTGTAAACTGCTTAAAGAGTGTCTATTTTGTATTTTAGGGTGTCTTGAAATACATTTTTGTAAATGCTAGCATTCCTGGAACTAACTGTAAACTGAGTAAAAGACTACATTCCATCTATTTCAATATCTCCAGTATAATCTTTAAATTAAGTGGTACATTGTCAAGCAGAGTAAGCGAAACAATGATCCCAGTATTTCCCTATCCTTTGCTATGTGAAGCACATATGCCTAGATTTGTACCTGCAAAACCTATGCTGTGTATCTGATAGCTAAGTACAGTTAGAATGGAGAGACCATTGATTTCATACACTGAAGACAATTTTTACTCTTCTAAATCTAATGATCTTTTACAAACTAAGTGACTCCAGGAGCTAAAAATGTGTATTTTAGAATATTCCAACCAAATAATGCTTGTGGAACATATCTGCAAAACTTGAGAGAAAGAGATTTTTAAACAAAAGAGCAAAAGTATTTCTCAGTAAAGTCTAGAGTAAAATTCAGGAGAAGGATGCCACAAGTACACCAGCTGCTGTTTCTGACCATTGAAGGCCTCACATTAAGGACGGGGTGAGGGCTGGAGAGATGGCTTAGTGGTTAAGGCACTTGCTTGCAAAGCCAAAGAACCCAGGTTTGATTCCCCAGGACCCCCGTAAGCCAGATGCACAGGGGGGCGCATGAATCAGGAGTTCGTTTGCAGTGGCTGGAGACTGGGCCTGAGCATTCTCTCTCTCTCTCCTCTCAAATAAAAAAAAAAAAATTTAAATATTAAATTCATAAAGAAGGTAGTGAGAGTGTCCCACCACTGACAGTATCAAGGGCTTCCTCTAGGAATTTGCAGTTGAAGCCAAGGAATCCAGACCTCCCTAAACCTAGTCTTATCACAATGCCCTAAAGTCCTTCTAAGCTGAGGCATGCTTCAACCAGGGGCCTTACTCAGAGCTTTAAAATTTGGTCAGTAAAAATTATAATCTCTCCATGAGCCACAGATGCCAAAATAAGACAGTAATAAAGCTACATTGAAATTTTTTTAATAATTATTTTATTTTATTTATTTCAGAGAGAAAGAACCAGATAGTGAGAGAGAGAGAGATATAGAGAGAGTATAGATATGCCAGGACTTTCAATCACTGCAAATGAACTCCAGACACATCTGCCACATTGTGAAACTGGTTCAAGTGGGTCCTGGAGAACTGAATCTAGGTTCTTTGGTTTTGTAGACAAGTACCTTAACCATTAAGCCATCTCTTCAACCTACAAAGAAACATTTAAGGGTCCATAGCAACGATGAGCAGCATCTAGATTTAATAAAAGATTCTACCAGTCTGTCAATGAGTACTCAAATGAACACTTGTCTATTGCTAAAATAAAAGTTAGGGTATATTTGTATCCAGGCTTTACTGTGGTTTAGCATGCTAGCAAATCAAGCCAAGAATCTCTCCCAATTCTTAGAGTCTATGAAAGTAAGTAAGAAACTCAGAGAAGAACTCATTAAAATTGAATACTAATAGACCTCCTATAGCTGTTATGTGCATTAAGTGAGAAAACATATGAGATGCTTCCAGGCTTAGCATATAATAAGCAATGTATATTACATGAAAATAAAACAAACAGAAACCATAAGAGAAACTTCCAGCATAGATATTAGTGGTTGTTTTCAAATGGCTCTTCTACATCCTTCATATGAACATTCTGGGTGCCACCATCTGTAATTTCCACATAAATCCTTATTTATGCTTATAGTGGCAATGAAGAAAATTCAGGTGAGAATGCTGGGTTTTCTTTCTTCAAAACAGAGAGCATCTCCATCCATCATATGTGTCACAATCTGCATACACAAAAGGCATCTCTACAGCCACAAGCAGCTCTGAGCTCCTCAGTGCAATGTAGAATCTGCTTACTAGAATCACATTTTCCCAAAAAATCATCAGGAAGCTTCATGCTGTTAAAATCTATTCCTCTTTCTGAATATGTCCAAATTTATAGCTACTATTTCAAAATAAATACTGTATATCTGTTAATAGAGTGATTGATTGAGAATCATTTACCCATTAAACTATTTACTGAGCATTTGTACTGTGCCAATTATTACACAAGACCCTCATGATCTAGGGGTGTATGCAGCTAGGTGTCAGCTTTGGGACACAGTCTATTGGAAAGAAAAAGTATATATCCAGTTAGAGTTCATTGTGATGAACTCTGTATAGAAGCATGCACAGTGTACTATGGCACCAAAAAAGGGCCCATAAGACAAATTTGGTGGGCAGGAAAAACTCTCAGAGATTGTTGAGTTGGCCAAGATAAGGAAGGAGAGCCAATGATGAAGTAGGAGAACCAAGTATGTGGAGTGTCTATGCTTGGGGAGACATGAAGCAACACAACATATTTGAGAAGTGGATGTATTGCATTTTACTAAAGTTGAAGAAAATTAATGCCTCTGGGTACACTACAAAAATAACTTCTCATTCACAAGCCAAGGGACCATGAATGGGCAATACACTTTGGAACTTCAATGTACATACACAAAGGCACATGAGTCAAAGGTATAGTCCCCAGCTTAAAACTATGGGAAAGAGATGAAAACTTTAAGAGGTGGAGCCTAGTGGGAGGTCTTTAGGTCTTCAGAAGACCCATATATTTTCCTTTTTGTCCCATCATGATAATCTATCTCAGGACCAAAGTGATCTTGAAGTATGAACTATAAAGGTGAACAAAAATAAACCTATTCCCTTTGTAAGTCAGTTATTGGAGATATTTAATATAGCAATATCAAGCTAACAAACACAATGGGCATTATCCCCATTTGTTTGTATTTGACTAAGCAGGTAATTCTAACTACCACTTTTCCATAGTTTGTTATGTTTGTTGTGAAATAAACATTTCAACCATGAGGTAAACAAAATAGAGTTTCTGAACTTCTCATAAGACTTCTCTCTAAGTCTTCTTGTCTCTGTTAAAATTGCCACCATCTACTCAGGCTCTCCAATGAGAACCACAGTCACTCTTTATATTCCTCTCTCCTTTGTATATCTGTACCTCCAACACAGTCCCAAGTACAAGCAATTATACTTCCAAATTATCCCCCAACAATCTGCTTCTCTCTTGCTCTATTAAATTATTGTACTTCAAACTGCACTATCTCATGTCTGAACTGTAACAACTAAACCTGAACTATCTTCATTATTAAGTCAGTATATAAACAATTATTTTCATGGAGTTCACTTTAGTAAATTAATCTGATCACATCGTTTTAGCATAAAACTCCACAAGAACTACACTTTGCTTTTTAAATCAAATCTAACTTCTTTCTAAAATGGACACTTCAAATTGACTACTAAAACCTAATCTCCCTGTCTTTTGTTATAGTAGAATTGCATAGGGGCAGATATTTTCACAATAGAAATTTGCAAGTATTTTAGGACCTAGTTGTGATTGTACAATATTATTTTAATAATTATTCCAATGTGAATAAGAGGAAGTATGCCATTTTCATATCCAGACTTTCAAGCTTAAGATTCATAAACACTTAATAATCTCTGACCTTCCCATCAGTTAGATATATAGCAACAATAGGAGCAATCTTGGAGTAAAGGTGTTGAGATGATATTGATAAGACGATAATGATATATGCTTTAGGCTTATATCCCTAAGAGAATTCTCTGCCATGATCCTGCAGTATCTTTACCAATGGGTACATTACCAAGGCACCTGAGCATCCTTGAGAGAGGCAGACTAGTATTGATGGTATAACATTGTGAATGAATCAAAACAGACCCACAGGATGGCCTGCTTTCATTCTGACATGCAGGGCACCAAGTCATCCTTTGTTAAAATACCTCCCATCTCACCGTGTAGAAGGCAGGATGCTGAAGCCTTGCAGTTTGCTTCTCTGAAGCTATGAGCCAACACTTAATTCACCTGCCTTCTTGGATCATTTTCATATTGATTCTGCAATCTGAAATGAGCATATTAATACCTTCATTTTGTAGCACAGGGTATATATTAGCACTTAAGAGCATGCATTCTGAACTTTGAGGGCGTAGGTTCAAATCCTGATTTTATAGCTTAGCTAACTGTCTAATTTGGGAAAAGTTACTTATTCTATCTGTGCCTCAGTTTCATATGTAAAATGAGAATAAAATAAAGATGATTTATGCCAGGTGTGGTGGCACAAGCCTTTAGCCCCAGCACTCGGGAGGCAGAGGTAGGAGGATCGCTGTGAGTTCAAAGCCACCCTGAGACTCCGTAGTGAATTCCATGTCAGCCTGGGCCACAGTGAGACCCTGCCTTGAAAAACTAAATAAATAAATAAGATGTATAAATATTGAAAGCATTGATCAGAATGCCTAATAGATGCCAATAAACACATGTCAGTCATATTTTTCCATAAATAATGTGTGCATACATTACCTTATTTAATTCTCACAACCAGCTTGGGAGATATTTTATGATCACCTGACAAATTGGGGCATAGTAACTGAGTAGATGAAGTTTCTCATGGTGCCATAGCTGTAAAACAGATTCAGACCTATGTTTCTTCCCTCTAGCCAGGTGTTTATTTGTTTCCTAGCATGATACTAGATTGAAGCATAATATGTTGAAGAAAATGGATTCAATGACCAAAGAGACCGAGCTTGGAACCACAAGGTATCCACTCTCTACTCACATGTCTTTGGCAAACCGTACTTAAAAGAATGGCATTTATAAAAAGAGCACACCAAGGTCTACTTCATCAGGTTATTATAAAAACTGCTGTGAGGGCTGGAGTGATTGCTTACTGGCTAAGGCACTTGCCTGCAAAGCCTAAGAACTCATTTTCAAATCTCCAGATCCCACTTAAACCAGGTGCACAGTGACACAAGCACACAATGTTGCATATGCGCACAACACGGAACATGTGTCTGGAGTCTGATTGCAGTGGGCGGGTGCACTGGTACACTAATTTTCTCTCGCTCTCTCTCATAAAAAAAGGTCAGTCAGTTGGGCTTGCCCCAAAATTAAAAAAAAAAATAGCTGTGAAAAAATACCTCATACGTGCTTGTCATATATTGCATGATCAACAAATGTTAACTCTCTTCCTTTCACATCTCCTTGTAGCAGTAAATATCTTCCCTCCTTAGAGTGAACTATGCTCAAGAGGATCCCTTGGTGGCTGTCAGATCAAGAGAGGCAGCTCTGAAATATTCTCCTGGTACTTTGTAGTGCTAAACATTTAATACAATTAGTGTAACTAAGATGTGCTCATTATTATTGGATGGGATAGATTAAAAAAAAAAGGAGTCTTTGCATAGAAAAGTTGTCATCATTTTAATTTATCAAAAATGTCATACAGAGTAGCAGAGAAAAGATTTATTTATTTTTTTTGAGGAAGCAACATGTAGTAAAAAAGTGAACACAAAGAAAAAGAAACACAAATCCTAGAGATTGTGATACATATGTAGATAAAATTAATATTGTTACAGGTAAGTTCCAGTCTTTCTAATGGAAATTAAATATTTAGGCTCATAAAATCAAATGGAATATTTACTATTCAGTTAGTAGACTTGCAGGAATGGAGAAATTAGTAAAGGTATAAAACTAAGTTTTTATAATTTCACACAATTTTCCTATCTTCTCAGTATAAAATAGATTTAAAGGTACTTACCAAATTAAATAAAACAAATGAAAAAAATGAATGATCCACTTAAGATTATTTTCCAGGGAGGAAATAATAAAAAATAAAGAAAGAAAAAATAGCCTGCTGAATGCCCTCCTCATAAATGAAAGTTACAGTTATTGTCATTTGCACAGAAGGAAAGTAAACAACAGGAAGATCATGGAGAGTCTAAAAGGTTGGGTTTCAACGAAGAAAAAAAATGCTTTTGCCAAGAAATCTGAAAACAACATAGGTTTACTAAAAGGTAGTCATAGAAGGGTGGAAACTTCTAGATTCAGTTTTCAGATTTGGGCACTCAGACCACAATCAACAACATCAAAAATATAATAATGGTAATATTTTTTAGCTTTCCTTGAGTGCAGAAAACAAGACAGCAATATGCAAGCCTTGGCTCTGTGGCCACACTTGAGTGACTCAAGGAAAATGGGACTCTGATGGCTATGATATGATATAATGCATTTCATCCAACTTCATTGATAAAGCTCTCCTTCTCCCTGAAATTTTCAAAAGTTATCATCCACGCTTTACAAAATGGACCAAGCACTCACAGTGCTCCATTTCCCTGTCACTTAACAGGAAATCGGGACATTTATAGACACATAAGAATTCAAGCTAATATTTTACTAAGGTAAAGTTAAACTTCTTTCTAAAGTTTAGAACACTGACTTTTAACATCATATGTACTATACTTTCATATTTTTTAATCCCTGTACTTCATCTGTTCAGATTCTCTTCAGCTGCATTATAAACTTGAATTAAAAATACTGTCTTATATTTAATTGTAATGATGGTTTAACAACTATTAAGTGGCATGATCTCTTTGAGAACTCAAAAAATTAGTAGAGCATAATATTCTATTTACCTTATTAAAATTGTTAAGTTACAGGTGGAAAATATAAAAGATCCACTCAATAATCTTCAGGAAAGTCTCTATTACAAAAACAAGGAGCATGACATGCAGAGACATTTCCTCCTACCCAAAACTGAAGGCTAACCCCACAATGCACAACCCATATACCCAACAAGGAGGGTCCCTGTGGAAGGGGTAGGACAGGGAAGAGGCTAACAATGGTACCAATTTGACTGTATTCACTGACTACAAAAATAAAAAAAACAAGGAGCAATTGGATTGGTTTAATTCCAGGATGTTGGAACCAGCTGTGTTCATTCCAGAGTTGAAGGAGATTAGCACTCACTTCTAGCTTCATACTACTGATTCAAATATATTTTATTAGTAATTCACATCATTTGTACCTTGTTCAAAATGCATTCAGAAAGGCAAGTTGATTGGAGAGAAATAAAACACATTCACACAGAAGCATCAAAATAATTCCACTGGGTGGTTCCTTGCCATTAGGTAGAACATTATAATGAAAATAATGAAGGCACCAAAATATTGCTCATGTATCAGTGAGTAACCAGAATTCTCAAAGTAAAATGATGCAGAAAAAAAGACATCTGAGTGAACTAACTACAAGAGTATTTCCTCATTATAAGTCTTCATGACATATTTTGAAAGTAAGAAATACATTGCAAATTCCCCATGGTTTTTTGAGATTTCCCACTATTATCCACCAAATCAATTTTAGAAACATGACATCTCCCCTCTGTATATTAAAACACTGATCCCAGATACAATAGTATCCATGATATCTACTGAAGTAACTATAGGAAGACCAATCTATGTCTCCAAGGAAGGAAAAGTATCAAAGCATGGAATAATGAAATAAAAACCTCAATTGTCAGTATTAAGTGGATTTTATAACATCACAAGTCTTGATTTTGTCTATGGACTCTGACTTCAAATCAGTTACAGTCATCACACAAAATACTATTAATTCACATTTCTAATACTTCCTTTTGGCCACCTTAGAATATTGCACTTTTACATGCTCTTTCAGATTATTCAAACATCTGGTATTCCATTGAAAGTAAAAGTAACCTTAGTCAGTTGAAAACTGTCAAAGTCCCTACAATGTAAAAGCAGGGACAAGCGTTAGGCAGAAAGAACTAAAGTATATGATATATAACACATTTATATAAAAATAAGATATAAAATAAGATTTCTAATAAAGCAGTGTTGTGATATAAGGGGAATGATAGAAATGCCTAAGTCCTGCTTTCACTCAATATTTTTTTTCTCCCACTGAAAAACTAAGAGGCAATGTTTATAATAGACATAATAGACAAGACTGAATGGATACACAGTGACTTTAGAATAAGCTGGGATAGGGTCCAATATTACAGTGCAGGGCTGTCCCATAAAGACAGTTTTGCAAATGTGTGTGATGTTCATAACCCACACTGCCCCAATCTTAATTCTCCAACTACTCACCAAAAGCGATGAGATTTTAGAAGATTGCACAAAAGCAGAGCAGAGAAACTTGTGCACGAGCCGTGGCACAGCTTACCAGTTACATTTCTGAAGGCAATGACAAGGCTTGGCCCAACAGCACAATGCACAAGGGTAACTATCAGCTAGTACATATGACCCAGTAAACTTATCTGACTAGACTGCTGTGCTGTAAAGAATAAGTAAGGTAAAAGAAACTTTGTATCCTACTTTTCAGAAAAGTATTTGAAAAATGGTTAAACTTGGAACAGATCACTCTCGGCAAACACACCCAATCACAGAAAGATAATCATTGCATGACCTCACTCATCTGTGGCCCCTAGCCTGAATCTGCCCATGATGCTTACATACCTAATAAACATCTCAAGGACTGGACAATAGGGAGGGTTGGGTGGGAGGGAAGGGTAAGTGGAGGTGGGAGGAACACAAAAAAACTGGACCCAAATGGAAATGCTACCATAAAATCCTACACTCTGAAAGGCATACTAAAAAGTCAAACCTTCATCAGGTGCTTAAAGAGAATAAACTGATTCACAGCGGCCTGGAAAGGGTATGATAAAGACTATCCTCAATCGATCACTCTCTCTCTCTTCTTTCTCTTTTGTATTACCTATATTTTTCTTCCTTCTTCTCCCTTGGCACTGACCTGTAACTCCCAGTACTAGCATGTGGGTAACATCCACAATGAGCTGTTGATCAGAGAGACCTACAAGGTTTCCCAAAAGAGGACAGAATTCTGTCAGAGTACTTGATGACTCACCAAAGGTTGATGGGAAGACCCTACTACCAAAGACACCATATGCTGTTGGGACAGAACATGGAGCGACCTGGCTGGAAACTGGAAGAGAGTCAATCCCCACACTGTTAGCTTGTCTAGTGCCAGAAGATGTTACATGAGTGACTGGGGGAAAATGACCAACATCTGTCTAAGCAACTTGTGGTCTAAGCTACCCAACAGCAATCAACCTGATGTAATGCTCACACAAGTGCAACAGTGGCACACAGCCATGGTGGGTTACCAGCTGCTCTTGATTTGGCTAACGGATCCGCTCAGTGGAACAGAACCCATACCTGGAATGGGGAAACAGGTCAGAACCATATCCAAAAACAAGCCTGCTCTCCAATATCAAGCTCACACCAATAGTGGGCTACAAGAGGACCTACACCTATTAAATTCTCTCTAAAATAAGAATGGCTATCCATGTATCTTGCACTGACCTCACTCTCCATTGGAGAATTTGCTTCTCTTTTTCAGATGGAGGTAGGACCTGCGGAGAGAATCAGCCCATCACACCCCACCTGGGCCCTAGCTGAAGCCATAGAGTTAATGGGGTAATGAGCAAGAGATGCTTTCTCAGTGAGCCTGGAACCAGCACAAGGATGAAGGAGACAGACACAGGGAACACACAAACCCTACCAAACCAGATATCCAGAGACACAGAGACTCCCAAGACCTCACCACTGAAATAGACCTAAAATGAACCCAACATGGCTCATGGAAATTCACTGAAGAGGGGACAGAAAGATTGTTAGAGCCATAAATTGGGTCATTATGCACAGAGACATTGTCTCTCCCCCATAAGTGATGGCCACCCCCACAATGCACCACCCACAATCTGCGGAGGGGGGAGACGACAGGGAGAAGGCTAACGATGGTACCATCATGGCTGTATACACACTATGTACATAACTAATAAAAAGAAGTATTTGGGAAACTCAAAGAAAACAGGAATATTAAAACACAGGGGAATGTTATGTTTCTCTTCTTCATTTCTCTCCTGTTTATCACTCTTCTTTACCTACCCTGTAAGGTTTCCATGTAGGTTACCTTGAATGGTCTCCTTACCTTTAGGCAGTATGCCATGGTTCTTAACTCATCACCAGCCCTTGAACTGATACATTCAGGAAAAATTATATCTAACCATTTCCTCTTAATTCCCCTGCTAAACCTGATCTTCATGCATTATTTATTCACAGCTTAGTCTGTAGAACAAACTAAACATTTGAGAGTCATCATTAACTCTCTCTCTCTCTCTCTCTCTCTCTCTCTATTTCTCTCTTCCTCTTTTCCTTTCCTTTCCTAATCTCTAACATCAATCAAGGAGAGTATAGTACTTCCAATATAGCCAATAAGTGTGTTTGCTTGTTTTTTTTTTTTCTTTCCTTATTTTAATCCTTCTCCTCCAGATTATGTTCTCTTTCTATCTACTGTCATTTGTTATGGTCTTTTTCCCCCTCAGGTCCATCTCCACATAGCTTCATCTTTGATCTATCTAAAATGCAAATCTTGCCATGTCACTGCTGAATTAAAAACCCATACATGGTTCTCTCCACCCAAAAGACAAATTTGAAAGTTTGAAACAAGAGAAACTCACTCCTTAGACTACCTGGCTCTATGATTTCATCTTCTGCTGCTCATTCCCCTCTACTTTAAACTCTCAGAACATGTAACACCAACTGAGTTACCAAACTCCATTTTGCTTTAGCTAGCCTGTGTTCTTGCTACCTCTGATATTTGGAAAGGCCTCCTTCAGCTGTGTCCTCTATCTAAATTCCAGCTTCTTAATCTGTGCATCACAACCCCATAGGGATTCGCCTGTCAGTGTTATAAAAAGTTTGGTGATAGTAAAAGATTTCTAATAATAAAAGTTTCTTTAAAATTGACTCAAAAATTAAACAGGCTGCAAATCTGAGGTGTGTATGGGGGCACTAGCCCATGTTACATCAACCAACATCATTGCAGCCTTAGTTCTGGACACACAGCTCACTCACTTTGTGCTGTCCTACGATGCAGCACCAGCAAATGCTGCCTGAAACACCTCAGCTCAGATTCAAAATATTGGATGCTCTCAATTGGAATGGTTTTACTGTACATACAAAGTTTTCTGCTCTTTCCAAAATATGATGGTTTCATTATGGAAAACAAAGACTTTTCTTATTTTTCTACCAATATCCTTCACCATATAAATATTAAACTAGTAGCTCTATGGACTGTGTTGTGTTAGATTTTATAGACTGCTTTTTGAGTTGCTGACTTGAGTTTCATTAAAAAAAAACATCAAAGGCTAGAGAGATGGCTTAGTGGTTAAAACTTTTGCCTGCAAAGCCTAAGGACCTAGGTTCAATTATTAAGGTCTTACATAAGACAGATGCATAAGGTGGCACATGTATCTGGAGTTTCTTTTCAATGGCTAGAGACCCTGGTGTGCCCATTTCTCTCTCTCTCTCTCTCTCTCTCTCTCTCTCTCCCTATCTCTCTGTCTCAAAGTTTTGTTTAAAATGTATCTACTATAAAACAAAGGCATTAAATGAATCTGGGGATTAAGACAGAAATTCCAACAATTTCTGAAATGACCATTTTGAACTATGTATTTATGCAAAGCCATGTTTTCATCATTATTCAGCACTAATTGTAAAATCAAAATGATCAACCTTGTAAATGTTTTTGATGATTGCCATCGTGGCTGGAGTAAAATGCTGTGTCCAGAAGTATCAACTGTTCAGCCAAGAGTTAACTCTTCAGTGAAAAAAACAAATGAGCATATCCACTGATTAGTGTGAAAAATTGCTTTTATCTTCAATAAATGATATTATATGTATACCAATGAATTGTTTTGAAACAAATTTCTTCATGACTTATTATTAATTAATGTTTGATTTGTATACACATTTTATATACTCATATACCCTTGGTCATAGAAAGTCTTCTTGAATTAAAATGGGGTATAAGTTTCAAAAGTTTAAGAATCCCTGTTCTAAATAATTCTTTATCATATTTTAGGATCCAGGCTAATAGCAATGTCTTGCAAAAATATAATTCATGCTTCACTCTCAAATAAAGCAGAACTACAGTCTTCTTGTTTGTACTCTAATATTTGTGCCTATTGTTACATTGATCATGTCCCTGGCTTGTGAGAAGCAAAGAAGGATGGAAGAAAGGAAGGATTTTAATAGAATTTCAAACATCATTTTTATAGTATTTTTTATTATTAATTAACATTGCGACATAGATTGTAGTATGTCCTCTTCCCGGTCCCTATTCCCCTGAGAGCCCTCCTCGGCAGGGTCATTGGTGTTCACTGTGGGCTGATTAGGGATGCTGCCTCAGGTCGTTTCAACCCTCTTGTGGCTCTCACAATTATCCTGACCCCTCTTCTACAACAGTTCCCAAGCCTTAGCGGGTGTGTTATCAGTTAGGGTTGACTTCTCTGTAGCTTCTGTATTTCTGTTAGGATGTGTTTCAATCCACCACAGTGCTTGCTGCTATTTTCCTGGGTGTGGGTGTTAGGCAAGTATTGGGAGCAATATTCATATCGCTGCTTCATCTGCGGTTTCTTCTGAACCCTGATAGATGTGGTAGAGGTGGCACACATTGTTGTGAGCATTTGCCTATCTTTTCTTGTATTGATGGATCTTAGATCTATCTCCCCAATATTTTCTGCCATCTGTAAGATAAAACAGATTTTCCAGCCAAGGATGAGAGCAGCTTTGATTAAAGGAGATATGTCTAAGAGCTTGAGAGACATTTTTAAGAATATTTTTGTTTGTTTATTTGAAAGAGAGAGAGAAAGAGAGAATATCAACATTCCTGGACCTCCTGTCACGGTAAGTGATGGATGTGCCACTTTGTGCATCTGGCTTTATGGATGCAGTGACCCACTTGAGCTGCACAGGGAGCACTGGGGGCTTCTCTCAAGTAAGGTGATTTTCCCGACCATAGAGTGCTGACTTGGTTTACAGTACCACTTTGGAGTTCTTTCCCATGCAGTGGACCTCATGTCCAATCAGAGGGCAGTTGGTTACCCACAAAGGCTATGTGCCACTATTGCACAAGTGTGTAATTACTGTCTAGCTTGTAGATTGTGTGGCTTTCAGGGTGTCCTCCTTATTCACTCTGTTGGTGACTATTGTCTCAGAGAAGCACCCAGGGCACTTCCCAGTGCCCTGAGCTTGCCAAGTGAGGACTGGCTTTCCTCTCAGTTCCTGCCTTGTCTCTTGTGTTCTGAGATGACAGCCAATAATATCTTCAGCAATGGGGCCCTACCTTTTAGCTCTGCCTGGTAACCAAGTGCTTGGCAAAGGCATGAAGGTTTTTTTTGTGGGGGGAGGGATAGGGGGTAAATCAGACACATCACCCTGGCCAACTGCTTGCTGTGGTAGTTAACCCAGACCCGGCTCTGGTATCCACAAGCCAGAGCCCATGGTTTAAGCTTTCTTCACCTTCTACTAGGCATTACATGCTGGTCCATCTGATGCCCTTAATATGGGTTTCTATCTCATATAATGTTTTCCAGGAGGAAAGTACCTATTGTGCTGACTGCTTTAGCCTTTGGTTTTGGGGGAGCTCCCCCTCCACCCTCACTTTCCCTGAACCTCCCACCCTAATATTCTTTCCCTCTTCTGGTTTGTCTGGTAACCCCTTCTCTCCTCCCTCCCTGGCTCCTCTTTTTCCTGATCTCATTTTAGTTACACACACCTAGTCCTATTACTTAATCCCTTATAGACTCCTCTTCCACTGGTCCAGTTTAAGAGCCACATATGAGAGAAAGCATGTGTTGTTCATTTGTCTTTCTTAGTCTGTGTGATCTTGCTTAGGATGATATCTTCCACGGCCAACCATTTTCCTGCAAAATTCATTTTTTCTTACTGCTGAGAATTCCATCATGACAATGTACCACATCTTCAATATCCATTTATCACTCCATGGGCATCTGGGTTGATTCCAATTTCTAGTTATTATGAATAGAGCAGTGAGCAATTATCTCTGCAGTAGAAAATGGAGTCTTTAGGATAGATACTGAGGAGAGGAATAGCTGGGTCAGATGACAAATCAATTTTCATCTTTCTCAAGAGTCTCAATACTGATTTCCATAGTGGTTATACAAGTTTTCATTCACACCAGCAATGAATAAGGTTCCTCTTTCCCTACAGCCTCACCAACATTTGTCACTTTTTTTTTCTGATTTCCATCCTGACTGGAGTAAGGTGGAATCTCAAAGTTGATTTAATTTGCATTTCCCTGATGACTAAGGATGTTGGGCATTTATTTAAATAAATATTGGTCATTTTTTGAAGCAAGACAAACAGACTGGCCATTTATTTATGCAAGAGAGACAGAGAAAGAGGGAATTGACAAGTCAGAGCCTGCAGCCACTGCAATCAAATTCCAAATGTGAGCCCCCTTGTTCTCATATGCATCATTGCATGGTTGTATCACTGTGAATCTGGCTTATGGGTGGCCTGGAGAGTTCAACATGAGTCCTTAGCCTTTGCAGGGAAGCGCCTTAACTGCTAAGACATCTCTCCAGCCCCTTTGCCCCATTCCCATTTTTCTGAATGAATTACTTGAATTTTTTTCTTAATTGTTTAGTTTTTTGTGTTATTTGTAGATTCTGGATATTAGGTCCCTGTTGGAAGTATAGCTGACAAAGATTTTCTCACATTCTTTGGGTTGTCTACTGGCTCTGATTATGGTATGCTTGTCTGTACAAAAGATTTTTGGCTTCATAAGATCCCACCACTTGAGTGTTTCATTTCCTAAGATACTGGGGTTCGATTCAGGAAGCCTTCTATATCTTGAAGAATTCTCCCTGTTTCCCCCTAATAATTTTAGAGTTTTAGGTCTTATATTGAGGTCCTTATTCCATTTGGAGTTGATTTCTGGGCATGGTGAAAGTAATGAGTCCAGTTTCATTTTCCAATGTCTCCAGCACCATTTGTTAAAAATGCTGTCTGTTGGGCTGGAGAGATTACTTAGCAGTTAAGGCACTCTGAAAAGCCTAAGGACCCATGTTCAACTCTTCAGATCCCATGTAAGCCAGATTCACATGGTGACACAAATACTGAAGGTCGCACATGTGCACAAGGTGGCACATGTGTCTGGAGTTCGATTGCACTGGCTGGAGGCCATGGCGCTCTCTCTCTCTCTCTCTCTCTCTCTCTCTCTCTCTCTCTCTCTGTCTCCCTCATCTCTGTCTCTATCTCTTACTCTCAGTCTCACTCTCTCACATAGAAAATAAAGGCCAGTCTGTTGGGCTTGCTCAAAACAAAAAATGCTGTCTTTTCTTCAGTGTGCATTGTTGGCTCCATTGTCAAAGACCAGGTAGCTGTAGTTACTGGAACCAAAGCCTGGATCTTCTGTTCTGTTCCATTGAGCTATATGACTGCTTGTTCCAGTACCATGTTATTCTTATTATTATGGCTTTGTAGTATAATTTGAAGTCTGGTATATTGATACCACCTGAAGTGTTTCTTTTTCAGAGGATAATTTTGGATACCGAGGCCTTCTATAGTTCCATATGAACTTTGAGACTATTTGTTATATCTCTGTGAAGAAAGCTGATGGAATTTTAACAGATATTGCATTGAATCTATAAATTGCTTTTAGGAAAGTGGACGTTTTTACAATTCTTCCAATCCATGAGCATGGGAGTTCTTTCCATCTTCTCATATCCTCCTCAATTTCTTCTACAGTGTTTTTATGTAAAACATCATTTTTAGATACATATTTATAAAATAAAGAGATTAGAGGCAAAAGGGGCCCTCAGGAGCAAAGTCATGAGGTGCAGAACTAAAAGCAATGGGCAGAGAAAGTCATATAGAAGGAAATGAATGAGAGGCAATAGTAGAAAAGGAAAGTTGATTCAAATTGTCAAAGACCACAGTACCAAAGAGTTTGAACTTAATTCAGAGAAAGAACATTGAAAAACCTGATAGTGTCAACTATATGACCATATTGAAGGAAATTTATTATAGTAATCTACAAAACCAGGTGCAGTGGCATATTCTTGTAGTCCCAGCTACCTAGACTGCTAAGGCAGGAGAATTTCTTGAGCCCGAGAGTTCAGCTTTAGTAACATAGGAAGAACCCATTTCAAAAGCAGGAGAAAAAGTTATCTATATTTACAAACAATGTGTTATAGAAAGTCTGGGAAAACCAAACAGAAGTGTGTTGCAGTATTTAGAATGAGGTATAATGAGGAGCTGAATTGGAGAAATTGATTTGGCAATGAAACAAAGGACATCCACTTAAGAGAAATTGCTGGAAAAAGAATTACCAGGGATTGGTAATGGGTTAGTAACAGGAATCTTGGATGACTTCAAGAATGGTGTAGTGTTAATGGTGTAGAATGGACAATTACATTCACAGATGGTGCAGTGTAAGAGGACTACCGATGAATATAAATTGAGACACGCTCAGCTTGAAGGTTCATTAGGAGATGCATTTGAAGATACCTGGTGTTGTAACTCAGGAGAGTGACCTTGGTTTCAGAAACAGATTAGGGAGTCAATTGTATAGTCAAGGGAATTAAGAATGAAATGTAGCTGTCTGTGTGTCCCATCACTTTGAGGGTATGAATGAGTTCATACATTACCTGCATCATATTTTATGACTGTACCAGAAAAGCACTAGTACAAAACATCATAGGATAATATTACAAAGACACAGGCCTCCTTACTCAATGTTATGTACGTTACTGTGTATGGGTCAGCGATGTATCATATCTAGAATTATTCAATTTGATTCTTTTATTCATTCCATTCTTCGTTGAACTTCATTACAGAAATCTGAAGGACACTATTGATTTTAGCAATTGGTTCACAGCCTTCATCTCCTTACTATTCTTAGAAGTGGGTGGCTTCTATGCCACCATGACCTCATGGTTGGGAATTGGCAAAGTCCACATGGATGTTGTATGAAGTGTTCCTCAGATTTTAGCAATGAGTCTCAGTAAAGAACTGTAAAAATGAATTCTAACAGATGTTTTTGGTGTGCAACCTGAAAGTCGTCATGTGGAACAATCATATTTGTTTATTTACCATCTCTCTCTCTTGCTATCTTGTTAAAACCAAGCTAATTCCACTTAAGAAGAAACTACTGAGATTTCAAATACATAAAACTAATTTTTATCTTTTTAGGCATCTAATAAGGTCTACTTACACATTTAGAGATTATTAAATATCTGCTGAATTCATCTTATCCACAGTATGTTTGCAGTTCAATATAAGGCAAAATGATTTCTACTATTAAAACCCCAAACTCAGAAGACACACAAAAAGATAAGGGTATCATAAAGCATTGCCTTACCAATTATTAATTTTAAAAACTGCTGCACTAAAATGTGTTCTCATGTGCTTCAAACAATCATTTACAAAACTGTGATTTAAAGACAACTATAAGAGCTTGTAAGAACAGTGATGGAAGCACATTTTCCATAGGGCTACAGGCATGATTCGAAGTTTGAACGGCTCTGGCTTATCAGACGCCGTGCATCTCTCGGAGTCCTAGTGTTGTTAATCAAGATAGATGGCAGACTAGTTAATGCTGCTGTGAGTAAGACTGTGGCAAAGATTAGAAGGTTATCACACAGATATAAACAGGAGTCCTAGGATTCCTATCTAACATATGAAATTAACAACTAATAGGTATCTTTCTTTGATAGTTGAATTGATTGAGTGCATGTGGATAAAAGTCAACAAGTGAACAACTTGATTGTCTGCTGAATTAATAGAATGGAGGAACTCTAAGTGGTTCTGAAAGCTAATTTAATTCAGAAACCTCAGTGAAGTTCCAGCTCTTTTGTGAAAGTAGTGAATAAAATGTTGGCAATTCATTCCGAATAAAAATGTGAGCAGTAGCTATACTTCTGTTCTTGGAATAAAAGGAAATCATATGTAAAAATGGTCTTTTCAAGGAGGGAGCATTAAATTTATGAGTATTTTCATATTATCCTCTAAATAAACACTGGAAATTAAAATAAAGAGAACTGCCCTTTGAATTTGCCTTGAGTTTACAGTCATTTCTATTTCAATCTCCCGCCTGCATTTGTCTTCCCAGACAATTTCATTTATTTATATTTCTTTCCCTAACAATTAAGTTTTTCCCTTTCTAGGTCCATTTAAATTTCAATTGCCAATAAGAAATTGGGGGTTTCAACCCTTGGTAGGCATTTATTAGATTCTGCTGTGATATTAAAGGACAAAGGAGACTGGGATAGTACTTGCAAAAGCTCATCTCAGATCACTGGATCATTTTGTCATAGCCACCCTGTCTCTGTTTCTTCATAGGCTCCCCAAGCTACTTCCTGCCTTTAGGAATTGACATAATTTCCTCCCTATAACTCAATTTTATCCTTCCCTAGACTCCTTCTGTACAGATCAAATGCATCCCTCAGACAAAAACCACTCAGTAGAGATTTTCCCAGATACTCAAGTCATACAAGCTCCTTCCCCAATATTCACATAGAACCTTCTGTTTTTCTTCCATAGCATGTCCCTAAGTCATACTCAGTTAACAGGGCAAAGAGTAGTTCCCTGCCTTTCTTCCTTACTGGACTAGGAATGATGGACGCTTAGGGGATCTGAGTCTCATTAACCATACCTCACCGAGTGCCTGGTCCAGAGATAGCTCAGTAAGTAAACACTGTTGACAAATGACAACAGAGGACAAGGACAAACACCAGCTCATTCCAGAACAAATCCAAATTCAAGATGAACCTCTGCTTTGCAGGGCCTACCTGGCACTCCTTACAGACAACAGGTCAAAACCATCTAAAGTGAGGAGTCTTCTCAGGGTGAGTCTTTCTTCCACACTAGGCCCCTTGCTGTGGCTTTAGAAAGCCTCCCTGAGGAGAACTAGCACCACAGGGGGCCTGGAGATTCTGAGAATTGTTACTGTTTTTGTACAAGTCAAAAAACTCCTGCTCCCTTTCAATGTTTTCCTATGAAAACCAATAACTTAGCTTTTTCACGAACTTCAGTTAAATCAAGCCTTGTTCCTCAATTTAAAAACAAATCACAGGTCAGAATCCTAATTTCTAAAAATTTCAGGTATCCACTCAAATTCAAACTGGAACAATGTATAATCTGAAATAGCAAAAGCAGCATTCCAAACTGCTTGCATTGTGTGAATCATGTGATATCATTGCAGATATCAATCTGTTAATAAAAGTCTCCTGAGAAATAAACTAAAATGTCAACTGTGGTAATCTCTGAGCTGTGAATCGTTGCATTGTCTTCTCCTTCATGTGTTGCTCATGTTTTTTAAAAATAGCGAGCATGGGGGCCGGAAGTGCAGCTCAAGACTGAATGGCTGCCTATCATGCATGAGATCTAAATTCCAGTCCTAACAACCAAAAGACAATAAACACATAAGAAGATGATCATTACCATGTAATGGCTCTGTAAGCAATGTTGTCTGAACTTACAAGCAAAGCCTGGCACACAGTATATAGGAGAAAACAACTTGTCCCCTCTCAACTCACTCTTTCCTTTCATAAGTATCAAGTACATACTCTCAAATTACAGTATTACATAGATCCTGGACATTTCCAACCATCTCTGTGTGAAAGAAACATAAGTTTTGGTAGCAGCCTGAAATGGTGAAAAGTCTATATCCATGACTTCTTCTTTTGATGATTTTGAGATGATCTCAGTTGGCTCATCTATAAGAGGAAGACAATTCCATTAACTCTGGTATTCCAAGATTCTTGGGTCTTGGGGCTTAGGAAAGTAGAGGTAACCACTTGCCTGAGGGGGCAGAGGGTGAGAGATGATCTGAACGTACAGACATTGAATTGCAAGTAACTTCACTTGAAGAAGAAGGGGGAAACCTTTTCCATGTAAGAGTTTTTTTTTTTTCTTTTTATTAGTCAGTTTCCGTATTCAGCAAATACAATCAGTTTGGTACCATTATTAGGCTCATCCGTGACCTACCCCCTCCCCTTGGCCCCTCCTTGTTGAGGTATACGGGTCATGCATTGTGGAGTTAGCCCACAGTTATGGGTAAGCTAAATGTCTCTGCATATCATGACCCAACATGTGACTCTGACATTCTTTCCGCCACCTCTTCCGCAAAATTTCCCTGAGCCATGTTGGGTTCATTTTTGGTCTGCTTCAGTGATGAGGTGTTGAGGGCCTCTGAGGCTCTGGCTCTCTGATTTGGTAGGAGTTGATTTTTCTCTATGCTGATCTCCTTCCCCCTTGTGCTGGTGTCCGGTTCATCAGGAAAACAGCCCCCTTGCTTGTTTCTCGAAGTTTTCTTAGTTTCAGCCGGGGCCCTTTTGAGGTATGATGGGGTGGCTCTCTCCTTAGGGTCTACATCTATCTGAAAAAGAGAAGCAGATTCTCCAACGGAGAGTAAGTTAGCACCAGGACAAATGAGATAGCCCTTACTTTACTTTTTTTTTTTTTTATAGAGAATTTAATAGGTGTAGGCCCTCTTGTAGCCCACAATTGATAGTAGCTTGATACTGGAGAGTGGGCTTATGTTTGGATATGGTTCTGACTTGTTTCCCAGCTCCAGCTATGGGTCCCATACCAGTGAGGGAATCAGTTAGCCAAATTGAGAGCAGTTGGTTCCCCACCATGGCTGTGTGCCACCACTGCACTTGTGTGGGCATCACAATAAGTTATTTGCTGCTAAGTAGGTTAGACCATGTGTTGCTTCAATAGATATTGGTCAATTTCCCCCAGTTGCCCATGTAGCACCTTCTGGCACTAGACGCGCTGACTGTCTGGGGACTGACTCTCATCCAACTTCCAGCCATGCCATTCTAATTTGCATGTCAATCACATAAGGTATCTTCAGCAGTAGGGTCTTACCACTAACCTTTGGTGGGTCATCAAGTACTCTGACAGAAATCTGCCTGTCTTTTAGGAACCTTGTAGGTCTCTCTGATCAAAAGCTCATTGTGGATGATAGCCCCATGCTGGTTCTGGGAGTTACAGGTCAGTGCCCACTAAGAAAATGAGGAAAAAGAAACATACACTTAAGAAAATGTTCAGCATCCCTAATCATCAGAGAAATGCAAACTAAAACAACTATGAGATTCCACCTTACCCCAATAAGGATAGCAAGCATCAAAAAATCAAATAAAAATAAATGCTGGCGAGGATGTGGAGAAGTAGGAACACTCATCCACTGTTGGTAGGAATGTAGGATGGTACAACCACTTTGGAAAGCAATATGGAGACTTCTGAAAAAGCTGAGTATAGAGATACCAACAGACCCAGTTATTCCCTTACTGGGCATCTACCCTAAAACCTTCAAACCACAGACTAAAGAGATTTGCTCAACCATGTTTATAGCGGCTCAATTTGTAATAGCTAAGAGCTGGAATCAACCCAGATGTCCATCACTAGAAGAATGGATAACTAAGATGTGGTATATCTACACAATGGAATTCTATACAGCAGTAAGAAAAAATGACACAACAAAATTTGAGGAAAAATGGTCGAACCTGGAACAGATCATTCTCAGTGAACTTACCCAATCACAGAAAAAAAATCGCCACATAGTCTCACTCATCTACAGCACCTAACCTGAATCTACCGAAGATACCTTACATACCCAGCAAGCATCTCCTAGATTAGACACTAGGATGGAAGGGGAGGGAGGGGAGGGCATCAAAGGGGTGGGAAACACAAATCTAGACCCAAACGGCAATGGTACCATATTCTTCTACTTACTAAAAGATAGACCAAATGGCTGATCCTTCACCAGGCCCTTACAGGGAACACCTGAACCACAAGACACTGGAGAGGGTAAGATTAAGATTAACCTTAATCTCCTACATCTTCCCTCCCTCACTTCCCCTCTCCCTGTCTCTCTCTCTCTTATCTCTAACTCTTGTATATTAGTTATCTTTTTCCTCATGTAAGAGTTTTTATAGATTTCCCCACTTCTAATTTTTCCCCACCTTTCTCATTAACTCTTAAATTCCTCAACTGAAGATTCTCTAATCATAGAAGTTTCAATAATTTTTATCTCTGGAGAAGGTGAGCTCAAGATTTTTAATTAAAATGTTACTACACAGTGTTAAATGTGCTACCACTCTTCTGGTTTTGAAATTTTCATGAAACTCCTATGAGAGGTACATAAAATCCATTTCACTAATGTGGAGTGCACAGGTTAAATGACTGGCCCAGAGATATATAAGCAGTGCACATTCAAACAGGGATGGAAACCCAGCTGTCCTGATTTTGTGATATGTCAGCCATACTGTCTCTCAAAGAAAGTGAAGATGTGTCAGACAAGAGAGTGATTTTAGAGGGCTTACCAAGCACACAGCATTATAGAGCTATTTGGCAAGAGGTTTTAAAACACTTATCAGAATCCTATAATTTTACAGCAAAAAAAAAAGTAGGAAAAAATCCAATCCAATATGAAAATCACACAAGAAACTAATTTAGAAGTCAGGTGAAAATCCAGAATACAGGGTTGTATGATGTTCAGTATAAAATATGGCCTTTTAATATAAACAACACATTTTAAGGGAAAGTTTGTTAAATTTGTCCATATTCCAAATACTATACAAAATTTGATGTTCAAAATACTCCTATCATAAATCTTCTTATAAGTGAAGAATCTTTTTTGGCAAAGTAGATGCCCGTGATTTATGTTTTAAACTTATTTTCAAAATAAATTAGTTTAAGTAAAATAAAGCCACATTTAACTTTTCCTAATAAGACATTTTACTACAAAATACAATTTAAGGTATGGGTTGGAGAGATTGCTCAGTGGTTAAAGAAGTCTGCTTATGGAGGTTCAATTCCTCAGTATCCCCGTAAAGCCAAAGGTACAAAGTGGCATATGCATCTGGTGTTCATTTGCATATTAGGAGACCCTGGTGTGCCTCTCTCTTCCCCTTTTTCTTTTCTCTCTCTTTCTGTCCCCCTTTTTCTTTCTACTTGCAAATAAGTAAAAATGTTTTATAACATAAAATAAGGTAATATAATGTAATTATAATATATAATTATATAAATAAATATATCAAAATTTAATATAATTTTATAATATAAAATAAGGTAATATAATGGATCATTGACTAAGACATTACATCTTACTTAATTTATAGAAATGTGATTATACCTTGAGTCCAAATCCTGTTGTCATCATTTACAGCCCAATTCAGCTGACATACTTCACTAAAAAGAACAAACTTTCAATATTACTAAATAATACCCAAATAATTAATGTGAGTACTTCCAAAGAGTAACTTTCTACCACAAAACATTAAGAAATAATTTTCTCTATTTGTTCTTTTCCCTCAAAAGGTGTTTTCCACAGTTGTGAAATTTAACAGCTATTTTGACACAAAAAGTATATATCTAAATTCATAAATAAATATATATGTGTGAGTGTGTCCTTCATTCATCATTTAATATTTCAGTACACTATAATAACTACATTAAACATGCACACTCCAATATACTTCATTTATAGAAGTCTCGTGGTAAGGTAGACTCATGAGAGATAGCAATAAATGTAATTGATAACAGTAATTATGATGTTCTTTTTATCACCATCATAGTAAATATGAATAATACAAAAATCATAAGAGGTATAATTTGCCTATAATGCCAGCACTCAGAAGGCAGAGGTAAGGAGATCATGAGTTCTAGGCCAACCTGGGCTACTGAGTGAAACTTCACCTCAAAAAGAAGAAACCAAGAGAAAGACAGAAGAAAAGGGATTAAAAGAGAACTTATCTAAGATATGAGTTTCTTCCTTCGTAGGGATCTAGTAGTTAGTTTCTTTTTGTTCTTGTTCTTTCAATAGAAAAGATGTCTTGCACGCTGTTGCAGTACATGCCTTTAACCAAAGCACTGAGGCTGAGGTTAGAGGATCACTGTGAGTACAAGACCAACCTGGGACTACAGAGTAAGTTCAGTACAGCCTATGCTAGAGTGAGAGCCTACATCACAAAGAGCAATAACCAGGCTGGAAGGATGGCTTAGCAGTTAAGGCATTTGCCTGCAAAGCCAAAGGATCCCAGTTCAACTCTCCAGGACCCATGTAAGCCAGAGGCACAAGGGAGCACATGTACCTGGAATTCGTTTGCAGTGGCTGGAGGCCCTGGCATGCCCATCCTCTCTCTCCCTCTCCCTGCCCCCCCCCCTCTCTCTCTCTCTCTTTCTCTCTCTCTCTCTGTCAAATAAATTAATTAATTAATTAGTTAAAAAGAGCAACAACTGCAAAAAAAGAAATGTCTCCTTGAATCTCTGGGATATGGGGTAAAGGAGATCTCTACCCGTAACGGTTTAAATATATAGCCCCAGAGACTCACGCTTGAGTCTTGAGTCTCCAGTAGGCAGAGCCCTACTGGGGAAGAGGTATGTCAGTGTGTGGTGGAGGGGATCTTAGAGGCCAACCCTAAGGCATATTTAGGGCAGATCTTAAGTCTAGCTCTTAATGGTGTGAAGAGCAGTTTGGAACTCTAGCTGTTCATGCTTTTTGGTGTTTTCTGGCTGTCTGATGGTGTATCTCTGCTTGGATGCATAGAAGTGAACCAGATTCTTCCACTATTGAGGGTGTTCCCCTAGAATTTGTAAGCATGAAATAAACCCCTTCCCTCCCATAAACTGCTTCTAGTTTGATGTTTGTTCTAGCAGCAAGGAGCTGACTGAAACACTACCCTTCCCTGAGCATATGCAGTGCAGACACAGAGGTAGGAAGATTGCTGTGAGTTCAAGGTCAACCTGAGACTACAGAGTGAATTTCAGATCAGCTTTTGCTAGAGCAAGACTCTACCTCAAAATAAATGGCCATTTTGCACCTAAAATGGTAAGATAAATAATAATCTAACTCAATGGGTTGTCATGAAAGTTAAACAAGTCAGATCTCACCCATAAATACTCAGAAATATAGTAATCTATCATTAATCTTTTTATAATGACTAATCATGGGAATAGAGAACAAAGCCCTTAATCTCTTTTTTAAAAAATAATTTTTCCAGAGAACAGTTGCTTTTGGAATGAACAAGATCTAATAATATATATAAAATATGACACGATATTGATTTCAGTGTATTCTATTTCCTACTTGTTAATTATAAAAAAATTGTGTAGATTCCAATGTCTCTGTTTTTCACTGTAATTTTCCTACATCCATAGCTACAATCATGGGTAACCCTTTTATATGTTAATTCCCTGGTGATAAAAGTGAGTTATTGTATAAACCCATGCCAGCCTTACCTTAACAAAGCATCAATAATTGTACCATGAACTAGTCTTTATTGAATATCTGTTGCTTAACAAGCATTGTCCTTGGCAATTTGAATTATGTGCTCTGTCATCCTTCCTAGTGTCATTGTTGTTATTTTACTCAGAGACACCGAGAGTTACAGAAATGTCAATAACTGTATCAAAGAAGCACTAAGTGGGTATTATGGTTCCAATTTGAAATTTTCCCCTCAGTGGTCATGTGTAGGAACACTGGTCCTCAGCTGGTGGCTCTGTTTGGAGATTGTGTTTGAAGAACCTTTAGGAAGTGCCACCTACTTGCTAGAGCAAGTAGGTTGCTAGGAGCAGGACTTATGGGTTATAGGGCACCCAGAGCTCTTGCAGATCTCTCCGATTCCTGATCCATCCAGATGTGAGCCAGCTCCCATTGCCGTGGCCATTCCTGCCACCTTCCTCAATAGGGTGGACTTCATTCTTTTAAACTGTGAGTCAAAAATCTTTCCTCTATTATCTTGCTTTAACCAGACATGTGTACCATAGTCAGGAAAAAATGTACCTTATATAGTAAGAAAGCAATGGGGTGTCTCACCCACAGCCCGGGGCGGGGGGGCTTTTTAACATGCTTTCTCCCCAGGGAGAACAGGAAATTTGTTTGACACCTTGGGTGGCTTCTCAGAATGTTTCAGAGGGGTCAGCAATTAAAACATCAACCTGAAGGTCAAAAGATGGGTCACTAATCCCCTGTGATTTCTGTGATTTCTAGAAATAGTAATAATAATAATAATAATAATAATAATAATAAAGGTGGCACATTCATGATTTTCTCTCCAGAAGCAGCTGTAACTTAAGGCTTCATGTGGCAGAACTCCATGATGGTGTGGCAAACACCATTAATAGGACAGATGCTACAGCTAAGGAAAGCATGTCCTGTAAAGCATCAACTGAAGTGACAAAGAAATCAGATGCTATGCATCTCTATTCCCACATAACCTGTTTTCTTTCTTCTGGAACTATTATGGATGCAGATTTTAGGGAGCTAAAGATAGCATAGTGGTAGAGTACATGCTTATATTCCTGAGGCCTAGCACCAAACACAAAACAAAACAAAAAAAGACACACACACAATATATAAAAATTTATACTGATTTAAAACCTTAAATTTGATTCTGTTTCATTTTCTCAAGGTAAGGCCTCGCTCTAGCTCAGGCAGACCCAGAATTCACTACGTAGTTCCGGAGCAGCCTCAAGCTCACAGTGATCCTCCTACCTCTGTCTTCCAAGTGCTGAGACTAAGGGCCTGCGCCACAACGCCTGGCAGTTTCTGTTTGTATGACAGCATTTTTATTGAGTGCCTACCCTATGTCTCTCACTGAGCCAAGTATTTGGTGGTGGTTTTCTTTTTTAAATAATTATTGATATTCCACAGTGTCTCAATAAAGACAATATGCATACCTAGGGTTGGAGAGATTGCTTAGTGGTTAAGGCACTTGCCTACAATAGCCAAGGGACTCAGGTGTGATTCCCCAGTATTCATTCATGTAAAACCCAGATGCACAATGTGGTGCATATATCTGGAGTTTGTTTACAGTGGCTAGAAGCCCTGGCACACCATTCTCTCCATATATCTGCCTCTCTTTCTCTTCTCTCTCTCTCTCTCTCTCTCTCTCTCTCTCTCTGTCTCTCTCATAAATAAATAATTTTTAAAAGAAGTTATGGATACCTATTCCAGTTTTTGCAATAAGTAGAAGTATAGGTACACAGGCTTGAGAGTGAATAGGCAGAAGGACTGAGAGTTGGAGATCAGTCTGGGCTCCAAAAAAAAAGATATGAAAGAACTTTAATGAGATATTGAAGAACCTTGCCTAAACTCACATATGTAATAAAAGGATTCAATTCCAGATCATTTAACTACTAGATTATACGGAATAAGACATACACCCATTCTTTTATTACCATTTGCCAGTGAAATCAGGACAAGGTGAGCTTTGAACAAAATACTCTCCTCCCTTGCAGTCATAGGGTCACCGAGGACCATCTGAAAAGTTTTCCGTAAAAAGCAACAACTGCCACATGTTTCAGACAGGCTAGACACCCAGCTGGAAGGTGCTGCTTGGCATTCTAGCTTTGAAAGGGCAAGTTTCACTAAATAAAACCTCCACTTTGTGTATGTGTGTGGAAGTGATTAGTCATTTAATACTGGAAGCTCTACCTGGAACACATTTCTTAATACATTTTTTTCCCATGCATGATGTCTTTCCACAATTTATTGCCACATTTTATTAAACTCTTGTTACCTAGCGTGTAATTGGAATCATCACTGATACATGAAACACGAGTATACAAATCTGAAACAGAGTGGAGGCAGGTCAAAGAAGCAAAAGCAAAGCTAAATTTTAAAGTGGAGGGAAGACATAGACTGCCGTGTTATGAATTGCTACACCCCTCCAGCCAGGGCAAATGCTCCCAGAAAAACCATCTTATCTTCGACACCCACATAAACTTGATTCTGGGCAAACAAGAAATGATGGGCTAAAACATTAAAATCAAAACAAAGCTGCGAGAGTAAGTAAGTAGGTGAGTTATCACAGTAGATGCCTTTATGTCCTTTGACTCTTCAGAAATAGAAATTTGCCAAAGGTTAAGCATAGATTTAACTTTACTTTATAAGGCTACTCTTGTGAGGAGGGAGGCCTGGTCCTATTTCATTAGCTCTGTTTAGATTTTTTTCTTGAGATGTTACTATCTTTGCCATCATTCCTTCCCCAGAGGCACAATCTAAGACACCAAATGCTTTATATGTTAAAAGGTAAATTATAAATCTAGAACTGTTGTTTTAAATTATTAAATAACAGATTAGGAGGATTATTAGGAGTGGTTCAAAGTAAAATTGGACCCCGGACTAGTTTCGTGAAATAACTGTCTCTTTTCTGGTTTCAGCCTTTTAGAATGTTTTTCTGAATTCACTGTCTCTTCTTTCATCTCCAGATTACAGCCTTATTTTCACCCCAGAACATTATATCTTTTTCCAAGTACATTCAGAGACCACACTAGAAATTTCACAGTGAAGATATTGTCACCTGTAGGCAGAAAATATGACACTTATTTTACTAAGAGACAGGCAAAGAACAACAGAAAATGAGGGAATTTTTCTCACTATTCCCATCATAATCAGGCACATCCATTCCTATTTTCTAATTACCATGTTTATTATCATCATTGACATGATAAATATTAATTATCATCTATTGCTTAAGCATGACTAGCTGAGTATAAATTATTATACAGTTTTATTGCCAATTGCTATCTAGGTATATATAGAGATATATAATCAATTTTATGATCAATGTTTTATAGTATTTTGAAACATAAATTACAGACTGAATGGGTTTATTGGAGAAATACATAAACTGTAGAAATAGTAAATAAAAATGTTCAAAGTACATTTTATTTTATGTTATATATATAGTAGTCACTATATTATTTCATTTTATTTTTGTTGCAAAATATTATAATAATTTCAAGTATAAGGTAAAAAATATTAGGTCTTTTTCTTTATGTTCCCCCAAAACATGTTGCATGTATGTGTATGTGTGACCATGTGTGTGTGTGTGTGTGTGTGTGTGTGTGTATGTGTGTGTGGTCAAGAGTGAGAATAGGGCCTTGCCTGTGAAGCCTAAGGACCCAGGTTCAATTCTTCAGGGCCCATGTAAGCCAAATGCATGTGGTGGCACATGTGTCTGCACTTTGTTTGCAGTGGCTAGAGGCCCTGGCATGCCCATTCTCTCTGTCTTTCTCTCCCTATGTCTGTCTGTAATAAATAAATAATAAAATAAAATATTTTTAAAAATGAGTGAAAATAGTGTAACAAATATGTCCTGAGTGGGCCCCATGCACCAAGAACAGTTAAAAGTGCACAGGACACACTTTTAAACTGGAAAGAGACCCACTCCTCGGTAAATTTATGGTCTAAAGGCTAGAAAAAGATGTAAGAAAATTAAGGAAAGTATTGTGAAGAAAATAAATTCCGGCGAAAGGAAGAAAATGTTTCTGGAAGCTTCTGTCAAGATATGGTCAGCTGTCAAGCTGATGACACTTGATTTTTGAACCTAAACCTCAGAAAAGAGCATTCTGGACAAGGGGGACATTCTGGAGCAAAGGCATTAATATGGGGATGAGTGTGGAGTGTTTGAGGAGCCAAAGACAAGTATTTCTTAAATATGATGAAGTTGACAAGCTAATGAAGAGGCAGACAAAAGAGAGCCTTTCGGGGCTTGGATTATATTCTGGTTGCAGTGGGAAGTCTGTGGAGGGCTTCAGCAGGGAGTACCAGCTATGATTCCCAGTATGAAAGTTTACTGTGTTCACTGTTCAGATGCTGGGCTCTAAGACAGCAGGTGATGGAACAAGGATGTTGAGGAGTTCAATGCAGCTGTCCAGGCAGGAGACGCTAATGACTCAGAGAACAGTAATAGCTATGCAGATGATAAGCAGTAAGGACCAGGATGAATTAGAAATGGTAAGAGCTGGGTGTGGTGGCACACGCCTTTAATCCCAGCACTCGGGAGGTAGAGGTAGGAGGATCACAGTGAGTTTGAGGCCACCCTGAGACTCCATAGTGAATTCCAGGTCAGCCTGGGCTAGAGTGAGACCCTACCTTGAAAAACCAAAAAAAGAAAAAAAGAAATGGTAAAGAACTTGCTACTGAGTCAGTTGGAGGGAGGAAAAAAAGAGAAGCATTAATCCTCAGATAACTCCTATTAACGTAACAGGTGGACTACATCCATTAGATATTCCTCCTATGTGTTATAATTAGCAGGATCACTTTCTAATTTCTTAGCTACCAATAATAACCACCATTTACTCTGTATCACATGCTTTACATATATTATTTCAATTAACTGACACTATTTAGCAGTCTTAGATGATAAATATATATTTTAATAATATCACTTTATAAACAGGGAAATAGAATTGGAGATTGAGTGGCTTATTCATACTTACATAGCTAGTAAGTGCTTGACCTAAAAAACATCAAACCCAGGTTTATGTAATACACATACCTTTAAGCACCATTGATATTATATGTGGTGTATATTGACTCAACCAATTCCCATTGTATATATTTTGTTTGTTTGCAGATAGCCCCTACTAATAGCAGTGCTACTATGAGCATCACTGGACATGTCATCAGACTTCTGTGCATACTCTCTTAAAGTAAATTTAAAGTAGAGATACATATGGAAATTTTTAAGGCTATTGAGATATATACATATATATATATGTGTGTGTGTGTGTGTGTGTGTGTATCCTCTTCATTATTATTCTTTGTCAAAATTATTTGACTTTTCTGATGAATTCATAATCTTTCCCTCATTGAAATAAATCGTAAAAATAAAAATATAAACCCATATGTGATATAAACTTTCCATAATCCCATGGATGACCAACAATATATATGTGGTTTTTGTTGTTGTTGTTTAGTTTTTTCAAGGTAGGGTCTCACTCTAGCTCAGGCTGACCTGGAATTCACTACAGAGTCTCAGGGTGGCCTTGAAATCATGGTGATCCTCTTACCTCTGCCTCCCAAGTTCTGGGATTAAAGGTGTACCACCACACCTGGCTATATGTGGGTTTTTGAGGTAGGGTCTTGCTCTACCCCAGGCTGACCTGGAATTTACTATGTAGTCTCAGGGTAGTATTGAACTCACAGTAATCCTCCTGCCTCTGCCTCTGAGTGCTGAGCCTAAAGGCATGTGCCACCATGCCCAGCTCATATTTTTAAATGTATCAAATTGGCAACTAATGTACCAAACTGAAGCTGCTATTGACAAATACATTAGCATTTGGAAAAAGAACTACTTTACATTGAAACAATGGAAAGGATGACTGAGAAAAGACTGATAGAAATGCAAACTCTTTTTGGAAAGAGTTGACTGAAAGGAAGAAATCTGCTCTTCAAAGTCATGATTTGTTTTGTCCCTGAATTAAGAATATGGCTGTCCGGCACCCTTGGTATTGATTTTGTGATCATGAAAAATGCATAGAGTATCATGAAGTGCGCATGGTTTCAGGAGCTGCTGCTGAGACATGGCATGTAGGCAGGGTGTGATGACCCTTATACCATTGGAGCTGTTGGAACATGGACTGGTTTGCATGTAGACCCAAAGATGATTTGGGTATATCAGGACTGTGTAAGGGCTACCAAGGAGAGCTGTTGTCTTGGGATAGAAGTTTTTCCTGGTTATTCAGCTCAGCTGGAGGGGTGGAGTTGGGAATTCCAGAGACTGTCAGTCACTGGTTATGATATCAGACTTGAACTACAGATAGTTGATGTTTGCTTGATTGTTGTTGTGTTTGCATCAGTCTGGTCTCTCTTTGTTATGTCTTATAGTGCTTGGAAATGTGTACTCTGTGCCTTTATATGTTGAAAGTATATAAGTTGTTTGGATTTTACAGGACTCACACCTAAGAGACAATCTTAAATCTCAGATGAGACATGGGACTTTGGAACTATCTTAAGTTGATAAATTAATAAATACTATGGGAACCTTTGAAGTTATACTGAATAAAATTTATAATGTGAGATGGTCATGAATCTCTTAGGGGTCAGGGTCAGAATGTGGTGGTCTGAATGGATATCCCCCAATAGATTCAGAAATTTCATTCAAGCTTGTAACTTTCACTGTGGGTGGATCCTAGGGTGGAGCCCTAAGGTGTGTTTGGGGACAGATCTGAATTCCAGCCAAAGATATGCAGAGTGCTTGAGCTCTGCCTGGGGTTCCTGGAGTGTGCTTGCTTATGGCGCTAGTGGTGGTATTTTCTCTTTGTGTGTACCTGTGAAAGGGGGCCAGCTTCTTCCACCATTATGGATCCATAAGCTTCAATAAATCCCTTATTCCTCCAATATACTGTGTCTGGTCTACAGGTTCATCCCAACAATGTGAAGCTGACTGCAACACACACATAAATCACACACACACACACACACACACACACACACACACACACATGCTTTTAAAATCCATTATTTTTCTCTTAGTATGATTTTGGGGAAAAAAAATCTAATGTTGTAGTCTCATAGCTACTACTTTTTGAATCATTCATTGACTAAAATTTCAGTATATAACTTAGTCAATTTTAACAGCTGTTTAGAAACGTATTTAGATCATATCACTACAAGCTCAGAAAAAAAAATTAATTTTCTTACATTGTGTTTTAAATAATATGACACATTTAACTTGTTTGGGGGAATTTGGTGATGCTTTTTCATGGTTTATAATGGGTCCAATTTTATAAAGATTCTATGAACCACCTTGAAACACAACAAAATATTGTTTGAATTCAGTATAAGATTAATTTGAACATGTGTATCTGAAACAATTTTGTCCATACCAATCTCATCTGTTAATACTTATTTACCCAATTTGACCTATCAAATAAGGGGGCACTTAAGCTTCTAATACAGGTCAACCATCCCTAATCTTGAAATATAAAACCCAAAATGCTCCAAAATCTGAAAATCTTTTACTTAACATGACTCCATAAGTAGAAAGTTTGAAAAGCAACATTTAAAACTGTAAGATAACATTTATAATTTAGCTATGTATGTAAGGTTTATAGGAAGTATGATGAATTTTATGTTTAGATTCAGGTACTATTCATAAGGTACCTCATTAAATACATGCAATATTTTAAAATCCCAAATTTAACTGTATTCTTAAATGCTTCTAGTCCCAAGCACTTCAGATAGGGCAGACTCAATCTGTGCTATGTTTTTCATAATTATTCCTTATATCTTAATAACTTTTGTACATATTTGTTATTCATTTTATAAATACTATATATATACATATATATATATATATATATATAGAGAGAGAGAGAGAGAGAGAGAGAGAGAGAGATGGAGAGAGAGAGAGAGAGATGTGGCTATGATATTGCTTATTGGAAGTTCATATATAACTTTTTATGAGAAACTTTTACCTCCTAACTGTTGAGATTATAAGTATGTATCACCACATTCAGTTTATTCAGTGCTAGGGATTGAAGGCAGGGTCTCATGCATGTCAGGCAAACATTCTGTCAAATAAGCCACATCTCCACCCCCCACATATATAACTTCTAAGTTCTTGAGTTTCTTAATTTGACTCATTATCCATTTTGGTAGGATATAATTTAAGTAAACTTTCATAAAAGGACATAGAAGTCTATTGAATGCATACAAATCTGATTATATCCTTTTATTATGTTCACATCTTAACAACAATGTAGCTAGACAAAAATTCTTTGAGCCACAGAATTTTCTTCTCAAAATTACATAAATGCCATAGCATTATGTCCAGGTACTTAATGTTCCAGAAAAGACCTTGGCTAGACTGATTTTCTACTTTAGTAGGCAATTTTTTTCTTGCCTGGAATCTTGTAAGACTCTTTCTTCTATTTTTCAATTTTGAAATTTTCTATAGTACATAGCTAGATAATAATCTCTGTGCTTTCTTAGTTATGAAGAAGCCTCATTTCACATACACTCTGAGGTACCTCTTTGGCGCTTTTTATTCCTCTTATGGGTCTTGTTCCTGTTCCATTTATTTCGGATTCAAATTTAGGAATATAAATTATTTTAGGCTAAATTCCATTCCTCTGTCTTTTACAGCAATACTGCCTAGTGAGTTTTGCATATTAAAAGTTCCTTTATTTTCTAGGAAATGTCTTAATATTTTTCTCCAAGTAACATCTATTTAATTTTCACTCTATGCATTGTTTTGTTCATAAGTTCTAGTTACTATGCTAGCTCGATTATTGCATGTTGGTTTCCTTGAAAACTTGCATTATTACATATAATATCCTCTTTTAATAATATCATCTTTTTATATTATCCAGACATGAAATATATCATGAAAAAACATATTGACTTATTTTAATAAATTGTTTCAAAACAATGTACTTCCATACATCTTAGGTACTGCTACTTATCCTTTATTTTATAGACTACTTTTGTTTAGGTCCCTGTTTCTTCTTTTCATACCTCCAAAAATGAAGGGAGACCAACCATAGCAATCACATTTTGATAAACTGAGTTGACAGACTTTCCTCAGCCTGCATCATTTTCTTCCTCTCAAATCTCAATCAAGAGGAATGATTTGTGAAAATTAGTGATACAAGGGGAACAGTTCTGCAGACTGAGAAGAAAGAACATCAAGTCAGAGCCTTGGGAATTACAGAAACAAAGGTGATTCCTATCATGAGCCCCAAAATGACAATCAGTAGTACTCAAACAGGCTACACACTGTTGGGCTTAATGGAAATTTCCAGCATGTGTAGCATGGACGAGAAAGCAAGCCTACTGTGCCAGGGAAGCTCAAACTAAAGATAGGTGTAGTCCAGGTCATTCCATTCCTTCTTTGCTTTGCTCATAAATTTACTCTACACCATGAACCAAGATATCCAAATTTGTGTTTCACTATGAACTAATCCCACAAAACACTCAATGGAAAAAGAAATGAGTCCCATAGACAAATAGGCTTGCAAAACATTACATATTCCATCTGGCACCCTTTTGAGTGATTCACAGTCAACAATGGCACTGAAAATCTTGAGAAAATTGCTAATCTCAATTTAGAGTTTTCTATGTCTTGTCTTTAACACCAGCTATGATGAGAAAAGACTTGGGAGCTGTTGCTATATGTGCTAAACAGTTATTGCATGCTACAGCTGGAGAAGAAACATGGGATTTACATTTGTGGGGATTTATACCAACTGTGGAACAAGCTTGGGGAGCTGGAACTATTACTAGAAAGGTAAAGCTAAGCTACTTTCCTCGTTCAAAGCAGAAACATCACTATGGAAATGAAGAAATCGGGAACGTCCTGGCATCACTGTAGAGCCTTAGATGGCAAGGGGAGCAAAACTAATACTGTATTTGAGGTTTACAGGGAGCACACGCACACACTCACATACACACACACACCAGTTATGGCTACATTTCCTCTGTCTGTGCTCAGGTATTATATAAAGCCCATTTCCAGGAGAACTGTGACCAGAACTTCAACCTTCAATTTTGTCTCTTCAAATTTCGCCTAGCAAAAAATCTCAGCACACTTCCAGTTGTTTTTCACTCTCTAAATTGGATAAAGGGCAATTTTATCCTTTGTGTGTCTTTTGCCATTTCCAACTACATTTATTCCTGAATTGTTCCATCTATTTTTCTTTAAGAGAGTTATCTTATTTTTGTTCTTTTGAGAGTTTGTTGTTTTCTTTAAGGCAGAGCATGGTCCTGTGGCTAAAAAGCCCAGGTCACAGCAATGTCTAGGTCCATTTTATTTTTCTAGTCAGCTCTCCCAAGCCTTTTCAATATTACTCTGGCTCCAGTTGATTTACTTTACTCTTTCTACTAAAAACTGGAACGTTTCCTACATAAAATTGATCTCCTTACCACTATGCTCCAGCCATTCATTCAGAAAAACAATCAATATATCCTAATAAAGGGTTAAGTAGAGCTACTGGACCATTCCTGCCCTATTAATTCCATTTCATTATTTTTTATGAACTCAAAGTATTTTTTTGTCCATTGCTTTCTAATGGTAAATAAATCCCTAAATACTGTGTACTGTGAACTAAGAGTAAATGAGTAATTTCATCTAAGGCAAGACTCACTGTGGCATGCTAATGTCAGGAAATACGCAGATTGTCCTGAATGTCCATTCCAGAATTTTGGTCAAGAGGTAGAATAAAACCTGGAATTAATTTTGTTCATTTTATTCTGACTGGGTCTGTAAGAAAAGAAAAAAGCTGTGATCTAATCTTTGATGGAAAATTATAAAATCAGTTAAAGCAGTCTCTCAACCTCCAATGGCCTTCCTGACACTGGGAGGTTCCCAATTGATCTTCCATGAAGAGAGCTGAGACCATTATCACCAGCATGAACACTTCCTTTGCTGTATTTTTCTAGGTCCTTTGCATGCAAAAAATATTAGAGGTAATATAAAAACTATGAAACCTTTATCAGTTCCTTTCTCTGATTACACATTGTCTCATATTTTGACTGGAGATAATTTGCCACCTACACCACCTACCTATGCTGGACAGAGATGTTGCTTTAAAATTGGCTGCTCAGGGGGCTGGAGAGATGGCTCAGCAGTTAAGGTACTTGCTTGCAAAGCCTGATGGCCTAGGTCAGATTTCCCAGTACCCACTTAAAACCAGATGCACAAAGTGGTGCATTCATCTGGAGTTTATCTGCAGTAACCAAAGGACATGGTACACCCATTCTCTCTTTCTCTCTTTTGCTTGCTCTCTCACCTTGCAGATAAATATATAAATAAATACTGAAATCAGTTGGTCAGGGCAAACACTGTTTGAAACAATAGCATTTTACTAGAGTACTGAATGAGGTGGTAGGTAAGCTGGGCAGCTGTTTAGAGAAGAGGCACCCCGGGCAGGAACAGATAGCACACCTAACCACAATGATGTAAATCTAAAATCATATTTGCTGTTAAGGAAAAACAAAGCCAGTGGAAGCAATCATATCTTCATGCAGCTTGTGGCATTTATGGATAAACATGGAACAAATATTGTACTGTAACAAAATAATAACACAAAATGCAAAACTGCTCCTCGATATTAGAGGCCTAGGCTGATATAAGAAGCAAATTTATCAACTCCAAATTTACTTCTTTCTTCTCTGCAAAAGAGAACTACATTCAGGATGAAACAATATCAGTAAGCTCAAGAAGTGTGAGAAACATCATAAAGAGATGTTCCAAAATTCTAAATAGGTTAAAGTCAGATGTTTGAAACCAACTATAGACCTGATGTGGGGGGTGGGGGAAGAGAATGTCCTCATGGTGATAGGTGCTGCTGGCAAAGATTCCTTAATATTTAAAATATAGTGGCATCATTTTAAATTTCAAATAGAGAGTGCTGAATGAGAGCGTGGACTACACAAACCATCCACTAGGAAATCGGATGCTAATTGCTGAGCAAAATGCACCTGCAAATCATCAAAGGCTAAACAACAGCTTGCTAAAGTTGTCACCAGGGCAAAGGATTGGTTTTCTAAGAACTAAGTTAAAATAAAATAAAAAGTAGTTTGATCTTAGGCAGAATCAGTAACCTGTGAAATAAATCATAAAAGCATGAAATGATCAAAATATTTGATAAAGTTTCCCCTTCATCTCTATGAGTTAGATGAGGTATCATCATTGTGTGCACTGATAATTATAGTTAAATGACTTACCAAAACTGTGCTCCACTAATCCATCCCAATTTTTTGAATAATAAGTGGTTGAGAATATAGATCACATCCTAACCATTTGTCAGAAAATGAAACTTAAAACAATGTAAACTATATTGGTGCTATAAACTAATACTGATGTCTTCATTTGGATGAGAAAGGAGTCCTTCTAAGAAACAAAAGCACAGAGAGTCATAAGACTAGTGGATTCCGGAGAGAAATTAGACTTTATACAATGTGGGAGCTAGCAAAGAACTCTCGTCTAGAAAGCACTGAGGGTCAGCAGAACGCATAACCAGAAAGAAAAGCTTCAGAAGACAGTGAACACACCAGACCCTGTGTTGCAGTCAGGTTCGCATTGCTGGTAGAAATCACCCAACCAAGAGCAGCTTGGGGTAAAAAGAGGTTTATTTTGGCTTACAGGCTCGAGGGGAAGCTCCATGATGGCAGGGGGAAAACGATGGCATGAGCGGAGGGTGGACATCACCCCCTTGGCCCACATAAGTGGACAATAGGAACAAGAGAGTATGCCAAACACTGACATGGTGAAACTCACTATAATACCAATAAGCCCACCCCCAACAACACACTGCCTCCAGTAGGCTTTCATTTCCAATTCCAATCAGCTGGGAATCTAGCATTCAGAACAACTAAATTTATGGGGGACACCTGAATCAAACGACCACACCCTGCAACCTTGATGGCATGCATAGGTGATCTGCCTTCACTTGGGAATGGAACCTGCTCCTGGCTTTCAGGTGACTCCAAAAGAGCAGACTGGCCTGGGGCAGGGGGGCGGGGGGCATCGAGAAGCTGTGAGCTCTTCAGCTGCATCACGTTCACAAGGGGAGTGTCTGTGTATCAGCCATAATCCACTGAGCTCGGGGCTGCCCAACACTCTCTCAAACCTCCACCTGTGGGACTTCCCTGTCTCACAAACATTCCTAAACAGAAAACAGGCCATGAAGGGAAAGTCTGGGAAATGCAGCTTCAACTTTACTCATTTGCCATCACACAAAATCGCTATAGTCCAACACATGGAAACTTGTCACGGCAGGCACGTGCTTCCGCCTGACATAATGCAGCTACCTCTCATAAAACTGAAAGCATGCAAATTCTCACTAAGAAAATGAAGACAAAAATATATTTTTATCCATCTTTGGGTAATTATGTCCTTTCTTCCCCTTTGAATATACTGTAAATTAAATGGTAAAATGTCATTATAAACAGTGTTACTACAACTTATGTTAAGCCATAGAAGAGGAGAGAATAGAACCGATTAAAAAAATCTAAAACTAAAAATAAATTCTAATGCATTCATCTCAATGTAAAGAAATGTATGAAGTATATTTATATAATGTATTTAAAAAATCATGTCTATACATCTTTCCCAATTATGATTAAACTATTAAAAATATCCTGCTCACATTCTATGTTGTAATATTTGTTTCAGTTATAATTATTTGTTTATGAATCTATTTTCCTCACTAGACTATGAGCTTCTGTTTCATGGCAGAAGCTATACATTGTCCACTGCTGTATCCATAGCAACTAGCACAATGTCTGACATGTGCTTAATATATATCTGATGAACCCTGCATTTCTATAATTTTATCATTAATTAAAGCTAACATCACAGTATTTCTCAATGAATGAGATACTGCTGACAGAAAACTGTTAGGTTTTTGACTATCAGAATAAGACAGAGAATATGAGGGGTAATGGGAGTCCCAGCCCAGAAGTACGGAGGTGCCCATGCTGTATGAGCCACCAAGACAGTATTGGCTTCTAAGAGACAATGGAAGGAAGGAGTTACGGAAGGAGGGAGGAAGGGCTAAGAGAAAGAGGAAGAGAAAAAGAGGGAGAACTAGGAATTGGTTCTAGTTTCAGCACCCAATCTAATTCACTGGGTAACCTTGGAAAATTTTCACAACTTCTCTGGGCTTCAGTTTCATGAAATAAGAAACTGAGATTTCCTTAGACCTTTTCCAACTATTACTCTATTAAATTAACTACAGTTCGTTTTCCACCTTTCCTAGTCTACTATTAGAGCTCACCTTCAATTTGGGCCAAAATATTAGAGACCTGATCACCAGAAGTCAATAACATCAACTTAGGTTAAAATAAAGTTTGTTGGTTAGATTATCGGACTCCCTATCTATCAATTTGGAAATAATGTATCGATGTCTTCAAATACAAAGTAGCATGACTGACTTGAGCCTCTACAGAGCTCAAAGTGCACCAAGTACCTAAAGACAGTATAAACAAAGTTTTACAGCACCCCTAAAAACTGCCAAGGGGAGGGACCATGTTTTGCCAGCAGACCTGAGATGACAAGAGTATCTACAGTGGAAAGTAGGTCCTTGTGAGTGCTTTGGCAGGACCTCAACCTAGATTTCCCAAAATAGATATGAAGAGGACAGGAGTTGAGAAAACAGAACACTACTGATACACGATTGCCAACAGATAGACCCAAGAAGAGCCACCAATAGAGAGTCCCTGTTACATACAACGTTTTAGTCTGGGCTCTCCTGAGATCACACCCCTTAGACTGCTGAGGAACCCAATTAAGTCACAATTGTGATGACCTTTATGGATGAGGAAATATTTAAGGGATGTCAGTACTGTGACCATAATTTTCCCTAGTCCTCGACAAAAGAGGAAATCATTTTTCAGTCACATTAAAATCTATCAGCATCAAAATGAAAATAACAAGTAGATAGAGATTCCTTAGAACATTTTTATCTTCCAAAGATCTAACTCCTACCTAGCGATGGTCTCCTAAGAATGAAATTTTCTTCTGTGGATCACAAGACTGTCTCCTAAAGCTATAGCACCTATGCAGTAAATACAAACATGGATGATGAAATGAAAATTTAACAATTTGGCTTTAGTTTTCAAAGATCTCATTAAAATGAAAGATATAACTGTCACCTAGCATCATTTTTTAATGATAAGTAGATTATGTTATCTGAGTAGAGAGTGATGACTAACCCTTGTGTATTTGGACTCAAGTTTTAGAGAAATGTTATGATCCAAACATAACCTTAACACCAAGTAAATTTTGGTATAATTATATTCCCAGTCCTGGATTGCCTGGTATTACCATAAAATAGAGCTGGAGGGGGTTGATTTCTATTACTGCAACAAAATAAACTGAGATTATTTCAAAAGAAAGGTCTGATTTGGCTCATAGTATTGGAGGCTTCAGCTCATGGTCTGTTGGTCCTAATTTTTGGGGCCTACATCATGAAGTAAATTGTTCACCTCATGGTATCTAGGAAGCGAAGAGAGGAAAAGACCAGTATCCCACAATCTACTTCAAGGTCACATCTCCCTGTAGGCCCTACCTTTTAAAGGCGCATGGACACTTTTTATTTTTGAAGACTATTCTTTGAAGACTATTTCAGGTTCAACTTATCTTATTGCTTGTGAATGCCTATGGCATCACATGCAAGATATGCATGGCTGTGAGAATTACATTCACTTTAGAAATTACAATTTGGTTAAATTTCCAGTTACAGTTCATGAATCTCTGTATTATATAATAGATGTTCGTCCATCTGGAGAAGAAAGACTCTTCATGTACATTGATGGAATATTTCAACAAATTTCTAGGAATATCATGTCAGTCTATATAAAATTATATTGAGTTTAGGAACACTTTTTGCAGCCATTATATAAGAAAATAATGCCAAGAATGGAGTGAAATACATAATGAAGAGAAAGGACAAAAAAATTTTATCAAGAAAGTGGGTATGAAATTGTTAAGACAAGTAGAAAATCTATACAGACTCATAAATGGCATTAGAACAATAAAAGGGGGACTCCTGCAAGACTATTAAAACAGATAAGGACACTATACATGGAATAGTGAAAAGCAATCTAAAATTAAGTCCCATACATGGAACAAAATAAAGGCTTGGGGTTTCTCTTAGTTCTCCAATTCTGCGATTATGGCTGTTCGATTCTTAAATAGTTGCTCAATGAATTACCTTCAGACCCTACATGTTTTCCAGAAAGAAGTGCTGATTATTCCCACACTCACCTAAAGACAATCAATCACACCTTTTCTGGATCCCACCCAAGCTGGAGCCCATCCTTGAAATCCCTTTCTTCATGTCAAGTTGACAGGTATGGCATGTGCAAAAACACAAAAACATAAACTGACATACTTCACAGCCTGATGAAGTCCCAGCCTTGGGAGGTGGTGGCTGGAAAAATGCAAAGCATCCCAGACTCTGCATCTCCACTCTGCATCTCGCTATTGAGAAAAGCAACATGAAATACAACACACTTCAGACCTTCGATGTTATAAACTTCTGCCTCACAAAAGCAGTTCACAAATATGTCCTCAAACAGGAAGAGCTCGCCATGAATCTTTCTTGAAGGCAGTGCACATTTTAATGAATGCTAACATGTTTGCAAACATAATGAAAATGGTATTTCCCACAGAGCAGCGTGAGGTTATTTGAATAAAATATCTGCCTTTGGACATGAGGCTCTGCCTATGATCACGGTCGGATCTGTGCTTTATTTGTGGATTAGGAGCTGCAGTGCAGTGTGGACATGTGCTTTATGAGAACTGGCTGTGGAAAGCCCTCACCCGCTGACATCTGTCCAGATTGCCACTGGTTCTAAATCTCTGCGTCTGAATTTTAGAAGCTAAAACTTTGGCACTGCTAAAGAGCCATGTCTCTAAATGGGAAAGTCTCATGAGGGGATGAAATTCAATACCAGAATTTCAAATATTTTATCATTGTAGAACAGAAACTGACATGAGGAAGGGAATACAATGAAAATGGCCACATCACAAGACCCCAACAAACTGAAAAACGGTGGCATTTCAATTATAATGAAACTACTACACCCATGGGAGGGATTAACACATGTCTCCTAGGCTTTTGCTTTGATTGGAAGATACCTTCTTCATTCTCAAAAGCAAGTTCTGGATACTATGTCTCTCTGATCCTGTATAAGGCTGTGTTTGCTAAAAGAATATAGAAACCTTAGAGTATGTTCTCCTAAATCCTGCTCCAGACAGGAGTCCACAAAAATGCCCCACTTGTAAATATTCTTTAATTACTTCTGCATATACTTGGTGGCATACATATTAAATAATTTTTCTTACTCCTTTTGAACATAGCCCTGACTTAGATATGACTATAGTTAAGGGCTACAACAGAAAATATACAGGAAAGTAGTCAGCTTATTTGGCATCAGAAGCAAAGAATATTTGAGTTTATAATGTCATTATAATTCATACACACATAGAGGGAGAAAGAAAGGGACAATAAAATAGTTCAAAACCTGGCCCATATAAAAAATAAATGCTTAATATCGACTCTGAAATCCCAATTCTATATCACAATAAAATCGTGTCTGTCACTGACATGAATTCCATCCATCTACAATTGTCCTGCAGGTGAGCACTGGGCACCAAGATGGCAGAGTGCTCTCTCCACTCATTCTTTTTAAAGTCTCTCTGGGTGTCAGAATATAAATAGTAGGCAATGTGAAGGTCACAGGAAAGGTATTTTGAGACAGGACTCTCATAAGACATCTTTCTTTTGTACTCCTCCCTTCCCATTGACCAGTACTGAGTGGTGACATAACTAAATACACAAAAGAGACTGAGAAATGTAATCCAGGTATATGCTAGAAGGCTTAGTGAATTGCAACCCAGACTGTATCTAATGAATGGCTAACAAAGTGTTTCAGTTGTACTGGAATTCATAAGCAATGTATACAAATTAGAAAAAATTAATAATAATAATAATCAGTAATTGATATCAGATTTTGAGTACTTTCAACTACTCGTTTGGTTATCCAAAGTACAATAAATTGAAATACTGTGAGAATGTAAAATCCGATGCACTCATTCAATGCCAAGGTCATGTCTGTCTTGCTAGCTATTCGCTATAGCTACTAATACCCTACCTGGCAAAAATCTACAGAAATTGTCCTTGAAAAAAAGAAAGAAACATCTATTTTGGGCTCATATTCAGAGAACTACACCATCACCACTAATAGCTCAAGGAAACTGTTTTCTAAGAGACCAAAACCTACTACTTTAGCTAAAGAAAACAAAACTGGCTTCTATGTTCTACATGTCACAAGCTCTTACATTTCTTAGAAACAGACTTGGAACCAAGAGACAAACTTCATGCTCATGAGCTTCATGGGTCCAACAATGTCACAACTCATCATCTTCAGCAAGTATAGGCAGCTTGAATATGGGCTCTGTAATCAGAGTATAAGAGAAGCCGGGCGTGGTGGCGCATGCCTTTAATCCCAGCACTCGGGAGGCAGAGGTAGAAGGATTGCCGTGAGTTCGAGGCCACCCTGAGACTCCCTAGTGAATTCCAGGTCAGCCTGGGCTAGAGTGAGACCCTACCTTGAAAAACCAAAAAAAAAAAAAAAAAAAAAAAAAAAAAAAAAAAAAGAGATGAACCTGACTTTGCCAATAACTACCCTATTACATGAAGCAGCACAGGTAACTCCCGTAGGATCTTCACCTCCCATAACTGGCAAATCTATTGAAATTATTAATTCATATAAAAACAATGAGACTAAGAAAATCTGTCCAAATAGTAAGCACTCAATATGAAATGTTAGCTGTAAAGATGGCATTCACAGGAATTCAGACGCCAAAGCCAAATATGGTCAGGTTTACTCCCAGTTGCAGTTTCCAATATTCATCAACATCTTTGTCACATTCTCCATGCTTCAGGCTTATGGCTGGCATTGAAGTTGAACACTCCTTTATTCATTGATATCTGTGGCTAACAAAAAATGAAAACTAAGTTTTAGAAAGTATTTAATATTGCCCACACAATTTATAACTATCTTCAGACTGATACGAAGGAAAGTTCAAGTATTTGCCTTATAATATTTGTAATAGTTGGAATGTAAAATGTCCCCCATAGATTCATGTGTTTCAATACTTAATCCAGCATTGGTGCTGCTATTTAGGAAGGTTGTGGAACCTTTGGGAGGTTGTGGAGGAAGTGTGTCTCTGGGGGGCGGGGGCACTGAGGTATTGAAGCCCAGCCTCATTGGCTCTCTCTCTACTTCCTCCCATATGACGTGATTATGTGGCCCCAGCTTCCTGCTCCTGCCATGCTTTCTCCACCATGATGGAACTTGCCTTGAAACTCTAAACCAAAATAACCCCTTTCCTCCTGCAAGATTCCCCCATAAGAAAAATGCAAACACACATCTATTTATCCCAAATAGGGCTCAGATGAAAGACCAAAGCACAATTACACCAAAATCCTATTTAGGTGAACCAAAGAGTTCATTGGGGTGACTTCCATAGCATGAGTAAGGGGCATGAGGGACTCAAAGGCAGATGCATGAGTACAAATTTCCACCCCTCCACAATGATGACCTCTTGGGAGCTGCATCACCGAGTCCTCCTTGTAGTTAACCTTCTACTTACTATGTAATCTAGCTTTTCTGAAGACCAACAACAGTTGAGGGAAGGCAGGAGGCAACAATCACTGGAATCACAGGTGAAGAGACCTTCATCTCCTCCATCTACTGGGAAGAGTCAATAGCTCCATGACCATGGCCATGGACCTTGCTATTACTATACTATTGACTATCAGGCCAAAGCTTTCTCTACTCCAAGGTGCCTAGAAGAAAAGTATCATACAACAGCTGTTTCTGGTCTGGTATTTTGTCATAGCAATGAGAAAATAACTAATAGAGTGTTTCATTAAATATTAGAACTTAAATTTCAGGACAGAGAATGTCATATTAGAAGCTGCATTTTTAAAACAATGGGCATTATAATCCCTTATGGTTCTTGGAACATGCATATATATCTTTTGCATCCTTACCAATGCATGGAGGCACGCAGCAACATCTCCCTAAACATTTCTAGAGTAGATGAATAAGAAGGTACATCATAGCTAGATGGCTGGCTGGAGAGGCAGTAATTTGCTCTGTGAATGAGAGCACATTTGACCTCTCAAACTGAGACTAAAGCAAGTTTCATCACAATAAATTCAATTTTCAAAACCTTGTGTTGAGGAGATGACTCAGTGGGTAAAAGTGCTTGGCACAAGCATGAGGGCCTGATTTGTCCTAAGTTTTGTTCCCCACTGTATTCTATAAACACCTGGGCATGGCCACACTTGCATGTAACCCCAGTCCTGTGGGAAGCCAAGACTAGAGAATTGCTGTCGCTCAATAGTCAGCCAGTGTCACCAGGGGCCAAAAATGACAGCTCTGCATTTAGAGAAAGCATCCAATCCAAGAAAAGTAAGAGGGCAGAGGAGGACACCTTACATTCTCTTTTGACATCAGCATGCATGCACCCAGCCCACACATCTGCACATACAGGTGCATGCACTGTATACACACACCACATCATACATTCTACAAACATATGCGCCCCCCTAAATGAAACCCTATATACATGGAGTTGTGATTAACTCACACTCACAGAATAAGTAGCATTAACAAGGAGGAGGCTATGTTAAAATAATTTGAAGACTGGAGAGATGGCAGATAGCTGAGCGTCCTGTGCAAGCATGAGGGCCTGAAGGGGTCTGAGACCACCAGAGTTTGAGTCTCTAGATCCCACAAAAATAGCTGGGTGTGGCCACGCCCAATCCCACAAGGGAGCAGAAGCCTGAGAACCACTGGAGCTCCACAAGCCCCAGAATCAGTAAAGAGATTCCAGGTCAAAACAAGTCTGGGTGGAAGGTGATGGAATGGGGCACCAGATGTTCCACTCTGGCCACCACAGAAGAGTGCATCCTGTCACAGGTGAGCAAATGGGACACCACCACCCCCATACACACTACATCACACACACCTACACAAGCCAAAACAAAACGAAGAAATTTTAAATAATTTAGAATATTTTTTCCTTTCTTGGACTCCCTGATGGCGAAACAGACACTTGATTGCTTAACACACCTTTCTGTTGAATATTCACATTGATGGAGCAGGTAGTGATGCAGAAAATACATAGCATCAGATAATCCAAAGTCATTTATATTTGGCTCTGGGATGCTTTGCATAATAATTTTGCAGCTGATTGATCCCTCTGAGTTTGTTTGTGCTGAAATTAAAGCAATTTTAATTTTAAAAAAATATTAACAGGAAATAATGAAGTGTTATGGCTAAATATATATGTAAAGAATGAGTTTGTTTATCCATTTACCAGATCTTTGGTGCACTTACTTATAACAAGCACTGTGATAGGTACTAAGAATAAAAAGAGAAATGAGCTCTTTATAGTTCTTGCCCTACAGAGACTCATAAACAAAGATAATTAAAAGTTAGCCAGTTGTCATTTTACTCTTCCGAGTACTATGCCCAACATACTTCTTACCATGTGCAAATGTATTTTTGTACCTGACAATACTATAAGCTGAAATTCAAAGTCACATTAGCTATTTATTCTCATGAATAATTCATTATAAGATATAGATATTGCTACTACATTCTAGAATTGATTTAAATGCTTATACATTGATTAATTTAGAGCTAATCAAGAATATTTACAAAAAGTATTCGTTGCTTCATTTTGTTGGTGAGAAAACTGAGGTGCAGAAAGTAGTTAATCTAAAGTAACAAATTCATAAAATTGGGATTTGACCCAGGCAATCTGGTCCCAGAACCTGTGGACTTGAGTACTACCTCTGCTGGCCCTTTCAATCATACATCAAATCAAGTGAAATCTAAATAATATGAATGATCTTTAGGAAAAATGTGGTTTTAGTTCATATGTGAAAAATTTAATCCTGTTCATTAGAAAACATAAAACATGATGTATGTCAAAAAATACCATAAACAAACTTCAGACAAGTAAAAACCTACTGAAAGGAGACATTTTTAGAATATGCTATAGAGAAGCAATTAATATAACCTAATATGAAAGTGAGGAAGTGAGAGAGAGTTCATGGGAGACATTCAAGTGATCATTAAATCTTGAAATGATGTTTAATATAAGTATTAAGGTAAAGCAACTGAAAATACCCACAAGATTGGAAAACATTTTCAAATTATTATTACCCACATTGGTTTGGGAGAAGGAAGAAGGAAGTCTCAAAGATCGAAATTGGAATAGAACTGGGTAGAGCTGCTTTGAAGAGAAATATGGCAAGATCCACTAAAATCTTACATCCTGTAATTCCCCACTTCTATTATTTGTAGAAGGTTCTCTGTTATGGTTTGAGTGTGTCTCATAAGATTCATGTATTGGAAACTTGTTCTTGATGCAACAGGGTTGAGGTGAGACTTAATGAGAAGTGACTTGGCAGTAATGGCAAATGGGTCAATGGGAGTGGAGTGAGCTCCTCATGAAAACCGAAGTTTAGCTGTTTTCTCTCTCTCTCTCTCTCTCTCTCTCTCTCTCTCTCTCTGTCTCTCTGCCTTCTACATGTTATAGTGTAGCAAAATGTCCTCACCATAAGCAGAAGCCTCTTGATCTTGGACTTCCCAGCCTCTGGAGTGGTGAGGTTCCGATTTTGTGGTCGGCCATATTTTGTTATAACAACACAAAACATACTAACACAAATTCTTGCATTCTTACCCATATTTACAAAGTCTAATATACTTACCCAAGAACATATTCACAAAGGTGTTCATTATAGCATTACTTATAATTATGAGACATTGAAAAGAACTTAAATAGCCATCCCTAGGGAGTAGAATAAATAAAGAAATGTAGCATCAAGAAGGAATACTAAAACAATGATAAAAGAAAGGAACCAGTGATGTATCTGTTTATTTAAACATATTTATTTCAAAATATCCAATGAGGAAAATACAACAAGTTTAAAAGTTGTTTACCATGTATATTGTGAAAATAAAAATATATACATGGAGACAAATATATGTGTTAAGAAATACTAAGACAAGGCTAGACAGACACATGACAAATTCATAAGAGTTATTGAGACTGCATAGTAGCCTATGGGGGAGAAATGAAAGATCAAAGAGAATGTCAGTTTTCTTTTTTTTTAATAAAAGGCTCACAAAAGTAAGCAAAAGAAAGTTTTAAATCATGAGTTTGGAGTGGCAAAAAAAAAAAAAACTGGCATTTATAACATTAGCTTATATGTCCTGTGTAATTTTCCATCATGTTTTAATTCAAAAACTAAGACAAAGATAAGCTCTGGATGGTGATATTTTGCTTAAATTTGAACATGAAGTAACCTTATTCTAGATGACATGTTGCCTGTTACCTTTAATTCTGATTGCTTATATCCATGCCTTACTGCTTATGTTAGACCTAGCTCTCTAAAAGCAAATGTCAGTTCAGTGTCAACATGGAAGGGCCTCTATTTTATACACACATGCACACATAAACCACATCTGTGCACCTGTGCGTACACATACCTCATATACACACACACATACCCATTTGCACACATACATCATGAATGTGGAGTGTGTGTATCTGACCAGAGCATAAAACTTCTTGTTCAACCAAGAAAGCTCTCCTATTAGTAAGATAGCACATAAAAAAAAAAAACTGCTAAAAACACGTAAAACCATTGAAATAGGATGTTTGAGCACCACAGGATTGGTTAACCATTGTTGTCTCATTTCCTTCAAAACTGGCTTTACTATACCTAAACAAATTCTCAAGTCAAGTGAGTGAAAGTGTAGTTTGGGTAAACTGCTTATTTGTCCCAAGTTTTTTAGGAAATGTACTATGTGCACCACACTGTTGGTAACAGAAGCTTCCAGAGCCCCTTAATGTGCATCAAACCAGTGTGCTAATTTAAGGTGAAAATAGCATCGCATTCTAATACACTTTCGCCAAATGGTTTTGATACCAATAAATGTTGGTATTTTTGTATGTCTTTGGCTGCTCTGTGCATTAACTTGGCCTTCCTTTCAGCCCCACCCTTTCTGTCCTTTGAAACCATTGTCTCCTTGACATGAAAAATGTACTTCAGAAAGCCTAATGGCTAATTACATCAAAGGGAAGAGAGTCCAAACCTCAAACAAGGAATGATTAACTACATAAGCTTTAACAGAAGCTATCACACCCTCAAAACTGCTTCTCTTCCTTAATAAAAAATGTTTCGAGTAATTTATTTTCTGGCAAAGTTTGTGTTCTCTGCCCAGGAGTCACTCTAGTTTTGTTCACTGCAGGGGTGTACCCTATCTAGGCCTGGCCTTGACCATGAGCAAAGTAAGCAGCCGCCTACATAATATGGTTTATGCAAATGAGGGGCATTGAAGGAATAGGCACCAGGACCCAGAGGAGAAAGAATCCCACTTGTTCAATAGTGTCTCCCTGATTCTGCTCCATGGAATCCTGTTTTCCCATGGAAACCATGACATAAGAGGTTGTCTCTACAGTTAGATAGCAAAAAGGAAAGGTGGGTTCACCAAAAGAAACAGGCTTAATTATTAGTAGGGCTTTTAATTTTCTATTTTCCTGAAAGAAACACCAAGAAAGGTTATTTATACATGAACGTATAAATTACAGAAGACCCTGAAAAGTATAGAATATGTCTATCATAGTCAAAAATTTTCCCCCAATGATTAACACACTGCCTGTAATATAACAGATAGTCATGTTCTTGAATGAATTAGTCAATCTCTAACCATGTTGTTGTAACTAATGCATTACAGCTGTGCAGTGACTAGGTGTTTTGTGAGCCTTATCTCCTCCCTAGCTCCATTAAATAACAATCTCTTACAGGGTTAAAACCTACCTCCCATAGACTGGGAAGTTCGGAACCAGCACATTATGAAAGAAGGGAGTAACAATGAAGAAATATCTTTGAAAATCAATTCTGCTGCTCTGGTATACTTAGAATGGGTGGTGGTGACAAACCAAGTTGTTGGTGACAATGGTCTCATTTCATCCTGACATCATCTCTGAGAAGCACCTTCTGAAGCTGAGGAAACTCAGACTTCCAAGGTGAAGGAAATATACTTCAGAAATACAGACAGGGGAGCCACGAAACTGCTAAGAGCAGCCATGTGTCTTCTGAGGCTCACCCTGAGCTTAATATGATTGCTCTTTGCCAAGGGAGCATCACAAAATCTATATTGGGAACTAAGCTACCCTTAAATAAACAGGAAATAGCCAAGTCTAAACTGTGATGCTTGAGATGAAATGGTTTAAGATTGTTATGTAATAGAGCAAAAATTACCAGATACGTGTAAGTTGCTTCCTGTTTGCTAGACTGTACTGCTTTATGTGCATTATCTAAATGTACCAACCTGGGCTGGAGAGATGGCATAGCGGTTAAGCGCTTGCCTGTGAAGCCTAAGGACCCTGGTTCGAGGCTTGATTCCCCAGGACCCACGTTAGCCAGATGCATAAGGGGGCGCACGCGTCTGGAGTTCCATTTGCAGTGGCTGGAAGCCCTGGGGCGCCCATTCTCTCTGTCTCTCTCTCTCTCTCTCTCTCTCTCTGTCTGTCTCTCTCTCTCCCTCTCTCTGTCTGTCTCTCTGTCACTCTCAAATAAATAAATAAAAATAACCAAAAAATATTTTAAATGTACCAACCTTTTGAGGCATTTTTAGTGTTCTCTATATACAGATGAGAAGTCAAAGCAGACAGGTGTTAAGCTATAGATGTAGTATCAAAAGATAATCTTGATACTCCCATTCACACTTAATTAGCACTTAATTTCAAAGGACATTGACACATGTAAGCACATCTTGTTTCTCAATATCAGCTCTAGGGAGGCAGGTCAGTATGCAAAGCTCCAAGAGGAAGATCCTTCACAGAATGCACAAAAGAAGAAAGATTAATGATTGACCACTCTGACTGGGAGAAAGTCTGTGGCATCATGGCCTCCCCCGCCCCAATAAAAGGATCAATATTAGGATTTCTGAGAGTGCTTTTTTTTATTTATTTTGAGAGAGAGAGAGGCAGAGAGAAAGAGAATGAGTGTGCCAGGGTCTTCAGCTGCTGTGAACGAACTCCAGATGTATGTTCTCCCTTGTGCACATGTACAATATTATGTGATTATATCACTGTGTGCCTGGCTTATGCAGAACCTGGAGATTCGAACATGAGTTCCTAGGATTCATTGGCAAGTGTATTAACCACAAAGCCATCTCTCTGGCCCTCGAGAGTAGTTTTTAAAGGCTTTGTCTTTTCTTCTAAGCCCCTTTTCAATGACTCATGAAAACAATGCTGCATGTCTACTTTTGCAACATACTCTGTGTTGGTGCAAGACAAGGGGAACCCTACACACAGAAAAGGCTTAAAACATGCTCCCTGAATAAGCATCTTTTTTTTCTTTTTTTAAGTTTTTTAATTTTTAGTTTTTTATTATTGACAACTTCCATAGCTATAGACAATAAACCATGATAATTCCCTCCCCCCCCCCACTATTTTTCCCCTTCACAACTCCACTCTCCTCCCCCTCTCAATCAGTCTCTGTTTTGTTTTGATGTCATCATCTTTTCCACCTATTATACAGGTCTTGCATAGGTAGTGCTGAGCACTGCAAGGTCATGGATATCCAAGCCATTTTGTGTGTGGAAGATTGCATTGTAAGGAGTCCTACCCTTTCTTTGGCTCTTACATTCTTTCCACCACCTCTTCTGCAATGGACCCTGAGCCTTGGAAGATGTGATTGAGATGTTTTAATGTTGAGCACTCCTCTCTCACTTCTTCTCAGCACTGTGGTGCATTTTGAATAAGCATCTTTTAATAATTAGAAACTCAAGATGATAACTATTACTTTTCTCATTGATAAGACAAAATACATGAAAAAGGATACATAAGGAATGAATGGTTTATTTTGGTTCATAATTTGAGGATACAGTCAAGGCATGATGGCAGGAGCCTGAGTCAGTTGATTACATTGAGTCAGAAAGCAGAGAGAGATGAATGCTGGTACTCAACTCAGTTTCTCTTTTTATTCACTTTGGGACCCCAATCCATAGAATGGTACCACCCACATTCACTATGGTGCTTCTCACCTCAGTTAAACCTCTCTGGAAATACTATCACTGACATACCCAGAGGTTTGTCTCTCAGGGGATTCTAAACCCTGTCAAGTTGACAATCAAGATTAACCATCACAGTAAGTTTTTTATTTCAAAATATTTCCTTTTGTCCAGGAAAGATGAGCTAATAGTTTCAAAAGGCACAGCCACACATGTATGTGTATGCCATTTATGACATTTGGCAGTGTGGAACACTTATTGCCTTGGAGGATTGAGTTTTGAGTGATACAGTACAGAGAAAACCTGGAGGAACACATTTTTAAATGCAAGGTCTGAGTGCTGATTGACATACTTTGGATGATAGTAAAATCTGGCAGGTGCATTAACTTGCATCCCTCTGATCTGTACACATCCACACTTGTCTTCTTAGGGTACTTGGTAATAAGCTTCTTTAAAGATCCCTGAGTAAGCACTGGTGATAATATCTGGAGTGTGTAGCACTCAGTCCTTTTAGAATGGCTTTTTCCTGCTACTTTCGTTTTCTTAAGAAAATGTCAGTTTAATCATTTCCTAATGCTTTGATAATGTGTTTCTTTACATAGCTGTAGAACACTCACTTCAGTGTTTTAAAAGCCTGAATGTAGATGTAAAAGTGTCAGTTAAATGAGATCACTCTTCACTAATGAAACAGCTAGAGAGAAGTTTGAAGTTTTCTAAACTTGGATGACATTTTTCAGAGCAAATAATAAAATCCAAGCCCTCTGGTGTGTCTCTTGATTGAGAAAATAACATTTCATATCTTGATAAATATAGGCAATTTTAGAAAATAAGAAATTCACCCATCTGAATCTGTCACACACTAGGAGGGTTAGCCTTCAGGTAAGGGGGTGGGAGTGAGGGCTAAGCAACATGGGATTTGAAAGGAAAGAATACTAGGGAACCACCACAGACTTCAGTATTGTACTGAGCTCAGCAGGGTTAGCGAGGATTTAAAAAACCTCAGACTGAACTGTGTGGAGGCAGAGGACAGTACAGAGCATCTCACCCAGCAAGTGAGGAACCAATGGAAGAGGACAGTCGTCAAATCCTCTGGCAATGGACAGACAATTCTATATTTCTGTTCAATCTCTCCTTGAACATATACCTCATTGGGAGCTAAGGTCTCAGCTTGTAGACACAAGCCTAGTCATGGGAGCTGGAACTAGAGGGTGGGATATGTGTCAAAGGCGTAGAGGTAGAATAAAGGGGCAAGTTCCATGTCAGGGTATGGTGGAAGGAAACAGCAGCAGAATCTCAGAGGAACAGCAAGAAAGATGATGAGATCCTGGAGCCAGTCCTTGCTCAGGAATAACAGAAGGTCAGGAGATGGACAAATAAGGGTCATTTTTTAATCAAGCTAATAGATGTTTAGGGCAGGGTATAAAACCCTAAAATCTAAATTCAGTTTTAAAACACAATTTGTCACCTATAGTGGATGTCATGACAGAAGTCCATAAAGCACTGGGCACTCAAGTCTCATCCCAGCACTGTGGATTCAGAGACAATAGCAAGTAAATTTATTCTAGCTTCCATGTGGTGAGTCAAAAATGTGAAAATATTCTCAGTGCTTGCAGGAGCACTAGAAATAGGATGAGAAGTTTAGTGTGGAAAATGGACAGGAATGGGGAAACAAGCACTCGTGCTTTTTGTATGAGTCCCAAAACTGCCCTAGAACAACATGTGGCCATGTGGAGGGGGTATTACTATTGTATCTTCCATATTACTGAACCTATGTGCATATTAGCAGAACAGGTCTGCCTTTTTAATTTGGGACACTATTGGATTGCCCAAAAATCTTACTTTATTCCCCTTCTTGAAGCTAATGATCCACATAACTGTGCCTATTCTTGCATCACCAAAATGTAGGCATGACCTTGAACTTCAGAAAAGGTAATTCAACCTTTTGATCTCTCAGTTGCCTTTCAAAATCTGAATGAACCATGCTTGCAGATTCTATCTTGGACCTGCAAGATGCTCTGCTGATAACAGGCAGTGTAATCAAGGCCAAGATTTATTTACACTCAACTTTAAAATAACCAAAGAGTGCTAATTCTCCCTTTGTTCACTTGCCCCCATCTAGAGTATGAGGAGGATCTTTACCAGTATTTACACATCAAATATTACAAATGTCCATCTCCTAGAGAATTTTGAGTTCCTTCATTTTTCTATTGCAAAAAAAAAAAAATCTCTTCTGAATGATGTGGTGTTGTTCTCAAATGTAAGGAACAGAAACCATGATAGGTGAATCCTCACTTCCTACTCCTCATTCCCCACGTTTCTGGTCTATTTGTTCCTTCAGATCTTCCTTTTACCTCCTCTGCCCTGCCCTGCACTCCAGGACTCCGGCATCAGCAGAGCACTTCAACAAGACTCTCATTTCTCTCCAGTTTCCAGATAGGTTTTTCAGTGGAAAGTTGGGGTAACATAGAAAGAAAGGCTAGGTACAGCTTGGCCAGTAGTTGCTGTGCTATTGGAAAGACCCCAGCTCCCACCAAGCATTTGTGGCCATGCTTCGTTCTACTCACGACTCTTTGGACTAGGCAGAATGCTCTGGAGGAAGAGAATCAATAGAATGTAAGTGTATTATAAAAGAGAATTTACTAGATTGACTTCAACACTGGGGGCTGGGTAACTGAACAGTGACCATCTGCCTGCTAGACAAGCAGAGAACTCATGAGATGTGCACCTATACCTCAGCAGTCTCAATCCTGTGCTAAAGACCTGGTGTTCCACAGAGCTGATAGCTGAGTCCACCTTGACAAGCTAAAGAAGCCTGAGTCTAAAGTTAACGCAAAATAGCAGCAGAAGTGATAGATGTACTCTTCAGTAAGAAGTGAAGTCAGGCAGCTGTGCAATTTTTCCTTGGACCTCTTTATACATGGGCCACCCAATGGAAAGTGATGCCTATTTTGAAGGTAGGCCTTTACCACTCATTTTATTCTCTCTGCAAATGTCCTCACAGGCTCACCCAGCGGCCGGTCTCCTAGATGATTCTAAGCCTTCTCAAGCTGATAATCAAGATCAACTTTAACACTCCCCTTACTCCTCCACCCCTAGATATAGGAAGTTCCTCTGGTCATTGATAATCCCACAGTGTTTCCTCACCCATCTGGCTTGCCATGACTGTACTCACATCTTTGAAAATGGTCTCTTTATTAGACTCTTTTCAATCATCTTCTGAGTACAGTATTGCTTCTTGTTGGGACCCTGGATGAATAAGCCTTGCCTGCTTATTCATTGTTTCTCTGTCCCTGTAGGAAAAACTGATGAACCAACATCTCAGAGACAAGACGCCAGCTATACTTTCCTGGTCTCCTGAGAGGCTTGCATGGCAGTCAGCTACAATTGAGGGTTAAAATGGAAGCTGGGGATTATCTGAGAGTTTCAATTATCCTTGCTCCACTCATTCTATCTTGCACAGAGTTAAGAATTAGCTATGTCAAGGCTAAGTTGACACACATCACAGAGGCTATACAGCAGTCTATCTACTCACTAAGGGTTTTTTTTCCACTATGTCCCACTGATCTTCCACTTCTTGCAATGCTTTTGATGTGCATTTAATTCTAAATTCTGACAGAGAAAGGGTCTCACATCTGCTGTGCCCAATGGAATCTTCACATGACTGTCAAAAATGCAACTATTTGTCCCCAGGCTTAAAGTGTCAGCTCTAACAAAGGTTAAGGACTCTCCTTGGGAGCATCTTCAATATTCAAGCATATATTTAAATTCTTCATTTTATCACAAGCTCTCCTCCAATCCAATTCCAATTTGGATATAACATATCCAAATTGGATATATAACATAGGCCTAATCTGAGCTCCTGACATGAAAACATAGAATAATAACTCAGTTCTTGTTTCCTTTCTAAAACCACAAGTCTACCAGCTGTGATATAGAAACACTGCTAGGTGAAATTTAAACATAAGAAATGCAACGAGGGCTGGAGAGATGGCTTAGCAATTAAGGCATTTGCCTGCAAAGCCAAAGGACCCAGGTTCTATTCCCCAGGACTGATGTAAACCAGACGCACAAGGGGCACATGCGTCTGGAGTTTGTTTGCAGTGGCTATAGGCCCTGGGGCACCCATTCTCTCTCCATCTATCTCTCCTCTCTCTCTCTCTCTCTCTCTCTCTCTCTCTCTCTCTCTCTCCTTGCAAATAAATAAATAAAAATTTTAAAACTGAACAAAAAAGAAATGCAATGAGAGTTATAGAGATGGTTTAGTGGTTAAGGCACTTGATTAAGCCTAAGAACTCATGTTCAAATCTCCAGGTCCCACATAAGCCAGATGCACAGTGATGCAAGTGCGCAATGTCACACATGTGCACAAGGGGGTTCACACTTCAAGTTTGTTTGCAGTGGCTGAAGGCCCTGGCACATCCATTCTCTCTTTCTATCTCTTTCTTTCTCTACCTCTTTCTTTCTTTCTCTCTCTCCCTCTCTCTCTCTCTCTCTCTCTCATAAATAAATAAATAGGAAATGCAGCAATTCAGTCAACTTAAAGAAAGTCAACTTCCTTTGGTAATTTCCACAAATGATACAAAATTTTTTCAGATTTTCATCCTCAATAGTTTGTAGGAAATAAATAAAATCTTTAACAAGCAATAAAAACAACTATCTCCTCATTAACTATCAAGAAAATCAACATATAGCATAGTTTTCCGTTCTTGATCAAAAAATGTTTTTACATAGTGTCTTTCATACATAATCCCCTAGAAGTAATAAAAGTTTCAATTCTGTAATTGCTTTAAGAATTAGAATCTACAAAACTCATCAAACTGCTAAGAATAAGTGACTATTAAGCACTCGCCAATAAATGAGACCTCTACATTGCATCCTCCAAAGCTCAGAGAACATTGAAGAAGAGGGAGTGGAAAAAATAAAAGATCCAGAGGGTAAGGAGGAGAGCTTTGGAGCAATGACTTCTAGACTTGAAGTGGCTGTTGCATCCATGACCTCATAGCGACTGTCTCTGTCTGCATAAGACCTGTAAAATATTCAACCCATCAATATTCCATTATAGATGATGGAAAGCAGAAGAAAGAAGAAAAGAAAGGAAGAAAGAAGGAAAGAGAGGAAGGAAGGAAGGAAGGAAGGAAGGAAGGAAGGAAGGAAGGAAGGAAGGAAGGGGAAAGAAAGAAAGAGGCATCAAAGAGGAAGAGGGACTAATTAAAAAAAAAGAAAGGAAGGGTTCAGTGGAAGGGCAACATAGAAGGGGAGGGAAGAGAAAAGATAACAGAAAATTGATCAAACTACATAGAGAGAGGAAGAGAGAGAGAAAAACTGTCAATATAAAAAAAAAGGCCATTTGGTACCATTTCATAGACAAAAAGAATTGGAGACTCCTCAAAATTCAACATTTCTCTAAAATAACTCTGTTTTTAAATTTTAATCCATATATGTTATAACAGCTTATATACTATTATCCCCTATCCTCAATTCCTGTGGCCCTGGGAACCTTCCTCATTGGGGTTATGGTAATAACTGTGGGGTCATGAAGGCCTCAGTCAGTCACTACTGGGTATCAAGGTCCATGTTTCAAAGTATTCATACCCAGTCTTAAAAATTACTCTTCAAGATAGTGGGACCATCACTAATTAGTGATCTTCACTACTGCGTATTGGGTAACTATGTTTCATTATACAGAGATTTGGAAAACTGTAATTGAGACTTCACTAGATCAACAATTTTGAGTGCCAATATTGACATGATCATGGGCAACTTACTCATTTTTCTTTTCCCCTCCTCTTAAACCACTAAATTTAGGGTTGAAGCATATTACGTCATTTGCTTGCCCCAGAAATGAACTAGAAGAATTGCATTGCACTATCTTTCAAGCGTGGATTTTCAGAGATACCAAGCATCACTCAAGTCCCCACGGTTCAACTAGTATGGTGTTGTTCTACAGTTATTCTTCAAGGTAACTATGAAGATGCCCAGCATAAGACCACATGCATGTCTTGACAGCTTAACATCTGTGAGCAACATGTGCGAACATGTGCTAAACAAATGCTAGTGACTGTAGCAGTTACTATTATAACTAAATTTTGGGAATTGTAGGACCAATTAACCACTTCCAGCAAGGTGATATTCTTCAATTACACTGCCAGGTAGTGAGATTCACTCCAAATGTATGGGAAGGAAAAGAGCCTCCACCACTGTTTCTTTCTATGAAAAGATAAGTTAAACATTTTGTAGAAGAAGCCTTCAAAAAAGAGGTAGCTATAGCTTAGTGTAGGGCCATGACCAAAGAATTGGATCATAGGCTCTATCCATAAATATACATTCTGGTTTTTTTTTCTTTTTATAAAAGGAGCAGGGTGTGGTGGTGCACAGCCTTTAATCCCAGCACTCGGGAGGCAGAGGTTGGAGGACTGCTGTGAGTTCGAGGCCACCCTGAGACTCCATAGTGAATTCCAGGTCAGCCTGAGCTAGAGTAAGATCCTACCTTGATAAAACAAAAAAAAACAAACAACCAAAAAAGGTTTTTTAATATTTATTTATTTATTTGAAAGAAAGAGGCTTATAGAAAGAGAATGGGCACACCAGGGCCTCCAGACACATGTGTCACTTGTGCATCTGGCTTATGCGCGTACTGGGAAATCGAAGTTGGGTCTTCAGGCTTCAAAGGCAAGCACCTCTACTGCTAAGTCATCTCTCTAGCCCCCAATAAAAGTCTTTAAGTTATTTTTTTTTTCAGTACTGGGGAATGAACCTAGATTCCCACACATGCTAGACATGTGCTTTACCACTGAGCTATATCCCCAGCCAGTAAATAGATTTTTAATTTTGAACAAATCAAAACAAACAAAATAACCTTTGAGAGCTTAATTTCCTTCCTGTTAAAAGAAATGAGACTGTGACAGGCTCAAGTCACATCAGCCAATCAACATTATAACACAAATGTTGATACACAGAATAGTAATTAAACACACAGATTTTGTAGCTCTGACAAAGTTTAAATGCTTACACTGTCATTTGCTCTCTGTTAATTTGCACAAGTTACTTACCTTTTTCAATGCTGTCTTCCTCAGTAATAAAAGAAGAATTTAGTGGTCTATTTGTTCAGAAACTGGGGAAAAGATTGTCTTTAGTGACATTGTCATGAGCTTGAAATCTGTCACAATGGCAAAAGTTACATGATAGAAAATTGGCAGAAGGTTCCAACAGAGATTTCCCTCTTCCCTAGATAGCCAGGTACTAGATATTAACCATAAAGCCCTGAAAATAGTAAACCATATTTATTTCATAAGAGATTATTTTGGGGTTATAAGAAATAATTCATACAAATATTAAATCATTTAACATGGTTCTAAGTCATCACTACCCAGGAGTGGAATTTTTAGTTGCATAAAACTGATGCCATCCTTACTGTGGTGGTTTGATTCAGGTGTCCCTCATAAACTTAGGTGTTCTGAATGCTAGGTTCCCGGCTGATGGAGATTTGGGAATTAACGCCTCCTGGAGGCAGTGTATTGTTGGGGGTGGGCTTATGGGTATTATAGCCAGTTTCTCCTTGCTAGTGTTTGGCACATTCTCCTGTTGCTGTTGTCTACCTTATGTGGGCCATAAGGGGATGATGTCCACCCTCTGCTCATGCCATCGTTTTCCCCTGCCATCATGGACCTTCTCCCTCAAGGCTGTTAGCCAAAATAAACCTCTTTTTTCCCACAAGCTGCTCTTAGTTGGATGATTTCTACCAGCAATGCGAACCTGACTGCAACACTTACCAATCCAAATCTAAAACTCAACCAAAACTAAATGAACCTAATTTTTGCTCAGCTACTGAGTTCTCAAGCATGAAAAAGAATTTGTCTAGTTTTGTATCTACTGGTCTTTTTGCCTTTTAGCGATTCAAACAAGAATTTCATCTCTTACAGGGTGGCATAATGGGTAGCAACCCAACAGGATGCTTGTTTCAATGTATGAAAAGGTAACAATTATTTTACACTAACTCTCATCTTGTTCTCTTCCGTTTCCCATCTTAGCCCATCCTATTGTTCTAGTAAAGAACCTCAGGAGATTTCCTCTTCTCCGTCCTCTCATCCCAGAGGCAAGACAGCTTCACCTCCAACATCTCTGAGTCTCTATCTGTGCTCCTACCATTCTTGTCCCAGCCATTGGTGGCTATTACTTCGGCTCTTCAGGGGATTCTGTCCTGCCTTTCACAGCCACCACACCCCGCTCAATCACCACCACCATTCTTCCTAGCCTGCCCACTCTTCTGTTGAAGCCTGTTGAAGTTCCTGGGATAAAAGACTGACTTGCCTCACCCTGCTGGCTCAAGCAGGCCCCCATGTGCCCTCAGCCTCCCTCAGTCCAATCTCCCCTGAGCGCTGCACTCTAGACATGCTAACCTTCCTTTTGCTCCTCAGTGACCGAGCTTCCTCTGTCTGTCATACTCTCCACTCCCTTGCTGTCCCTCTTTTCATTTTATCCTTGAACCTTCACTCCAAGTCAGCTTCCTTTTCTCAAAAAATTCCTTCCTGGTCTCCAAGTTTCCTTTTTACACATACCCATCCAGTGTAGCTCAATGGCAGAGTGTTTGCTTAAGATACATAAGTCTTAGGTTAAAGTTCCAGTACCTCAGGGAAAAAAAAAATAATTCCAATCCTTCAGAATACATATCTGCTTCTATTTTTTTTTATTTTTGTATTTATTTAGACAAAGAGAAAGAGAGGGAATGAGCAAGCATGGGCACAACAGGGCTTCCTGCCACTGTAAACAAACTCTAGACTGTTGTACCATTCTGTGCATCAGCCTTTATGTGGGTACTGGGGAATCAAACCTGGGCTTTCAAGGTTTGTAAGCAAGTACATGTAACTGCTGATCCATCCCTCCAGGCATGCTTGCAATTTTATACTCAGTTCTTTCATTGTTATGTTAGCATCTACCTTCCCAACTAGATCGTACTAGATCGTACGTTACATAGGATAAATTTATTTTGCTAATCATTGTATCTTCAGAGACAAATACATTAGCTAGCAGTATTTGGTTGAAAAAACATATACAAGCATGCAGTGGAATATTATTCAGCCCTGAAAAATAAGTAACCATTTCCTTGAGAAGATATTGAGGAAACTTGAATGCATGTTACAAAGTGGAAGGAGACAATCTATAATGGAGAGACTGTGATTCCAACTATGGGGCATTCCACAAAAGGACCCAAAAGGTGAGACAGTAAGATTAGTGGTTGTCAGGAGAGAGGAAGGCTCATGCAGCATGCAGGGAAGATCTTGGACATGGAAGTACTCTGCATGAGGCAGAATGGTGGACACATGTCACGATCAAATTATCCAAACCCACAAAACAGCCAAAGGAAACAGTGGGAATGAACCACAGACCGGATGATAGAAGTTTGGTAATGAAACGTCATTTATCACGGCAAAGGTACCCCTCGCCATGCTGGCAGTGGATACGATACCAGAGGAAACTGGCCATGTGGGGGGAGAGGCATATGGCAGCTGTTGTATTCTCCACTCTAGTTCAGAGAACCTACAATTTTTCTTTAAAAAGCCTAGTCTTGGGCTGGGAGAGATTGCTTAGTGGTTAAGGCACTTGCCTGCAAAGACTAAGGACTCATCTTCAACTCTCCAGGTCCCACATAAGCCAGACCAGGGACACAAGGGCATGAGGTAACACATGCGCACAAGGGGGCACAAGCATCTGGAGTTCAATTGCAGTGGCTGGATGCCCTGGCACGCCAATTCTCTCCCCCTCTTTCTCCTGCTCGCTCTCTCTCTGTCTCTCTCATTAAAAAAAAAAAAAAAAAGCCAGTCGGTTGGGCTTGCCTCAAAAAAAAAGGTCTATTTATTCTCGGGCTGGAGAGATGGCTTAGTGGTTAAGGCACTTACCTGCAAAGCCAAAGGACCTGAGTTCAATTCCCCAGTGCCCATGTACAGCCAAATGCACAAGGTGGCAGATGAGTCTGGGGTTAGTTTGCAGTGGCTGGAGCGCCTACTGTGCCCATTCTTTCTGTCTGTCTATCTCTCTCTACTTGCAAATAGGTAAATATTTTTTTAAAAATTCTATTCTCTCTATATGCCTCCCTCTCTCTCTCTCTCTCTCTTTCTCTCTCTCTCTCTCTCAATCTGTCTGTCTCAAATGAGTAGATAAAATACTTTTAAAGTTCATTCAAAATAGCAAAGAAACAATCAAATGAGTGCATGAACGTGTGAGCCAATGAAGAAATGAGGAAATCTTAGCCAGGGCTCTTTTCCAGTGGCTCTCTTCTGTACTTGAGGTGAAACCCAGCCTCTTTTTCCCTCGTGCAGAGAAAAACATGCTCAGGCTCTTGCCAGCCTTTCCCTTCTACTCACAGAAGTCCCAGATTCTGACCACCATGACTCTCTAGCACACCCGTGTCAGCTTTTGTATCTGTGCACTTTCTTGCTTAAAAATTCTTCTACATGCCACATGGCTATTTCTTCCAACTTTGAGGTTGTACCTAAAACCGCGCCTCTAATAGGTCTTTCTGTTCAGCAAATCAAACATACTGCCCAGTTTAAAGTGGCTTCCAATTACCTTGCTTTGTTCCATTTGTTTTTGTTTCCATTTGTTTCTTTACTTTTTTGCTTGGGGTTTCATCATACAGCCCAGATTGGTCTCAAATCCACAACCCCCCTTCCTGGACCTCTTGAATGTGTTGTTTTGTATATAGCATCTGTCTATGTAAAATAACCTTAACTGTGTTTGCTTTTCTTCAAGTCTTATGAACTAGGTGGTAAATCCTAGGGAAGCAGGGATTTTTTTTTTTAAATTGCCTAGGAAGCTATCTCTACTTTTCATTATTTTTTCCTCTCTATTACTAAAGTTGAATTTGGGCTCAGAACAGTGCAGGTCTTGTGGGTGGGGGTTTAGATAATCACTTTGGAATCATGAATGCACCGATATGTTCATGTCAAAAAGACAGTACCCCACAGTAGGCCTTCCCGTCCTTGGAAAAAGAGGGTTCTCAGTGGCATGGATATAGGGAAGAAGAAACAAAAGCACATAATGTCATGGGAACACAACTAAATACAGTATGTTCATATAATAAAGTTCCAAATAAAATTTTAAGGCTAATATTATAAACACCCATCCATCGAAAAAACAAGTTGAATCTCCATGGTGTCTACATATTTATCTGTAATCTGAGTTAGTTAAGCTCAAACTTTTTGGATTATTAATTAGGTTTGCACTCAGTGAATAGAGTCAAGTTGGTACCATTGTTAGCCTCTTCCCAGTCCTCCCTCCTTCCCATGGCCCCTCCATGTTGAGGTGTATGGGTCATGCATTGTGGAGTTAGCCCTCAGTTATGGGTAGGAGGAAATATGTCTGTGTATCATGACCCTACCTGTGGCTCTGACATTCTTTCTGCCCCCTCTTCTGCAAATTTCCCTGAGCCATGCTGGGTTCATTTTAGGTCTGCTTCAGTGATGAGGTCAAACTTTTTTCTTAAAGGTTTTATACTCTCTAAGGTTCTGTTATTCTTTTACAAGCCAACTTGTCAAGAAAAAAAATTCTAATTACAGATTATATATCCAGTTTTCAAACACTTTAGCATAAAATTTCACAAATGCCTAAAATTCTTTTAAATGTATAATTAGTATAATTGAAAAAGGAATGGAGTGTTTGGCTTAATATCCTGAATACAAGTTTTGCTACTGAAAATACTTGATTACTAGTCTAAGTGCATATAGCAGCATAGTAGCTATGGTTATTTTTATAATAGTGATGCGATTTAGAAAGATAGTCACTGTACCGCTCATGTGGATTAGACTCTAAAAATGAACCACTTCCTACCCTTACAGATCCTGCAGTCAGAAGAAAGGATTTCATTGCCAACTTTTTATTCACAAATAAAACAGTAATTATTTTCTTCTTTATCCAGCCATTCGGCCTTTATGCCCAAATCTTCATGCAAAAGTTTCCAAAACCCAATGCACAACTGAATTTAGACACATTTTTTCAGTGTGGAATGTCTTCGCCCCTCCTTTATTAACGCCCCTATTTGATATAATCACAGAATCTTAAGAACTTGCTTTCTTTATATACAACTTTGGAGAATTATTTCTCCTTCCACTCAAGAATATTGAAAACAACAGCACAGTTAGAACATACAGAACAGAGCCGGGCGTGGTGGCGCACGCCTTTAATCCCAGCACTCGGGAGGCACAGGTAGGAGGATCGCCATGAGTTCAAGGCCTCCCTGAGACTACAGAGTTAATTCCAGGTCAGCCTGGGCCACAGTGAGACCCTACCTTGAAAAACCAAAAAAAAAAAAAAAAAAAAAGAACAAACAAGAAGACATTAGGAAAAGTTGGCATTCTTCTCTTTCCAGAACAAGCTTCTTAGGAGTTTTTTAATCCAAATAGTTCACGGATCCTATTCCATCTCTCTTCTCCCCATGTTGTTGACAAGCTTCTAAAGCAATAGTTCATTTAACCCCTTTGTGCAATTAATTGTTGCCCTATTCTTAGGCACTAACCATGAACAAAACTTATTAGATTGAAGTTAGCACAAAAAAATCAAAACACTAAATTAGTATATCTTCTAATCATAAATAGGTAAATTAAAAAGAAAAAAACAGCTGAATATTTCATTTGTACAGACTGTAGGTAAACACCAAAGACTTCAGCCCCTGACTAGACTAACCTGAGCTATAATGAAATGCAAATAACTATGTTAATGCAAAAGCTGAGGCTACAAATTCAAACATAAAAAAGTCAAGAAATGCAAAAGTTAAGGTTTGCTAGAAACATTAGCTCACTCAAATTGTACATATAGAATATTTCCAATTACAGGGAAGACAGCAAAATGTGATTCCTTAATATACTATATGTGCAACACGGGTAAGTTAATGCTGTTATGAAAACGTTAAATTTTACAACCCCTGACTTTGTTTTCAAAGTTACTGCCTCAGTATTGCATCATTCCCATCCTCATAATGCTATTTTCCTAAACTAGAGAGGAAAAAAAGAAAGAAGAGGAACACAAATGTTAGCATATTGTCCATCAACAACGGTGCTAAATGTATATTATATTTTGGTTAAGGAGTAAGACCAAAGTATGTTCAGAGACATTTTGAAACTTTCAAAACATCTCCACTCTGCTTGGATTGTTAACAGTAATTGAGATAATATGTGTAGGAATAAATAATAACCTAGATGTGAAGTAGTATTTGGTATTTTTTATATATTATGTAGTTGCATAAAGAGCAAGCATCCCATTTATAGTGGGAGAGTTTTTATAAAATATAGATTTAGAGAGGAGGATAAATCAAAATGATTTAAAAAAAAAAACAACACCATGAATTTTTTCTTCCTTGATCTGCAACCAAAGTCATTCTTAATATAATCTTCAGTGTGATTACCTTTCCACTTTTGGAGGGAAGCATGACAATTCATTTAAATACTTCTGAAAGATGAAAATAGAATGCCATGATCTATTTTTAAATTTAGCTAGCTTTTCCTGTATAAATATTGGTACAACCAAATGTTTCATTAATTGCATGAGGTTGCACTGTCTTAATTAAACTATGATATTGCAAAAAGAAGAGGAATGAAAGGGTAGCAATAATTGTGCAGGCTTGAAAAAAAGAAGCTGCAGTGGTAATGTTTGGAGTTACCATTTCTGAGAACAGATAGGGTCCTGTTGTTTTAGGCAGGGTCTCCTACCTGCGTCTTTGTCATTCCATAAATGGGGCATCACATCACCCCATGACAGAGAAGTGCTCTAACGGATGGAGACTTTAAAACCAGAAAACAAAAGCACACAGGGATGGACAAAGCCTCAAATGCACGCTGTTCCCACTGCACACAATGTTCTAGATTGATCACGCATTTCCTGTTCTTTGCTGAAAGCCCTTGATTACTGCAATTTTCAACAGTGTTCCTCCCCCACTTAGCTGGCTCTGTTTTAAAATTTGCCAGGCTTTTGAACTCCCAATATTAGCCTGCATATCCTTTTCTTCTGACAATTATTCAATCATACCTCTTTTGTAAAGACTGCAAGATAAACACCTCTACACACTGAAAACTATAGTGTCATGCTTGAGCAGCTGGATCTCAGACTGTATGCTACAAATAAATTGGTATGTTCTTAAATAATTACCAGGCAGTTTGTCCACCACCTCTACTGACTGTTGAAAATGCCAAACATTATCTCCAGCAGTTCAGCAGAGCGTCCAGTCCACCATACCTGCACTCTCTTTCCTCTAAACAGGACTGGCCCTTCAGTCCTTAACTCTAAAGACATGTAGTTTGAACAAGACTGGGGGGATGGGAACTCAAAGTCTGAACAATCCATTTGACTTCTTTGTCCTTTGTCTATAGAGTCAGTGTCACCCTATGGATATTCCAAGGTGGCTAACAGACTATATTCGTCAAATGCCTGGAAAATCCCAAAATCAGAAATCTCAGCTTTGTGCAATGTTTACCAGTTAATTCTTTAACTGTTCATGTGTTCCCTCCTTCAACTTGAAGGCTGGGCTGTTTTAAATGCTTGTGGCAGTAATTTTTACAAAATATATATCACAGAATTAAAGAATCAATGCCATATTATATGGAATGATTTGGGGGCTGCTAACATTTGAAAGGCCTAAGTCAATGTTAAAAAACGATCTCACAACACACAGGCAAACAAAAAATGAAGAAATAAGGGAATTAACAAAGAGACAAATGGCAGGATCCTTTTCCTGCAGTTCTAGTTAAAATTACTACTTTGCATAGCTAACTGAAATATTTCAACATTCGAAAAAGATCAAAACAGCTAGAATTCATAAGTCTGAGAAGGGAAAAATAAAGCACTTTGCTAAAGTGAAGTAAGTTCAGCATTTGCAATGTAATTCAAATTGCACTTGTAATTCAGGTCCTGGAATTAACCCACTCAACCAAAGCTTGAAAAGATTTAGATTTACTCAGACTAGCAACAATACAATACCGCCTGACAATTGCACACCACCCTGTCTTTCGGTGATACATCCAATACACTCTAAATTATAATTCTAAAACTCAGTTTGTTGTTGAAAAAAATTCTGTGCGTCGTATCAGAGTCTGTCTTGTTGCAATTTAAAAGAGGGAGGGAGGACTTGCAACCAATTTTAATCATTCTAGAGTAACACCTGACCCCTTCCTAGAAACACTCTTAGAAAATGGTTTTTAACACAATTTTTGACACAAGAGAGGTGAATTAGGAATAGAATTCTTGCATTTTCAGCTAATTGGCTACAATGAACGAGTAACTTTCAAGGCATTGTGGAGGTCCAGATACAATCAGAGTCATCTGAGCTGCCATTTTATTTTTACAAGGTTGATTCCAGAAGGGATCTATCTTATCAAAGGTAGTGGAGGAATAGGTTGTGGAGATGGATTTGTGGCATGGGATTGTTTAGACTACTTGTCCATGAAAGTTATGTGTAGGTTTTCCAAACAAGCAATTTAGGAAAGCTCATCAGTTTTTACCTTTATTTAGTTTTAGTTTGAGAATACTCCAAAGTTTCCAGGAAGTCTTTCTTTCTCTCTTTCTTTCTTTCTCTCTCTCTCTCTCTTTCTTTCTTTCTTTCTTTCTTTCTTTCTTTTTTCCTTTCTTTCTTTCTTATGAAAAGAGGGGGGACTGTCTCCCAAACAGATCTAATTACTTCATTTTTAGAGCTTTGGGTGTGCATGGGTATGCATGCATGCAGGCACACATGTGCATGGATGTCAGAGGACAAGTCTTGATCAGTCCTACTCTGACACCCCATTTTGAGGCAGGATCTCTTGTTCGCTATTTTGTTTGCAAGCTTCCAAGAAATTCTCCTGTCTCACCCTCCCTTCTCCCTGTAAGCACCCTGGGATGGCAGAAACCCACCACTGCTTCTTTTTAATGAGGTCCGGGGATCTGTACTCAGGTACTCAGAGCTGCACAGTAAGAGCGTTATCCACTGGGCCATCTCCCCACGCCTAATTTCTTTATCTTTTATGATGGGCATTTTCTAATAACCATAAACAATATATAGATAGACATTTTAATACCTCATAATAAAGAGAAAACCTTTGTGAATGTTGAGAGCAAGGATTTGAGTGGAATCCATTTTAGCTCATTAGCCTATAGAAATAGAGAGAATGTCACAATATGAGCATGTCAGATTGGTACTTATAAGCCAGAGGCCATCCAAATTAGAAATTCATTGTCCTGAAGTATATGCTACAGTTTTCAGTTTAAAAAAAAAAGAAAGAAAGAAAAGAAAAAGAAAAACAGCAAGGCAGCATTTTCATGACAACCTAAGAGACTGATCTTTGATAGCATAAAATATCTTCACCTTATAAATCAATTCTTTGGTAAGAGAAAGATGTCCAGTTTTACTTTTTGAATCCTATGCAAAGCAGCAGAGTCTCATATTTATTTAGCTTAGCGCTTCCTATTTAAAACACTTATTAACCAGAAAGACCTCTGTGACATGTAAATTTCATTTGCTGTGCCCCGTAGATTAAAATACATCTGTTTCAGCCATCATGCAGGAAAGAAATAATTTTAATAGTTCATTTTATTAAAAGAAAAGATTGATGTCAGCATTCTGTTCTGACAAGAGAAGGCAAGTGGCTCAGACATAATCCTGTGAATCGATGGCTTTTTTTCTTCTAGAACTTCATCCAAATTGAACAGAGCTGTAAGTAACTGCGCCCCTTGGCATGTGGTAGCTGACAGCCCTAAAACACCGGGCACAGCGTTCTTTGCTATGCTTCATGCGCAGTTTGCTAGGAGCTGTGTTATACCATGATTCAAGCAATGCAAGGGCAAAATATTCAAACACACATTTTTAAGTCTGATATTTAACGAACATTTTCCCTCCTATTATGTGTATTGTAGTTAAAGAGCAAAGGATATTTATATGAACTGTCTAGAATAGGGCCATTTAAAGAGGGGAAGGAAATTCTATAGTGGCTACCTAGTGCTCGGGTAGAGGAGTGATGGGGTGGAGAAAAATAGTGAATGATTGCTAACAGTTACAGGGTGTCTTTGGGGGATAATGAAAATATCCTAAAATTGATTATGGGCATGTTTGTGCAATTCTGTGAACATACTTAAAACCATTGAGTTATATACTTTTAATGGATAAATTGTCTGACATGAGAATTGTATCTAAATTAAACTATTGTTACAAAAAATGGACTGGGGAGATGGCTCATCAGTTAAAGACATTTGCTTATAAAGCCTGCTGGCCTGGGTTCATTTGCCCAGTATCAGTGTAAAGCCAGATGCACAAAGTAGTGCATGAATCTGGAGTTAGTTTACAGCAGCAAGAGGCACTGTTGTACCCATTTTCTCCATCTCTCTCTTTCCCTCTCTCTCCATTTCTTCCTTTCTCTCTCATACATTAAAAAACATAAAATAAAAATGGGAAAATCTTATCCCAAGGCATCTCTGAGAAAATTAAATCTTTAGGGGAAGGGAGCACTTATCTAAAGGAAAGATACCTAAGAGAACAATATATGAAAAGTGGGAGAGCAAAGAGGCAGGAGAGAATATTCAGCTCCTAAACTGAGCTGAGTTTTACCTCCCAAAGTGAAGGGGTCAGTATCACCTCCGGGGCAGTGGTGAAGGGAAATTGCAGACAGCTTCTTGGTTCAGAGTTGCAGAAGAGACCATGGGGAAGAATTCACATTCATAACCATGGAAGATTAATGATGAAGGCATTCAATGGTAGTTAGGTGTTTATTTTCTTTATTATCTTGTTCTAATTACATACTCAATAGAGATATATTTATAGCTCTGACCTATACTTATACTAGGTTATTTCAATAAAGAATTCTGTTTTGCAAAGAGGCTATTGGTAGTCAAGCAAGGACAACCTGCCCATTTGTTTCTCTTTCTTCCTTTTGAAGGAATAATTGATGAGCCACAGTTGATGGAGGGACAACTTGACCCAGCAGATCACTAGTGGAGTATCACATTCTCAGAGGCAAATTTTCATAATCTAGGTGATGTAAACAACCTACTAAGAAGCGGCCTGACAAAGACCAGTCTATTACAAGATGGCAAATGCTATGTGGACCTTTTAAATGAACTTAAAAAGAGAAATAAAATCAGTTAAGGAGTGTGTCTTCTTCAACAGCAAAAATAAAATAAACATGATAATACACTCAGTGTTTAAATGCCAGGACTGGGAAGGGTTCCTTGTATGTTAAAACCACACATGCCAGATATGATGGCCCCCGCTTTCAATCTCAGTACTCAGGACGCTAAATTCAGAGAATTGCCGAGAGTGCATGGCCACCGTGAGACTACATAGTGAATTCCATGTCAGCCTAGGCTAGAGAGAGACCCTACCTTGAAAGAAAAAGACAGCCACATATGCCCGACACCTGAGCTCCTGGGGAACACAGGTCCAGTAATGTGGCTAAATATAGATTGACCTGCTTTCCACATCCATTTTAAGGGTCAGCATCAGGTCCTCTCCTTTCTCGTTTACATGTTACATTGTTCAACACTGGGAACAAAGAAAAGAAATACAAAGAAAACTAAACTAGCAAGTTGCCAAGAGGCTCTCATAAACCAGTCCTATGCTCAGTTGTTAAAAGGCAGGATCCCTGCATGGGCAAATGAGCCACCCACACAGTGTTTTCCTCATAGAGTAATCGCATCTTCTCACTGATCCCTCAGCAACCCAATAACACTGGCATAATTATTATCAACCCAGGCACAAAGATGAGGAAAATGAGGCTGAGCTACACTCAGTAGCCTGTTCATGATCAGATATACCAGAGTGGCTGGTCCTGGACTGGTGCCCAGGTGTGTTTTGTGCCCACACCCATATTGTCAACCACTCCTCCCTTGTGCTCATTACCCAAACTTCATGTTGACACAAGCAGAGGGCAACTGGAAGACAGAAGTCCCTGAGGAACTGAGAAGTATAGAAGCTAGGAGACAGTCACAGGCTCCCAACGGTGAGATGCCTGCAGCAGAGATTAGACAGCTGACCCTCCCTGGTGGCTCCCACTTGGCACCATCCTTGACACCTACCTCCAGGCTTTGGGGCTTGGAAAACTTGAGATCCCCTTGTTTGGTGTGGCTGCACATTGGCTGGCTTCTCCATTTCTCCATCCTTCCTTTCGGAACGCATCAATGTCATCATTCCACAAATGGTTATTAAGTCCCTACTATGCCAAACTCACTTCCAGATGATAAAAAGACAGCCGTGAAAAGAGTGAAGGAAAAAAATAAAATAAAACATAGACTTGGTATCATTTATCTTTCATTCTAGAGGAGTCAGGTAGATCACACACAAACAACTGTCCCAAGCACATGTCACATCTGAACAGATCATCAATTCTTAGAAGGTCTAAACCCAGTGGAATTTTAGAAAGATTCAGAATCAATTTGTAAATATCCTTTGGCCACCTCCATAAGAAAGCTATGAGGTTACTTGAAAGCCCTTTCATGAATGTGTTTGCTTTTAAAAGCTGACAAAAGAGCAAGTTCTCATGAATTAACATAGCTATTCCCACTGAGTCACACTGCCTCAGTCACTACCTTGGACAGAATAAAACAGATTAAGCTTCATCTCTTTGTGTTTTTACATCAGATGGCTTATTGATCTCTAATGAAACACAACTGACCTACATTGTTTCCCATCATTAAAGTATTGAAGCGTACCAGTTTTCTAAGAATTCAGAGGTAATAACCAGACGTAATTTCCATAAAATGCACTCATTTGTCATTACTGGCACTTGAACCAAGGCCCTTGCACATGCTAAGTTCTACCAGTAAGCTTTATCCATAGCCCTCTCTTTTCCTTCCTTTTTGGTAGATAAAAAACATACGCATCCAGTGTTATTCACTCAAATATGATTAGAGAGCTGGCCTTGATGGCTCCTACCTTTAGTCTCAGCATTTAGGAGGCAGAGGTAGGAAGGTTGCCTGGAGTTTAAGGCCATCCTGAGACTAAATACTGAATTCCGGTTCAGCATGGGCTAGAGCAAGACCCTACCTTGAAAAAATAAACAAAATAAAATTATGTAGAGGTCTGTTTATTATATGGAAGACATGATTTGTATTGTTTTTTTAAATTCTTTAATAATTTCATTTTTTACTTTAGAGAGAGAGAGAGAGAATTGGTATGCCAGGGCCTCAGCCAGATGCTTGTACCACCTAGCGGGCATAGGCAACTTTGCGCTTGCCTCACATTGTGTGTCTGGCTTACATGGGTTCTGAAGAGTCAAACATGGGTCCTCAGGCTTTGCAGGCAAGTGCCTCAACCACTAAGCCATCTCTCCAGCCCAATTTATATTCTTTTTATATATTTAGCATAAAAATAATACAGTCTTCAAAATGTCTAGGGAAAGAGTAACCTGATGATCTTGACGCTCTCATTTACTTCATCTACTATGAAGAAAGATTAAAGTAAGCTGAAGTCCACTTCCTTCACCACCAAATTTGCTAAAATTCCAATAAGTATACTGTGAGCAACTTTTTCATTGTCCCCTTCTTCTGCCCTCCTCCATCCCACCTTCCACTTAAAGATAAATTTTACTGCAAAACAACAAAGAAAAGATGTTACCAATTCATTTTTGTTACACAGCAAAATGGACATTTAAAAAAATAAGAGCATATTTTTAAATGTACAAATACCTACTCAAGGATCTGGACCTGTATAATAAGAAAATTCAATGGAGTAAGGTTATTAGCCTATTAATAGTTTAATAAAAGATGAAAGGGTTGCTTTTGAAATTTTATAAATCAATTCTTTTCACTTAAATTTTAAGCCTAGCCTTATAGTCAAAATCAAAGTGTTATTTTTTTTCTTATGACTGAGATCAAAATCCAACTACTCATGTTTGGAACCAATTAAGTTACAGGCACAAGAGATATTCTTGCTTTTTAAATGTAAAGGTGCTTCATTAAACGATACTTTAGGCAGCACTTCCTATTTTCAATAAGTTACATTTGCTGAAACTCATAATGAGCAGCTATCTGTGATGTGAGGACATGTATCTCTATTGAAGGGTCGCTTCACTGAACAGATTAAAAGAAAGTTAAAGCAGCTCAACCAACATTGTATGCTTTTGTTTCTAGAAATGGAAATGTCTCTGAACTAAGTTCTTGGAAGATTTTAGTAACATGATGATGACACAATTAAATGTGACCAAATAGGTAAAAATAAAATTGAGTTTTAAAAAGAAAAAAACCTTTGCAACTGTCTTCTCCCATGAGAATGTCATAGAGATAAAATTAAAGTGCAATTCACTTCATTGTTTATTTCAACCACATTGGTCAAGTTTGTATAATATGGAACTATAAGCGTGCAAGGGTATTAAGCTCCTGATGTGTGTCAAACGCAGTACGAGCACTTGGCATGTCCTCACTCATGTCATCCTCATAACATTTTCCTCCTCGATTTTCAGATGAGACATCCTATGGAGGATGGAGATCTCTCTCTCTCTCTCTTTCTCTTGCTAACACACAGATACGTGCAGGTCACTCAATGAGGATACACTGCAACATCTCATACAAACCAAGTCCCCCTGTTTATAGAGTAGACTGACCTACATTGTTACAAAAGCAAACGAGAATTACTATCTTTATTATTGTCAAAATAGATCGAATATGAGTCACCTGTCAAAACATACAATGAACATTCTTATAGCTTATGAAGGATGCTGAAAATGTATGTTATCCACCAGAGCAACTGATGAAGATGTAAACCAAAACTGAAATGCAGAATTTTTGTCTTAAAGCATCATATAAGGAGAGAGAAAAATGATGAACAAAGCTTAAAAAAATAGAGGTAATTTTTAACACATCTTGATCTCTCTTTTTCCTAGCTTTGGGCTAACACAATTTATGGTGGTGATATCTGGGGTTTGAGCTTCAGAAATTTCCATGGACACATTAGTTTAGATGGTTTCATTATCCACCCTCATTATTAAGTAGCGTTCAATTCCTGAGTGCTGTAATGCCAAGAAGCATAAAAGACACAAAATCTAGGTAAGATCTAAGGGTAAAATGACATTTTTATATTGCTATAAAGATTACTTAACTCTGGCACGATACTAATGATCATTTCTGTGACTAAAAAACATCCCCTTATGATTAATTATGTAAACTCTCATCATTTCAAACCCAATAAAGGCTTTAAACTATTTTTCATGCATCTTATATTCCTAGTATTTTTCTTTCCATTAACTCACAGAAAGATTGACTCTAAGGATTAAAGTAACTATTTTCCATTATATTAAAATTGTGTATCTGGGATATTTAGGGTGTGTGTAACAGTCAGATAAATACCTATGGAGGGGCTCTTAACACTGAATGAGGGAAAACATTTTATTTTCTTTATAAAATGACGGATTTATGTTCCACATATTCCTGTGAAAGGTGTGTGTGAAGTCTCACACTGAAAGGAATATCTTCATAGTCATGACTCTGGATTGGATATATTAGAATATACAGTGAAAATAACTCCTGAGTTTTAATTGCAATTTTGTTTGCAAAATGGAGGTGTGGGAACACCTCCAAAATAAGAGATTATTTATTGTGGAAGACAAAACAGCCATTAAGGATGGTTATATATAAATGCGTGGTAATATAGGAAGATATGATGCATCATTTGTGCAACTAAAAATCTTAAAGCAGTGTTTTTAAATGGCCGTGCTTTTTGAAGCACTTTTACATGTATACCTACGGACCTTTGAGCAAAGGCTCTGCAGAAAGGCATTAGCAGAGTTTAGATATAAGTGGTAGGATTACAATTGACTTGGGGTGTTTCTTTTTTTTTTCTTTCTCTCCAGAAATGTCTGTGTTTGTTACAATTTTTCTCCCTAATGAACATAGTCTACTATTGCTGAAGAAAAGTGCATGCACTGAAAAACGAAACAAATGAAAATATCCTCTCTCACTGAAAAGGGATCAAAGTCTGAAATCTGAGACATTTCTGGGATAATAGCCCATACTTATGAAAATTGGTTCACAGTAATGCCCCGGCGAGAAAGCCTCTACTTTACTGCGGCCAGACTCTGGAGCCCGCTTCTCCAGCTAAGGTCGGTGTGGCGATGGCATCCCGCTCTCAGGGCACACTGGCCTGCACGCCTGTGGGCAGGGCCTCCCGGGTCACCCTGCGGGTGGGAACCCTGGCAGGGACAAGTGAAGGCACTAGGAGGTGAAATCCTTATCATTCTTTATTATGCAGCTTGAAAGAAGCTGAAAGGCAGAACAAGCCCAGGAGAGGCAGAGACAGCCACCTCCTGAGACCAGTCACTCAGGCCCAGATGGCTCTGCACTTTGAATGGTACAGTCGTGGTCGTGGGGGTCTTGGGGACAATAAAGGGTGTTCCGTCTGGGTCACAAAAGGCATTTCCTCCAGAATGATGCCTCATGGCTTACAATTTCCTTTTTTTTTTTTTTTTTTTTCTTCCTTCCTGTAACTCCACTTGTGCCCATCTGGAAGTCCAGGAGTCTCTATCTGTGTGGAACAGGAATTCAGTTCTCAGAAATGTAAGTCTGGGCACCTTCTGAACAGAGACTGGCAATAATCCCAAATTGCATGTTTTATTATGTGGGCTTTATTTGTGTTTCGTATGAAATGAGCTGAGACACTCAAACTCATTTCAGATAGCAGACAAAACTAACCGACTACATTGTCCCTAGGTAGAAGGTCAGCACATTACAGGCAAAACTGTCCAACTCCTGAGTTTGCTTGAAAACTTGTATGTGAAGACAAGCTGCTTCAACCATTGTTTCCATGGATTTCCTTTCTGAATAGCTTGAATTCCTTGACCAATTAAAAAAAATAAAATGCTAGTTTTTTTTTTCTTTTTCTTTTTTTTACGTCAGACTTCTAAATTTTCTACAAGGTTACAATGATTAAATCTAAAAATCAACTTTAGAATTTCACTCAGAATGTAAAAGGGCAAAAAGGTTAAGCTTTTGTCACTACTGTTTTTTATAAATAAAGACTTGAAATTGCTTATTCTGTGGAAATAAAACAGTTGAGCTCACGTGCTGTCTGCTGAGAGCAATTTCTAGTACTGATTTCCTCTTTCAATCAGTTATGAGGTACAGTGACAGTCCCTTCAACCAGCCACACCCTGTGGGGGAAATGTGAATAAACAGTAGTGACTTCTGTACCAGATTAATAGCACGCCACATGCACATCAGGGCTCCTCCACCTTCCTGAGACCCCAGATGAAAAATTAATTAAGCTAATATATTTAAAACTAAATCCATTTCACTCCAAATTACCATCCCCCCAAAAAAGTTCAGCAAAAATGTGAAATGCCAAAATTGTAAAGTCCCATTATATGTGTATTCAGACCCTGGTAAAAACAGAGTCTAGTAAAGAAAACAGTAGAGTCATGATTGACTGAAGATCCCCATCTAGTGGCAGTCTACTGAATAGCAGGTCGTCTGCATTTCTTGTTAAGTGTGAGTCTAACAAGGCATTTGTTTGGTTCACTGTGCAGAAACAAGATGTCTCCTGTTATCATACCCTTTTAAAAAATATTGGGAGGTTAATGCCTACACGTAGATACTGAGAAACAGAAACCCAAATGCAAACTATTCTGATAAACCACTCAGCCCACTTACACAATTACAGTAAGTCACCAATGAACTGGGTTCATCTGTTTCCAGCAGGATCTGTTCCTCCATCTATGTGTATTGCTTAACTCTGGTGACACCTGATCAAAGAGGTTTGTGACTCTTGGCATGACTTTCAGTCATCTGAATAAAATTTTACACTGAATTAGGCTTAAAATGCACCCAACATGGCTCAGGGAATTTTGCAGAAGAAGGGGCAGAAAGATTGTTAGAGCAACAAGTTGGAACATTTTGCACAGAGACATTTCCTCTCCCCCATAACTGACTTCTGCCCCCACAATGCCTGTGGTGGTTTGATTCAGGTGTCCCCATAAACTTAGGTGTTCTGAATGCTAGGTTCCCAGCTGATGGATACTTGGGAATTAATGCCTCCTGGAGGGAGTGTATTGTTGGGGGAGGGATTATGGGTGTTACAGCCAGTTTCCCCATGCCAGTGTTTGGCACACTCTCCTCTTGCTATGGTCCACCTTATGTTGGCCAGGGGGTGATGTCCACCCTCTGCTCATGCCATCGTTTTCCCCTGCCATTGTGGAGCTTCCCCTCGAGCCAGTAAACCAAAATAAATCTCTTTTTCCCAGAAGCTGCTCTTGGTTGGGTGATTTCTACCAGCAAAATGAACCAGACTGCAACAGTAAAGTGGTACTGAGGAGTGGGATTGCTGCTAGACACCTGACTGTGCAGCTTTGGCATTTTGGAGCTGATTTTCAAGAGGAATGTGGAAGGATTTGAAACCTTGGCCTAAGAGATGCCTTTCAGTGCTGTAAGTACAGCTTGATGGACTGTTCTGGTCTGAGCTGCAAGACCTGAATGCAGTAAGAACTATGGACTGTGAGGTTTGGTTTATGAGGGTGAGAAAGAGCTTTGCTTGGGCTGGGCTAGCAGTTTGTGTGACGAGCTTGCTCTTATGCCCATGTCCTGAGAAGTTGTGCAGGGTTGCTTTGCATAGAAATGAACTGGTGTGAGCAGAGGGATATGGAACAGAAAGAAAAATCTTTGGGTGAACTGTTGCCCATTCAGCTGCAACTGAGAGATTACAACCTTTGAGACTGGGCTAGCTGACCTGCGCTGGGGCAACAGGAAGAATGTCGATTCTTTTGAAGGGGCCTGAGTGCTCAAGGAGTGTCCTATTCTGCAAAGTCTGCTTTATTCCCCCCTGCATTAACAAATTGGCACCCTATCCGGTATTGTGGGGTATATGAAATGCAGGGAAGAGAGGGTCATTGAGTTTGCAATACAGTCTTGTGTTTTGGAAATGGCCTTTGGCAGTGTGAAGCAGGTTTTGTTGGTTTCCTGCATGGAGACCCCATGGGGCCATGAGGATGAACCGTGGATTGCAGTGGAGACCCAGTGGAGATGCCGGGACCACTAGATGGCTGCCAAGGAGAGCTGCTGGCCCCCATGAAGTTTTCCAGGACTGTGAGTAGTCTAGCTAGAGGGGCAGGATTGGAATGCCAGAGACTTGTTGCTGGTTAGAATTATCAGACTTGGAAATTTGTCACTGGCTACAATTGTTGGACTTGAAGCTAGAGTTTGATGTTTGCCCTGGTTGTTTTAAATCTTGTATTGGTTGAATGTTTCTTTGCTATGCCCAATGCCATCTTTTGCAGTGTGAATATTTATTCTGTGCCATTATGGGGTTTTTTGAGGTTATTTTTTGGTATTATGGCTCAGTTAGAAAATCTTGGACTATGGGGATGTACGAACATCACTGAAATTGATAAAAACTATGGGGCTTTTAAAGTTAGATGAATGCATTGCATTTTACATCATGTATGGTTATCAGTTTGTGGAGGCCAGGAGTGGAATGTGGTGGTTTGATTCAGGTGTCCCCCATAAACTTAGGTGTTCGGAATGCTAGGCTCCCAGCTGATGGAGATTTAGGAATTAATGCCTCCTGGAGGGAGTGTATTGTTGGGGGTGGGCTTATGGGTGTTATAGCCAGTTTCCCCATGCCAGTGTTTGGCACACTCTCCTGTTGCTATGGTCCACCTTATGTTGGCTAGGGGGTGATGCCCACCTTCTGCTCATGCCATCGTTTTCCCCTGCCATCGTGGAGCTTCCCCTTGAGCCTGTGAGCCAAAATAAATCTCTTTTTCCCAGAAGCTGCTCTTGGTTGGGTGATTTCTACCAACAATGTGAACTAGACTGCAACAATGCCCAACCAACAATCACCATGGGATGGACCTGAGTCCCCAGCGAGGAAGGCCCCTTTGTAAAAGGGGCAGGGATGAGGGAAAGGATGGTACAAACATGTGTTGTTTACATACTATGTTCACAACTAATAAAAATAAATTTAAAAACAAATACCATATAACTTGACTATGTCAGTAAAGGTCACATAATGTGTACTTTATATCAGGAAGGCCCTGGTGCTATGTGAGGTTGGCTTTCCAACTTCAGTACTACTAAAGGCCCTGCTGATGATAAGGAGAGTGCTTGTACTGGAAATAAGGAGGGCACCAAGAATCCATGGTGTGCACTATTTAAAGAACTCCATGGGATAGATGTATTTGGTGATCCTGAGTCATATTTTGTGTAGAGCAAGGAATTTAGTGACTCTGTCTTTAAAACATTTGAATATTTGTGGAAGAGTAAAACAAATGATGAGGCTGGTTGGTTGCTTCTAGTATTTCTGGACAAACTATTTAGGGACAAACAGAAGCTCAGAAAGGAAAATTCCAAGCTTAAGACCCACATGCATGATCTGAAGGGTTCTAAGGGAGCCCTGGAGGAGAGTCTCCTCTCTAGCCAGAACAGGGCTCAGATTGCAGAAAACCAAACCCAAGCTCTCCTTGTAAGATTGGCTAACTTGCAATGTAAACTCAAGTCCCAGCCTCACCAGATATCAGAAGTTAAAGTGAGGGCATTGATTGGAAAAGTGTAGGATCCTGTGAGTTGGAAGCGTGATGTGTGGGAAGACCCTGAAGAATCTGGGGACATTGAAGTGTCAAATTCTGAAGAAATTGTTTTGCATGAAAATATGACCTCCCCTCCCTTAGCAGCAGTTGTATCCCCACCCCCACACCCTGAAATATTACCCTCCCCACCCTTGCCTGAGGGAATTAATCCCTCTTTGCCTAAGGAATCAGCAGGAGGTGCTAGTGCTTCTCAGTTCCCACCCATCTTTGCCTTTAGGCCTATAACCAGACAGAAGGATAGGTAGACCCCTAAAGGTGAGATAGAAAGTGTGACACAAAAGGAAGTGAGGTACACCCCTAAAGAACTTCAGGAGTTTTCTAACTTTTACAGGCAGAAGCATGGGAAATATGTGTGGGAATGGATTTTAAGGGTGTAGTATGATGGAGGAAGGAACATAAGATTAGATCAGGCTGAATTTACTGAAATAGGCCCATTGAGCAGAGATTTTAAATTTAACACTGCAGCTCGTGCAGTTGGAAGGGGTGCCAAGAGTTTATTTGATTGGCTGGCTGAAGTATGGATCCAAAGATGGCCTACTGTGAATGAGCTTGAGCTGCCTGATATCCCTTTGGCTTAAGGTTGATGAAGGCATTAAAAAGCTCAGAGAACTTGGAATGCTGTAGTGGATTTGCCATGTAAACTCATCTTTGCCCCCACAATGGGAGCGTCCAGAAGATGTGCCCTTCACTAAGACTATAAGAAGCAGATTTGTGAGGGGAGCACCAGCATACTTAAAGTCCCCCATCATTGCTTTTTTATGTAAAGAAGACCTCACAGTGGGAGCTGCAGTTGTTGCATTAGGTGACTTAGATGCAATGGGTCTAACTGGATCTTGGGGTAACAAGGGCCAAGTGGCAGCCCTGAATCACCAAAGGCAGAGTTAGCGTGTTTATCACAATAGACAGTGTAGGCAAAGTTATGCACATAAAGGTATGACTCGTATGGACCTTTGGCATTGGCTAATTAATCATGTTGTTCCCAGAAGTCAAATACATAAGAAGCCTACTGAGTTCCTGCTTGATCTGTATAAGCAGAAAAGTTCCAGAGCAAAAGAACATACAGCAATTTTGAATTATAACAACAGAGAATCAACCTCTTAATCAGTTTCTAGACTTGAGCCAGTTTACAGATCCTGAGCCCCTTGATTGAAGGGGTGTCTGGGTCCCCTTGAGGAAGGACCCTCCTACAACCCCCAAAAGTTTCAATATTAAGCTTACACCTATCCTTCCTCAGAGGGACCTGTGGCCTTTCACTAGGGTAACTGTACACTATGAAAAAGGAAATAATCAGAGCTTTCAGGTCCTACTGGACACTGGCTCTGAATTGACATTGATTCCAGGAGACCCCAAAAAGCATCATGGCCCTCTAATTAAAGTAGGTACTTAAGGAGGTCAGGTGATCAATGGGGTTTTGGCAAATGTTAGACTGACAGTGGACCCAGGGGGTCCCCAAACTCACCCTGTGGTTATTTCCACAGTCCCAGAATGTATACTTGGGATAGATACACTTAGGAGTTGGCAGAACACCCACATTGGTTCCCTGACTTGTGGAGTGAGGGCTATTATGAATGGAAAGGCCAAATGGAAGCCATTGAGGCTCACACCACTGGGGGGAAAAGTGAATCAAAAACAGTATCATATCCCTGGAGAGATTGCAGAAATTAATGCCACTATAAAGGACTTGAAGGATGGAGGAGTGGTGGTTTCCACCACATCTCCCTTTAACTCACCTATTTGGCCTGTTCAAAAGGCAGATGGATCCTGGAGAATGACAGTGGATTATCAGAAACTTAATCAGGTGGCGACTCTATTTGCAGCTGCTGTATTAAATGTGGTCTCCTCACTTGAGCAGATTAACACATCTCCTGGTACCTGGTATGCAGCCATTCATCTTGTGAATGCTTTCTTCTCCATACCTGTCCATAAGGACCACCAGATGTAATTGGCCTTCAGCTGGCAAGGTCAGCAGTACACCTTTACTATTTTACCTTAAGGTTATATTAACTCTCCAGCCCTGTGTCATAGCTTAGTTTGTAGGGATCTTAATCTCCTGTCCCTTCCACAAGGTGTCACATTGTTCCATTATATGGGTGACATTATGCTGATTGGATCAAATGAGCAGGAGGTAGCAACCACTCTGGAGTTGCTGGAATAGCATATGTGCATCAGGGAATGGGAAATAAATCCATCCAAAATTCAAGAACCTTCTACCTCAGTGAAATTTCTAGGAGTTCAGTGGTGTGGGGCATGCAAGGATATTCCTTCTAAGCTGCTGCATTTGGCCCATCCTATGACTAAGAAAGAAGCACAATATCTAGTGGGCCTATTTGAATTTTGAAGATACCATATTCCTCACCTGAGTGTCTTACTCCATCCCATATACCAAGTGACTTTCAGTGGGGTCTAGAACATGAGAAGGCTCTTCAACAGCTCCAGGCTGCTGTGCAGGCTGCTCTGCCCCTTAGGCCATATGATCCAGTGGATTTGATGGTACTTGAGGTGTCAGTGGCAGATAGAAATGCTGTTTGAAGCCTTTGGCAGGCCACTGTAGGTGAATCACAGTGGAGGCCCTAGGGATTTTGGAGCAAGGCCCTGAAATCATCTGCAGACAATTATTCTCCCTTTGTGAGAAAGCTCATGGCCTGCTATTGGGCCTTAGTGGAAACTGAACATTTGACAATGGGCCATCAAGTTACTATGCGATCTGAGCTGCCCATTATGAGCTGGGTGTTATCTGACCCACCAGGCCATAAAGTTTGACAAGCACAGAAGCAGTTCATCATCAAATGGAAGTGGTATATACGTGATTGGGTTCGAGCAGGCCCTGAAGGCACAAGTAAGTTATATGAGGAAGTTGCCCAAATATCTATGGTTTCTCCTCCTGTAATGATGCCTTCTGTTCCCAAGCATGCACCTGTGGCATCATGGAGTATGCTGTAATATCAATTGACTGAGGAGGAGAGGACTAGGGCATGGTTTACAGATGTTTCAGTGCATTATGTGGGCACCTCCCAGAAGTGGACAGCTGCAGCATCACAGCCCCTTTCTGGGACAACTCTGAAGGACTGTGGTGAGTCTTCACAATGGGCATAACTTTGGGCAGTCACATGGATATGCAGTTTGCTTAGAAAGAAAAAAGGCCAGATGTGCAGTTATGCACTGATTCATGGGCTGCGACCAATGGTTTGGCTGGATGGTCTGGGACTTGGAAGGAACACAATTGGAAAATTGGTGAGAAGGACATTTGGAGGAGTTTTGTGTGGATAGAACTCTTTGAATGGGCAAAGGATATAAAGATACATGTGCTCCGTGTAAATGCTCATCAGAAGGTGACCTTATCAGAGGATGACTCTAAAAATCAAGCAACCAGTTCTGTGAATAGTGGTCAACCTCTTTCCTCAGCCACCCCTGTCATTGCCCAATGGGCCTATGAACAAAGTGGCCATGGTGGCAGAGATGTAGGCTATGCATGGGTCCAACAACATTGACTTCCACTAACTAAGGCTGATCTGGCTATGGCTACTGCTGAGTGCAAAATTTGCCAGCAGCAGAGACCAACTCTGAGCCCCTGATATGGTATTCCTCAGGGTCACCAGCCAGCAACTTGGTGGCAGGTTGACTACATTGGACCACTTCCATCATGGAAAGGGCAGCGTTTTGTCCTTACTAGAATAGACACTTATTTTGTGTATGCATTTGCCTTTCCTGCATGTAGCACTTCTGCCAAAACTACCATCCATGGGCTTACAGAATGCCTTATCCTCCACCATGGTATTCCACACAGCATTGCTTCTGGCCAAGGAACTCACTTCACAGACAAGGAAGTAAGGCACTGGGCTCATGATCATGGAATTCACTGGTCTTACCATGTGGCCCACCACCCTGAAGCAACTGGCTTGATAGAATAATGGAATGGCCTTTTGAAGAAACAGCTACAGCACCAAGTAGGTGGCAATAGCTTGGAGGGGTGGGGGTGTGTCCTCCAGTAGGCTATGTATCAGTGTCCCATATATGGTACGGTTTCTCCTTTAGCCCAGATTCATGGGTCCAGGAATCAAGGGGTGGAAATGGGAATGGTCCCTCTTACCATCACCCCAAATGACCCATTAGCTAAATTTTTGCTTCCTGTTCCTGCAACCTTACACTCTCCTGGCCTAGAGACCTTGGTGCCAGAGGTAGGAGTGCTTTTTCCAGGAGGCACAAAGAGCATTCCTTTGAACTGGAAGCTAAGACTTCCCCCTGGCCACTTTGGGCTCCTGATTCCCATTAGTGAACAGGCTGAGAAAGGAGTTACAGTGATAGCAGGGGTGATTGATCCAGACTACCAGGGAGACTGCTCCTCCACAATGGAGGTAAGGACAAGTATGTCTGGAGTGCAGCAGATCCTTTAGGGTGTCTCTTAGTGTTGCCATGCCCTGTTATCAAAGTCAATGAACAACTGAGACAACCCAATCGAGGTAGTGTCCCAGATCCTTCAGTAATAAAGGTATGGGTCAACCCTCTAGGTAAAGAACCAAGACCTGCTGAGGTGCTTGTTGAAGGTGGAGGAACTACAGAACAGGTACTAGAAGAAGGTAGTTGCAAATATCAGCTAAGGCCACATGACCAGTTATAAAAATGAGGACCATAATTGCAATGTTTCTGTCCTACCTTGATACAGAGTGTTTGTACATATCTACACCAATATTAAGATTAGATAACTAGCTAACTGTTGAATTTATATTAGACCTATTATATTAGAGACTAAGCATTCCTCAAGGAACCTTGCTTTGTGTTGGGGGGAAGATTTTGCAGTTCCTGTTGTACATGGGATAGTTATACCATTTTAGGCAGAATTATGAGCTTGTTATTATTTTCATTTGGAAATTAAGTATGATATAAGGAGATATGGTTTGGTGTCAAATTGACAAGGAGTGGACTTGTGATAGTTAAGGTGTTGTCAACTTGATCTGTTTAGTAATCCACAGAAATCCCTTTCTTGTGGTTCCCTGAGGTTGCTTCCAGGAAGGATTAACTGAAGGAGGAAGTCCTGCCCCCAGAGTGGGCCCTTCGCCTGAGTGGGTAGCCCCTCTCTGATGGGGACTTTATGTAAGGAAGCTCTGGGTGAAAAGAGCCCCTTCCTTCCTTCCACTTGGCTGCAAGAGCTGCTTGCTGCCTTCCAGCACAGACTGAAGACCAGCATCAACTGAAGACCCACATGGATTGAAAATCTGAGGCTCCTCAGGAAGCCTCCAGGCCTGCAGTGATGGATTGGGACTGCTGAGGCATCTGGCAACGTGGACTGAACAGCTACTGGGTTCCTTGATTCTTGGGCCTCCAACTGCTATTGGACAGCTGGAAGATAATTCAATAAATTCCCTTCTTAATATAATTCATTCTAGCAGTTATGTTCCTCTAGAGAACCCTGACTAATACAGTAAGATATGTAATGTCAGGGCTGCAAATAAACTGAGATCTCCTTACTTCATCCCCATGTTTTCAAGAGAAGACCCAGGGAGATTTATCTAGTCCAAAGTCATCTGAATAGTTACTTACTGAGCTAAACCTCTACTCAGTCCTTTTGACTTCCATCCAGTCTGTCAAAACTTGAAAGCTCTGTAAAGCCCTGGAAACAGAACAAAGACCTTTGAAGGTCTTGCACAACTTTTAGAGAGCTTATCTACCAAAAGTCCTGAATCATTTCTCTTCCATTTCCTTAACTTCTTCCTTTTATCCATTACTTCATTCCTCTGTTCCTTTATTTCTATGTCCTTCCTTTCTTGTTTACTATGTTCCTTTCTCCCTCAGTTTTGTATCTTATCTCCAGAATATACAGACTGACAACCAAAGTTTTCTCCTGGGTTTGCATAAGTTAGAAAGACATGTATAACTCAAAATTCTTCTCTTCAAATTTACCTGTCAAGGGCAACAAGACCCTGCTTGCCCCTCCTTCCTGAGAATAAGACTCATACACACAAGAGGAACCAGGCAGATACTCATGATTATATCTGCAATTCCTTCTGAACACTTTACCCCAGGAACTGCAAAAGCAGATTCTCTGTTTACTGTTAGGCCTAGAGAAGAGCCAGATCCTAGGACAGAGCCACTTTTCCTCCATCATTCAGCACAAGTTCTCTGCAATTCTACTGTCACCAGATGCTGGAAGTTTACCCTGTAACTGATCCCTTCACAGCTCAAGCCTCTTCCAGACATGCAATCTAAATCTACATTGGCCTTGTTCCCTCAACAACCTGCCTATGTCCAAATCAACCTACAAAGACTTCAGTAGAGCCTTTGCCTTCTCAAAGGTGTGTGAGAGTGATCTCTCTTGAAACATGTGCACTGGGGCTAGAGAGATGGCTCAGCAGTTACAGACACTTGCTTGCAAATCCTGATAGCCCGGGTTCAAACCCTAGCACCCCATGTAAATCCAGATGTGCAAAGTGGTGCATGTGTCTGGAGTTTGTTTGCCGCAGCACTAGGCCCTAACATATATTATTTAAAATAAAGCATGTACATTATGGGTGGAGAGATGGTGCAATGGACAGAATGCTTGCAGCACAAGTGTGAGTGTCTGAGTATGGATCCCCAAACCTTTGTAAATCTGGGTGCTGTAACACAAGCATCTGTCATCCCAGCATACCTAAGAAAGCAGAGAGGCAGAAGCTGGAGAATCAGCTAGAATCTTGAAAGATCTTGCCTCAAAAAAGGTAGAAGGCAAAGACCGACATCTGAAGTTGTCCTCTGATCTCCACATGCATACAATGGCACATTCCTGTCCCCACACATGGATACACATATACATGCATGCACACACACACACACACACATACACACACACAGAGAGAGAGAGAGAGAGAGAGAGAGAGGGAGGGAGTTTTCGTTATGATGCGTGGGTCCTGACCTTCAGTGACCTAAACCCAGATGAATTCAATTTCTGTCAGTGAGGCACACTTCAACTGCTTTTAATACTTAAGAATATTTTGCTAATAAATATGAATCTACATAATCATTGCAATGGTCTACATAGAGATACTCATTTGCATATAGATTGCTGATTGGCATTACTATGTTTGTGGTTTCCAATTTTTCACCACTACAAACAAAACTGGATCAACTTCCTTATGCATACATATATGTATTTTTATACTTGTCTCATTATTTCTTTTGGAGCAATTCCTAGAATTGTTGACTCAAAGGGAAGCAGTTTGCATTTTGATCCATGGGACCAAACTACTTATAGATGGGTTCGAACAATCTACTCTCCCACCAGCCCTCACACCAACACTGGCTATTTTTGTACTTGTATTTGCTAATTGTCATAAAGTGGTAACTGTGATGTCATTCACATTTGAGTTGTAGAGTGTAGTAAGTGACTATTGACAGTAAAACATATGTCTAACCATCCTGATCTTAACCATGACTTTTGTTTTTATTAATTTTTATGTAACATACAAAATAATGGGTTTAGGACTGAGAATACAGCTCAGTGGCAGAGTACTTGCTTATCATACATGAAACTCTAGATTCAATTCTCAGCACTGCCATATATATCTCTCAGAATAATGGATTTTTAAACATTTGGTTGACAACCTCAATTCACATATACAGTATTCCCTAATCATAATCCCCTCCCACAGCCCTCCTTTGTTCCCCTCCCAGCACCCTCCACTAAACTCCTTCTTCTTTTCAACTAGTCCCTCTTTTATTGTGATGTCATCATTTTTTTTATCATTTTTTATGCAGGCCTTGCATAGATACATCAGTCACTGTGAAGTCATGAATGCAACCCATGGTCACTTAATGTCTGGAAAACAGTTTTACAAAATACTTTTCCCCATCCTTTGACTCATACATTCTTTCTACCACCTCTTCCATGATAGTCCCTGAACCTTGAAGGATGTGACAGAGATGTCTCACTTAGTGCTGGGCACTCAACGGTCTCTTCTTCTCAGCAGTTTGGTAAGTTCTGAGTTTCCCAGTAGTTGCTATCACTTGAAAAAGAGAAGCTTCTCTAACAAAAAGTGAGAGTAGCATTAATGTATGAGACAAAACATAAGTATTGAGAAAGCAGTTTGACGGTCATAATATCCATTTAGCCAGACAACAGTAGTGGTTTCCCCCACTCCACCACCCCAGGCTTGGGATTAGGTTTTCAGTACCAGGCATGACTTCCCTCCCATGGATCAGGCCTCAAATCCAATCAGAGAGCAGTTGGTTACCCCATAACAGATATGCCACCGTTATAACAGTTGGCACATTTTGCCTGAATGGCCAGCCATGAAGCTTCCAGAATACACTGGTGGTTAAGACTGTTGGTAAATTTTCTTAGCCAACAAGCTGCCTGGTACTTTCCAGCATTATAACAGCTAAACAACCAGGAGGAATAATGGGGGTTTTAATGACATTTGCATGTATCTGTATCATTGGACATTGCTCATATTTACCTCCTATGACATTCTCACCTTTACGACATGTAGCTTCTCCATGCAAGGTTCCACTTGGCTGCAAAGCTAATAAAGATGGCTTTGACAAACCCCAACCCTGTCTACCACCCCGAGTGAGGCCACGTCCTCCAAGAATTTTCCTTTCTCCTTGGAAAAGTACATGCCCCTTGCCCTCTTGTGGAACAAGTTGGTTCAAGTTTGTAAACTTGAAGAACATGCTTCTCATATGAGAGACATGATTCCCCATTTCAAAAGGAAACCAAGGAGCTGGACCACCATGGGGCCTGGAGGGCCATCCTTCACCTTAGGAGTAACGCTCAATATCACTTCACAAACATAGTATGGTAGCTTGAATTTATGTCCCCCAGTAGACTCAAAAGTTTTATGAAAGCTGGTAACTTGGTTTTCCAGCTACCTGGCTAGACAGCTGTGGGCTGATCTTGGGGTCCATCCCTAAGGTGTTAACTGGGGGAAACACTGAATTCCAGTGTAAGGGTATACAGAGTGCTTGAGCTCTGTCAGGGTTCCTGGTGTATGCTTGCTTTTGGTGGTGCTGGTGGTAGTTTCTTCTCTCTGCATGGGTCTATGAAATTGGACAGGCTTCTTCTGCTGTTATGGAACTTCCCCTGGATCTATAACATATCCTAAGTGTGGTGGTTTGAATAGAATAGATGGCCCCCAATATATTCAGTTGTTTATTTTTAGTTTGCATCTTTAGCCACCTGGCTGGAGGCAATGTCACTGGGTGGATCTTAAGGTGTGGTGGTGGGGTTAAGATTTCAATCTAAAGATATGCAAAGTGTGCCTAGCTGGAGTTCCTGAAGTGTGCTGTGGCTTTTGGCTTTTAGGCTTGTACTTCTCTCTTTCTGCTTGGTCCTGTGAAGGAAGGCTAGCTTCTTCTGCCATTATGGAACTTCCCCTGGATCTGTAAGCTTCAATAAATATCCCTTCCTCCATAACTGTGCCTGGTCTGGAAGTTTATCTCAGGGAACCTGAATCTGTCTGCTACACTAAGATAAATAAATAATATCCTTAAATAAATAAATAATAAAGCCTAAAATAAATCCCTTGCTCCCATAAACTGTGTCTGGTCTGGAGGTTTATCCCAGCAATGTGAAGCTAACTATGACACTTAGTGTTTGTTGTTTAAACTGAACTTAACTTTTTATTTGAGCTCTGTTTGAGAAGCAGAACTGTCCTTAGATCATCAAGTCTCCATTAAATGGGGAGAATCTTCTATAATATTTCCATGAGGGACAGGATACCTTGGGCCTCATTTTCCTGTTCCATCTATCCTGGCATCTACTTAAATGTCTTTCTCCCATTTGGGCTTCGTCTAATGGTAGCAGAGATGACAGCCATGTCCTTTGTGTTCCCAACTGCTATGTCTCTTGAACCCACCAACGTTTTTTGTTTGTTTGTTTGTTTGTTTTGTTTTGCTGTTTAATGGTAGTTTGAATTAGATGTCCCCTTAAACTCATACTGTCAAGGCAGGTCCCCAGCTGATGGCAATTTACAATGTGGAACCTTGCTGGAGATGATTTTCTGGAGCAGGCTTTGGGGTGTTATAGCCAGCTCCCCCTTGCCAGAGGTTGGCTCACTTTTGCTGCTGTTTTCCACCTACCATGGCAGAAGTGATGTCCAGCTTCTGCTTGTGCCATGCTTTCCCCTGCCATCATGAAGTCCCTTTGAGACTGTCAACCAAAATAAACCTTTCCTTCCTGTTGCAGTCAGCTTTAAGTCATTGGTAAGAAATATTCCACCAAGAGCAGCTGTGGGCGGAAAGGGTTTACTTTGGCTTACAGACTCAGGGGAAGCTCCATGATGACAGGGGAAAATGATGGCACCTTCTGGCCAACATCAGGTGGGCAACAACAACAGGAGAGTGTGCTAAACACTGGCAAGGGGAAGCTGGCTATAACACACATAAGCCCACCCCCAACAATACATCATCTCTAGAAGGATCCAATTCCCAAATTGCCACCAGCGGGGGACCTAGCATTAAGAACACACAAGTTTATGGGGGACACCTGTATCAAACCTCCAATCAGCTAGATTTGGTCAAGGTCTTGGTCCCAGCAACATAAAGGTAACTACCACATTGTGCTGGCCCTGTTCAGGCCGCTCTGGAGAGAGCTCCATCTGCAGAATCCCTGCCCTCAGAGCTTGTAGACCCCTCTTAGTCACGGGACATCATCCACAGTGCCCTATCAAGTAGAAGTGCAGGTAGCTCAACCTTTGCTATTACTGCAGGATTTGTGCCAGGGTCCAGGACACGGGCCAACTGTGCACCTCACTCCTGCAAACTAATGAGGATTCCATTCATACACTGATCACCCCAAGGTCTCAATCACCTGAAGGCTGGTTTAGGAATATGCCTACATCAGACCTCTATTCTCTTCTGCTTTGCTCCTCACACAGCCCTGGGGAATGCCACCTTTCAGTTTCCCATGGTACTTCCTATGCAGTTGCCTAAATGCTTGTTTCTTCACTGAGCTAGTTGTTTGTTTGTTTTTTTAATAAACCACAAGTTATTACTTCTGCTATCTGATCCAGATGCCAAAACTGAGCAAAGGGGAAGGGGGCTCATAAGAAATAGGAGAAATGATGATGTGTTTGATGTTTGATTGGTAGAAAGAGGACATCTCAGATGTGAAAAACTATCTGTAAAGGGGTGAAGATGTTCTAGAGTCAAAAGCTTTGCCTGGCTTGAACAGGAACTTTCACTGAGATCTTGCTGAATCCAAATTTGGATCCACAAGGTGGGCCAGAGCCTGCAAAACACTGGGAGAACCTGGGCTAGAGCCAGTTATGCAAATTACTAACATGGAAGTTCCGCTTAGCTTAGCCACATAGTTTTGGGGGTGTTGTAGCCAGGTTTGCATTGCTGGTAGAAATCATCGGACCAAGAGAAGCTTGTGGGAAAAAGAGGTTTATTTGGCTTATAGGCTCAAGGGGAAGCTCCACGATGGCAGGGGAAAATGACAGCATCAGCAGAGGGTGGACATCACCCCCTGGCCAACATAAGGTGGACAATAACAACAGGAGAGTGTGCCAAACACTGCCATGAGGAAACTGGCTATAACACCCATAATCCCACCCCCAACAATACACTGCCTCCAGGAAGCGTTAATTCCCAAATCTCCATCAGCTGCAAACCTAGCATTCAGAACACCTAAGTTTATGGGGGACACCTGAATCAAACCACCATAGGGGGATTTTTCTTTTTCTTTTTAAAGGAATGTACAGCATGAAACTAACAGAGCATGGCCTTCAAATTTCTACAGTTCTATGTTTGAAGCTATACTCAGCTGCTTATTATCTGTGAGACAAGACTCAGTTTGTTCATCAGCACAATGGAAACAAAAGAACCCTTTGTAAATTGATATTTATGATTGATATGAGTAAACTGATGGATCCAAGGCAAAGCTCCTAAGGAACAGAGTGGGCCCTTCTGGCTTCTTGGCTAGCACAACCCACCTAAGCTTTGCTAGGCCAATAGCAGCAGTGATCACTAATAGCAGTGATAGCACAGTGGCAGTAGTTGGAGTAGCAGTGACTTAAATGTACTGAGCAAGCATACGGCGCCAAGTACAGTTGTCCCTTGATATAGTGGAGAGCAGGCTCCAGGACCCCCTGGGGTATCAAACTCTGATGCTCAAATGTCGTACATAAAATTATATAAATTTGAAATAATCTGGATATATCTTTCCATAGACTTAAATAAATTGCTAGTGCACTCATAAGACCTAATGAAATGAAAAAGGTGATGTTAACAGTTGTTGCACTGTGTTGTTTGGGAAGATGACAGGAAAAAAAAAAAACATCTGTACTTGTTCACTGCTGGTGCAATTTTGTAAAATATTTTCATTTCTCAGTAGGTTGGATCTGTAGGTGCAGAGCCAATGAATACAGAAAGTGCTGCCATTCACAATACTTTTCCTTGACAAGCTTCACCACAGCCTCATGAGGGATTGTGATGCTTACACGCAGTAGTTCTGGGTAACTTGCCTGAGTACCTCAGGACAGGAAGTGCCGCTCAACCCCGCTCTCCAGAACCGAGGGCCCAAGCTTCAGAAGCCCTCAAGAATCCCCTCTTCAGAGCTTCCTCAAGAATTTACAAATGTAATAAGAAGCTCCGCAAAGATTCCAGCTCCTCCACTCCAGTAACATCTCATCCTTGCCCACACTTGATCATTAAATACTGCCAGCCCCCCAGACACGTTCTCTTGGCTTAGAACTCGCCGTCACCATGGTGCAAATGTTAAGACACTTTTATATAAAAAGAATGTCAGGCCATCCCCAGTGACACAAAAGCACAAAAGAATAAAAGAGTGTCAGGATTGTTCTCTCATTTCCTTGAGCCCTGAGCAATGCGAACATCTTGATTGATCTTCACTCTAGCAGACAGGCAGATGCATCTTATACAGGTATTTGTTGGGAACACAAGGCTTCCTTCTTAAATGGGTTGATAGTCATGGTTGACTTTCTCCTGCTCTGTGAAAACAGATGATTACTTGTATCACCCATCTTCATGAGGAACCTCAAGGAAGCATCCTTGTCAACTCTCTGGTTATAAAAGAAAACAAGCAAGAAGGACTTGAAATATTCCAACCTCTCAGGAATCTCTAGAACTTTGTCTTACAGCGGGTGTGATGTACTTTTCCTGACCTCCCTCCACCTTCACACACAGCATTGCTCAGGCATCACAGACTCGTCAGATAGGAAGATGCCCAAGAAGCACCGGCTATGGGATTCCTCACTGTGGCCAAGGGGAAAACAATGAGACTGTTTCTCTCTCACACCTGTCAGATAAAGATTCATTCCTTAAATCTCTTTGGGTAATTGTTGATTTTGTGATTGCTTCTGAAGGAGAGTAATTTCATGTCCTGATTGTCTTAGATCTGGGTTAATGGTCATCACTGAATCAAAATGTCTGTCATAGATGATATTTTCTGAAAGACTTGGGCCATTAGGACCCATTCCAGGTGGTGAGCTGGGTCAGTCTTCACAAATTCTCTCAGTCTATTCTGGTTGTGATGTTGTGCTTTAAATCTGAAATTTCTCCCACAGGTTCATGCTGTGAGTCCTATTCCCCAGTTTCTATTGCTATTTTGAAAGCTGTGGGACCTACATGGTGGAAGAAGGTTATTAGAGGTAGAGGCATGCCTTTGGAGATCGTATATTCCCGAAGTTCCACCCTACTATCTCTGCTTACTGAGTTGCCACAATGTGAGGAGGCTTGACCACACAATCCCACCCCCATGACATCCTCATTGTGATCACTATGATGAACTTCAATCTTCTGAAACTGTGGGCCAAAATAAACTCCCATATGCTGTTTCTGTCAAGTATTCGGGCATAGCCACACAGGAGTAACCATTATAGGTTGTGATTACAAAAGTACCATAGGGCTGGAGAGATTGCCCAGCAGTTAAGACATTTGCTTGCAAAGCCTAAGGAATGGAGTTTGATTCCTCAGTACCCGTGTAACACCAGATTCACAAGGAGGAGCATTCATCTGGAGTTCAACTACAGTGGCTAGAGGACCTGGTATACCCAGTCTCTCATTCTCTCTCTCTCTCTCACTCTCACTCTCACTCTCACTCTCTCCTTCTTTCTTTCTCTCACTCTCTGAAATGGATAACTTTTTTTTTTTTTTTTAGCACCAGGGCTGGAGAGATGGCTTAGCAGTTAAGGCGTTTGCCTGCAAAGCCAAAGGACCCCAGTTCAATTCTCCAGAACCCACATAAGCCAGATGCACAAGGGAGCACAAGCATCTGGAGTCCCTGGTGTGCCCATTCTCTCTCTCTCTCTCTTTCCCTCTCCCTCTTTCTCAAATAAATAAATAAATAATTTTTTTAAAAAAAAAAGCACCATAGCCTGGAGTAGCTTACAAACAAAAGAAAATTATTTCTTCTAGCTCTGGAAGATGAGAAGTCCAAAATCAAGGCACATTAGTTATCTAGTAAAGGTTCATTCTTTATGATGGAAAAGCCTAGCTAGCACTAGAAAATCTTTTTAAGAAAACAGATTAATTTATGGGTCTGGAGATTTCATAACCAAAGACCTCACCCCCCAGTGATATCACATTGGAGATTACATTTTAATATCTGAATTCTAAGGGGCAAACAAACTCAGACCACAGCACAATCCACAAGGCTGGTATATGTAGCTTTGGCAGGAGGAAAAGCATGTCTAACACCACTCTCACATGGATGCAGTTAGGAGGAGAAACAAAAGTTGTCAGTGGATAAGAGATGAATAAATGCCTACTAGAATATAAAACAATCTAAGAAAAATACCAAAGTCCAAAAGTTAGCAGAAATTCTCTTAGTGGTAGGATTAGATTTAATGATTGGATCTTTATATGCAAGTATTATTCTTATGTAAGTACAGAAACTAGAAACCCACTTATAAAACAACTTAAATATATAGCGTTAGAGGAAAGTGAACAAATGCCAAAGAGGAAGACAGTCCTCAAAATGCCAGACCATAGCAAAACAATGGTGTTATATTCAGCCACATGAACAGGACAACAGAATAGGAAAGTCCCTGATTTTTATTTTTTTTTCAAATTGGCTACTTGGAGTGAAGACAACTGGCCAAGATATGGAGAAGGAATAGTCAGAGGATATATGAGAACAAAATTACACATAGTGTGAGATTTCTACAGAATATTCATTGCAACCCAAAAGATTAGTGAGACAGTTAACAGTCCCCTGGATGGAGCTACAATTGTCCACAATGGTGACCTACTAATTAGCATCACTGTGCTGGCTTCCCTTCTTATCCCTGACTCACTTTTCTTTGTATTGCAATTCAGATGTCTATGTTCTCAGGAGGTCATCTATCCCCCTTACTGGTTTCCCTCAGAAGGTCGCCCATCCCCCTCACTGGTTTCCTGAAGGAGGTCATCCATCCCCATCACTGGTTTCCAGAAGTAGGTCACCCATCCCTCTCACTGGTTTCTGGAAGGAGGTCATCCATCTCCCTCACTGGTTTCCTGAACCAGGTCGCTCATCCACCTCAGTGGCAGCATCAGTGAAGTTGCCTGTCTTCAAGGACATGCCCCTTAAGTCTTCAAGGGCATTCACCCACTTTTCTGGCTCTCATTCTCTGAGGTTTTATCTGGTACTTTCAACTGACCAGAAGGTGTAACACAGTGACAACTGAGTCCAACTACTGCTTGACCAGCACAACAGATGTCCATTGTACAATGTTTTTAGAACTGTGTGAAACTACTAAACTTTCACCTCATGGGTTCCCCACAGTCATCCATCCCCCTCACTGGTTTCTTGTGAAACACGGATCTTAAAAAAGAAAGTTATTCAAATACACTAGTCTTTAATATATGGATATTATTGTGTAAATGAGAATGATGTATGTAAACTTTTTAATGTGGTTTGATCTATGTTTTTTTTTAATTACAAACTATGCAGGCATACATGATAAAATTATGAAAATAGTCAATAACTAGCCTCTAAGGAAACCCAGCACTATATAATGCCCAAGTGCAGAGGGAGACAAGCCTGGCCACTTGCAGAAATAACTGTAACTAGCAGTGATTGTACTCAGTATACCGTTCATATGCATTAATTCCACCCACTAGGCCCAGTTCTAGGAGTGTCTCAAAAGTACTCCCTATAGCATGGAAAAAAAATAACTCTATCATTTAAAAGAAAAAGAAGAATTAGAAGAAGAAGGGACTGGAAAGATGGCTAGGCAGTTAAATCACTTTCTTTCACAGTCAAAGGACCCAGATTCAATTCCCCAGTACACATATAAAGCCAGAAAAGAAAAAAAACTCAGTATCTTGACAATGTGATAGGCCCATCTGGTTGCAGACTAAATGAGGGTTAGTATTTGCAAATAAATAACAAGTTAGCAGCATTTATTTCAAGTGAGGTTTGAGTTTCTTTCCAATGGAACATTCTTTCAGCCTTTGCAGACTCTTTTACTGGTGGTTGATAAGATAAAATTTCACCACCAAAGGGGAATCATACACTATACTTCCAGTGAAGAACACAGCCTTGTTCTTTCACATGACAGATGTTTCCATGACAGAGGGACTTAGACTAATAAATAGTCATATTCATTTTCCTTAATAATTAAACTCAAACAGAACCCCAATTAAGGAATTTTCCCAGAGTAGTCCCCTTAAGACATTAACTCAAGTTCAGAAACTATAACCGACATATGTTCACATTGAAAACTGAATAGAGCAACCACTAAAATGCACAATTGTTAAAATCTACCACAATGCTTGAAGGAAGTAAGGGACTGTGAAGAAAATGATTCAGACAATGTGGGAATGTTCCATCTGCCAGAGATGTTAAGGTCTACTACATAGAGCTAATTAAATGAAACTGAATGTTAGAAAAGGAAAAAGATTTGGTGGCATGCCTTATTCCTATTGTAGGTCAGTCAAATCTTGTAGAGTTCTCATGACTCCAGGATAACCCAAAAGCTTCACATTACTTCAGAATTGAAAGTGTTCAGATAGATTTTAACCATTTCTTCCAAGATCCTATCAACTGATGATAGAAACCACAAGGCTTAGAATTATTTGTAAAATTTAGAAGTGAATTTTTCTCTCTCCTTATCCCAAAACTGAAAAGGTTCAAAATGGGAGAATTTCTCTCCCTCTGGATACCCAGGCATAGCACTCGACTTTTGGTTTTCTATCAAATCTCATCAAACATTCAGCCAGTCAAGTGGTTAACCAAATAGTAAGACAATATGGAGGAAAATTAGACCCAAAGCTTTTGTGACTCCCCATGCCACAGATTAAAACCATAGTGCCCCCTCAGGATGGTGCTGGTAGCCAAGGACAGAAGGATGCAGCCCACGCCACTTCTCCCAGAGAAGTTGCTCCCAGGATAAACAGGGTGCACTGTTGCCATTCAGGATCTGCCTGCCCTGATTTAATTATTCATTCATTCATCATGTGTTTGTGTACATACATGTATGTGTGGGTGCACATGTGTGTTTGGATGTGTGTCCATGTGGAGGCTAAATGAAACTTTGGGGGTCATTCCTCTGGCACCATCCACCTTTTTAAAAAACAGGGTTTCTCATTTCTGTGGAGCTTACCATGCCTGCTAGAGTAGCTAGTCAACAAGTTCCAGGAATGGACTTGTCTCCACATCCCTAGTGCTGGGATTACAGGAACACCGAACCATGCCAGGCTTTTGAATGTGAGCTCTATGATTGCGCTCAGGTCCTCATGTGTGCAAGGTTGACTGAGTTATCTCCCCATACCTACTTGCCCTATTTAGATGCTAGCATCCAGATTGTCCTGTGTAGATTCACCTCTTTGAGCCTTAGTCCATCCAACTCCAGACAAACACAATCTTTATTTCACTTACTAGGCAATATTATTATTATTTGCCCCTTTTACCAGGCCCATGTCCTCATCCCCTGGAGCTGTTCTGAGCTCTGATTTTCAGGAGAGTTTTCTTTAAACAAATAGAAGCTGCCTAGACAGAAGTGCACTCTCTCTCTCTCTCTCTCTCTCTCTCTCACACACACACACACACACACCTCTTTTAGAAGGAGCCAATGCTGTTTTAGAAAAGGGCATTCATCTCACAAAGTGAAACCCATTTCATGACACAATTCTATAGCCCAAGTGGAATCACACTGTAGCTGGTCTCCAGCTAAGATGACATCCTTGTTTAGCCTCCACCACCTGTCACACTTTTCTTATTCCCTACAATCTCTGCCTCTAGGGAATTTGTCCTAAGATATTAGGACCTCCTCCATGCCCTCCCTTTCATCCCTCCTGAAGAGGAGCCATGTGCAAATGACATTGTTTGAGTCATCATGAAGCTGCACCAAACGCTACGCTTGACTCTAGAGTTCGGAATTAAGGAAGACACTCGGTTATCTTTTGTGCTTGAGTTACTTTTCATAGACCTTTAGGTTACTTATAAACTGAAAGATGTTAGAATATGTACAACCCCAGTTCTATGGGAAGCAGAAAACAGAGAACAACTGTGGCTCACTGAAAACAGCAAGCTCCAGAATTGGTGAGAGACTCTGACTCAAGGAATCATGTAGATGAGTGATGGAGGGGTCTCCCCATGTTCGCCTCTGGTCTCCATGCACACATGGGGCACTTCATCTTCACATGCATGTGCACACATTACACATAGCTGCACACACACACACACAGGTGTAAGATGATCGTCAGATAACAACTATGACCTCTTGATAAATATAATGAAAGTAGAGAACACAAAAGAGAAACAAGCAAAAGTACAAGTGAAAACATAGTTACGGTATACGGGTCATGCATTGTGGAGTTAGTCCACAGTTATGGGTAAGACAAATGTCTCTGCATATCATGACCCAACATGTGACTCTGACATTCTTTCCGCCCCCTCTTCCACAAAATTTCCCTGAGCCATGTTGGGTTCATTTTTGGTCTGCTTCAGTGATGAGGTGTTGGGAGCCTCTGCGGCTCTGGCTCTCTGATTTGGGAGTAGTTGATTTTTCTCTGTGCTGATCTCCTTCCCCCTTGTGCTGGTATCCGGTTCATCAGGAAAACAGCCCCCTTGCTTGTTTCACCAATATTTCTTAGTTTCAGCAGGGGCCCTTTTGAGGTATGATGGGGTGGCTCTCTCCTTAGGATCTACATCTATCTGAAAAAGAGAAGCACATTCTCCAACGGAGAGTAAGTTAGCACCAGAACAAAAGAGATAACCCTTACTTTTTATAGAGAATTTAATAGGTGTAGGCCCTCTTGTAGCCCATGATTGATGGTAGCTTGATATTGGACAGTGGGTTTATGTTTGGATATGGTTCTGACTTGTTTCTCAGCTCCAGCTATGGGTCCCATACCAGTGAGGGGATCAGTTAGCCAAATTGAGAGCAGTTGGTTCCCCACCATGGCTGTGTGCCACCACTGCACTTTTGTGGGCATCACAACAAGTTATTTGCTGCTAAGTAGGTTAGACCATGCGTTGCTTCGATAGATATTGGTCAATTTCCCCCAGTCGCCCATGTAGCACCTTCTGGCACTAGACGCGCTGACTGTCTGGGGACTGACTCTCTTCCAACTTCCAGCCATGCCATTCTAATTTGCATGTCAATCACATAAGGTATCTTCAGCAGTAGGGTCTTACCACTAGCCTTTGGTGGGTCATCAAGTACTCTGACAGAAATCTGTCTGTCTTTTAGGAAACCTTGTAGGTCTCTCTGATCAAAAAATCATTGTGGATGATAGCCCCATGCTGGATCTGGGAGTTACAGGTCAGTGCCCACTAAGAAAATGAGGAAAAAGATAACTAATATACAAGGGTCACGGATGAGGCTAATAATGGCACCAAACTGACTGTATTTGCTGAATACAGAACTGACTAATAAAGAAAAAAATTAAAAAAAACCAAATGAGAGAAAGAGAGAGGGAGAGAGAGAGAGAGAGAGAGAAAGGATTTAAAGTAATCTGAACAGTAGAAAGACCAGATAGAGAAAAAATACATGGGTTTGAACTTTAATCCTCCCTCCTACTAACTACATAACTTTGAGCAAATGACCTCCTTGACTTTTTGGCCTCTTCAGTTAAAAAATCGTACCATGTACTTTGCAGGCTCTTGTCAGAACAAATGGAGATAAGAGGTGGAAGAAATTCCTGATATGGAGTGGGGTGATGGCTTCGTGGTAAAATGCTTGTTCTCCAAGCATGAGGTCCTGAGTTGGAAGCCCCAGAGCCCACACAAAACTTTGTTTTGTTTTGTTTTGTTTTGTTTTGTTTTGTTTTGTTTTGTTTTGTTTTGTTTTGTTGGGGGGAAGAAGGCATCACTGTAGTCCAGGTGGCCTTAAACTTGTGATCTTCCTGCCTCAGCTTCCCAAGTATGGAAACATAGGCATGTGCCCATCATGGCCAGACCTTGTTGATCTTCAATGAGGCATTATCTACAAACTGAACACAAACCTCAACTACTGCCCAGTAGATATGTGCGTCTGTATATACTCTGCATACATCTGTATAAGTGGTAATGAATACACTGTCCAGTGACTCTTTCTACCTCCAAATTCTTGCCTCATGACCCGCCTAGTCAGGGAGTCTTCCAGACACTGACACTGTCCTTCCTCAATATGGACTGGGTTTTAACATATATGTAACGCTCATATAACAAAAGAAAAAATTACTTTCTGTTTCAAATTATAAACATGTAAAGAGACGTAATCAACAGAATGTAAACTGCTTAACCCTCATGCATACTTTTTCTTAAATGATTGGCTAATAAACATGACTGTTTTATGCCTGCAAAATAGAAAAAAAAGAAAAAGAAAACATAGTTAGATGTAGGAGAGCCCAGGACTGTCAGTATTGCTTGAATAGACATGCTTTCCCCTCCTACCTGAGGAAGTGTTCTACAAACAGGCATTCTCTGAAGGGTAGAAAGCTGCCCCATCTAGACACAAAAAGAACTACAAGTTAGGAGGACGAAAGCTTTCAGCTCTGGCTGGAGGTTTGTGGAAATAAAATCAGTAGAGACATGCTCCAATCCTATCCTTAAAGATAATTCTGAGAAGGAGCCTCATGGATGGTCCCATGATCTCCAGAGAACTGAGCCCAATTGTCTACCATAAGTACCAGCTCCATTGCAATACCTATATCAACTTTCTTCTCAGTTGCTGTCTCCTGGTTTCCTCAGGCTATCCAGGAGGACCACCTCCCTAGAAACAACCACACCCAATCTGTGTTTCAGACTACACTTTCTGGAAAACCTATCTATGTTAAATTTACACCATGGTGGCTGTTGCGTTTTATCCCACCAAAGCGGAGGCCCAATCAAGGATTCTGAGTGAGTGTGATGCCATCATCTCTGCATTATTGAAAGTTCCCTCTAGGTGGCACTACTGAGCACAAATCTGAGTTAGGAGGTGATGATGGCTGGACTAATATGACTGGTGAGGTTAAGGGAACTGGCATAAGCAATGATTAGTTGTATGTGAGAGAGAAATGAAACAAGAACAGGAGCTAGAAAAGGGATAGTTATAAAGTGACTCTACCGGCTGCTTTGTGTTCTCGAGAACTATCCTCTGGTAACCACTCTCCATGACCATCTTTATTTGTTTATTCCAAAGAACTATTTAATATATACATCTACATGCCAAATTGATATTTAGTTCTATGCTATCCACTGTGCTATAATAGATGCTATAAAGACGGCACACACAGACAGTCCTTAAAGCTTATAAATGAAATTTCCCCTTAAACAGCTGCACCTTCTTTAAACATGCTACAAGGTTCATTTCCTGATAGAACATCTGCTATCATGGAGACTGAAAATTCATAGCCAGATTATCTTGGGCCATCTTTAGCTTCCTATGTTGGTCTGAATCAGACATCCCTCATAAATCATGCTCTGTATGCTATGTCCCCAGATGGTGCAATTTGGGAATTGGAGCCTTCCTGAATAAGATCTGTTGTTCAGTGCAGGGTTATGGATATTATAGCCAGTTTCCCCTTGCCAGTGTTTGTCTCATTCTTCTGCTTTAGTTTTCCATCTGCTGTGACAAAAGTGATGTCTAGCCTTTGCTCATACCATGTGCTCCTCCCTGCCATCATGGAGCTTCCTCTCCAAACTGTAAGTCAAAAATAAACCCTTTTTTTTCCCATCATCTACTTATGATTGAGTGCTTTCTGTCAGCAATATGAAGGTAACTACAACAGGAAACTAGTACCAAGAAGCAGGGTTGTTTTGCCAGAAGCATTGCTATGTGACTTTTGGCCTTTAGGAACTGATTTGCAGGAGGAATGTGGAAGGATTTAAAACTTGGTCTAAGAGACACCTTGCAGTGCTCTTAAGCATAGCATGATGAGGCATTCTTGTCAAAGTTGAAAAAGTTAAATGTAGTAAGGACTATGAAGTGTGAAGTTTGGAATCTCAGCTGCAATTGTTTGAGAGATTGCAACCATTGAGATTTAGCCAACTGTTCTGCACTGGAACAGCAAGTAGAATGATGGCTTAGATGTAAGGGACATGGATGTTGAAGAAGTGTCCTGCTCTTCAAAGCTGGCTGTATTTCCCTTCCCCTCTGGGTTTGCAAATTTGGAAACCCACCTGATACTATGAGAGTATAGCAAATGCAAGGAAGAAAGGATCACTGGATTTGCAACATGGTTCTCTTTTGTTGGAAATGGCCATGGGCAATGTCATGCAAAATTGTTGGAAGTCCCTGTGTGGAGTCTCATGGAACCATGAGGATGAACCATGTGTTGCAGTAGAGACCACAGCCAGGACTATGGGATGGCCACCAGTAAAAACTGCCATCTTGGAATAGAGTTTCTCCCAGGCTGTGAGCAGCCCAGCTGGAGGGGTAGAATTGGAACTCTAGAGATTTTGTTACTGGTTAGGAATGTCAGACTTGGAGCTATGGAACTTGATATTTGCCATTTGTTTTAGATCTTACACTGGATCGATTTTTTCTTGAAATGTCATCTTTTGCATTGTGAATATTTATTCTGTACCATTATATATTTTTGGTTTTAAAGACTAACAGTTAAGAGTCCTTGGATGTTTGAATAGTACTGGGATTGAAAAAATAGGAGGACTTTTAAAGTTGGACTGATGCATTGCATGTTATAACATTGCATTTCATAGAGTGGATAATAATCAGTTTGTGTGGACCCGGGGTGGAATGTGGTTGAATTAGATGACCCTTCCATAAGCTCATGTTCTGAATGCTAGGTCTCCAGCTGGTGATGTGGTGGTTTGATTCAGATGTCACCCATAAACTTAGGTGTTATGAATGCTAGGTTGGAGATTTGGGAATTAATGCCTCCTGAAGGCAGTGTATTGTTGGGAGTGGGCTTATGGGTGTTTTAGCCAGTTTCCCCTTGCCAGTGTTTGGCACACTCTCCTGTTGCTATTGTCCATCTGATGTTGGCAAGGAGATAATGTCCACCCTCTGCTCATGCTATCATTTTCCTCTGCCATCATGGAGCTTCTCCTGGAGTCTGTAAGCCAAAATAAACCTTTTTTTCCAAATGCTGCTCTTGGTCAGGTATTTTCTGGCAGCAATGTGGACCTGACTGAAACAGGTGAAAACTTGGTAATTGGAGCCTTGCTGAAGAAGATGTGTTGTTGGGGGGTGAGCTTTTGGCTGTTATAGCCAGCTCTCCCTTTCTAGTGTTCAGCTCATTCACCTGTTGCTATTGTTCACCTGCTTAGGCCAGGAGGTAATGTCCAACCTCTATCCATGCCACGTTTCTCCTGCCATCATGGAGCTTCCCCTTGAGTCTGTAAGCCAAATTAAACCCTCTCCTCCCACAAGCTTCTTTTGGTGAGGTTTTGGTGTCAGCAACAAAAAGACAACTGTGACACATCCTCAGTAACCATTTATTACCCACCTCTGTGTCTGACCTAACATCCTTGTGACTATCAAGTGACCAGGTGAATACTTTTTGGGACATAGATGGATTTGTGAGACATGGTAAATAAAGAACAAGAACATTCTTTTAGAACTTCACTTTTCTTTAGTTTTCCAACTCAAAGAATGCAGATCTCATCTAATTTCTTCCTCTGCCCTCTCTGTTCTCTATCTTTCTCCCATTCCTGTCTTCTGGTTGTTCCCAATAATCCTTGCTTGTTAACTGGAACCATAGCACAAATCTTCTCTTTAAAAGACAAATGTTGCTTCTCTACTGCTTTCCACCCTCTGCAGAAAGTTAATAGGAGCATGACAGCACTTAGCACGTTTAGAGAGTACCTATTAACATGCATTTATTCCCAATAATGACTTAACAAAATGATGAACAACAGAATGAACAATGGGGATTTACTCGACTCAACTTCTCACTTCATTACACCAAATAACCATATTCAAAGTAGAAGGATAAGCACAGAATGCAGTCAGGCACTAATAAAGTTGCACCAGCTCTATTCTTACTTCTGAACAATTTTACTTCCTTTTTTTTTTACTTTTTTAAGGAAGGAAAGGTGTCGCTTAGCTCATAATTATAGATATTCTGGGCTCCACTGATTCTGGGCCTGTAGTCATGCAGAGAATCATGGTGTTGGAAGCACATAATGGAGAATATTCACTTCATAGCAAACAAGAAACAGAGAAGGGAATACAGGAAGGGTCCAAGGAAACTTAGCCACCAAGTGCACAACACATGCCCAGTGACCTACTTCCTCCAACCAGGCTATGAACACAATACTTTTCCCCACCTCCCAATAATGCCATTGTATTATGACTCCATCAAGTGATTCATCATTGATTTCATTAGAATTCTTAAAATCCAGGGATTTCCAAAAATCCCATCAGCTGACAGCCAAACCCTCAGCAGATGAGCCTATAGGGAACATTTCCTATTCAAGCTATAACATCTCATAATGTAATGCTCCTGTTCATCTCATAATGTAAAATGTATTTAGACCACTTTTCAGAGTTCTCCATAGTCTTAACAGTTCAAGCACTGTGAAAAAGCCCACATTCAAAGACCCCTCTAAGACTCATAGCAAACTTTTTAATTATGAACCATATAAACTCAAAAACAAGTTTTATACTTTCAACATACAAGGATATAAAGGAATCATTCACATTCCAAAGAGGAGGAAGAAGTGCATGGAAAGGAAGAATGAGACCAAAACCAAAATCCAGCAAAGCAAACATTAAATCCAAATCTGTCATGTAGAACATACTTAGGATGGTACCATCTGAACTCCAAAGGAATCAAACATCCCTGCCCCTATGACCTTATGCTTTGCAACCAAATAGTCTCTCTATCTCTCTATCTCTCTCTCTCTCTCTCTATCTATCTATCTCTATCTCTCTCTGGCATTCATTGCCTTCAGCTTTCCTCTGAGGATCTTCTACATTCCTGGCATCACTAACTTCCTAGGGGTCTACCCTGACTCTGCAGACTCACCCTCACAGTTTCACATATCACCCCCTCTCAGGTTCCCAGAGGGGATAATGACCACACATTGCCTAGCCTCCCAGACCCTGTAAATCTAAGTGATGCCCCATAACTTTTACAATCTCCATGCCTAAAAACTCAGTATCACATAAATAATATCAACATCTGCTATCAACTCAAGTGGTAGCCAAAACCCACAGGACCACAGATACAGCAGCCTCTGAGTGCCTAGGCAGCTGAGAAGAGTAAGGAACGAATGCTGAGGAAACAAGTTACTAAGCATGTCATCCCTATACAGGCAGGGAATACTGGAAACACTTTCTTCTCAAGGAAAAGTCTTTAAGCGAGTTTATACTTTTACTCTCCTCAGTCTGTAGTGGAGGCTGTGTTGTTGATTCCCAAGATGGCTTCCAGTCATTTTCCTTATTCGCCTCTGTAGGTTATTTTTAGTGGCTCGAATCTTACCAGCTGTGCCCTTCTCATCTGTAAAGAGGTACTTTATTTCTCTTCTGGCCAAAATACAAGTTTTTTAAGCCCTTCTGCTCTGCTTTTTTCCCCCTAAGTGTTTGGCTAAAAACATCCAGCAATGGCCATGTTGAGCTGCCTTGAAATCTCCTCTGTCAGGTAAATTAATCAAAGTTCAGCCTTCCATGAAGTCTCAGGAAAAGGACAAAATGTTACAGATTTTTGACAGGATATAACATACAATTTATACACTGTGGTGGTTTGAATCAGATATCCCCAATAAACTCATATGTTTTGATTGCTTAGTCCCCAGATGATAGCAAGTTGGGAGGTGGAGCCTTGCTGGAGGAGGTATGTTATTGAGGGCAGGCTTAGGAGTGCTACAGTCATTTCCCCCTTGCCAGAGATTGGCTCACTCTCCTACTGCTGTTTTCCACCTGCTGTGGTAGAAGTGATGCCAGCCTCTGTTCTATTCATGCCATTCTTTCTATTCATGCCATCATGAAGCTTCCCATCAAGACTGTAAGCCAAAATAAATACTTTCCTCCCATCAGATGCTGTTGTTTTTTTCAGTTTTTTTTTTTTTCAACAGCAACACGAAAGTAACTATAGTATATGCAATTAGCCTCTCATCCAGTTCCCAGTGGAGTCTCGGTTCCCATCTGAAACCTCATGAGCACAATCTCTACTGTCTGCATTTTTTTTTGTTGTTGTTGTTTTTCAATGTAAGGTCTCACTCTAGCCAAGGCTAACCTGAAATTCACTATGTACTCTCAGGGGAGCCTTGAACTCACAGTGATTCACCTATCTCTGCCTCCCAAGTGTTGGTATTAAAGGTGTATGCCACCATACCCAGCTGCTGTCTGCATTTCTATTAGCAATACTCTTCTGATATCACACTAGATAAGCTTTCCTTATAGCGTGGTAAGCTTCTAGTCTAATTCTCCCAACTTTTCCAAATTTCTCCCACAAACTAATTCCAAAGAGTTAAGAACCACATTTAATTGAAGAAATAACCCCACTCTTGGTACCAATTTTCTGTTGGTACCAACTTTCTGTTAGTCAGACTTTGCATTACTGTGACAAAACACCTCACAAACTACTTTTGGGTGTTGGGAGTATTTGCTTATCATTTCAATCCATACTGTTTGGGTCTGTTGATTCTGGTCCAATAGTGATACAGAGCATGATGAAAATGCAATCATATGGGAGTGACCACATACCCTATGGTGGACAGAAAGGAACAAAAAGGCTTGAAATCATATTCACTTGACTAAATTCTTGGGTGGGAAAAAAGAAGTTTTACCTTCCTTACATTAAGATATTTTCAAGCTCCAAACAATTATTTAATCAGAATAAGAATTCAGTTTGTACACACTTATAAAAGGAATGAGGGGGCTGGAAAGATGGCTTAGAGGTTAAGGCATTTGCCTGCAAAGCCAAAGGATCCCAGTTTGATTCTCTAGGACCCACATAAGCCAGATGCACAAGGGGGCACATGGATCTGGAATTCATTTACAGCAGTGGCTGGAAGCCCTGTTTTGTCCATTCTCTCTCTCTCTCTCTCCCTCTTTCTCTTTCTCAAATAAATAAATAAAATATATTTTATGAAAGGAATGAATGACAATTGCTAGCATTTAATCATGCATACATTTCTGTTTTTTCAAAAATAAATGCTCACTGTATTAGTTACTTTTTTATTTTTTTGTGAACAAATACCTGACCAGAATAAATTGGAAAGGGTTTAATCCAGCTCACAGTTCCAGAGAGACACATTCTATCATGGCTGGGAAGGAATGATGACAGGAGCAGGAAGCCCCTTCATCACAATGCACTAGAGTCAAGAGGCAGAAAAGAAACCTCCACTGACACACTTCCCCCAGCTGGCTCCACCTCCTAAAGGCTCCACAACCTTCCCAAATATCTAAAGACCAAATGTTCAAACACATGAGCCTATGAGGGACATTTTACATTCAAAACACAGCCTTCACATAAATAGGAAGGTACTTTTTCTCCATTCTTGCAAATGGCATGAGATTTTTTAATCTTTAGTATCATAATCACAAGCTATATATTTTATAGCACTTAACAACACTGTGATATATAGGAGAACGTTTATAATGCAAAGTTGGACATCTTTATTTCACAAGAATCTTCATGCATGCATAATTCAGAAATGAGAAGCATCTAAGGAAAGTTTATCTCTGTCTATTTACTACCCATCAATTTTGCTATCTGTGTGCACAAATGCAGCTTGTAAACCAAAGTGTTGAGCTTCAGAATGAAGCTAAGTCCTCTTGGTAAAGTTGGAGCTGGTGGAAGATGACTGTGGCTCTTAGGAGACAGTACACTAGATAATAGGGATAGCTCCAGTAACAAATATCCTAAGGTGACAATGACAAATGTTAGAGGCTCCACCATCTTTGAGACAGGATCTATTGTAGCTACAAGTCTGGCCTGTGAGTTCCAAATCCTTCTGTCTCTGCATCCCATCATCTTAGGCAAGTTAGAATCACAGACACCTGTGCTATTTTGTGTCTGACTGTACATGGATGATGGAGAGTCAAACCTGGACCAGCAGGCTTTGTAATCAAGCACCTTTAACCAACTGACTTCCCAGGCCCTTAATAACTTTTTACATGGAAGTTTATATTCACATCTTTGGTCTGAAGAGAAGCAAGTAAATTAGTAGAAAAGCACTACAATTATGTTACAGATCCTTGAACCAGTTGATTTTCTGGTTCTGCCTTCCACCAACTATGAGAGCGTGGCTAGGACAATCCCTCTGGTACTTTTTCCTTCCATGGAGGGGAAATAGGATTCATGCAGGAGTGATCATCAATAAGGTTGCTTCATTTTGTTTCTACACAGCACAATATCTGTAAATTACTTCATGAATAATTACCATGGTAAATTCAGTCAAAATTCTCTAGAAACAGGAGAACTGAGAATTTTGTTCCAGTGTTCTAAGAATTCCAAGCTTTCTAGCCTGGGCTAAAGATTTTTTCGTAAATGAAGAGCATGTGCAATCCATCACACGTGGAGTGTGTGCACTTAAAGGAGAAGCAGGTGCTTGGGAACATGGGTGTACTTCTGAATGAGTGATCTGGCTCCACAGCACTGCCACTGGGATCCCCACTTCCACAGCCATGGCATTTTATCTACAGTGCAAGGCTACATGCCTCAAACAGCCACACTTTCAGCAAGCCTTCCTAGAACATCAAGTACTTTCAGATTGAATAAGAGTGTTATCTACTAAGCTAGACAGGCACCTTTAAGTGAAAACCACAATGCTTAGAGGTAAGAAAGCTGGCATCCCTTTAAGACTGTCAAGGCACCTTCAAAGCTGCACTTATTTCAGCTAAAACCCTTGGGCGAAACTTACAAGGAGCCACTGGATGTCTCTAGTCATTGACTCATTCTTTTAGGCAATCTATACTAAAGTTGGCTCATTTTACTATCGAACTGAGCATGCCCAGAAATGTGTCAGCCATCTTTCCTGTTTGAACAATGTGATCTTTGACCTTAACCTGAGTATGCCCAGAAATGTTTCCTCTCTTACATGTCCAGTCCTATAAGGCTATGTATAGGTTTCCAAAATAAATGCTCATCCTTGCTTTGTTCTGCTATAGTATTAGCGGTGACCCCTACTGTCTTACCTCTTGGTTGTGTTTTAGGGGGCTTTATACTCAACAATATGTGAGCCTTGTGTTTAGTTACAAGAGGTTTTGTTAGCTTTTTAAAAATATTTTGTATGTATGTATATATGCATACTCATATATAATATCTTACCTGCTGAAATATGCACATCAATCAGAAAGGCTATCGCTATGACTGTACCCCATATTTAATTTAATTTTGGGTTGGTAAAGACATTATTTCAAAGTCCATGTTATCTCTCTCCAGGATTGATATCCAGCTCTGCCAGTAGACTCAAATTCTCATTGTTATCTCCCGATGTCATACAAGAGATAAAGAATTTTGAATAACTGGGATGCTTACTTCCATGCTTGTCTTATTGTCAGATCTTAGCATCTCTTTCAGAGCAAAGGCTATGCCTAACGTTTCTAAGACTTCTCAACAATGTTTACACCTTTCATGCAATAGACACTTAGTCAAGTAAACAGAGCCAAACTAAAGACTACATAGGCCAGTTGTTACCACTAGTTTTAATAAGTCACATTTTAAAGTACTATAGTAAAGCATACTATCTTGTCTGGTTTCCACAAGTACTTTGTCAGCTGGGCCAAAACATGACCCACAGGGTCAGTACTAGAAATCCTCTTCAAAAGGCTTTTCATTGACACCATCAACCCAAAAATATTGCCTGAGCATCTACCATAGTCTGAGCACTGTGACTTTAGGGACAAGATATATGTACAAATTCAGTTATACAAAGTAGGCTAGATATGCATGCTCATATAATAATCACCAATGTAGTCAAAATTGAAAAAAATATTCTGGGAACAATGGAAGCATGCTCCAAAGAGGGCCTCGTTCCATGGGGTTTTAAGTGGCTTGAATCTGATACATTCCCAAAAGACCGTTTGTTCTGGTCCTAGCTGGTAGCACCATTAGGAAGTGATCAGAACTTTATGGGGTGAGAGATATGAGTCATTGGAAGACTGTGTTTATAGGAGATATTGTGACCCCATCTTGTTGCCTACCCACAAGGTAAGCAGATCATTTCTGTCAATGGCTCCCACTATAGCACACCGTCTTGCCACAGGCCCAGAGCAATGGGACCCAGTGACCCTGGCCCCAAAGCAAGAACCAAAATCAGAAATCATTCCTCCATATGAATTGACTGTCTTGGGTATTTTGTGCCAGTGACAGAAATATAATACTACATCTCATCTGTTCTTGACAAAATCCCCTTTGCAGATGCTTTTCTTGTGCTTCAACGAGCCCATTTTGTATCAGGGGAAGAAAAGGTGCTATGGGAAGTGCTGGAGCTGCAGAAGTGGAGGAGTCAAATAACGGGAACAGGTACGTGGCTGAAGAGCTGTTTCACATGTCTCACTGGGGGCGAACAAGGCCCAATGGAGCCTTATTAAGATAACGATGTGTTTTTTTTTTCTTTATTATCTTGTTAGCCATAGGCTTGAATTGTGATGGGGCAATTTTCAGGGCTTAAACACTTGATTGCTACTAATAGTGGAAGTAATAAGCACAAGTGTGTTTAGGTTTAATTTATAGGCATTTGACTTAACTTTAAGTATGGATTTCTCCAACTGCACCTGCTATTTCATTGGGGCTAGCCTATAAGGACATGGGATCCTGCTGGAGTAATTGTGAGCAATGCAAATGGCTCCATGTACTTATCTCAACCTTACAGACCCCAAGTAACACAGAGCATCATGGCCTGTAATTGCTAACACCAATCTGACAGGGTTTCCCCTAAAAATCCGGTGTTAGTGAATATTCAGCAGTCATAACAAACTAAATCTGTTTGTTGAAATTATTTTGAGAAGAATATATAAAGAACCTTCCTATTCTTTTCCCACTCAGCAAATACGTACGCGGTTGAGCCAGCGCACTTTGTACGGAGTCCACCAGGGGGTGCTGTTCTCCAAGTAGTGACATCTCCAGAAGCGATTCACTTTCCAACTCCAAACAGGACCAAGGAGATGCAGGGAAAATAAAAAATATATATACTCCTTTCAAATTTATGTTTTCGACCTTGAAAACGCTAGGCTGAGTGAAATAAACCAGACTCAAAGGCCACATGTTATATGGTTCTCTCTATGTGAACTCTCCCATTTAGAGATCATAAATTTATCAGATAAGAAACCGCGTCAGGTCTGTGAATCCTGAGTCTTCAAAATGCATGCATTTTTTTATCTGAGTCTCGGGCTCTGACATGTCTGGACCCCACTTCACACTCCTCCCCCTTTTGACTGCACCCTACCATGCTGCCACCAGTGTCACATTCCTCAATGGGTTCTTAATTATCTTGTAAGACAGTCTTGAAGTTTGATGGGGCAATTATTTTACACACGTGTGTGTGTGTGTGTGTGTGTGTGTGTGTGTGTGTGTGTGTGTGTGTGAACCAGAGGGACAACCTCAAGTGCATTCTTAAGAGTGTGTCCAAAAACATTTTTAAAAATAATTGGGGCTGGAGGGATGGCTTAGCAGTTAAGGTGCTTGCCTGGGAAGCCTAAGGACCTAGGTTTGATTCCCCAGTACCCATGTAAGCCAGATGGTGCATACGTCTGGAGTTTGTCTGCAGTGGCTAGAGGCCCTGGTGCACCCATTCTCTCTCACTCTCTCAAAAAATAAAAACATTTGCCGGGCGTGGTGGTGCACACCTTTAATCCCAGCGCTTGGGAGGTCAGAGGTAGGAGGATAGCCATGAGTTCAAGTCCACCCTGAGAATACAGAGTGAATTCCAGGTCAGCCTAGACTACAGTGAAACCCTATCAAAAATCCAAAAATAAATAAGTAAATCATAATTTTTTTTAAATGTCCACCTCCTTTGAGAAAGCGTTTCTCACTGGCCTATAGCTCACCAGTTAGGCTTAGACTAGTTGGCCCAGAAGCCCCAGGGATCCTTTTGTTTCCATCTCCCCAGCTCTTGGATGTATAAGCACGCATGGCCATCACAGCAGCATTTGTACCTGCGTACTAGGGCTCAAACTCAAGTGGCTATGTTTGAGAGGTAAGCATTTTACTGACTGAACTATCTTCCCAGCCCTGAGAAAATTAAACACAAAAACCCCCAGTCTGGCAGAGTGAAAGAGTTAAGACTCTGTGGCTGCTGTGAACTGATTGATGAGCAAGGATCCCTCCCTCTGTTCCCAGCTAGACAGTCCTGAAACACGTTCTACATGGTTCCTCAAAAGAACTTGAGCCCCAGTTCCTCATAGCAGTTACCACCACAGCCCTATGAAAGTCCCTTTCTGGACTGAGGACATGGTTCAATGGTTACAGGTGCTTGTGTACGTCTGCTGGTCTGGATTGGATTCCCCATCATCTACTTAAAGGCACATGCACAAAGTGGCGTAATTGTCTGGAGTTTGTTTGCAGTGTCAAGAAGCCCAGGTACACCCATATTCATTCTCTCTCTCTCTCATAAATAGCAATACTTAAAAAATAAAGGTCCCTTCCCTATCCTGTTCTTTTTCACTATGGCTCCCCTATTGGTCTCTGGCGCCATTTCTCAAAGTAAACACAGAGCACAAGCCACTACCCCTGCTTTACAGATGGAAGATCTTACCTTCCAGAGAGCCTACAGTCAATAGAGAGGAAATCATAGTAGGGAAGGAAGGTCCTGCTCATAGTCAGCTACTGATATCATTTCTGGCCTTGTCATTCTTGTCGGCGTCAGCTTCCTTCATTCCTGTAACAAAACCTAAACACACACACACACTTTCCTCTCCATCACTAGACTCCTCTGACCACATGCATACAAATACTCTGAAATCAGAGACGATTCCGGTACTGCTATTGTACAACTCGCCTACCCCCCTGCCATCTGTGTAACATGACAAGAGGTTTCTGTGAAATGCAGACAATATCACTGACTTTCACAGCTTGCCATGGGAGTTGGGTGGTGTGAGGGTTTGATGCAGGTGTCCCCATAAACTTAGGTGTTCTGAATGCTAGGTCCCCAGCAGGTGGAAATTTGGGAATTAAAGCTTCCTGGAGGCAGAGTATTGTTGGGGGTGGTCTTATGGGTGTTATAGCCAGCTTTCTGTTGCCAGTGATTGGCACATTCTCCTGTTCCTGTTGTCTACCTAATGTTGGCCAGGAGGTGATGTCCACCCTCTACTCATGCCACCATTTTCCTTTGCCATCATGGAGCTTCCCCTCAAGTCTGTAAGCCAAAATAAACTCTTTTTTCCCTGCAAGCTGTTTTTGGTCATGTGTTTTCTGCCAGAAATACGAACCTGACTGCAACAGTAATATTGGTCCCAAAGGAGTGGAATCATTGCTACTAGAAACCTGATTTGGCCTTTTGGAACTGCTTTGCAGGAGGAATGTGGATGAATTTCACATCTTGGCCTAAGAAATGCCTTGCAGTGCTATAAGACAGCTTGATGGACTATTCTGGTCAGAATTGAAAGATCTGACTGCAGTAAGAACTATGGGCTGTGAGGTTTGGCTTATGAGGGTAAGAAAGAGCTTTGTAGGGACTGGGCTAAAAGTAGTTTGTGTAAGAGGCTTGCTGCTATGCCTGTGTCCTGAGAACTTGTGCAGTGTCACGTTGCATAGAAATAGACTGGTGTGAACAGGGGGATATGACACAAAAATGAAATCTTTGGGCCAAAACTTCTCCCCATTCGGATGCAATTATGAAAGATTACAACCATTGAGATTGGGCCAGTTGACCTGCATTGGGACAAGAGGAAGAATGCAGAGTCTTTTGAAGGGGTCTGAATACAGAAGGAGTTTCCTATTCTTCAGTCTGCTTTACTCCCCCTCCCCTGGATTAACAAGTTGGTATTCCACCTGATATTATGCAATATAAGAAATGCAGGAAAGAGAGTCATTGAATTTGCAACACAGTTATGTATTTTAGAAATGGCCAAGGGCAGTATGAAGCAGGCTTGTTGGATTACCTGTGTGGAGACCCAGTGGAGCCATGAGGATGAACTAAGGGCTGTGTGGAGACCCAGTGGAGATGTCGGGACTAGGAGATGGCTGCCATGGAGATGAAGATTTCCGGGACTATGAGTAGCCTAGCTGGAGGGGCAGAAATGGAACTCCAGAGACTCATCACTGGTTATAATTGACTTGGAGACTCATCACTGGTTAGAGTTGTTGGACTTGGAGCTACAGAGTTTGATGTTTGCCTTGTTTAAATCTTGTATTGGTTGAATATTTCTTTACCATATCCAAGGCCATCTTTTGTAGTGTGAATGTTTTTACTTTGTGTCATTATGCATTTTTGAGGGGTTTTTTGTTGCTATTGTTATTATGGCTCAGTTAAAAGACCTTGGACTATGGGAATGTTTGAACATCATTGGAATTGATAAAAACTATGGGTACTTTTAAAGATGGACTGAATGCATTTTATTTTACACCATATATGGTTATCAGTTTATGGGGGCCAAGGGTAGAATGTGGTGGTTTGATTCAGGTATCCCCCATAAACTTAGATGTCCTGAATGCTAGGTTCCCAGCTGATGAGATTTGGGAATTAACACCTCCTTGAAGCAGTGTATTGTTGGGGGCGGGCTTATGAGTGTTATAGGCAGTTTCCCCTTACCAGTGTTTGGCATAGTCTCCTGTTGCTATTGCCCACTTAATGGTGGCCAGGGGGTAATGTCCACCCTCTGCTCATGCCATCATTTTCCTTTACCATCATGGAGCTTCCCCTCAAGTATGTAAGCCAGAATAACCTTTTTTTCTCCACAAGCTATTTTTTGTCCAGTGTCTTCTGCCAGCAGTACAAACCTGACTGCAAGAGATGAGTCAGTCTCAAGACAAGCTATGGGAGTAGACAGTTACAGCTTCCTTTCCATTGAGTAGGTAGTTTCCTCTCCCTTGCCTAGACTCACTTCAGTATCAACCTGCACAGCATAGGTTCTGACATGAATGAGTTTGATTGTTGAGCCCTATGCCTTTGTTATTAGCTGTTAGGCCTTGGGTAAACTTTACCACTTTCATTCAGTTCCCTTATCTAAAAAATCAGGACTACAAACCTGTGTCACATGAGGTATAGACCAATCACCTGTATTCAGTAAAGTCTTACTTCCTTCTACTAGACTACACTACACCACACCAGATTCTAGTTTGCTCCATGTCCATGGTCAGCACTGCTTCCTGTACAAAGCCGTTTCTGGTATCTCCACTTTTATACCTACCCTCTCTTTAAACCTCCATAACATTGAGCTGATACCTGTCTCCCTTGTACGGCCTTAAACAACGGCAGTGTCTCTCATACCTCCCTCACCCCTTGCCCGCACACACATTATTACGTACACACATTAGCTTCACCATCTGTGTGGCACCACAGCTTTAGCTGCCTCACTGCATAGTCCAGGGTGTATTTTCACTGGGGTACACAGGACCTGCATCGTGGTGGTGGTGCACTGTGCAGCCCTGCCTGAGGGACATTTGGCAGCTGGTGGATTCCCACTACCTACTCACCAGATGGTCTCTGTGGTCCTCACCTTACTGACCTGGGAATCAGGGTTGTGTGGTCACAGTCAGGAGGCAGATGGTGAGGGCTGACCTGCTGAAGCTGTTATTCTGCAAAGGTCCTTTGAGCTTTTACTCATCCATGCTGGGCATGTGAATTTGGGTCTTCCCTCTGTTGCTCCACACCACCATTTTGGCCATCATATCTGAGTGTTGGTTATAAGAATAAGGAGAGCTAAGAGGGTTCCACTGTGACCTGTCTGTTCTGAAGCTAAGACAGGTGTGGAGGCCATCAGAATACTCTCACTCACGAAGCTTCGTCACTGACAAGTCCCAGTAGTCCCTCTTTATTGAGCAACCAACACTTTGATGACCATGCTGCATATACATCCTCTTCTAGACGTTACTAAATGTCTACCATGTAAAAACAATGAAACAGCTTTACTGACAAAAAACACTGCCCATCATGAACTTGAAATTTACATTTCTAAAGACTTTCACTCAAAGAGATAAGCCATGACTGAATTCCAGTATACAAGACTGACTTCCTTTCATATTTTCTCTCTCTCTCTTTCTCTGTCTCTCCCTCTCTTTTCCCCTGTCTCTCTATTCTCTGTTGGAAGTAGAGCGGGGTATTTTTTGTTTTATTTTAATTAAAAATATAACTTGTTGGGCTGGAGAGATGGCTAAGTGGTTAAGGTGCTTGCCTGCAAAGCCTAACGACCTGGGTTTGATTCCCCAGTACCCATGTAAAGCCAGATGCACAAAGTGGCGCATGAGCCTATAGTTCATTTGCAGTGGCTGGAGACCCTATTACTCTCTCTCTCTCTCTCTCTCTCTCTCTCTCTCTGTGTGTGTGTGTGTGTCTGTCTGTCTGTCTGTCTTCCTTCTCTCTATGCCTCTCTGCTTCCGTATAAATAAATATATTTAGAAAAATTAAGTTTACACACACATATATCTTGTTTATGAAAACTGACCCAAAATATAGCCAGTCAGACACTTCTATTACTATATAATAATTTCAACTACACACATTCTTTACACATCCTGAGAGTCAGTCAACAATGTTTTGCTTGTTTGTTTTACAAGCATGCCAGGAAGTGAGCAAAGCAGCTACTGAGCTCTCAGGAAACTTGTATCCAGTTAGATGATAAGCTTCACTACAGTTATGTAAGTTTCCAATATACTGACACCTGGAGCATGTCACTACTGTTGTTTATTTAAATACCTGAGTGATGCTATTGAGGGAGCCATGCCTGGTGCTATAAGCCTATAATCCCAGTTACTTGGGAGGCTGAGATAAGAGGTTTTCAAGTTCAAGGCTTGCTCGATCCATATAGTCAGTTCAGAATAACCTGGGCAAGTTAGTGAGCCTCTGCCCCCCGCCAGCCCCCCACCCACACACATGCACATGAGGGCTGGGATGTAATTCAGTGTTAGAGGGCTTTCATAGCATATTCAATGCCCTGGGTTTAATCCCTAGTAATGCCAAAAGAAAACAGAAAGAAGGGGGAGGGGGAAAGGGAGGAGGGAAGGGAAGAGATGCTGTGTGACTACATTATCAATGACAAAGCAGCATTTTCAAGTGCCCCATGTCATTAAAGGTCATACGCACTACCTGAGATGTTCTTCATCTAGTTTCATAAATGAAGAAACTGAAGCTCAGGGATGGGGTATCTTGTCACCAGGCAGTCAGTTATCAAGGGAGGTGAGATTGGAACTTAGATCTCACTGTCCTGTGTCCAGCGTTTGTTTGGTCTCTCTCCACCAATGATGTAACCTGGGAACTCCAAGCTCGTCCCACTGTTGAAAGCCCAGCCTCCTGTCCTTTAAACAGCATTGACTCATCATCAACTTTGAGCTCAGGAAAAGTGTCACATTCTTGATTACACACCAGGCAATGTTAAGCACAGAATCCTCCGGGCCACGTTCTGTAACAAAGAGGATAAGCAGCAGCAAGCCACCAGACACAGGCCACCATCCCTTGTCAAACACGGACAGCAAGAGCGGAGGCGGCGGGATTTCAGAGGCCATCTGCTGTGCTGGTTGACCCAGTCTGCTTGTATTCCCCCGAGAGAGCTTTTAAAATGCTCTGCCTGACGAATCTGAGTCACACATCCTTCACGTCACCTCCGTCTCTTCCCGAGCTTCCTTCCAGCTGTGTTTCCTTCCCTGGCAGGATTTCTCAACAGCTCTGCTCCAGCAAGGCGACTCTTCTCCTTGGGGACTGCTCTGTGTCCTGGGGAACGCCTGGTGCCGTCTTGAGGCCCTGAGCACTACATTTCAGAAACACTGTTCCAACTGTTGAAAATCAGAAATGTCTCCACATTACTAATATACCTTGGGGACAAAATGACCCTAGTTGACAAGACTGGTCCATATAACTAGGAGAGAAGGTAAAGAAGCATAAACATATGGGAATATTTTAGGAAACACCATGGTTACTCCCACTGCCTAGAACTAACCCAATACTGTAATGGCTAAGATTTGCACACCTACAATACGCCAGCCACTATTCTGCTGCTTCACCAGAATTGTTACCACATTCCTGACAGGAGGTTGTATCCAGCTTCAAGGAGAACAATGAGAGATAAAGTGTTGGAGAGAGAAATCATTCTGTGAAAGTGTTTGCCACCCACCTGAGCACCTGAGTTTAAGGCCTAGAAGTCACATTCAAATGAAAAAAACAAACAAACAATTTTTTTAAGCCTAGCATAGTGGAACACCATGGTAATCTTAGTGCTGAGGAGGCAGGGCAGAGTAGATCCCTAAGGCTTGCTGGATACTACTCCTCGTTTAACCTAATAGGTGAGGTCCAGGCCAATGAGACACCCTCTCAAAAAAGGTGGAAGGTGGGATGGAGAGATGGCTTAGCGGTTAAGTGCTTGCCTGTGAAGTCAAAGGACCCTGGTTCAAGGCTCGATTCCCCAGGACCCACGTTAGCCAGATTCACAAGGGGGCGCACACATCTGGAGTTCGTTTGCAGTGGCCGGAGGCCCTGGTGTGCCTATTCTCTCTCTCTCTCCCTCTCAGCCTCTTTCTCACCCTGTCTGTCACTCTCAAATAAATAAATAAACTCACAAAATTTAAAATTTTTTTTTTTTTAAAAAGGTGGAAGGCACCTGAGGAATGAAACCTGAGGCTATCCTCTGGTCTCTATGCACATGTACATACACACATGAACATTCACACCCAAAGAAGGAAAAAATAAAGAATGTATATGGGACTTAAGTAATTCACCCCGAAACTCATGGGAAAGTGGCAAATCGTTCATAATTTGGACTTTCTACTCTAAACCCTATGTACCTCCAGCTGTACCATACGGCTCTATTCATTTAGTTCATTTCTCACCACTGAAGGAGAAAAAGTCTAATGAGCTCACCATTGCTCCCATGGAAATGTAATGCTGCCCCCAAGATCACAATGCTGGTAAGGTCAGTCCTAGGAGAAGACCTTTTTTTTTTTTTTTTTTTTTTTTTTTTTTTGGTATGATGCAACCCAGAAGAAGGTGATAATTTTCCACATACCCAGTGGAGAGCATGTGATGATGAGAGAAACATCTGAAAGGTAGAAGCAACCTAAACCTGAAAAAGCACAGTTGCGCATTACCAAGTGTGAGAGCTTGATATGTCCCCCAATAGACTCAGAGGTCTCATGAAAGCTTGTAATGTGGACTTCCAGGCGCCTGGCTGGGTGGCTCCTGGGGCCAAGCCCTGAGGTGTTACTGGGGACAGGTTAGAATTCCAGCCTAAGGTGTGAAGGGTGAGCTCGGCCAGAGTCCCCGCTGTGCTTGCTTTTGGTGGTGTTGATCATGGCTTCTCTCTGTGTGGCTCAGTGCAAAGGGGCCAGCTTCTTCTGCCACTATGCAACTGCCCCTGGATCTGTAAGCCTGAAGTAGGTCCCATTCCTCCCATAAACTGGGTCTGGCTTGGAGGTTCATCCCAGCAGTGTGGAGCTGACTATGACACCAAGCATACTGGCAACCTCATTCATTAGAGACAGGACCAGCATGTGTTTGCTTGGTCACTAACGGAACAGCCCATCTGCAGAGGTGACTCTTCAGAGAGGCATGGGGGAGAGGGTGCTGCCACCCAGACTGCGATAAACCATGAGGATGAGAGGGCCAGAAGAGTGTGTGGCAGTCAGTCAGTACTTAAATCTTAGTTCTTACAGTACTTAGTTATCACCACAAGATGAATGTGAGGGAGTCATTGCTCTTTGAAAAACTGTGCAGTGGGGTGTTCTAAAAGTTCTAACTTTGAGGCCAGAGAGGCTTTGTGGTGGTTTAAATCAGAGGTTTCCCATGAGTTCATGTGTTTTTGAATGCTTGGTCCCTAACTGATGGCAATTTTGGAAGTGGAGCCTTGCGGGAGGAGGTGTGTTGTAGGGGACAAGTTTTGAGGTGTTATAGCCAGCTGCCTCTTGCCAGAGTTTGGCTCACTCTCTTGCTGCTATTTTCCACCAGCTGTGGCAGAGGTGACGTCCAGCCTCTGGTCATGCTATGCTTTTCCCTGCCATCACGAAGCTTCCCCTTGAGATCGTGAGCCGGAATAAGTCCTTTCCTCTTACCACCTGCTTCTAGGTGGGTATTTTGGCCCAGCAATGAGAAGGCAACAGCCTTAGATCAAATCCCTTCTCTGGCACTTTCCTAGTGCATGAACTCGGAAAAGACCCTCTCTATCCTCATTTTCTCACATGTGGGGAAGGGTGAACCTCCCCCTTGATCTGGCAGTTAACTTGATTGAATGAGCTCTTGGCACAATGATAAGCATAGAGCAAGAAGTGACACCTATATTCTGGCTAGAAATCTCATGTTCTTTTTTTTTTTTTTCCTCCTCCCAATCCAATTTGTCTCCAACCCCACACATTTTTCTTTACTTTTTGTCAAAATTATATACTAGGGACTGGGGAGATGACTCAGCATGAAGGCCTGAGAGATCCTGGGAGCACCTGAGTTCGATTCCCCAGCACCCTTGTAAAAAAGCTGCGTTTGGCCACACATGCCTATAACTTCAGACCTGTCAAGGACAAACACTGGAGAACCACTGTTGGGAGGTGGTTGCCACAAAAATAGCATCTCTAGGTTCAGTGAGAGACTATCTCAAGTTAAAAATCTAGAAGAGCAATAGAGGAAAGACACAACATTCTCCTCTGGCCTCTACACACTCATGTATGGAGCATGCACATATGAACCATATGTGCACACACACTGCATTTTTTTTCTCTAAATTCTGCCTTTCTTTTCTATCATCATTTTAGCAGTGACCTTATCATTGTGGGAACAAAACGCCCAGCCTTATGGAAAGAAGCTTATGGAATGAAAAGGTTTATTTCAGCTTACAGTTTCGAGGGTTAAGTTTCATGATGATAAATAAAGCATAGCTGTAACAAAGAGCTGAACATCATATCTTGTCACATCATCCAGGAAGCAGCAAGAGTGAGCTAACTAGTGAACACCTAGTGGGGCTAGACTAATAAACCTCAAAATCTGACCCCAGTGACACACCTCCTCCTCTACATCACAAAACGCCACCAGCTGAGGATTAGGTATAAGGCTTAATTACAAATACATCAAGATATGGGAGACATTTTACATTCTAATCACCACCTCCATTCTCACAATTTTTTTTTTTTTTTTGTGGGAGGAGGCTGGGATTGATGCATGTGCTATAATGTCTGGAACTCACCTTTTCTTTCTTTAACAGTGTATTTGCCTTCAGAGACCCTTCACCCTTCAGTTTACCCACCCACGGATGCTAGTGTTCTTCATGAACAAAAAAGTAATTGTTTATTTTCATTTTCTTGCTTCAAAACCCCTGCTGGCTCACTATCACTGGAATATAACATTCAAATTCCCTAATTAGGCATATGCAGTTCTGCACAATCTGGTTAGACTCTCTGAACACATCTCCTCCTCATGCTACTCCCACCATGTGCTATGCCTCAGTGCCACCAAACATCTCACACATCCCTGAACATGGGAGCATTTCCACATCTCATCCCCTTTGCAAATGCTGAGCTCTTAATTATAAATGCCCTTGTTTTATTCCATACCTCCCTTCTTATCCATCCCATGACCTCCTACCCAGTTTTCCTGATTGCATAAAATGTCATTATTCTAAGGCCGTTTCTAGCCTATAGAGTGATTGTTACTTGCCCATCCTCTGAATCTCAAAGCAATTTGGTGACAGTATATGGTGTTAAGATCATTTCAATATATAGTCATTTTCAAATGTGTTTCTTCCACAAAACAGTAATCTCCTCAAGGACAGGGGCAATGCCATGTTTTCTCTTTAATTTCCAAGAATTTGGTACAAGGAAAGCATATAGGTGGGTCTATTGAGGAGGAGGACCAACGATAATTTATTTCGTTTATTTCAGATAGAGACTACAATTGATAGCTCATATACAAAATTGGCTTACAAATTGCTGGGAATGCTGAAGGAGTAAACTTCTGATGAAACTTCCGGGATAACTCTAGACCCCTAGAATTACACAACCTTTGCCACATCACAACGCAATACAGCAGAGGATGCTGCTGCAGGAAGCCACTGACTCAGGTCACTGTTGACAGCAGTCACATTGCCTCTGCCATAGCTTGTGTCTGCAAAACGCTCACTTTGCTTCCTGCCAATAGCTCTCTCATCCTAATCTGTTTAGCCATCTTATTTAAGTAGATCCAATTGATGGAACCCATATAACATTCAGAAGTTTAGCTGCAAGAGTTTGACAAATGCTCTCTTTTAGCTGTCCAACCTGTGAAGTCAGGGGGTTCTGCCACAGAGAGTCTGAAATGGGTGTTAAATACACTAATCCAGTGTCCCCAAGTGTCTCTCATGGAGCAGGCGTTCTGACAGCTGAGTAGGATAAGTAGTCTTCTTATCCCCACTTCCCTCATGAGAAGACAGAAACTTAGTTTGAGGAAAAACTTGTCATAGACAACATGCATGGTTGGAGTGGACTCTAATTCAAAATCAAGTCTGCCTGATCCCAAAGATCATGTTCTTTCTATCTGTTTTCTATTTATGAGTGCTTTAGTTAAGATATCTCACACAGGTATAACAGAAAGAAAAAAAAATATATATATATATATATATATATATATATAAATTTATTTTTTTTTGGTTTTTCAAGGTAGGGTTTCACTCTAGCCCAGGCTGGCCTGGAATTCACTACAGAGTCTCAGGGTGGCCTCAAACTCACGGTGATCCTCCTACCTCTACCTCCCGAGTGCAGGGATTATAGGTGTGTGCCACCATGCCTGTCTTATAAATTTAAATTTAACACAGTCTATCCTTATTGTTACCATCTCTGTTACCATTGCTCTAAATTTTATAGTGTACATATTTGTGATAAAAGACATTGTATCTTTGATATGACCAAATACATTGGCTGTCAGTCTAATGATAGAGCTGGAAAAATGTAAGGTTGCATAGAGCTTGGTCTGAAATATGATTTTTCACTGAACACTCATGGATTCCAAATGGAGATGAAGTGACAATGGTTCTGATAATAAGCTTATTTCTCAGTGCCTTGTTCTTATAGTACAGAACACCTTTATCTGACTGAAATCCATGCAGAATTAGCCCAGATTAGCATCACACTAGGACTGAGCATTCTGTCTCTACACCAGATGTCCTGTCATAAGTGTTCCAAGTCACTTAGCAATTATGCCTAAGGTCAGGAAAGTCAGCAGACTCAGCTGATCCCAGACAGCACCAGCAAGAGAAAATCATCAGAAATACATTGGAGAATGATCTAAAATCTGGAATCCTAAGTGTAGATGCCAGGAGATAGCAATAACAGGCAAGCCACTCCAATGGGTGACTATGAGTGATGGTCCTGGGAAGTCCACAGGGCCTAAAATTAAGCCCCTGAAGAGTACATGACCAGAGGTGAAATGGAATCCAATCCTTACTTAAAAACAGAAAGCTCATTCATGTAGGGCAACAAGACTGTGTGTGCTATGGTCTGGATATTGAATGCCCACCAATGCTCCATATGTTAACAGCTTGGTGTCCCCTGCCTGTGGTGGTTTGGATGTATGGTCCCATAGACTCAGGCGTTTTTTTTTATTAAGACTTAGTTTGAAACTTGAGTCTCCGGCTGGTGGAACCCTGCTGGGAAAGAAGCATATCGCTGTGAGTGGATCTTCACATCCAGCCCTAAGGGGTATTCAAAGCAGCTGGAGCTCTGGCTGCTCTTATTTCCTCACTGTTTGGTGGTGTCTCCCTGCTATGAATCTATGGAAGTGAGCCAGCTTTCTTCTGCCATGGTGGGGTTTCTCCTGGAATCCGGAAATAAACCCTTTCTTACCATAAGCTGCTTTAGGTCAAATGTTTGTCCAGCAACCAAAAGTCATTGCAACAGTGACACTGAGAGATACTGTGAACCTTTAGGAGGTAAAGCCAAGTGGTTGGTCCTTATGATTTCGGGAGGTCTGGATCCAAGGGTATTATAAGATTCTTAGCCCCTGTTTCCTGACTCCTGATGTAGTTTTCTTTGCCATGTGATCTCACCACAGTGTGTCACATACCACCTCCTCTTTCCTGGAACCTCCAGAACAATAAAACAAAATAAATATTCTTATCGTTGTCAGTTGAATTACATCAGGTAGGTGGTTTTAGTGACAGAAAGGTGGTTAATATAATGTGCATTAATAGAAGCACTAGACTAGGTGACAAGAAGCTTAATATTCAATTCCTTTTTGCAGGAACTAAGGGAGAGCCAGCAAAAGTCTCTCCAAGGAAACCATGTGTTGGGTATGTGGCATAGATGACAGATACTTATCTGGATTGTTCCCCTGCAGCATCCAGCAGGAAGAAATGTCAACATAAAGGGTAAAGTCCATGTTGTAAGGTTCATCAAGGTCAAGGTCAGAGAGGTTAAGTTCCATCAACACTTCAAGGGAACTATGACAGCTATAAAGAGGAGACAAAGTAAGGAAGCATAGCTTAACTTTTTTGTTTGTTTGTTTTTTGAGGTAGGGTCTCACTCTGGCCCAGGTTGACCTGGAATTCACTACGTAGTCTCAGGGTGGCCTTGAACTCATGGCAATCCTCCTGCCTCTGCCTCCGAAGCACTGGGATTAAAGGCGTGCGCCACCACGCCCGGCTGTATAGGTTAACTTTACACCATAACATTCAGAAAAACAAGGACTGACCTAAAGCCTGGTAGGATGGCAAGTCTTTCAATTCTCAAACTACCTGAGGTCCATTGATATGAATTTTTGAATACCTGAATTACTGTCCTAACTTTGTAATATAAGCTACGTCCTAATTCAGAAAGATATTGTTAATACTCTCATCATGCCATCCTCTCGTTCCATTTTAACTGCTCAACCAGTATCACCATTTGTACCTGTTCCAGCATCTCCTTGCTCCTCAACAACACCCCCGTAGTCACTGCTCTCCATACTTACCTTCATTGCATACCAGATCTTCTCATTCACTCTGTAGCCTCAAGCTCAACTTCCTTTCTCTTTTTCCCTTTCTTCTACTCTCCTGGCAAACTCCCTCGATGGAGAAGCATACCTCACTGCCTTCTTTATATTTCATCTAGGATCTTGTATTGGCTTTTTTTTTTTTTTTTGGTGTGACCAAATGACTTGACCAAAGTGACTTCGTGGAGGATGGGTCCATCATGGTGAGAAATGCATGGCAGCAGGAGCAGAAGGCAGCTAGTCCCACAGCACGCAGAGTCAGGAGGGGGAGAGTGAACAGGAAGTGTGGCATGAGGCTTAAGTCTTGTCTTCAGTGACTCATGTCCTCCAGTGAGATTCTACCTCTTCAACACTTCCAAACAGTGTCTCCAGCTGGGAAATAAATACTGTAACATATGAGAGTATATCAGGCATCTTACATTCAAACCACCACAAATCCAAAGTAGGTAATCATCTAAGTGGTAAAAAATAGGGCTGACAGAAAATTCATTATCAATACATTTCAGTGGAACTTTAAAGATACTCTTCTCTGTCTCCCCTCCTCCTTAATAATAATAATATTTGAAGCTCCTACTTGATGTTTTCACAATCTCTATTTAGAAATAGATATTTATACATAGGAAAGCCACTTTACAAAACAGAAAGAAAGAGGGCTACCCAAGCAGAACCAGCAACAGTACCCCCAAACACTTGCAGTTCTTGGGCATACCAGCAAGAAACAATGCCAGCCCTAAGTAGACTGAAAAATAGAAGGTCTTTAGGAACTCAAGCAAGAGGGTTATCTGAACACCATGCTCCTTTAGTAAGCCACTCAATTAAGATGAACCAAGGTACAACCTATAAGGGGAAGATTCCAGAGAATATCTGTGGAAATCCAGATCTTTAAAGCCTATTAGTATTAAATGCATGACATGAAACTTAGATTGGATCATGGGCCATTGTCCCTCAATGTTTAGAGCATAAAAATAGCTAGATTAGACTCAGGTGGAGCCAAAGTAAAAGTTTTAGCCACTATGGGGAAGGAAGCCAGGGTAAGTATCTTTGAAGTAGAGGAGAGGTGTTCAGGTTAACCAGCCTCATAAAGATCCCGGTTACTAATGACAAAGGGAGACACACATGAAATAAGAATCTTAATAACAATGAACTATGACTAGAGGTCCTTTCCAAGGCTCCCAGATTATATATCAATCCTGAGGTTATATTACTTTTTTGAAGGAAGGGAAGAGGCTTAATCCTCCCAAGGAAGAATTGAAATTGAGTTTCTTACCAGCTGTGGCAGGTATAGGCCAACACAGATAGCATCTGATTTAATCAGTGTCTTTATTGCACACTAGAGTTATAGAGCAAACATATATAGGTCGTGTGCATGCACAGCTTCTCACCTAACGTCTGACACTAGTAGATGCTTAGCAGATCTTAGTTTCCCTTATGGACATTTCTTCTGATTGTCCAGAAAATTTTATAACTATCATTTTTAAATATTTTTAATTATGTGTGTGTGTGTGTGTGTGTGTGTGTGTACTGATGTCTCAACTCCCACATTGCCATCAGCATAAGGGACTGGGATTACAGAATCCTGTAATAGTTTAAGGCTTTTAATTTGTGTGCTGTGGGTGGAACTGTGGTATTCCACCTTGAACTGTGAACATTTAATCTACTGAGACATCTCCCCAACACATTTTGTTGATCTTGGAAATGTTGGTGAAAGGTCTATATTAGTTACTTTTCTCCTTGCTATGACAAAATGTCTGACAAAACATCTTAAGGGGGCTGGAGAGACAGCTTAATGGTTAAGAAATTTGCCTGAAATGCCAAAGGATCCAGGTTCAAGTCCCCAGTACCCACATAAGCCAGATGCACATGATGGTGCATGCATCTAGAGTTTGTTTACAGTGGATGAAGGCCCTGTGCTCCCATTCTCTCTCCCTCTCTCTCTCTCTCTCTCTCTCTCTCTCTCTGCCTCCTTCTCTCACTATGTCAAATAAATAAAATAAAATTTTAAGAAAGCATCTTAAGAGATGAAGGGCTCCTTTTAGTTTGCAGTTTGAGGGGATATAGCCTGTCATGGAAGGGAAGGCTTAATGTTGGGAATATTAGGTGGCTCATCACATTGTGCTCACAGCCAGGAAGAAGAGAGAGTGAATTACAATGCTCCACTTCCTCTATCCTCTCCCCCTTTTTAGTCTTGTACCCTAACCTATGAGATGATGCCACCACATTCAAAGCAAGTCTTCCTTCCCTCAGGTAGCACCTCTGAAAGAGGTGTGTCTCCTAGATGTGGTGGTTTGAATGTAAATGCCCCCATAGCCTTGAGTGTCTGTGATTGAGCTTCCTACTTAGTGCCCAGCTGGTGGAGCACCTGAGAAGTGGAGCCTTGCTGGGAGAGGGCAGAGCCCAGGGTTGAGGAGCCTACTGCGTGTTCAGAGCCAGCTCCTGCTTTCTCATGTCTCTCTGCTGGGATGTCTGACAAACTGACCCAGCTTCCTCCACCATGTAGTTTCCCTTTGAAACTGTAAGCCTGAAATACACCCTTTCTTTCCACAAGCTTCTTCTCCTCACATGTTTTCTGTTGCAGTCAGGTTTGCATTGCTGGTAGAAATCACCCAACCAAGAGCAGCTTGTGAGAAAAAGAGGCTTATTTTGGCTTACAGGCTTGAGGGGGAAACTCCATGATGGCAGGGGAAAACAATGGCATGAGCAGAGAGTGGATATCACCCTCTGGCCCACTTGAGGTAGACAACAGGAACAGGAGAGTGTGCCAAACACTGGCATGAGGAAACTGGCTCTAATACCCATAAGCCCGCCCCCAACAATACACTGCCTCCAGGAGGCATTAATTCTCAAATCTCCATCAGCTGGGAACCTAGCATTCAGAACACCTAAACTTATGGGGGATACCTGAATCTAACCACCACATTTTGTCTCAGCAATAAGAAGGTAACTTCTACATTAGATAATTCCAAATCAAGCTGAAAACTGACCATTATTAGACAATTCCAAATATTGACCATCATAAGACTCCTAATTGAAATAGAGGCCTCCTGTTATAAACAAAGGTGTTCAAGTTCTTTGATCTCATTTTCTCTACTCCCCCTGTCCACTCCTGTAGACCCTACAGCTCTCCTAATAGTCCCCAAAGATTGCTATAGCCACTGGCTTCTTATTCCTTAAAGACATTGTGTAAATATCCATCTCTGTGTCTCTTTTTTGTATCCATCGGTATTGCTATATGGAACATTCACCCTTCTTACTTTCATTGCTCTGTAGTCTACTTATCCTCCAGGTAATCACCTCTTTTTTAATTTTTTTTTATTTTTATCTATTTATCTGAGAGCAACAGAAAGAGAGAAAAAGAGGCAGAGAGAGAGAGAGAGAGAGAGAGAGAGAGAGAGAGAATGGGCGTGCCAGGACCTCCAGCCATTGCAAACAAACTCCAGATGCATGCACCACCTTGTACATCTGACTTACATGGGTCCTGGGGAATTGAGCCTCAAACTGGTGTCCTTAGGCTTCACCGGCAAGCACTTAACTGCTAAGCCATCTCTCCAGCCCAATCATGTCTTATTTTATCCTTTTACAAGCATTTTTCAGTGCCTACCAATGTACAATGCAAAATGTGCTATTTTTACTTCATAGAACCTCCACTCATTCAGATGTGCTTCTTGTTCAAATATCCATTCATTAATTTAACAATTTTATGTCTACTATAGTCAAAACTCGATGAATGCCAATATTTTTAGTCTAATCTGTTCACTACTATGACCTCAGTGATCATTATAGTGCTTTATGTTTAATAGATATAAGTGTTGAAAAAATATAACTGAATGAGTGAATGCTGGAGTTACAGAGGTAAACAAAAAACACTAAATTCTTGTTACCAATCATGCCATTTTCTTATTAGTGACAGCAATAACACATTTTTTTTTCTTTTTGGCTCAGAAATATTTTCCCAACTTCCTTTAGACATTCTTGCCTTTAGCCATCACCTCAATGTAAGTTAATTTGTCTGCTAAGGATTAATTTTTCTTCTCCTGGGGAAAAGAGACAGCTAAGCTTGTCTACACAAGGGAACCTAGATCAGAGAAGTACATGCTCAGAGGTTAGTGTACAGTAAGTCTTGAGATCCACTCCTAGGAACCTCAGACAGAAGAAAGAAAAGAAAGTTCAATAGAAAAAGAGAAGAATGAGGATTGCTTTTGCTTTACTCCAGATGAACCCAAATCATGCTAGCAAAGAAAACAAAGTTTATTTGGGTGGGCAGGAGAGGAGGCTGTCCTCATGTTCATAGTCACAAAGCCTGACCAGAGAAGAAAATGCATACCATTAGCATGTCCCATCATGTACACTAGTAGCCTAACAGGTACTGCATGAATACTAACTTAGTTAATTAAAGAATGCTAACACCATTCCAATTTACAGATATAGAAACAGAGGCACAGAGAGTCAATGTCTAATGTTTAGAGTGTGAAAATATCTAGCTTGGACTCAGCTGGAGCCAAAGTAAAGCTTTTTAACCACTAAACCCCAGTGTCCACGTCAGTGGTATGTACTTGAAACGTGCCAATCTCCAAGCATGCTTCTAGCCTAGACACATCTTACAAAGACAGCCCTTAGAGAAGTGAGTACTTATTTCTAGTTCTGATCTCCTTTCTAAGCTCAAGGCCAATTACATTATTTAAAAAAAAAAAACTCACCATATTCTTAAATGTTTTTAATCACACAAAATTGTTTCACCAGCATGTTCATCCCAAAATATCTATATAGAAACACTATGTTAAACAATATATAAACACTACATAAATATACAAACATGTCAGAGAAAGGGATGGAAGAGAGGAGGGTGTGGGAGGAGGGTTAATCAAAATTTAAGATGTTATGAATAAGCCATATGGAAACCTATTTCTTTGCTAGCTAATAATATATATGTTAAAAAAAAGATAGTTTGGGAGAAGTTTCCTGTAGGCATGGATAATTTTGTTCCCAGAAGCCATAGATTGATATTAGAAAATTTCAATGCTAGGAGTGGGATACCTTCCAGGGCATTTTTGGCCAGAGAGGCTCTTAATACCCCCAAAACATAACAACCTGTTGCCAAGGATCTTGGTTTCCCACCAGAACTAGATGGTAAGACCCTATTGCTGAAGACTCCACATGACTGGACAGCAAGTCACTGAGAAATCAAGCTAGAGCTGAGCTGGAAGCCTCCTCCATGCTGACTCGCTGTCAGGATGCTGACAAGACCTCTGCAGTCTATTGAGGGAGAAAAGTCATCAATGGTCTTAACCATCAGGGGCCCTGAAGGCTTTATGGCTGACCAACCAGGACAAATGCACTGACTGGTGAAATTGTGGCATATCTATTATGGAGAAAACCAACTGCTCTCTGATTAGATTCAAGAATTGCTCCATGGAAGGGAATTCATGCCTGGTACTGAAAACCTAATCAAAGGCCTATGGCTTGGGAGGTCATAAGCTGTAGAGGGGAAACTACTATAGTTGTCTGGCTAAATGGATATATTATGTCCACCAAACTGCCCTTTAAATGCTTGTGTTTATGCCCATATATTGTTACTTTCACCTTTGGTTTAAATACCTTCTCTTTTTAGATAGCACTGACCACTGGAGTGTCTCAAAACTCACCAAAGTGCTCAGAAGTGGTGATAGTAGAGTGTTCAGCGCTGAGTAAACATCTCTATCACAGCAGCCAAGGCTCAGGGTCTATTACAGAAGAGATAGTGAAGGAATATAAGATCCAAAGGAAGAGGAGGAATTCTTACAATACTGTCTTCCAAACAAAGTGACTATAATATTCATGACCTCACAGTGGCTGGTGCTACCTACATCATACCTGCATAATAAAAGGGAAAAAATGATGACATCTAAGCAGCAGAGAGACTTGTGGAAAGAAGAAGAAACTCAATGGTGAGGGGATTTATGAAAAAGGAAAGGTAGGGTGGTAGGAGGGGACTAGATCATGATATATTGCTATATGTATACAAGTTGTCAATATTTTTAAATAAAATAATTATATTATTGCTTTGTGTGACATATTAATTCCTCTTCAAAAACTCTAATTCTGTTAATAGCATCCCTACCAGTTCAGTCACCTTGTCTGGAAATATTAACATCTGTGTTTACCCCCCCCCACTCCTATTTACCCCAAATTAGTTGTCATGTTGCATAGGTGCCATAGCTTTAACCTCTGCCTTATGCTTAAAATATGTCTCCTTCTCTTTAACTATCGCAGCTTCAAGTCTAATTTCTACCCTTTACTGACAATAACTACAAATCATCTGAATGTTTACTTGAAGCCGTCCAGGGTACCAAGATTACATAAGTCTTCCTTGAGTGTGACTCTAATCATATTGCTCCCCTACTGAACAATCAACCTTCACCCCGCCCCTCCCCGACTTACCTGTTCGCTTACCTTCCTTAGCCTGTCACTCAAGGCACTCCCCAAGCCTTTCCTCTCTGGTCCCTCTGGCTCTAATCCAAAGATATTTTGTACACATCTTATTTCCAGGCTGTTGTTCACATCCTCTCAACAGCTCTGCTGTCTTTTGAAGTCCTCATCATCTTTTCCAACCCACATCAAAGATATTTTCCTATGGGTCATCTCGGAGGCCCACCTGATTTCTCTTTCCTACACCTGCACTCCACTGCACTTCTGCCTTGGCTTGTACTTTGATTGCCTCCTCTGCCCTCTGTCTTCCTTGCCCTATCCATACCCTACCCTGGGACCTGTTAACTTTTCAAAAATACACATCAATACAGTCCAAATTCTTCACATACTCATATATATATGCATACATGTGTATATGAGAGAGAGAGAGAGGGAGAGAGAGAGAGTTATATCTATATGTCTTCCTGTGTTTTCTTTTTCAGGTGTTACATGATTGGTGATGGAAGGGTAACAAGGAAAGTACGTCACTTCAAACCCATTCACAAAAATTCTTCTACTGATAATCAAGAGAATTGCTTCTGTTCCCTACCATCACTTTCAGAAGTGTTTGCACACCTATCCAAACCTTACACAGTCAGAAGCACTATCCCATTTATGTCACTGTAGTGTTCAAAACTCCAGTCTCCCCTCTCACTTCTGTTTAGGTCACAACGCTATCTGTTTCCAACTTTCTTTTGCTGCCTCATGTGTCTCCTTCTGCCCTTCTATTCTACGCTGGCCACTTTCTGCCCAGACTTCCCTCTGCAATGGATCTTGCCTTTCCTTCTCTCTGAAATAACCTAGTCTTGGTCACCTCAGGAGGATGTGAGTCTACTCCTCTACAGCCCCTTTATCTCCTATTTGAACCCTCTTGTGTCGAATACCATCTACTATTTTTGTGTCTTCATTTTGTGACAAATGTGTTGTACCATTTTTAAAGTAGAATTCCTGACTGATATAACCTGCTTGCACTGTTTCCCCGGGGATATTGTTAGTTTTATATGTCAGGTTAGCTAGGCTATTGGTGCCTTGTTGTTTGGCCAAATACTAATCTAGATGTTACTGAGAAGGTATTCTGTAGAGGCAATTAACATTTGCAATCAATTGACTTTAAGTAGAGTAGATCAACCTTCATGATGTGGAAAGGCCTTATCAATTAATTAAAGACCTTAGAGCAAAAACTACATTTTTCTCAGAGAAGAAAAACTCTTCCTCAAATTTGTAGCAGTTTTTATGTAACATGCCCAGGTTTGCAGACCACTGGCCTGCCCTCTAGATTTTGGACTTGTCAGGCCCCATAATTGTGAATATATTTCTTAAAATCGCTCTCTCTTTCTCTCTCTCCTCTCGCCATTCCTTCTGTTTCTTGGGACAGTGGATTAGGTCACAATTCATTTTCATTTTGCAATAGACTATTGAGATCCCTAATTCCATTTATCTTAATAATGTTTCTCCTTAGCATAGACTCCCCCATATACCTAACCCCATCCCAGCCAAGAGGTAACTCCAATTGGGATGAAAATGAGCCTGTCTACTAAATATTCCATTCTTGGCATCATGGTGTATCTGCCCAAACAGGCTTTTAACCAGGTAGTTTGGGAATCTTGAACCAACGCTGATCACTCCTAATCATGTCCGGGTAACTTGGAATTTGCCGCTATGACAACATGTCCTTAGAGCTGGGTGAAGTAGAGTCTCTTTCCAGCCTCTCCTCAGCCTCACACTCATCAGTGTTCATCATCATCAAATTAGCTTAGGCTTCCACAGCCATAATCTGTTGTGTCCAAGAGGAGGTCTATGTTCAGCCACGCCTGTGTCTTCTACTAATGATGCCATTCCTGGCCATCCCTCGAAACCCCTTAATGTGAGTTTTCTCTTAAGAACATCATCTATAAACAGTTGTCTTCAGTCACAGCCACCTCAGTCCATCACACATGATGTACAAAATTGAACCTCCAGTGCAAGACATTCGTTTCCTTCTTCTAAGAACTCTGCTGATAACTGTCAAATTTTTTCCATTGCTTAAAGGCACCACCACAGTTGGTTCTTTCTGCAATGCATTAAGCAACTACTAAGTGACATCTAAAGAGAATTGATATTTCCACCTCTACAACTAGATGCTACCAAGAACTTATCAAGGTCAGACTTTCTCCTCTTAAAATTGTCCTGAGTGCAATTCACTATGCATCACCTCCTTCAGCAACATCGGAGGATTGATCTCAGGTGAATCAATGACTCTTTAAACCTTTCCCCTTTGGTGCAAAAATCCTGTCTTTGGGGACTAGAGATGTGACATAGTGGGTAGCGTGCTTGCCTAGCATGCACAAAGCCCTAGGTTCAATTCCCATCATCAGTAAATTGGGTGTTATGGTGATGGCCCATGCCTGTAATTCCAGCACTAAGGAAATGGAGGATCATAAATTCAAGGTTATATTCAGCTACATAGCCTGTTCAAGGCCAGCCTGAGACCCTCTCTCAAAAAAAAGAAAGAAAAGAAAAATCCTGTCTTTTCTATTCACTCTGAGCCTTTAAAATGTCCTTTTTATTTTTATGTCAGTACTGCATTTTACAATACTTAGAGCTAATAAAAGTAAGTTACAGGGCTGAAGAGATGGCTTAGCAGTTAAGCGCTTGCCTGTGAAGCCTAAGGATCCCAGTTCGAGGCTCGATTCCCCAGGACCCACGTTAGCCAGATGCACAAGGGGGCGCACGTGTCTGGAGATCGTTTGCAGTGGCTGGAGGCCCTGGCCCACCCGTTCTCTCTCTCTCTATCTATCTATCTGCCTCTTTCTGTCTGTCACTCTCAAATAAATATTTAAAAAATAAATAAAAGTAAGTTGCAACTTCACCTTGTACCTGTAGATGTTAGGTGTATATGGTGCAAAAAGGACCCTTTGAAAGCCAGGTGGGAGAATAACTTTGTAAATGATCAAGAAACTGAATATTTAATTACAAAATAATAAAATACTAATTCCTAGCTTTATCAAGCCTACAAATTCAGCATATTATATGCCAAGCTGTTTTAGAGCAAGGGATAGCTCTATTAACATTTTCCCTTCACCAGATGTTGTAGGTAAGCCTTTTATGCCTATAAGGCAAGGCAGGATCAAAGTTTCCATAAACTTAAAATAATTTAAAAAAAAAAAAACACCAGATTGGAGAAATTTCAAACACTCCTCATTTTTGCAAATCCACAATTCAAAGAACACACTATTTGCATATTCAAGGTGAAATCCCAAGGAAAAATACCTCCTGCCCAGTTTTATAGAATTATTATTTCTACATTATTTAACTGGCACCACCTTTAAAATATGTCAGCTCAGACTGCACAATAGACATAGGTACTAATTAGCCATGCCAATTATCCAGACTTGTTTAAGCTCATCAAGTGATGAAACACAGAGCCTCAATCTGTTTGATTTTTCTTGAACAACTAACACCAAAACGTGCACTTGTTATGACTAGTAAATTGCACAAACACAACTTGTAACTGAGAGATTCTTGGTTCCCTGCTTACAAAGCCAAATCCGCCTTCAAAGGTCTTTCTGTCTCCTCACAGTGGAAAATCAATACCACACGCTGGAGGAAAGATGGAGAGTTAAAACGTCCTCTTCACACGGGTGAGTAAACACCACCTCCGAGCTTGGGATGGGGCAGCTCAGAACTGCAGGCTACAAGACAGATTCCAGAGGCAGCCCTCGCCAGCCTGAGCTGGCACAGTGAGCTCTGGGCCTCCTATAATTTGATTTCTGTGCAACTGCAGATCTATGTGCGCCTGCAAAATTGCATAATTTGCCATTTACCCAGCTGTTATCCAGCGAAACTATTCCATGCACACTGATTTGCCCGGCTGTCTAATAAACCCAGAGGAAAGGGCCGGCAGGGGGAAAGTTTTGCATCATGGCAATGTCCTCAGTTTCTAAGCTCGGGCTACCTGCCCCTCGGACGTTCAAGGCTCACCAAAGCTTCAGGAAGAGGGAGAGCCTTGCCTGGGTCTTTCCGTTTTCTGGGAAAGATGTCTGGTTTTCACGTCCTTAACCTGTTTGTGTCTCCTTCTCTTCAGGCCTAAAACAAAGGTTCCCTCCCTCCTCTGGGCTTCTCTCGGGGCTGAGAAGCCCCTGCATTTCTGGCTTCTCCCCACGTTGTCAGTAGTTGCAGAGAGCTTCTAACGTCACGACCAAATTCAAAAGGCAGGCAGGCTCTCACCGCCTTCCACAGCCCACTTCTCCGGGCTTGTACTTTCCCCCTCCACGAGGACAAAAGATAAGACGTTGTCCAGATGTTCCAATGCTGGGAACCGTCTGAAAGCCGAGCTTTGAAAACAAGGAACACTGCTCATTCTCAGGGACAAAATTAGCGTCTTTCTTTGTTTTACCACAAAGCTGTCGAATATCCTAGTAGGTACTACTTACTACTCAAGGCACTGCAGACAGCTGAGAGAAACAACAGGGACTGACGCTCAGATATGAGGGACTGGGTACCAGGCCGTGGCGGGGAGAATGAAGTCAGGGCAAGCTCTCCTGTGCTTCCAACAGACTCCACGAACTCAGTGGTAGCCTGGAACTATTCTGCTGATCTTTCTAACTTTTCTGAAAATCAGAATGTAAAGTAACTTCTGAAGTAATCTGTCCTAATATGAAACTATATATAAATGCTCTGTGGATTATAGCATACAGCATAAAAGAAATGTTCATGTATTCTTGGGATTGCATATGACAGACATGTTATTTTAGAAATGTGGATGAATTGAGTTTTATTAATATTTGTTTCATCATCTTTTTAAAAAATACTTTATTATTTATTTATTTATTCATTTATTTATTTGAGAGGGAGAAAGACAGAAAGAGAAAGAGAGAGAGAACGAGAAATGGGCATGCCACGGCCTTCAGCCACTGCAAACAAACTCTAGATGGATGTGCCACCTTGGGTATGGGGCTTACCTGGATCCTGGGGAATCCAACGGAGGTCCTTTGGCTTTGCAGGCAAATGCCTTAACCACTACAATCAAATTCTAAAATAATACATGAGATGACTGTTCTACTCCATACAAGTTCTTTTGTTTATGTATTCAGGAAAATAGAGAGTCCTTTCTTTATACTAAACTGTAGCTGTTCTTGCAAGACTGTTCCCCTTTGCTCAGAACCACACCCTTTCTTTTTATTTTTTTTAATTTTGTTTATTTTTAAAATTTTTTATTGACAACTTCCATAATTATAAACAATATCCCATGGTAATTCCTTCCCTCCCCCAACTTTTCCCCCAAAACTCCATTCTCCATCATATCCCCTCCCCATCTCAATCAGTCTTTCTTTTACTTTGATGTCATGATCTTTTCTTCCTGTTATGATGGTCTTGTGTAGGTAGTGTCAGGCACTGAGAGGGCACCCTTTCTTACAGCAAAAATGTCAATAGGGAGAGTATCTGAGACACCTGATACCTTCACATCCTGGTCACTAGGCAACCCTCATCCTCCCCATAGGCAGTTAGACATTTAAATTCATTTCCTGTTGAGTTTCTAATAGTTAGAGCTACCTAAAAATGAAATGAGTTCATTTTTTTTTAAGATAGAAATGTTTCTCTTAGTGAAAAACATTCAAGTATAGCCTTCTCAGCTACATTGTAGACGCAGCATGGATTCAAGTTTGTATTTGCCAACTGAGGGAGTGATTTTCTTCTGTTTGTATGTGTATATATCGTTTTCTTAATCTCATAAAATGCTCCTAACGTAAAACTTAGGTCTAATGACATTTATCACGTCTTTATTTTGTTTTCTTGGTTTTTCAAGTAGGGTCCCACATACCCAAGTATAATCTTAATGGTGTGCACCCATCACCATTATTCAGTTCCAGAACATCTCCCCTCGTGGAAAGAAAACCAACAACTAAAAGCAGCAACTCCCATCCTCTACACTCCACCCTCCATCTCTTGTCAGCAGCTCCCGTGTTTCCTGTCCATGCATTTTCCTGATCTGTTTATTTCACTTATGATATATGGTCTTCTGCACCTAGTATCATTCACTTACGATCTTTTATTTTCTGGGCACCATCACCATCTGTGAACCACTTTGATTTCCATCCCCTGCCTTTCCCAGCACTTACTGTGCTGTCTGCATTATGTTCAGTGTGAAATCACCATCCCCAGGATTGTCACCTCACGGTGCTCCCCGGGGGCCTCATTCTGCCCCTGCCTCAAGCTAACCTGGGTGGTAGAGCAGCACATTACCTTCAATCTCTCCCAAGGTTTCTATATTTTAGAATAAAATGTAAGAAGTGCTTCCCGTTTCCTAACAAACTTAAGTGATAATTGGCAGGTGATAAGAGAATTGTCCCGAAGGTTAAAAGTGGGCAGGTTCTTACAAGGCTATCCTGTTTCACCCCAAGACCTGCCCATGCCCATCCATCCAAGGGCTCACGCTTACGTCATGATATCCTCATTGCACCTGCATTTTCTTTTTGTTAACAGGAGTAAAAAGGACAAGACTGTGGTTTGGTGTGGCATGTGAGATGGAAAGAGTACTAGATACCAGGTGAGAAGATAGAGCCACTACTTACTGTTGACATGACCTTGGGCAAGTCATGAAACAATGTGAGCCTTAGGTTCAAAATGAGGTTCATTTTAAGCAGCTTGCTTCATCAAGTGGTTCCCAAAATTGCAGCCAAGGACAAAAAAATAACACACACATGAAAGCTCTTTATGATTAACCACATTCCCCAAATGCTCACTAGTATATAGGTATCAGGTTATGGACATAATTATGTCCCCTTGAAATTTATGTGTTGAAATCCTAAGTCTCAATATGATCATAGTTGGAGTTAGGGCCTACAAGGAAGTGATAAAAATTAAATATGGCCGAATGAGATCATAAGGCTGGGTTCCTAATCCAATAGGACTGCTGTGTACATAAGAAAAGAGAGGGACGCCAGACCTCTCTATCTCTCCAGGTCAAAGGGAAGCAACCTCACCAGAAACTGAATCTGCCAGCACCTTGACCTTGGACTTCTAGCAACAAGTGCTCTGAGGAAGTAAATTGGTGCTATAGAATTTTGTTATAATGTATGTAATTAGTTTGCAGCCCTGGCAAACTAATACACAAAATTAAAGCAAGTACTGCGTCATGATCTCACAAAACATTGTGGGTATTATGATTTCAAGTCTAGAAGCTTCTCTAAGGCTAGAACTTGCTTACTTTTTCGTTTCCCTGCGTGACTCCTCCTTTTCTTCTTTCCAACCGTCTTCATTCTTAATCCTATAGTAGTTTGCACCTTTCTTGTTTTTAAATAAACTTTTAAAGTACAAATGATAGAATTAATGTAAATCCCTGACATCAAATTATGTATTCTTAAATATTACAATTTTAAAATTTATGTTATTTTCTCACCCAATCCCAATGGCATTATTACACTTAACAAAATAAAATAACTTCTCTTTCTGTCTAATAACTACTTCACTCAAATTCTCTAAAAGAATAAAAATGTACCCAGGTGTGGTGGCTCAAGTCTTGAATCCTAGTACTTGGGAGACTGAGGTAGGAACATGTCTGTGAGTTTGAGACCAGCCTGGGCTATGGTGTGAGTTCCAAGTCAGCTTGGACTGCAGAGAGGCCTTGCCTCAAAATAAATAAATAAATAAAATTTCCTTTTCCGGCTGGTTTATTTAGTTCAAATTCCATTTACAGATGTTAATGTACTAGAGACAAAAATTTATTTTTCCACCCTAATGAAGCTGTTACATAAAGCTCAGTGACTTGTGTTTTTTTTTTTTAAACAGAATAGACCTTTATTGAATCCTTCTATATGCTAAATACTGTCTAAAATTTCTGTTGCTTCTTTGACTTTTGGCCAAAATCAAGTGTAAAATTGCTGGTGAAGCGAATATAAATAAGAAATGTCTTGGCCTTCAAAAGTCAAATCTTCAAAATATAGGTGAACTGAAGTGAATTCTGAAAGAAATGAGTGAATGCCATCTATAAAGCCTCAGACCTGCTGAATTTTCCTAACAGAAGCATCAATATATCATTTTATACAGCCAGAAGCACAGATTTAACTTACATTTTTAAAGCACCATTTCAGTAAGGCTTTTTTGTTTTGTTTTGTTTTTCAAGGTTGGGTCTTGCTTTAGCCCAGGCTGACCTAGAATTCACAACGTAGTCTCTGGATAGCCTCAAAATCATAGCAATCCTCCTACCTCAACCTTCGGCATTCTGGGATTAAAGGCATGGGCCACCATGTCCTGTTCAGTAAGGTTTTTGAACACACAGTACTGAGTTATTTTTATTATTGTTGTTTCAGAGCTGCTCTTTGCATTTCATTTTTAACTAGAAACTAAAAAAAAGTTACCCTGCTCAGAGATAGAACAACCCTTCACAATACCTTTCTATTGCCTACAAGGTACACAGCCTGCAAAGTTTTCTGTCTGCCAAGTCTTCCCACTTCTCCAGACTGCTCTCCTATGTCACATCTTAGGCTCACCAAAACTGAAATCTTCCCTTATTCACACTATGCCGTATCCTTAGCCTTCCAGCCTCTCCTCAAGCCCTATTTCTTCAAGGAATGTTCCACTGACCCTTTTCAGATTCTTCCCCTCTATTCATCTGGTGCTTATTTTTGTCTTTGAAAACCCAGTTCAGGAACCATTTGTGGTGGGACAAGCCTGTTATCCTAGTACTTAAGAGATTGAGGCAAAAGCATCATGAATTCCAGGCCGGCATAAACCTACATAATGAAAGCCTGTGTTGAAAAGCAAGCAAGAAAGACAGAAGGAAGGAAGGAAGGAAGGAAGGGAGGGAGGAAGGGAGGGAGGGAATGAGGAAGGGAGGGAGAAAGGGGAAGTAATAGTAAACCCAATTCTGGTTCCTTCCTCCCTGAAGGATTCCATGATATTTCTGGACATTTTTGGTGCCACTCTGGGTTTCTAGGGCATCGTGTGTAAATATTGTGCAGCATGCAGCAAGTGCTTTATTAATCTGTTAAGACTCTGGTCTGTTTTTCTGTCCCTCCCCTTAGATCTGAAATGTGCCTCTCTGGGGTCAGGATCATTTGACCTGAAATTCAGACTCCTCAAGGTATAGCCAAGGCCTGGCAATAAGAGTCTTTAAGAATCCTTTAGTTAAATTTCTAGATTGAGTGAAAATTAAGTGCAATGGTGTTTTTTTTTAAGATTTATTTTTATTATTTATTTATTAGAGACAGAGAGAGGGGGAGAGAGAGTGAGAGAGAGAGAAAGAGGATGGGTGTGCTAGGGCCTCCAGCCACTGCAAATGAACTTCAGACACATGCGCCACCATGTGCGTCTGGTTTACATGTTACCTGGAGAATTGAACCTGGGTCCTTAGGCTTCGCAGGCTAAGCCATCTCTCCAGCCCAATGGTAGTTTTAAAAATTTAAGAAAAAAAAAGATCATGATGCTTAGATCTACATTATACAGTGTGGTGGTTTGTTTCAGGTGTCCCCTATAAACTTAGGTGGTCTGAAGGCTGGATCACCAGCTGATGGCAATTTGGGAATTAAAACCTCCGGAGGCAGTGTATTGTTGGGGGCGGGCTTATGGGTGTTATAGCCAGCTTCTCCTTGCCAGTGTTTGGCACAGTCTCCTGTTGCTTTTGTCCACCTGATGTTGGCCAGGAGGTGATGTCCACACATCAGTTTTCCCTGCCATTGTGGAGCTTCCCCCTCCAGCCTGTAAGCTGAAATAAAGCCTTTTTTCTCCCCCACAAGCTGCTCTTGGTTGGGTGTTCTCTGCCAGCAATGTGAACATGACTGCAACAGACAGATACTGTCAGATGCACATCATATGTCAGGTTTGGGAAAAATACTGAAATTGTTCTAGCGTACCCTTCTTTTCTTTTGCAGCAGCAGCAGAGAAAACAACACAGAATGTAGCTGGGCATCAGTATCCATAGACATCTCAACAGAACAGAGACAGATTGCTTGATAAGATCATTCTGAGAGGATGTGTTTGTTTCTTAAACAGAAGGACTATGGGGCCGGGGAGATTGCTTGGTAGTTAAATGCCCTTACTCTTTAAGCCTGCCAACCAGAATTCAAATTCCACTCCCACAGCACTTACATCTAAGCCAGATGCAAAGTAGCACATACATATGTAATCCTAACAAGCCTAGAGCCTACGACAATGGGAGGCAGAACCAGGAGAAATCTCCAACCTCATGAAGCCAAGTAGACTGAGATTCATAGTGGCAAAAAGACAGGAGAAGATAGAGAATGATGGATATGATAGATAGATAGATAGATAGATAGATAGATAGATAGATAGATAGATAGATAGATAATAGATAGATAAATTATAGATGGTTACCTTCCAAATCAAAGTGGAAGGAGAGGACTAATACCCCACAGTTATCTTCTGACCTCCACACATGCAGAGTGGCATGCATGCACACATACACACACATATACATATGCACACACTAATAATAAAATTTTAAAAAATTTAAAAAGCAGTGCTATCTACAAAGGTGGGGCCAGGTATAAAAGAAGCACAAAGACAGTGCAGTGACCTGAAGCTAGAATCAGTAGAGAAGCAGAGCTAGGATGGCCAGCCAACTCCTCCAAATTTGCCCAGAACTTTGAGTTTTAAAGTCCTGAGTCCTGGAAAGTCCCACATCCCTCAAGTTCTAAAAGTCAAGATAGTTGATTTCCATACCTGGGGCTGAGCACAGGAAAAACACTGGAGGGTGGGTCTAGGGAGATAGCTCAGTGGTTTAAATGCTTGCTATGAAAGCTTAAGGGCCTGGGACAGCCCAAGTTCAATGATTACCAGCACCCACATAGATAGTTGGGCATGTCCGCATACAACAGTAACCCCAGTCCTGAGGAGAGGGGGAAAAGTAGCAGAGACCAGAGAATCTCTGGGGCTTGCTGACCAAAAATAAAAATAAAAACCAGCCACTGAAAACAGCAGCTCTGTGTTGAGTAAGAGACTCCATCTCAAAGAAACAGGTGGATGAGAGAAAAGAGGAAAACACCTGTCTATTCTCCTCTAGCTCCCATACGCATGCACATAGGGTGCACACATCGGAACATATGTACATGCAGTACACACACACACATCATATCACACCATGCATACACTAACACTACACACACACTTGCCAAAAAAAATAAAATAAAATCAACTGAAAGACAGTTCCCTTGGGGGGGGGGAAAAACAATGATTTTCAGACAAGGTCCCATTTGACACAGAGTGACCTTGTGGAAAGGACGTTGTAGAAACTCTGACCTCTTCTCGTTTCAAACTTATGCTGAGGCTCAGCCCTGAGTTCCCCATAAGCCAAAGATAATTGGAAGCCTGGGCCACAGAGGACCAAGAAGAGTGGAGTACACACAGAGGGACAAACAGAGCATCCAGGCCAGCCTATGACAAACTGAAGAGCCCAAACCACGACCCTCAACTCATCATCCAGTATGGACTTCATAAGTGTTACTCCAAGAAAGAAGATAGTGTTCCACAAATCCACAAACCCTCCATCCCTTCTCAGTATTTTCACTATTACAAAAGATCCTGTGACAAAAGAGCACTTTCAAATTTTTCTCAGACCCTATTGGATACCTGGAGGGAGACTGATTGAAGGAGATTTACGTGACAAAGAACTTCAAATTGAAGTTTAGAAGTCATGATGATTTGAATCTGAAATCTCTCCCACAGGCACATTCCTTTAAATTCTTGACCTTGGGCTGCAGAGATGGATTAGCAGCAGTTAAGGTACTTGCCTAACAAACCTAAAGACCCAGGTTTGATTCCCCAGTACTCACTTATGCTAGATGCACAAGGTGGTGCATGCTTCTGGAGTTCATTTGCCATGGCTAGAGGACCTAGAATACCCATTCTCTCCCTGCCCCCCCCCCCCACAGCAACTCTTTGTCTCGAATTCACTCTATCTCTCTTAAGTAAAACATTAAAATAAATAAAACTTAAATTTTGACCTAGAGCTAGTGGAACTATTTTGAGAAGTTATGAAACCTTTGAAAAGTGAGGCCTACCTGGTGGAAGAAGGTCAACAGGGGAAGGCTTTGCAGGTTACATCCACACCCCCCTCCCACAGATTCCTGCCTTGCTCTCTGCCTTCTGGTCTGTCACAACGTGAGCAGCTTTCCTCATGCTCTCACCACGATGATGTGAGCTTCTCCTCCTAGGCTTCCCCACCATGATGGATCTCTGAAACTGTGAGCCAAAATAAATCTTTCTTCCCTTAAGTTGTTTCTGTCAGATAGTGCGCTCAGAGCTACACACAAGTAACTAATATAGACTCCTCCAGGCCCTCCCCCACCCAAACAATTCATTGGCTTTTATATACCCGAGAGTCCCCAGCCTCATAACACGTCCTTATAGCCTTGTCCCCTCTCCCACCTTTCCCCTTATATCTTCTATACTAGTTACTTTCTCACGGCTATGACCAAATGCCTGACCAGAAACAACTTAAAGAAGGGCTTATTTTTATGTACAGTTCGGGGTTATAATCCATACATCACATAGGAGCATGAAGCAGGTAGTCGCAATGCATCCACACTCAGGGAAAAAGAGAGTGGTAAGTGCTAGTGCTCAGCTGATGTTCTTCTTATTCAGTGCAGGAGCTCTGTGTGGGAAACAGCGCCACCTAGGAGGAGCCTAAGGAGGCTCATCCCATCCCAATTAATTTACTGGAGATAATCCCTCACAGGCATGTTCAAACTCTCCAAATCTAGATAACTCTCCACGGGCATGCACAGAGGCTTGTGGCTAAGGTAATCGTAGGCCCAGTCAAGTCGACAATCAATATAAATCACAACACCTCTGTCAAAACATAAAGAAATGCCTCTTGTCACAGATTGAGCAGTTGGCCCTTTCTAAGCCTCTGCAGGGCATGTTGACATCCATCTATGGTGTCCGCCCCCCTTTCCCAGAGAGACATCCTAGGGAAATCTCCCTCCCAGAGCACCTCCCTGTTATAAGTTCTGCTGTCTCTCCCAGCTGAGAAGTTTTTCACCCCTTAATGTACATTACTTCAGAGAAAGCAGTTGATTCGGGTGTAATCCTTTGAGAAGTTTATTAATCAACTCGCATAAGAGCCTGTATCACTGGCTCCCTCTTCTCGTGGAATTCAATTCTTTCTCTGAACATGTCACAGTGCATTACCCTGCTCTGAGTTAGCACATTTGAACATCTTGTCGTCTCGCAAGTGGCACAACCATGGCATACTGAGCTCATCTTTTTTCTTTCAGAGGCTGATTTGGCAGCCTAGGATCTCGGCTCCTTAAAATCACTTTGCAATGATTTTTATTGCATATATGCTATCTGTCCAAAAGTCCAAAAGTCATTTTGACTCCCAGGTCCTATAAAATGCTATGTCCCTAAAGAGTTCTATTTAAATTAGCCAATGCAAGGCCAGGTGTGGTGTCACGCACCTGTAACACCTGAAGTTGAAGCAGGAGGATCATGAGTTCAAGGCTAGCCCGGGTTGTTACAGTAAGCCTCTGTCTCAAGCAAAAACAAAAACTGTCATCATCAACAACAAAAGGCCTGGAGAGCTAGTTAAGTTGATAAAATGCTTGCTTGGTAAGCATTAGGACCTGAGTTCGCTTCCCAGTACCCATGTAAAAAATGCTAAGTGTGGTGATATACACCTGTAATCCCAGGAGAGGTGGAGACAGACAGATCCTCCAGAGGCTTATTAGCCCACCAGTCTATCATAACTGGTGCATTCTAGGCCAATGAGAGACCCTGCTATAATAAAAAGGGACAAGGCATTCCTAAAACTGACACTGGATGTTGTCTTCTGACCTCCATATTCATGTGTACAATGTTTGTGCACAAACACAACACATGTGCACATGCATTACTTTGTACACATATACAAAATAATAGCTAATGCATGCCTAGGGCTTTATCCAACTTTTTTCCTTTAATGGAAGGGTAATTGTTAACAAAAGGCAAGGTACTTCCAAGCACAGGGTTCAAAGCAGCTTATTTTAAATGCTGTTGACCTTGATAGACAAGCAAAAGGAAGGGGCCAGTACTGGCTCCCTGCTGGTACTGTTTTGTCTGTGTAAGAGAATAATCTTTTGATAAGAAAAGAATGATCATTACAGCACTTTGACTTCCAGGTCACATGGGACCTCAAAAAGACAAGTTAGTTGTTATTAACTCATTTAGGTAAAAAAAAAAAATACATATATGGAACTTCTGAATTATTTCTCATAACAATTATTTTGCATAATTGTTTTCTTCTGAGGACCTATTTTTGGTTTTTGTTTTACTCTTTTATCTACTGGACTTGGTTGATCTTTAAGATTATTGTACATTAGCTGGCCATAGTGGCATAGGCTTGCAATCCCAATACTTGGGAGGCAGATACAGAATGATCACTACAAGTTCCAGGTCATGGCTGGATACATAGGAAGTTCAGTGCTACATAACATGACTTTGTCTGAAAACAAAACAAGGGTTCGAGGGATGGCTCAGCTGTTAAGGTGCTTGCCTGCAAAGCCTACGGATTTGGCTCAATTTCTCAGTAACCACATAAAGACAGATGAACAAGGTAGTGTATGTATTTGAAGTTCGTTTGCAGCAGCTATAGGCCATGGTATGCCCATTCTCTCTCCTCTCTCTCTCTCTCTCTCTCTCTCTCGCCTCTCTCTGTCTTTCTCTCTCATCAAATGAATAAAAAATACTTGAAAAGAAAACAAATGTGAATATTGTTATGAATTCAATACTATTTGAAATTACATCTATTCCTATCATTATCTATTCTTTTATTTGGTTGCTGGAGTTCTTTGTATTTTGTTAACTTTATAAACTGCATATGCAGAATTAGAGAGGTATAAAGGAAGAGATCTATTAGATAGCCAAAGCCTGAAGCTTTAGCCTTGATTGGTGAGTTTGTGAACGTTGTCAAGCGCATTTTAGCTGCTGTTGCATTATAACTAGCTTCAGGTAATAGAAACATCATGATGCAACTTCTCCTTGAAAATGTAAGACAGAAATAAACCCTTTCTTTCCATAAGTGGCTTCTGATTAGGAAAGTAATTGTTATACATGGAAACATCAAGTTTCTAGGGAACATAGAAAAGTGGGTAATTTTGCCAGCCTTTGGAATGGCAGGAAAGCAGGTAAGGAAGGGCATGGGAGTGGCAGTGGCTCTTCCTTATCATGAGGCCCCACATATGAAAATTCTCCAGAGCTGTTATACTTAAACTTGTTGAGAGCCACCCGTGACAATATAGCGTCTCTAACTATGTGTGTGTGTGTGTGTGTGTGTGTGTGTGTGTGTGTGTGTGTATATATATATATATATATATATATCAAGCTGGGTCCTGCATGATTTGAATGGTGATTATGAGGAAAACCTTTTATGAGCAAATAATGCAAAAGGAAAACCATTAAATGGAATTTGGAAAAGACTCAGGAGAGCTTAAACCTGTCAACCCAATGACACCCTAGGCCTTCCATCTTCCAGGAGATCTTACTAATAAATCAAATCTGGAAGAGAGAACAGCAAGCCTTTCACTAAATCATTACATGCCCAGAATTAAGAAGAGAGTATCCTGTTGAATTTAAATCAGAAGAGAAATGGACTAAAGTCTTCATGTCTCTCTTTTTGCTGCCCTCCTAGAGCCTACCCTGAGCCCACTCCATGAGAAAAACCTGCAGCAGGATTTGGAGCCTAAAACAGAATTAATCAATGCAGAAATTAAGCCACAGCTTAACAATAAGCATCTGGTGATTCACAGAGACAAGCACCATGAGAGAAATATTACAGACTTGGCAGATATAAATATCTAAAAGAAAACATTCCAGTAGAATGTACTGAAACTCACAAAAAAAAAAAAAAAAAAGAAAAGAAAAAACAAGCAAGCCATGCTTCTCAATACAATGCAAGCATGCTCAGGGATGCTTGGGGATATCAGAAAGAGAAGTACATATATAATACTTAAAATTCCAAATGCATGCCTCTTCGCTTATGCATATAAATGATACTGCACAAAGAAAATTTGGCTAAAGGAGATATTGAATACCTTTTGATCAACCAAAGTTGGGAGTTTTATCTACCAATAAATATGCATCAGCTTCTCAACTTGTCATGCACTCGGAGATGGAGCCGACAGATGCAGGCACTGTATTTTCCTGTGCAGATTAACAGTATGTACACTTGCTGTCCATTTAGCTAATGTACATGGAATCTGAGAAGTCATCATGGGTGCCTCCTTTGCTTTCTTCCCTGAGGGAAATAAACTTGAAGGGACTCTTGAGGGGACATAGAAATGGAAGCCAAAAAAAAAAAAAAAAAAAAAAAAAAAAAAAAGCAAAAAGAAAAGAAAAGTGACAATGGTTAACCAAAGAGAAGTAGATAAGTCATACATGTTACAGAGCAGGAGATGTCATGGCATACCAATAGGATTCCCGGGAGCCTCCGTGCAGAGTACTTGGTACTCAAAGTCCCCAGATACACTACACTCTGCCTCACTGGGAAACTAGGAAGAGAGAGGCCCCGCGAAGGTCTGGCAAGCAGGGTGTTTTCAGTCAGGCATGTTTTCCTCCCACAGTGGATCCTTGTCAATGCCTAAGGACAGTTGTGATCACTGCACTCAGGGTTGGGGTGTTGCTAGCATCCAGTATGAAGGGTGGCAAATACTGCTGAGCATTGTACAAGGTGTACCATCATCTTCCCTTTCATGTCATCGGTGCCCAGGTGAGATGCCATGCCCTAAAGCACAAATGAGAAAGGTCAAGTATGACACAAGGAAAGAACAACAGCATTGAACTTACTTCATTGGCACCAGAACTTTGAAAGTTAAACAGAAGGTAATAAACTCACTCCCTATCCTGGCACCAAGGCGATCGTTCATATTTCTTTCATTGCCATCAGATTTGCAGCCATTCAGAATCCATGACGTCCACATTGGTGATCAACACTTTCTAAGAGTCACGATAAGGATCTGTGGAGATGGTTAGTGGATCACGCGCTTGCCTCGTGTTTAGACACATTCCCATTGCTGTGTCCAATTACCTGACATGAATCAAAGAAGGAAAGGGTTTATTCTGGATGACAGTGTCAAGGAGAAACATTCCATTATGACAGAGAAGGCATTGCAGCATGAGCAAACGACCAGTTTGTCATATTGCATTCGATCAGGAAGGAGAGAGGGAGAATGAGAACAGAAGTGGGGCCAGGCTAGGCAGCTTCAAGGTCCACCAATGACCTAATTTCTCCAGTGAGAATACACCTCCTAAAGGCTCCATAATCTTTCCAAATAACACCATTAGCCTGGGGACCAAGTGTCCAAACACAGAAACCTAAGGGAACATTTTGCATTCAAACCACATCACCACACAAGCACAAGTACCTGACTTCAGAACCCCATGTAAAGCCAGATGCCACGGTGTGAGCGTCCGTAATCCAAGCACACCTATGGCCACATGGGAGGTGGGGGCAGGAGAAGCCCCTGGAAGCTTGTGGATCAGCTAGACTAGAGAATATAGCAATGAACAATGGCAGACTCTGCCTCAAATGAGGGAGAAGGCAAAGCCTGACACCCAAGTTTATCCTCTGACTTCACACACATATCATGGCATGTTTACATACAGAGAGTCAAGATAAATCTAGAAGCTTCTTGCTGGACACAATCCAGAGTGCATTTCTTCTTATGGAATCATTCTCCCCAAGATAACCTGGCCTGAACCCCATAAATGGAAAGCAAGAGGTGAAAAAAGCATTGCTTTGAGAAGGTTATTTTTCTAAAGCCAAATCTCAAGGATTTGTTCCCAAGCCTTAGAGTACAAGGGACAACTATTATGAGGAAGCAAAAACAGTACAAATGGATAGTTGGACTGGAGAGATGGCATGGGGGTTGAGGCACTTGCTTGCAAAGCCTAATGGCCCCAGGTCCATTCCCCAATACCCACGTAATGCCACATTCACAAAGTGTCACATGGAGTTTGTTTGGCAAAGGCCCTGGCATGCCCACTGCCCATTGCCCATATCTCTTCTCTCCCTATCTCTCTCTCTCTCTCTCTCTCTCCCTCTTTTTCTCTTTCTCTCTTTGAAAATAACAATACTTTTAAAAAGTGGATGATTTGGGCTGGAGAGACTGCTTAGTGGTTAAGGCACTTGGCTGTGAAGCCTAAGGACCAGGTTTGACTCCCTAGGAAACCATGCTTGGTGTCACATGCATCTGGAGTTTGTTTGGCAAAGGCCCTGGCATGCCCATTGCCCATTATCTCCTCTCTCTCTCTCTCTCTCTCTCTCTCTCTCTCTCCCTCTTTTTCTATTTCTCTTTTTGCAAATAAAAATACTTTTAAAAAATGGATGATTTGGGCTGGAGAGACGGCTTAGTGGTTAAGGCACTTGGCTGTGAAGCCTAAGGACAGGTTTGACACCATGTAAGTCAGATGCACATGGTGGAGCATGCTTCTGGAGTTCTTTTGTAGTGGCTACAGGCCCTGGAACACCTATTCTTCCTCTCTCTTTCACACACACACACACATAAATAAATAAATAAATAAAATATTTTTAAAATGGATGATTAATGTACTGAGATGTGAAAGTTGAGTGCTCAGAACTAAATTAGACACCTCTATCACACCATCCAAGGCTCTGGGACCACTACAAGAATGTAAGGGCCAAGGATGGGGAGGAACGCTTTGGAATGCTATCTTTTCAGACACAAAGTGGCTACTGCATTTATGACCTCACAGTGGCTGTCGTTACCTGCACAAGACCTGCATAATATAAGGGCAAAGAAAATGACATCAAAACTGAAGATAGACTAGTTGGAAAGAAATAAGCTTTAGGTGGAGAGGGAAACAGTTAGGGTACATTGTGTGTATGTGTGAAAGTTGTCATTAAAAGGTTTGAAAATGAATGACTATAAACATGAACAGTTTGAGCACTCTTTGGAACAGGATATACAGCTAGTGGGATGACTATACTTTTCCTGTTGCATGGTCAATACTAAGAAGGGACATGCATGCCTGATGATGAACCAGGCCAGCTCATACCTGGAAGGCGTCCCACACAGAGAAGCACAAGAAATGCCACCCCACAAGTCAGAGTTCAAGAGAATAAGAGAGGCAAAGGCAGAACCCCCACCAGTTCCAGGAGCTGGTTTTCAGGAGATAATTAATCATTAATATATTTCCCTCAAAATTCCAGTTTGAGGGAATTATGCAAACACTGTTTTTCACTTTCACTGGGTTTCCATTTTGCATTCACGTTGCTGGCAGAATGGGATGACAGGAAGTCAGACTGCCCTGAATCTGAATCTGTCTGGCTGAATCAGAGAAACCAGCATCTCCCCCAGCTAGTGGATAGTCCTGGCTACAGCTGGGCTGTGCATGGCTCAGCTCATCATCATGGCTGTCCACCCACACGCCCCTAGGGCAAAGGGTTAGAGTTTGTTCTTGCAGATTTTGCCCTTGTGTCTTCTCCTGTGACTCAGAGTGGAGCTAACATCACAAGCTATGTCCATTCGAGTCAACCCCAAAAGTCAAGGCTATAAGGAGGAAACATGCTTCTAGAATGGTTCCTTGCCTGTCTCACATCTCCTCCCCCATCATACATAGCAGAACGACAACAAGCAGTCCACACTGTCATTGTCTGTGAGTATATTCAAGAGGAGATGAATTGACTTACTCACTTACTATACTATTACTTACTATACTTCACCACATTTTCAGTTCCAATCACTTCTCTATGAGCTGCCACCTGGAACCCTTATGCACTAGCATTCCTTCAGTATGTGCTCTGGGCAGATTCAGCCAGAGGATACTCAGGAGAGAGCCACGTGTAGCCATATCCCTGAAAGTATGTGTGGATGGGTGTATATAAGAGATCCCACTGAGATATTACAAATAAATTGTAATAGTAACAGTGAAACAAGCACAAGGAACTTGATGCAGCTTGGCATGTTAGCTCAGGTCTGTAATCCCAGCTACTCAGGAGACTGAGGCAAGGATGATCAAAATTTTAAGGCCAGCCAGGGCTACAGAGTGAATTCAAGGACAGCGCAGGCAATTTAGCAAGATTTCACCTCAAAAGAAAAAGTTTATGAAGGGGAGCTGAGGCTATCACTCAGTAGTAGAGCACTTGCCAAGCATGCATAAGGCCCTAGGCTCGATCCTCAGTAAAGCAAAATAAAAGAATATAATATAAAATAGAACCCAACGCAAAATACTCCATGCAATAATTACCCTCACAAGAGAGGACTATTTCCTAACCTTTGCTAGCTGCTCAGGATTCACTTCATTTCTTGATTTTCTCCAGGAGATACATCACGATGTCTCTCGTTTATGTCCCTCTGTAATCCATATGCTAATGGACAATGTGGTGATGGTCAAAAATAGGGGACTTGGGAAGTAATGTAGTTTTAAGTGTGGAGCCTTCATGAATGAGATTAGTGCCCCTATAGTAAGAGGCACTACTGTCTGGCTGAATCAGAGAAACCAGCATCTCCTCCAGCTAATGGATAGTCCTGGCTACAGCTGGGCTGTGCATGGCTCAGCTCATCATCATGGCTGTCCACCCACCATGTGGGGACATAGCAACAAAGCAGGCACCTGCAAACCACAAAGAGGCCTTTGTAAGAGCCTGGCCATACTGGCACCCTGATCGTGAGTTTACAGATTACAGAATTGAAACAAGTGAGTGTTAATTGGTAAAGCCACAGAGTCTAGGGTATTCTGTTATAGTAGATCAAATCAACTAAGACAGACATGTCCTGCAGATCTGCTCAGTGTAATAGACATCTATCCCATCTGGGAAAACTTTAGAGAGGTTACTTGTCATTTGTCCCATGCTGTTATTTCTTGAACCCACTCCAATGATGCTGTCTCTGCACATTTCCCCCAGAATTCCTCTTGTTACAGTTTTTGAGTATCTCCCCAGTGCCAAACCCAACAGCCAAGAATCAGTCTTGATTTGCTTGATCTGTCAGCAGTACTTGATTCTATCCATCACTTTCCCCCTCAGACATTTGCTTTTCTTCGCTGCAGAGACATAGCAACTCCTGGTTTGCTGCCAGCTCACTTATTTCTCTGCATCAGTTTGTGGTTCTTCCCCACCTCTTTGACCTCTCAACTTTGAAGGGCCTCAAGTCTAGGTCTCCTCTCTCTCTCTCTCTCTCTCTCTCTCTCTCTCTCTCTCTCTCTCTCTCTCTCTTTCTCTCATTTTATTCCTAGACATGTTCATAAATCTCAAGACTTGAGTAGCAGCTGGACATGGTGGCTCATGCTTGTAATCCCAGCACACAGGAGGCTGAGATATGAGGATAACCACGAGTTTAAGAACAACCTGATCTACATAGTGAGCTCGAGGCCAACCAGGGCTACTAAATAAGATCCTGTCTAAAAGAAAAATTCTCATAGTTGTGTCTCTAGTCTGTATCTCCTCACTGAGACTCATACTTACAGTTAGCCATTAAATATTTAGTTGGCATGTCAAATTTGACAAGTTCAAAAATGAATTGCTCATGGCACTGTTTACTGACTCCATCACTCCAACATTACAGACAAAAGATGTAAGTCATCCATAGCTCTACCTTTTCCTCATATCTGCATTCAATAGCTCCAAAATACATTCAGAGTTAATCCACTTCTTTCCCCTTCCATCATTTATCCTAATCCAACATTTTTCTTTATCTTGACCATCATTTTCCCCTTGGATTATTGCAATAGATCCCAAGTGGCCTATGTATCTCTGACTACTAGCATCTTCACCAGAGTGATCCCACCACAAAGTAAGTTTGATCTGCTCTCTCCTCTGCGGGCAGTCCTGCATGGAGCCAGCTCACGAGTATGAAACTCCTGTCCTTAGAACATCCTCTGAGGTCCCACGTGTCCTGACCCTTCCTGGCCTCAGATCTCCTTCTCTCCCCAACTCCACTTTTCTTTAGCCCTTCTAGCTTCCTTATTTTTCCTAGCAACTTCAAGACACTCTTATCTCTGGTATCTGAAAGGTTATAGCTTCACATGACCCATCCTCATTATTCCAGTTAAAAGTGCAAACTCCTCCACAACACGTTTACTTTGCTTTCTGTGATTTGTTTTTTTCCATAATAATCCTTTGCATCTGAAATTCTACTTATGCTACTTAGTGGTTGTTTTTACTTGTTTATTAATTGTTCCCAGCAATTGCATTGATACATAATAGTCACTCAACATGCATTGATGAATTGAATGAACTATGAGAGAACACATACACAGCTTCCAATGAGAAACAAGAAAGTTCTAGATGTAAAAAGTTCGATGCATATATACATAGCACTATGTAGGATAGTTTATTTTAAAGAGATCTTTTCTATCTAAACAGGTGTAGAGTGTGTCTTGAACTGAGGGTTAAGCCCCTAAATCTTCCTGAATCTCTGCTCATTGTACAAGCAAAATACTCTTTCAGTCTTTAGAAGGATTGGAAATGGCTCCATCTCTGGACTTTGTTTCCTTGAACTGTAGGGAAAAGAAGAAAGGTGCAAAACTCCGGAGAACAGAAACAAGCCAAGGGAGTTTTCTCCCCCTCTATTCCAAGAAAAATGCTACACAAAAGTCAGACAATGCTCTCCCTGCTCCCACCTCTCTGCCAAATCCGGAATCCCAGGCCTCTGAACTGGAATGGCTCACTTGATCAGAGAGAAGAATCCAGAGGACTTGGCCTGCAGCCCTTAGGAAGATCAGACACCAACTGGCAACTGCTTCAAAAGTAGTGGATGGTGCTTTACTTTAATACAATTCCCCAGTGGGAACAATGAGCCAGTGGAGACAGCCCAGGCCATCATGCAATCATATTCCTACCCTATCATTTCATGTGCACATGTGCATCTGTGTGTGTGTGTGTGTGTGTGTGTGTGTGTTCTGTTCTTTAATAGAATCATTGGAAATCAAACTAGTACACTTTTAAACTGAATCATACCAGGAAATTTGCAAACATTGCATGTTCCTTTCCCTTCTTAAATATGTATGGTCTATCTTCTGAGAAGGGCACACAGATCTTTACAATATCTTCACTAAGAAAAGCAGCAATCATTACAGCCTGTTAACTATGCTTCCTACCAAAAAGAAAAAAGAGAAGTTACATGCTGAGTAGAAGGAGTGGAGCAGGGGTGACAGGGGGGTGCTTAAAGCCTGAGAACATTTTGCAGTGGGAGGGAAATAACAGCTCCAAATGTCATAGAGTGAGGCTTTAGCAAAAGCACCTGAAAATGTATGCACAATGTCTTCACAAACACTGTGCCCTTAATAAGTGCCACTTCCGGGCTGGAGGGATAGCTTAGTGGTTAAGGTGTTTGCCTGAAGGCCGAGGGACCCAGGTTCAATTCCCCAGGACCCACGTTAGCCAGATGCACAATGGGGTGCACTTGTCTGGAGTTTGTTTGCAGTGGCTGGAGGCCCTGGCGCACCCATTCTCTCTCTATCTCTCCCCCTCTTTCTCTGTCAAATAAATAAAAAATGAAATATTTTTAAAAATAAGTAAGTTCCAGGGCCGAGCATGATGGCGCACGCCTTTAATCCCACCACTTGGGAGGCAGAGGTAGGAGGATCACCATGAATTCAAGGCCGCCCTGAGACTACATAGTGAATTCCACGGTCAGCCTGAGCTAGAATGAGACCCTACCTTGAGAAACATAAATAAATAAATAAATAAATAAATTCCAGTTCTCTTCTGTCCATTGCATTCATATCAAAGTGGTGGCTAGTGAAATGAATACTTGAATAACTCTTACTACCCTTGAATGGGAACAAGCAAAATGAGGCCCTTGATTTGAGCAGCCAGCAAGACCAGGGTAAGTTAAGGGATGTGGAGTCAGGACATGTTCTCCCTTTGTGCACTGGTTCTAACACACATGCATGAGATCAGATGGACATGTTATATGCGTAACATATGACAATAAGGCTATGAAGACATTTAAGCCATGGAAATTGTTACACTATGTTTTATTGAGAAGAGAACAGGTAAATGAATTGCGACATGTCACACCATGTAATACTGAACACATATCACAAGAATGAGATCTGAATATAGAAATGTGTTTCTATTTTTACAGGTCCACATATTTACCACACTAAAAATCATGTATATTTAATTCACATATCAAAAATAAAGTATCATCAAACAAACAAGCACAAAAAAAATTATGATATAAAACACTGTGGTGGTTTGAATATAAAGTGCCCCATGCAGCCTCATGTGTTCGTGATTAAGCTTCATACCAATCCCCAGCTAGTGGAGCCTTTGGAATGTTGAGCCTTGATTGAAGAGGTGTGTCACTGGGGGCAGGCCTTGGGGTGCTGTAGCTCAGCCCTGCTTGCAGCACATAGCTCACTCTCTTACTTAGTCCATGCTGCTGTGGAGATGTGATGCCTGGCTATCTGCTTCTGCCAAGCTTTCCCTTCCATGAAGAAACTTCCCCTTGAACTATAAGTCAGAACTAAAGCTTTACTTTTCATAAGCTGATTCTGGTTGGGTATTTTGTTCCAGCAATAACAAGACACCTGCTACACACACACAGTCTCAAACATGTTCAGATGTACAGCCATATACTCATAGTGTGGTTTCAGTGAACAAAGTACTACGACATACGAGACTGTTCCTATGATATTTTTAACATAGCCTGGTGTTTAGCAGGCCATACTACGTAGGTTTGCAAGCTCTAACATGCTTGCAAAGACACAAATCACCTAAAAGTACATTTCCAGAGCATGTAATGTATTGACTGTCTATGATATTCATTTCCATGTGCTTGTGTGATTAGTGTGTGTATCTGAAAAAACAAGTATGATTAAAATAGTTGAACATGAAGTGTTTGATCGAGAGAAGAATTAATTTTACATTTAGTTCTCATTTTTTATCAATCTACTCCTCCATTTCCCATTTTCTCATGCAATTGGATGGGAGTCAGTGACTAGTTTCAGGCCATGACATGTGAGCAGAAATAGCAAATATCACTTTCTGCCTGGGATACTTAAATATGCACTGCACCAGTTACTTTCTCATGTCTGGGACAAAATACCCCACCAGAAGCAACTTGTGAAAGGACAATGGTTTAATTCAGCTTACAATTTCTAGGGGAAGTTTCATCATGGTGAGGAAGTCAGACAGAAAGCCCACATCACATCTCAACAGCCAGTAAGCAGAGAGAAAGCCATACATGGGGCCTACCCACCATACCATGGGGCTAGCCTCCAGTGACACACTCCTCCAGCAAAGCGCCACCTCCTAAAGGTACCACAGCTTTCCCAAACAGTGCGACTTTGTATTTTCCTGGGGATCCAGTATTCAAGTGCATGAGCCTATGGGGGCATTTTATATCCAAGCCAGCATGTGGGGGGGGGGGTTTGGGGGGGATGTAGGGAGGCGTGGATGTGGGGGGGGATGTGTGTGGGGGTGGATGTGTGGGGGGTGTGTATGTTGAGAAATGGGATTATTGTATAAATGCACTGGGGTGTGGACTTAATATAATATACTGGTTTCTATTGGTACATAACAAATTCCTGTTGACTTTACAGCTAGAAGTAATACATGTTTATTATCTCACTGGTCAGAAGCTATGGGATGGTTCTAGGTCCAGACACTTCACGAGTTGCAATCAAGGCATAGCCATTGCATGGCATGATAGGGGCTGATAAAACTGCTTCTAAGTTCACACATTGGGTTCTTGAAAGTCTCAGGTCCTCAGTGGCTCTTTGCCTGAGAAACATCACGGACCTCTTCAGTGGGTTGTTCAGAGCAGGGCACTTTGCTTCCCCAGAGTGAGAATTGAAGAAGGGAAAGAAATAGACTGAGACAAAAAAAAAAGAAAGGAGAGAAGGGTTGGGGCAATGGCTCAGTCAATAAAGCGCTTGTGCAAGTGTAAAGATGGGAGTTTGGACTCCCAGAACCCACACAGATGTTGAATGGGTGTGGTGGCACATCTGTAATCCTAGCACTCAGAAGGCAGAGACTGCATTCCCAGGGCAGACTGGAAGGTTCCATTAGCCAAAGTGGCCAGCTGTGAGTTCAAGTGAGAGGATCTGTGTTATTAAATAAAGTGGAAGGCTATCAGTGAAGATACTCAACATCACACTCTGAGTTCCACTTGAATGCACACACACATGCATACATGTGCATCTTCAGAAACGTGTGACCATATGCATACATGCATGGACACGTACACACCACTCACATGTATATGCCAAAAGAGCAAAACAAAGACCGCAAAATAGATGCCACAGTCTTTGCATAACCTAATCTCAGAAGTGAGTTTCTGTCACTTTTGCCTTACTGTGTGTGTTAGTCACTAGTCTGGCCCGCACACAGTGGGGTGTAGAATGATCAAGGGCAGGAAGATGAGAAGGCAGCAGACCAGGGCTGTCCTTGAAGCTGCTTCCCACTACACCACAGTCTAGCTTACCCAAACAATGCAATATATTTTTTTCTATTAGTTAAGCTTTTCACAGCAATCATGTGTCATCATAATAACACTTTTTATGACATTTTTTAAAAAGGCAGCCAGGCATGGTGGCGAACGCCTTTAATCCCAGCACTTGGAAGGCAGAGGTAGGAGGATTGCCATGAGTTCGAGGCCACCCTGAGAATACATAGTGAATTCCAGGTCAGCCTGGGCTAGAGTGAGACCCTACTTCGAAAAACCAAAAAAAAAAAAAAAAAGCTACCAAGCTAAACTTTCAGAAGTTCTTTCCCTACCCCATCCACACTCCAAAAGTCCAGTTCATAAGATAGGCAAATAGCAAAATTATCTATTTTTGCCTGTGCTCAAAGTAACCCATTATTCTCTAGTTCTCAAATGCACATCTTGGAAGTGACTCATTTTCTCCCTGCTCTGTTTATGCATTTGTCACACTAAGGACATTTGCTTTGCTATATTCTAAACTACTGGGCGGTCTTCTGAGCATTTTCATCAGAAAAAAAAAAAAAAAAACACAAAACACTTTCTTTTCCAGTTCCTAAGTGTTAATTGCACAGAGCAGCAGCTTCTGAATTGAAAATACAAAGTGAACCAGACAGCAGCTCCTTCCCAAAGCCAGGTCTCCCATGTCGACATCAAGCTTAGGATATTAGTAATTAGCTGGAGACCTGCTCATGGCTGCCACTGAACAGCCGCTACACTGTTTACCTTCATTTGCACCGTGACTCTTCAATATTCTAAGATAATAAGGCAGCTGGGGGGTTACGCAGTAATTAGGAACTGCCAGCTTGTCACAGCGGCAGGATCCAAGTTGGTCCTACAGGGTTACCACTCATCTCAGGTGTCTATCTTTCTTGATGAGTTCGAAAGGAAAGACAGGCAAAAGTGAATACAGTGAACACCAATACATAGGGAGCAAGGATGAAAAAAAAATCAGAAGCCAGGCGTGATGGCACACGCCTTTAATCCCAGCACTCGGGAGGCAGAGGTAGGAGGATCGCCGTGAGTTTGAGGCCACCCTGAGACTCCATAGTGAATTCCAGGTCAGCCTGGGATAGAGTGAAACCCTACCTACTTTTTTCTTGCTTTTGGAAAGAGGGAACTAAAAAATCTAAAGCTCAGAGGCATCTTCAGTGAGTTAAAAAAAAAAATTCCCAAGTAAGAAGTTGATATGAGAAACAGGAGCTAGGAAAGAAGAAATAAGATCAAGTAAAATCAGGGCCATTAGGAAGATAGCGTTAACATTGATAGTGCAGTAGGTTTCAACTTTTTAGAGAGCAATCATCAAATTCCACACCATTTTCAGAGTAGACACATTTGACCATCTGTATTCTTTTTAAGAGCTAGGTAAGATTCAAGTGAATATAACAGCATGGTAAAGTTGGCTAGGGATGGTAAATCATTTTTAATAGATGCAGTTTGTAAAATAATGGGTCCTGTGGGAAGAGAGTGAAGAGTTTCACCACAGCTGGGTAGTCACTATAATTTCCCTCAATTTTCCTCTAAAAGTCCCACATCAGCAATGTAATTGTCCGCCTCACTGTTTCCCTTCCACCCCAGATGGGAGAAAAGAGCACTGAAGAGAATAGTAATGGGGCATTCAATAAAGGTTCTCAGCAAAGCCCTGGGCTGAGATAAGTGTGATCCAGAGAGGAAGGGCGCAGATCCACTTCTAAGAATTATCACAGGCTTTGTCTGGCCCCAACAGTTTAGTGGAGCCCTTGCTAGGCCCAGGAGTGGGAGGATTTAGAACGCTACACTCTGTCCCATCCTTCTTTCAGAATATTCTGGTTCATGTTTACTTTACATTTCGGTTTCCATTCTGGTTTCATTTGAAAAAGTTTAGAGGCATAAAAAAAAAAAAAAACTGTCTTTCAAATAAATTGTTGGGTAGTTATTTTATTTTAGTCACTTTCTCATTGTTGTGACTAAATACCTGACCAGAAGCAACATAAGGAAGAAAGGATTTGTTGGAGCTTAGAGTTCAAGGGGATACAATCCATTAAGGTGGGAAAGGAATGGTGGCATGAAGCATGAAGCTAATGGTCACAGTCAGTCTGCAGTGAGGAAGTAGAGAGAGAGAGATGAGTGCTTGTGCTCAGTTTGTGTTCTCCTCTTTAAAAAAAAATATTTATTTGCAAGGAGAAAGATAGAGAGAATGAATATGCCAGGACCTCTAGCCACTGCAAATGAACTCCAGATGAATGTACTACGTTATGCATCTGGCTTTACCTGGGTACTGGGGAATTGAACCTGGGTCGTTAGGTTTTACAGACATGCACCTTAACCTTTAAGCCATCTCTCTAGCTTCTGCTTTCTTCTCTTTATGTAGTTCAGTACTCCAGCCTATGGAATGGAGCCACCCATAGTTAGGATAGGTCTTTCCACTTCAGTTAACCTAATTTAGAAAACTCCTTACAGATATGCCCAGGGATTTGTTTCTATTATGATTCTAAATCCCGTCAAGTTGGCAACCAGAGATTAGCTGTCACAACGGGCTCTCCCAAAGATTGCCACTAGGTCCTTTCTCTTCCTTTCAAAAGCTGAAGCTTTCTAGGCTTATAAAAGCCAAGAAGAATCTCAAATTTTCCTGTGTTTTTAAAAATGGCTCACACCTTCTAGAATACAGGAGAAGTTGTTCACCCAAGCTTTCTTTGTCTATCATTCTCTGGTCTTTCAGGCTCAGATGGTATAGATTAGGACTTGATAATTCTACTTAAGACCAAGTGCCGCTTGACAGATAATCTCTAGGTGTGCGCAGCCTGTGGCACATGGGCCACAATGCATCCTGGGATAGCTATGAATGTGGCCCAACACTTTTGTAAATGACGTTATATCAGTGTCTAAAGGTTGGGCACCCTTGCTAACATAGCAATGGTATAAAAAAGACAGAAACAGTGGTGGCTGCTCAGTCATATATAAAGTCCAGCTCACTCCTACACCATTCCTAAAGTCCAGCTTCTCTTCCAATCAAAACTTAGGCTAGAGCCTTAAGACCAAATATGGGCTATGGGAGCAGATCTTTTGCTCCCAGCTGCTCAGCTTCCTGGCTCCTGGGTCCTCAACCCCCCCCCCCCCCACCCCCCCCCCCCCCGTTCCCTTGCACTGAAGAAAGCCCGCAAGCAGACTGAGTAGGACTGAGCTCCCCATTCTTCACCTTCCAGTTCCCCCAGCATCCTCACAACCTGCTTATCTGTGGTTATAACCTCATCCTACTTCACTCAAGTTCAGACCTAAAACAGAACACTCACTGAAGATCCTAAAGGACAAAGACTTTTACCTTGAGATGGGTAGACCACAATGCAAAAAAAAAAAAAAAAAAAAAAAAAGAGAGAGAGAGAAAAACCACAGAGCTGGAGAGATGGCTTAGCAGTTAAGACATTTGTCTATAAAGCCAAAGGATCCCGGTTCGATTCTCCAGGACTCACATGTGCCATATGCACAAGGGGGTGCATATGTCTGGAGTTTGTTTGCAGTGGCTAGAGGCCCTGGCACGCCCATTCTCTTTCTCTCTCTCTCTCTCTTTCTCTCTATCTATCTCTATCCCTCTTTCTTTCTCTCAAATAAATAAATTAATTAATTAAATATAATAGTTAACATCCACAATGAACTGTTGATCAGAGAGACCTACAATGTTTCCCAAAAGAAGACAGATTTCTGTTACATGATGACCCACCAAAGGTTAGTGGTAAGACCATACTGCTGAAGACACCATATGCTGTTGGTACAGAACATGGAGTGACCTGGCTGGAATCTGGAAGAAAGTCAGTCCCCAGACAGTTAGCTTATCTAGTGCCAGAAGGTGCTACATGAGCTACTGGGGGAAAATGACCAACATCTGTACAAGCAACATGTTGTCTAAGCTATTCAGCAACCTAATGTGATGCTCACATGAGTGCAATAGTGATACACAGCCATGGTAGGTAACCAACTGCTCTTGATTTGGCTAACGGATCCACTCAGTGGAACAGAACCCATAGGATCTGGGAAACAAATCAGAACCATATCCAAAAAATGAGCCTGCTCTCCATTATCAATGAAAGTCAAAAAACTGAGAGAGCTCCACCAATCATTCCTAGTCTCACAATGGAAACCTGTAATAAAAACATAGAAGAAACAACAGAAATCAACTCTTAAAATAAAAACACAATAAGCTATGTGACCCTGACCAAGTGAATTGCTGAACTAGAAACAAATCATCAAAAAAACCAATAATTACATAAATAAGATTGAGCAGAATCATCTCTTACAGCACAAAGTTTTTATCACTAGGCTTAATTTAATTGAAGAAAACCAGGGAGAACTCAAAAGGGAGAAAAACAAGTAGAAGGTGAGTCAACAAATAAGAAAATCAAACCTCAACCCAAAATGGGACCTCGAAAAAGAGATGGATATCACACAGACACACACACAAAACAACAACAGAAAATAAAAATCAAATAGAGCTTTTAAAAAAACCTCCCTTGGAGCCCTCAGTAACAGAGTCAATAATGTGGAGGACAGAACCTCTGAGCTGAAAGACAAGATAGAAGAAACTGGTTTGCAGTTCAAAAACTTTGCTAAGCTCAAAAATTCATGTGAACAGAATATGAGGGAACTGTGGGATATCCTAAAATGACAAAACATCTGGATCATGGGTATACCAGAAGGGGAAGAAATCCAGGTCAGAAGCACAGAACAGATATTCAACAAAAACATTGAAGAAAGGGTTGGAGACATGGCTTAGTGGTTAAGGTGTTTGCCTGCAAGCCAAAGGATCCTGGTTTGATTCTCCAGGACCCATGTAAGCCAGATGCAAAAGGAGACACATGTGTCTGGAATTCATTTGCAGTGGCTGGAGGCCCTGGCACACTCATCCTCCCCCACACACACAAACTTCTTTCTCTCTCTCAAATAAATAAATAAAATATATTTTAAAAAATATTGAAGAAAAAGTTCCCAGTCTCACAATAAAGAGGCCCATCCAGATACAAGAAGCTCACAGAACACTAAACAGAGAGGATTAAAAGGAAGAAACTCTTTAAGACACATCATAATTAAAACTCTAAACAATGAAAATAAAAAGAGAGTGCTAAAATCAGCAAGAGAGAAATAAAACATTACATACAAAGATGATGGTATCAGAGTTACCTCAAATGTTTCAATGGAAACTGTGAAAGCCAGAAGGGCCTGGAATGGAACACATCAAAGTCTTAAAAACTGTGGCTTCTAACCCAAACTATGGTACCCAGCAAAATTACCCCTCACAATAGATGGAGAAAGGAAAACTTCATGACCAAACTCAGATCTATGATTACATGAACACAAAGCCAAACCTACAGAGAATACTTAAGGAAATATTCTACACAGAAGAGTCAAACAACCAATCTCAAGAGCCTACAAGATGACAACCACAATAACCAAAACTAGAGCTGGCATGAAAAAGATCAAAGCACCAAACCTTCAAGCATGGCAGGGATTGACTCAACCCTCACAGTTATAACTTTAAATATTAGTGGACTTAACTCACCCATAAAAGGATACACATTAACATTCTGGACCCTTCAATCTACTGCCTTCAAAAAACTCACCTCACCATTAATGATAGATATCTTCTTAGGTTGAAAATGATTTTCCAAGCAAGTGAAAGTGAGAAACAAGTGTGTGGCTATACTAATGTCTGACAAAATAGAGTTAAAACAAAAAGTAATTTAAAAGGACAAAGAACACCAACTTTTACTCACCAAGGAAACAATGGAACAAGAGTTCACAATCATAAATCTATATTTACGAAACACAGGTGCACTGCATTTTATAAAACAAAACCTACTTGACAACAAGTCAGAAATAAATCCCAAAACCATCAGAGTAGGGTACCTCAATACCCCACTATCATCATTAAACAGATCATCTAAGCATACAACAGGGAAATAATAGAGCTCAACACCACCACAGATCAATTACTTATCATACATCTATGGAACATGTCACCCCAATTCTACAGAATGCATATTCTTCTCAGCAGCCCATGGAATCTTCTCCAAAATAGACCATATATTAAGGCATAAAGCATGCCTCTATAAATTCAGGAAATTTAACATAACTTCCTACATCATATCAGACCACAATGCTTGATAGTGAGAAATTAACATACAGAGAAACAACAGAAGTTGCACCAGCTTCTGGAGACTGAACAACATGCTACTAAACCATGAATGGCTCATGGAAGAAATGGAAAAGGATATTGCAAAATTTCTTCAACTGAATTATAGTGAAAATATAATTGACCAAAACTTATGGAACATAATGAAGGCAGTCCTAAGGGGAAAAATTTATAGCACTAAATGCCTTCACAAAAAGAGAGAAAGCTTTCAAATTAATAAATGAACCATCCATCTAAATGTGTTGGAGAACCAACAACAATCTAACCCTAAGAGTTCCAGACAGAAAAAAATAATTAAGATCAGAGCAGAAATTAATGAACTGGAAACTAAGTAAATAATTAAGACAATTGATGAAATGAAGAGCTGGCTTTTTTAAAATAATAAACAAGATTGATAAACTCTGGCCAACTTGGTAAAAGAAAGAAGAAGTCTCAAATTAACAAATTAGAAATGAAAATGGGGAGGTCACAACATACATCAATGAAATTAGAAGAATCATGAGGATGCTCCACAAAATTGAATGGCCTGGAGGAAATGGACCAATTCCTAGATACATACCACCTACCAAAACTAAGTCCATAACAGATAGATCTCCTAAACAAACCCATTACATCCATCAAGATTGAAAATATAATCAAAAACCTCCCCAAAAGTATAGGACTTGATGTATTCTCAGCTGAATTCTACCAAACTGTCATCAAAGAACTGAAGCCTCATTTTCTCAAGCTATTTCACATAATCAGAGAACAGGGAACCCTCCCCAACTCCTTCTATGAAGCTAGCATTGCACTAATACCAAAACCAGATAAAAAATACAACAAGAAAACTACACACCTATAACACTGGGGAACCTGGTTGCAAAAATCCTGAACAAAATCCTCACAGACTGAATTCAACAATATATCAAAAGCATTATCCACTTTGATCAAGCAGGCTTCATCCCAGGGAGGTAGGGATGGTTCAACATACAGAAATCGATTAATGTAATACACTACATAAATAAACTTAAACACAAGAATCACATGATCATCTCAATAGATGCAGAGAAGGCTTTCAACGAAATACAACATCACTTCATGATCAAAACACTGGAGAGACTAGGCATGGAGAGGTTAAACACAACATAATAAAGGCTGTATGCAAAACACCTAAAATCCAAATCATACTTAATGGGGAAAGACTCAAGGAATTCCCATCATGATCAAGAACAAGTCAGAGGTGCCCAATCTCACCACTGCTCTTCAACATACTACTGGAAATCCTAGACAAAGCAATATGGCAGGAGAAAGATATACAAGGGATACAAATTGGAAAAGAAGTCAAACTAGTCATATTTGCACATGATATGATCCTATACATAAGTGACCCAAAAGAATCTATCATACAACTTTTAAAGGTAACAAATTCCTTCAGCAAAGTGATAGGCTACAAAATCAACAAATTCAAAAATCAGTAGCCATCTTATAAGCAAAAGACAAATATAAAAAGAAAGGAATCAGTGAGGCTATCCCATTTTCAATAGCCACAAAAAAAAATCAAATACCTTGAAATAACACTAACCAAGGAGATGAAATACCTATATACTGAAAACACAAAAACACTCAAGAAAGAAATTGAGGAGAACATGAGAAGATGAAAAGACTTTCCATGTTCCTAGATAGAATAATTAATATTATGAAAATGGCAATCCTACCAAAAGCAATATATAGATTCAATTCAATACCAATAAAAAATCATGGCATCATTCTTCACAGAAATAGGAAAAATATCCAAAATTTATATGGAATGGCAGAAGGCCTTGGATATCAAAAAATATCCTCAACAAAATAAATACCTCTGGAGGTATCATCACATCCAATATAAATCTATACTATAAAGCAATAGTAACAGAAATAACATGGTACTGGCAGAAAAAAAAAGACATAGACTAATGGAACAGAACAGAAGACCAAGACCTTCAACAAATGATGTTGGTCAAATTAGATAATCACATGTAGAAAAATGAAACTAGACCCACTATTCTCACCATGCACAAAAAATGAACTCCAAATGGATTAGACTTCAACATAAGAGCTGAAACTATTAATTTCCTGGAAGAAAAAAATAGGGGGAACTATCCATGATATAAGTGTGGGGAAAAACTCCTGAATAATATCCCAGTAGCCAAGAAACTTAAACAGTTACTCAACCAGTGCGACCTCATGAAGCTTAAAGGCTTTTGTAAGGACAAACATACCATAAACAGAGCCAGGAGACTACCCACAGAATGGAGAAAGTCTTCACCAGCTACACACACTGACAGAGTGTTAATATCGAAAATCTAAAAAGAACTCAAAAAAACTGAACAATAAAATATCAAACAATCCATTCAAAAAATGGGGCAGAGAACTGAGTAGGGAATTCTCAATGAAAGAAATACAAATGGCTAATATTCACTTAAGAAAATGTTCAATATCCTTAACCATCAGGGAAATGAAAATTAAAACAACTATGAGATTCTACCTTTCTCAAGTCAGGATGGCAATCATTAAAAAATCAACTTACAATAAATGTTGGCAAGGATGTGAGGAAAGAGGGATCCTCATTCACTGCTGGTGGGAGTTCAAACTTATACAATCACTATGGAAATCAATATGGAGACTCCTGAAAAAGATGAGAATAGAGCTACCAACTGTCTCAGCTATTCATCTATTGGGCTTTTACCCTCAAGGTTCCATTCTTCACTGCAGAGATATTTGTTCAACCATGTTTATAGCTGCTCAAAATTCACAATGGCTAAAAACTGGAATCAACTCAGATGTCCATCATCTGACAATTCAATAATGAAAATGTGGTACATATACACAATGGAATCCTGCTCAGCAGTAAGGAAACATAATACAAGGAAATCTGTAGGAAAATAGACTTGGAATAGGTCATAGTAAGTGGACTCACACAAGCACAGAAAGATAAATGTCACATATTCTCCTTCATCTGTGGTTTCTAACGTAGAACACCTTGAGTTAAATTATAATCCATTGAACCTATGCTGACCTCAGTCTCCTTTGGAGAATCTGTTTCTCATTTTCAGAAGGCAGCTAGAACTGAGGAGATAAACCACCCCTCGTACATCAGCCAGGGCCCAGGTGAAACCACACAGGCATTGGCAAGATAAGCAAGAGTGCTGCCTCAAGAGCAAGACTGTCAACCAGAAACAGAGTCATGGAGATAGACACTGAGGATACTCAAAATGCACCAAAGCAGAAATCCAGAACCTGCTGAGTGCACAACATTAAAGCAGACTTAAAGCACACCCACCACAGCTCATGGAATTTTGTGGAAGAGGAGCAGAAACATTCTCAGAGCTACAGAATGTAAGGGAATGTCCAGAGGCACTACACCCACCACAATGACTGATGCTCTCACATCTCATAACTCACATACCTAGGGGGAATACCAGAAATACCACTGAGGAGGGGCCTTAGCCGACTGGGGACAGAGAGGAGGCAAATGATGGTACTAATATATGATATGTCCATACAACTTTCTACTTACAGAAAAGGACAGGCATAGAAAAAAAAGAGACAAAATCTGGTTTTCAGGAGAGCTAAGGAGACAAAAGAGAATATACTCAAAAACTATCCTTTAAGAGACTCTCTCTCTCTCTCTCTCTCTCTCTCTCTCTCTCTCTCTCTTTGTGTGTGTGTGTGTGTGTGTGTGTGTGTGTGTAGTAATACAATATCTGAACTGAACAAAGATACCATTACCTAAATACCATTAGGAAAGCAGGAAAAATACTGGTGAAGATTAAATGACAGCAATACTTTGGTTTCATATAGTTACTGAAAAGTATAAAACTCACAATTAGTACTTAGCAATTTTCATGTTCACATACCCCTGCATCAGCACTCTGACCACAGCCACAGTGTCCTCAGAACCAGGAGACCCCTTACTCTGGCTTTCAGTTGCTACAACCCCCCAAGGTAACCATTACCCTTGCTTTGAGTAGCATGCAAAATTCTTACATATATGTGAACCATATACTCTTTTAAGTCTGACTTTGTTTATTCAACATTATATTGATGGTATTCACCAATATTACTGCATGTAAAGATGTTCCTCTACTTACAATGGGAAGCATCTCAATAAATACACCATAAGTTGAAAATACTATATTTTAAAAATGCATTTAAAACCCCTGACGTACTGACCATCACAGCTTAACAACAAAGAACACTGGAGAATACAGTTTATTTCCCCCTTGAGAGCATTTGACTCACTAGAGCTGTTGCTCACTGGTGCTGCCCAGTATCAAAAAAATCAAAGCAAATATCTATAGCCCTAGAAAAAAATTAAAATTCAAAACCTGTACTGTAGTTTCTATTGAAGGCGTTTTGTTCTTGCACCATCTTGAAGTAAAAAAAAACAAAAAACATCATTGTCAAAACACCATAAACTGAAGACAATCTGTAGTTGTTTTGTAGTATATATGTTTCATTGTTATATTTTAGAATCAATCCTCTGTACTGCAAGTTCTCTATCTGCAGATCCAAGCAACTGCTTAAAACATGTACTATACTGAACATGTACACGTTATTTCTTGTAATTATTCCCTAACCAATATAGAATAATAACTATTTGCATAACATTTATATCATATCATTGTAAATAATCTAGTGATGATGATTTAAAGAATGTAAGAGGATTGCTTTAGGTTATATACAAATGTGTCCTTTTATATAAGGCACTTAAGTTTCTGAATATCTTGATGTCCATGGGAGGTTCTAAACTAATCCTTAGCAATACTCTGGGACACCTGCATTTCTTAGTTTGAAAATGCACAATATAGTGATCCATTGTATTACTGATGGGTATTGGCTATTTACATTTTGGAGGTAGTACAAATAGTGCTGCTATAAAAATCCTTATGCCATGATTAATGAACATTTACATACATTTCTGATGATTGCATATCTCAAAGCTGAATTACTGAGCCACAGTATATATTTACTTAATTTCCAAAACATTTTTCCAAAATAGGTGTTCAGTTTACATTCCCACTCACAGCAGACAAGATTTCTAGTTGTTCTAGAAGCTCACATCTCTGCACTCTCTTTTAGCCATTTGTGGCTCACCGGTGGTCTGGAGTATAGTTTTAATTTGGAATTCTGTACAATAAGCATTGTCCCAACAGAAACTGATGGCTGTGGTTTCCTGGGTTATCTTGCAGAAATTTTATGATTCTACCTCCCACATCTAGATCTACAATCCATATGGGGTTGATTTTTATTATGGGTTAGAAGGATGGAAATTTTTCTTCTCTAATACAGACATCCAAGAGACTATTTCCTATTGCATGCTGTGTTGCCAACTTTGTTATAATCGTCACTTAGATTTGTGGTTGTTGAGTTGTGTGGTTGGTACACATATAATGTCAGCACTTGGGAGAAGTGAAGGCAAGAAGACCAAGAGGTATAAGCCAGCCTGGGCTGCATGGTGAGTTCAGGCCTGAACTACAAAACAAGGCTCAGAAAGATGGGTGGGGATTGTATCTTTAAACGAGCTCTTGCTTTTTGTACAACCAATGTTTTACATGTCTTAAAAGGAAAAGAAAAGCAAAACAAAGAGCTTAAAGCATTCCTAAATTTAATTAATTTATTTATTTAAGAAAAGGGTAGAGAGAGTGAGGAAGAAGCAGGGAGAGAGACAGAGAGGATGGGCATACCAGGGCCTCCAGCCACTGCAAACAAACTCCAGATGTGTGCGCCACCTTGTGCATCTTGCTTACATGGGTCCTGGGGAATCAAACAGGTCCTTAGGCTTTGCAGGCAAGCACCTTAACTGCTAAGCCATCTCTCCAGCCCAAATTCCTTTTTTTAAAATTTTTCTAAATTTAATCTTTTGGTCTGACTCTTCAACATTTCAAGTATCCAACTGAGAGTCATATTGAGTATTTCTCCACAAAATATGGTCCCTTCTGCCATCAAAAAGGTTGATGATCCAGCAAAGGAAAACTCCACTATTGCCTTAACATTTTCTTCAGAAGCTTGACACACAGCCTCCACATCTTTATTTCAAAATGCAGAAATATGATAACATATTGTATATGTGTAAGTAGAAGAACAGATTAATGGGGGTGAGAAGGCCTCAGTGAGGTCAGGGGAAGAGATTGAGTAAACAAAAGGTGGAGGGAGGGATAATCAAAATCTAAGAGGATATAAATAAGTCATATGGAAACCTACTTTTTTGGACAATGGAATACTCAGGAGCCATAAATTGTTACTAGAAAATTTTCAGTGCCAGGGGTTGGATACCTTCCAGTGAGTTGTTGGCCAGGGAGGTCCCTGATGCCCCCAAAACATTACAGACCATTGCCGAGGCCTTTGATTTCCCACCAGGAATAGATGGTAAGATCCTATTGCTGAAGACTCCACATACTTGGGCTAAAAGATCACTGAGAAATCCTGCTGGAGCTGAGCTGAAAACCTCCTCCATGTAGACCAGCTGACAGAAAGCTGGAAAAAGCTACACTGCATGCAGATCAATGGGAGAGAGAGAAATAACCAGTGAAGATACTCAACAGTGGACATTGCAAGCCTTAAATTTGGCCAGCCAGGCCAAATGAGCCAATGGGTGCAAACCAACTGCTCTCTAATTGGCCTTGAGGCCCACTCCATGGGAGAGAATACATCCTTAATACTGAAAACCTACAACAGGGTTTAGTAGTCATGAGCCCAAGGGGTGTAACATCTGCTGCTGTCTGGCTAAATATATATATTATGCTTACCAAACTTCCCAGTAAGCACTTCTCTTAATGTTCATACCCATATATTAACGCTACTCTCACTTTTGGTTAAAGAATCTTCTCTTTTCAGATGGCAGTGACCTTGGGATGACTCAGAAGGCAGCATGGTGCTGAGAAGAAGTGACAGAGGAGTGCTCAGCACTGAAATATCTCTATCACACCTTCCAAGGCTCAGGGTCCATTGTGGAAGAGGTGGCAGAAAGAATGTAAGAGCCAAAGGAAGGGTAAGACACTCCTTACACAAATCCATGACAAAAATCCAGACAAAAAAATGGCCTGGATATCCATGACCTCACAGTGCCTGACACTACCTACACAAGACTATCATAATAGGAGGGAAAGATCATGTCATCAAAATAAAGAGAGACTGATTGAGAGAGGGAGGGGATATGATGGAGAGTGGAGTTTCAAAGGGCAAAGTGAGGGAAAGACAGAGGAAATTACCATGGGATATTGTTTACAATTATGGGAGTTGTCCATAGAAAACTTTTTTAAGTTTGAAAAATAAATAAATAAAAAGAACAAAAAAAAATTGGTGGTAGCCAACAGTGGTTTAAAGGTATAACTTGACTTCAGAATTGTTAAATTATGAGCATGTGTTGCTTAAATCAAATAAATATGGCTTTTGTTTTAGGTGAGGTTATTAAAAGCTTGAGACAGATTCATGCGCATGTTGATTAGTGAGGAAATGTTTTTTTTTTTTTTTTTTTTTTTTTTTTGGTTTTTCCAGGTAGGGTCTCACTCTAGCCCAGGCTGACCTGGAATTCACTATGTAGTCTCAGGGTGGCCTCGAGCTCACGGCAATCCTCCTACCTCTGCCTCCTGAGTGCTGGGATTAAAGGCGTGCGCCACCACGCCCGGTGAGGAAATGCTTTTTAAAGAGAAAAAATATCCTCAAGGAAGGGAAGAAGGCAAGATAGGGAAGAGGCAGAAGCTAAGCAAGGATGGGAAATCAGGAAGTCTCTCTCTAGCCTGCTCTGTCCTGGGGTAAGGAAGGGAGTAGGCAGATAAGGTCTGTGGCCTTTTGAAAAATTGTCAGTCAGCCATTGGCTGCCAGACCAGAGGGCAGGATGGGTGGCATTTCCTCAGCTAGCTTTTTTTCCCTTCTGACAGCAACAAGTCTTCAAAGAAGAGATTTGCCAAGGTATTTTAGCATGAACTCTCAAAGATACTGGAGGGTGGGTACTGGGTCTAGAGAATATAGGTGTGGTAGTAGCATTTACTGAAGTCCTAATGTCTAAGCATATCAACACTTACAGAATGTCCAGTATTCTCTTTTTGCCTTTGCAAATGAGGAAACTGAAGTTTGGAGAAGTGAATAAAATTATCTAGGGTCACTCAGCTGGTTAGTAGCAGTCTGAATATAGGCTGTCTGACTCCAAAACCATTGTGGAATACTTTGGATCCTAAGTGACCCCTCAAAGGCTCCTTGCTGAAGGCTCAGACCCCAGCTTGGCGCTATACCCAGATGCCAAACATTTTAAGAAGAGGGGCCCAGCAGTTAGTGTTCCAGTCACTGGGATCTCCGCCACTCCTGTTCTTCTGTTTTCATCAGCAAGTCCATTAGATGAAAATTTTGCTAAACCCTCACACTTGCATCATAATTGCTGCCTTTAGCAAAGGCCTAAAAGCAATGGGTCTGTCCCATTATGAACCTCCAAAAGTCTGAGCCAAAATGCACCTTTTCTGTTTATGGGTTGATTGATTTTAGGTCTTTGTTACTGTGATGGAGATTTACTTAATATGCCTTGCATTTTTTTAAAAAAATATTTATTTATTTACTTGCATGCAGATGGAGACAGGGAGAAGAGAGAAGACAGAGAGAAAAAATGGAGGATGAGCCCAGGGCCTCTAGCCACTGCAAACAAATTCCAGATGCATGTGCAATATTGGGCATCTGGCTTTATGTAGTACTGGGGAATCAAACCAGGGTTGTTAGATTTTGCTGAACAACCATCTCTCTAGCCCTGCCTTGCTTTTAATCAATGTATCACACTACTTCTAAATAAACACAAACAGATGTTGAAGTGCACTGTGTATTGTATGCATGTATGTTTGTTTGCATGTATGCATGCATACATGTATGTGAATTAGTTACTGTGTTGCTATGGCAAAATATAAGACAAGAAGCCACATGAGGAAGGAAGCATTTGTTTTGGCTTACAGTCCATCGTGGCAGGGAAGGTGTGGCAGCAGGAATATGAAACAGAACTGGCTACATAGCATCCTCTATCAAGAAGCAGAGAGCAATGAATAAAAGTAGGAAAAGTCTCCGAGATTAATTAATCCCACAACTGAGTGGGGCCCTAACCCTATTTCTGCCTTATCTGGGACCACCTTGATGTGTGGCTGACGTGTGTTTTCTCCTAGCCGTGGTCTGACAAACTGTTGTGTGACTTGTTATGGTCGGAGGCTGGGCCCTGGCAGCCCTACCAAGCTGGGCTCAGTCACTCACCCTCAATAGGCCAATTAAACAGATACACAATAGTGAAAAGCAGAGAAAGAAGATTTATTCAATGTGGCCACATTGGGACCAGGAACAAATGCAGAGGTCCAAATTTTCAGGGTCCATCTGGCATAAACTTTAGGTTAAAATAAAGGGCAAAAGGTATTATGCATACCTACATAGTCCTGGCACGCCAAATCTCACTCACTCTCTCTCTCTCTCTCTCCCTCTCTCTGTCTCAAATAAATAAATAAAATGTTAAAAAAAATCTTTCCATGATAACAAGCTGAAATAATTCATGAACACTAAGAAAGCTCCACAGAGGATACTAGAAGGGAATATTTCAGACTGAACAGTAGGATAAACATCTAAAAGGCTACAGAAAAATAATAAATGATGGTAGGACAGTTGTGAAGCAAATTAGGACTAACAAAGCACTAGATATTATCAAAACAACAAAATGGCAGAAATTAGAACATACCTTTCAATAAAACTATGAATATTAGTGCTCTTAATTTTTCCAATCAAAAGACATAGGTTGGAGAGATGGCTCAATTGTTAAAGGAGCTTATTTGCAAAGCCTGATTGCTCAGGTTGGATTCCCCAGTGCCCATGTAAAGCCAGATGCACAAAATGGTGTGTCTAGAGTTCATTTGCACCAGCAGCAGGAGGAAGCATCCATTCTTTCTTTCCTTCTCTCCCTCTCCCTCCCTCCCTCTCTCTCTCTCTCTCTCTCTCTCTCTCTCTCTGTGTGTGTGTGTGTGTGTGTGTGTGTGTGTGTGTGTGTGTGTGCGCGCGCCCTTCTCTCTCCTTCAGTCTTTACTTCTTGATCCTTGATAGAGGTAATGCTTTTGAATAACAATATCTTGGACTCGACTTCACTGGACACAAGATTTATGGAAGCTGTTTGATTCACACACATTGTAGAAGGCACACACGGGGCCTACTGTCTAGTTTCTACAGGTGGGCCCTGCATGGAGGCAGACCCAAGCCATCCTTGAGCCTGATTCTCCCTGATAGCAGGAACTCTCAGGTCAGCTGAACTCAGAAAGAGTCTGGGCTCTTATTTTGTCTGATTCTAATCTATCACTCATGCTAGTTTTCTTTTTTAATATATATATTTTTTATTATTTGTTGATGTTTTATAAAAAGACCCTCCTAATCCTCACTCCAATTCTGCTGAGGGTCTTCTTTGGTGGGTTTATTGGCATTCATTGTGGGGACCAAAAGACTTCAGTCAGTCTCTGGTGTGGGGGGGGGGTGGTACAGTACCTCAGACTATTCTCACCCACCGGGAGGCTCTGTCCCATCTTCATCAATGTTCCCTGAGCCTTGGAAGGCAAGATAGGAATCTGATTTAGTGTTGCTTTCTCTGTAGACTCTGGATCTCTGTTTTGATGAGATGTGGGTGACCATAGTGTCTGTGGCCATATCTCTGGAACTGGTTTTCAGGCTTTCAAGGAGAGCAGTACACCTGTCACTTCTTCTGTAATGACTTCTGGGTTTGGACAGATGACGTAGTGGTGACCCATCTCATGGTAGGCAATCTACTTTCTATTCTTTGCTAAATTTTTTAGAATATTTTATTTATTTATTTGAGAGATAGAGAGGCAGATAGAGAGAAGATGGTATACCAGGGCTCCAGACACTGCAAATGAACTCCAGATGCAAATGTCACCTTGTATATCTGGCTTATGTGGTACTGAAGAATCAAACCTGGGTTCTTAGTCTTCATAGATAAGTGCCTTAACTGCTAAGCCATCTTACCAGCTCCTGCTATATATTCTTGATGTATTCATGTATCTTAGTTCTCCCTATTATTCTCTACCATCTGTAAGACAGAACAGATTCTCCCACCAAAGTTGAGAGCAGTTTGAATTAAAGGGGATGGCCTAGTTATTACAGAGACTTACTGATGTTTATGTCCACTCTTCTTAGTTAAAGTGCTGTAGAGTTTCTCTCTGGAGCTTATTAGTTTCCTGTCCTAAGAAGTCTGGTGTGGTTCCCAGAGACAGATATGAGCTCTCCCGCTCTGAGCAGGTTACCTGAATCAGCTGTGTGCCGCTATTGCAAAAGTGTGCACTTCCTACTCCACTGGATGATTTTGTATCTGTCAGGATCTCCTGCTTATGCAATCTTCTGGCAATCGTTGTTCTCCAGCTGCTCCCATAGCACTTTCCAGCACTATGAGGACTACCCCAGGAGAAACTGTTTACTCGCAGTTCCATCATTTGATGTCCTGTGGTTTATAGGAAAATGAAGGGAGTTGGAAAAAATCATGCTAAGCAAGGTCACACAGGCTCCAAAAGATAAAATCTGCATGTCATCTCTCATATGCATTTCTAACGTGGACCTGCATCAGTTCATTGTAACCCATGATAAATATCAAAAGTAGGGACCTGGCATTAGAATGAAGCTAGAAAAGGCGGCGGGGGGGGGGGGGAATAGGGAGGTAAGGGAGGAAGAGGTACTCAAGAAGTCAATGGTCAGCAGAAAGAAGGAATGAGAAAAAGGAAGGAAAGAAGAAAGAAAGAGAGAAAGGAAGGAGAGAAGGAAGGAAAAAAGACAGAAAGCAGAAAGAAAGAAAGAAAGAAAGAAAGAAAAGAAAGAAAGAAAGAAAGAAAGAAAGAAAGAAAGAAAGAAGAAGGAAGGAAGGAAGGAAGGAAGAGGAACGAAGATGGAATGGTCCCTTGGCAGTAGAGGAAGGAGGGATCAGAGAAATACACGAAACGAATGGAAGTATGAATCAACTACACAAACACCTTCTTCCTTGATACCATTCTACAAGTCATTATTCTGAATAAGGGGGAGGGGAGACCTGAACAGCAGAGTTCCATAAAAGCTGGAGAAAGCATAGTCCTAAAACCTTAGGCTGTGGCTGGTAATTCCCAGGGCCAGAATTGAGTTCCCCCACAGTGAGCTGTTGGTCAGGGAGACAGGAGGTCTCTAAAATAATGTAGGTCATTGACAAAACACTTCCTTGCCTTCAAGAGCTAAAGTTTTGATTTTTGTCAGTGCTGCTGACTTATTATCTTACAGAGCCATTTATTCTAAATTATGTCTCCAGAGTAGAAGCTGAATTAATATAAAGGACTTCTGTGTGATGTTTCTGTGTGATTACGCTGTAGCTGGCTCCTCTATATGCTAAATGTATTATTCCCTAGCATGTTATATGAGCCTTCTAAGATTCAAAGCTTAGGAGAATACTTTTAAAAAGCTGGTGTGCTCCAAACTAGAACGTTGTTAATTTTTCCCAGACCCATGTTCATGTGTTCCTAATCATGGCATGACTATGCTCAAAGAAAGATAATTAGTCATGCCCTAACATGGTCATTCCAAGTACCTTCTAATAATTAAAAGGCATTAGATGCTGATCACCTAAGGAGTATATCGATAAATAAGTGCTTAAGTTTCAAGCTAGTTTCTTTTAAATACTTCCTCTTGGTTGTGTTTTGGTAAATCTTTATACCCTTTGTCTGTCCAAAATTCTGTAGAAATACAATGGCTTTTTTCTCAGAATTTTATTTTATTTAGGGCTAGAGAGAGGGCTTAGCGATTAAGGTGCTTACCTGTAAAGCCTAAGGACCCATGTTCGACTCTCCAGGTCCCATGTAAGCCAGATGCACAAAGTGACACAAGTGTGCTCACAAGGTGGTGCGTACGTCTGGAGTTCAATTACAGTGGCCGGAGGCCCAACCATGCCAATTCTCTCTCTGTCTCTCTCTCTCTCTCTCTCTCTCTCTCTCTCTCTCTCTTTCTCTCTGTCTTGCTCTTGCTCTCACTCTCTCACATAAAAAAGGCCAGTCTGCAGGGCTTGCCTCAAAATTTTTTTTAAATTTATCATACTTATTTATTTATGGGAGAGAGAAAGAAAGAGGCAGATAAATAGAGAGAGAAAGGGGGAGAGATTAGGCATGCCAGGGCCTCTAGATACTGCAAATGAACTCCAGATACAGGCACTATCTTGTGTATCTGGCTTTGTGTGGGTACTGGGGAATCAAACCCAGATACTTAGGCCTTGCAGGCAGGTTCCTTAACTGCTGAGCCATCTCTCCAGCCCCAGAAGTTCAACTTCTAAGGAAAGAAACTTACAGTATTTTTGAGATTTTAGGACATTACCCACAGGACAGGCAGAATTGAAATACAAGAATAGATCTCAGACACAGGCATACTTTACTTCGAGAGAAGTACATACAATAGAGTGTGAAATAGTAACTATCTAATTCCCTTGCTTCTGGCTATCAAACTACTGAAAAAATAGTCCCTTTCCCCAGATGTAGGGGTTCTTTTCTAGAGGAACAAAATCACTAGAATGGATATGTATACTAAAGGAGATTTACTGGATTCGTTTACATGGCACAAGCTGGTTATAGGATACAGCCCAAAAATAGGTGTCTGCAGGTTTGAATAAGAAGAAGCTTGATAGCACCTCAGTCTGCAAGGCTGGGTGCTTCAGCAGTCCCTATTACACTACAGAAAGCCGGGAGGATTCCTGGAGTGCTGATGGTCTGCAGTCCACATCAGATGGCTGATGAATCTTCGTTCCATTGTCCACAAAAGACAGCTAAAACGGAGTCGATGCACGCACAAGTGAACAGTGAGGACAGCCAAGTGAAAAGCACTCACCAGTGAGTGACGCGGTCACCCAAGAGAAAAGAGCTGTGGTCTGTCCGAGCTTCTTTGTATATTGCGCACCGCCGGAAGGACCACCCATTCAGAAGGACCCACTTCCTCCCTCAGTTCATCCTTCCTGGAAATACCTCGCAGACCCACTCAAGTGGCATACCTGCTACTTGATTTCTCATCTGATCAAGCTGACAAAATAACTTAACTATCAAGTCATATTTTGAAATTAAAATCATGAACTAATTGACACAAAATTTTAAAACACTCCATTCGTTCATTCTAGCAGAGGCACTCTGCAGTTTCTATATTAAACCCATAAAAGTTACAGGGTTCCTGCTTTCTCAGTGTGTCAGTCTCCTCTTTGTGTAGATGAACTCCTCTACAGTAGAGCTTCCACAGAAGCAGAGCACACACAAACTGATTTTAAGGAATGGACTCGCCTAGTTGCAAGTGTGGGATGGACAGCTGCTGGAGACCTCACCAATGTGATGCTCAAGTCTGAAAGTATCTACCGGCAAATTTCTTCTCTTCTCTTGAGAAGCTGCCTTAATCTTCTTGAGACTTCCACAAAAGACCACCACAAACTGGGTAATTTATGATGAACATGTTTATCTACCATACATAGTTCAGAAAAGTTACTAATGAGTCCAAGAGCAAGGGGATGCATTCAGCAAGAGCCTTGTTGCTGTGTCATAATGTGGTGGAAGACTTCACACAATGGAAGGCAAATAAATAAATAAATAAATAAATAAATAAATAAATAAATAAAGGAAGGAAGGAAGCCAAACTGATCCTGCTATGATGAACCCACTCCCAGGGTAATGGCTTGAACCCATTTACCTGCTCTGATTCACTCTCGGGGGTCCTATCTCTTGACAAGATTGTGTTAGAGATGAAGTTTCAAACACAAGCTATGGTAGACACTTCCAAATCTTAACAAGAGTTTAAGTCTTTTGCTTAGCCTTTAACTGATAGGCTAACTCTACCCACTTTACTAAGGACAATATGCTGTACCCAAAATCTATTGATTTAAATGTCAATCCCATCCAACAGAAGGAAACAAGATAAAACAAAACAAAAACAAAACTACCTCCACAGAAACACCTAGGAGAATGTGTCTGGGTATTATGGCCTAGCAAAGATGACAGAAAAATTTAACTAACATATCCTTCCTGAAATTATTTTCGTTCATGTACAACAAAACTGATGGTCTGGAGAGAGGGCTCAGCAGTTAAGGCACTTGCCTGCAGAACCTAATGATCCAAGTTTGATTCCCCAGTAACCACATAAAGCCAGGTACACAAAGTTCCACATGCATCTGGAGTTTGTTTGAAGCAGCTGGAGACCCTGACATGTCCATTTTTGTTCTCTCTATCTGTCTTTATCTCTGCCTCTTTCTCTCTCTCTCAGAAAAAGATTAAAGCAATGATTCTGTAACTTACAATCAAAGATGTCTACAAGAAAATGTATGGAAAAAGTTTAGGACTTTCATTAGATTTTCAGTTCAATGATCCTAAGAGTGTTCCATGGTCCTGGAGAAACTAGGAGAGATCTGGAAAAGGAGGTTGTGGTGAGCAAAGGTCTGGGGTGTTCTCTCTTATCCAGTATGAGTGCTGGGACCAATGTCTCACAGTACCCATTCCTTATTCTGTATCATATCCCCATTTTAGGGTGATGCTGACAGCCAGATAGTACTTATAATTCTTTCCTCATTCTTCATCACAAATTGGCACATCTATTATCTTTCTTTGTATAAGAAATGTTTGCCTAGCTTGTCTTTCCTAAAAGAATCACACTTGGAGGCTGGAGGGATGGCTCAGCAGTTAAGGAACTGTAAAGCCTAATTACCAGGTTCAAATCCTCAGTACCCACATAGAGCCAGTTGCACAAAGTGGCACATGCATGTGGAATTTGTTTGCAGTGGCTGGAGGGGCTGATGCACCCATTCTCTCTCTATCTCTCTTCTCTCTCTCTCTGCTTGCAAATAAACAAATAAATAGAAATTTAAAAAAGAATCACCTAAGGAGTATATGAAAAATTCATATGCCCATTCCATCCCTTCTCTCCTGTCACCATGGGTGACCTAGCCTCATTTCTGTGGAAGACAATTCTTTCTCAACTTTCAAAAGGGAGGAGTAATCTTTTGACCTTAAGAGTAAACGAGAGCCTGGGACCCAGTGTTGGATTCTGTCACCTTTAACTTAATTTCACCTCGCTATAATCTTGCTCCCATTTCTTGCATCATCAAATTATTTCTGTCCATGGGATCATTCTCTTTAGCATACAAACATGTCTATCATCTATTGTCCCACACCTCTGCTGCACTTTTGCAAAACCATGTGAAAGAAACCTTTAACTTGTCTTTTCCTTTGCATACTTCCCCCTGCTCAGCCTTTAATCAAGCTTTTGATCCTACTATTCAGAGAAACCTGATGTTTCAGAGTAACTAAGATGAGTGACAACCTCAGTTTTGTCAATGATCATTTGTTCCTTTGCTTACAAGCTTTCTTTGCTTGTCTTCAGAGGAGACACACTGACTTCTATTTTCTCTTCATGAAGTAGCTTATTTTCCCATGGTGCTTGCCCTCCATCTTTGTCTATAAATTTTGTAGAACTAGAGCACTATTTTCTTTGTATTTGTTCTTTCTTTTTGCTTTCACTTTCTTTTCTTTACTTTGTGTGTGTGTGTGTGTGTGTGCATGCTGTATGGGTATGCATGTGCATGTAAGTGGAGATCAGAAGTTGACATCATGCCCCTTCCAGAATTGCTCTCTTCATGTACTGAGGCAGAGTCTCTCACTTGAGCCCAAAGCTTGCTGATTCAACTAGTCTAGCTAGACACCTTGCCCAGTGGATCTCATCTCTGCCTCTCGAGTGCTGGAGTTACATGTGGACCACCATGTCTGTCTACACATTGTTTTCTACTGGGGATCTTAACTCCAGTCCTCACACTTGTGCTGCAGGCCTTCATCCACTTAGCAATCCCCCAAACCTTCTACTTTCTTAACTGATGCTCCTTTCCTAGTAGAACTCACTTACTATCAATCTCCCATGATCTTTCCCCAAATCCCAACCTTTAACATTTGGTTACCTCTTCAACCTATTCACTTGAAAAAAAGTAATGCACATTTCATACTTAAAACTCTGTCTTCCTTAGAATATTCTTTTCCTCAAAAAAGTCCAACTCAGTTGATGGCAAAACTATGCATTAAGTTCCTTAGGCCAAAGGAGGTCAAAGTCCTCCGTGAACTTTCTTCCTTTTTACATACCTCATAGCCACTCTACCAACAAATCACAATGGCTTGCTTACCTTATACAATACCTAGGATCTGGTCATGTTTCATCCCCAGTGTTCCATCCTTGTTCATGGCCATTTCTGGTTTAAATCAGTGATGTAAGTTCCTGATTGCTGTTGTTCCTCCCCCTTTTACCTTCTATCACTTTCCTTATAGTAACTAAAATGACCATCTCAAAAGGTGTTTCATATCACATCATCTATGACTCAAAATCTTTCATTAGTTTCTAACATACTCACTATTCAAATTCCTTATATTATAACTTGGGTATAAAATTCTCCTAGAGGCTCCTATGTTTGAACAGTTGGCCCCCAAGTAGAACCTACTGTTTTGAGAGATTGTAAAAATGTTAGTAGGTGGGGTCAGCCTGAAGAAAATGGGTTGCCTGGCAGGGAATAGGTCTTATGGATCACTGCCCAATGCTTGCTGCAGTCCTATCTCTCTGATTCCTTGTCTACCAAGATGTGGGTAAGAAGCCTCTGCTCTTGCAGTTACCACAGGTAGGTGCCAATCTCACCACCATACCTTCAGCCCCCATGATAAACTACACACTATTAACCCATGAACCAAAATAACTTATCTTCCCCTTAAGTTGCTTCTATTGGGTATTTTATCAGTGATGAGAACATAAACAATGCCTTTACTATGATTTACAGTGCCTGGGTCGGACCTTGCCTTTTACCACACTTCTCATTCTGCTCTAGCCCTCTGACGTTCTGGCTAATCTTAGAGCATTTCAAGACTTCATATTTCAAAGATTCTATCATGATTGCTTCTTCTGACTGGAATACTATTACTTTCAAATCTTAAGTTAGTTCATGTCTTTCATCCAATGTTATTTCTAAGCGAGACCTTCCCTGACTTGCCTATGTAAACCAGTCTCCTCAGGCTTTCAGTATCTTCGTGGAGATCCAGTTCCTAAATGATGCAGTGGTTATAGACAACATTACTTTATAAATGCATGACACAAAATTTTATAGCTTTTAAGTTATGCTGTATTATTTTTTGTATGTGTGTGCATTTGTATGTGCACACATGTGTGTTCAGGTTCAATCCCCAGAACTGAAAAAAACAATACAAATTTTAAGCCAGGTATGGTGGTGTATGCCTTTAGTGCTAGCACTCAGGAAGCAGAGGTAGGAGGATCACTGTGAGTTTGAGGCCAGTCTAGGATTACAGAGTGAGTTCCAGATCAGCCTCGTCTAGAGTAAGACATTACCTAGAAATACACACACACACCACACACACACACACACACACAAACACACACACACACTGTGGTGGTTTGAATAGATGGCCCCCAATATATTCAGTTGTTTATTTGTTTGTAATTTGCATCTGCAGCCACCTGGCTGGAGGCAGTGTCACTGGGTGGATCTTAAGGTGTGATGGTGGGTTTCAGATTTCATCTAAAGATATGCAAAGTGTGCCTAGCAGGAGTTCCTGAAGTGTGCTGTGGCTTTTGGCTTTAGGATTGTGCTTCTCTCTCTCTGCTTGGGCCTGTGAAGGCAGGCCAGCTTCTTCTGCCATTATGGAACTTCCCCTGGATCTGTAAGCTTCAATAAATATCCCTTCCTCCATAACTGTGCCTGGTCTGGAAGTTCATCGCAGTGAATCTGAAGCTGTCTGCTACACACACACACACACACACACACACACATCACAATAAATAAAATCAAAATGGAGTAAGTGAAAATTTCAAATATCTTTTTTAACTTCCCATATTTCAAAATAGAAGAGCCTGATGATTACCAATACATAGAAGTGATAAATGTTCATATAAATGAAAATGCAAATTGCCCTGATTTGATCACTATACATTTTACACATTCATTGTTATTGGACTATAGCCCATAAATATGTGCAAAATATTATGTGCCAATTAAAAGTTTTTAGAATATGAGGCTGGGAAGATGGCTCTGTGGATGCCATCTTGGTGTAATTACCTGAGTTTGGTTCTCCAGGACCTATATAAAACCAGATGCAGTCGTGCCTACAGCAAAACAGGAGGCAGAGGCAAGACCCTAGAACCTCATGGTCCAGCTAATCTGGCAAACACAGCAGTGAACAGTGAGAAGCTCCTGTCTCAAAACAAGGTTGCAGACAAAGACTGGTACTGAGGTTGTGGTCATCCTCTGACCTCACATGTGTGCTGTGGCAAATGTGTGTTCCCATCCACACAAACATGCACACAGACAAAGTTTAAAAAAGAAAAGAATTGCTCGCAAGTTTCCAGACTGGAAGAACTCCATGAGAAATTAGCCTGTTCAGTGAATAAAGACCCACAGAAAGGCACACCCTCACTTTTATGTGAACAGTGGAGATGGAACTACAACATAGGAGGTTTGGGATGGATATAGAAAGATGTCACGGAAATGGATCAGAAAGGCTGGAGAGATGGCTTAGTGGTTAAATGCACTTGTTTGCAAAGCTTGATGGGCTGGGTTCAAATCACCTGTGTAAAGCTAGACACCGAAAGTGGTGTGTGCATTTGGAGTTTGGAGGCCATGATGTGCCCATTTTCTCCCTCTCTCCCCCTCCATTTATTTCTTTATTTGTTTCTCTTTCTCTTGCTCTCAAATAAATTAAATTAAATTAAGTTAAAAGGAAATGGATCAGAAGGAAATCGGCAGAAGTTCAGACTGAGTGTCTTAGGGTAGTGTTTTTGCTCTTCAGTGATCTCTTAACTCATGTTGACTTTGTCAGTACACTCACTCAACATCTTCTTTTTTTTTTTTTTTTTGAGGTAGGGTCTCACTCTAGCCCAGGCTGAGCTGGAATTCACTATGAAGTCTCAGGGTGCCTCGAACTCACGGCAATCCTCCTACCTCTACCTCCCGAGTGCTGGGATTAAAGGTGTGCACCACCACACCTGGCTCAACATCTTCTTTTTGACTCAGACCTCTTCCAAGTTCACTACCAACCCTGAGGATGACTTTCTACTGGACTGAGAAAGCCAAGGTCAACTGACATGAACCTCTTCACTTTAATGTTTCTCTTTCTGGGCTTTACCTACCCTGTTCCTCATGTTAAATGTCCTTGATTTATTTACCAAGAAATTTTTTCATTCTGGATTTAATTGTTTTCCACTATTTTGTAACTCAAACTTGAACATTATTCCCTTTACCAAGAAATTTTTTCATTCTGGATTTAATTGTTTTCCACTATTTTTGAACTCAAACTTGAACATTATTCCCTCTCTGGATTCTGTATAGTATTTCTCACAACCTGTAGTCCATTATTCATTTTAAGGTTGAAGTTCTACCCTCGTTGCAAGACTGTAAGCCCTAAGGCAAGGTGCTTTGTCTCCCCTGTTTTCTTGAAGTAGTGCTTTGAATATAATATAGTAGGTGCTCAATAAAATATGTTTGATGAATAAGTGAATCTGAGGATCTCTGAATGCCTTTGTTGAATGAATATCATTACCACCTTCTCAAGAGGTAGCATGGGGGAATGGGCAAACTTTAGTCATTTTTATCTTTTCAGAGACCTTCACTTTCTATTTGACACATATACCACTTTTTCTTTAGGGGTGTGATATTCATAATAAACAATGAAGAGTTTTCCACTTGAAATAAGTTAAACTATATTATATCATATCCTCTACCTAACTAAAATATTTATTTTCTCTTCTTTCTTCTTTCTTTCTTTTTTCAGTGCTAGAGACAGAACTCAGATCCTTTGTGCATGCTAGTCAAGTGCTCTCTAACACTGAGCTATATCCCCCAGCCCTTAGAATGTTTATTTTTATATTTTAGTACTTTATTGCCTGAAATTGTGTCTATTTGTTTACTGTATATATCCTTGTATGCAATATGTCAGCTGTACAAGGACCAAGGCTTTGTTTCATCCAACAGTGATGGGTTTGTAGAAGTTAATTGCACAAGTTTCAGTTTTTACCCTAAAACTACTGCTGAATCTGAATCTCTGTGATGAAACCCAGAATCTGCATTAAGCTGTATAGATGAATTTTATGATCATTGAGATTTGAGAACTGCTTGTCAAAATGATTGGTACTAGGTTAATAAATATGATGAATAGTCTCTGATCCTATTCTTTAACTTTGAGTTGTTCTACTGAAAAACAGAGAAGTTGGTAATTTATAAGAGATATGAATATAAATGCTTCTTTCTTATCTCCTGATAATATGCTATATCCAGGTAGAAGCAATATCTTCCTTTCATTCTATTTATTAGCCTTTATAACTACTGTATTATTTTCCCTCTCTTCTGATCAGGATTAAAAAAAAATGTTGCATATTTCAGTATTATAAATGACATTAGTGTAGCCTACTTGTAAGCTGTGTGAATTTAAAATATCCCTCATTTTATAAGGTAAATGTGACAAGTATATCACACCTGGACAGAAATAAATCTTGTTAAGAGAAAATTCTTTTAGGAGAGTTTTTATCTAATTTTATCACTATGGGATCCAGGTATCTATATACCTAATAGCTAAAGGCATTATCCTTGTCTCCTTCGGAAGGGTGGAATGGATTTTTTCTGAGAATTACCCCACCCATAGCCTATAATGATAACTACTTACAACTGTTCATAGGTTCTCCTAGTAGTCTTCAAAGTCTTCCCACTTTGAAATTGATTTGGTCTTTGTCCCACAGAGCCAAGGGACAAAACTGCCCCTGAGATGCTGGCTTCTTCCACAGGGACTCATGACTTGGTCTCAGGTTTTGACATATTTTTCATATCATTCAGTCAGGTCTCTTATGACTTCAATCTTTAAGAGAAGGAATGGATGGAAATTTTACAATCATTCAATGTATTCTAGAAGCTGTTGGTTATATCCGTGTATTGTTGCTTCCTGCTTTCTCATCCTAATGAAAATTGCTCTGTGGCATTGGTCAAAAAGTATGAAAAGACTGACTTCCTAACAAGTCTACAGATTCTCTCTTCCCTTGCTGAACAGATTGGCCATACTGACTCACTTCTTTAAAAAAAAGTAATAATAATAAATTGGTTTATTTATTTATCTATTTGCATTCAGAGAAAGGGAGTGGGGAAGAATGTGACCCCAGGGCCTCTCACCACTACAAATTCCAGATGCATGTGCCACTTATATAGCTGGCATTATGTGGGTAAAACAGAATTGTACTCAAGCCTGCAGGCTTTGCAAACCAGCACATTTAACCACTAAATCATTTCGCCAGCCCCTGTATCTGGAATGTTTTTGTAGAAGCAAGAGGCCCTGGCATGCCCATGTGTAGCAGACAGCTTTGGGTTCACTGAGATAAACTTCCAGACCAGGCACAGTTATGGAGGAAAGGATATTTATTGAAGCCTATAGATCCAGGGGAAGTTCCATAATGGCAGAAGAAACTGGCCTGCCTTCACAGGTCCAAGCAAAGAGAGAGAAGCACAAGCCAAAAGCCAAAAGCCACAGCACACTTCAGGAACTCCAGCTAAGCACACTTTGCATATCTTTAGATTGAAATCTGAAACCCACCACCACACCTTAAGATCCACACAATGGTACTAACTCCACCCAGGTGGCTGCAGATGCAAAGTACAAACAAACAACTAAATATATTGGGGGCCATCTATTCTATTCATACCACCACACCATGCATTCACTCATTCATTCATTCATTCATTCTCTTTGTATCTATCTTTCTTTCTCTCTTGTAAATAAATAAATAATACTTTTAAAAACAGATTCGATTTGGGGCCTGAAGAGATGGATTATCAGTTAAAGCACTTGCCTACAAATCTAGAGGACCCAGGTCCAATTCCCCATTACCCACGTAAGCCATATCTACAAGGTGGCACATTCATCTGGAGTTTGTTTTAGTGGTTGGAGGCTCTGGAATGGCCATTCTCTCCTCTCTCTTTTTTTCTTTTTTAAATTTTTTTTTTGTTTTTATTTATTTATTTGAGAGTGACAGACAGAGAGAGGAAGAGGCAGAGAGAGAGAGACAGAGGGAGAGAATGGGCGCGCCAGGGCTTCCAGCCACTGCAAACGAACTCCAGACGCGTGCGCCCCCTTGTGCATCTGGCTAACGTGGGTCCTGAGGAATCGAGCCTCGGACCAGGGTCCTTAGGCTTCACAGGCAAGCACTTAACCGCTAAGCCATCTCTCCAGCCCCATTCTCTCCTCTCTCTATCTGCCTCATTCTCCCTCTCAAATAAATAAAGAGTACATTTGCTTCCCTCATATTTCACTTACTTTGGAACCCCACATGTGCTCCAAGGAAGCCCAGGTCACACAGTGTTCTAGTTGAGAGCCCTCAATGAGGTCAACTAATACCAATGGCCACCAGTGGGAATGGAAAGGCTTCTTTTTAATTTTTAATTTGAGAGTTGGGGGGGAGGAGGGAAAGAGAGGCAGAGGTAGGGGGAGAGAGAGAGAGAAGGACAGAGAGAGAGAGAGAGAATGTGCACTCCACAGGGCGTCCATCCACTGCAAATGAACTCCAGACACATGTACCACCTTGTACCTTGTGCACCTGGCTTTTATGGCACTGGGGAATTGAACTGGGTCGTTAGACTTCTCAGGCAAGTGCCTTAACCACTAAGCCATCTCTCCAGCCCTGTGAAAAAGCCTTTGAGATGACTCTACACCCAGCCATAGCATGAGAGTCCAGAACTACACAGCCAAATATGCTCAATCCTTTCAACCATTAGAGATAATACTGATCACTGTAGTTTGATACCAGCAAATCTGGAGTGGTTTATGATGACATAGCAACACATAGCTACCACAGCAGCAATACTCCCTTGTCCAAACTTAAATTCACTCTGGACATGTGATCTTTCTACTTTGCTAAGCTTTATCTATATTCTTTCCTTTTTTTTTTTTTTTTTTTTTTTGAGGCAAGCTCAACAAACTACCTTTTTTTTTTTCTTTAATGCAAGAGTGAGAGAGAGTGTGAGAGAGAATTTGTGCTACAGGGCCTCCAGACACTGCAATCAAACTCCAGATACATGTATCCCCTTATGCACATGTGTGACCTTTTGTGCTTACATCACTGTGCATCTGGCTTACATGGGACCTAGAGAAATGAGCATGAGTCCTTAGATTTTGCAGGCAAGCACTTTAAATGCTAAGTCATCTCTCCAGCCCTATCTATACTCTTTTGTTCCCCTAAATTTATAAGTGTAAAATACTGCCTAATGTTAACTACTTTTGCTTTGTTTTGGTGTGTGTGTGTGTTGAATAAAGAGTAAATCTAAAAGAGATTTACTGAACGAAGCAGAGAGGTACCATGTTTTTCTTCAATATAAAAAGAAGTCTTAGCAATTGCTAAGAACTAAAATGATTCAAGAACTCATGGGTAAATGGTGACAGATCAAGAACTGATTACTGGGCTGAGGTCACTGTTCCAATATATGGTTTCTCACTTCCTTTTCACCCTACCTCAATCTAGTGTCCTCACTACTGTCGTATTTTAAATAATCCTTCTAAAGCAGCAATGCCAATATTTCTAAATTCAAAAGCTATGCATGCCCCTCAATGCATTCATTGTCTTTAGTGTAAAATCAGTTCAAGACTCTGCATAGCATACAGTGACTTTTACATATCCCTATCCCAGATGCTGCCCCACCATCTGTCCTTTAAACCTCAGGGCTCCTCCCATCCCTTCTGTTCCCCTGTGATTGTATTTCTTCAGTCATGGCTGAACCTTGTCCTTACCTGATTTCCCGCTTGTCTTCCTTCTTCTTGGAATTCCTTTCCCCTTGTTCTTTCCATACGTCAATCCAAGCTTCGTTGTTGGCTTTTTCAATGCTGGCTGAGCTATACTCACACATTAGGTAATCTCTAGACCACTATGGCTACCTCTATCCTAGGAATTTAGGCCTAACTTTGTCCTTGTCAATCTTAGGACCAGACTGTGTAGTCCTTAAAACTAGGGCGGCTTGTGTCTGTCTGAATCCCCAGAGCCTGTCAGTGTAGTAAGTGTCTCATTGTGAATATGGTTCATAATGGAGTGAATGGTAGCAGATAGTGAGTGGGTATAACTAAAAAAAATTGTCACTTGAGCCTAGCAACCAGAAGGATAACATCAGGATGTTTAACATCTTCTGGCTGACTACTTAAGAGTTCACAGTGAAGTGATGCAGCTGGGATCTGAGCTGTGAAGTTGCTTTGGGATAGATTCTCTATGGGACTAGAATGAAGAAATCAAATGATTGCAAAATGAATTTTCTCACAGGAGACCAGTAAAATGCATTCTTTGTTTCTATGGGTTATTTGTTATTTTGCATTGCATATTAGGTAACAATAGCACATATATTTTGAAAGTGAATTTCACTAATTTTTAAAATATTTTTCTATATTCTGTAAAAATATAAAAGTATTTTTGTGTGAAATTTTGTGGTCAGTGTTAGAGGTGACCATATAATTTCTAAAGAGCCAACTATTACATTTTTAGGAATTCTGTAAATTTGTTATTAAACACAGCTTAAAATTGGCCATGGTGGGAGTACTTACACCACAGGAACTGGCAGATGCTACAGGCTATAATCTTTCCCCCAGTGCCCAACTGGTTATAAACATTTACTAGCATGTCACTGAATATAGTCTCTTTTGCTCAGTAGAATTGTTTTGCCCAAAGGCCATTCAAATTATAACGTCCTTTATAACCTGGAGAGAACTAGAAAGTGAGCTAAGGAATCTATTGGATATATGAGTATCACTTGATAATTCAAAGAACTGGATAATCTCCTTAGGACATGTTCACAACTGGAAGCTTTCAAACATAGCTGAAATATCACCCTGGCTTTGTGGCACAAGCTTGCTCTTTATATATTGTCAATTTTGTCCTGGCTTTTTCATCTCAGACGACAGAAAAGGAAGACAAGCTATAATTTTGGGAGGAAAGTGAAATTCTTGTTACAAGTGCAATCAAAGCAATGTTTTCTGTGTTATATCAAACTGCAGAAAATTGCTGTATGATTCAGAAGGAGACTTATTTATAAAAAAGAAAGAAAGAAACACCTACTCATTCATTAATGCCATCACTATTTCTTTAGTATCTATAGAGTATACTAGGGTATGAGAGATCAGGCTATGCCCTGGAGGAGCTCATAGTCAAGCAGAGGAGACAACAAATTATGACCTAATCTTGCTATATGCTATGAGCAGATCCAGAAGGAAGACTAGAGAGTTACAGAGAAGCTGACGAAACTTCAGTTTCTGGATGCAGCTTTGTTCCTTACGTATATGTAAAGATCTTCAGGTAAAGTGAACTTGTTTTATTTGAAATACACAAAGGAGGCCAGCAAGTGGAAAAGAAACACACAACTGAGCAAAGAGGGTTGGGTCAGGACAAGCTCATGGAGAGCCTCTGGCATGCCTTAAAGACTGTGGACTTTTCTTGAAGTCTAATGGGAGGATAATAAAGGGTTTGAAGCTAAGGAGTGACATGTGTTAGGAAAGAGCTTTGAAGTCCTGTGTGGAGAATGGATTGGAGAAGGAACAAAGACACATAAACCGTAATGAGAGACAGTCCTGTGGTGAAATGAGCAAAGAAGAGGTTATCCCGGAAAATGCTAGTTGGGTTATTATTATGAGACCAGTTACATTGAATATTCTTTTTAATGACCTGGAAGAAGTGATAAAAAAAAATAATTTGATTCCCCTGGCAGGCAGTAATAGGGAATTACCCATAAAAGTGGAAAAAAGACATAATTTTAAAAGGTCTGGGAAAATTATAAGTCATCGGGAAATAAAATTATATTAACCCTGAAAATCTGTGTGCACATACATAAAGCAGTTTCTTGGGTCTCATGGAAGAACACATTATGAGCAGCAGCCTATCTTGTCTGGTGTTGTTTTGATTCTGAGAGATGAACTTTATTTGGCTCAGCAAAGTAGCTGTTTCCAGTTAGCTCCTAATGCTTTTAAGTCCTACTTCTGCCAGAATGACTACTGACAGTTCATTTAAAGAGCTTGCATCAGGATGACCATTGTGTTAAATATTGGCAGAGGCCTCGTCCCTGCCATGAGAGAATTAAAGGATCTTCCAATGCTGTAATCAGCTGGAAGCTCTATAAACAAGATACCACCAATAGTCTACATGGAACAGAATGCAAAAACAATCGTTAGACAATTTAATTGTCCTTGAAATCTTCATATAATGTATATAGCTTCTTTTCACAGATGAAGCATGTAAGAGGGATAAAGTAAAACAATTCAACGTTCAAGCCACAAAAGTGTGACTAGCCAGTATTTATTAAGTCCACTGGAGACAAAACTATCCAAATGAAAATTTCAACTTGAATTCTTATGGAGCACGCACTAATTTAAGTAACATCCTTGGAGAATATTCTGCCTAGCTCCCCCAAATGAAAGATCATTTACCTTCTGTTACATAAGTTTAAGTTGCACTGACTATCAATTTGCTGTTTCTTGTCTTAATTCCACTTATCAAATCACAGAAAGCAGATGGTTTTCTTAAGCAGCCCATTTTGTTCAGAGTCACCAAGTAAACAACATGCCTACTTCAGCACAGAAGGAAATTAATATGCTGAGCACAAATCATTAGGGGTGCAATTAGTATATTAATTTTTACAATTATTATATTTGTTGTTGGGTGGCTTAATTAGTTGTGGCAATTATGACAAAATACCATAGATGGCATGGCTCAAACAATAAACATTTATTTATTTTTGTTGCTTGTTGTTTTTTATTTTGAATATCTATATATATATGTGTATATATAGAGATAGATAGATGATAAATAAATGATAGATAGATAGATAGATAGATAGATAGATAGATAGATAGATAGAAATTTTTTTTTTACATGGGTTGTAGTATAACCCCTCTCCCCACTTCCATAAGAGTCCTTCTCAGTAGGGTTGTTGGTGTGCACTGTGGGGTTATTAGGGCCTCTGTCTCTTGGGGGAGCTATGCTTCAGGGTATTGCTGCCCAGCTTGTAGCTCTTACAACATTCCCACCCCCTGTTATGCAACAATCCCTGAGACATGGCGGGTGTTTTAGCAATTGGGGTTCTCTTCTCTGTAGCTTCTGTATTTCTGTTAGGATGTGTTTTAGTTCACCACAGTATTTATTGCCCTCTTCCTGGAGGTGGTCTTCAGGCTAGCATTGGGAATACTACCTGCTGCTTCCTCTGCAGTTTCCTCTGGACCCCTGTAAATGTGGTAGAAGTGACATATCTATCTCATGGAGAGCTGTCAGCTGGATTTCTTATGTTGATGGATCTTGGATCTCCCCAGTCTTCTCTATATCTGTAAAATAAAACAGATTCTCTGAGCAAGGGTGAGAGCAGGTTTTGTTAAAGGGGACATGCATAGGAGCTTGAGAGACATTTTGATTGGGATTCCCACTCTAATTGTACTGGGAACACTGGGGGCTTCTCTCTGGGTTTTGTGATTTTCCTAACCATAGGGTATTTATTTGGTTCCCAGCACAAGTCATGAGTTCTCTCCCACTGGGCAGGCCTCACGTCCAATTGGAGGGCAGTTGGTTACCCATAAAGGCTGTGTGCCACTACTACACAAGTGTGTACTTATTGTCTGGCTGGTGGATTGTGTGGCTTACAAGGGTCTCCTCTTACTCATGCTGTTGGTGACTATTATCATCCAGCAAGTCCCATAGCATTTTTCAGAGCCATGAGGGTTTGCCAGGACAGGACTGCTGTCCCCTTAGTTCCTGTGTTGTCTCTTGGCATTCTAAGATGGCAGCCTGTGGTGTCTTCAGTAATAGGACCTTACCTTTTAGTTCTGTTGGCAACCAAGTGATAGGAAAAGGCCTGCATGGTTTGGGGGAATCACTCTGGCCAAATGCTTGCTGTGGGGGTTCACTTAGATCTGGGCCTGGGATCCACTAGTGAGAGCCAGTGGTTTAAGGGTTGAGTTTTCTCCACCTTCAAGTGGGGATTTCCATCTGGTCTGACCACCTCCAGTAACTGGGGATTCTATCCTGTAGACTAGTGTCCAGGAGGATGCTTCCTATTCTGCTGACTGCTTTAGCCTATGGTTTTGTGTAGTTCCCTCCCCAGCTTCCCTTTATTTTTTAATTTGATCAAATTGGCCAGGGATTTATCAATCTCATTTATTTTTTCAAAGAACCAGTTCTTCATTTTGTCAATCTTTTACATTACTTTGTAATTTCCAATTCATTAGTTTCTGCTCTGGTCTTGATTATTTCTTTCCATCTGGAGCTTATTGGATTGGATTGTTCTTTTTTCAGTGCCTTTAATTGAATGGTTATGTTACAGGTTTTGAATCTCTCTGGGTCCATTATGAAGGCATTCAGTGCTATAAATTTTCCTCCTAAGACTGCCTTTATTGTGTTCCATAAGTTCTGGTATGTTGTGTTTTCATTATCATTCAGTTCTAGAAATTTTACAGTTTCTCTTTTGATTTATTCCATGACCCATTCATTGTTTAATAGTGTGTTGTTCAGTTTCTAGGAGCTGGTGTGTTTTATGTTGTTCCTCTCATTAATTTCTAGATTTCATGCATTGTGGTCAGTTATAGTAGAGGGAGTTATGTTAGTTTTCATTAATTTTTGGAGGCATGCTTTATGCCCTAATATATGATATATTTTAGTGAAGGTTCCATGAGCTGCTGAGCTTGTGTTTCTAGCTAGGAACAATTAAAATTTTTCTTGTGACTGTCCCCAGACACTTACCTCATCTCGTGCCAGAAGGTGCTACATGAGAGACTGGGGGAAAATGACCAATATCTGTCCAAGCAACTCGTGGTCTAAGCTACTCAGTAGCAAACAACCAAATGTGATGCTCACACAAGTGCAATAGTGGTGCACAGCCATGGTGGGAAACCCACTGCTCTTGATTTGGCTAACTGATCTGCTCAGTGGAACACAACCCATAGCTGAAGCTGGGAAACAAGTCAGAATCATGTCCAAAAATGAGCTCACTCTCCATTATCAAGCTACCACCAATCTTGGGCTACAAGAGGGCCTACACATATTGAATTCTCTCTGACAAAACCATGGTTATCCCATTTATCTGGTGCTAATTTTACTCTCCATTGGATAATCTGCTTCTCTTTTTCAGATAGATGCAGATCCTAAGGAGAGAATCAGTCCATCACACCTCACCAGGGCCCCAGCTGAAACTAAAAGTAATTGGGGAAATAAGCAACAGTGCTGCTTTCTTGGTGAACCTGGTACCAGCACAAGGGTGAAGGAGATAGACACAGAGAACACTCAACTGCTACCAAATCAGATATCCAGAGACACAGAAGCTCCCAAGACCTCATCACTGAAGCAGTCCTAAAATGAACCCAACATGGCTCAGGGAAATTTGCAGAAGAGGGGGTGGAAAGAATGTCAGAGCCACACATTGGGTCATGATACAGAAACATTGCTTCCTAGCCATAACTGATGGCTAACCCCACAATGCATGACCCATATTCCCCAATGAGGAGGGTCCCTGCAGAGGGGGGAGGACAGGGAGGAAGCTAATGATAGTACCAACTTGACTGTATACACTGAGTACAAAGCTAACAAAAATAATAATTAAAAAGACAAAATTCTACTTGCCACAAAAAAATGAGTGTTTATTCTGTGGAATTAAGATAGAATGTTCTGTCTATGTCTGTTAGGTTTAACTGGTCTATGGTGTTGTTGAATTCCCTTATTTCTCTGCTGATTTTCTGTTGGATAATCTGTTGATGATAGGGGGTCATTAAAGTACCCTGCTATGATGGTATTGGGATTTATTTCTGATTTGTTGTCAATAAGGTTTTGCTTTATTCAATGTGGTGTTTCTGTGTTTGCTGCATATAAGTTTATAATTGTGATGTCCTCTTTTTTATTGTTCCCTTGATGAGTAAAAAATGGAATCTTTCTCTTTTTTGCTTACGTTTGGATTGAAGACTATTTTGTGAGATATTGGTATAGCTAAACCTGCTAGTTTCTTGTTTCTAGTTGCTTAGAATATTATTTTCTATCATTTTACCCTGAGGAGGTATCTATCTTTGATGGTGAGGTGGGTTTCTTGTATACAACAACTTGATGGATCCATTTTTCTGATCCAGCCAGTTACCCTGTGTCATTTGATTGGGGAGTTAAGACCATTGATGTTTTGAGTTATAACTGTGAGGTTTGAGTTAATCCCCATAATACATAAGGCTTTGTGGGTCTTGGTACTATGTTGAGATCTATACATTTTCATGTCTATTCAGTTTTGAGGTTGCTTGTTGACATATTCTGTGTAGAGTATTCCCTGAAGAAGTCTCTGTAGAGTGGACTTCATGCTCATGTAATCATAGAGCTGATTTTTATCACGGAAATTTTTCTTTTTACCTTCTATTAAGATGGATACTTTTGCTGGGCATAGTAGTTTGGGTTGGTAACTATAGCCTTTGAAGGTTTGGAGTACTCTATCTCAACTAGGGTCTGAGCAAGTGCTGCTTTCCTGTGTTGCCACCAGGTGGGTCAGGATGTGGTCTTGGCCTACTTAGTTTGGTTGCTGTCCAATCCATGTTCGATTCTCCCAGTGTTATTCATTTCCTGTGGACTTTGGCGTGTGAACCATACTAGGGTTCCGTGGGGCACCGGGCTGACAGGCCGGGCAGGACAGCAAAGTTGCTCTGCACTGACATACTATCGATGCTCTCTGTTAACAGCCACCACTGTTAGGGCAGAAAGATCTCCTGAGGATGACCTCCCAGCCTGGCTCTGCAATCAGCTCCGGGACCTTGTGCGCACTAGCACTGCAGCCACGGGCTTGGCCAGATAGGTGCTCCCGTCTGGTGTGTCTCCCAGCTTGCAGAAGCTGTTGGATCTTTTGTCAGGCACCACTGGGGCTCTGTGGGCGCCCCCAGGTTTCCTCCTCCTGGCTCCTGGTGCTAACAGTACTCCGCATGTGCCCCTCAGTACCCTCTCCTAACCTCCTGGGCTGGCTGGGTGTTGGCTCAAACCCACCCTAGCAGCTCGCTATGCTGTTCCTCCTATCCCTTCCTCCTATATCTTGGGGTGATCCCTCACACTCCACTCCTTCACAGGCTGCTCGTGCTCCACTCCCGCTTTCTCTCCAGCATTCTCGCATTTTTCCCAGCTGCAGGGATTCTCGCTTCAGCCATCCACTGGTTATGTTTCTCAGCCTCCGCTGTTGCCCCAGGTGTGGGTGCTGGAGCCACACCTAGTCAGTGTGAGTGGACTCGGAGAGACTCCAGTAGTTCCTTTGCTGAGTTCTGTCCTGTGTTACAGATTATTAATAGACCGTGATTTTGAGGGGGAAAGCGGTGCACTGCCTGGAGATTTGTCTCTCGGTTCCCCTGACTTCTTAGCCGTGCCTGCTACTCTGACATATTGACCCCCAGCTGTCAACAAAAATTATTTCTCACAATTCTTGTTATAGACCACCACCTTCTTGCTGTGTGCTTATGGGTTTTTTTCCTCCATTGTGGACTGTGGAGGGTGAAATGAATCTGTGACCTCATCTTCTGAGGGTATTAACCCAATCATAGGGATCCACCTTCATGACCTTATCTAAATCTAATTACTTCCCAGAAGCCTATGAATTTTTTGGTGGGGGAGGGGCCATAAACATTCAGTCCATAACACTGGGAGAAGAAAGTAAGGAGAGTACCTGGGTGGACAGTGTCCACCCTAACCTCACTCAAATTCAAAATGATGTCAAGGGTTGGAGGGATGCCTTAGCAGTTGAGGCACTTGCCTGCAAAGCCAAAGGACCCAGGTTCAATTTCCCAGGACCCATGTAGGCCAGATACATAAAGTGGCACGTGTGTCTGGGGTTCATTTGCAGTGGCTGGAGGCCCTGGAACACCATTCTCTATCTCTTTCTCTGTCTCAAATAAGCAAATAAATAAAATTTTAAATGTTGTCAAGAGCTGAAGAGATGGCTCAGTGGTTAAGGCATTTGCCTACAAAGCCTAATGACTGGTGTTCAATTCCCCGGTACCCATACAAAGCCAGAAGCACAAAGTGGTGCACTGCATCTGTAGTTCCTTTGCAGGGGCTAGAGGCCTTGTCATGCCCATTCTTCTTTCTTGCTCTCTCTCTTTCTCTCTCTCTCTTCCTGTCTCTGTTTTTCTCTGCTTACAATAAATAAAACATTTTTTTAATGTAGATCCTGCCACATTTTCTTTTCCTCAAGTAGGAGAAGTAAAACACCAGGAATTTTTTTTAAATAGGTTATATATAAAGACAGTCATATAAGTAATTTGTGACGCTGATAGGTTCATGTGATATGATGTGATTAGATGCTTGATTACAAACATGTCTTGTCCTGTAATGTCATGTGATTTGCAAACTGATCTGGGTAAAAGATTTTTCAAGTGCTGTAGTGTATTAACTTTCTATTTATGTATTGATTCATTATTTATTGACTTTTGAGAGTCAAAATTTCAGGCTAGGGCTGGAGAGATGGCTTAGCAGTTAAGGCGCTTGCCTGAGAAGCCTGATGACCCAGATTTGATTCCCCAGGACGCACAAAAGCCAGTGTACAAGGTGGTACATGCATCCAGAGTTTGCAATGGCTAGAGGCTCTGACAAGCCTGTTCTTTTTATCTGCCCCTCCCCCTCTCTTTCTCTCTCCAATGGATAAATAAATAAAATATGTTTTGAAAAAGCAGGCTGGCCTAAGATCCATGATCCTCCTGCCTCCAGCTCCAGCAAGCATGAGCTACTTATGCCTTGTGTGAATCAACCTTTTTGAAAGATCATCTTAGTTAGGCTTTGTAGGTAGAAGGCCATGACACTGCTAGTTACTGCTCTTCCAGCAGTTGCCACATAACTCAGAATGATATCTAATACTGCAGTCCAGCTGAAAGGTAGTATACAGCTCTGGTACTGTAAAGGGTGCTTGTGGCAGTTTGAATTAGGTGTCTCCCATAAACTCATGTGTTCTGAATGCTTGGTTCCCCAGCTGCTAGCAATTTGGGCGGAGAAGTCTTGCTGGAGAAGGGGTGTTGCTGAGAGTGGAGATGGACCTTGAGGCTTATTAACCTAGCTTGCCAGTGTTAATCATCTCACTTTCTTGCTGCTCTTTCCATCTGCAATGGCAGAGCTGATGTCCAGCCTCTGCTCATAGCATCCCATACTCTGCCACCATGGAGCTTCGCCTTGAGCTTGTGAGCCGAAGTGAACCTTTTCCTTGGCCAGGTGCTTTGTGTCAGCAACAAGCAGATAAGTACAGTGTGCTTTCCAGGTATTACTCATTTTGAATTCTTTCTCACCTTTGGGTAAGATATAGGAAGGAATGAAGAAGAGGAAAATGGAGACAGAGGGAGAGAAAGAGAAAACATAGGATGACGTGGTGGTGGAAAATTCCTAGATAGCAGGATGTAACAACAGCAACAGGAGACAACTTTGGAAAGTGATATTTTGGGAGGGGAATGAAGCCACTTTGAAACCCATATTGCCAAGATCTGAGCAGCAGCAGATAGAAAGATATGTAGGCAAAGCTATGAAAATAATATGGCAGATAGTAAAACTGAAGTGCAGACAGGAGCCAAGTGAGTCACATAAATGTAACAGGAACCAGGAAGGTCCTATAAAAGTGTGAAGCATGTTGTAAGTAAGATATCAGTGTCTTTATTGCCACCACACACAACACCCATCAAGTTATGATACCTTTTAAGGTACAATTGGAGCTAAAAGAAAAAAAAATGGCCCTATAAAACACACTGCAGTTGATTTGTGACTCATAAGAAACTGCCTTGAGCTTGAACTTTAAGCAATTGCATGCAGTGAGAGAATTTTCTACAATGATTGTAAAAGCCTAGAAACCACAAAATGTTCTTTCTAATAGAGACAAGCAAGATACAAGAAGAATATTTTGGGATCATTTTAAAAGCATCCATGGCTAAGGGTTCCCCTAATAATTTTGCAAATGTAGAAGGATTAAAATAAATAATTCAATTTATGTTTTTTTTATTCTATGCATATGCGAGGTATGTATTTGCCTAAGTTAGCAACTTTAGCAAACTTACACAATTCATTTTTTTAGCATAGAATTAGTCATTGTCAACTCAGTTCTTTTTTTTTGTTCAGTGCTGAATTTCCAACTTTAGTTTATCCTCATTGTCTCTGGTTTGAATAATTGTAATTTTGCTCTCATCGGTTTCTTCTCCCCATTTTGGCCTGGTTTTCCCTATTCTTAATACATCATTTTCTGTCATTTTCTTGGGTGTATTCCAGGACTGAGCCAGTTGAGATTTCTTTCAAGGTCAGTGGTGGGTATTGAGTGTAAGAAGGTAAGAGTAGCATATAGTCTCTGTCCAAGGTGGCCTATGAAAGATGTCTCCAGGCATGTTGAAATCATCCACTGGAGATCCTAGAGGGTTGAATGTTGGCAAAGCTAACGATGTTTGGCAAAGACAAAAGAACAAAAATAGATTCACGGGTAGAGGAATCAAAAATTTGAATTGGGTATGGCCAGGTCAGTGTGAGATTAGTTTATGAACATACAAGACCAGTCCATGGCTCATGTCTGTTGTTCAACAAATGTATACATGGGTTAAGTTTCATTGTTAGGATGGACTTTACAAATATCTGAAATCATATCATATTATTCCTTTCTAATAAACATGCTTAAATTTCTTCTTAGAACCCCATTATTTGTCATAAGACTCTTTGATATGGAGTTAAAATATCCTCCTATATTTTAGTCAGTGAAGTGTGTATAGTCACAATTTGGTGTGGCTCTTAATTTTTTGCATAGGAAAGTATTAAAGCTTGTCAAGACTTTTTTCTAGAGCACATTGATTCTCCTACTCACATCTTGTCAGTCTTTCTTATGTTTGATGTATATGCTTGATTGAAATGAAAGGTACAGTGTTGTAAGTACTTCTTGGGGAATTGCTTGTAACCTGAGGCTTATCTTAGATATGCTGAAATCCTTTGAGAACTGCCATCTTTCCTAGCTGATAGTCACTATGAAAAGGTGATTATAGATTATTGCCCTGCTTGGCTTTATCAAACTGTGGTGTGCCCACTAGAGCGTGTTGTGAATGAGAATATCTGTCATATCTCTTTTGGAGAAACACACGTTGAGATAGGATACCAAAACCCAAGCATAGTATATGTTCTTTTCAATATAACCTCGTCCATGCCTTTTCTCTGCAGGTGTGCTAATCTCATCACACTGCTTATAGATGTGCCTCCCCATGCCTTCCATATGCTGCTCTCTTTGCCAAGAAGGTCACATGTCAGGCTATTCTGTTGTGTAACGGAAGAAGTGCTATTTCCATTGTATCCTTGAGTTGCTTTCCGAGGTGGTAGGAGTAAAATGTCCATCCTATAGGTGCCTTGTGTCCTTGACGCTTTTAAGGGAATCCTTTTCTTTATGGCCCCTGGTGTAGTAACCTTCTCATAGCTGGTAGGAAGCACCTGACCAAAAGCTGCTGATGAGAGGAAAGTTGCTTATTTTGTCTTACAGACTCTACTGGATACTCCTTGATGCCAGTGGAAAATACGGCATGAGATGAGGCTGGACAGCACCTTCTGGCCAACATCAGGTGGAAACCAGCAGCAAGAGAGTGTACCAAACACTGGCAAGGGGAATATCCAGCTATACAACCGATAAGCTCACCCCCAACAACATAGTTTCAACAAAGTCCCAATTCCCAAATTGCCATTAGTTGAGGATCAACCATTCAGAAGACATAAGTTTATGGGGACACGTGAACCAACCTCCCACAGCCTCTTTCTCTCATAAGTAGATTTAGATAACTTTTTTCTTTAAATTTTATTATTAAAATTATCTTAATGTTATTGTATCAATCATATGTGATGATTTCACCATGGAAGTAAAGTAATGCCTTCTTAATTTTAAAAAATATATGGAACCTACTTTTTTGAACAACAGAATACTCAGGAGCCATGGATTGTTACTACGAAATTTTCAGTGCCAGGGATGGGATGCCTTCAAGTGAATTGTTGGCCAGGGAGGTCCCTGATGCCCCCAAAGCATTACAGGCCATTGCCGAGGTCCTTGGTTTCCCACCAGGAATAGATGGTAAGACCCTATTGCTGAAGATTCCACATACTTGGGCTGCAAGGTCACCGAGAAATCCTGCTGGAGCTGAGCCGAAAACCTCCTCCATGGAGACCAGCCAACAGAAAGCTGGAAGAAGCCATTCTGAATGCAGTTCAATGGGAGAGAGAGAAATCACCAGTGAAGATACTCAACAGTGGACACTGCAAGCCTTATATCTTGCCAGCCAGGCCAAATGAGCCAACGGATACAATAGCGGCATGTCTGTCACGGTGGAAACCAACTCCCCTCTAATTAGACTGGAGGCCCACTCCATGGGGTGGGGGTAATACGTCCCTGATGCTTAAAACCTACAACAGGGGTAGTCATGAGCTCTAGGGGTGATTCAGTGGATGAAGCACCAGCTACACAAGAACTAGAGTTCATACCCCCAGGACCTATGTAAAGGCCAAGTGGGTGGTGGCAGCTTGCTGTAATCCCAGATCTCAGAAGATGGAGACAAGGGATTCCTGGGGCAAACTATCCAGCTAGCATAGTTGAATCAACAAGCTCTGAGTTCAGCTGACAGATTCTCCCCAGGAAATAAAGAGGGGAGTAATTAAGGAAGACACTCAACATCAACGTCTGGCCTCCATATATTTGTGCCCATATGTACACGTCACACACACACACACATTCAGTAAGGCTGGGGAGATGGCTTAGTGGTTAAAGTGCTTGCTACATAAGCCTGCCAGCCGGAGTTTGAATCCTCAGAACCTACATAAAGCTGGACACAAGTGTTTAATGCATATATGATCCCAGCCCACCTTCAGCAATGAGAGGTGGAATCAAGAGAATACCAAATCTCACAGTCCTGCTAGTCGGCATTGGCAGTGGTGAACTCCAAGAGAAACTCTGTCTCAAGATGGAAGGCAAGGACCAATATCCCAAGGTTGTCTTCTGTCTTCCATGTGCATACCATGGCATGCACACTCTCATAATACACTACCCCCTAACACACACAAAAAAAATAAGAGTAGTATATCTTCACTACGTGTTTATTCCCACCCTCACTATCTGATGTCATTGATGAAAACTGCCTAGTGAGAGAAAAATACACAACTTCTTCAAATTCATTTACATATCTAAATGCAAGTCTTTCTAAAACCTTTAAATCAATTGTTGAAATTAGCATGTAAAGGGGTTATATTATGTGATTTTCATACATATGTGATTTTAAACTTTGTTCTTATTCCTTTCTCTCCCCCATTTCTCTCTACTGTGTCCCCTGTCTCCTTCCTGGTTCCCTCCCTTCTTTCTCCAGATAACACCCCTCTTGTACTTTCAGGTTGCATGTATTCCATTCCTCTCTTTTCTCTTTAAGATCTCTTCTAGGTTCTATGACCTATGTACATACTAAATATGAATCTGTCTTTCTACAGCTAAAATCCATGATTTTAGCCATTGTTAATTTTTAAAAGATATTCCATCATAGGTACTGTACAACAATCTAGATTTAGCTGTAACTCTATACACCCAGATGTGACCCAATATTTTTAAGGGTTATGTTTATATTCCATCAGGGAACACTGAGAGTTGAATTTTAGAATGACCAGCACCAAGGTCATAGGGCCAAACAATAAAGCTTCCAATGAGGCAATGACCCAAGAATTTAGAGGTAGGTAGAGTTAAAATAGGATCACTAAGGAATGATGGTCACAGGTGGTGTTGATTGGTCAGTGAGCGTAAAGTCTCAGATTGGTCCAAGGGACCAGACTTTCCTACAGATTACTAGTTTACTCATTTTTGTTTGTTTGTGTTTGGGAGGGATTTTGAGGGCTTCACTTCAGCCTAGGCTGACCTGGAACTCATTCCTTAGCTCCAGGCTGGCTCATTCTGTAGTCGCCCAGCAATCCTCCAACCTCTGCCTCCCAAGTGCTGAAGTTACTAGTTCATCCTTTTAAAAAGCTGCACTATCAGCTTAGGTGTACCATAATTCCCTTAGAAGTCATCTTAAAGGTTTGCTGGCTCCCCTGGTGCTATAGCAAACATATATGCACCCTTAAGCTCTATACCATTTGTTTATATAGCATCCCAGGAGTAAGCCTGTGAGGTTAGAGAGAGAGAGAGAGAAAGAGAGAGAGAGAGAGAGAGAGAGAGAGAGAGAGAGAGAGAGTGTGTGTGTGTGTGTGTGATTTATTTCTGTTGCCAAGTTATTTTCCAGAAGAGCAACAGAAATTCTCATCCTTGGAGATTTTCTCAATAACAGTGTACACTTTTAAATTATATAGGTCAGTCTCATCCTTTTACATTGCATTCATTCTTAGAGTTTATAGATCAAAACCACTCAAGCTAAAGCTTTTCACTGGGAAAAAGCCCAAGGACCCTTTTCCTATTGACAAACCTACCTTTTAAGTCAACAAAAGATAACAACAACAGTCTTGGAACTTGGCAGAAGTTAATTTTATTAACTTCAGCAAAACAGGGTAGTATGGAATATACTAGAATCTGGAAAACCCTACCCAAGGGTAAGTAAACAAGACCAGGCACACAGATACCTTGACCAGGTCATTCAATAGGATAGTTGTAGTCAGGGAAGATGGCACTAAAAAGGCCCAAAAACAAGGCTTATATGAGAGAAGCCTGAGAAGGCGGTGAGCAGAAATTGGCACCAGAGAACTTTGTTGGAAAATAGCAAGAACAAAGTCATGGGCTGGCAGGAAAAAACATGAATCCTTGAATTCAGGCTCTTTGAATTAGTCCAAAGTCTGGCCATGATGCCTACACTTCTTTGACTGACAGTAAGCTATTTGTTTTCATGGTCCCAGCATCTTAGGTTTTGCATGTACAGGACTTGTCATACTATACAACATGTATGCCACACACACAGTGTTTGATGTCATACACATGCAGTCTAGAATTTCTAAGACCGGTGAAGTTTTCCTGTGTACAGCAGCAGCTGTAGTGTGAAACAAGCTGACAGGTGTAAATCCAGTTTCTGTTCTGCTACATTTACCTTGTCTTCCCAAGCAGCTCTCCAAGTGCCCCAGTAGAACTACAACTATATTACAGCCTTCTTTCCTAGAACCTCCTATGAGTATCTTCTGGGTGACTGGTCAGAAAAACTGAAGGAACTTGAGATTAGCATTGGCTTGACTTCAAGCAACACTGGTAGATAGAATGACTTACTTCCTGCATTGTTATTTCTGGATTATCTACACAACTCTCCTCCCCTAGACCTTAGTTTTGGACTATGTCTTTCCTATTGATAAGTTTCCATAAGATCTAGAAATGGTTCTTAGAAATACATGACAGAAAGATATCAAGATCAAAATCAGAATGTGATACTGAATCTTAGAGTATTGACCCCATATTCTTGGCCATTCTTTTGCCCAGTTGTCTCACTTAGTCTTCATGGTCTTGTTACTAGGAAGTTGTTGTGACATAGACTTAGCATCCATTGATGTAGGAAACCATTCAGAGCTCAGGCAACATCAGTGTTTACCACTGGCATTTATTGCCTGAAGGCATATCGTGCATCAAGTACATCTTGAACTGAATTGGTCCTAACGCCTTGAGAATAAGAAGACACTTTGCTAAGAAGTACTTTGAGAACTTTTATGACTTTTACATTAATACAAAACACAGGCAACAAATAGCCTAACATCAACAAAAGTAAGGCTCTTACAGGGTGCATACCTGCTGACTTTCTCAATTTTCCTTTAGACCCCACTCACATCCAATTGTGAGTCTAGAGAAGCCCGGGTGTAGGCAATCGGCATTCTCAGTTGGTGTTCATGGCACTCAGCTCAACAGTGAAATAATTTAGTGAAGTTCAACCCCAAGAGTTTTGCTGGAACCATTAGAATGTTATGGTCACTCGATGGGTAGAAAACAAGCTTGGAAGTGCTGGTGGTCTTCTTGCCAATATATTACAAGAGCTCATTTAAAGTCAAGTTGTCCCTGAGTTCAGGCAGCCTCTGACAAGTTAGTCAAATGACCATTACATTTATTTTGCTTGTTAGCTTCCATTGTCTCTTGTGCAATCAAACTACATCTCAGCTGGATTCCTGGAGATTTTGGAATTCAAAGCTGAACTTAATGTTATTGAACTGAAAACTTCTCTAAACTACAAAGACTCTAAATAGCAAATGTGATGACCAAATGTAATTTCTGTTCATGATGGAGACAAAAAGTATCCTAAGTTAAAAATATCACTATGGCGTGCCAGGCGTGGTGATGCACGCCTTTAATCCCAGCACTCCGGAGGCAGAGGTAGGAGGATCGCCATGAGTTCAAGGCCACCCTGAGACTACAGAGTTAATTCCAGGTCAGCCTGGAACAGAGTGAGACCCTACCTCGAAAAACCAAAAAACCAAAAAACAACAACAACAACAACAAATCACTATGTTCCACTCTACTCAAAATGATACGCTATCTAGCAAATGACCTCAGATAATTTACTTAACTACTCAGTCGTTTTGTCCTATGGGCACAGCAACACCTGTGAAATAAAGTGAGATATCATCTAGTAAATCTAATGCACTGACTTCTTAGAATTCTAGTTTTGGGGCTGGAGAGATGGCTTAGCAGTTAAGATGTTTGCCTGCAAAGCCAAAGGAGTCCCGGTTTGATTCTCCAGGACCCACGTAAGCCAGATGCATAACGGGGTGCATGCATCTGGAGTTCGTTGGCAGTGGCAGGAGGCCCTGGCGCGCCCATTCTCTTTTTCTCTTTCTCTCTCCCTCTTTCTCTCACTCAAATAAATAATAAATAAAATATATTTTAAAAAAGAATTCTAGTTTTTAATTTTTGTTCTATGAAAGTGACTTAGTTGAGAATAAAAGTTCTGAAATTGCTTGCTATGGTTTTGTGTAAATAACTGCCTCTCCGAAGGCCAGAGTGAATCTTGCTTTCAGTGACATCTCCCTCTCTGCCCCAAGCAGGTTTATTTTTTTAAGAAGCTATCTGAGTTTAGATCTGTTTGAACTACACAGGGGTCACTTTTGAGAATTTGAGTTTCTCAAAGAATAGTATGGGAGAAAAACACATAATGCTGGCTCAGGTTGAGAAGACAATACTTACCATCTCTTAAAATGCAGACATAACGATCACTGGAAAGAAAGACAAGGTTCTTGTAAGGTATAATGCTGAAGTGGCATTTGCTATATTGAGGCCACTGCTGAGGTTTTGCTTTTGATATACTCTGTTTTTAAATGTTGTGTAATGCTATTTTTAGATGATACCAAGTATTTGCTACATTTCAAATAGCCCTTGTCTCTTTCCATTTCAATTTTTGTTGAAAATGCATGGTTTGATGATTTTAAAACCATCAGTCTTTCTCCTGTTGTTTTTGTTTTTGTTGTTCTTGCTATTTTTGTTTTGTTTTTGAGGCAAGGTTTTACTGTAGACCAGGCTATCCTGGAACTCACTGTGCAGCCTAGGCTAAAGTAACAACCATCCTCTTACCTCAGACTCCTGAGTGCTGAAATTACAGGCATGAGCCATCAAGCCTGGTGATAATTCTTTCTCAATAGTGCTCTCTGTTAGTTTTAATGAGTAGTAGCCAGGTGTTCAGTTGTTGAATGTTAAACAATGTTGGAAAGTGTGGTTAGGTAACTGATTAGTTTTCTCAGACCTCCCCTGGGCGACTGGGGATTAACCACACTTCTCACTTCCCTTTTCACATTCCAAAGGGAGTTCACTGACTCACTATTAGCTTCATAGCAATGGTTTAACATTCCATTTCTTCTAATCCACAATTCACTCAAGAACTTGTGTACAAGTGCTGTGAAAGCTGATCTCATTTCATCAGGAATTCATACTGAGAAGGATTGCCTGGGCATGCTGAGAGCTTGAGTGAAGGGGAGCGCTCAGCTCTCTCAACACTAGGGCTCTGCATGACACCTGCTATATTAAAGGGGCTCAGTACGTGTTTGTGAATTAAATGAAAAAAATTCTTAAAACTCCGTAATTCTCTGCCATAACATTTTTGTTCACAAAAGAAGCTAAACTGATATAATCTGATAGAGCTAGAAAGCAATGTTGTGTATGAGAAAACTGAACCCCAGCCCTGCTTGCTTTTCGGTATGTCTCCTTGATGCACATTTCAGGAACAAGTCCCGTGGGACTCCAAGACTCAGCGGCTTGGCACATTGCCTGGATGGTAAGACAACATTGGAATCCTCTGGGACACGTATTCTTTTTACCAAGGCTTGCCTATAGTATATTTTATTCTCCTCATTTATTCCACACCCACTGCTCATTTGTTTCTCTCTTTCTTACTCAGTTCCTGTGATCCTTACATATTTTGTTTGTAGTACTAAGATACCACATATTTAAATTTTTATTAAAAAAAACCTTATATGGATGCTGAGTCTTTTTCAAGTCAGTCACATAGATAAGTCGTTGATTTTATTTTAGGTGAACTGGAAGCATATGCTCTGTATATGGTTACTATTATTGACCAGTTTACTCTTGGGTATATTGATCGAGTTATTTCCAGTTTACTGATACAAATACACAGGAGTACATAGTAAAAGTCCTTTCTATTTGAGAACAGTATCCCCACCTTTAACAGAGAAAGGAGGAAGAATCAACAGATAGGCAGAATGCTATGCCCACAAAAAAAATACTTTAGAATAGTACACATCTTTGCAATTAAGTTTCTATCCATGATGTAAAGTGTTTATTATGAATAGGTTACAGTGCATTTGTTTTAGCATCTTATATCTCAAATATCTCAAAGACAATCCAGGATCTTCTTTAATGGGTTTAATGTAACTGGACTTTTCAATGACTTTTCTTTTCTTCCTACATCACCACTTTACTTTCTAGGGTATAGTCATGCATCATATCGCAACATTTTTAGTCAAGACAAAATTATACACATGATGGGGGGGTCCTGAGAGCATATATGACCTAGTGACAGCATAGCCTTCGTAATTTTTATGGATTCTCTATGATATTTTCATGATTATGAAATTGCCTAAAACACATTTTCAAAACATAGTTCCATTGTTAAGTGATACATGACTATATTTATGTATCCTAGCTCAGATGTTAAACTTTAAAGATGCCTTCTTAATGACTCTGAACTCTCTAATAACACTCTTTCTCAAAGTCCTATTTTATTAACTTCTGAACTTCCATTGCTATTCAAAATCATATGTATTTTTTTATTTATATGCTTAACTGGAACGAGAGGTACTTAGGAAAATTGCCTTTATTCGTCTTATTTACCGCTGACTTCCCAGTCCTCAGAACAGTCCCTGGATATATCCTTGCATAGTCTTCAAGCAGCAGAGGAAAATAAGTGATGTGACCCTGACCTTTAACTACTAACGGGTTGGCAAGGGCACAGGACTGGTGGGGGCCCAGCCACAGGTGGGTGAGAGATATGAGGCAGCACTTGCTTTGCCAGCTGTGGACTTCTTCCCGTGCAGTGCATAAGATGGTATAATGAATCCTAATCTGTCCAAACAAGCTCACAAATCCCAATGCAAAGCAATCTCTGACTAGGTCCCTGCAGGCATTACTGGGTTGCATAAAACCAGAGCAGCCTCTGTAGGCACTCATAACTCCTCAGACTTTAAATAAGCACTAGCTCGTCCTGGGGCTTCCTATTTCCTTGTAGGATGTATGTCAATGGCTTTGTAAGAGACCTAACTCCCAGATATCTCTATTGCATTATATATCCAGTTGCAGAGAAAGCCCTGCATTTCACCAGGCATGAGGCTAATTAGCATCATAATGCCCTCTCCAGACACAGTTAAAGGTGCTTAGTATTATTTTTCTCATTTTGCAGATGAGGAAACAGAAGCTTAGAGATAATAAGTGGCTTTCCCAGGTCCTGCAGCTAGTAGAGGAGGAATGCAAACACAGGCTGACTTAAGTTGATCCTTATTTTTGCAAGTGACAAATATGTGATGTACCCTTCTACTGTGGCCTTTGACCTTTGAGAAATTCATGCTCATCTTCAATGAATAAGTACTTGCCATCTGAGGATGGGCAAAGAAACTCTGGTAGAAATTTGTTTTAAAAGCTAACAAAGAAGTCAAGTTAAAGCATTATATTTAAATCTTGAAAAAATGGAAGTCTTATATGAATACATTTTGAAAAGTATTAATCCTAATGGTTTTAAATTATACATATAGTTTAGAAACAGACACATGGATTCAAAGCCCAGCAGTTATTTAATAGCTATGTAGTCTTCAGTAAGTTTCTTATCTTTTATAGACTTAATATGGATTTTAATACCCATCTCTCAAAATTTATGCAAAAGCAACTAATTCAGTGCTTGGTGAATAGCAGGAGGTACAACATGGTTTGCTTTCAATTATTATGGCTGGAAGTTTTTTTAGTTGTGAGGTTTGAATTCTTTCCCTAAACATCACACTCTTCCAGTCATGGCAGAATTTTATTTCTATCCTTTTTCATTTCTTGCCTCCAGTAATGTTTTTAAAAAAATCTTAATTCATTTAAGATTTGTGGTTCATTGCTCCGGAAAATCTCTTAGCCTTCATGGAAGCCGAAAAAGCTCAGTTTGCCGTCATTGAATCCTCCTAGACTTCATGCCTGACCACAGTCATTGTTTAATGACTTACATTTTTACCGTTCATGAATCCATGGCATAGCTGCTTCTGACATGCTACAACTCTCCTTCCATTGCTATTGGGATGCAGCCCCTTGAATAAGTACTATTCTTGAAGGACTGGTATTGGGAAGAATGGATTGCATTGAATAATTTTAGGTTCATGTTATAGTAATGTTTGTGATAAGTAAAAATACAAACATGAAGTGGCTTCATCATAACAAAAGCAGAAGCTATTAACTCAGTTGGAATATGTAAATCTCAGAGGGAAACTATTCTAGTAAATAGAGCTAACTCGATGAATCTAAGAAAAGCAAGAAACTACTACCAATTAGGAACAATGTAAAGAAAATAACAAGTAAACTATTAAAGAACTGTTAACAACACTTTCAGAATAACATCAATTTATTTGCACTCGACAGGATATATACCTATAGTTGTTTTGGAAGCAAAATAAGCTGGATAGTTTGCATATTTGTTACTGATGTTTTAGTACATATGTATATTTCACTTTATAAATGTCGGTCATTACCTTGATCTTGAAAGCATCTGGATTTCTAGGTCATTCCTGTGCCACTCAAATCACTCTTCACTTATCAGGGTGCAAAGGGATGTCATGAGTGTGATAGCCCAAGTAACCTAATCCTCCTGATCCCCCAGACAGCTCGCTTTGCATTCTTTCCCAGATGTTGTAGTTAGAGTTGGTCTTGAGACAAACCCCTGTGTCTGTGCAAGAACTGCTCACAAGGATTTCTGGTCTCCTTGTATTGGTGGAGGGAAGACACTAGTATCCTTACTTTTTAGACAAGGAAACTGAAGCCCATAGCTGTTGAGTAAATTGTTCTCAGATGATGAGTCACACTGTAGGTAAGTTACAAAGTCAGTAGAATTGTAAGGAAAGTTCAATCAGAAAGCTAAAAACTTACTGAAATCAGGATGTCAATTATCTTAGTTTGCACAGTACTCAGCTTTCCTGGGATGCAGGATTTTTATCACTAAAATTGGGACAATTGTAGGCAAATCAGGATGGTTGGTCATTCTAGAGGTCTTACTTTATACACCATATGATTTTCACCATTTTGCTTTATAACTATGACATACTTAGCACTCCTTAAAAATAGGTAGGCAGCCATAGTCTTCTATAATCCTCATCACTTTTCACCATTACCCATTTCCTCGAGTTGAATTGAGTTGGAGCATGTGCTCACCATTGCATTTGCTGTAAGAGTCTCAGTACAAATTACAGCCCATTTACTCTCTTTTCTCGTCCACAGGAAATCGAAAGGCTGACAACTCTGTGGTTTTCTGGACCTCTAACCCTATTGGATTTCTAGGCAGAAAATTGTTACTCTTCATCTTTGGTGATGACTGTGTTGAAAAACTCAACAATTCTCCTGATTTCAGAAATGACAAGGTCTATGACGATGAAGAAAGTTCAGACTTCTGGGCATTTAAATCCCTCCATCCAAATACTCTATCTGATTCTTTAATGATGGTTCCTGTTAACCTCAGATTGTCTGTCAGGGATGCTTCAGCTGCTCTGGACAATTTCTCTTAGTAGAAGAGGACCCTAATGGGGAAGGCACCTGGCACCTACTCTTATGAGTCATGCTTTGTTTTGTTTTAGCAAGAGATCTTCTCTTTAGGCTCCTGCCTTTAACTTATCCTATTATCTGTGACTTTTTTTTTTTTTTTTTTTTTTTTAGAAATAGCCACTATGTCTATTGGTTTCTTTGACTGATGACAACAACCTTCCCAACAGCAACTTATCTAAGCCTTTGCTTCCTTTATAGATGATAACTGAGTTTGATGTTTACCAGGTGCTAGTATTCTTCTTAATCCTGTAGTGGAAGAATACATAATTTATCTCACTCTATTAGGGCAATCCCCATCTACACTCTAGTTCATGCTTATTAGTGGATCATAAGTCAACACAGTCAGACCAGCCATTCTGAAGAATAAACATGAAAATACTAGATGAATAGGAAATAGGAATACATTGTAGATACCACTAGTGTGGTTTCATAACACCTTTTTTATTATATGTGTTCACATAAAGATGTGAATATATGAGAAGATAGATACATTTGGTAAGTGTGTCTTTACTGATTGTTGGGTAGCTATTTCCCTTAACTGAAACATTCCCTCCTGGGCAGAGAAAGGAGGCTACAAAGACTCAGAAAGCTAATCAAACTTATAAGGCTCAGGAAGCTTATGAAACTTATAAGACACAGGAAGCTCAGAAACTTATAAGACCCAGAAGTCCCCTCAACAAAAATAATATTTTTTTGTATATGTGTGTAGTATATAGTTACTGGGACAAAACACCAGAACCAAAAGCAGCTTTTGGGAAGAAGGGGTTTATTTCAGCTTACAGTCTCCAGGTGAAGCTTCAGCCTGGCAGAGAAAGCATGGTAAAAAGCAGGAAGCTGCCACATATCTGCATGGAAATAGTCTCAGTACTGGGCTCTGAGCTGAGCTAATAAACCGAGGTTCACCCCCAATGACACACCTCCTCCAGCAAGACTCTACTTAACAACCTGGAACCAGCTGAGGGTCAACTATAAAGTTTAATCACAAATACATGGAACTGTGGTGAACATTTCATAGACAAACTACCACAGTGTGTGTAATATGTGTGGTGTGAATGTTTGTGTGTGGTATATGCACATGTGCATGCAGACGCATGTCTTTGGGCGCACATGAGTGGAAGCCAGAGGAGTGCATCAGATTTCCTCCTCAATTGCCCTTCCACCTGTCTTATTTGAGATAGAGCATGACATTGAACTTGGAATGCCTGTTTCTTTCTCCCCACCCCCAGTTAAACTGGCTAGAATTACAGGCACATGTGGCCATGCCTGGCTTTTTACATGAGTACTGGATTGAATTCAGGATGTCATGCTTGTATGGAAAGCATTCTTACTCACTGAGCATTCTCCCCAGCCTCTTCCCCTTCCCCAAGGTTAGATAAGCAGTAAACAATTCAGGGAAGAGGAGGCTCCCTGGTAGAGCCACCTGCAAGTTAGGCATGGAGCTCCAGGATGTAGCTTTGTGAGTCATGGTTTTTGCTGGGTGGGCTTTTCGTTGATGCAGCTGCCTGAGAGTCATTCATGTTCCTGTAATTAACCCCAATAAACTCACTGATTCATGAACAAGACTTGAATGGAATCATTTCTTCAGACCACTGTTGGTGTCCTATCTGGGGTGAAAAGACATTCATTCCAGTCTCCCCAGAAAAGGCACAATATTCACAGAAAAGCATCTAGAAGATCTTTCCATAAAAATATTCATCATTAGTCAGGGTTCTCTAAAGAAACAGAACCTACAGAGTGAATTGAATTAAAGGGGAATTTGTTGGATTAGTTTACAACAGTCCAACAATCACAATCTGTAGGCCCAAGAGTCAATGAACCTGGTAGCTGCTCAGTCCATAAGCCTGGATGTCTCAGCAGTCCCAAGTGAGCACTGAAGAGCTGAAGAGCTGAAGGCTTCCTGGATAGCCACTGGTCTTCAGTCCACATTGGCAGGCTGAAGAAACTTGGTTCCAATGCCAAGGAAGGACAGCAGAACAGGACACATGTATATGCAAGTGAAGGCACTCGCCAAGGAAGGGGACCTTTTTCTTTCAGGGCTTCCTTACATAAAGCCTACCACTAGGAGGTCCACCTACTCTGGAGGAAGGGCTCACTCTAGAAGAAGGACGTCCTCCTCCAGTCAATACTTCCTGGAATTGAACTCAAGAGACCCCACCAAGAGGAATGTACATGGATTCCTAGTCAGATCAAGATGACAACAAACTTAACCATCACAAGTCCAACCCTTGTCAACTTCACACCAAAACATATCTCCTTGCATTGTATTTAATTTCCAAATGAAGACAGTAACAAGATCATAATTCCACCTAACATGATATAACTATTCCACATACAACCAGAAATGTACAATCTCCCCCCACACACACAACACAAGGCAAGGTCCCTTGAGGAATGCTTAGTCTCTAACATCCAATAAGTTAAATATAAATTCAACAATAGTTAGCTAGTAATATAATCTCAATCAATATTAATTACATAACAGAGAAATAGAGGAAAGAAAAACAAAAGCATCTTAATGTTGGTACACATATGCACAAACACTCTTAACCAAGTAGGACACTCATGGAAATCACAATCCTCATTTTTGTAAGTGGTCACATGGTCTTAGCTGGTATTGGTAACTACCTTTTTCTAATACCCATTCTGTATTTCCTCCGCCCTCAGCGGGTTTTGGATTGTACTCTGGCAGTGTGTGCCTGCTGCATGGTGGTGCTGGTGTCTGCTGGGTGCCGTTGTTCCTCTCTGCTGGGATCTGTGGAAGTAAGCAGCTTCTTCCATGGCTGATGGAACTTCCCCTGGAATTTTTAAGCTGAGATAGATCCCTTCCTCCCATAAACTGTATCTGGTTGGATGTTCAGCCCAGCAACATGGAACTGACTACAACAGCCATGTAAAACAGCAAAAGATTGCAAACAACCTAACTGTTCTTCAGAGGGGGATCATAAAACCCAGGGTACCATATGTGCAACTGTCACTGTAGCTCTCCAGAGCTTAGCACATCTGCCTCTTCCCTGGCTGGTACTCAATGAATTCCTGAACAACACTGTTGCCAGGAGCTTCAACTCATTCTGAAGCATCTACTTAATCAAATTTAATGCAATTATTGACATTATGTTTTCAGTAACTTTAGAGGTATGGGAACTATTAAGATCAATGCAACGTTAGAAGTAAATATATACCATATAAATATTATGGTTGTTCTGTTTATATATATATGTAAAAGATTGAGGAAAAAGCATCAACATGCTAACCAGGGTTATTTCTGGCTAGCAAGATTATGGATGATTTTTTTAAAATCTTCATTATTTTTGTTTTTTATTTCTTCAGTAAATAAATCTCACTTTAAGTTAAAAATTATTTTAATCCATTGGCATTACATTAAATGAGCAAACTTGCTCCAAATCACATAGAATCTAACTTCAACTACTACATTGCTCCTTTCCGAAGGATTTGGTGAGAAAAGAAAGTTCCACTTATTCTTGTTTCAGCAGTATCTCTTTCACACACCCTGCAAAAGGATTTTGTAAGGGCTAATTCATTTGCTCCACAAAAAAATGCATTAAACTCCTGTTTCATGGAAGCTATTTTTCCAGGGCCAAAGGATCCAGAGCATGATCTAGGAGATCATAGCTTGCTGGCAAAGAAAGTAAGGAAATAAGTAATTCTCACACTATATAAATGCTAAGGTAAAGTGATGATGCTGGGCTGTGAAGCACAAATTCTGACCCCACCCCTCACTTTTTGTAATAACTTTAATAATTTAGGGGTTTGGAAAGCAATATAAATTTTCTTTTCCTGTTTTCTCCTGTTTGCTTAAAACTTGGGTAAAGCCTTACAAATCAAGGCCCAATAAAAAAGGGTTTCACCCCATGGTCCTCAAGCAGAGAAGTTAATCAGAGGCAATACAAAAGAAGGTAAAGGACATGGTTTTGGCCTAAGCATGTGCTGGTGGAATTATGATTTCACTACTCTGTGTTCTCACTTAGGTAAGTCACTCACTGTACATGAGCTTCATTTTTCATATGTCTATGATAGATAAGGTTATCAAACCTGTAGGGTGTTGGTAATAAAATACTTAAGATGGTCCTTGCACATAACAAGGCTCATTGTCATCATAAAAGTTTTTTTGGGATCTGAGGGCCCAAGTTGTTGTCTGTGTGTGTCAATTAAATCAATGTTTCATATTTTTGAGCATTTCCTAAATTAATATGGGCACCATAAATGTTCATATTTCTTATGAGTTTCTTTACTTTTTAATATACTGTACAAATTTTGCCCAGGACATTAAATAAATAGATTAATATATTGAGATTCAAAAGAATTTATAAATGAGAATCTCAAAATTGGGGAAAAAAGTCTCATATCCATATTTTAAACCAGGCTCAGTCTAGATTTGAGAGAAATTGACTAACTGATTGTTTACTGGATGGATGGAGTGTGGAGAGACAACCATATTGAGAAGTGAAGGACCATTATTATAGGAGACAGAAATTGGTTAGGAAAAATTCCTGTATCAATTACAGCAGACGTCTACTTCACTGTTAATTTTATTTCTTTGAGACAGAGAGAGAAAAATACAGAGAGAAAGAAAGACCAAGAGAGAGAGAGAAAGAGAGCACACCAGGGCTTCTAGCCACTGTCAACCAACTCCAGACATTTGCACCACCTTGTGCATCTGGCTCAGGTGAATACAGGGGAAGGGAACCTGGGTCCTTAGGCTTCACAAGCAAGCACCTTAACCACTAAGTCATCTCTCCACTCCCACCATTATTTTCTTCTATTGGAAGCCCATCTAACGTAACTTTCCCACATTTCTGAAAGTCTCTGTTTTTATATCTGTGCTCTGGGAAAATAAATGTCCATATGCCTCAGAGAAACAAAACAAACAAGAACCTAAATTATTCTATAGAATTTGCAAAGGAAATGTTTCATTCTTTAAATACTTACACTTGTATGATACAAAGTTTATTCTTCTCCTTTTCCGATGCTGACTTTTTTTTTTTTTTTTGCAAGTATCTGAATTAATGAGGATCTTTTCCATTGCAAATGATAAGCCCAGGGGTAGTTGGGCTTCAGGCATGACTTGATCTGATAGAACAAATGATGCTACCAGGGAACCAGGGAGCCCTTTCTCCTCTCTAAGCTCTTTGCCTCAGTGTTAACATCATTCCAAGGCAAGCCTCCCAAAAGGATGCAGAAGATAAGACTCAACAACAGCTGGGGGCTTACAGCATTTCAGCCCAGCAGCCGCAGCAAATATGAATTACTGTTTCCTGACAGCAAAAGCCTTTGAGTTGACGTTCATTGGTGGTGAGTAGGGCCGGGAATGGTGCTTACCAGCAAAGGGGTGGCTTTATCCTCACCCAAAAACCTCCAAATGAGGCCAGATGCCTGGCAGGCCAAAGCCAAAACAAACAGAAATGAAATAAAAACAAGAACAAATGTTCACCACATGTTTTTTTTTTTTTTTTTTTTTTTTTTTTTGGTTTTTTGAGGTAGGGTGTCACTCTGGCCCAGGCTGACCTGGAATTCACTATGTAGTCTCAGGGTGGCCTCGAACTCACGGCAATCCTCCTACCTCTGCCTCCCGAGTGCTGGGATTAAAGGCGTGCGCCACCACGCCCGGCACACCACATGTTTAATTCAATTAGTTTAAGAAAAATATACAATTTAGAATACTGACTTATTTTGTTCTTTAAAAAAATACAAACTTTAGACCAATCAAATTAAAAAGTTTAATTAAAGAAATGATGATTTGCAAATTATGTGGCCCTCAAAACCAGCAGCGGTTCCAAGAGCTCTATTTTAGAAGCCCACACGAGCGGAAACGGAAATGAAGTAGTTTGGATGCTGCAGGGCGTTCCTAAGCAAGATGTCTTTGGGGCGCAACCACAAGGGTAGAGAGCCCTGACTAGCTGTTGGAGCTCAGGTAGCTGTGGTCTTGCTCTTAGCGGCTCTACATGAATTCATTCCAAGCCCTGCACTACAGCCTGGCCCCAGCCACAACAGACTGTATCAATTTAACTGAAAATCTGTCTCACACATACGTCCCTATGCACACCACGCACAGAAAGAGAGGTGGGGGGGGAGCTTGATTTGCCCCATATGGTCAGCTGACCACTCGTAAGTAACTGAAGCATGTGTATTATAATTGGCTGAGACTCAGCTATTTGTTAAAAAGGTTTATTCGGGGTGCTGGAGAGATGGTTCAGTGGTTAAGGCTCTTGCCTGAACAGTCTATAAACCGGAATTCACTTCTCCAATATTCATTTAAAGCCAGGTGCGCCAAGCGGTGTGTGCATCTGGAGTTGGTTTGCAGTGGCTAGAGACCCTGGCATGCGCACCATTTTCAGTCTCTCTCTCTCTCTCTCTCTCATCCTCTCTCTAAACGGATAAATAAAAATATTTTTAAAAAACAGTTTATTCAGGAAGGGGGAAGTAACTAAAATAAAGCAGGGAACCAACATGGTGGGGAGGCACGGAGGAGTGTAGTAGAAAAGCAGAACAAGTAAGAACTAGGTATGTGTGACATGAAGCTCGCTACTTTATGTGCTGACCTAAATATCAAAATAAAATAATAAACTTTAGCCAGGCGTCATATTCCATGCCTTTAATCCCAGCACTGGGGAGGCTAATGTAGGAGGATCACTGTGAATTCTAAGCCAGCCTCAGACTACATAGTGAGTATATATTCCTGTTAAGTTTTCAGTGAGTTTCTTTGCCAAATTAGGTTACAGCTCATTACCCAAAGATTCAAAGTATTAGAGGCATCCTCAGGCCAAGTTTAGTTTATCAGTACTCACCAAGGTAACTTTCTCTTCCATTTTTAATGTTATCCCTAACATATCTTCAGTTATTAATTCTATGCCTCCTAAATTCTCTCCTTGACAATAGAGCCAAAACCCACTTTTTTTTTTTTTTGACATCTTTAGTTGAATACCATGTCCTTAAGTCATTGCGAAATGAATCTCCACTCTCATACACGTACATTCACAGACACACAAAACATTTAGTTCTGGGGTGTGTGTGTGTGTGTGTGTGTGTGTGTGTGTGTGTGTGTGTGTGTGTGTGTTTATGCATGTGTGAAAGAGAGATGGTTTGCATAAATGCTTACTTTTTTTCACAAAAAGTGAGAGAATTGGCACACCAGGGCCTCAGCCACTGCAAACGCCAGATGCTTGCGCCACCTACTGGGCATGTATGAGTGTGGTGGTTTGACTCAGGTGTACCCCATAAAATTAGGTGTTCTGAATGCTCGGTTCCCAGCTGATGGAGATTTGGGAATTAACACCTCCTGGAGGCAGTATATTGTTGTAGATAGGCTTATGGGTATTATAGCCAGCTTCCTCTTCCCAGTGTTTGGCACACTCTCCTATTGCTATAGTCCACCTTATGTTGGCCAGTGGGTGATGTCCACCGTCTGGTCCTGCCATCGTTTTCCCCTGCCATCGTGACTATAAGCCAAAATAAACCGTTTTTCCCCACAAGTTGCTCTTGGTCATGTGTTTTCTGGCAGCAATGTGAACCTGACTACAACAACGACCTTATGCTTGCTTCACCTTTGTGTATATGGCTTATATGGGATCTGGAGGGTTGAACATATAGATCCTTAGGCTTTACAGACAAGTGCCTTAACCACTAAGCCATCTGTCCAGCCCCCTTTATTTTTTTTTAAAAATAGTTTTATTATGTTTGCTTAAGAGTGTGTGTCAGAGACAGAGAGCCCACAAGCATGCAGGGGCACAGTAGGGCTTCTTGCTGCTGCATAAAAGGAACTCCAGATCCAATCGCTGTGCATCTGGCTTTAAATGGGAACTGGGTGATCAAACCCAGGCCACAGGCTTTGAAAGCAGGGGCCTTTAACCACTGATCCATCTCCCCAGCTCATGTGTGCTTTTTCTTTTCTTTCTTTCTTTTTTTTTCTTTTTTTTTTTTTCTTTTTTTTTCTGAGGCAGTGTCTCACTCTAGTCTAAGATGACCTGCAACTCATTCAGTATTCCAAGCTGGCCTCAAACTCATGGCAATCTTCCTACCTCAGCCTCCTGAGTTCCAGGATTAAAAGAATGAGCTAACACATCCAGCTAATCCAGCTAAATCTTTGGTATTTTTTAAAGTATGTTATTTAAATTATTGAAAAAGTACTTATGCAACATTCCCATGTCAGCCAACTCACTGACAAAATCAAAAACTTCACAGGCCTATGCGTGGGTAAGCCAATGTAACCCTTTCACCAAAAATTAATTAAAGGCATTATTATAGTTTCATGCTAACAAGCAAAGAAAAACAGAATAGCACTCTGTCTGTTGGAGCTTCATAAGAAAATCTCTTAACCTACTTCTAGACTTTGGTTAAAATGAGACATGCTGATTCCACTGACAGAAATGATATGATGTCACCCCAGTTTCAGCACTAGCATGTGAACCTGCCACCAAATTACAGCTTGTCAGGCTCCACAGGTGAGATGGTTGAGATGAAAGTGCCTGTCAGAACAGATACATACTCCTGCCTGTATTTATCAATGTACACTGTTATGATAGTCACACTGTATAGATTTATGTTAGTGAGTTTTAAAGTTTTAAATCAGAAATGTCTTGATTCCTATGAATCTTTAAGAGTGTAGTTCTGGGCAAGGAGATGTCAAGCTATAAACCTTGAGCCAAAATGGGCATTTTGGTTGTGAGAGCTGTGTTAGTCACTTTCCATCCCTGGGATAAAATAGTTGAGGAAGTCAGCTCATTATGAAGGAAGTTTAGTTTGGAACACAGATTTGGAGGTTTCAGTCCAAGCGTAGTTGGTTCTGTTTTTGAGACATTGTAATGCAGAATGTCATAGTGGGAACTCATGTGCAGGGAGTCTATTTACCTCATGGTGGCCAGAAAACCCAGAGAGAAGTAGGAAGGGGCCTGAGCTTCAATATCACCACTCTTCAAGGACATGCCCTCAGTGACTTCATTTCCTCCAACTAGACTCTACTTTTCAAAGGCTAGTAGCCTCCCAATAACAGCATAGGCTGATGATCAAATCTTTACCTTGTAAGTTTCGGAAGGAATACTTACTTAAACTACAGCAAGAGTCCTCAAAAAAAAAATTAATCTTAGCCAGGCGTGGTGGTGCATGCCTTTACTCCCAGCACTTGGGAGGCAGAGGTAGGAGGATTGCCATGAGTTCAAGGCCACCCTGAGATGACACAGTGAATTCCAGGTCAGCCTGAGCTAGACTGAGACCCTACCTCAAAAAACTAAAAAAAAAAAAAAATCTTGAATGGAATTATTTTATAGCACTCCTGCTTATTTCATTTCTGAAAATGCAAGCTGAAGATGTGTTTTAAAGATACTGAGCCTTTTGACTTTTATTATGTAATTTGTTAAACCCATGTAAAACTGAATTAAAAATAAAGACATTTATCAAGATTTTCCTTCTTTCAAAACCAGCATTGCCCAAAGCGAAGATTATCTCCTGCCAAATCCAGCTCGTTTCTCTTGGTTTCTTCTCTTAGTTCATTGCTTAATGATTTTTCAAATGTTGCTTGTCTCTGTCTCAGCATCGTGGTCTAATATTGATGGTGCTTTTGTTTATGAATATGTGAGGTGAGAATTAATCATGTCTGTGTTTAAAATGGGAAAATCTTTGTCTTTTAATGTTTGATTTCTTCCTCTTACAATATTCCCACTTGGAAGAAATTTTGTTGGTAAGATACATGGTAGTGTTGTAATCTACTGATAATGATGATGGGACCAAAGGAGTGAGGAAAATAGTTGCTATTCTCCTGCTTTGAGTTTGGGGGGGAAAAGTTTTAACCAAGATACATTTAAGTCATAGGAAGGACTCTAGAGAATGAATATGGCATAATTTTAAAAAGTGTTTCCACTGATGTTTCAAGAACTACCCAGGTAAAAATAACTTTATTCATCTTCATAAAATTATAATGTGAATAGCATTGTAGAAAGAAAGCAGTTTACCTGTTGTGCTGTTTCTTTTTAACAGTCTATCATATGCTCTGAGTACTTTCCTTCCATCATCATTTATTCTTCAGTTCTTGAGACAACAAATATTCCTGCCTCTGCTGGAAAGTATGACACTTACAAGTGCCTTGAGCCCTCTCTGTAGTTAATCACCTGCTTTCTCCATCTATGCTCAGTTCTGTGCCTCCCTCTTATTTAGGATCCCTTTTGCTCCCCATTACTACTGCCATTGCTGCTTCAGGATTGTGTCTATGCTGGAAGCCACCTTAGTTAGACCTCATATGAATTCAGTGCAATTACACCTAAAATGTTGGCTGGAAAATGTGTGTTCTTACAAAGGACACAGTCTTAAGTTGAAGGAAGATTTTTTTTTTTTTTTTTTGTATCACTTACTTGTGAGGGGCTTGGCAGGATCAACCCTCCAACAGATCACAGGACATTCAAGGAGGCAAAGCGAGGGAGTGCCCTCAACAAGCTGAGGACGTGCATGATGGCAATGCCAGTCAGAAGGTCAACTTCACACAGGGTTTTAGGATTTCACGGGTTCCATGGGCACAGCGGTGGGTGACTTGTTTCATGACAGTGCTAAGTGGCTTTGCATGGCGGTTAATACTGCTATAATGTTTGCACAGGGTCTCATCATGTCCTATCTGTATATCTATGCAAATGTATGCTCTCCAGGTGTTCTTTTCTTTTCTTTTTTATTTATTTATTTGAGATAGAAAGAGAGAGAATTGGCACACCAGGGCCTCTAGCCACTACAAACGAACTCCAGTTGCATGCACCAACTTGTGCATCTGGATTCACATGGGTCCTGGGGAATTGAACTTGGGTCCTTTGGCTTTGCTGGCAAGCGCCTTAACTGCTGAACCAGTTCTGCAGCCCTCCAGGTGTTCTTGCTTTCCAACTAATCTTAATCAAACACAAGATATGTATGAACATGTTATTTTTTTTTAATTTTGGGGGGCTTTATGTTTTTGCATGTGCATGCATGTTTGTGTCTGTGAGTGTGGGTACATGCCCAGCACAGGCTGAGTGTGGAGGTCCGAGGACAACTTCAGTCCTTGCCCTGTACCTTGTTTAAGGCAGGCTTTCTTGTTACTCGCCATTGTACTCACGAGGCTAGCTGGCCAACAGCTCCCAGGGCACTCTGCTGTTTCTCCGTTCCATCTCAGCCTAGGCATTCTAGTATTACAGACGCTTGCAGTGCAGCCTCTGGCTTTTGTGTGTGTCCTTGGAATCTGAACTCAGGTACTCACACTTTCATTGCAAGCTCTTTATCCACCAAGTCGACTCCCAGCCCTATGTTATCATTTTTAAAAAGCATTGATCTACTACTTCAATCATTCCAGATTCATTTAGTTGTGTAGAGTAGCTGTTTGTGAGCCTAGTGAAAATAGACCTGTAACATAGACATAAGATGATGTGGGATGTGTTTAACTTGAGGTAGAGTCACTCAATGATTAAAATTCTTTCATGCTGAAGAATGTGAATAACAGAAGGAAAGAGGGAAGAGATTGTGATCAAATTACAGTACGTTCACGTATGAAAATTCTCAATAAGAATATGAAACTTCAAGAATTCCTTGGACTGGGGATGTAGAGCTCAGTGGTAGAATGTGTGACACCGAGTTCACCCTGAATACTACAAATTAAAAAAAAAAAAACTTTCAAAAAAAAAAAGAGAGAGAAGATAATGGAAGGGGGTGAATATGATCAAAGTACCATTACACACACATGAAATTTTCAAAATGAAATTAAATTTTTAAAGAGAGGAAAAAAATCTTACATGTTTTCCTGCTGTTAATAGTCAAAATTAAGTTCTGCTTCCATGATAAAAGACCCTTTGGAACTTGAATGCCCCCTGCCCACGGAGCGTCGTCAGCAGGAGCTCCGCCCTGCGCACCCTACGCGTCAGGCACGCAAAATGGGCTGGTGTGCCCGGAGCTCTGCATCCTTGCCCACAACTGGCAAATTCTGACACCTTCCTCAATATTTGGCGCAAATGCCATCACCTCCTTTGTGGCTCAGACTCCGTAACTCCACAGCAGTGTCAGTCATTCACTTGTTTCAATGTTTATGGAAATTTTTATAAGCCTCCTTTTCCCTGTTGTCTCATAATACTCTTGATTTCATTATAACACCCACTATATTGTCGTGCTTAGAGGCAAGGAATGTATTCATATTTTATTTTTCCAGTGTTCAGTTTAATGTCTGTCACACAGTTGATACACAGTATATTATTCTGAACAAGCGAATGAATGAATGAGCTACGAGACCTGCACTTGGGGTTGACACTGAATTTGCTTTACAATCAACACCATGGAAACACTGTGTGCTGTTAAGCAATTATCTTCTGGTAGAACACCTGGTACAAATCTATAAATATGTTGGCCAACATCTCAAAGTGATTAGTGCAACCAATTTACTGCAATTAGAAGGAGGACCACACTCCACAGAACTTAAAAGGTGTATTGATTACACACCTGTACAGCATAAAAGAAACTATGACTCCTGCAATAATCATGAAGCATATCACTTTTACTAATTAGTTAAATAAGCTACACACATGAGCATTTTGTAAAAATATGAAGTCAGAGAAAGCAAACAGCAAAAGGCAAAAAGCAAACTACAAGACAACATGAAGATGAACACTTTTTTAAAAACACCTTTAAAAAATTATTTATTAGAGAGAGAGAAAGAGAAAATGGGCACTCCAGGGCCTCTTGACAGAGCAAATGAACTCCAGACACACATGCCACCATGTGCATGTGGCTTACGTGGGTCCTGGGGACTCAAACCTAGGTCTTTAGGCTTTGCAGACAAGTTCCTTAACCACTAAGCAATCTCTCCAGCCCAAGATGCACACTTTTAAAGATGATTTAATATCACATTCATATCCACTTAGACCTATGCAAAGTCTTACAGGACTTCTTAATAGTTACTAGTAATTACCAGAGAAAAGTGAACTAGAGAAAGTCAAATTCACAAAAGCACTGTGTGTACAGCTTCAGTGAGAGGTCTGTAGGGCTGTAGTTAAGATCCCGGCTACAGATCTAGGCCACCTGAGAGTGAGCTGTGCAATATTAGGAAAGTTTCTATCTCTCCACTTGTCAGTTGCTGGATCTATAAAATGAGGGTAGGGATGATATCTATCTGATAGGGTTAGCAAGAGGAGATAAAGAAGTGAGCTCTAAAAATCCCAAGCTCTTGTTACTATTCACCATCTTCTTTATTATATTTTAGCATATGTGCTTACTTGGACTAGGTTTTCCTGTATGTTTTCCATGTTGTATGTCTTTTCAATGTTCCTGTTAAGTTGCTACAACTAAGATATTGATGCTTTATTTTATGTTGGAAAATGGAAATGATCATTGGAGGTTATAAAAGAAGCAGTAAGTTCATTAATAATCAAGGTCACAAGATGACGGAATTCTACTTTTATTGTTTGCTCTATACTGCTCAGAAATCCCTCCTATTGCCTGAAAGTCTATGCATTATCTATTACTATTGAATTTAGGGCTAAAATGAGCACATTTAATTATAACCCATTTAACAAAAGTTAAGTGCTGAGAAAAATTATTAAAAGCTTTTATGTAATGATGATTGTATTCCTGGGCTTCATAATTAGACTGGCATGCAATAATTGTTGCATTGAGTTAGAGCCATCTCCGGCTTTGGTTTGACTATCAGAGCCAAATACATGGCAATCTCCCTTCAAATCTATGGAAGGTCCATTGTCTTGCTGAATGTGTCACTGAAATATTTCAAATAATTTCTTTTATAATGAAACTTGGAAAATAAGTATTCAAATGATCAAAATTACTAATGCTGTCAGAGTTGATAAAAATAAAATCAGTTAATGAATGCCAACAGAGCAAGGCATTGTTCACATCAGAAAATATAAATTACAATTTTGGATCTCAGAACTTACTATTTTGATTTATGACATTGAACTGTGGACCATATACTATTATTATGTTTAGAAAGCTTTATCCAATGCAAATGAGTTATTCATATCATTCCAAGTAGGCTGTTTGGAGGAAAATAGAAAAGCATTGAAGATTAGAATGTGTAGGTGCTATGTAATCACCCAGGAGCCGAGGTACTTGCATCTTCTAAAATGCCATATTCCCTCGGTGCCAATCAGCAGAAAACTAAAGAAGACGAGAAGGATGACAAACACACCCAGGCTCTGGATGAAAGGGATATTGACTTGCTGAAAATTTATGGTCAGAGTACTTACTCTAGGCAGATCAAGCAGGTTGAGGATGACGTTCAACAACTTCTCAAAATGATTTAGGAGCTCACTGGTATTAAACAGTCTGACACTGGCCTGGCACCACCAGCCCTCTGGGATCTGGCTGCCGATAAAAGCAAACTTATCAGAGCGGACAGCCTTTATAGGTTACCCGGTGTACAAAGACAATCAATGCTGATTCAGAGGACCCAAAATACATTATCAATGTGAAGCAGTTTGCCAAGTTTGTGGCAGACCTCAGCGATCAGGTGGCACCTCCTGACATTGAGGGAGGGCTGAGAGTTGGTGTGGGCAGAAAGAAGCATCCAATTCCCATTCCACTACCTCCCAAGACTGACCCAACAATTACCATGATGGGGGTGGAAGAAAAACCTGATGTCACATACAGTGACATTGGTAGCTGTAAGGAACAGACTGAGAAACCGGGAGAAGTAGTTGAAAACCCACTGCTTCATCCAGAGAAGTTTGTTAACCTTGCTATCGAACCTCCCAAAGATGTGCTGCTGTATGTTTGATCCCCCAGGCACACTGGGCCAGGGCTGTTGCTAACAGGACTGATGCTTGCTTCATTCAAGTTATTGGACCTGACCTTGTACAGAAATATGTTGGGGAGGGGTGGTCGAATGGTTCGTGAACTTTTTGAAATGGCCAGAACAAAAACAAAAATAAAAGCCTTCCTTATCTTCTTTGATGAAATTGATGCCATTGGAGGAGCTCGGTTTGACGATGGTGCTGGAGGTGACGATGAAGTGCAGAGAACGATGTTGGAACTGATCAATCAGCTGGATGGTTTTGATCCCTGAGGCAACAATAAGGTGCTCATGGCCACTAACAGACCTGATACTTTGGAACCAGCACTCATGAGGCCGGGGAAATGGGACAGAAAGATTGAATTTAGCTTACCTGATTTAGAGGGTCGGACTCACACCTTTAAGATTCATTCAGTGAGTGATGAGAGAGATATTAGATTTGAATTATTAGCACAACTGTGTCCAGATAGGAGTGGAGCAGAGATCAGAAGTGTGTGCACAGAAGCTGGGATGTTTGCAGTCTGAGCACAACAAAAGATTGCTGCTGAGAAGGATTTTGTGGGAGCTGTAAATAAGATCATTAAGTCTTATGCCACATTCAGTTCTACTCCCTACTACAGAACCTACAACTGATCCCCAGAAGCTTTCAAATGAAGACATTTCCTTTAGTTGAAATCCTAAGATTACATAGACACCTTTCTTGCAAAGTAAATGGTTTCAAAAATTGTTAAAAAAAAAAAAAAAAGAAAGAAAGAAATAGAATGTGTACTAACCTGTGATCAAATCTGCTAACAGTCTCACTACCTAAGAATATGAATATGTTGTATGTTGTCAGGAAAGGGATGCAGGCAACATATTCAGTGTATTCTATGTCAGGAATCAACAGAAACAATGTGCTTCATGTGGAGGACCAAGTGTAGTCACAGTGTTGGTTTCTCTGCTCAACAGGCATGATCATAGACCAGGAGTTGTATCAGCTGTCCCTTGGATGAAAATACTGCCTTATAGCAACCAGGTGAATGAATTTACAAAAAGGACGAATCTTAAGAATGAAGTTTGGGGCTGGAAAGATGGCTTAGCAGTTAAGGCACTTGCCTGCGAAGCCTAAGGACCCATGTTCAACTCTCCAGATCCCAAATAAGCCAGATGCACAAAGGTAGACAAGTGTGAAGTCACACATGCCCACTAGGTGGCACAAGTGTCTGGAGTTTGATTGGAATGGCTGAGGCCCTGGAACACCAATTCTCTCTCTCTAATATATATATTGTATATATAACTAGTATATTATATATATGTATATTATATAATATATACTATATTTATATTTATTTAATAACTTAGTTTGGAGGTGACACCTATGCACGCCACTATAACTCCCAACTGAGCAGGTCTCTAATTGAGAAAATAATCCATCAGGAGTTCCAAAAGAAGATGGAGAATTGAAAACATGCACCTCTGTACAGGCTCTAATTTTTCTTTCACTCTACAACAGTAAAGAGATTTTTTTTTTCAGGTCATAATGAAACCTAATATTTTTGTACTTAAAATACACTCATAAAATGGTAAACAAAAAGAGTTGTCTTTTTGTTTCGCTCTTTTATATTTACCTTTTGCTTTGCCCTTCTAGTATTCCACCATGTTAGACTCCCAAACTCTATTCTTTTTTTTTTTTTTTTTTCATTATGGACATAGTTAGTATGGTTACATCATGTATTTGTACCATCTGTTCCCTCATCCCTGGCCCCATTCAGCTGGAGGCCCTCCTCAGGGGTTGCACAAAATAGCTTTTTACTGTATAGCTGTAGCCATTCGTTCTCAGATTGTGTGAACTGACAGTGTGAGCTGTCTTGGAGGAGTGCTCTCGGGTATTTGCCACAGGCTGCAGGTCAAGTGAAGCTTTGTTGATAGTGGCTGCGCTCTCAAAGGTCTAGAGCCTCAGCTGCGATCGCTTCCATTCCCCCTCCGAACCAGATCAGGCTTGTCCATATGGAAAAGAAGAGGATCCTGAGAACATGAGTAGATGTGTGCAGGTTTTCCTGAGGTCTCCCCAGTGTTCTCACTGATGTGTCATTCTATAGGCCCAAGCAAACCACAAAACCTACCTAGGTTTAAGGGGTGAAGAAATTGGCTCTGTCAGTTACAGGAGCTACTAACTTTTGTCACAAAGGTCATTTGAAGAAAGGAGAGGATTAATTATAGATATATCTAAAATCCATCTACCAAAATGATATATACCCCAAAAGGATGTGAATAATAATGAAATTTGGAAGTTTGAAAGAACACAAATGAGTGGAAAGGATCCCCAATTCCTAAAGCTGCAGTGTAGAAAGGAGGAAGCAACCCCATGTAACCACAAAATCTTCAAAAACCACAGAAACTGGTGTATCTGATATGGGAGTAGGAGGGTGAAAGTGGAGATAAAAGTAGTAGGAGAACGTATTAAAATTCTCTTTATGAACTTTCCCAGTTAGACCCTTAGCTATTCCCACCAGTCAGCCTGGTCCCTAATTGTCAATCTAACCTTACTCCACCTGAGAGAAACAGGAGGGAAGATAAAACCAGAGGTCTGTAGATTTGTTGAGAGCCTGCTATGGTTTGGATATGGGTCCAGTACATTCACCAAACATGCATTGCTGGAGGCCTGTTCTCTCCTCTTGACAGTGATAAGTGGAACCTTTAAGAAGTGGGATCTAATGGAATGTAATTATGTCTTTGAGCATATACCTTCTGAAGAAGTGACTGTAGATATTTCAGGACTACGATATTTTCTATGACAGCAGACTGTTACAAAGTGAGTAGGACTGATCTCTGAAACTCTTTGGCCTCTTGTCTCATGAAGTGATCTGTGCCTCTAGAATACATTCATGCCACGATTTCAACCAGAAGCTCAGCATACTGAGCCACCCAATATAGGACTGTAAGCCTCCTTAAATGTGAGCTCATCAAACCATTGTTTATTATTATTATTATTATTGTATTAAAGAGAGAGAGGGAGAGAGTTTGAGCATCAGGGCCTCATCCACTGGAATCAAACTCCAGACGCTTCTGCCACCTAGTGGGCATGTGAGACCTTGCACTTGCCTCACCTTTGTGCATCTGGCTTACATGGGATCTAGACAGTAGAACATGAGTCCTTAAGCTTCACAGGCAAGCGTCTTAACTGCTAAGCTGTCTCTCCAGCCCAAAAACCATTTTTTTTTTATCCTCTACTCGGTATCAGATTTTGTTATGACAATAGAAAGTGGGTGAAGATGCATCCTAAAAGTAATTGAGAACAAATGCATGGTAGTAGAAAAATAATGGATATCAAAGGTGTTCACTTCAGTTGTACAGTTGTACACTCTTGTAATCCCAGTTGCTCAAGAGGCTAAAACAGGAGGATTACAAATTCAAGGCCTACCTAGGTCACACAGTAAGTTCAAAGCCTGTCTGAGCAAGTTAGTGAGACCCTGTCTCAAAACAAAACAGTAATAATAATAAATAGCACTGGGGGTGTAGCTGAGTGATAGAGTGCTACTTGCTTAGCATGTGCAAAGCCATGGGTCCAATTACACGACACCACGTACCATACACACACAAATAAGTGATAAATAAAAATCACGAAAAATAGATGTTTGTTTCATAAATCCTTAGCATCTAGACATTTATCAAAGGGGAATTAAGTTTGTTAGTGAGTTGACCTGGAGGTGGGAACAAAGCCCAGATAATCTTTGTGGGTCAATGTAATCATAAGGGTCCTTATAAATGGAAGAGGGAGCAATAGAGAGATGGTAGTATGACAGGGACTTGATGGCTAGTGCTGACTTTGAAGACAGAGGAAGAAGGTCAGCAGACAAGCTGTGTGTGTGGCTGTTTAGATGTTGGGAAGGGCATGATATAGAATCTCTCCAGAAGCTTCAAAAAGACACTCAAGCCAATGAAACCCTTTCATTGTATGTATAGAAGCTAAGATAACAAGTTTGTGTTGTTTCAAGCCATTGAGTATGTGATAATTTATTAAGTTGGCAATAAAAAAATTACAGGTGCTTACTGAAAACGGAGATTGAGTAACTTAGGTACATGCTAAATGCTACAATCCCTATTAGCTTTGATTATCATGTTTTCCAGACTTTTACTGTCTAAGCAAGAGCCTGAAAGGTGGATCACTTTGAGACAGTGGCATCTAGGATTGTCCAATAAAATGGTTCTGTCAGATCACTCTCCTCAAAGCTCACAGTTAACAAGCACCGCCATGTGTTAAAGCTTAAGAAAAATTTGAGTCTCACACTTAAATTTCAACAAATTTAATTTGAGATATAGATAGAAAATGATCCACAGGCCAAAACAAATGGGAAAAGAAATCAACCTGGGAAAAACAAAACCAATGCAGAGAAGAAATGGCTTTTTAAGAGTATTATTTAATAGCCTTCAGAATTTAGATACTAGATCAATGAAACAAAAATGGGATGCTGACAATAGAAATAGCCATAATCCTAAAGAGAGTTCTTAGAAATTAGAAAATGAGGCTGGGAAGATTTCTCTGTGGTTAAAGTTGCTTGCTGGCAAAGCCTGCCAGCCTGTGTTCAATTCCCCAGTACCCACATAAAGCCAGATACCTGAAGTGGCACATGCATTTAAAGCTTGTTTGCAGCAGCAAGAGGCCCTGGCATGTCTTTCTTTCTCTCTCTCCCTCTCTCTCTTTCTCCTTGCAAATAAATAAATGAAAATATTTTTTTAAAATTGAGTTAGGGCCAGGAGCATGCCTATAATCCCAGCACTCAGTAGGCAGAGATAGGATTGCCATGATTTTGAGGCCAGCAGTCTGGGACTACAGAGTGAGATCCAGATAAGCTTGGGTTAGAGTAAGACCCTGCCTTGGGAAATAAATAAATAAATAAATAAATAAATAAACTAGAAACTGGGAAATGTGCTGGAGAGATGGCTTAGAGGTTAAGGCACTTGGCTGCAAAGCCAAAGGACTCAGGTTTGATTCTCCAGGGCCACGTAAGCCAGATGCACAAAGCAGTGCATAAATCTGGAGTGGCTGGAAGCCCTGGAGCACCCATTCTCTCTCTCCCTCTATCATCTATCTCTCTGTATCTTTCATTAATTAATAAATATAAATTTAAATAAAACACTTTTTAAAAGAAATTGAAATAATAGATCCATCTCGGGATTTTCCACTTTCTGGAAATCTCCGGAGAAGCCTGTTCTTTCTGCTTTCTTTCCCTCTTACACTAAAATACTCTGAAATAATTATTTTAATTTTTTTGTTTATTTATTTATTTGACTGTGACAGACAGAGAGAAAGAGGGAGAGAGAGAGAGGAGAGTGAGAGAGAGAGAATGAGTGTGCCAGGGCCTCCAGCCACTGCAAACAAACTCCAGATGCATGCACCCCCTTGTGCATCTGGCTAACGTGGGTCCTGGGGAATCGAGTCTCGAACCAGGGTGTTTAGGCTTCACAGGCAAGCGCTTAAGCACTAAGCCATCTCTCCAGCCCTGAAAAAAATTTTATTCTTTCAAACATTAAAAAAAATAAAAAGGGGCTGGAGAGATGGCTTAGCGGTGAAGTGCTTGCCTGTGAAGCCTAAGGACCCCGGTTCGAGGCTCGATTTCCCAGGACCCACGTTAGCCAGATGCACAAGGGGGCGCATGCATCTGGAGTTCCATTTGCAGTGGCTGGAAGCCCTGGCACGCCCATTCCCTCTCTCTCTCTCTATCTGCCTCTTTCTCTGTGTCTGTCGCTCTCAAATAAATAAATTTTTTAAAAAAATAAAAAAATAAAAATAAAAATAAAAAGGCCCAACTCAGGATGAGGAAAAGGGAATTGATCCTTGAAGGAAGTAAACATCACAGGAATCAAGAGCCTAAATCAGGGGCTATAGCCACCTAGTCTCCAATCAGAAGAAGACACCTTGTTCACGTAGTCTCAGAACTTCTAATTGGTGTTTGACATTCTACATTTGTTTTTTTGATGGCAAAATTGAAGAAAATAATTTCCTTACATACTAAAAAGGGTGGAAAAAGAGGCTGCTGACATTATTGGTTTATTTGTATGTAACTGAGACAAAATAAGACCAGGCCATCATGGGAGGAGGAGAAGTGTAGAGTAGTGGTCAGGCTTACTGTTTTTCCTGGCTTCAGAAAATATCACAGATGTATGATAGATCTTCTCTGTACCCATTTACTCACAGATAATTAAACAAAAAACTCAGTATCTTGATATTCCTAGATAACCTAGCAAGTTTAGACTTGTTTAGATTAGCTTTGTTACACCAAAAATTTCAGAAAAAAAAGCAGCTTTAGTGTTTTTGTTTTCTTTTTTATTTTCAATACAGGGAGTATCGTGTTTGGAGAGAATGGAAAGACATCTGCTTTGACAACACTGACTCAGAACTGAACAAAACTTGTGTGACATGGCTGTTATAACTCATGGACTTACAGAAGTTATGGCTTCCTGCACAAGACTGAGCTAGCCAAATTCCATCATGGGGGGGGGGGCAGGTATGCGGGTATGCTCATGACACCTCACCTTGCCAGAGAAGTTATTGCCAGTTAATGGTTGCTGGGGGAGCAGGAGTCATGTCCTTCAGTGATAGAGCCACTGGTAAGTGGTCCATGCTCCAGGAAACAACTGCCCTCACCCAGCAGCCCCCCCACCAGCTCCTGCAAGTCTTTAACTCAGTGGGATACCAAAAGAAGAAAGAAAGACAGAACATGAAAGGAGAAGGTGGATTAGTCTGGAAGAAGAAGAGGTCCAGTGGGACTAGGAGGTGGATAAGAGAGAGTCCTGGGGAATAACTGTGATTAGAATACATCATATACATATACGAAAATGTGTAAAGTTTCTTAAAAAGAAAATTTGCATTTGCCAAATTGTAAAATAAAACCTTAAATTCTCTGAAAGGAAAGAGCACAAGGGACAAAAATGAAAAGAAACCATGCCCACATGTCCATTTAATCTTGGAGGAGGTTTAAGTGTTCTGCAAACAGCTCTCAAATAATCTAGTTAATATGCAGCACTTGCTCCCCATTAATCGTGACTCCTCAAATAATGTCTATGCCTTTCTCTGGAGAACATGATGGTGTAAAGGGGAAAAAACAGCTCTTCTGAGTCATTCTGCTTGATCTTAAAATGGCAACAGCAGCAGCAAAAATGCACGATTTAGATTTGGGGGGTTTCTGACGCAAGAGTTGAAGAGTGACTGATGGGTTCTCCTTTCTGCAGCCAGCTTGAAGGCGTCAGCTTGGGCCCCCACATCTTGTCAGCAAACAGTGGCTAAGCTCAATCCCTGCTCTTTGTTTCTGTGGCACTCTTACTTTTCCTGGAGCACTAGTACCTTTTTGGAAGCGATAATTGTATTGAACCAAAGTCAGTTCCCAACACAGTGAGTTGTGCAGAGTGGGCCACTCAATAAAATATTGGTTGAAGTGAGTTAAATATAAGGTGAAAAGTAAGAGAAAGAGTGCACGAGCAAGATTTTATTTATAGAATGTATACTAAGCCTCCTTTTACTGGAGGCATAGTTGTTATGTCAAAGTACTCTATGATTATATATTGATTCAATTTAACAAATATTTATGAAGCCCAATGAGTCATACTTCTCTACGACTTTACAGAAGGAGGAGAGACAATAATACAAACTTTATCAAACAGATCCCTTGCTCATATGAAGCTTACAGTCTGAGAGCTTACAGTCAGATGAACAAGAATCGTCACCTGCTTAAAAAAAAAAAAAAAACTGGATAGTAGGAATGGAATATCTTTAAGTATAATCTTACTTCAATAATTCAGAGTATTAGATAAATACATGGAAACAAGTTCATAGCCCATAATTTGAGAAAAAGAAAGTTGTCATGGTTAAGGTGTTGTCAACTTCATATATTTAGTAATCCACAGAAATCCCTTTGGAGTGGGTCTCTGAGGTTGCTTCCAGGAAGGATTAACTGAAGAAGTCCTTCCCCCAGAGTGAGCCCTTCCCCCAGAGGGGGACTTAATACAAGGAATTTCTGCGTGAAAAGATCCCCCTCCTTCCACTTGGCTGCCAGAGCTGCTTGCTGCCTTCCAGTGTGGATTGAAGACCAGAGTCAACTGAGGACCCACGTGGACTGAAGACCAGTGGCTCCTCAGGAAGCCTATAGGCCTTCAGTGCTGGATCGGGACTGTTGAGGCACCTGGCCATGTGGACTGAGCAGCTACCAGATTCCTTGATTCTCGGACCTGCAACTGCTATTGGACTACTGTAAGCTAACCCAATAAATTCCCTTTTTAATATAATTCATTCTGGTGGTACTATTCCTCTAGAGAACCCTAATACAGATTTGGTACTGAGGAGTGGTGTCATTTGCTGCTGGCCACCTGACTGTGTGGCTTTGACCTTTGAGAGCTGATTTTTCAAGAGGAATGTGGAGGGATTTGAAACCTTGGCCTAAGAGACACCTTGCAGTGCTGTAAATACAGCTTGATGGAATATTCTGGTCAGAGTTAAAAGACCTGAATGCAATAAGAACTATGGACTTTGAGGTTTGGCTTATGAGAAAGAGCTTTCTTTAGACTGGGCTAGAAGCAGTTTGTGTAAGAGGCTTGCTATGATGTCCCTGTCCTGAGAACTTGTGTAGGATTGCATTGTGTAGGAATGAGCTAGTGTGAGCAGAGGGATAGGGCACAGAAATGAAATCTTTGGCCAAAACTGCTGCTTATTCAGTTGTAATTGAGAATTTATAACCTTTGAGATTGGGCCAGCTGATATGTAATGGGACAACAGCAAAAATGCAGTTTTGTTTTTAGAGAGACTGGATGCTGAAGGAGTGTCCTGTTCTTCAAAGTCTGTTTTATTCCCCCCCACCCCCTGCCAGGATTAACAAATTGGCACACCACCTGGTATTATGGAGTACAAGAACTGTGAGAAAGAGAGGATCATTGAGTTTGCAACACAGTCTTGTGTTTTGTAAATGGCCATGAGAAGTGTGAAGCAGGTTTGCTGGATGCCTGCATGGAGACCCAATTGAGTCATGAGGATGAAATGTGGATTGCAGTGGAGACCCACTGGAGATACTGGAACCACAACACGGCTGCTAAGGAAAGCTGTCCGCCCAGATGAAGTTTTCCAGGACTGTGAGTAGCCTAGCTGGAGGGGAAGAATTGGAACTCCAGAAACTTGTGTGGTGATCATATGGGTATTATAGCCAGTGTCCCCTTGCCAGTGTTTGGCACCCCTTCCTGTTGCTACTGTACACCTGTTGCAGTCCAGTTCACATTGCTGGTAGAAACCACCCAACCAAGAGCAGCTTCTGGGAAAAAGAGATTTATTTTGGCTTACAGGCTCGAGGGGAAGCTCCACGATGGCAGGGGAAAACGATGACATGAGCAGAGGGTGGACATCACCCCCTGGCCAATGTAAGGTGGACAATAGCGACAGGAGAGTGTGCCAAACACTGGCATGGGGAAACTGGCTATAACACCCATAAGCCCGCTCCCAACAATACACTCCCTCCAGGAGGCATTAATTCCCAAATCTCCATCAGCTGGGAACCTAGCATTCAGAGCACCTAAGTTTATGGGGGCACCTGAATCAAACGACCACACCATCTTATGTTAGCCAGGGGGTGATGTCTACCCTCTGCACATGCCATTGTTTCCCTCTGCCATCATGGAATATCCCCTTGAATCTGTAAACCAAAATAAACCCTTTTTTCCCAAAAGCTGCTCTTGGTTGGGTGACTTCAGCCACGAATATGAAAATGACTCAACAGTAATGTTGGTACTGAGAGTGGGGTGATATCCCTTGGCTTACTGTTGATGAACAAATTAAAAGGCTCAGAGAACTTGGAGTGCTGCAGTGAACTTACCATGTAAACTTATCTTTGCCCCCACAATGGGAGCATCCAGAAAATGTGCGCTTCACTAAGACTATAAGAAACAGATTTGTGGGGCTGGAGAAGTGGCTTAGCGGTTAAGGCATTTGCCTGCAAAACCAAAGGACCTAAGTTCAACTCCCCAGGACCCACATAAGCCAAATGTACAAGAGAATGCACACATCTGGAGTTTGTTTGCAGTGGCTGGAGGCCATAACATGCCCATTTTCTATCTGCCTCTTTCTCTCCTCTTCTCTCTCAAATAAATAAATGAAAAAATAAATAAGTAAAAGAAACGGATTTGTGAGGGGAGCACCAGCATACTTAAAGTACCCCATCATTGGTCTTTTATGTAAAGAAGACATCACAGTGGGGGCTGCAGTTGATGCATTAGGTGACTTAGATGCAATGGGTCTAACTGGATCTTGGGGTAACAAGGACCAAGTGGCAGTGATGAATCATTGAAGGCAGGGTGAGCATGTTTTTCATAATAGACATCATAGGCAAAATTATGCACATAAAGGTATGACTTCTATAGACCTTTGTCACTGGTTGATTAATTATGGTGTCCCCAGAAGTCAAATAGATAAGAAGACTATTGAGTTCTGCTTGATCGGTATAAGCAGAAAAGTTCCAGAGCAAAGGAACATAAAGCCACTTTGAATTATAGCAACAGAGAAGCAAGGCCTCTTAACCAGTTTTCAGACTTGAGCCATTTACAGATCCTGAGCCCCTTGACTGAAGGGGTGGCTGGGTCTCCTCGAAGAAGGACCCTCCTACAACCCCCAAAAGTTTCAATATTAAGGTTATTCCTATGCTTCCTAAGAGGGACCTGCAGCCTTTTGCTAAGGTAACTGTACACTGGGGAAAAGGAAATATTCAGACCTTTCAGGGCCTACTGGACAATGGCTCTGAATTGAGACCCCAAAAAGCATTTTGGCCCTCCAGTTAAAGTAGGTGCTTATGGAAGCCAAGTGATCAATGGAGTTTTGGCAAATGTTAGGCTGACAGTGGGTCCAGTGAGTCCCTGAACTCTCCTTGTGGTTATTTCCCCAGTACCAGAATGTATAATTGGGATAGATACACTTAGGAGTTGGCAAGACCCCCACATTGGTTCCCTGACTTGTGAGGGCTATTATGGATGGAAAGGACAAATGGAAGCCATTGAGGTTCCCACCACTGGGAAAAAAAGTAAATCAAAAACAGTATTGCATACCTGGAGGGATTGCAGAAATTAATGTCACTATAAAGGACTTGAAGGACACAGGAGTGGTGGTTCCCACCACATCTCCCTTTAGCTCTCCTATTTGGCCTGTTCAGAACACAGGCAGATCCTGGAGAATGACAGTGGATTATCAGAAACTTAATCAGGTGGTGACTCCAACTGCAGCTGCTGTACCAGATGTGGTTTCTTTACTTGAGTACATTAACACATCTCCTAGTACCTGGTATGTAGCTATAGATCTTGCAAATGCTTTCTTCTCCATACCTGTCCATAAGGACCACCAGAAACAATTTTCCTTCAGCTGGCAAGGTCGGCAGTACACCTTTACTGTTTTACCTCATGGTTATATTAACTCTCCAGACCTGTGTCCTAACTTAGTTCAGAGATCTTGATCTCCTGACCCTTCCACAAGTTGTCATGTTGGTCCATTATATGGATGACATTATGCTGCTGATTGGATCAAATGAGCAGGAGTGGCAACCACTCTGAAGTTGTGGGTACAACATATGTGCATCAGGGGATGGGAAATAAATCCATCCAAAATTCAAGGACCTTCCACCTCAGTGAAATTTCTAGGAGTTCAGTAGTGTGGGCATGCAGGGATATTCCTTCTAAGGTGAAGGATAAGTTGTTGCACCTGGCTACTACTAAGAAAGAAGCACAACATCTAGTGGGCCTATTTGGATTTTGGAGACAGCACATTCCTCATTTGGGTGTCTTACTCCGTCCCATATACCAAGTGACACAGAAAGCTACTAGTTTTCAGTGGGGCCCAGAACAAGAGAAGGCTCTTCAACAGGTCCAGGCTGCTGTGCAGGATGCTGTGCCCCTTAGGCAATATGATCCAGCAGATCCGATGGTACTTGTGTCAGTGGCTCATAGGGATGCCATTTGAGGACTTTGGCAGACCCCTATAGGTGAATCATAGCAGAGGCCCTTGGGATTCTGGAGCAAGGCCCTGCCATCATCTGCAGACAACTATTCTCCTTTTGAGAGACACAGCTCTTGGCCTCCTATTGGGCCTTAGTGGAAACTGAACGTTTGACAATGGGCCATCAAGTTACTATGGGACTGAGCTGCCCACTATGAGCTGGGTGTTATCTGACCCACCAGGCCATAAAGTTGGACATGCACAGCAGAAGTCCATCATCAAGTGGAAGTGGTATATACGTGATCGGGCTCAAGCAGGCCCTGAAGTTACGAGTAAGTTACATGAGGAAGTTGATCAAATGCCTATGGTTGCTACTCCTGTTACAATGCCTTCTGTTCCCAAGCATGCACCTACAGCATCATGGGGTGTGCCCTATGATCAATTGTCTGAGGAGGAGAAAACAAGGGCATGCTTTACAGATGGTTCAGCATGTTATGCAGGCACCTCCCAGAAGTGGACATCCACAGCATTACAGCCCCTTTCTGGGACAACTCTGAAGGACTGTGGTGAAGGGAAGTCTTCACAATCAGCAGAACTTCAGGCAGTCAAATGGTTGTGCATTTTGCTTGGAAAGAAAAATGGCCAGATGTGCAGTTATACACTGATTCATGGGCTGTGGCCAATGGTTTGGCTGGATGTTCTGGGACTTGGAAGGAGCACAGTTGGAAAATTACTGAGAAGGATACTTGAGGAAGGTGTATATGGATAGAACTCTCTGAATGGGCAAAGAATATAAAGATACTGGTATCCCATGTTAATGGTCATCAGAAGGTGACCTCATCAGAGGATGACTTTGATAATCAAGCAGATAAGCTGATCAGTTCTGTGGATAATGGTCAACCTCTTTCCTTAGCCATCCCTGCCATCGCCCAATGGGCCCATGAACAAAGTGGCCATGGTGGCAGGGATGCAGACTATGCATGGGCTCAACAACATGGACTTCCACTGACTAAGGACGACCTGGCTACAGCTGCAACTGAGTGCCAAATTTGCCAGCAGCAGAGACCAACTCTGAGCCCCCAATATGGTAGTATTCCTCAGGGTGACCATCCAGCAACTTGGTGTCAGGTTGGCTACATTGGACCTCTTCCATTATGGAAAGGGCAGTGTTTTGTCCTTATTAGAATAGACACTTATTCTGGGTATGCATTTTCCTTTCCTGCATGTAGTGCTTCTGCCAAAACTACCATCCGTGGGCTTACAGAATGCCTTATTCTCCACCATGGCATTCCACACAGCATTGCTTCGGGCCAAGGAACTTACTTCACAACCTAGGAAGGACAGCAATGGGCTCATGATCATGGAATTCACTGGTCTTACCATGTGCCCCACCACCCTGAAGCAGCTGGCTTGATAGAACAGTGGACTGTGGTGAAGGGAAGTCTTCATAATGGGCAGAAACAGCTACAACGCCAAGTGGGTGGCAATAGCTTGGAGGGCTGGGGGAGTGTCCTCCAGCAGGCTGTATATGCTCTCAATCAGTGTCCTATATATGGCACTGTTTCTCCTATAGCCTGGATTCATGGGTCCAGGAATCAAGGGGTGGAAATGGAAATGGTCTCACTCACCATCACCCCAAGTGAGCCATTAGCTAAATTTTTGCTTCCTATTCCTGCAACCTTATGCTCTTCTGGCCTAGACATCTTGGTGCCAGAGGGGAGCATGCTTTTGCCAGGAGGCACAAAGAACATTCCATTGAACTGGAAGCTAAAACTTCTCCCTGGCCACTTTGGGCTCCTGATGCCCTCCAGTCAACAGGCTAAGAGAGGAATTACAGTGATATCAGGGGTGATTGATCCATACTAACAGGGGGAAATGGGACTGCTCCTCCACAATGGAGGAAAGGAAGAGTATGTCTGGAGTGCAGGAGATCGCTTAGGGTGTCTCTTAGTGTTACCATGCCCTCTTACCAAAGTCAACTGAGACAACCCAATAGAGGTAGTGTGATAAATGGCCCAGATCATTCAAGATATGGGTTATCCGTCCAGGTAAAGAACCAAGACCTGCTGAGGTGTTTGCTGAAGGAGGAGGAAATACAGAATGGGTAGTTGACGAAGGTAGTTACAAATACCAGCTAAGGCCATGTGACCAGTTACAAAAACAAGGACTGTAATTGCAATATTTCTGTCCTACCTTGATACAGAGTGTTTGTACCTATCTACACCAATATTAAGATTATATCACTAGCTAACTATTATTGAATTTATATTAGACCTATTATATTAGAGACTGAGCATTTTTCAAGGAAGCTTGCTTTGTGTTTGGAGGAAGATTTTGCATTATTCATGGGACAGTTATACCATGTTAGGTGGAATTATGAGCTTGTTACTGTTTTCATTTGGAAATCAAGTATGATTTAAGGAGACATGTTTTGGTGTCAAGATGACAAGGGGTGAATTTGTGATGGTTAAGGTGTTGTCAACTTGGTATGTTTAGTAATCCACAGAAATCCCTTTGGGGTGGGTCTCTGAGTTTGCTTCCAGGAAGGATTAACTGAAGGAGGAAGTCCTCCCCCAGAGAGAGCCCTTCCCCTATAGGGGGACTTTATATAAGGAAGCTCTGGGTTAAAAGAGCCCCTTCCTTCCCTCCACTTGGCTGCCGGAGCTGCTTGCTGCCTTCCAGCATGGATTGAAGACCAGCATGGACTGGAGACCTGCATGGATTGAAACTCAGCAGCTCCTCAGGAAGCCTCCAAACCAGGCCTTCAGTGCTGGATCGGGACTGCTGAGGCATCTAGCCACATGGACTGAGAAGCTACCTAGTTCTTTGATTCTTGGGCCTGCAACTGCTATTGGACTACCATAAACTAATCCAATAAATTCCCTTTTTAATATAATTCATTCTAGCAGTTCTGTTCCTCTGGAGAAACCTAACTAATAAAAAAGTGAATAAGCAAGAGAATAGAACAAAGTTAAAGAGAAAACAAAGAAGACAAGAGGAAAAAACAGAGGAGGGGAAGGTGATTAAGGCTGATCATGGTGGCACACACTTGTATTCCCAGAATTTGGAAAGTTAGGCTGGGGATATGGCTCACTGATTAAAGGTGCTTGCTTATAAACCTGTGAGCACAAAATGGAGCATGCCTTTAGAGTTTGTTTGCCGTAGCTTTCCCCCCCCCCTCAGAAATTTAAAAAAAAAAAAAAACTTTTAAGGTATTTAGAAGGCTGAGGCAGAACAATTGCTTTGAGCCCAAGGCCAATCTGGGTACATAGCAAGAACTTATCTTAATAATAAAATAAGGGTTAACAAGATTGCTCAGTGGTTAAGACCACTTGCCTCTTAATAATGAGGGCCTCACATACCAAATACCATCAAGTTTGGCTCCACAGAACCCAAGTAAACTGAAGCTGGGAGGAGGGCGGGTGACAGAGACAAAAGAGTTTCTGGGGCTTGCGGATGAACAGCTTCTCTGGGTTGAGGACAATACTGTCTAAAGGAAAGAAATACATGGATGAGCAATAAGAGAAGGATGCCCAATATTCCCCTCTGGCCTCCTCATGTTCATAGGCCACACACATCTGCACATACACATGCATACTTCACATGGCCACACATACTTTAAAACACATGTGCACATGCAAAAAAAAAAAATCTTAAAACACAGGGGAAGAAAAGAGAAAGCTAGTGTTAAAAGTATAGTGCTTTCTGAAGTTCAAGGAGGTCCTCTGGAACCATGGCTTCTTATTCCAGATTTACAGTCTGTTCCCATCCTTTCCAGTGTCACCCTGACTCACCACCCATCTTTCTGAGTAGCTCTGCTGGGCTTTGAAGAACACTGCGAGTTACAATCCAATGACGGTTACAACCCACAGTGCGTCATGCTTTACAGAGGTCCTCTGTTGGTTGGGCTCATGAGCTATGATACCAGGGGCTCCATTTCAAAAGACTGAGATTTGTACTGGACTTGAAGCAGAAAACACTTAAATTTGATTTGGAGCATTCTGCTTGGACAGTCATTGTTTCTTGGGATCATACCAGAGGTGTGGAGGCTACAGACACTGGAAGGATTACCCTAAAAGGGACTGTTTTTTTGACTGCTACGAAACATCTGTTGTCTCTCACACTTCTCCCACTTAGTTTGGCATCCTGCTCCTTTGAGAGGAGGAATAAGTGTGCCAGAGACAATCCCACTGTCTTGTTGGAATTGTTCTTCCTAATCTAGTTACGCAGTTCTAGAGTCAGCTGTCATATGCGCACTTGACCTTGCCTATCTTGCCACAGGTGAGGGCTTCAAGAATGCCCTCAAAGTGGGAAAATCAGAGAAATCCCTGGGGTTTTCCTAACTGGAACTGAGGAAAGAGATCAAGTTGCACTCAGGTTGGGGGAGTGCTGGGATAGGGCAGCTTGCCAGCTCTGGGCCACTTTATTGTCCATCACACAGCGTCTGCTAGTCTGCAGTAGGATATGGTAGATGTGAGGTTCAGAGAGAAACGAGAGGCCTGATGCCAGTCAAGTTCCTTCTTCCTATTGCTTGAGAGGCATAGCTTAACTCTGCATGGATTTATTGGCTTAATTTTTTCCTTTAGGAACTAAAATCACTATAGCATGATTCCAAATAATACCTTCTTTTCCTGTGTATCCAGTTTCACACTGAGCAAGCTTTGAAAGAGTCTAAATGAATAAAGGATCTGCTCTGGTGCTGGAACTGTCTGTTCTTTTCTCCTATATTCTCTTCCCATTGTTTTGAGAAGCCACCAGTGATTTCCATTCTTTGTTCTCCCCCTCCCTTAGGTCCTTACATCTTTGCATTTCTCTCTCTCCCTCTCTCCCTCCCTCCATTGCTTCAGTGAGTACAGTTTTTCCTTCATGGTGGTTCATTATCAGTATTCAGTTTATACAAACAACCATTTTATAGACTTTGACAAATGCTTCCTGAAAACTCCATTAAAAGTGATTCCTCAGGGAGAGATGGCTCAGTAGTTAAGTGTGCTCCTGATGCAACTATGAGGGCCTGAGATTGCCAAAGTTCGAATCTCTAGAACCTACATAAAACAGCTGATGTGGCCATGGGTATCTAGAAACCACATCACCCACCAAATCCCATAGGGGAGCTCAAGAAAACATGTCAAGCTCTGGATTCAGTAAGAGACTCTGGCTCAAACAAGAACAGGCAGCACAGTGATGGAGCTGAACACCCAAATTTCCACTCAGGCCACCACAGGTGGGGTGTAAGCACATGTGGTGCCACATAAGCACATAAAAGTGAATACAGCACACACGCACACACACCCACACAGCAAACATACCACACACGTGCACACACACACACACACACACACGCACAGTGATTTTTCATCTATTATTTGGGTTTATACTGAAGATAAAGACATAAAATAAAAATAACTATGTGATTTCTGTCTACCTGTGAGTTATAAAGTTTCAGAGACATTTTGGTTTATCTTCCCTTTATTTAAAGAAATTATTTCTATAAACACAATTTTCCTTTCATTAAAAAAGATGAAGATATTGTTACTCATCACATAAACTGGCTACCTGCTTATTTCTCAATTGTCTTGGTTAACAAATGATTCAATAGTAAAAGATGGATTACTCTCTCTCTCCTTGAAAATTAATAAAAATATTTTTTTATAAAAAGGGTTGGGGGAGATGGCCCAGCAGTTAATGGTTCTTTCTTAAAAGTATGACAGCCCAGGTTCAATTCCCGAGTACCCACATAAAGCCAGATGCACAAAGTGGTGCATGTATCTATAGTTCATTTGCAAGGGCAAGAGACCCTGGCATACCCATTCTCATTCTCTCTCTCTCTCTCTCTCTCTCTCTCTCTCTCTCTCTGTCACACACACACACACACACACACACACACACACACATCCCCTTATGAATTAATAAATAAAATATATTTTAAAGGACAGACTGAAGGATGACTACTGAAAATAGTCCCCAGAGACTTATAGACTGTCTATGGCAAAGACGGGTGGATAATAAAGAAAAATTGAATGAATGTAAAGATGAATGATTTTGTTTTTCCTCAAGAAGCTATCCTAGCAATCTCATTTTTGGTTCTACATGTAAAGGAAATAAAATCACCATGCACACTATGTTTATTTCACCACTATTCATAATACTTGAAATATGGAATCAACTTGTCTACCTGTTGAAGAATAACACATAAAGGAAATAAGGCATATGTGCACAATGGAATATTATTCATCTGTAAAGAAGATTGAAATCCTGTAATTTACGACAAAGTGGGCAGACTGAAGGACATTATGTTGAATGAAATACGCTGAGCACACAAAGACAAGTACTACATGTTTTCTCTCATATGAAGAAGCTTTTAAAAATATTTATTTATTTATTTATTTATTTGAGAGCTAGAACAGAGAGAGAGACAGAATGAGTATGAGCATGATAGGGCCTCCTGCCATGGCAAACAAACCCCAGGTGCATGTGCCACTTTGCACATCCAGCATTATGTGGGTAGTGGGGAATTGAGCCCAGGCCATCAGGCTTTGCAAGAAAATGCCTTTAACTGCTGAGCCATCTCCGCAGCCCAAGAAGTTTTTTTTTTTTTTTTTTTTTTTTTTTTTTGTAAGTAGAAATGGAAGATAGGAAAGTTGGATCAGTGTTTAAAACACTTGCTCTGTAAGTGCATCAATCAGATTTCAGATCCCAGAACCTGTGTAACACTGATAACAAAAATGGTGTGCATGTCTGTAATCTCAGCACATCTATGGTAATGGGAACGCAGACGCAGGAAAATCTCAAAACTTGTGGGCTAGCTAGTCTGACCTTCCTAGCAGCAAACAACAATAAAGAAACCCTGACTCAAACAAGTGGAAGACAAGGATTAACACCCTGAGATTGTCTTCTGGCTTCCTCACACATGTTGGGACAAATAAGCATTCACATGCTCAAATAGAAGTAGACTTAGATTGGTTAGTTCCGGGCGGTGGTAGTGGACACAGAAGCTAATTTGATCAACCTATGCTACATGCATGTGCTGAAATATGAAACTGACACCCATTCATATGTGTAATTAACCCATGTCAATAAAAAAAAATATATAATAAAAGCAAGCAGAAACACTTTGGGCAAAGCCTGATTTAGTATGAGGCCCTGGGATAATTTCCCAGACTGTCAGATTTATCAGAAGATGGGACTGCACACTTTGACCAAAGATGAATATTCAGTAAGCTGTCTGGGCTAAACCTGGAAATGGTATATTTGACAGCTTTAAATAGAGAAGGAAAGCTGCACTCCTGGATTCATCCCAGCTGGTAGAGAAAAGGCAGATGCTCAGTACAAATATTTTAGCAAGTTATAGAGACAGTGAGGAAGGAAAAGGTCAGACTGAAAATAATGTTTTGTCAGATGAATCACGTGGCCAAGGAGAGTCACAGATGAGGTACTGCTGCTCTAACAAGAGCCATAACCCATATGACTTTTCCCCAACTTCCCACATGGATGGCAAGTCAGGGGAAATTAAGGCAGTTAAGAGGAAACTAAGGCAGTTTAAAGAGAATGATAATACATAGGAAATGAGGTAAGATGCACATCATTTAGATATAGTACTCATGGAAATGTGTACCAGAACCCTATTTGTGCACAATATACTAGTCATATGTTTTCTGCCTTCTGCACCACAAAATTCCCTTGAACCAATCTACACTGAGGAAGGTCTCCAGGCATTATACAGATGCAGGTGTAAAAGAGGTTGATGTGCTTTTTATTGTTTTTCATAACAAGAAAGAAACAAAAACAAAAGCAATTCTTAACAAGAGCTTCCTGTTTAAATCACAGCACATCCTCAAAAAAATAATATGCAGTAATTAAAAGTCATATTGATTTATTTCATGGAATTGTATCTGACATGTACATACATACTTTTAAATGAAAAAGCGGAGTTTAAAGTAATGTGTATGAAGTGATCTTGTTCTTTTTAGAAACAGTGCACGTCAGCTGGAGAGGTTATTGGTATGTGAAGGTATGCATACTTATCTTGGTATTTTTGTTTTCTATAAACATGTAAGTTATTAGTATAATAATATAAACTAAGTTAATGTTTGAAAGGGAGATGGAGACATTGACAAGCAAATTACTTCTCTTTTTCCACATTCTATTCTTATAGCCCAGGATCCCAGTGTCCCTCAGATCCTCAAGAAGATAGGGATATTTGTATCACAGAACTTGATCTGCCCCACACTTTCTTCCTAGAGATCTGGACTTGAGAGATTAACAGGAAAAGCCAGATGATGAATGCTTGAACTGAGAGGTCTTGCAGGGCAAGACCCCAAGTTGGCACTATGATAATTCAAAGCTTGCTACAAGTGAAATATAGAAGAGCAGAGGGGCCCCTAAAGTGGGTGTGTGGAGAGGGAGCAGGAAGAAAGGCAGATTCCAGCAGAACCGAGACCAAGGAGCCACTGGGGATGGAAGACCACTCTCAGTGTCGAACCCCTTGAGTTCCTCTTTCTGCATGGCCCAATTTCACTTCCTTTCTGACTTTTAGAACACCTATGAAATTCTGTTTCATTATTTAAATAAATATTTCTTTAACTCAGTGGATTGAAGTGTTTCTGTCTTAGAGTCAGGCTCCCTATAGAGAAGTGTATACTCTGCAGTAAGCAGTAGAGTAAGTTTATGCTAGTAGATTCTGGATAAGCACCATTGCTAATCCACCCTTGCCCACTACCTCCAGTATGTGCTGTACTTAGTTTCTTCCTTCTGATGCAAGAACACATCTCAAAATGTGTAATTTATAACTAACGGAAATTTATTTCTCACAGTTCTGAAAGCAGGGAAATCCAAAATCAAGGCATTTGCATGCTTGATGCCTTTTAAGGGATCCAGGCTTCCAAGATGGCACCTTGCTGCCGTGTTCTCACATGGTAGAGGGCAGGAGGAAAAGGGGATGAATTTTCTCCCACCATTTCTTTAATAAGGTTTAAATCCCATCCACGAGAATGGATCTCTCATCGACTAACTGCTTTCTAAAAGCTTCAGCTCTTTCCCCCACCCCCTTTGGTTTTTTTCAAGGTAGGCTGGTCCAGACTGACCTGGAATTAACTATGTAGTCTCAGGGTGGCCTTGAACTCTCAGCAATCCTCCTACCTCTGCCTCCCAAGTGCTGGGATTAAAGGCGTGCGCCACCATGCCCAGCTTAAAAGCTTCAGCTCTTAATGCTCTGGTATCAGAGATTAAGCCTTGGCATGAATTCTGGAAGGGCATAGACATTCAAATCAGAACTAACCAAACTGTACATTTGTTTCTCCATCCTTTGCCATGAAAACTGAGAAACTGGTGTTGGGAACATTTTTCAAGAAATCATTGAACAAAATGAGAAATGAACATTTGGCAAATGTTTCTCCAAAGCAGATATAACTCCTAACTCATTTCTTCCCCAAAATGAAGTTTTGTGAATTTCCCTAAAAGACTTTGGAAGGTGAGGAATTTTACAATGCCACTCTTCTATTTAATATTCTCTTTTTTTTGTTGTTTGTTTGTTTTTTGACATTTTATTTTTTTAATTTTTTTTCTTTATTACTTAGTTTTGTATTCAGCAAATACAGTCAGTTTGGTACCATTATTAGGCTCATCCGTGACCTACCCCCTCCCCTTGGCCCCTCCTTGTTGAGGTATACGGGTCATGCATTATGGAGTTAGCCCACAGTTATGGGTAAGCTAAATGTCTCTGCATATCATGACCCAACATGTGGCTCTGACATTCTTTCCGCCCCCTCTTCCGCAAAATTTCCCTGAGCCATGTTGGGTTCACTTTTGGTCTGCTTTAGTGATGAGGTGTTGGGGGCCTCTGAGGCTCTGGCTCTCTGATTTGGTAGGAGTTGATTTTTCTCTGTGCTGATCTCCTTCCCCCTTGTGCTGGTATCCAGTTCATCAGGAAAACAGCCCCCTTGCTTGTTTCTCCAATTTTTCTTAGTTTCAGCCGGGGCCCTTTTGAGGTATGATGGGGTGGCTCTCTCCTTAGGATCTACATCTATCTGAAAAAGAGAAGCAGATTCTCCAACGGAGAGTAAGTTAGCATCAGGACAAATGAGATAACCCTTTTTTTTTTTATAGAGAATTTAATAGGTGTAGGCCCTCTTGTAGCCCACAATTGATGGTAGCTTGATATTGGAGAGTGGGCTTATGTTTGGATATGGTTCTGACTTGTTTCCCAGCTCCAGCTATGGGTCCCATACCAGTAAGGAGATCAGTTAGCCGAATTGAGAGCAGTTGGTTTCCCACCACAGCTGTGTGCCACCACTGCACTTGTGTGGGCATCACAACAAGTTATTTGCTGCTAAGTAGGTTAGACCATGCGTTGCTTGGACAGATATTGGTCATTTTCCCCCAGTCGCCCACGTAGCACCTTCTGGCCCTAGACGCGCTGACTGTCTGGGGACTGACTCTCTTCCAACTTCCAGCCATGCCATTCTAATTTGCCTGTCAATCACATAAGGTGTCTTCAGCAGTAGGGTCTTACCACTAGCCTTTGGTGGGTCATCAAGTACTCTGACAGAAATCTGTCTGTCTTTTAGGAAACCTTATAGGTCTCTCTGATCAAAAGCCCATTGTGGATGATAGCCCCATGCTGCTTCTGGGAGTTACAGGTCAGTGCCCACTAAGAAAATGAGGAAAAAGATAACTAATGTACAAGAGTTAGAGATAAGAGAGAGAGAGAGAGGGAGAGGGGAAGTGAGAGAGGGAAGATGTAGAAGATTAAGGTTAGTCTTGATCTTACCCTCTCCAATGTCTTGTGGTTCAGGTGTTCCCTGTAAGGGCCTGGTGAAGGATCAGCCATTTGGTCTGTCTTTTAGTAAGTAGAAAATTATGGTACCATTGCCGTTTGGGTCTAGATTTGTGTGGCGGGTGGGGAGGGCATCAAAGGGGTGGGAAACACAAATCTATTCAATATTCTCAATTGTGTTCTGTAGAATTTAGCCTAATGTCTTCTACAGTCTAGTCAAAAAAAATAGTATATAAATGCATCATCAATATAATAATATAAATTGAATTAGATTGTTCATTCTGTTCCGCTGTGTTTCTTTCCTGAGCTGATTATGTTGGAAATGGCTCTTGTTAGACACTCTCTCATTGTGAAGAACTCACTGTTCTTTTCTAGCCCTCTGTCAAGTGCCACCCAATTGGTATTTTCTACTTATTTATTTTTAAGTTAAGGATCCCATCATGCTATGATTTGAAGCTTAGGGTTATGGTATTAGAATTGTAGCACGAAGCTTCCTCTGATTAAGATTTTTTGATAATAGAGTCACAATTATATTTTGAGGAGTAGAGAATTATAGTTGGCCTACTTGGTTGTTGACAAGGTCATATGATAGCTCAGCAAATGAGGATCCTAATATTTTCTCTAACAAGCTTCTTCTAGTTGCCTAGTTTTGTGGCTTTTTTTTTCTTTTCTAGCAGTATAAAGTAGTATGGGTTAAAGTCTCTGAATTATAGAATTGTGGTTGTTTAAATCAGGTGTTCTCCCAAAACTTCTGTGTTCTGAATGCTAGGTCCCCAGCTGATGGGAACTTGGGAATTGGAGCATTGCTAAGAAGTGTGTTATTGAGGACAAGCTTACAGGTATTATAGCCAGCTTCCCCTTTCCAGTGTTCAGCTAACTCTTCTGCTGCTGTTGTCCACCTGATATTGGCCAGGAGGTAATGTCCACCCTCTGCTCATGCCACGCTTTCCCCTCCTATCATGAAACTTCCCCTCAAGTCTTGTAAGCCAAAATAAACCCTTTCTTCCCATCATGTGAAAGTAATGTGAAGGTAACTGTTGCAGTTTATTATCCCAGTAGAAGTTGCAACATACTCTATTAAACTCCCACTGCTTTTTTTTTAGTGGTTTTTTTCCTCCTTGTGTCCCAGATGACTTGACCACCTACTCTGATCATTATCTGTATTCCTGGCTCTCTGATATTTCTTTTATGCCTAGCCAAGTGTCAAAATCATATCTTTAGTAAGCTCAATTTAACCGTTTTCTGAGTTTGAAGGTTCTGTATAATTTCCTCCTACTTATTTCTAGTTCCTAGTGCCTAGCTTGGATTCCTTGTCCGGGTGGATAGATCAGGCTTTATAATGCCTGCAAATCCTGTGGTCTCCTTTCAGAGGCCTATAAGAACTTCTGAAATGAAACCTAGAGAACAAAGGCAGCAAGGCCACAAGGTAGGAGGGCCATCAAAGGTCATGAGTGACAGAAATCGTGAGAAAACAGAAGTCATAAGTGCTCAACCAAATGACAAGTGAGCAGAAACCAAGTGGCATAGGTTGTTATTTATAGAAATAGAAATAGAAGGTGAGACAGAGGAAATGTGACTCATGATAACAGCAGAATTCTAGGACCTCCTAGGGCTGAGGGGAAAACTGATCTAGAATTACCTTGGGTCCCAGATTCCTCTCCACTCCAGAGCATCACTTCTTCTGGGAGGCTCGAGCTTTCAGGTATTCCTCAAGTTCCAGATTTGTGTGCTATCCTCATTTTCATCCTTAAATTATTCACATCTTATTCCTTACGTTAACATGAAGGAGTTTGACTAGCATGTGTGCTTTGTCTTCATTCACATTAGCAAGCGTTGTGGTTAAGACTGCAAATGTTCCAGCCCTCCCCACCTTGGCTTCTTCTATACATCACAGGGAAGCTCCAAAAATATTGTAGAAGAAACATTACCTTCCTTCAACATTGGGAAGTTGCCATATAAAAATGTTTAATCGGGGCCAGAGAGATGGCTTAGCGGTTACGGTGCTTGCCTGCAAAGCTTGACCCATGTTCAACTCTCCAGATCTCATGCAAGCCAGATACACAAAGGGTGAGGCAAATGCAAGGTCACACATGCCCACTGGGGAGAGGAAGCATCTGGAGTTCAATTGCAGTGGCTGAGGCCACTCTCACTCACTCTCTCTATCTAGCCAAGTGTCAAAGTCATATCTTTATTAAGCTCAATTTAACCATTTTCTGAGTTTGAAGGCTCTGTATAATTTCCTCCTATTTATTTCTAGTTCCTAGTGCCTAGCTTGCCCAAGTGGATAGATCAGGCTTTATAATGCCTGCAAATCCTGTGATCTCCTTTTAGAGGGTATAGCAAACAGCTTCAGGTTCGCTGAGGTGAACTTCCAGACCAGGCAGAGTTATGGAGGAAGGGATTTATTGAAGCTACAGATCCAGGGGAAGTTCCATAATGCAGAAGAAGCTGGCCTGCCTCCACAGGACCAAGCAGAGAGAGAGAAGCACAAGCCAGAAAGCCAAAAGCCACACAGCACAGCACACTTCAGGAACTCCAGCTAGGCACACTTTGCATATCTTTAGATTGAAATCTGAAACCTGCCACCACACCTTAAGATCTGCCCTATGAAACCACCTCTCTTTCTCTCTCTAAATAAAAATAAAAATAAAAAAGAATGAAAAAAAATCTTTCCAGGTCTAGATTCCCCATTAGTGTGCTCAGTCTGCCTAGACAAATGTCTGATAAACATCCCTTCAGGGTGCAGATTCGGAAGATAAGTGAGAATGATACTACAGTTTGGAGCCACAGAAATCCTACCTCTAATTTCTTCAAAATAATCTATCTGAACTAAATTGCCTCATTATCCAGTCCCAGCCAGAGTGGACTCTACCCATCACAACACAATTTCTTCCTAATGGCTGATACAACTCTGCTTTGCCAATGCCAATACCGTTTTTACCCTCCAAGCACCCAAACTTCCCGGGCAGCCAGATGAAGAAGGCAGCACAGTCATGGGCACCTTCTTCCTGAGGCACTGCCACGGGTGGCATGTGCTGGTCCTCCCTGTCATCTGCTGACTGTGAGCTCCTGCTCAGGCCCTCGCCTTTGGCATCTGGCTATGTTGCTCCAGCTCTGTGGTCATTCGTGTGCCTGCTCCAGCAGATGCTGTGTTCAAAGTGTGCTGCTAGGAATCTCCACGACAGAAGCTGCTATTTTCCCAGAAGTTCTGTTCCTGATTTCTTGCTAGGATGGGGGAATACCTTATTCAAGTTCCTACCTTCTTTCCTCTAATAGAGGCAGAAGAAAAAAACACTGACTTCCAAGCGTAAAGGTCCTTACAGCAGCCTCACATTGTTCAATAGCATCTTACTAATCGCCTGCCTCCACAGAAATGACCAATAACTCCCACACTTCCTAAGCAGTCTCTGCTGGGGAGAAGTAACCTAACGATATGGGTGGCTGACATTATTAGTCTTCTTTCCAGGAGCTGTCCTATCCCGTTCTAACTAAATAGGTCCTCTACTACAGAAAATGTCAGGTACTCTTTTCCAAGATTTCCTTGCAACTAATGCAACATGGTCAGCAAATCCATGAGATCCTCAGGAATGTCTGCTGAGGGCTTTGGGGAAGGACTTTCTTTAAAGCATTGTAATCTGCCCTGCCCCAAAATCAGTGCAACCTTTCTGAGGTCATGAGAGAAGGCACCAGCATCCCAGTGTGAATACCAGAGCACAAAGAGGAAAATCTTCTGGTCCTCGAGGCTACAGTACCAACCTTGAAGATGCCCTCCATTGACATTCTTATTATAATGATGGTAACATTCATAACAGTCAGTAGTAATAATAACAGCACCTAACACTTCTCTAGAGTCTACTATAAGCCAGACATGTTTAATTATTATGCAAGGTTTTAAATATCTGAATTGTTTAAGCCATGCCTTTTAGTTGGGTATTGTAGTACTTGCAGCTGAAACAACCTGAGACATTCTCCATACTGCTCCTCATTCCTTCTAAGCTCCAGAGTGCCCGGAGAAGCCTCTTAGGGAAGGACTCTCTAAAACACATATGTTACACACACACACACACACACACACACACACACACACACACACGTATATTACTTATTCAACTTTAGACACCTCAGTACCATGGACAACATTAGATCTGGTCATTGCTATTGTACATTTCACATACTTTATTGGTAATTATGACTAAATATCAGTTAACACTTTACAAGTTCCCATTTAATCTTCACAGATGTTACTTATTATGCACCTCATTACAATGCCCATTAAAATTAGAATACTGAGGCGCATGCCTAAGATGACTCAACTCACAAGTGGTCAAAGTAGGCAGGGAGCAGGTTCTTCTGAAGCCAGGGAAATATTCCCTACTGTGATGCCCTGTCTCTCTCTTTTTGACAGTAGAGTCTCTCATTGAACAGGAACTCACCAATTAGGCTACACTAGCTAGCTCGCCAGCAAGCCCAGAGACCTCCTGTCTCTGTCTCCTCAGTGCTGAAATTATAGGTGTGTGCTGCCACACCTGAGTTTTTTTTTAAGGCAAGCCCAATAGACTTGGCCTTATTTTTTTTTATATGAGAGAGCTAGAGTGAGAAAGAGAGAGAGAGAGAGAGAATTGGTGCTCCAGGGCCTCCAGCCACTGCAATGGAACTCTAGATGTGTGTGCCCCTTATGCACATGTGCAACACTGTGCACTTGCATCACTGTGCATCTGACCTACGTGGGACCTGGAGAGTTGAACATGAGTCCTCTGGCTTCACCTTAATGGCTAAGCCATCTCTCCAGTCCCACACCTGGCATTTTTACATGGGCACTGGTGATTGTTCTCATGCTTGAATGGCAAGAACTTTACCCACTGAGCTATTGCTTCTGCCCAACACCCACCTCTTAACTTCGCTGGTTCCATTAGAGCAGTGTTGGCCACATAAGATGAACCTTATTAAAACTGGCTGTTTTTGTTGCTATCATGTATGAACACACAGAGTGCTTGGTGAGAAATGTTCATTTCCTTTCTTTTTTGAAAGCGTTCAGGATGATATATATGTTTGCATAGATTACAGAGCCTATACCAAAATGCCCTCAGGGATCATCTGACTTTGAATGCAAGCACCCTGGCAGTAAAGTGAATCTTCAGCTTAAATGAAAACTATAATATTCAGCTCTGTTCACTGTTAAAGAGTTCCTTTAAAGAGCTTAATAAAGAGGATCAGCAGGATTCTTGGGTATTAAATGTGTCTACGAATGCAATATTTTAATGAAGTAAGTATAACATAGCAAGCTCATGAACTAATCTTCCCTTAAACTACCTGTGAGCTCAAGAGGCAAAGAAAAATATCTTTGAAAATTGTGGTGACTTTTATTAAACCCACATGTCAGATGCAAAAAAAAAAAAAAAAATTTAAGTGCTTGATTCTTTTTTTTTTTTTTTTTTTTTTTTTTTTTGGTTTTTCGAGGTAGGGTCTCACTCTAGCTCAGGCTGACCTGGAACTCACTCTGTAGTCTCAGGGTGGCCTCGAACTCTCGGCGATCCTCCTACCTCTGCCTCCCGAGTGCTGGGATTAAAGGCGTGCGCCACCACGCCCGGCTAAGTGCTTGATTCTTAACCCCTATCATGGCTGACTTCATCACTCCCACAAATCACCAGGAAAATAGGAAGGACTTCCTCATAGGAAACTCTACAGTACTGCTTCCTTGGTTTTCCATTATAGGCTATGAAGCAGTGATATGTGCCTGGGTTTCTATCTTGGGGAATAGTTGAAGGGCTGAGGGTAATTGTGTCCACTATGGGAATTCTCACTGCCAGGAGTTCAGAGATTCCTTGCTGGCATCCCGGTGTTATGTCCTTGATGCAATAATGTCATTTCCATGGGGCTTCGCCGTTTATTTTTAACCAAGTACCAAGCCCCCACGTTGGGTGTCTGCATCAGAGTGTGGGCAGTTAGAAGCACATAAGCAATTTCCGAGCTCGGGAGCGTTCATCCAGTTAGTCATTAGGAAGCAGTTCTCCTTCTCCAGGCTTTCTCACTGTGGCTATTTGAGGTTACCTATCCCTGTGCATCCAGTTTTCATTTTCAGTTTGTAGTTTATTTTTTTTCCATAGGAAAGAGTCCTTTTAAAATTACAGTATCTTATATGTGCATTTTATTTCCCCAATAAAGGAAAGAGACTAGGTCATTTATCTGCAAAATTGGGAAAGAGTAAGTGAGTGAGAGAAAGAGAGAGAAAGTGAGAGAGTCATCTTTTTCCTTCTTTGGACACTGGAAGACAGGCACCGATTACCTTGCCAGACTTCAAAAGCCAGATGAAGTAGATGAATTCTTTGGGGTTTGATTAGATAGGTACATGGGTTTTCCATTTGTCCCAAAATATCTCCTCTTCCTTATGCATTGATTTTCTTTTCCTTTAACATTGCATTTCTCTAGTAGGCTCTTTTAAAAGGCAAATCAGGGACTGGGATGAATTTTTCAGAATGGTGATAATTTCCAGAAAGGGACCCAACTGAGCCCTCAGTATTCACCCACCACCCCACCCCCACCACCCACAGCCCATGCCTGGAAATGCATCACAGCAGCAGCTAAAGCCTGGCTCTGATTTTGTGCAGCCATTCATGCTGTACCTTCTCCAATCCATGGAGCTAGCTGTCGTCTTCCTCCAGGTCTGCGTTCTGACATATAAAGTATAATGACTTTTTCTACTGATTTCCTGGTTATGAGAGCATGTTAACAGAACAAATTAAGCAACTTTAAGATGACAATTCTCTGCCTGGTTTCACAGTAAGTAGGTCTCAGTGTTGCGAGCTCACAAGTATCCTTATTGGTAATAAAACTGTCCGTGAAGAGAGGAAAGAGAAGCCAGGAACTACAAACACAGCACAAACAACACAAAGAGAAAAAATCAGTTTACTGAGAGAAGAATTTGGGGAAAGGCTTTTATGAACTGCATAAACCAAAATGAATCTTACAAGGTGATAGAGTGTTGGATATAGGGGATGTCCAAGACCAAGGGATATAGATTGAAGAAACAGGGTATGAGAAGGCCCAGGTGACTTTGCCCGGGAAATTCCAATCCAATTGACATCATTGAAGCTTAGACTTGAGGTATATCAAGCTGAGTGCTAAGGCTTGAGATGTATAGAGGGTGTTGGATCTTGTCAAGCAATGTGATTATGTATTAAAAGCAAAGGGTGTACCCCTGGAGAGAGAGAGACACACACACACACAAAGAAACAGATAGAGAGAGAAAGAGAGAGAGAACATTTTCTCCCTCCTTACAAAAAGGAGTGACCTGATCAGATGTGTGTTTTTGAGATCTCATCAGCAGTCCATGTCATACTAGCCTCAGCTGCACTATAAACTGCTGGAGGAGCAGGTCCTCAGGACCATCATTTTCTGTAAGCACCACACGTGCTCAAGAAGTAGGCTGAGAACGGTGACACTTAAAAATATGCTGACTTTGCTTCACAGTGGCTTTTTATTAAATAACAGTATATGTGAAGACTCACATTTATTAGCCCTATCCAATATTATAGCCATCATTAAAATTAAACAAATCAATTAACCTTTGCCAGGTCACTTTAAAAACTTGTGCTGATGGTTTCCATTTTTCCAGAAATAATCTAATAAAATTTAGATGTTTACAGGATTTTCTTGGAATATGTTTGGCACAAAGCAAAGTGTTCTCATTTACAATGAAAAGATAGAGCAAAAATATGTTCATATTAAAATTTAGTATCTACTCACCCATCTATATATCCCTCCTTCTTTTTATCCCTTCTTCCTTCCCTTCATATCTCTCCAGGCCCTCTCCAGGTACTGTATGAGGCACTAAAGATGCAAAGATAAACAAGTCTGCATTCAAATAACCTACAATCAGTATTTAGAGACAGATGGATCAAAAGATATGTACTTGCAACTGTTGCAGTTACCTTCTTATTGCTGGGACAAACACCTGACCAGAAGCAGCTTATCGGAGGAAAAGGTTTCAGGCTTATAGATTCCAGGGGAACTTCATCATGATAGAAGAAGCTGGCTCAATTCATTATAAATCCATAGAAGACAGAGACTACCAATACTCAGAGTTCAAGCTGGCTCTCTATATACCCTAGGGCTGGACTCAAGATCTGTCCCCAGTGACACAGCTACTCAAGCAGGACCCTGCCTGCTGAAAACTAGTAGTAAGCTTAATAAAAAAAAGACCTGAGTCTATGGGGCCATTTACATTCAAACCACCACATTCTGCCCCTGGCCCTCATAGACTCATGATCATCTTACAAGTAAAATGCACTCAGGCCCACTTCAAAGGTCTTCTTAGTTTTTACCAACTTTAACACTGTTCAAAAGTCCAAAGTCTCATCTGAGATTCAAGACTGTATCTTAACTATGAGCTCTATAAAATGAAAACACAAGTTATATACTTCCAGTACATAATGGCACAGAGTAAATATTTCTATTGCAAAATGAAGGCTGGAGAGACTGAACCAATGCAAAATCAATAACTAGCAGGCAAAAAATAAAATATCGTACATCTATTACCAGAGATGAAGTGTCTGGGTTGCCTCTCTAGCTTGTCTGCTAAAAGCCCAGGGAAAACTCCATTCTGAGCCAGCAGCTCTCCTTTGGCAGCCATTTCACAGTCCTGATATATCCAAAACATCCAGTGACCCACTTCCTTTCATTTTCCTTGCTTTCAATACCAGTACCAGGTGGGCAGCATAGTCAAATTTGTAAATCCGGGGGTGGGGTGGGGGGGGTTAGGAAATAAAGCTTGACCTTGAAGAGCAGGATATTCCTTCAGAATTATTTCTTCAAGCCTCCTCCTTCCAAAAGAATTTGCATTCCTACTAACTTGAGCCTTCTCTGGGTTGGTTTCACCCTCAGGACATTTTCAGTTGGCCCAACTTGGTAATCTCAACACTCAGAGCTTGAATCTAAAACCAGTCTGTATGCCTTCAAACTTGTTTGAATTTCTTTCTGTGATAAACCGTGCATCTTTAATAGCTTTATGTTCTATGCTTCCACCAAGCCAGTCCATTACTTTTACACTTTGCTCAAATGCTTAGGGCAAAAGTGGAAGAACACAACCAGTCTTTCCACTGGTAACCCAGTTCCAACAAAGTCCTCCCTTCTCCTTCGGGAAAGCATAAACATGGTGGAAGAAGCTGGGTCATTTCATCATAAATCCATAGCAGAGAGACAATACCAACATCCAGAGCTTCAAGCTGGCTCTCTACACACCCTAGGACTGGACTCAAGATCCACTCCCAATGACTGAATAGGAAACTTAATTAAAAATACCTGAGTCAGGCTGGAAAGGTGGCTTAGCAGCTAAGGTGCTTGCCTACAAGGCCAAATGGTTGACTCCCCAGTACCCACATAAGCCAGCTGCACAAAGTGGCACATGCTGGAATTCATTTACAGTGGCTGGAGGTCCTGGTGTACCCATTCTCTCTCTCTCTCTCTCTCTCTCTCTCTCTCTCTCTCTCTCTCCTTCTTCCTCTCTCTCTCTCCAATAAATAAATAAAAACTAATATAAAATACTAAAAGTACTTGAGTCTATGGGGCCATTTATATTCAAACCACCACAGCAACACTATACAATGATATAGATGCTAGCATAAACTACATGTTTTCTAGTGAAATAGATATATAATTGGTCTTGATCAGCATAGCAAAAGAGAAAGAATAAGTATTTGAAAGTAGAATAAAAGAGTCTAAGCTCCAGATATTGGATTTCCTCTCTAGTCTAGGTAATCCTGATCATGTAATCTTAACACAGTGATATATTTAAATGGTTATATATAAGCATACATATATGAAATAATGATTTACTTTACTCAAAATAATGATTTAGATGAAGTTTCTGCACATAAAGCATGTATATTAAACCCAATAGCATGTATGCATATCTTTTGTGAGAGGCTTTCACCATCATCCCTAAGTGTCCCATGAATATGCTTACTGGATAGGACAAGAATACAAGGCCATAGCCTGACCATACTCAACCACTGTCATATCTGAGGTTGTGTTTGCAACAACTTGTTTTTGCAGGATGAAAAGAGTAAGCTTTCGTCTCTTTCCTATGGAAGTGGAGAATGCCCTAAGCTTGGGGTTCTTCTGAAAATGCAGCCTGTTGTTTGTGTAGGCATCTATAATGGTCCTTCCGTAAGCATATTGCACTGATAAGCAGCATATTACACGGATACTCTGTTTCACTGTTTTTGCTATGGATAATAAAGGTATTTCCCTTATCTAAGAGCCTCTTGTACTCTCTAGCATTCATGACACAGTTACAGGCTGTCTTTTATGTAATTCAGACCTATGTGAACCTTTATAATAAAGTCTGCATATTCAACATCCATCTTAGTTCTTTTTTTCTGATTACTATAACCAAATATCACAGTGTTGTAGTCAGCATCACATTGCTGGGATGAACATCCAAATCAGACATAGTCTATGGAAAGAAGGTATTTATGTCAACCTTACAGATCCAAAGGGGAGTTCCACCAGTGGCAGAAGAAGCTTCTTCCATTCATCCAAACAGAGAGACACACTGTAACAAGCAAAACACCAACACCAGCACATACACCAAAAAAGCAGCAAACATGAACCTACAGTAAGCAGGAGCCAAGGCAGAGAACAAACCTCTCTGCAAACCTTTGGGCTAGAAATCAGATCTGCCCCCACATATCTTAGGGCTGGACCCCAGGATCTGCTCTCAGTGATACCTCTTACAGCCAGGTGGTTTAAGACCCAAGTTAATTTTAATAAAACACTTGACTCTATGGGGATGGGGAACATACATTCAAACTACCACATTCTGCCTCTGGCCCCCAATAGACTCATGACTATATCACACTGTAAATTGTATTCATTCCAACTTCAAATGTCCCCATAGTCTTTACCAACTTTAAGATTACTCCAAAATCCCAAGTCTTATCTAAGATTAAAGACTGTCTCTTAACTGTGAGTCCTGTAAAATCAAAGTAAGTTACATACTTCCAAGTATGTAAAGAGGGATAGAGAGAGCACAGGGTAAACATTTCTATTGCTATCAGGCATCACAAAGAGAGACAGGACCAATGCAAACTCAATAACCATCTAGAAAACATCAAACATCTGAAGTTCAATTCCAACATCATGAACAGTGACAAGAGTCTCTGAATTTCCCAATTCTTCCCCCTCTAGCTATGCTGAATAGCCAGGGAAAACTTTCGTCCTGAGCCAACAGCACTCCATGGTAGCCCCTTCACAGTCCTGGTAAATCCGAAACATCTTTGGGTCTCCACGGTAAACCACAGTCCATCTTGTAGTGCCCTCACGTGCTCCATTGGCCATATCTCAGCAGAAGCTCACCCACTTCCATGCATTTTTCATGCTTCCCAAATCAATACCAGATGTGCAATCATACAGCCATATTCAATTCAGGGAGAAATAAATCTTGACCTTGAAAAGCAGGTTTCTTCCTTTCAAAAAGTTTCAGTCTTTCCTAGGTGGAATCACCTCAGGCATCCTTTTCATTGTTTCAAAGTAAGGTGGTTAATGGCTGTAATCTTCTTAGCAATAGCAGTTTTATAATCCAGTCATTGTGCCAATAACCTTAAACTTCCTTAAACTTTTTCATCTTCAAATCTTCTATCTCACAGTTCTTTATCTTCTGCCAAGCATATCAGTCAACTACTTTTAAATTCAACTTTGATCAAGCTCTTAGGGCTTGGGCAGAAGAACATAGCCAGACATTATGCCAGCAACCCAATTTAGCATTTTCAAACTCTCATCAGAATAGCCCATAAAACTTGGCTTACTGCTGTTACAAGGACCAAGTTCTGTCCCATCCCTCTAGCACAAAAATTCCAAAAGACCAAAATCCAAATGGTAAGATTTATCATACAGAAACACCCCACTTCTCAGCACCAATTTCCTGTTATAGTCAACTTCACATTGCTAGGATGAACATATAAATCAGACACAGTTTATGGAAGGAGGAGTTTATTTCAAGTTTACAGAACCAAATGGAAGTTCCATCAGTAATAGAAGCTGCTTCCATAAATCCAAGCAGAGAGAAACACTGTAACAAGCAAAACATCAATACCATGACACACACCAAAAGTCAGCAGACAGAAACCTGCAGCAAGCAGGAGACCTGGCAGAGCTCACACTTCCTGCATACCTTTGGGCTGGAAATCAGATCTGCCTCCAACACACCATAGGGCTGAGCCCCAGGATCCACCCCCAATGACAGTTCCTGCTGCCAGGTGACTGGAGACCTGAGTAAAAACTTAAATAAAACACCTGAGTCTGTGGGGGACATACACTCAAAATACCACACACAGATTGGATAATTTATAAAGACTAGAAGTTTGCTTGGCTTCTGGTTGTGGAGGTGTGTAGTCCTAAGAGCATGTCATCGAGCTCTGCTTTGCATGTGGTGAAGGCCTTCTTGCCAAACCATAATGTGGTAGAGGGTATCACATGGTGAGACAAAGCAAGGTATCCAGAAAGTTTACTTTTATAATGAAGTCACTCATCCACAAATTCTTTTATCAATGAACCTCTCATGACCAATCACCTCCCAAAGATCTCAACTCCAAATGCATTTACATATAATGTTGTAGATTAAGTCTGCCACATACAGATTCTGAAAGACACATTTTTTTTTCTTTCGTTTTTCGAGGTAGGGTCTCGCTGTACCACAGGCTGACCTGGAATTTACTATGTAGTCTCAGGGTGGCCTCAAACTCATGGTAATCCTCTACCTCCCAAGTGCTGGGATTAAAAGCATGTGCCACCACGCCTGACTCTTAAAGACACATTTAAAATATAGTTTAAAAAAGAGAGAGAGAGTTTTCTTCAGAAGCAATAAAGATATTGATTATATAGAAGTACTTATAGAGAAAGCACTTTGACCTATATGAGAAAAGTTTCAATATTTTCTTAATAGTTTAACAATGAAACTTGGAGAGAATAATGCCACATCTTCACATAGGGAGATTAAATGCTTATGAAAAATCATTTAGTTCCAAATTTTATAGGCTAAAAGCAACCCTAACCAAAGAAACATTACTCCTTAACTTAAAGTAAATAGGGGATAAAGATTCAAGGACTTTCTCAATGACATTCTAGGAAACAGAAGAGAAGTCGCCATCCCACTGGGTAGTGCAGGGAGGTGGAAGGATTGCAGAGTGGGTAGTGATGTGGCTTCACCACTGGTTTGATTGATTTTGAGCCTTGGCTTGGTTACATTCTTAAATTTGGCTTATGTCTCAACATATTCTGTTGTGCAATGGCAATGATAATAGCAACCACTTTGTAAGGCTTTTGTACAGATTGAAGCACTTAGTAGCATGCTCAGCACCTAACATTCAATGAATATTTGCTAGATTTGTTTAAACAGATATTAAAATGAATCATAAAACTATTTGAAAAAGGCATTGAACACTGGGCCTGGGGATAGAGCTGAACTGATAGAGTGCTTGTATAGCCTGCAGGAAGTCCTAGGTATATTCTTTATCAATGCATGGTGGTATATGCCTATAGTCCTAGCACTTGGAAAGGTGGAGGCAAGAAAGATCAGAAGGCCAAAGACATCCTTCACTATGTAGTGAGTTCAAGACCAGCCTGGACTATGTGAGACCCTATTTAAAAAAAAAAAAAAACACAGAAAACCAACATTTTCCCAAAACAAACAAATAAGAATTCAGATAACTGAACAAAAATCTATCATCTTTGATCCCACATGTAAGATCTGCTCATATAGATAATTTAATTTATAACCAAAGGAAATATCACAAATAGGGAATATATATGAAATCATTTCTGTGTATGCATGTATATGCTGGTATACATATTTTCACACACATACAATATACATATTTATATAGATATACACATTTATAATTAAAGATATGTTACAAGTAAATGAAGTTCAGAATCAGTGCTACTCTCAAGAAAAATGAAAAAATACAGCCCTCAATCATCATTGATACTAATCACTAATAATTCAAAAGAAAATCCCTTAAAGCACATTAAACCTTATTTTATATGTAGTCCTTCCCACTAAGAAATACGTCATGCAGAATTCTCACCAAATAAGTTTTTGCCTGGTGCCCAAATCGAGGTTTAGTGCGAAGGTTAATCACATCCCTTTAAGGAGAAAACCCACTAAAATCTGACTGCCTGTGTTAGGGTAAAGTTGTAAATATGTACTTTATTCTGAATTAAATTTAAGGTTATTTTAATTATAAAAGCATTAATGACAGCAGGAAACTTAATGAAATAGTGGACCATGAAATCAGTGTTATCATTTTAATACATAGCAGAATATGACAAACTGTAAGATTCTTGTTCTCTTTCATGTCTATTACAATTTCCTTCTATTAGTTTCTACAAATAGAAAATTACATATAAAATTGAGTTTAACCAAATCTCTGTTAAAATCAGACAATCTGATTTGGTATTATATAACCACACTGAAATTTCATTTAATTTAGAAAGTGCTTCTTCTGGTGCCTTGAATACTAATGACTTTTCTAACAACACGTATGTAGCTTGGAGGTTGACAGGGGACTGATCCTTGTGCTGAACAATAGATCAAGATTTTACCAAAAAGAATGAGGGAGGACAGAAATGAAGAGTTTGACTCAAGCTTATATGAGAGAGATTTCAAAAGCATTGCTTGAAATGGTCTGAAAATATTTACCTTGCTTATCATCCTGAGAAAAGAATTCTTTCTAAGGAAAAGTTAAAGATTCAGATGCGGGCCTGGTTCTCTCTGAATATAGCATGCTGAGTCTCTCCGGGCCTTATGTGTTTCAACTATGATAACTGAATTGTTACAGTCGCCTATTGTAAATTGGGAATTGATTGAGGTCTTCCTTGTCTTGCACAGAAATGAGAATTGCTTCAAAATGAATTATTTTAACAGAAGTTTGTTTCAGAGAGAAAGACCAAATCTATAGGCAAGGAGAGATGACTCCTAGAAGAAGACTTAAAGGAAAGTTGGGACGTGGGGCTCTAGCTGCTGGAATATTCTTGAGCAGGATGCTGGCCATAGGATGTGTGAAAACTAATTGAGCCATATAATTATGTGCACATTATACTTCACAAAATTTTAATACTCTGAGGTAATTGCCTTGACATTCTCAGCTAATAACTTCGTTGTCTATAATAATATAAAAAAATTCAAACAGTAAAAATTTCAGTGGTAATATTTTAGTGGAATATCTAGATTTGGCCCTATCCTGCAAGTGAGGAAGACATGATTAGAAGGAAATAACAATATTTCTACCTCCTGTGACTTGCACTGTCTCTTAAGTTACACCCAATGAAAGTATCCTTAACCATGCAGTCCTTAAGAATCTTAAAATGAGTGCCTGAGTTACTGGCGTTATTCTGGTTGATTCTAAAATTTGTAACTCTCTAGCCACACCTAACTTGTATTGAATCCCTAGCACCTAATATACACTGAATCAATTATTCATTTAGTAAAATTATATTTCTTAGCATCTAGAAATATAATTACATCCATGCAGAAGGATTTCCATTCCATCACACTCTCTTCTTGTCTTTAGCTCACTCTATGCAGACAGGTGTGGCAAGCTGTTCCATCCATTGACTGGATTCCTAACAGATGATTTTAAAGTCAGACTGAGAAGAAAGGCAGAATAATACGTAGTAAAACATTGAGAATCAGAAGCCATTGGTTTCTACCACAGATACACTTCACTCTGGGCAACTTCTTTGTAAAACAGAGGAAGAAGATTTGCCCTCCTGGATTCATTTCCAGGTCTGAATAAGAAAATGTATGTGAGCTGGAGAGATGGCTTAGTGGTTAAGGTGCCTGCCTGCAAAGCCAAAGGACCCAGGTTCGATTCCCCAGTGCCCATGTAAAGCCAGATGCACAAGGTGGCACAAGCATCTGGATTTCATTTGCAGTGGCTGAAAGCCCTGGCAAGCTCATTCTCTCTCTCTCTCTAATAAATAAATAGAATATAAAAAATAAAATGTACACAGCCATATTCTGTATGCCTCTCACAGTCATGCCAGTATTATTGCAGCGATGTGGGTTATTTATTATAGGTCATGAGTGTGTGCTTGGGAGCAAGGAGTTACTATCACTTTGAAATGTTTTTAGTTCCATTAGTAGTATTTATAACTGCATCTAAAACATAGGAACACGGGACTGTTTGTTCTACCTCTGGGCACTTCATTAGTTATTTTTCAGAGACAGCACGACTTAGCTAGGCTTGATGTGCTGGTGCCAAATTACTGTGCCAACCCTGTGAGTGGAACTGTTTCCCTTCACTGTCCAGACAACTGTCTGAAAGAATTTTGTATTTGTCCTCAATTCACTGTGCAGAGAGTTTCCCAGATAACCAAGCAAAGTCAGACTGTGGAAGCAGCATTTAGGTCATTTGAGACATCTTGGAGCAAGACTGGAAAGAAAATATTAAATGAGTTTAAAAATATAAGCTTCAATGATAATGGACAATGGGTCAATGGGGCTCTATTAAAAAGCTGGGTCAAAGTAAAGTGGCTTCTTAGGGATGCTCTGATAGATTGAGACCATTCATTCTGAGGTGGATTGTGTCATAGATCAAGAAGACACTTCCTGAGGGAAAGCTACTCTATAACCTTGGAGAGTTTGTGGAATCCTGGGGCCCCATCTCCACTTAATTCAAACAAAGTTGAAAAAATATTCCAGCCCAACCCTGCAGGAATTCAGAAACATGCCTCAAAGGCTTTGTAAGGTTACATAGCCCAGGGGGAGTTGGAAACTAAATTGAATTCTTTAGCTTTACAATTTCTTTCCCCAGCTGGAGCTTACACATTACATTATTTAATGCACTTTGGAGTAGTAGCTTCTTTCCTCTTCTTAAGTCCCAGATAAGCCATAACTAATACTTAAAGAATTATGAATTCAGAGAATAGACAGCTTAAAATAAACATAAAGATGCTTACAACTCTCATGGAAAATAACAACTCTATTCCAAGGAATACAGACCATAAATATGCTCATAGAGCAGCGTTCTAAATCTTTTTTTCAGGGGAAGCCGGGTGGCTAAGCAAGTTAATTATATTGTCCTATGAGCCGGATGTAAGGTCATGTAATGCCTTCAAATGCTTGTTGCGGCTCTATGTATTATAAGAATGGCACTCTCATCAAAGTAGCAATCAAGCCGTCCCTTTTGCGGTCACCACTTCATTACACGCATTCAGAAGCTACAGCCCTCAAGCCATAGCCTGGTGCAATTCAAAGTGACAGAAAAGGAACAAGAGATGGGAATCTGGAGTAGGAGGCTTAGCAACACACTTCCTTCAAAAGAAGGGCTACGACCTTTTGTAGGACGAGGTCTAGGGGTGTCATTGAACATACAAAGAGTTGTCACAAAAGGAATTGGTGTCAGGAGCAGGTTCGTCCAGGGATGTTGGCGAAGAAGCAGGATTCCCTGCACTGTGAATCTCTTCAAGGAGTCAGATGTCTCCAACTCTGTAACCGGCTTAATGCTGGTATCTCCCAGTTCCTGACACATCCCTCTTGATCAACAATGGCTTGGCTGAGAAGCTTCCTCTTCCAAAGCACAGATCATCTGGAAGAGGCACTCATTAATCCAACAACACTTCCATGTGAACAGCCAGAGAAAGAAGGCTGTAGGAGAGGATTTAGAAAGGAAGTTAAGGAATAACCAAAAAGTCTGACTACAAATTACTGTAGGTCTTTGTCTAGGAAGGGGAATGTACTACTTGGACTTTTTGTTGTTGTTGTTGCTGTGATGAAATATGCAACAGGAAGAACTTAAGAAGGAAAAATTTGTTTTAGCTCCCAGTTTCAGAAAGTTCAGTCCGCAGTGAGGAAGCATGATAAAGCAGCTGGCCTCATGTTGGGGGAGCAGACAGTGACCCAGGAAGCACCCAGGGACGATGTGCCACAACAGGCCTGCACCCTGACTTACTTTCTCCAGAGAGATGTCCCCTCCTAAAAATTTCATTCCTTCTCAAAAGAGCACCAGGCAGTGGAGGACTGAACATTTAGACCAGGAGCCTGTGGTCTAAATACACCACCAATCCCTAACAGAGGGACTAGGAAAATAGCTAGCAGAAGTGGTTTATCTCTCTCTTTGGCTTGTGTAGTAGTCCCAGAGGAGGGTCCTTATCACAGGAGTGGCAGGTCCTGGTAGGAGAGAAGGCCAGTGTCCAATCCTGTCTCTGCCTGGTTAAGGAATAGCACCTTTCTGCCCTGCCTCCCCCTCCTCCAGCTCGCTCAAGTATTTTTGTCTTTCTTCCTTACCTTCCTTCAAGCTTGACCTCTGGACAATTCTCTTTTTGATTCTCAAACCCTTCCAAGCCTGTAGCCAAACAGGTATGGAGACAGACCTGCTGACCCTAGTATGATTTGTTCCTGTGGAGAGAGAGCTGGTGGGCAGGGAGGCATAGTAACCTAATAGCACTTGTAGGAGAGAACAGAAAGTGGGAGGATGCTGCCTACAGAGAAAATCCAAAGGGAAACAATGAACTTACTGTAGCATTGAAAGGGCTGTTACCTGGGACAAGGACTGCTGTCCTTAATCCTCTCTCAGAAGAAAGGGAAATGGATAGCAGGTGAAGGATCATGGTTGGATTTAAGAAAAGGTTGTCATCATACTTTTTAAAAGAGAAAGTAGGAAAAAAAAAATGTATTGATGTCCCTGTGGGTGGACTACAGGGGAAATGTAGAAAATAAATAATTAGTGAAGCACACTAATTTTCCAGTTTTTTAAAGGTTACCGTACCCTCTTCCATTAAATTAAATTGTATAGCAAATTCTAATAAAAGCTAAACTTTCCTGGTTAAGCTAGGAGTAGGCAGTCCAAGAATCTCTGCCACCTGCTGAGATTCTTTTAAAGAATCCCGGCTTTGCTGAAACACAGATTTAAAACCCCTGGTATAGTTTTCAGTTTACAAAGCACTTTCAAGTACCCTACTGCATCTGATCTAGTGTGTTAGTTATGTTCCTGACACTGTGGCCAAAGACCTGGTAAAAAGCAGCCTAATAGAATAGAGTTCATCATAGTAGGGAAGGCATGCTGGTAGGAGCATAAGCAGTTGGTCACATTGCATCAATAGTCAGGAAGCAGAGATAGGACAGGAAGTGGGACTGAACTAGGAAATGTCTAGGTCCTTCTTTAGTGGCTCACCTCCTCCAGCTAGGCCCCACCTCAAAGACTACCCTCAGCTAGGGACCAAGTGTTCAAACACATGTGTATTGGTGGACATTTTACATTCAAACAACAACCCTGACATATCATCATTACACAGCTGAGGCAATGGCCCCCTCAGACTGGACTTAGCTAGGATCTCAGTGGGTATCCAGACAAGGGAAGAGCCCACTCCCAGCCTGATGAACTGTCTACCAGAAGCTATCTCCAGCCCTGAGTGACCCCTAGCTCCATCCTCAGGAGCCACAGTGAACAAGTCTTAAAGGTACCAGTACATTTCTAAACAGGAACTGTGGTAATTTGAATAGATGGCCCCAATATATTCAGTGTTTTATTACTTTGTAGTTTGCATCTGCAGCCACCTGGCTGGAGGTGGTTTCACTGGGAGGATCTTAAGGTGTGGTGGTGGATTTCAGATTTCATCTAAAGATATGCAAAGTGTCCTGGCTGGAGTTCCTGAGGTGTGCTGTGCTGTGCTGTGTGGCTTTTGGCTTTTGGCTTGTGCTTCTCTCTCTGCTTGGACTTGTGAAGGCAGGACAGCTTCTTCTGCCATTTACGGAATTTCCCCTGGGTCTGTAAGCTTCAATAAATATCCCTTCCTCCAGAACTGTGCCTGGTCTGGAAGTTCATCTCAGTGAACCTAAAGCTGTTTGCTACAGGAACCTAGAGAAAGACTCAAGCTGCTTGTATCTGTTGAAGGACAGAGAGAACAAGGACTCTGAAGTATCTGACTATTCTTCCACCACATGCATAAACAGTCTGGAAGTGGGTCCAATGGGCCTGGGGCAGGACAGAGGAGTCAGCCAGCAGTCTTAGAAATGAGGTCAGTGAACGATTAAAGATGAGGCAACAGATGATTGAGCTGATGCCCTTAAAGCAATTGAGAGAACGGTGGGTGTACAATGAACATTGCTGGCGTGGCATTATTAAAATGGGAAAATAAATAAGGTTAACACAGACCTTGTCTAAATCAAGACATAATTGAAGTGGCGGTCCAGGTCCCACCTCTGTTACGCGCTCCAGGGACACCCTTGCAGCACAGGTGCATGCAACTGAAGTTGGTACTAGAAGAAGGCCACAACCTTACTCCCCAATGCATTAGATTTTCTCCCCTCTCCTCCTCTTCTCCTTCCTCCCCTCTCCCCCTCCTCCCATCTCCTCAACTTCTTCCTGTGGAATTACTCTTCGCATTTGGCTGGGCTCAGCATGGCCCTCTTCTCTGTTCCTTTCCTCTTCTCTGATTTGCCCTCCCATCTTCTTTTAATCCATCCACATTTTTCTTAAATGATAAAAGAAAAGAAAGGCAGTAAGGGAATTTCAGAGCCTGTATAACTTATTTTGTGCATTCTATAGTACCTTTTGTTAGAGAAATTGTCATTCTGTCTCTCCTTTTTTTCTGCATTTTCTGAAAATGCAGATATGTTTTAAAATATTCATAAATAAAAATTAAACTTTCAATGCATGACAAAATGTGGTCTGTAGGAAGAACTGTCTGGCAGAGAGTGGCTTTATCAGGAGCCAGGAAGTCTCTTGGGCAAGGATAGAATGCATCCCAAGGTTCCACAAGCACTAGCCCACCAGGGCTCCCTACTGCTGATGGGCTGCATAGAGCAGGTAAAGAAAGACAGGCTCATTGTCCTAGGATCTCAGGTTAGCAGCTGCACACACTCCATTTGGCGTGTTGACTTTGGCCTCTTGCCTAGGGTGTTTCTAGTGGCACTTGAGATCCTAACTGAATTCTGGATATGTGGTCCTTACCTGTCTGCACTATTAAATTAAATGAGCATAAGGGCACTTTCCTGAGGCTGAATAACATTGAGTCTATCTTAGGATATGTTGTAAGTAACTCCGAGTTTCAATCAGCCATAAATAGCTAACTGACCCTCACTAAGGCCAATCCTCATCACACCATATGCAAATAAGACATATTAGCTAACCTGTCTACTTTCATTCTCTTTTTAGCCTTTAAAATGCTGCTCCCGCTGTGGATGGGGCTCTCAAGACCTCTTTTGGTTCTGAAAGCCTCCCCATTCATGAATCCATTTTCAGTCACATTCTCTCTGTGGGTGAGGGCGGGTGTCGTGGGCATTGACATGCCATGCACTCAGTGGACAACTTTAGGTGTGGGTCATCCCTTTCCACCCCCTCTGAGGCAGGAACTCTGCATTATTCACTTCTGCTTTTGTTATTCACCACTGCTTCCCAAGCTAGCTGGCCCCAGACCTTCAGGCAGATTCTTTTCGCTCTGCCTTCCTTCTCACTATGCATGGCTGGGATGGCAAACATCTGTCATAGCATCAGACTTTCTGTGTTTACACGGGCTCTGTGATTCTGAACTCAGGTTCTCACACTTTCCCAGTGAGCACTTCATCCACTGAACCTTCTCCCCAGCCCTGGTTACAATTAGTTAAGATTTTCCCCCTTTAATGGTACCTTTCTAGTTTTATGTTTTCTTTCTCTACTGACTCATTGATTTCTTACTTTTAAGCTTGGTAGGATGATGTGTTTGTGGTAGAGAAACATTGGCATGGTAATAAGCATTTGTTAACTGAAGACAATTTTAATGAGTAGAAAACCCTGAGCATAGCCTTGACCTCTCTCCAGGGTCTAGTACACCCACTGAGGTTATTAGCTTGCTAATGGAATCAGTTTCCTATAATTCCTTGTCACAGTTTGGCTCTCTTCTCTTCTCTATCATTTACATGATATTCATACTCTAGCCTTTTTACATTCTATCTGCAAAACGTCCCTTGACTTCATCCACAGGATTCCATTTCTTAAGTCATTGCCCCAGCCATTATTACCTGGGGGAAAAAATGCCATTCCTTCTTTTTCCTTTTCCTATTCATATTCCAGCTAAGTTCTAGAATTCTGAAATATGATTTTTATCTCCAACCTAAATATTGCGGCAGGATTCCTTTCCATCACTTGGTATAATGTTGAAGCCGCATATGACTTTGACCAAACCCACTTCCTAGTCTTGTAAGAGGAGAGGGGCTGAAACATGGCTCTACACTGTCAATTTCAGCACGAGTTCCCCTGGAGTTTTGGGGGATGCCACCTAAAGCTAAACCCAGAATTCATATCTTTAACACTAAAATAATTTCAAAAAGAGCTGGTATGAAGCAGAGTTGGAGATTTTATTAAAGATATTTTAATATAGGTTTAAACATGAGGATTAGGAAAAAGTAAGGGGTGCTGCCTAAAAGAGAATGAAAGCATACCTGAGAGAATAGACATGGGCTTTTCAGAGAAAGGGGGCTGGGAAGAGGTCTTGCAATTAGATCTTAACATTAGCCAGCCATACCATTTAGATGATTTCCAAATTACATTCTAAAAGGTTTCAAAGAAACCTTTCCTTCCCCTTTTTTTCTCCCTTTTTGATAAGTGAGATTATAGACTGGCTCTGGGGTGTCTTGGATGGGGTTACAAGCTGATATGATAAAACCAGGAACAGGGAGGTTAGTACATGTCTTTTCACTATAATTGGGTTTTCAGGTGTGATACCTAGAAAATTGCAGGTTTATATCTGGTAAGGGAGAAAGTGCTTAAGCAGTTGTATATTGTGTTAGAATTTTTGTTTCCCTTCTGGTGGTGAAAGGCTTCAGCCAGACACCTGGGTGCACGTGGGAGACGGTTCCTTTGCCTTCTCATGTCCCCATAATTTTCCCTTGCCTCAGTCTGGCCTTCCCTAATATACTTTCCTACTCCCCTATACACATCAGTCCATTTTGTTAATAAGCCAGACTCACTAGACTCCTTTCTAATCCTTGAGTATGCCATGTAATTGCCAGTATTCATGCCTGAAATCAAATCATTTCCTTCTCTGGGATCACATTTTTTCCATCTCCACTCTCCTCAAGGTAGACGTGCAATGTTTGTGTCATATGAAGACCAGACTTCTTTTGGTCAGACAGAATGAAGCAACCTTACTTTTCTCATAGCATATGGCTCATAATCTCTTGTTGTACCACCATTTTTTATCCCCTCAATATGGTACCCAGGATGCAATGAATGAGATGTTATCAGGGCTTTGGTTATTAGAACTTACACACAGAGAGAGTGTGTGAAATCTGCTGTGTCTCAAATCACTCAGTTACTCCTGTGGCTGCACAAATCAAAATGGTTCTCTTGGGACAGGAAGGACAAAGGAAGTAGTCCTTTCTAGGCCAGGGCAATAGAATGTTAAAAATGAGATTCCCCACCCCCTTTCTCTATAAAAAGGAGAGGGACTGAAGAGATGGCTTAGCAGTTAGAGCACTTGCCTGTGAAGCCTAAAGACTCATGTTCAGTCTCTCCCCAGATCCCATGTAAGAGACTCACAAAGGTGATGCAAGGTCACACATGCTCAGTAGGTGGCACAAGCATCTGGAGTTTGATTTCAGTGGCTGAAGTCCTGACATGTTAATTCTCCCTAAAAAAAAAAGAGAGAGAGAGAGAGATCCTTTCCGTCTTTGTGCTTTGTCTGAAGCATCAAAGGTAAAAACCATAGATTCTAAGTATTTCCATATTCTAAGGCAGATGTTATACTATTTATGAAGAATTTCAAAGAGAGTAATAAGAATGAGTTTCAGGGATGGGGAGATGGCTAGGCAGTTGGAGAGACTTGTTTGCAAAGCTTGCCTGGTTCTGTTCCCCGGTGTTAATGTGGAACCAGATACACAAAGTGCTGCATGCTTCTAGAGTTTGTTTGCAGCAGCAAGAGGCCCTGGCTTGCTCATGTCTCCCTACTTTCTCCTGCACAAATAAACAAAAACTATATTCTTAAAAAAAAAAAAAAAGAATGAGGTCTGAATAGTCGGCTTAGCAGTTAAAGGTGCTTGCTTGCAGTACCTAACAACCTGGGTTTAATTCCCAAGCACCCACATAAAGCCAGATGCACATTATGCATCTGGAGTTAGTTTGCAGTGGCAAGAGGCCCATTCCCTCTCTCACACTCATTCATATTCCCACTCTCTTGTGTACTCTCTCTATCTCTTTTTTTTTTCTCTCTCTCTCTCTGCTTGCAGAAGCAAAAAGAAAGAGTTTCATCAGCAATATGTACACTATGAGAGAAAGGATTTAAAACTCATGAGCTGAAGTATTCTCAAGACTGGGACCCCAATTTCACCCTTTCCCAATGTTCTTGCTAGTATTCACAACATCATCTCCAGAGTGACTCAGGCCAGTGATGCCTATCCTCTCACCTCCACAGAGGCCACATGGCTCCCACGGAGAGGACATGTGCTGGGAGTAAAAGAACAAATCTTTGCAATGGCTTCTGATACCTGTCAAAAGCAGCTTTCACATCCCGCTTAACGTTTTGACCTGTTTTACTGATGAAGTATTTTGGGGTTCATAGAAGGCCTGTGAACCCCAACATTTAGGCCCTTATCTGATTTACCAATGAATTGATAAAACAGACTCCAGAGGGCAAATTATACATGATAAGCTTTATTTTAGGAAGAATGAATACCCAAAGGAGAGAAGAGAAAGGAGAGAGAGGGAAATCCCCAGGGAAGAGGCCTATGGACAAGGCACACATGCACTCATACATGGAAGGAAAACATGAGAGCCCAGGCAGAAGGATTCACAAGCAACACATGCATGCAGGGAGCAAAGCATGAAAGCACAAGCCCTTCACCTTCACGCAGAAGGAAGCCGAGAGATTGAGTAGTAAAAGGCTCAGAGGAAAACCATACATGTAACAAAGCGAGGGAGCATCTGGAAACAAAATGCACGTAGGAAACAAGCAGGAAAATGCTTAGGCAAAAGGAAGCACCCAGCTAGACTGGGAAGGAGAGAGAAAGACTTACACAGTGGTATACAGGCAAAACCACAGGATCGAGGAAGCCAAGGGAGAAAGAGAGAGAGAGAGAGAGAGAGAGAGAGGGAGAGAGAGATTTACACAAGTCGCATCCCCATTTCTATGGGTCACATATCCAATGAAGATGAACATTGCCATCAGACTCAGGTGTGCAAGGGAGAGACCTAATTGGTTCATGGACTCAAGGGACTAGCTCAGGAAAGGCCAGCACACCAGATGTGCCCAGCTGAGGGAGAAGCAGGAAGTTGCTGCCCAGGAGTGTTGCTTTCAGCCATCTTGGATAAGACTGGATGAGCTGCCAGTTCTAGTCCTTCCAGGGCAGAGCAGGTGGCATCTCTTTGTTTCTTTGGACATTGTCCCTGGCTGACTGCCTATAGAAAGCTGTCTTTCTCCTCACACTCCTTGAACCCCACTCCTGGGTGTCTGCTGCTACCATGCAGGCCTCCTTGTCAGCCTTCAAGCATGCAAACCCACACCTGCCTCAAGGCCTTTGCACTTGCTTGCTCTGGATAACCACCTTACCTTTTTAAGCCTACCTAAGCATCACTTTCCTATTGAGATCCACCCCATCACCCTATTTAACAATGCAAGCTGTGGTACCAGCTTGTCCTTTGCCTATATCAATAACATATTATAAAATTAAATTTCTCATTACCTTATAGTTTCTTGGCTGTCTCTGAAGTTTAGTTTTTGTTGTTGACTGATTTAGTCTACATATATACTAGACAGCAAGACATACCACTGTTGTGGTAAAACATGGCGTGCTCGCTGGCTGCACGAGCAACATCAGGATCTGCAGGAATGAAGGATGGCTCATCACACCCACCTCCCAGATCCGACAATTGTTTTCCTGGGATGCAACTGCTACTCCCACCACAGCTCTTGAATTCTTCAAAGTGGTCCTTTTACTAAAATCATCTTTCACTATTGTCTACTAGGATTTGAGGAAGCTACTTACAGTGGTTTTATCACAAAAGCAGGTTTTATTCAAGCCAGGATAATATGATGAAAGGTTTTTCTGCCTTATTTTCTTCTTGCTCTATTTTGTTTGACTCTGCAATGCAATTCACCCCCTTCCCAGGTGTACCAGTCAATTCATCTGTGTATGTTATCTTAACAGAAGGAGGAAATGGATCAAGTGAGCCACTTAAGCAAAAACAAATGGACTCAGAAAGGGAGGATAAAGGACGTGAAATTAGTTTGAGTAGGGTACTTGACAAAGCCGATCTCTATTGTCAAGCTATAAACACTGAGGTAACTGTTATCACAGATTCTCATATGTGCTCAGACCTCAGAATCACAGGTAGAAGCACGGACTGAGTCCTTCCACTTCACAAACTGAAAGATATGATTGAAGGACAACAGAATTTAAAGTCAGAAGACTGGGCCACACACTGACTTCAGTTACCTATGTTGTTAGGTTGGATCCTGAGCCTTGGTGTCCCTAACAAAAGAGGTTCTGCCACCCATCTTCAATATGCCAATTAAGTAGACAAGCAATAGCAAAAAGCAGAGCAGTATGCATTGCGGCCACATTGGGAAGAGGAACAAAGAAAGTGGTCCAGTGCTCTCCCCTCCTACCCCGCCCCCCAGTCCATCGTCAGGGTTCTGACATGAAGTTTAGGTTTAAGCAGCAAGCAGGAAGCGCTGGCTTGAATGTGAGTGTATACCCCCTATAGCCTCAGGGGTTTCTGATTAAGATTAAGATTCCTACTTATGTCTCCAGATGCCTGCTGGAGGAGGTGTCACCCGGGTGGATCTTGTGGTCCAGCCTTAAAGTGTGCAAAGAGCCAGTTTGGGTTCTGGCTGTTTGTGTTTGCTGGCTGTTGCTTCAGCCTCTCTGCTAGGGATATATACACATAAGCCCGCTTCTTCTTCCATGATGAAGCTCCCCCTGGAATCTGTAAGCCCCTTCCTCCCGTAGGCTGCTGCTGGTCAGGTGCTTGGACCAGGGAGGAGAAAGTAACTACAACAGGAGGTGGGCTGTAATTAAGCAGCCTGGGAGCCGGGCTAATAAACCTCAAGGTCCAGCCCCAGTAACACATCTCCAGCAAGGCTCCAACTCACAAATTGCCACCAGCTGGAGACCATGACCAAGGTTTAATCACAAAGAGTTGAAACTATGGGGGACATTTTACATTCAAACTGCCTCAGTGGCTATTCATTAAGTTAGCCTCGTGTGGGTCATATGCCTAGTTTAGGGCTAGAGAAGCACAGGCAATTTTTAAATTTTTCTTTACTTATTTGAGAAAGAGAAAAAACAGGCAGAGAGGAAGAAAGAATGAATGGGCTCGCCAGGGCCTCCAGCCACTGCAAGTGAACTCTAGACACATGGGCCACTTTGTGCATCTGGCTTTATGTGGATATTGGGGAATCAAACCTGGGTCCTTTGACTTTGCCAGCAAGTACTTTAACTGCTAAGCCATACCTCCAGCTCCATAGGCATTTTTAATTATAGCCTATTAGGACTTGGGAGGCTGAAGCAGGAGAATTGACATGAGTTACAGTTCAGCTTGAGCTACCTAGTAAATTTAAAAAAATTTTTAATTTATTTATTAGAGAGACAGAGAGGCAGATAAGATGGGATGGGCATGGCAGGGCTCCTAGCCACTGCAAACAAACTCCAGACACATATGCTGCCACCTTGTGCATCTGGCTTACATGGGGCCTGGAGAATTGAACCTGGGTCCTTAGGCTTCTCAGGCAAGTGCCTTAACAACTAAGCCATCTCTCTAGCCCTACATAGTGAGTTTTAGGTCATCCTGGATTAGAGTGAAATCTTATCTCAAAACACCACACACAGAGACATCCTATCAGAATAAATCCAATGAAGGAGAGATTACACTCCAAACTGAAATTGGGAGGATGTTATTACTAAGACAATATGAAAGTCAGGTATACTCATGTTCCAAAAAACTCTAAAATCATAAAAACATTTAAATACAAAATTTTAGATATAAATTTTGGAAAGTTCACAGACTCTGTCAATCCTATGCATGAAATTCTGGGCTTCTTGTCCACTGCCAGGACCAGAGCTCTGAGGCTCAACATGCTGTATATTCTTTCATATTATATAACTGAATCCCATACTACTAGGTTACTCTGAGAAAGGGAAAGAAGAAAAAAGTGGTAGGTTTTCCTCTTCCTCCTCCTATTTTCTCTGGAGATAGTCTAAAGAGATTGCATTGTTCACTTGGTCCCCGATAACAAAGACTTTATTAATAGCTGGCAGCAAATCCCCATAGCACAGTGTCCTACAGGAAAAGAATACAAGGCATGATGAAATGGTAGGCTGTAAGTTTGAATCCCATTCCCACCAACTTCCACTAACACCCTCAAGCTAGAGGCTCTTTGTAAACTTTAGTTCTTTGTCCTAAACATATCCCTGCTTACCTTGACAGATATTGTGAGGTTCACATAGTTACCTTAACATATGTTTATGAGGTTGTGAACTAATTTTACATATAACTATGCATATACAACTATTAATCAATATATCAATAGTGCTAGATAACCTGGTTAATAATATAGGCATCTAGGAATATTTTAAAAATCAGATTCTTAGGTTCCTCCCTAGACATACTAAATCAAAATCTCCAGAGGTGAGATTATATATATATATATATATATATATATATATATATATATATATATAATTTTGTAATATTTATGCCACTTCTATTGTTCTTGACATTAGCTAGATTTTGGATCCTAGCCACATGTACCATCAGAATTTATAGGTGATCAAGCTGGGCGTGGTGGCACATGCCTTTAATCCCAGCACTGGGGAGGCAGAGATAGGAGGATTTCTGTGAGTTTGAGGCCACCCTGAGACTACGTAGTGAATTCCAGGTCAGCAAGACCCTACTTCTAAAAAACAATAACAACAACAAAAAGAATGAATAGGTGATCAACTGTGCATTGAAGATTCTGATAAAAAAATATCAATCTAGATTTTGGATAAAGAAATATACATGGGCTGGAGAGATAGATCAGTGGATAAACTGCTTGCTGAACCAACATAGGTACTTGAGTACAGAATCCCAAAACCCACGTAAAGCCAGACACAGTAGCACAAGTGTCTGTAATCCCAGGGTGCCTATGGTGAGAGATGAGAGGCAGCAACAGGAGAATCCCCTGAAAATTCATCGGTAGCTGGCCTAGCAAATGCAGCAGTGATCAGTAAGAGACTCTGCCTCAAGACAAGGGGGAAGGCAAGCTGGCACCTGAGGTTGTCCTCTGACCTCCACAAGTGCCCTTTGGCATGTCCACACTTACATGGATAAATGAAAGAAGAAAGAAAGAACAAGAGAGAGAAAGAGAAAGAATAAGAGAGGAAGAGAAAGAGAGAAATAGAAAGGAAGAAAGGAAGGAAGGAAGGAAGGAAGGAAGGAAGGAAGGAAGGAAGGAAGGAAGGAGAGAGAAAAGAAGATTTATTCTATACGGTGGCAATGAGCCATTTATAGATGGTTAGAGAATCCAAAGGCCCCACAAGGAGCATCAATAGAGCAGTGACTTGCTCAGAACAAATTCTGCTCTCGTTTGTATGCTCAGGACCATTAAAGTAAGATTTTACAGCTCATGATCATTTTAAGCACCATGAATTTATGAGTATTGCTGCTTCCACTGTTTCAAAAACTTTGCAGAGAAGTCTATAGCTTCCTGTAGTCCTTTAATATGGAGATGATGTAATGTATTCTTGAGGGGGGGGGCAATGAGAGACGTTAAGGAGAATGTAAAATACAATAGAATGGTGTCAGGCTTTGCAATAACATTTTCTTTAACATCTGTTGTGTCTTTATCATTGAAGTATAAGAATTAATTTTTTTCTCTTCAATTTTCCCTCAGAAGAGAAAGAAATTTCACTAAGCATTTAAACATAAAGGCAGTGAAGACCTACCATAAATGCTTTTCATTTCTCTAGTCTTGTCTAGTCTGAGCTTTGTACTGTTTCATGCTATGGGTCTTACCAATGTCCTCATGACATGCCACATTTTCTAAAATCATAAGTCATAACCTGCACTGTGCCTAAGCATGACAGGTCCTTCCTGAGGGTGATGCTGACCTTAGTTCTATTTTCATGAGACAATAAAGGTAGTGTGTTTCAGCTGAGTGCTGAAGAAATGTTCCACTTGTTAACAAATTTCATAGTATAAAATTTATTATATACTAAATTATCTAATAAGTCTGCTAATATATAAAGCCTGTTTGTCCAACTCAAAGCAAGAGTATGGTACTGAACCATGCATGTAATTCCTCCTGGATGAATTCTAGTTCACTGAGCAAGAGAGGAAGATACTCTCTGGCCTGGTTCCTTGACTTATAGTTCTTAGACTCAGTCACTCAGATATGTCCCCAGTACTCAGGTCTACCACCTGACCATAGGCAGGTAGGTATAGGTAGATAGGTTCTCATATCTAGGATGGTCTTTTAACCATCCAATTCCTGTCCAAGCCACTCCTCTTATCTTTCTACCCATTAAGCTACTGTAGGAGTTTCAATGTATGTCGCCCATAGACTCGGGTATTTTATTAAAGCCTGTAACTTGGGTCTTCAGCCACGTGACTGGAGGAGGTGTCACTGGGGGTGGATCCTGGGGTCCACCCCTAAGATGTGTTTGCAGGTGGATCTGATTTCCAGCCCAAAGGTATGCAGAGAGGTTTGAGCTCTGATTGCATCCCTGCTTGCGGCCAGTTTGTGCTTGCTTCTTTTGGTGTTTGTTGGCTGCTGATAGTTTCTCTGTGCTTAGATGGATGGAAGCAGCTTCTTCTACTACTGATGGAATGTTCCCCAGATCTGTGAGCTTGAAATAAACCCCTTCCTCCAATAAACTATGTCTGGTTTGGATGTTCATCCCAGCAACGTGGAGCTGACTACAAGTACCATATTTCATGATTCTATCATTGATGTTTTTAATGCCTACTCTGCCAGTTGTTCTTACTCAAGACCAAGTAGCCTACCTCATTAAATTTCTATTACATTAAACATGAGGACATCACAATCTCTTCTGTTCCATAGAGTCCCTGGATTCCTAACACAATGTAGTTCACCCTTGCTAAGACCTTCAAATTCCATAGTTGAGATGCCAGAAGGAGACTAAGTGTGCCTAACAACTATCGATAGATTTTTATCATTTTGGGTAACAACTTCTAGTTAATAAATACAGGACATTTTGTAAACAAATGTGTATATGTGAGCATACATGGACACAAAACATAGTGAAAATGAAATTAGAGATTTTGCAGCTGAACAAAGAAAACAATGCAAGGTTTTCCTTTGTAATAAAATTGCTGAGCCTCTTGCAGTACTCTACATAACAGTGGATGATGCATTAAGTTACTCAGTAAATCAATATCTGTCTGTCACAGTGTACAATAAATTGCCAACTCCTAACCTAAGCAGTGAACTCTGCAATGTTAGCATAAATGTGATCATCATCACAAGTAGGTGGGGAGACAGGTAAGTCTTATGTATGCTTACTGACTTTTATTACTTTAGCATGTTCTTTGATTATATATGTATCCCTAGTAGGCTTGGAAGTACATATTAATAATAATAACAAAAGGCTTACATTCTGACCAACATTTCCTTATTTGATATGTATAGAGTTTTAAATGCATAACAATGGTGAAATTTGCTCAATGTTATTTACTACCTATGTTTGGTCTGTAAAGTGCCTTAAGTCATGTTCAGCATAAAGAATACTATACAAAATATTGTATTTCTTTCCTGCTATTAACATAATAGCTAGAACACCTCTTGATATAGCTTAAGGTAAGAAAATATCACTCATCAGTATCTTTTATAAGTTAATAGTAATAAGGTAGCAAACAGAAAAATAAAATCAGTTTTCTACTATAGATAACAATCATTGGGCTGGAGAGATGGCTTAGCGGTTAAGCGCTTGCCTGTGAAGCCTAAGGACCCCAGTTCGAGGCTTGATTCCCCAGGTCCCACGTTAGCCAGATGCACAAGGGGGTGCATGCATCTGGAATTTGTTTGCAGTGGCTGGAGGCCCTGGCGTGCCCATTCTCCCTCTTTCTCTCTCTCTCTGCCTCTTTCTCCCTCTGTTTGTCACTCTCAAATAAATAAATAAAAATGAAATGAAAAAAAAGTTTAAAAAATCATACTTATGTCTAATAATGTAAACATTATGTACATATTAAAATGATCAAAATTTTTACTTATTTTTCATACATAATTTCTTCATTTATTTTGCAGTATTAGCTTTGATATTTTTATTCTATTATACAAGCAGCAGATTATACATGGGTTGAGCTTTTAAGAATTTTTTTGACACAGGATCTCACTAACACACCAAGCTGACCTTGAACATGCTTGCCATGTAGGTCAAATTAGCGTTGAGGGCTGGAGAGAGGGCTTAGGGGTTATGGAACTTGCCTGCAAGGCCTAAGGAACCAGGTTCAATTCCCCCAGCACCCTCATAAACCACAGACACAAGGTAGCACATGCATCTGGAGTTTATTTGCAGTAGGTACCTAGTGTGCCCATTCTCTGTCTCTCTATCTGCCTCTCTATATCTGCCTCTCTCTCAAATAAATAAATAGAATAAAATAAAAAATTATCCTTGAATTCTTGATCCTCCTACCTCAATTTTTCTAGTCCTGGGATGACAGTTAAGTGCCACTATGCCTGTCTAAATTTTGTTCTTTTTGAAAATATAATAAAAGTTAAATGCACAGAGCAATGACATAGAGCTCAATGACATATCACACAGGGAACACCTGTCCAACTCGTCAGTAAACACACACCAAATAGGCATTTATTCTGCAGGGGATTAGATATTATCAGTACTTCCACGGTCTCCCTCTATCCAATTCCAAACAGTAAACTTCCCTCTCTCTAGAGATAAATACAGTTGTCTCTCAGTGCTTTGGTTTGAATCAGATGTCCCCCATAAGCTCATGTGTTTTAAATGCTTGCTTGGTCCCCAGGTGGTGGCAATTTGGGAAGCAGAACCTTACTGGGAAAGGTGTGTTGTTGAGGCAGGCTTTACAGTGTTTGAACTAGCTCCTCCTTATCAGAGCGTGGCTCACCTTCTTGCTGTTGTTTTCCACCTGCTGTGACAGAGACGATGCCCAGCCTCTGCTGCTTCCATGCTGCTGCAGTCAGGTACACATTGCTGGCAGAAAACACCCAACCAAGAGCAGCTTGTAGGAAAAAGGAAAAAAAAATAAAAAAGGTTTACTTTGGCTCATAGACTCAAGGGGAAGCTCCCTGATGGCAGGGGAAAATGACGGCATGAGCAGAGAGTGTACATCAACTCCTCACCAACATCAGGTGGACAACAGCAAGACATTGGCAAGGGGAAGCTGGCTATAATACCCATAGGCCCACCCCCAACAATAAACTGCCTCCAGGAGGCATTAATTCCCAAATCTCCATCAGATAGGAACCTCGCTTCCAGAACACCTAAGCTTATGGGGGACACCTGAATGGAATCACCACATTCTGCCCTTGGCCCCCATAAACTGATAACTATCCATGATATAAAATGTAATGTATTCAGTCTGATTTTTCCTAATGGTTTTCAAACATTCTCATAGTACAAGATCTTTTAACTGAGCCATAACACCAAAAAGAAAAAAAAAAAACATAATGGCACAGAATAAACATTCACACTGCAAAGGATGGCATTGGGCATAGCAAAGAAATACTCAAGCAATACAAGATTTAAACAGGGCAAACACCAAACTCTGTAGTCAGTGACGAGTCTCCAAGTCTGATAATTCTAACCAGCAACAAGTCACTGGAATTCCAATTCTGCCCCTCTAGCTAGGCTAGTCACAGTCCTAGAGAAGTTAATCTGGAGATGGCGGCTCTCCTTAGTAGCCATTCTGTGGTCCCAGCATCTCAAATGGGTCTCCACTGCAACCACAGTCCATCCTCATGGCTCCTTCTGGTCTCCATGCAGGCATCCACCAAAGCTACTGTACACCGCCCATGGCCATTTCCAAAACACAAGACCATACTGTAAATTCAGTGATCCTCTCTTTCCTGCATTTCTCATCCTCTGTAATACCAGGTAGGGTGCCAATTTGTTAATACAGGAAGGAATAAAGCAGACTTTGAAGAATAGGACACTCCTTGAGCATTCAGGCCCCTTCAAAAGACTGCATTCTTTCTGTTGTCCCAATGCAGATCAGCTGGTCCAATCTCAATGGTTGCAATCTCTCATACAATTGCAGCTGAACAGGCAGCAGTTTCAGACCAAAGATTTCATTTTTGTGCCATATCCCTCTGTTCACTCCAGTCCATTTCTACACAAAGCAAACCTGCACAACATCTCAGGACATGGGTATAACAGCAAGCCTCTCACACAAACTTCTTCTAGCCCAGTCCAGGCAAAGCTCTTTCTCACCCTCACAAGCCAAACCCCACAGCCCATAGTTCTTACCACATTCAGGTCTTTCAACTCTGATCAGAATAGTCCATATCTTATACTAAGGCTTCAAATCCTTCTATATTCCTCTTGAAAATCAGCTCTAAAAGGCCAAAACCATACAGGTGTCTAGCAGCAATCCCATTCCTCTGTACCACTTTACTGTTGCAGTCAGGTACACATTACTGGCAGAAAACACCTGACTAACAGCAGCTTGTGGAAAAAAAAAAGGTTTATTTTGGCTTACAGACTTGGAGGAAAGTCCATGATGGCAATGGAAAATGATGGCATGAGCAGAGGGTGGACATCGCCTCCTCACCAACATGTGGTGGACAACAGCAACAGGAGAGTGTACCAAACATTGGCAAGGGAGAGCTGGCTATAACACCCATAAGCTCGCCCCCAACAATACACTTCTTCCAGGAAGCATTAATTCCAAAATCTCCATCAGCTGGGAACCTAGCATTCAGAACACCCAATTTTATGGGGACACCTAAATCAAACCACCATACATGCTTTCCCCTGCCATCACAAAACTTCCCATTGAGACTATAATACATCCTTCCCTCTTGTCAACTGCTTTTGGTCATGGGTTTTGTCCCAGCAATGATAAGGTAACTACAACTCTCACTTTCAGCAAAGTATTGGCCCCTGGATTACCTGCAGATATCAAAACCCAGGAATGCTCACTCCAGCCCCTTACATAAAATGACACCACCTTTGCATATAAGTTCCCCTATCCTATATACTTCAGATAATCTTTAGGTTGCTTATAATTTATATTTACAAGATAAATGTTGTGTAATAGTTGCTATACTATGTTGGTTAGGGAATAGTGACAAGTCTATACTACTTCAGGACAACTATTTTTTTTTTCAAAATACTTTTCAATCCACATTTGGTTGAATCTGTGTACATAGAATCTGTGGGTTTGGAGAGCCAACTTTGCTATACTGGCTTATAAGCAATCACCACCTTGCTTGTGTTCAGAACTACCACCTAGGCTTGCAGCCCCTTTACCCTAGCACTCAGCTTTGCCTCCTTCTTGAACTTTGCATAAATGGAATGTGCACTATGCATTCTGCTGAACCTGACTTATTTTATTTCACACTGTGCTTTTAAGATGCATCCATATTTTGTATGAAGATATAATTCAGTCACTTTCTTTGCTGTATTCTATTATATGAAATAAGACAAGTTATGCATATATTATTATTATTGATGAATGTTTAGATTATTTACAGTTTGAGGCCCTGAAACTGAAACACTGTAGACATTGGCAGCAAAACAGTTTTAAGTAAATAAATCAGTAGCAGTCATAAATAGTATACAACACACTCCAGCTCCACTCCATCAGTATTAAGCATTGTGGTGTCAGCACATATGTATAATTACTAAGAACATATATAGACAAGGAATTCTTGCATATAGTTCTTGATATATAATTTGGGTCTACCTTTTGAGTATGGAACTGGGTGAGGAATTCCTAGGTCATGTGTGTACTGAGGTATGTGTATTTACAACTTTCCATAGATTATCAAAGTGTCGCTTTAATGTATATTCTTACTTGCATTAAATAAATGTCCAGTTGCTCTTCATCTATATCTCAGCTTAAATTTCACTTTAGAAATTCTTTCTTGGCTACTCTAATTAAAGAAACCCCCTCATCCCCTTACTCTCTAGTTGACTACTCACATTTGTTTTCCTTAAGCTCTTCCTCACTGATGTGATCATGTTCCTGGTTCCTTCACTGGAAGGCAAACTACATGGGACATCATTTTGCCCAACACAAGGAAAATATCAGGAACACAAGACATTCTTGACAAATATTTATTGAATGAACACTGTAAATGTTCACAATAATGCCAATAGAAAAGATGTTACAGAATATGAACTTTAAATCTCCTCTTGTAAGGAACAGTATGGTTTTTTTTTTGTTTGTTTATTTTATTTATTTATTTATTTATTTGATAGCAAGAAAGAGAGAGAGAATGGGTGCACCAGGGCCTCCAGCCACTGCAAACGAACTCCAGACACGTGAGCCCCCTTGTGCATCTGGCTAACATGGGTCCTGGGGAATCAAGCCTCGAACCAGGGTCCTTAGGCTTCACAGGCAAGCACTTAACCGCTAAGCCATCTCTCCAGCCCGGAACAGTATGTTTTTAACAGAAGTTTCATGATCCATTAAGTAGGTTTAACAGCTAATATTCAGAAAAATAATTATCCATTGAGATTTTCTTGTAATGTGCCATTATAACACATGTTGAACAATTTTTCCTGTCCCACAAACACTGGGAACACCAACATTTCATATCCACTGTGAGAAAACAGGTACCTGTAAATCCAGATTTCTTGTCTTTTAGAGTAGGGACCATATGAATCAATTGGCATGCCTGCTATAAATAATAATGCATGGATTCTCAAGGAGTCCCGCATGTAATTGATGCTCTGCTCTGAAGAAACTCTAGACCTGTGATTGTTTGATATATATGGAATCCTTCAACCAACTTTATTGTCTTGCTCTTAGGCAGCACTTGAAATAAAGATTCATGAATTTTTATTGTGCATTCAATCTCTCTAGAATAGAAAATAGTAATGCATGACTCTTGGAATATGTTTAGTCCTATCTTTGCAATTCTACTATAAGGAACCAGAGAAATAGCAGGAGTTTAGTTCCTTGTAGGAATAGGGTCATTGCCAAATAAATGTAAATACTTGAGGCAGGCAGTGACATATTAAAATAAAGTTCAGAATAGACTATTCCCCAAAACCCCAAATCACCACATACTAATGACAACAGATTAGACATGTCCATGGTTGCTTGCTTACCTGATTCACAGTTTATTTTTTATTTTATTTTATTTTTTGAGGTAATCCCAACTGACTGGCCTTTTTTTTTTTTTTTTTTTTTTTTACAAGCAAGAGAGAGAGAATTAGTGTGCCAGGGCCTCCAGCCACTGTAATCAAACGCCAGATGCATGTGCCACCTTGAGTGAATGAGTGACCTTGCACATGTGTGATCTTGTGCATCTGGTTCACGTGGGATCTGGAAAGTTGAACCTGGGTCCGTAGGCTTCACAGGCAGGCATCTTAATGTCTAAGCTATCTCTGCAGACCCCTCCTTTTTATTTACTAAAGAAGAGGTAAACAGGCAACTACGCTAACCTAATCACACCTAATTGGCTACCTGGCTCAAAGCTGGCAATAGGCTAGGTAGTGATAACTCTGCCAACAAGGATACTTTGCAAGGGAAATTAGACAAATAAACAACTCAAGTTACCTCTACTAGGAAGTTTAAATGCAGGATAAAACAGCATTTGAGGAAATGGAGGTGGGGAGAACATGAGGTAAATATAACCGAATATGTGATTTTAACCATAAAGCTCAGGATATACAGATCACAGTTTTATTCCTTCTATAATCCTACACATATTAAAATTATTCATGAAGCTGGAAAATAAAAACAAATGGAAGCTATGAGCATTTTCTTGTGCAGAGATCTACTAATCTCTGATTTAAAACCTTATGCACCAGTGTCTGTGCACACAACAACATCATCAACAGAAAAGACAGAACAAGCAGGCAGAGGTCCAAAGGAAAGGCAAAGGAAAGCATAAGCTATGTGGCAGCAGAGACTGTACAGTAGCAGAAAGTGAAAGTCAGGAGACAGCAACCAGGAGAGTATACAGTAGCAGTTGTGCTGTGACTTAGGGGGGGGGGAAAGAAGAAGAAGAAGAAAGCAGAGTCATTATAACCACAGGGTATTAAAATAGGCAATAACAATGCAAACAAAACCAGAGTTATCACTAGAATCACACTGAATCAAAACAATTTCTATGGTTTTGAGACCTGGTTCTATGGCTGTAATGTTTATTGGCCTCCCCCCGCCCTTTAAAAATTGGTATATGTAATAGACACCTATGGTGGTTTGATTCAGGTGTCCCCCATAAACTTAGGTGTTCTGAATGCTAGATTCCCAGCTAATGGAGATTTGGGAATTAATGCCTCCTGGAGGGAGTGTATTGTTGGGGCTGGCTTATGGGTGTTATAGCCAGTGTCCCCTTGCCAGTGTTTGGCACACTCTCCTGTTGCTATTGTCCAACTTAGTTGGCCAGGGGGTGATGTCTGCCCTTTGCTCATGCCATCGTTTTCCCTGCCATCATGGAGCTTCTCCCTCAAGCCTGTAAGCCAAAATAAACATCTTTTTTCCCACAAGCTGCTCTTGGTTGGGTGATTTCTACCAGCAATGCGAACCTGACTGCAACAACATCTAAGATTTGAATAAGAAATGAACTACCTCCAACCCCAGAGAGCTTCTGATGTGGTACATCTGAGGCATGTCCTAGGAATATGCATGTTATATAGCTGAGCCTTATATTCCAATAAATCATCCCCTAAGAAATACTGATCTAAAATATCCTGAGGCTCTTATATATTCTTTGAAGCTGGAAAGAAAACCCTACCTAATAAAGATGTCATGTGTGGGCTGGAGAGATGGCTTAGCAGTTAAGGTGTTTGCCTGCAAAGCCAAAGGATCCCGGTTTGACTCTCCAGGACCTGCGTTAGCCAGATGCACAAGGGGGCACATGCATCTGGAGTTCGTTTGCAGTGGCTAGAGGCCCTGGCACGCCCATTCTCTCTCTCTCTCCCTCTCTCTGCCTCTTTCTCTCTCAAATAAATAAATAAAAATAAAGTTTAAAAAAACGATGTCATGTGTGACTTCAATTTTGCAGTTATAACCCAAAATTGAAGCATTCAGGACATATTGCTGTATTGAGTTTACAATTATCTTTGCATTAAAAATAATTTCCAGGGCTGGAGAGATACCTTTGCGGTTAAGGCACTTGCCTGCAAAGCCTAAGGACCCAAGTTCAATTCCCTAGGGCCCAAATAAGCCAGATGCACAAGGTGGCACATATGTCTGGAATTCGTTTGCAGCAGTTGGAGGCCCTGGAGTGTCCATTCTTTCTCTCTCTATCTGCCTCTTTCTCTCTCAAATAAATAAATAAATAATATTTAAAATAATTTCCAGAAATTATATATTTTAGATATTTCAAGATGAAAGTCCCACCCCATCTTGATCCCAGTGTAGTGTAGCAGGCTTACATTCCTCTGTTTCCTTGAAGAGCTCCTCTCCAGGCAATCTCATTGATTCCTAAACGCACCAAGTTCTGTTCATGTTGGGACCCAGCCATACCCCCATCCATCCATCCTTACAATGAGGAATAGTGGGGAATGAGCCTGAGCAGGGTCTCGGTGCTAGATGACAGAGCAGGCAAAATTAGAGTGCTAGTGAGAAGGCACCAGCCTAGTGCAGGTCAAATGAGCAGCTGCAGCTTAAATACTTAGACTGATGAGTTCCTAAGGAATGAGTGATTCATGCCAGCTTAAAGGCCCTGTGAATCAGTTCTTCTCCTAATACCTCCTGTCTAATTCTCAAATTCTTGTAGCATAGGTACTTGGCAGAGATGCCTTTTGCCCAGATACTGTGCCATTATTTGTAAGTAGAACTTCCCATGCCATTTGACTACAAGATACTAATTACTTGGAAGCTAATGTTTTGATATCCTTTTCTGTGAGAATTAGAATATTGACTAATCTACAAGTTAACAAGGATTAGGAGAATTGATACATGAAATAAGATAACATGTAAGTGCCTGGCATGTAGTAAGTACTCAGGAATTCTCCACGGCTGCTGCCAACATTGTGGCTGCTGTAGGCCATAGTTGCCCTGATTCACTATTACTTATAAACAAGAAATAGTTATATTAACATCTTTCTCCTTTATTTATCTCTTGCTACTGACTGTATCCATGCCATGTCTCAAGTCGCTGGCTTTCAGCTTCCTTCTAGGTGCTGTGTTTCAGACTGAATTCACTGCCAGCTATGAGTCTGCTCCATCTTGGTGCTTGACATTCCACCAACTGCTTCCTGGTAGCATCTCCTGTACCACCAGGTAGCAGGTCATCAACATTCATGCCCTCACACAATAAAAATTCCCTTTCCCTTACCAGCTATTCTTGAGAGCCCAGTTCAAATACTTCCTTTTTCATGAAGCTGAAAGGTTCTCCCTGGTCTCTCAGTGCCTACCTGTAGTCTAAATAATTATTCTACCAATTAATCACTTACTTGATGTAATCTTTTCAGCAGTCACTTGAATTGTTATTTAAATCATGGATTATTATTCAATTTATCATGTATCTGTCCTGTGTACTTAGTAAAATTACACCCTTTGATGATAGCAACTATGTCTTACCCATGTTTGTATGCCCCCTTGCTAAGCACCATGTTTTGCACAGAGCTCAATAAATAAATGTGATTTGGTTTGAAATGCTTAGTTAGAATACCATAAAAGACTACACCATTCCACATTCTGAGGAAGTCATTAAGATTTAAAGAGGTCATTAAGGACTAATCCAATAAGTGAGAGGAGAGTAAATTGCTTACTTTTAGGCAGAAGTGCTAACTTTCTAGGCCACTGAGGTTCTATTTAAGCAATTTACCAAGAGTAAATTACCAAATGGATCCAGGTAGCTCAACAAGGTTAATACCTGTTCCTTCCCACGAAGAGGCAAACTATGCCTCTCTTCCTTGCCAGGTCCATCTGTTGCTTATAATGCATTGAAAATTATATTTATGTATAGTAGCCATTTGGATTGAACTTAAGTAGCTGAAGAAAGCAGTCCTGTAAACTAAAAGTTCAGTGCCCTTCTGGTACTATTTACTACTGACTTACTGTAATATTGGCATCACTCTTTCTTAGTGCCCCATGTAGCAAAATGCGTATATGCAATGTGAGAGGGGACTGATGTAAGAATTAACTCAATTGCATTCATTGTTAACTGATAGGAGAGTTGCACTCAATAGCAGCAATACAAAGAGATTTAAAACATAATACTTGTTTCATAGAGCAGTTGAGATAAAAGGCGTAGGCTGGGCAGTGGTATAGGAAACAGGCAATCATGATACTACAATGTGCTACACATTTAAGTAGTGATATCTGCACAAGTGTGCTGGGAAGACAGAAGAGGAATGAGCAGTCTTGTGGCTTTGAGGCAGAGATGAGAGCAGCAGATCTGTGAACTGTGGCTTAACTGGTTGTCAGGAGTTCTCTGAAGGAGACAAGGGGAGGAAAGACATTCCAAACATAGATCAACAAACAAAACAGTTTGACTTGGAAATGGAAAGAATCATAGAGCTATAGGACAGGTGAAAGCTTTAGAAATACTTTAATCTGAGACCAGCAGCACCCGGGAAAAGCTTCTTTTTGCAGATAGTAGTGACAACTGGGGAGACCCAAGACTTGTCAGGGTGATGAGGAGAAGTGACACTTGAGTGCTCAGCATTGGATGAGACATCTCTGTCACACCTGACAGGGCTCAGGGGACATTGCGGAGGAGGTGGCAGAAAGAACATTAGTGCTGCTCTCACTGCTTGTCAGAGAAACTCCTTTTTGGAGATGGCTGTGGAGAGTAGGGAAAGTCAAAACTCACCAAAGTTCAGGAAACAAGAGACCCTTGAGAGTTCTGCACTACATATGACATCTCTATCACACCTTCCGAAGCTCAGAAAGAATGTATGATCCAGAGGGTGGAGAGGAGTACTCTGGAACGCTATGTTCTGCACATGAGAGGACGGATGCATTCATGACCGCACAGTGGTGGTCATTACCTCCATAACACCTACACAATGTTGAACCCATCAGCATTTTGTCATAGAGGATGGAGGAGGGGAAAAAGGAATGAGATATCAAAACAAGAAGAAGACTACATGGAAAGAGGAGAGCATTCACTGCAATGAGTGTAACAGGAGGGGATTGCAATCAAATTACAGTATGTTTATATATTAAAATTCACAACAAAAAAAGATAAAAAAGAAATACTTCCATCAAAATCATGAATATTATTGACCTCTCTTCTCAAAATGTTAAGTGACCTATAGCCAGTCACACAACTGGGGATAAGAAAATAAGCCTTGAACCTGCATCTCTTTGACCTATTTCAAATCTAGTATTTAACCTTCCTTGATGAGTTGCATATTTAATAGAAGCTCAGTACAAAAGGAGACTTGGAAAATGAGTTTCTCCACTGGAAATCCTACTTGGTGCATCCATTTGATACTTACTCAGCAAATCCTTTTTCTATCAACTCTATGCCAGGTCCACTAAAAGACAGGATGCTAAGACTGCAACACAGACCAGTAGTGGTATAAACCATGACCTTACAGAATTAACAAATCAGTGGAATGTATGGACAGGTAAATAGGTAGTTGACATTGGGTTTAAGTGTCATGACCAAGGAAGTAGGAAGAAATGTGAGAACATAAAAGACATGGGAGAAGTCTTGCACAGAATAATCTTCACAGAAGGAAGAGAAAAGTGCAACAAAGTATTCCAAGAAGAGATCATGACAAATGTAAAACCCAAAGCCAACAAAAGATCCAGATTCAGAGTGGACTGTGCATAAGAAGAACACAAATTTCTGTATGGTTAGCTAGCCCACTTTCAATAAATCCTTCAGCCAACTTCCACTTAGCACGGAGTTGCAAACACCACGTCATTGACTCTCACAAGGCCAAGTCCTCTTAGCACAATTGTGTTTCTCCTCATTGTGAAATTCAACTGCTGGCTTATTGTCTGGCTTTCCCATAAGACCCTAGGCTCCTTGAGGTCAGATACAATGCCTTGGATCTCTGCTCTCTGCTAAATGTTAAAACACATGCATGGTCTTGCACAGGAATGTTTGGGAGTAAATGCAAGCATACTCTGGTTGATTTAAACAATTTCCCCAGGAGATATACAAGTCCTAATATATGGAACTTGTAAGTGTCCTCTTGATAGCAAAAAGCTTTTGTTTTGTAGATGTAAGTCAATTAAATATCTTGAGAATGGGAGATTATCCTGAACTATCAAGACCTTCCTACTTCCTCATTGCTGTGACAAAATACCTGACAGGAAGCAGCTAAAGGAAGGGAAGGGTTTATTCAGGGTTACAGTTCTGAATGTTTATTGTTGTAGACAGTTTCACATTGGTGGCATGAACATCCAAACCAGGCACAGTTTAGGGAAGGAAGGGATTTACTTTAAGCTTACAAATCCAAGGAGAAGTTCCAGGCAGGAGAAGCTGCTTCCATACATCCAAGCAGAGAGAAAACAACCAAACAGCCAGCAAATACTAAAAGCAGCTGGCACAAAACTGGCAGCAAGAACAGGAAGCAATGCAGATCTCAGACCTCGCTGCATACCCTTTGGCTGGAATTCAGATTCACCTCCAACACACCTTAGGGCTGGACCTCAGGATCTGTCCCCAGTGTCACCTTCTCCACCCAGGAAGCTGGAGACAAGCTTTCATAAACAACTTAGTCTATAGGGGACATACACTCAAACGACCACAGATGACCAGTCCATCATGGTGGGGATGGCATGACAGCAGAAGCAGCAGGCCAGCTAGTCACATTGCAGTCACAGTAAGGAAACAAAGAACAGGAAAGAGACCAAGCTGTAAAACCTCAAACCCTGCCTCCCAGTGACCAATTTTCTCCAGCAAAGGCTCTACCTGCTAAAGGTTCCACAACCTTCACAAACAGCACCACCACCTGGGGACCACGTATTCAAATACTTGAGCCTATGGGGGACATTTTACATTTGAACCACAACAGGACCCAAATGCCATTACAAGCATCTTTGTAAGAAGTGGAGGGAGATTTGACTGCACCCAGAAGCGAAGCCACATGACCACAGATGTAGAGAGTGGTGTGTGGCACAGCCACAAACCAAGGAAGACCAGCAGTCAGCTAGGCAAGGGTTATACTCTTCCCTGGACACTCCAGAGGAAGTGTAGCCTTGACAACACCTTTACTTTAGCCCAGTGATCTTGACCTTAAACTTTTGGACACCAGAAGCATGAGAATAAATTTCATGTTATTTTAATGCACCAAGTTAGTGTTTGTTTACTACAACACCCCCTCACCTCCACCAAAGCATTTGAACAATAATTCATATGGTTTGTCTTTTCCCCTAAGGGTTATTTTGGGAAATATTTTTAGCAAATTCCTCTAGTTAAGACTCAGGAAAATGGAGTTGCAGATCAAAACATGTGACCCTTTTTCTAGCTTAGTGAAGATGACTTAATTGATTGTAAAATCTTATTTGAAGAAACACCAATAATGTAGTGTTACAATACCCTCTCTGTCACTATGTGTCTTCATTCATTTGAATGGATGCTATTTCCATATGCAAAAATAATTGTTAGACCTAGTTTTAATTTACATATCTTTGGTTGCTAATGAAGATAAATATTTTTCTGCTTGTTTACCAGTTTTATTTCTTTTGTATGCATGAAAAATATACTATTTTGGAGAGACTTATATGTAGTCTTCCTAGAGTAAAGATATTGATACATTGTTTCTTCAATTTTCTAGAAATACTTAATCTTACTGTATTGTTTGCTAATTTATTTAGGTTGGAGTTAGACTTCTACTCTTAATGTGCTGGTCAAAACTTTTATCTACAAACCATTGATTTATTTCGTCCTTTTATTCTTTGCTTCTAAACTTAGACTTCTGAAAGAAAGGCATAAGAGTAAGACATAGTTTTTTGGATCGTCTGTGACTCAACATAATAGTCAAATCTTTGTTTAAAATGTTTATTTTATTCTGTGCATGTGTGTTCTGGGCTGGGGAACACTACCAGGGTTTCTTCCTGCTGCACATGAATGCCAGTCCTACTTAAGTGGGTGGCTGGGGAACTGACCTGGGCTGGCTTTTTTAAGGGTTTTTAAGCAAGTGCCTTTAACTGCTGAGCCATCTCCTCAGCCCCATATTTAACTTTTCTTCTGCCTATGCAGGGTTAAGAATCAGCTTCATTGATTTTGCAATGCAATGCCAACCAAATGTTGCACCATTTATTAAATAATCAATTTGTTCAATGCTTTATCATGCTTCTTTTAGTATGTTTTACACTTTCATATATTGTGGTATCTGTTTCAGGTCTCTATGTTCTGGTAGTCTTATCCAATGGCCTAGCATTGTACCAATATCATACAGTTGTAAGTACTGAATTACAAAATGTTTGATTGTTTAGGGCTAGGCTCTTGTTATATAACCTAGGCTGTCCTCCATCTTGCAGTTATCATGCCTTAATTCCCGAGGGCTTAATAGTGGCATTCTCAGCTGAATTTGTTTTTTGTGGTGGTTTGAATAGAAAATGTCCCCCATATCCTGGGATCATGTCTTTGTGATTAAGCTTCATATTTGAGCCCCAGCTGATAGAGCCTTTGGAAGGTGGAGCCTTTCTGGAGAAGATGTATCACTGGGGATGGGCTTTGGGATTTTATAATGCAGCTTCCCTTTGCCAGAGCTAGGCAGTTCACTCACTCTACTGCCTCACTCCTAAAAATGAGTTCATTTCCTGCTTGTGCCATGTTTTTTCACCATAGTGAAACTTTCCTTCCAAATTGAAAGCCAAAAGCTGCTTCTGGTCAGGTGTTTTGTCCCAGCAATGAGAAAATAACTGCTACTGTTTTCAAATTTGATAGGCTTCATTACCACACAGATTAATTCTTTTTAAAACTGTCTCTATTATTAATCTTTCATTATTTTATAAAAGTTATGTTCAGGGTTGGGAAGATTAAGTGCTTGCTGTGCAAACATGTGTACCCAAGTTTGGAATCTCTCCACCCACATAAAAACTCAGAGGCTGTGGCAGGTGTTTATAGTCCCAGCCATACCTACAGGCAAGGAGAGAGACAAAAATAGGAGAATCTACTGGAAGGTAGGGGTATAGTTAGCTAACAGTGTGAGACCCTGCCTTGGAACCTTTGGAAGGTGGCATGTATCTGGAGGAACTGGATCTCTTTGGAGGTGGGCATTGCGGTATCTAGCCTACCCCCACTTTCTGGTCCACCCAGCTTTGAGCAGGCAGCCTCTTGCTATGAGTTGCTCTCACCACCATGCCTTCCCTGCCATGGTGGACTATACCCTCAAAGTATGAGACAAAAAGGCCCCTCCCAAAAAGTTCGGATATTTAATCAAAATGTGGGGGAAAAATAACTATACAGAACCCTAAACCCACATGTGCAGATCAGTTAAAAACTAGGCCAGTAGAAGGCTGTGGGGAAATACGTGCTTGTATATACTGGTAAACATCTTGGCATACCTTTTGAAATATAACTGCACACTATTGCTTATTAGAATTATCTAGTCTAATGACTCCTTTTAATCTTTTGCCACTCATGGACAAAGTCAATTTTTAGGAATCACCTACTTATGCAGTTAAATGTTGTTTATTCTGTATGTGTCTTCCATGAAGTAAGTGCTGGGAAATGCAAGAATTAGGAAGGTGCTGACCCAGCCATTAAGAACTCAGACATAATAAGGGAAGCAGACAAGAAATAGCCAGAATGGGGCTCTGAGGTAATGGCTCAATTCTTTCAAATGAACTTGGCAAAAGTTTTCTTCTTTGAGGTTGAAGCAGACTAGAAACCACAGAAATTCATTTTCTTAACCATACTTCATTTACTATGAAACAACTGACACTTCCTAGATGATGATACAATGGGATGAAAATAGACTATGAAGGGTGTCTGCTGAGAATATTGTATTGAAATTGTGTCCTAAGACAGAAGTAGGAGGATTATTTTTACTATGGAAAAGCGATCAAAAGCATCTCAGGAAAATGGAATGTGAGAACGTAAGAGAACATAGCATGTTCTGGGAAAAGAAAGTGCTCCAATAAAAGTGCAGGACTTCAATTATGTACAAAAATGGAAAAGATAACATTATAGTGTAGGGAGTTGAGTTAAAATTAAGTTGGAACTAAAGTGTGAGTCCTGTAATGCTGAAGTTCCTGTATTATCAACAAGAGTGATATTAAGTTCTAAATAACCATGCAAGAAAACTCAGTCCTTTCTGGCTCTCACCAGAACCATTTTATTAAAATCATTCTTATTAAGACCAGGCTCCATATTGCAGCTAAGTGTTTTTAAAAGATAGTGTTGGTGGGGACACAGAATTGAGACTGTGTCAGGGCAGGTGCCATGCGAAAGCAAGTGATAAGGAACTGAAATAAGGAGTTGGCAACAGTACATTGCTGAATAGAATGGTTGCCACCTAGAAAGGAGGGAAATCTATGACGACAAAGGGAGGGTAGTTAAGAAATCTGTGGTTCCTGCTTTGATCCATCGAATAAGGATGATGAGAGCAGTTGAAGGAATGTGATAATGGTTTCCAAAGTAGGCTTTATTGACTTTGAGTTGATTCTGGATCATTCAGGAAGGTGGATCAAGGTAGAAATGTGTCTGATGCTCAAAAATAAGATATGGATTTGAGATCTGGACTTGGAGATCTATTGACTTTGTCCACATTGATCTTTCATTTTAATCCTGTTTCCACTGTTGCCTCTGTGTTAAAAGATGTAATCACATCATAGCCATACACTCTGCATGCTGTTTATGCAACAACAGACCACATAGATAGGGAAGCTTCCATTAGGACTAGAATGCAGCTGAAAAAAATCCCTATTACCTAGTGACGTACACATCATAATGTTATGGTACAATTTGTTATCCATGTTTGTGATGTTAATGTAAACAAACCTACTGTGGTGTCCAGTTGTATGGTATGTATTAAACATATTACCTGATAATCACAAGTGATTATATTGTTCATTTATAGATTAACTATATTGCGCTATATAACTTAAAAAGTTAACTTTATTATGGTATATTGCATTGTATCATGGTATATTGTGTATAACTTTAATCATGACATATCTGTACATATGGAGGTTATCAGTAGAAAGTTTTACAGCCGGGCGTGGTGGCACATGCCTTTAATCCCAGCACTCAGGAGGCAGAGGTAGGAGGATCGCCGTGAGTTCGAGGCCACCCTGAGACTCCATAGTGAATTCCAGGTCAGCCTGGGCTAGAGTGAAACCCTACCTCGAAAAACAAAACAAACAAACAAAAAAAAAAAAACAGAAAGTTTTACAAAGCTAACTTTTTGTTTTATTTATTTATCAGAGAGAGGGAGAATGGCACTGTGGAATCAAACCAGGGTTCTTAGCTTCAAAGGCAACTGCCTTAACCACTAAGCAATCTCTCCAGCCCAAAAGTTAACTTTTTATATACATCACCTAGGTTTGTATAAGCACACTCTATGATGGTCACACAATGTAACAGTCAAATGTTGCCTTCCTCAGGATGTCACACTGTTGCTAAGGGATGTATCACTGTGCTTGATTTGTTGTCATCAGCCAGTTTATAGTCCAATCACTTACATCGTTCATAAAATGTAACTAGCAGTGCATCAGGATTCAGTTAAAGGGTTACAACCCTTCCAGGCTCTTCAGAGCAGAGATTGTGAAGGCCATCATGCCATTAGCTCCTCAGAGAAAGATCACAATAGTGAAAAGCATGTGTTTACATACTTCTGATATATATTTGTGATCTTTGAAAGGGCAAATGAATTTTAAATGAAGAAGCATATAGTATTTATCAGCATGGCTTCTGCTGCCGTAATTACATGGAAACTGCTTTTGTCAAGGTCATCAATACCCCTTAAGTTGCAAGGCCAGTGGGAAATTTTTTACCTTCACCTTAAGCAACATGCCTCCTCCCACCCCCAGATTTCCATAGAGAAACACCGTGAGGGGCTGAGGTGGCCTGAGAGACGGCTCAACCTGGATTCCTAGGACTCACATAAACAGCTGGGCATGGCTATGTGCTTCTGTAAGCCCAGTCCTATGGGGATCATTGATGTGAGAAGCACTAGAGCTTGAGCAGGAGGGAACTGGCAAGCTCCAGGATCAGCAAAAGACTGGCTCAAATAAGAACTGGCAGACGGATATGGAGCAGGACACCTGACATTCGGCTCCAGTCACTGCAGATGAGCACACGAGGCTCTGCACGGGCACATGCTCATGCAGATACCACATACAACACATAAGCAACATGTTTGCATATATGTGTATATATATGTGTGTCCCCATTATATGAATCCAGACAAGGCTTCTCTCTACAGGACAGAAACAGGGCCTTCACCAGAAACTAGCTATGCTAGAGACGTGGAGAGAAACATGAGAGTCACAGGGATAGATACAGATTGTAACTCCCTGTATTAAAGAAGAAACGCAAAACAATCTTTACCTTTCAGAGACTTTAGAATGTAATATTAACTTTGTAAATCCCAACATAACTTGGCCTCAGCCTTTTCTTATCCCTTGCTGTCTGCTCTCCAGTCATATTTCCTTTCCTGTTATTCTTGAACCTTGTCACATGCTCTTATTCCTTCTTATAGGAACACTCTTCCATTAATCCTTTTCCTGGTTCCTTCTGTTTGGGTAGTAACTATTACTTCCTTAGAATCATTCACTGGCTACCTTATCTAAAACAGCCCCCCCCCCCACTTACTTGCACCTTATTCTATTACTAACCATCTTTATTTGTTAGAGCTTTATAACATAAATCACATCATTTGTTCATGGGAGCTTTCATTGTTTCTTTTAACATCTTGGTTCTCTATCCCCATTATAAGCTTCATAAGAACAAGAGGTATTTCCCACTGCAGGAAAGAGGGAAGGGAAGGATGAAGGGAAGGAATGATAAGAGGAGGAAAAGGGAAGGGGAGGAAAATGGAAGGGGAGAGAGGATATGGGAGGAGGTGAGAAGAGAAAGAAAGAGGAAAGAAAGAAAAGGCAAACTGTAGGTAACCAGGAACTAAGAGTTGGATTCTTTTAGGGAAGCTTTAGAACCTATTACCAAGGAGAGTGACTTCAGCTTCTGTTGTTCTTAAATATGATATCAGAAGAACTTCAATAAGCAGACATTTGGGGTTTGTCTTGTGACACCAACACTCATACAACTGAGAGAATTAAAACTGGTAATTAAGGCTGGCAATCAGGGTTTTTCAGCTCTTGTGGATTTAATAACCCTTAATTTGCAAATGCTTGTGCTAGAAAGACCGTGTCTTCAAAAAAAACATCAAAAACATGAAAACATAACTAATAAACAAGCACCCTCTGTTTGATTAAAATCCTAAAGAAAACATTCAAATATTCAGTACATTTTAATAAACAATAAGGAAAACATGAGTCATGATGCTTTCAAAATTGCTTTGAAGCTGGGAGTGGTGGTGCACGCCTTTAATCCCAGCACTCAGGAGGCAGAAGTAGGAGGATCACTGAGAGTTTGAGGCCATCCTGAGACTACATAGTGAATTCCAGGTCAGCCTGGGCTAGAGTGAGACTCTACCTGGCCCCACCACCAACCCAATAAAAGTGCTTTGGAGCATGCTTGAAGTACTGTCGTCTTTCCCTACATGTCTCAGAGGAAGAAACTATCTTCTTCCTGCAGCTAAACTCTCCACCTGAGTCTGTTTCTGTCTCCTCAGGTGCCCTGCTTCTTCCTTTTCTTGTATTTCAACATTATGCTCTCTCCACAGTCTCCTGAGGAGCCTGTATAAACTCAACTTCCTATTCAAAATACAGTTGGCCCTTGGTATCTGTATTAGTTACACTGATCAAATACCTGATAAGAAGCAGCTTCAAAAAGCAAAGGGTTTTATTTTCAAGTTCAAGGGGATGTTTTGCATCATGGCTGGGAAGGCATGGCAGCAGGAGTGGGAGGCCAGAAGGTCACATTGCATCCACAGTCAGGAACCAGAGTGAGATGAATGCTTGTGATCACCTCAATCTCTCCTTTTCATACAGTCTAGATTCCCCAGCCCATGAGATGTCACCACCCAATTTTAGGTTAAGTCTTCCCACCTCAAATAATGTACTCTAAGAAATCCCTGTTATAAAGCAAATTCCTCCAAATTGAAATACTCCGTCCTGAAGGGTGGAGAGAGGCTCAAGAGATTCAGGAGGTCAAATCTGGGAGAGCTGAAACTTAAAATGTCATAGGACCACTCCCCAAGGTTATATGAGCAGAAACCACTGTTGAGGGGTAGGCTGACCAGTGTGGTATAGCAATTTTGTCTGAACTGAAACATTTCCTCTTGGGTAGAGGGAGACTCAGGAGGTAAACAAGTCTGGGGAAAAGGTTACAAGATCCCTTCCTTAGGTTCTATAGAGGTTAAACAATTGCTTGGGGAGAAACAGTCCCATCTGCCTGCAAGTCTTATAAAGTGCTTCCCTGAACAGTTGACTCTGCTGATGTGGGCTTTTCAATAATGCAGCTGTCTCTGAGTCATCCATTGCTCCTATAATCAACCACTCATCTGCTCTGGAGGTAACTCCAATAAATTCATCAGCTCACCAAAATTGATTTTGGTGTAATAGTGCTTTCATCTGTTGCCTATGTCCTGTCTGGGGTGAATATATATATTCACATTTCCCTGGGGAAAATGTTTTATAGGACAATCCCTCACCAACATGCCCAGATATTCGTTTCCATGGAGATTCTTGTCCCATTAAATTGTCAAGATTAACCATCACAGTACCTATGGGTCCCTTATCTACTCAAAATGGGAATATTTGGGTGAATACTTTTTGCCATACCATTATTCAATGAATGAAACAATATGACTACTATTTACATGACATTTATCTATTGAGTATTAAATAACCTAGGGATGATTTAAAACATATTGGAAGGATAAATACAAATACTATGGCAATTTCTATAAAGTCCGTGGGCCTGCAAATGCTAGTACCCAGAGGCCCTAGAGTCATCCCTCTATGGATCAAGAGGTGATGGTATGAAATGTTTTAAGTTTTCCACCAGCAGTCTCTGTTCCTGAAAGCTCTTCCACAAAATAGTCTTCCATTCTTTAGTGAATTGTCATCAAGATTCTGCTTTTACTTCCTTGACATTGTGCTGGCCAAGGTCAGATTTGACATCCTAACTCCCTGGTCTCTTTCTATTCAACATCTTGTCCTTTCTGGACTCTGACCATACTGTCACTTCTCTGCATGGAATGGCTGTCCCTTTGGTTAACAGAAAATAGCTCTCCCAAGTCTCATGCTATTGATTTATTTGCCAGATCTTCAATCTCTCTGGTCATTTGGTGGTAGGAATAGTCAGGGTTCATATCCACATTTCTTTCAAGACTAATGTTCTTCTAAGTGATCATAACCATTCTAAGCAGCTTCAGATGACATTTATATGTTAGAGCCAACACTATACCTCTAGGTCAGACATCTCTTCTGTGGCCCAGATATACCAACTCTACTATTTGCATTACTCAAAAATGTCTCAAAACTATCTCCAACCTCTGTCTTTGCTCTTCTAAGCTTTTCATACATTACTCAATGGCTGCCCATCTGTCTAGTCATCCAAGATAGGATTCTGGGAATCAGCTTAAACCCCTCTCTCCCTCTTTTCTTTTTATAATCCAACACAAAGTCCTGTTTACTCAACCTTTTCAAAATCACTTTTCTTATCTGTCCCTTTATTTTCAAACTTATAGTTATTTCCCTAGTCAGTTCCATGAAAAATAGTATCCAAGAGTTTCTCTTCCTCCAATATAACATTCTTTTCATCCATCCACCATGCTATGGTCAGAATGCTTCTTTCTTAAATTGCAATTCTTTCTCTATGCCTCATTTCTGATAGTTATTCACCCACAACTGTGGCCTGTAGTTTTTTAGTCTTTATTTACACAGAGTATTTGCTGCATTTTGGAAAACTGTTCAAAAGCTTACCAACTGCAGAAAATAGATGACTCATCATTGTACACTGACATCTGTCATGCCACTCTGAATACTTTACTGCACCTAAAAAACACCACCACAAAGAACAGTCCCTCTTATTGGAAAATGGTAATACAACACATTAAAATCACCTCTGCCTCAAAATCTGGTTCTGCCTTTAAACTATAGTCCTACCTATAACAGTAATGAAAAATTAAATGTTTCTTGAATAATATTTTCTTTTCTTTCTTTTTTTATGGTAGGGTCTCACTCTGGCCCAGGCTGACCTGGAATTTACTATGTAGCCTCAGGGTGGCCTCGAACTCACGGTGATCCTCCTACCCCTGCCTCCAGAGTGCTAGAATTAAAGGCAAGTGCCACCACGCCAAGCTTTTGAATAATATTTTCTGAGACAGATGGACACATACATTTTCAGGGTTGCCTAGAGATTTGGTTCATAATCTAGACCTTCCATTCACTATTCACCGCAGCCCTTGCAGAGCCATGAGTCTTACTGACTTTTCAGTGTTTCCTCAGCCTATGTATCTGAACCCTGGGCCACCTCTGTGTTTCATACGCCTAAGAGTGATGTGAGCAAAAATCAGAAGTCACAATACTTTATACCAAACCTCTGTGTTGTTCTACATGCTCCCCTTGGTCTGGACCATGTCCACACTGGAGTCCTATAGATGCTGTTTTCTAACACCCTTGACTTTTCCCTACATAACATTGTTGTCTGATCTACAACTCAGTCTATCTTTAGTCCTTTCTCAGAACTAGTACCTGGAGGACACTGACCACATCCCAGAAGCAAAGGGAAATAGTATCTAAGTGAGAATTCACTGAAAATTGGCAGGAGTAAAAAAAAAAAAAAAAAACAGAGTTAGAATTGGTATCACTAGTTTCAGGTCAAAAGTGAAGATTTATAAGGAGATTCAGATCTGGCATCTTGAAATCAGTTATCACTCCATCTAATAGGTAGAGTCCAAAAAGTGTGAAGTAGACCTATCTAAACAAGAGATGGGACACATCAGAAGCTGTTCTGTCCTTCAAGAACAGGCAGTAGTGAAACCATAGCAGGGCATCAGATTCCAAAACCAATGCTGTTGCTCTGAGCATCCTGAACATTCAAGGGTATGGTGAAAGTAAAAAATGGACCTGTCTTGACATCAGGTACATAGACTACAGATATGGTTCACACTACTATTATCTTATACTATTATTATCATAAACTGATAAGGTCATCACCCACTTTCTTCAACCCTGGGATTTATTTTGTTTTACCATCTGAAGAAGCTTTATGTACACTTCAAACTCAATACCATTGTGAACACTTTTCTTGAGAATTTTACAAGATGGAGTTCCAAGATGATGTTTTCTTAGGGAATACTGTTATGAATCTTTCTCTGAACAGAGAATTAACCAGCATTCTCATCTTTCCTTCATCATATTTAGGAGATTCCTCTGTGATTTTAAATGTTGGACCCATTCTATAATGACTCACTTTTACTTTGTTTGGATGGTAAGCTCCTCCTGTATCTCTTTGGTGTGATAAATGCCTATTCTCTTCATTCAATCTTTAACTCTTAAAATTTCAACCCTAGTCATCTTCTCCACACTCTCAGTGTTGGGATACAATACCTCATCAGAGGCTTAATGAAGTTATTAAATATTATTATTATTCTTTTAATTTCTAAATATTGAGAACAGATCAATTCCAGAAGATTGATTCCCTACCAAAAACTGAAGCTACATTATATATACATATATATACATTATATATACATACATATATACATATATAATAGAGAGAGAGGTATATGCAGTAAAGCAAAGAGATCTATATTTAAAGGATAAAAAATTTTAAAAATTAAAAAAAATTTCAAAAAGGGCTGGAGAGATAGCTTAGTGGTTAAGCACTTGCCTGTGAAGCCTAAGGATCCCGGTTTGAGGCTCGACTCCCCAGGACCCACGTTAGCCATATACACAAGGTGGCACTTGCTTCTGGAGTTCATTTGCAGTGGCTGGAGGCCCTGGCATGTGCCTATTCACTCTCTCTCTCTCTCTCTCTCTCCCTCTCTCCCTCTCTCCCTCTCTCTCTCTCTCTCCCTGTTGCTCTCAAATAAATAAACAAATAATTAAAAAAATAAAAATAATATTATTAAAATTAATCTAAGGAGGACTGGGAAGATAGCTCAGCAGGTAACGTACTTGCCACTCAAGCATGAGGACCTGAGTTCAGATTCCCCCAAGCTGAAATAATGCCAGATGCAGCAATACATGTCCATAATTCCAGCACTCCTAGAGCAAGATGGAAGGGACAGGAGAACCCCTGAAAATTCATGGGCCATCTAGTATGGCAAACACAGTGATGAGCAAGAGACCCTGTCTCAAATATGGTGGAAGTTGAGGACCAATGCCCAAGGTTGTACTGTGACCTCAACACATGCACCATGTTTAGATACATGCACATACACACACACACACACACACACACACACAAAGTTTTTTCTTAAAAGATAAGTTCAACTAGAAGATTTTGTTTATTTTTTGCCATATCTATAGTTTGGATTTCAAGCAATTGATTCAATGTAGAAATGGAAGAATCAGCAATTTTAAAATATGCTCCATGTTATACAGAATCATTCAATAACTCAATATAAATTTAGCAAAACAGATTCCTTCAGATAGGTAATGGAATTCATACACTCTCAAGCTAATAATGTCCCCTCTTAAAAAAATGATACTTGGAGAGTTTTAAAATTGAAACCTGGCCTCTCATGAGAATATGATCTTAAGTTTGGTTTAAAGCTTAAGGTGCTTGCCTGCAAAGCCTAAGGGCCAGATGCACAAAGTGGCACATGGATCTGGTATTCGTTTGCAGCTACTAGAGGCCCTGCTCCATCCATTCGCTCTCTCTTTCTCTAACTGTCTCTCCTTGCAAATAAAAAAGATAAAGAGACTTAATTTTTCTATTATTGCTCATTTGTCTCAAATTCTGCTCTTGTTCATATGACATGTTCCTGGGTAAGCACACAGCTTCTTCCAACCAAGACCTTGCTGACTAGTGCTAGCAGCACATTACCCAGGTAATCAGGACTGGCATCAAATGCTGCCTAGACAATACTTCTTTTATTGGCAGTAAATCTTTATATTCTCTCCTAAAAAGAAAAGAGGAACTTGGAATGTAGAAACAGACTGTTAGGCTCTTAAGCTTTAAGTTACAAAGTCATGGTATTATATTGATAAAGACACAACTGTTTTCACATGTTGAAAAAAGTGACCAAAGTGATTTGGCTATATCCATGGAGAAAAAGAAATAAGAACAATGTAGACTTAAAAGGTTACACTTATTGCATAGATTAAAAAATACCTCTGCCACTGCCAGTGATATTTGTTTCCTATGAGCATCCAATTTCTGATTTCTGCATGCTTGGTTGGATTGTCTTTTATTGCTATTTCTCAGTGGTCCTCAGTGATCCTTCATGGTGTGAAATGGTTATTTAGTGTTCTTAATGTGTTTCCTCTGCATCTCATGCATTCATTTCATTTAAGTTTTATACACAGTAAATGCTTAGAGTTCTTATTACACAGCTCTTATATTTTCAAGAGTCATTAAGAACTCACATTTAAAAATTAATCTTATGCTACTCTTACTAAAGCCATGAAATTTAGAATGCAAAGACTAGTGATACCTAGCTTTGCCACAAAACTGCTTTGCAAATAACCACCTCTGAGGATGTTTCTTTGTCCATAAAATAGGAATGTGTGTGTGTGTGTGTGTGTGTGTGTGTGTGTGTATCTTTACTTGCTGAATTTCACTAATTGTTTAATTTTGCCACATTACTAAGCCTCTCTCTGCCCGCATTTCCTCTTTTACAAGGTAAAGTACCAATAGTGCCTTATTTTGTAAGGTTATTTAAGAATTCAATGAGATAGTGCATGTCAGATGTGTGAAACAAGTTGACATGGCATCCAAAATATCATCTGTTGTTATTGCTAAATGGATAAACTGAGCTAGTACATGTAGCGTGACATAGTGGAAAGAGGCCCAAATCTAACAAGTTTGGGTTCCCATATTTTGCCATTTATGGCCTGTGATCTTACATGAGTCACTGTAGCTCTCTGAGCCTTAGTCACTTCATTTCTATTAAAACTAAAATTATCAATATTAAAAATCATATTGGGCTGGAAAGATGGCTTAGTGGTTAAGGTGTTTGCCTGCAAAGCCCAAGGACCTAGGTTTAATTCCCCATGATGAACACAAGCCAGGTACACAAGGGGCACATGTGTCTGGAGTTCATGTGCAGTGGCTACAGGCCCTGGCATGCCCATTCTCTCTCTTCTCTCTACCTCTGTCTCTCTGCTTGCAAATAAATAAATAAATGTTTTTAAATTTAAAATATAGCATATGTAAGGAAACTGTAGTTGCTCAAGATTTAGTGATTATTACTATGTCATGCAAAAGTCATGTAAAAATCTCTTCTCCAAAAGAATTCACAAAGAGGAAGTAATCAAAGAAGCTCCTCTGTTAGGCCTTATCAGGAACTATGAAAAAGCATATTCTAGGAAAATAGCCAAAATAAAACAACAATGAAACAGAAAAACTATATGAACATGACAAAATATTTTATTGAATACATCAGAAATTTTATAAAATGAAGAAAAAGTTTATTAGACCCATAGCTACAATCTTTTGTTTGGTAAGTGTGTCAAATAGCAACTATATAACAAAAAGTACACAGATTTCCTTCTAAGAAAACCAGACTGTCAATAATTGACCTTAAGAATAATCATGACAAACATTCACCGAGCAACACTAAAAGGAAAAAAAAAAGATGATGTATGTGTCGTGCTATATGTACGCATGATGATCATAATGTAGAAAATGTGATGTGTATGTAGGATATAACTCAAAAACAATCAGGAGGGTAACTTCTGATTGATCCAGTGGGACATGCCAGTCTGGGATGTGTTATATCCTGTGCTAGCTTCTCCCAGATGCTGCGGTTGAGGTGGAAGAAACAGAATCTCACGTTAGAAATGGCACATGGATGGTATTCATGGCAACATGAGAAGACAGCTCTTCATCATAACCACTGTTGCTATGAAAAAACAGGTATCCACTGGTTGTTCTATTTCAGTGCTGTTTAGTTATTTTTCCTATTCATCTAGAATAAGCTTTCTTCCTGCTTTTTCTATTAAAGCCTTAGATAGGAGTTTCTTCAATTTCTACTTCCTCATAACTACTCTTTGAGTAGTGATTTTTGAGTGGCATTTTTTCTAAAATGTTTTATAATTTTAAAAATGAGGTAAGGAGAATATACAAAAATATGTTAGGTAAACATAAACATGGAGAGGACCTTTGTTCTAATTCATTATATATATTTATATGTATATATAGATATATAATTACACATGTATTACTATTATTATTACATCTGTATCATATGTGGTATGAAGAGAAATGGGTATTTTTAACTATTAAGCAAGTATAGTTGTACCTCAGGATGAAAAAGGGATTGGTTCCAGGAATCATCCCATATATGCTCAAGGTTTTTTGTTTGTTTGTTTGTTTTTGTTTTTTTTGAGGTAGTGTTTCACTCTAGCCCAGGCTGACCTGGAATTCGCTATGTAGCCTCAGGGTGGCCTTGAACTCAGCGCAATCCTCCTACCTCTGCCTCCTGAGTGCTGGGATTAAAGGCATGTGCCACCACGTCCTGCTATGCTGAAGTTTTTTTTTTTAATTTTATTTATTTATTTGCAAGTGACAGAGAGAGAGAGAGAGAGAGAGAGAGGGAGAGAGAAAGAGAATGGGCGTGCCAGGGCATCCAGCCACTGCAAACAAACTGCAGACACGTGCGCCCCCTTGTGTATCTGGCTAACGTAGGTCCTGGGGAATCAAGCCTCGAACCAGGGTCCTTAGGCTTCACAGGCAAGTGCTTAACCACTAAGCCATCTCTCCAGCCCCTGAAGTATTTTTAATAGTTATTTATTTATTTATTTTGAGAGACAGTGAGAGAGAGAAAGAGACAGACAGATAAAGGAAAGAGAATGGGTGTACCAGGCCATACAGCCACTGCAAACAAACTCTAGACACATGAGCCACCTAGTGCATATGACTTCATGTATGCTTGCCTATGAAGCCTAATGACCCAAGTTCAATTCCCCAGTACCCACATAAAATCAAGTATTTTTATAACATTTCCATATGACTTAGCCTGCTCTACCATATATTTTAAATCATTCATAGATTGCTTATACTATCTAATACACAGTAAGTTCTATGAAATAGTTTTTACATAGTATCGCTTAGGGTTTAAGAAGAAGAAAAAAAGTCTATGCACATGCAATTCTTTAAAATATCAATCCACAGTTGGTTGAATCCACACATATGGAATGCACAGATATGGAGGGCTGATTGTATATTTGGCATACATGGCTAGTGTGTTGATCTTAGCTATCATACCTGTTGCTGTTAGCTTCATGTTGCTGGTGCAAAGAACCTGACAAAAAGCAGTTGATGGGAGGAAAGGGTTTATTTTGGCTTACAGACCCAGGGAAACTCCATGATGGCAGGGAACGTGATAGCCTGAGCAGAGGCTGGACATCACTTCCTGGCCAACGTCAGGTGGACAACAGCAGCAGGAGAATGTGCCAGACACTGGCAAGGGAAAGCTGGCTGTAATACCCATAAAGCCTGCCCCCACCAATACACTGCCTCCAGGAGGATCCAGTTCCCAAGTTGCCACCAGCTGGGGACCTAACATTCAGAACACATAAGTTTACTGGGGACAGCTGAATCAAACCACCACAAGGTCTTAACTTGCTCTAACAGTTACAGATAATATTATACCAGCTTATTTATCTTTGTCCCATTATATCTTAGGAGAAGAAAGCTACTGACATCACTACATCAAACTGGCTATAATTGGATGTCTTCCTTACTCCTCACTGTTTCCCATTTTTATTTTGTTCTTCATTCCATTTCTTCTTAACTCTATTGCTTACTTCTTCAATGTCTACAAATATAATGGTTAATTTAATGTGTTAACTTGATTACACAAAGGAATTAAGTTCTTTGGTCAAATACCAGCTTAGATGTTGCTGTGTAAGTATTTTTTTTTTTTTTTGGATGAGGTTAACATTTAAATAAGTAGACTTGGTTTAAAGCAGATTACCCTACACAGTGAAGGTGGGCTTTGTCCAACCAGTTGAAAACCTTGAAAACAAGGACTGCACTTTCCCCAGAAAAAAGAAGTTTGGTCTCTGTGGTAGTTTGATTCATGTGCCCCCCCATAAACTTAGGTGTTCTGCATTCTAGGTCCCCAGTTGATAGCAATTGGGAAATTAAAGCCTCTTGGAGCCAGTTGTATTGTTGGGAGGTGGGGCTTATAGGTGTTATATCCAGCTTCCTTTTGCCAGTGTTTGGCACACTCTCCTGTTGTTGTTGTCCATCTGATATTGGCCAGGAGGTGATATCCACCCTCTGCCCATGCTATTGTTTTCTCCTGCCATTATGGAGCTTTCTCTCAAGTCTGTAAGCCAAATTAAACCCTTTTTACCCACAAGCTTCTCTTGGTTGGGTGTTTTCTACCAGCAATGCAAACCTAACTGCAACAGTCCCCATACCACTTTCATGCTTAAGCTGCAATATCAACTCTTTCCTAGTATAAAACATGCTAGTCAACCCTGGAGATTTCAGACTTAACAGCCCCCACATTGTATAGACTAATCCTTTAAAAGTCTCACTCTCATTCTTCTTTGCATATGTGCACACATAGAAATAGATGTAGACATGTGAATATAAACACACTAGGAGTAAAATGGTAGGAGATAAGGTCAAAGACAACTAGAGAGGATAGAAATAAGCACTGATCAAATAGCTGTCTGAATATCTTGGATGGACTTTTAAAATGAGTCAGGAAGCCATTGGACATTTTTGAGTAGATGTGACATGTTTTTAAAGTTCAGTTGTCTGCCAGCTGCTTGAGAATAAATAAGTACTGAACATCAGTTAGTTTCTCTGTACCTTATTTATAAAACCAGTAAGCAAGATTGGAGACTCTTTTCAGTTGCATTCAACCCTTAAGAAATCAACAAAATATATATATGAGTAGAAAAGAATTTTTTAAATCCCTAATTTAATTAAATGTTTTCTAATTAACAACAAATCAATTGCTTGATACCATTTTTAAAAAGTAAATATTTGGCAATACTCAATTTGTAATGACCTAGGCTGATCATCAAAGTGCCCTTCCAATTCTCACATTCTGCTAGTTGCTAATGCCTCTCAGATATTTCCACATGTCCCCATGAAAACTTGGCTTGAAAAACTTCTGAAAGGAAAACTGGCAGGGATTCAGAAGATGCAACATTTATTGTGACTCAGATTTAGGCAAAACTAATCAAGTTTTGGCATGAGAAGTTGAAATATAATATATTGAGATATGTGGTTTCCCTGGTAACACTTAACAAAAGAAAGTTAAATGCTACTGGCCCAACCCAACCAAGTTACTTGAAATACTGAAGAATTTTCTGCATTACATTGTGAAAATAGGTCATGAATATTAGTCAAGGTTCTCTAAAACCAATAGGATATGTAGATGATCAGTAGATAGATGAAAAATTGATAAACAGATAATGATAGATATAGATGACAGATGGCAGAAATTTATTTTAAGAAAATTGTCTCTCTTTTTTTGTTGTTGTTGTTTTTGTTTTTTGTTTTTTTGAGGTAGGATCTCACTCTAGCTCAGGCTGACTTGGAATTCACTATGTAGTCTCAGGGTGGCCTCAAACTCATGGCAATCCTCCCACCTCTGCCTTTGTGCTGGGATTAAAGGCGTGCATCACCATGCCCAGCTAAAAATTGATAAATAGATAATTATAGATAGATATAGATGATAGATATCAGAAATTTATTTTAAGAAATTGTCTTTTTTTTTTTTGAGATATGGTCTCACTCTATCCCAGGCTGACCTGGTATTCCCTGTGTAGTCACAGGCTGACCTTAAATTTATGGTGATCCGCCTACCTCTGCCTGGGATTAAAGGTGTGTGCCACCACAGCCAGCTTGGAAATCATCTCTTGTGATTGTAACTGTAGGACTGATAAGTTAAAATTTGTAGGACACATCAGCAGCCTAGAAATTTGGGCAAGAGTCACTTTTACAGTCTTTATTCCAAATTTCACAAAGCAGAAGGATAGAACTTCAAGCAAGTTTTTTCTGCTGCAATACTGGGACTTCTCCCTTTGGGAAACCCCTGTTTTGGTTCTAAAAGCCTTCACCCAACTGAACAAGACCATTCCCATTGTGGAGGACCATCTGTTTCACTCAAAGTCTCCTACTTTAAATTTTATTTTTTAAAATAGTACCCTTACAGTAACAACTATACTGATCTTCAATCAAGCAAGTGGACACAAAAATCTGATCAAGCTAACCTTTATTGACCACTACATTGTGTTAGCCTTCTGTTCAAAGCTTCTTTATAAAATAGTGTCTCAGTACATGTTAAATTGATTAATATTGTTTCTTAACACAAATTATCTGAAATGTTGTATGATATCCCAATAATATTTTCATTATGTTTTGGTTTTCTCTTTTTGCTGGAAATGAATGCAAGAGCTACAATTCACAGATCTATTAGTAAGTTCACACATTGCAATTCATGAGGACAAAGGAGAACAATTAATGTTATTTTTGTGGAAGGAAAGGGCAAATTTTCTTCTACTTCTTTCCTATATCATTATGTTGCAGATGTAAGTTATATTTGAGAATTTCTAGGCTGAAATCTTTAAATTAAGTTCACCTATTAGTAAAAAATATTCATATGTTCTCAAAATTCATACTAATTTCCAGCTTATTTGAGAGGTAATTAGGTCATTAGGGAATAGTGGCCTTGTGAAAGGGACCCCAGAGGTTATTTTTGCTCCCTTCATGTGGGGAGGTTATAGAACCAGTTCTCTGAACCAGGAAGCAGGACCTAACTCTGTCAACCACTTGCACTTGGACTTCCTAGCCTCCATAACTGTGAGAAATAAATTGCTTATAAACCACCCACTCCATATAATATTGCTATTATAGCAGCGCAAGTAGACTAAGGTATGAACTACATGTGAAAAATTAATTTCCTAAAATTGTTTTAAGTGAAGCTGGGTTATGGATGTTAGAAATCACTACATGCATTTGCATGGAACATGAAGCCCTTTTCTTTTCACAGCTAAAAACAGTAAATTTCCACATAGTAGAGTTCCTTCGAAGAATTCTTCCCTTCAGAGGAGTTTAAAGAGTTCTATCCTGGCATGTCAGAACACATTGCTTTTTTTTGTTGTTGTTTTTTAACCTTGCTTCTATCAGCTCTGACCCTGTTTGCTAGGAATATTTTTTGCTCTAAATCTGCAATTCTGCTTTGAACATCCATTCTAACTCAATGATGATTCCCTCCATTTTACCTAATTGGTACGACAACTGCTCGGGATTCATTACCTCTATGGATTTTCAAGTCTCAGCTAACTGGCCTTCCAATGACAGCCACGTGCTGTCTATACCTCCACTGGGTCACTCTTTCCACCTCAGCCCTTCATGTATTATGCTCTTCCCATAAGGCTGGACAAACTTTGCTATCTCTACCAGGATGTCTAGGTCTAGTTGTAGTTCCCCATTTCTCCCAGAATGTCTGCCCTGCAACAGAATTCACAAAGTACTATTAGTCTATATAAATGGGCCTGGGTTTTCTCTCCTGTAAAATTTGGAAGTTGGAGTAGAAATGACCCTTCCGACTCTTGACAGTCTTATGATTCCATAAATGCCTCTTCTGCTTAATGATCCTTGACAGCACCTCAGAGAGAATAAAATCATACCAGCTCCAGAGTGGATTATTTCTACTCTAACATTTCTGTGCCTAGATCTCTTTTCTGATGATAAATTTTTCATCATGCCTTTGGAGTAATGCTTCTATTTCTCTGAGAGTACTTTTCCTTAAATATCATAGCTATTATCAGTTCATCTAATTTTTCAAGTCAGATCATTTAAGGAATGTACTGAAGATTTTTCTTCTGCATTTATTACATGCTACAATTTGAACTTTAATGGAAAGCATCGCTAACCAATTACTTCCTGTCCCTCAGGAGCTTGTCACTGAGCTTTCTGGCTAGGACCCAAGCAATCCTCTTGTCATGGACCTCTGCTGGTGAGGATATCTTTGGGCTGATACAGTTCCTCCTCTCTTTTGGTAAAAGAATCTCTTTTCACAATGTATTTATTAGGAACCTTGTTCCCTGAGGTTTATATGTAAATAGAGGATTATGAGCATAACTAATTTACATGAGATACAAAGCATATTCATAAAGCATAACACGTTATAAATGATGCACTGAACAAAAATTAATGTAGTTTCCATTGCACATCACAATACGCAAATCCTCTTGTCATCCACTTTTGTTTTTAAAAATAAAATTCATAATTATTTTGTTTTTACTCAAGGAACTCTTCTTTCTGAATCACAGAACTCCAACAGAGACTGTTTTAACAAATAAAACATCTATACTGAATGCATTAAACTGGATCTTAAAAAATGATTAATGAGATTGTTTTCCTTTTCCTAAGATGAATTAAATAAAAAGCATGATCAAACCACTTGGCTGTACAGAAGTCTACTATTAATATTGCTTAAAATTTTTAATAGGAAACAGCTGATTCAGTGGACATATATATAGGGCCTCTGTAGCATTGAACCTGTCTGTCTTGAATCATATTTGAAGCTATTCCAATGGCTCCAAGCAACATAGTGGCAGAGTAACTGGCATTAAACAAGATAAAGGATATGTGTTCTTTGGCTATTATGTTAGCAACTAAGTACATTGAAATACTATCAGCCAAAAATATAATTTCCAAAAAGAACATTACCAATATAATAAATGTTTGTGACCTTTCAGTCTTCTAAAGGTTTAGTATGGTTGTACAAGGAAAAATTGGACATTCTTACATCGACTTTCTTCTATCTCAGGCATGGTTGCCTTGTGGTAAGAGGTCACCTTAGAGAGGCACTGGGAAAACTCCCTGACTCCACACCTGCTAAAAGTCTACCTGATGTTTTCAATAGTCAGTAATGATCTGTTCAATTGTAAATACTTGAGAGGAGAGAGACAATATTTGGTTCCAAGATGAATTCACTTATAAAATTCTTTCTCAAAGAATCATTGCTGATAGAGAACAGAAAATCATGAACATTCTGGGAGACTGAAGTAAGAGGAGGAGAACTTAAGCAAGGCTGGGGATGGGAATACGAAAAGAACCATCAGGAGGTGAAGACTAACATTACACACTTAAGTGGTATGTGTCCAGAATCCATCCTAACACTTAGTGTGTAATTGCTTAATTAAAAATGGATAATGCTGGATTGGAGAGATGGCTTGGTGCTTAAGGTGCTTGCCTTCAAAGCCAAAGACCCAGGTGCAATTCCCCAGTACCCAAGTAAAGCCAGATGCATGGTGTGGCGAATGCATCTGGAGTTCATTTACAGGGGCTAGAGGTGCTGGCACACCCGTTCTTTCTATCTGTTTCTCTCTCTTTCATAAAATGGATAGTACTATAACATGGGATGTAAGGAGAGAGAGCACAAGGAGAAAAGGAAAACACAGATAACCCAGGATTTAGTTTAAAGTCCAAGAACTTTTCTTCAGGAGCCACTGCGTACAGATACATACATTAGATTTCCTTGAAAGCAGTTCTTTACCTTCTGTTACTTGAGCTCTCTGACAGTGACTTATTTTACCTCTCTTCTCAGAAATCTCTTGGCCTGGTTACTATGATGCTGCACCATCCTCCTGACCACTTACCAAATTTCCTTCCTGCCCCCATGCCATGCCTCCATATAAATGAGCCAGATTCCTGCTCAGTGGTCTTCCAACGCTCCAAGTGTCTTGCATTGTACAAAAGAAAATTATATTCAGGTGCATGTCAGTTATGACCTCTTATGATATAATATCTGATTATATGTGTTTCTTCTCTCCCCTGGTCTGTTTCTATGCACCGTCACACACACTATGAATCTGCCATACCAAACCATTTTACATTCTCAGAACACATATTCCCGTTTCCTTTCTCTGCTTGATATTCCTGTACCTGAAACACTTGCCCATCCTCTGTGCATGTCACCTTCTATACTAGCAACCTCCCGTTCATTACTCATTTCTCAAGTCAGTGCTGTTCCTGTAAGAGGCCTTCCTAGTTCTTCTTGGTGGTTCTGGTGTGTCATATGGATGCATATCCACCATTGCAGTTATGTTTGCTCACTGAGCAATTTTAGCACCTGAAACAATGGCACCCACATAACTGGTGTTATATGAAAGGATATTATTGCATGTATAACAATGATTTAACTTTCCCCACTAAACTATGTTCCTTTGTATTCACAAGAACAAGCCTGACACAGTAAGACCTCCACTGACAGCTAAGTGACCAAGGCAGATAATGTCTTCAACTTCCACAATATTTACAATCTTTAACATATTTCATGTGTTCAAAAACAAAATCTTAATATTCTAGTTAATTTTTAGAGAATGGACTTTACTTTGCTGAATAATCACTTTTAACAACTCCATACTCATGAGAAGACAATACTTGATAATGTTAAATATTAAGGTGAATAATAAAGATAATTTAAAGGTTTGAAGTTGCAAAGTGCTCTTCACAGTTAACATCTTAATGTGATGGTGAGTAACAGCCCAGAAATTCCTAATATATTGAGCACATCTTGACTGTGACTGGCCATCTGGCCTTCCTGCTCAGCTCCCTGATGCTGCTTCATTGTGGACACTAATTTCATCACTTCTTAGACTGATGCAGGAACAGTTTAGTCTTATAGTCAACAGAACTGGAATCACTTTACCTGTGTGAAACAAGGAATTAGTTCACAGCTTCCTGAAGGAGTACACTTTAAAAAGCTTCCATTGCAGGAATTTCTGTGAGATAGAGAACAAAGGCCATGTTTCATAATCAATAAAATAAATACTATCTCACATACAGATCATATAAGGCTAAGTGAAGCCATAAAATTCATTTTACCTAGTATAGTGCAAATATTAAATATTTATAGCAAAATTGTAGAAAACTATTGCTTCAATACCAGAAAAATTAAAAAAATAAAACTTCATTAAGCACTATCTTGACTAAGCATATGTAGACACTGTCCTGCAGTGAAGTTTATTGGTTCTTCCTAAGACCAAGCTCGAAGTGTATATTCTTCCTGTGCCTAAGATCCAAAACTAGGCTTCCTCTTTCTTCCTCTCTTTCTGTGTGTGTCCCTTTCCCTCTCTCTCCCTCTCCTTTCTTTTGTCTCTTCTATATTTATTCGAACAGCTTTGCTTTTCATTTCTCCCGGGGAGATATTTCATTTCTGAGCTCTTTTAGTCACACACTCAATAAATGCTTACTGACATGTTTGATGACAGGCCCTCAACTAGGTGCTAAGGATTCAGAGTGAACAAAACAGATAAAAGACTGCCTACTGCAAGTGTTCTCTCCATACTATCTTTTTCCTTGATTGAAGATAGGAGAATCTGAATGTTCTGATTCTTTTCTACAGATCAGGTAAAGCCATGGGCTGTGGGCCATGGGCTGTAGATGGACTTTGGGGATACAGAGTACTACTCCCATGTTCAGGGAGTGGGCCAGGTCTCAACTTTTAGTACAGCCTTTTCTTAGTTAATAAGGGATGCCCATGAAATACCTGCCAGGACAAGTTCTTCCAGTACCCTGGAAGAAGGTACCTGGGAAAATCAAGAATCCAGGGGACAGGACAGTGAATTACAATGTGTGAAGCCATCACCCACTGAATAGGAAGTCTGGAGGGATGGGCAAGAGTGTGTCTGGTAGGCGGCCTGGCTGTCTGCTTCTGCTGTGGGAGGTGATGAAAAAGGGCAAAGGTTCAGAGGATCCTCATTCCCATAAGTCCTGGTCCCCAGACGACTGAAGGTCAAGGCTGTTGGGACTCTCCAATCCAGGATGGCTGTCAGCACAGCTGCTTTGGGACTGTGCCCTTTCTGAGGAAGCCTCCTAGGTCTCTGCCTGCTAATTACCACTGATTGCCTTAAACAATGCATTTCAAGTGATAAAGTATTTTATGAAATTCTGTATGTAAGAGAGTTTATAAATTGGAGTTAGCATCTCAGAAGTGTAGCTAGTAATGAAATGGCAGGGAGTGGGGGTGAGGGGCTGTGACTAGAGTGAAGTATCCTGATGACTAGAATCAGCAGACCTAATGTACTAAAGTGTTCAAACTTTTTTTTTTGTTGCTTCATTGTGCTGAATATAAGAATAAAATTTTCATGTTGAGATGCTTCTGATACAATTTCTTTCTCATCCCCTGCTGAGTGCACGAGGCCGTGGACCACGGGAATCCAAAGGCTTAGACTGTTCTTCTCTATCGCAGCTGGTGCACATTCAAAATGCAGACCCGTCTGGGTATTTCCAAGGAGGCTATGCTTTTCATGATGAAGCTGGAGTAATCTATTCTTTAGTGGAGATGCCCTCTGTTTTCATGACCTCAAAACTGAGCAGTTTCATATGACTTGATATATTCTTTGAGATCAGAACAATCAGTCAGAGATCTTTTCTGAAGATTAGGGCAATAAACAACCTAGGATTCTCTGATCTTCAAAAGAAACTATAATGATCTCAAGGTTGCTGGAAAAAAAAATATTGCAAGCAGCAGAAAGCCAGGCTGGTATTTCATCTAAGTGATTCTTGTTTTTGTAAGTTTAAGGAAATAAGAACTTTTACAAATTACTTTTCTTTTAAAACATAAATCTAAATAAGCATCAGATGTCTATAATTTGAACAGAAATCAAGGCAGTATTGGTTACTTTGGGGAAAAACAGATGATAACTACATAGTTTCTCTCTTAAATGGTATGATAATAAGAGAATAATGACTATTTGCTTATGTCCTTATATGGTTAATAATAACAGCTGCTATTTATTGTCTACTATGTGCCTGCTATCATATTAAATGCTTCACATAAACACAGTAGAATGATTGAGGTGCACATGCTCAAGTCACACTGCTGGAGTTTAAATGCCCACCATTTACCATCTGCATGAGCTCCACAGAATCACTGAACCTCTCTGCCTGTTGGTTCATTTAAAATTGAGGATAATAGTACAGATTTCAGATGGTTGTTTGAAGATAAAATGTACAGTGTACCAAAGGCACTCAATATATATTAGCAATTAATATGATTTCACTGAAGGCATATAATCAGAGAGACCATGTTTTCCCATTTTATAGGAGGGCATGTAAGATGCAAGAAGGTAGGTTCTTTACAAGGTTAACTGCCTAGATCAAACGCAGCCTTATTCAACTCCTCAGATCTCTTCATTGATGCACTACAGTCTACTATGTTTGCTAAATATACTGCGGAGCCTCAAATTATTTTTTTGATTTGGGCAGAGAACAAATAAATGCTATATATGCCTGAAATTAACATTAGCTCCCTGTGAAGAGCCATTCATTTGCCATCACAGTTGCCAGTCAGCACTGATGGGCTCATGGGGCCTTGGGATGATATTCTATTCTATAAGAATTTCCAATTCATGTCCTCAATCAGTCATGAGAACAGTTTAAACACAAAGATGTGTATTTTGAAACTTTAAGTTTCAAACAACAAAAAGCTTTGAAGTGGTTCTTTGTAACAACCAACATCTGTGGTTGATTCTACTTTCTCACTCTTTTTTTTTAAATATACATATATTTTTACTGACAACTTCTATACTTACAGACAACTAACCATGGTATTTTCCCCCACCCCCACTTTCTCCTTCATAACTCTGCTCTCCATCATATCCCCTCCCTCTCTCCATTAGTCTCTCTTTTAATCTGATGTCCTCACTCTTTTCTTGATGGGGGGCAATAATTTCATATGTTTACACAAGAAGAATATTACTACTATAAATTTAGGCAGGCTTAATGGTCTAGTTTTACAATTAAGTTCAGGTTATGAGGACAAAATGAAATCCATATGGATTTGGAGTACTTAATGGAGAGCCAGGATTCTGTCTGCAACTACTTTGTACAATGCTGGGTAGGCTGCCCAGCATAGGATGTAATAAATAGTCACGATAAATGTATGAGGAAAGTAGTATAGAAGCTGCCTACATCGCTGGGTCCCATTTGCTACCTACCCTATATTATCCAAGTCCAGAAAAAAAAAATCACAAGTTGCTTATATAGAGTTCTCATTTATTTAATCACAATGTTTAAAATTGTTCCTTTTTACTCATATGCATTATTCAAGTTTTTCTTTTTGAAAAATAATCCTTTGAGGGGAGTTAAAAGATTTATCTTTGTTTGGCAGCATGCCAACAGAAAAATCCACTACCATCAATTTCCTTTCCAATAAAAGCTGATGTTCTGAGTGATAGATTTAAATTCCCCACACTAACCTCAGTTTTGATGAGATTTTTCAAATACTACCAAATGAAGCACGATCTACATCATGTTGGGATGAATTTTTATTGGTGACAAGAGTAAAAATCAAACCATATGTTATGTTAAACAAGGGACAACGAGACGCTTAAAATCAAACAAAAGGATTTTGATGAAGGGCAGATCTCCATAAACTGGAGGATTGTAGCCCTTTCCAAAATAGGTTAAAAGAAAAAGCAGTAGTCCATGGACTTCTCCACTCTCAATTACACATTCTTGAGAAGTTTGTGATTCACTTGGAAAAAAATTAAGAACTTTAATGACTGATACAGTTCCTTAACAATGTGAAAATAATTACCCCATAAAAGTACATGAATATGAAATTTTCATGCAATCTCAGAAACATAAAAGACCATCTGAAGTCTATTTATGGATCCAGGGGACCAAGAGTTAGAACCATGTGGGTCTCAAAGGCATGACTTATGCTTTATAGGATGCAAGTCAGAATATTGTCCAAACACAATCACAATCCAACTAAAATACAGCTGACACGAATACAAACCACTGTGCAGCTCTAAGGTATTCATATGACTTATTTGATGTATAGCCTCAAGAACCAGGTCGGTTTATTGGGCGACATAAAGGGTGACTTTTCTATGGCTTACAGTGTACTGTGCCTTATTCTGACATGTTGCTTAACAGTGTTTGATATTTTCTTAGAATTATTTCGTATAAATAAGTGTTCCCCACAGAGCATATTCTTAAATATACTTAACAGATGCTTTTCAACAAGAAACAAAATTCTGGGCGTTTGACTGACTAGTACAATGGTTCTTCAAATCTTACAGGTTATTGTTTTATTATCTGAAATACTTGGGACCAGAAATGCTTCAGATTTTGTTTTGGATTTTGAAGAATGTCCAGACTTACTGGTTGAGCCTCTCTAATCTGAAAATGACACCTGACATATTCCAAAATCTGAATCTTCTTTTTTTTGAGTTTCAATGTTCAATGCTTTGTAGCATTTCAGATTAGAGATGTTCAGCTTGTATTTGCGGGCAGATGTCCTTGATACTATTTCAGGGAAATACATCAGATTCTTTCTTTGACAATTTATATACTCTGCAAGTCTGAATTTCTTAATATTTGTAAAAAACAAAAACATATTGGAACAGATTGGAGGCAGAAACAGAAGAATCCAGCTGTTTAAATCTAGGCATTAAGATTTACGAAGATGGAAACTATTTATTTATTGGAAAATAGTAATATAAACTTGTAATTTATTTTAAAAGGATTTAAATATTTAAAACATTTTAATTTCTAAATCTTAATGGACATGACCTTCATAAACAAAAGCTCTGTGGACTCCTTATTAAATTTTAAGTGTGTTAAAGGGGCTGGTTTGAGTCTTGGCTTGGGACAGTTTGTAGAATAATGTTAAGTGTGCATGTGGACAGGGGATGAGGCCAGTCTACTTTTTAACTTGGCTTATGGCCACATAGCTGTCATAGCAGCACAATTAATAGAAGAAATCACAAAAAACACACAAATAGAGTTTAGAATCCTAAAAAAGGAAACACATCTGCAGATTGTTAAGTAAAGAATATCGAGGCTGCCACTTCTTTCCAGAGAATGGTTAACATTTTTAGAGTTCATGGTTGTTGCTTTGCTTGCTAGACTTTAAAGGGTTTCTTAATTGTTTTAGTTTGTAACACTTGTTCATTTTTTTCATCTTCCAGAATAAAATTTCTAGGGGGAAGAAAAATCTCAAAGGGATAACACTGACAGGAGAGAGGAAGGGCCCAGTGTACTCTCCCAAAGCAGGTCTTAAAATTTTAACATTTAGTAGACAGCAAGCACTGAGCCTGCTTCTCATGGCATATGGGGGGGGGGGGGCCCAGAAAGAAAAAAAAATGGTTGCAAGCGATTTACGTGCTACTTCGTTTTGGGTAATTTAACCTCTCTAAGTCTCATTAACTTATCTATAAAGTATGGATAATAATATTTATCTCATAAGGTTGTTAGGGATCAAGATGAGATAACCTATGTCAAGAGGGCAGCAGAGTGCACAGCAGGTCTTCAGTCAATAGATGAGAGAGTGCCTGTAAAGGGCTAGGATAAATCTAACAGAACAGATAAGCCCTTGTAGACAAACACTTTAAAAACTGGGAGGAAGGTCTGGGGAGTCCGTGTCACTACATCAGACGTACTGAGAAAAGTGTTACAGGGATCCAAGGAAAGGGGGCGGGGTTGTCACACTTGTCGGGGGTGCAGGGAAACAGATTGGGGACAATTCTCTTCCCACTTCCGGACCTTCCCGCCTCCATAAGGTCCGCTCCAGACCAGAGATCCACACCCCCACCTCCCCAACACCTCATCCCAGAGTGACAAGCGGCCCCCGAGGCTTCGAACCGAGCACGCCGGGGGCGCACGACACTGTAGCGTCGGCGAGGTGCAAACGAGGCGTCCCCCGTCCCCTCGCGCTCCACGCGTGCGTCCCGGGAACGCGCTCACCGGCACCGACCCCCCCACACCACCACCCAAAGCCAGGAATGAACTTCCAAGTCCCCAGCCTCCCACCACCGCACTTTTCCTGCACTCGGGGCCACCTTCAGCCTTCGCAACTCCCCGGCTCCCCACCCCGGGCCTGGGACTGCGGCGGAGCTTGGTCTGAACCCCCGCCCCCTCCCTCTTTCTCTCTCCCTCTCTCTCCCGCCACGGGTGGTGGTGGTGATGGTGGTGTCGGAATCCAGCGGCTGGCCGGCCGGCCGGCGTTCGCGCGCTCGCTCATCGATTGGCATTGCCTTGCTCCTCGCTTTCCCGCCCCCCTCCCCCTCCCCCCCGTCGCGGCCAGCTTGGCTGCGAGACTCGCAAGTCCGGCGAAGCGCGGGGCGGGGAACCATGGCAGGCGGGCCAGCGGAATGCCGATCGCACGGATGAGCGCCGCTCGCCGGCTCGCGCTCCGTCTGGCGGGTGGCGGTGGCGGTGGCGGCGCGAGGCCAGAGCCCCGCGTTCGCCGCCCCCTTGTCGCCTCAGGCCGGCGCGGAGATCGTTCTGCCTGTTCCTGCCCTCCCCACCCCACCCCACCCCCGCGCGTGGGGCTCTCACGCGGGGCGCGCGGCGGAGAGAGGGAGGGAGGGAGCGCGCGCGGGCGGGCGGGCGGCGACGGCCCCTCCCCTCCCCCTCCCGCCGCCGCGGAGAGCGCAGGGAGCAGCCGGGGGCTCGGCGGCGGCGGCGGCGGCGGCGTCTGGCCCCAGCTCCTCCTCCATCGCCTCGCTCCCTCCATCTGCCGTGGTTATGGCCCGTCGCTGGAGCACAAAAGAGTCTCCGCGCTGGAGGTCGGCGTTGCTCGCGCTTTTCCTCGCGGAGGTGTACGGTAAGTGTTCGCCTCCCCGCGCCCCGCTGACGGAACAAAGCTGGGGCCACCATCTCCCCGGAGGAGCCATCCCCCCCCCACACACACACCCCCAAGGCCTCCCGAACGGCGTGGTACCCGGGAGAGACCCCGGCCGCTGACGGGACAAAGACCCGGCGAGGATGGATGCGGCGGGAAGGCTGTCCCCCACGCGGACATGCTCTGCTCCGCTGCTTGTCCACCAGCCGACCCTCAGGGCTTTGGGAGAAGGGCCAGGCTCCCCCGGGGCAGGGGTCCCCAGGTGGAGCGAGGTGGAGGAGCGCGCAGACTTCCCGACCTGTCCCCCCTCCCCCCCCCCCCGCCCCACAACCAGCCAAGCCGCGGCTCCTCGCAGCACCCCCTCGCACAAAGTCCTCTCGCACAAAGATGGGGATGACCCTGTGATCCCGTAGGGGAGCTGCCGGGACGGTCCTGCCTACACCCCCCCCCCCCCGACCCTTCCGGAGTCAGGAAGTTCTGTCCTTGGTGAAATTGCCACTGCGCCGACCCCTCCTCGCTCCCCACTGCCTGCAGAAGAAGCACCCTGCTTCTTTCTTCCCATGCCTCCACCTCGGGGCCCCAAAGGCTCCGTGGGTCCCGGGCGTGTAGGATCTTGTTCTCCTGGAGCTAGCTGCACGCGCGAGAAGGCTAGAAAAGAGTTTCCAGCCCCACCTCAGTCTTTCCCTCTAGGGGCATGCCCGTCTGCCCAGGCTCCTAGTTGAGCTGTCATTTCTTCCTTGTCCTCCGCTACTGTGGTCACTCCACTCTGTGTGTTTGCTTAGGGAATACTCCTTTCAGGTCAGGATAGTGCCTTACATTGAGCTGGGGTCAGAACAAGAGCTAAGTTGAATTGATTAGAAGGAATATTCTTCACTTGAGAGAGAAGCCTGACTCCACTGTTCATTAGTTAACACATTGAATGTTTCAAACAACCCAGTTAATGTTTCTTTTCTTTTCTTTCTTTTTTTTTTGAGCCTTTTTTTTTTTTTTAGTATTGCTTTGTTGTTTCCATAAGAAAATAATTAGAAGTTTCCATTCTCTGGTAAATTTTACTTATAAAATGTCTAAGGTATTTGCCACAAACACTTAATTCACTACTATAATGTTGGTGGTGATGGGATTCAGGCAACATGTAATTCCCCTGCAAGTATCATCTCGTTTGAAAGCATTTATCTGTGGAATTGACTATGATGGTAACTTTCAAAGCTTGATAATTTACACTACATGAAAAATATAATGGACTCAAATTGGCATCTACCAGCAGTGAAGAAATAGTAATCTTTCCAGTGTAATTCAGGATGTGTCACTCCTTTACCTAAGTAATGTATTATTTTTGTTCAGGGAGGAGGATGGTTTGGTTCACATTTGATGTAGTAATTGCCATTGATGCTGCTTGTGTGGATCAGAAACCCAGCGCACGACTTCTGACTTCTGATTGTTAGTTGCATCAAGTGGCTGTGATCCCTGTTTGGCTTGTGACTTGTGGTTTGGGCTTATACCAGAGATCAATAAGCTATTATGTTGTTTCTTCTAGCCTGGAGGTGGATACAGTTCTGCTCCAGGTTTGGCAAAATGGCCTAGGAGAAAGAAGAAAGTGAGAGGAATCTTTAATCTAAGGTTATTAGGAATGTCCAGTTATGTACATTCTTCACTGTAATCAAAATTGAATGTCTGTGATGTCTGATCAGACTAAGATAAATGGACTCTTTAATAAAATCTGTGTCATTAGAGTTTGAACTAAAAATCTTGTCTTTAGGGATAAGATGCTGGAAACCCATACTTTGTCTTGGTGTATTCTTTTACCCTCATAAATAAAGTGGCTTTCTGGCCCGTGCTTCTCTAAAAGGTTTTGAATGTTGGAATGTTCCTTGAGGAATCGTAATTAGTCAAAGACCGAAACTCCCTTTTCCAACACTATGGGACCAAATGTATAAAACTAGCAGGTAGTTATGCCAAAGGTGGTTGTCTCAAGCCACAACAAGTTTCAGAGTATAATAAAAAAGAGGTAGTGAATGGGCCAAAACATTAAATGATATTGGCAGAGATTAAAAGAACTCTTCACAAAGCCACTGGGGAAATTCTCTGTAGAACTGGATTTGTGTCTTATACACATGTACTGTCTCCCCATTCAGATGTGGTTTATATTCGTGGAAGGGGAAGAAACCCACCTATAACACTAGTTGTGGAATATGCTTCCATAACAGTAATGGGATTTGGGTGAGTGGACTGTGTCATGATGTAGATGTATGTATCCTGAGATGGAGCCATACTCTTTAAATAGATAATTATTTGAATACTTCTTTAAAATGTGTTTATTAAAGTAGCTTCAAAAGTCATTAGAAATCTCTGCTAAAATAACTGAATATTCAGAATAACTCCTTACATAGACCCAGTGAAGGAAAGGTTTATTAGCCAGTATTAGGGAAATCTAACACTTAAGTCTTCAGAGTGACTCATATATTAACTGTGACATTAAATGTCTCCAACTTGTGTCTTGAATTTTTTTGAGACATTTCATGTACCTTAAAAAAATCCTTATTTGTTATATATACTTTTCACATGACCATATTTTAGGGAGATGTGATATGTTATACCTCCAGGTTACCTTTCTAGATGCCATTCCTATTTGAAGTTTTAGATTGTGTCAAAGTGTACAATTTAGATTTTATGATAGCCTACAGTTAATGTTTTCTAAAGTAGTCACTCTAGGACCAATAATTACCTTTCAGAGGTTGATGTGTCTTGCTAGCATTTGATATGCCCAAGAACAGGAGAATAGAAGGTTTTCTTTGAAAGTTGAAAGAATATGAACATTAGTGGTGGCATCCTCAGCGTTACTGAATAATATCCTATGCCTGCTTTCAGTGAGAAAGTGTTTAATTTCTCATGTCAGGATGTCTGCCTCTTCGAAATGTGTGGAAATTCCTTATATCTTTTTCTTCCAGACATTAGAACCTTAGTCTTGCTCACTTCCTCACCTCCAGTACAGTTTAATATTGTAAATTTTATTGTTTTCTCCTCTTCTCTTTCCCACAACTGTTTTCTTTCACTCAAACTCACCCTTAAAATGCATGTTACATTTCACATTGCTTTCTGGACATACATATGTATGTATATGTATTACATGTATATATATATATATATATATATATATATATATATATATATATATATGAAATCAAGAAGAAAACAAAGTTCCTAAGGTGATACCTTACCATCTGCAATTCACTCACATATTTTTGGTTCTTTATTCACCTTCCTTCCTTCCAATCCTTCTTCTCCCCCCCACCCCTTTAGTGGTCTGGACTCAGTAGTTTTGGGCTCACTAAGATTATAATCTTTAGTTTGATGAAGTCTGCTCTGGATGAAGCCTTAGAATGTAATTTAGAATGTTTTCAGTGTTTGTCAGTAACTTAATACTAGCCTTGAAGAGTTGAAGGTGGTTAGTTTTTGATGACTTGATGCTCAAGCATTCCATAGCCATAAAAACCCATCCTAACATATTGACTGACCTATAATAAAATTCATTTTTAAACTGTCTTTCAACTTCTACAGCCAAGAATCTTTACTGTACATTTACTGTTCTAGGTGCTGTGGAAGCATACACTATTCCCTTTACTCTTGCATTTTATATTTAATGGATGAATCCTTCCCAAGGATTTTTTTTGATTTTTAAGCAGTATGTAAAAAAAAATTATAGTTTAAGATAGACTAGAAGTTCCAATTTTAGAAGGGTTGTAGAAATAACTGGAACAAAAGAAAAAAAATGTTAGCTGATACCAATTATTTCTAAAACCGTCAAGCTTGATTACATAAAGTAAGTTGAATAAAACTGAATTAATTGCTTAACATAAACCTTTCCTTGGGTTCAGAATCTAATTCCTAGGGAGAATATGAAGGTAGGCAGAACATTCCACAGAATCATAGATGGATGACAACTTTCAGAAAGGATAGTTACAGTCCATGAAGATTTGAGTGATGAGTGTTAAATGATTTAGAAGGTTTCTAGAAGGTAAAATCTTTTGAAGGAAACGTAAGAGGGACTGTAGACTGACAAATGAGCAGCAGTTAAAGAAAATGGTAAGATGTTTGTGGGAGAAGGATTGTGGCAGTCTCGCTCTGTAGCCCAGGCTGGGCTGGAACTCACTCAGTAGTCCCAAGCTATATTCCAAGCTGGCCTCAAACTCACAGCAATCCTCCTGCCTTGTCATTTCAAGTGCTGAGAGTACAGGCATATGCCACCAGATATTGAGGAAATGGTGGAGGCTTGTTTTATTTATTTAAGAGAAACAGACTGGGGGGGATGGGCACGCCAGGTCCTCTAGCCACTGCAAAGGAACTCCAGATGCATGTACCACTTATGCATTTGGCTTACGTGGGTACTAGAGAATCAAACCTGAGTCCTTAGGCTTCGTAGGCAAGTGCCTTAACTGTTAAGCCATCTCCAGCCCTATTTTTTTTTTAGTGTTTTTGACATAGGGTCTCAGTAGCCCAGGCAGACCTGGAACTCACTCAGTAGCCCCAGGCTGGTCTTGAACTCACAGAGATCCTCCCTCCTCTGTCTCCTGAGTGCGGGAACTAAAGGCGTGCACCACCATGCCCAGCTGAGGCTTGTATTTTTGATCTGAGAACACCTTGTTCTTTTGGTTGGCTATTTTTCTTCAAAAAATATATCAGCAATATTAACTAAAGAATGTAGATTTAAGTAAACAGAAATGTTTTGATTTTAGAATTTTTGAACTATCATTAATCTGTTCTTGATGCAAGTCTTTATAGGTAAATGAAAGTTGTTCTGAATTTTTAGAGTTTGAAGTTGAATTGATAATCTCTAATTTTTTAAAAACATATATAGCTATTTATTTGCAAAAAAAGTCAAAGAGGGAGAGAGAGTTTGGCTGCACTAGGGCCTCTTGCCTCTGCAATGAACTTCTGATGCATTTGCCACCTTATGTATTTCACAAGTGTTTGTTGAGCATTTGCTTGTGTCTGATGCTGTGTTAGGTACAACCTGATAAACTGGATTTTGCCCTCATGCTACTTATAGTCTAATACTTCTCCAGAAGCAACAAACAAGGGCAGAGATAATAAGCAGGGTGATTAGGGAGGACTTCTTTGACAGGATGCATTTATAAGACCTAAATAGTAGGTTACCATGTTAGAATAAGAGAGCCTTGCATATGGGAGCAACATATGAAAGGCCCAGAATCAGCAAGGAGCTGATATGGAAGAACTGGTGTATTGCAGTTATATGAATAAAATTATTGTGGCTAGGGCACGGTGGTTCATAAGCAGGTTAGAGGTATGTTGGGACTGAGATCTTTGAACACCATTGGATTCTATTTTATTTAATTTTTAAACTTATTTATTTATTTATTTGAGAGAGAGAAAGAATGGGTGCACCAGGGCCTTCGGCCTCTGCACACGAGCTTCAGATGCACATGCAACTTTGTGCATCTGGCGTACGTGGGTACCGGGGAATCAAACTCCTGCCAGAAGGATTTGCAGACAAGCTCCATAACCACTGAGCTATCTCTTCAGTGAGCTCTATTTTAAATGCTAATTGTTGAGAAGATTTAAATGACACAATGTAATTTATGTTTTCTTTAAATTTTTTATCATTTTATTATTTATTTGAGAGAGAGAAGTAGATAGAGGATGGCCATGCACCAGGGCCTTGCTTGAGCCACTGTAAATGAACTCCAGTTGCATGTGCCACCTTGTGCATCTAGCTTATAGGTCCTGGGGAATCAAACCTGGGTCCTTTGGCTTTGCAGGCAAGCACCTTAACTGCTAAGCCATCTCTTCAGCCCATAATTTATGTTTTGAAGCAGTCATTTTAACTTTAGTATAGATTATTGTGAAGTAGGCAAGTGAGGTGATCGGGGCATTTTGGTTGTAATCCAGGTGAGAACCACAGGAAGTTGGAGCAAGGCAGTAATCGTTGAGAAAGATGAGGATGAATTGCCCTATTGATAAGGGAAAAGGACACTTTCTTTACAGGAAGGAAAGAAGGAAACGCGCTACATGTGTACTTAGGTCTGTAGGTTTTGGGGGTGGGAAAAGAGATTGTATGTATCTGTTACTATTCTTAAAATAATATGCCATGAGGTCACTAGTTGAAGGTGAAGAGAACAGTTTTGGTCCCTTGGGAAATTTTTGATATTCAGTCTAGTAAGAAAATAGTGGGGACACTTAGTATGATAAAAGGACACCATGGTGAGGTTTATATAGCAAATGACCAGCAGTTATGAGGACTAGGGTAAGAAGAAGAAACTTAAGGGTTCTATGGAACACAGCTCTCAGGCTTGTTGTGTTCATCAGCCAAGTCAGTACAGAACCTAACAGTGTAACTCTCTAGAGTCTCAGCAAGAAGCAAGAAGCCCAGGATAGTACAAAAGTGACATCCCAAGTGCCTCTTTGCCTGAATTTAATGCCCTAAAATAACTGATCAATGAAAATTGCTTTTTGTCTTTGGAAAGTCAAGAATATATTAGATTAGTGAATTTCAGAACAAATTTAGAAGAATCAAGTAACCTTTTATATTTTTTCTGGATCTTATACCATATTTATAGAAGATACAGCTTTAACAAGTTCTAAAACTTCAAAGTGAATGAATCTGACAGAACAGTGTTCCAGTTTTCTTTTTAAATATTTGATGACTCCCCACTAGTATCAGTGTGAAGAAATATAATTGTTTTACACTGATCGTCTTACCATTGGAGGAGGTTAGCTTGATGTCCACCTTTAATTCACTTACATCTCAGTTCTTAGAGAAATGAATATAGTATTACTCTTAGAATATTAGAGTTAAGTGGAGTTGGAATTTACCTTTGTACATAATGAAAAAGAAAGAAAGCCTTTTGACAACTCATAAATAAAGTGTCTTTTAGATTTTAAGTTCCTGTGTCAGAGAAGATGTAAGATGAATCTGTATACCTGATATATTCTGAAAAATAATTCAGGTTCTCAAAATTGTTCATCTGTTCTCTTGTCACTAAACCTTTTACAAGCAGTTAGACTACAGAATGCCATGCTGGTCCTTGCAATACACACGAAGCATGCATTAGAAGTAACTAACACTTTAAGAATAGCGGTTGGGCCTCATGTTTACATGTCCTGCCACTGTTTACTTGATGTGGAAGTCTGTTGTGTTCTTGCCACTTCCACACTGCTGTAACTACCCCAGCTAGTCTTGCCTTGATTCAACCATGTCATACTTAACAGTAGTCAGGGTGACTTTTCTAAAATAAAAGTTTTCAAAAATTTATTTATTTGACAGAGATGGCGGGGGTGGGTGGGGGAGGGAACAAGGGGAATACACATGTCAGGGCCTCCTGCTACTGTAAAGGAACTGCAGACACATGCACTCCTTAGTGATTCTGGCTTTACGTGGGTACTGGGAAATTGAACCCAGGCTGTCAGGCTTTTGTAAGCCAGTGTCTTTAACCACTGAGCAATCTCTCCAGGCCCTAAAATACAAGTCTTAATTATGATGTAACTTTCTTGCTTAAAACCCAGCAATAGTTCCCTGCTCTTAAAATATACAAGTATAACTCACCAGAGCCTTCATGACCTGGCAGGTTTTTAACTGTCTTATCTCATGTCACTACCCTTCCTTCTTTCCTATAGTGTGTTCCTGCCACACTGCATCTGTTTCTTTGCTCCTGGCCTTTGTACACTGTTCTCCTGCCCAATTTATATTCTTTTCACATCCACATTCTTCACTAGGCTGCCTGCTGCTTGCCTTTCGGTTTTCTTCAGGGGCAGCCACCTTGGCAGAGTATTTCTGGTTTCCTCAAAACTAGGAGCCTTCCTTTTTTTATTAAATATTTTTATTTATTTATTTATTTATTTATTTATTTATTTATTAGAGAGTGAAAGAGGCAAATAGATGGGCATGCCAGGGCCTCTAGCCACTGCAAACTAACTCCAGACTCATGTTCACCTTGTGCATCTGGCTTATGTGGGTACTGGGGAATTAGACTTGGATCCTTAGACTTTGAAGACAACCACCTTAAGTGCTAAGCCATCTCAAGGAGCTTTTCTTATAAACCTCTCAGATATATGTAAGTCTCCAATGGAGATGAGATATGTAGTTTTAAATTTTCCAATAGTCATGCTTAAAAAAAGACAAACAGGTGAAATTAATGTTAATCTGCTTAATTCAGTATATCTAAAATATTGTTTGAACATGAAATCAATAGAGAATAATTATTAATGAGATATTCTGAATTATTTTTCATCCTGTCTTCAAAAGCCAGTGTAAATTTTATACGTAGGGCTGATTTCAGTGAAACTGATCATGTTTCAAATGTTTAACAGTCACTTTGAAAAAGTATATATCACAGTTGAGTATAAACATGTTCTGTGGCCTAGCAGTTCTACTCCTAGCTGTCAGCTTAACAGAAGAGGGTGCATAATTTATTCCAAAAACACATAGGAATATACATAGCATTATTACCTATTATGGTCCTAGACTACAAACAGTCCATGTGTCTTTCCATCAGTGACAAAATGGATGAGTAAACATGATGCTGTCAAGTAAGGGAAGACAGTTACAGCAGCAGTTCTCAAACTTGAAAATCTTGGGATTCATCAGCTGTTGGGGTATCCAAAAAATGATGTTTTTAAAATGGGAGAGTGTTTATGCTTTAAACAATAGTAGATATTAAAATTTAAAAAATTGTTAGTGTCAGTTTATGTAAAATGGCAATAAGAAACACACTATATGTGGTAGGGTGCCAGCTTGTTTGGGGCCTGTGCACTCTGGACTGGTGTGGGGCATGGTATGTTTGGAGCCTGTGTGCTCCAGGCAGAAAGAAGCAAGAACTGAGAACAACCAAAACCTATCAGTAAGACAAGAATAGATAGCTGACTCTGGCAGGAGTTGAACTACCCCTGGCACAGCAGCTAGGGCCCAGGTGAAACCACAGAGGAATTGGCGAGATGAGCAAGAGTGATGCTTCCACTGCAAGCCTGACAACTTGCACCAGGGTGATGCAGACAGACACTGAGGATAGTCAAAATGCACCAAAGCAGAAATCCAGAAGCTGCTGAGTGCTCAATACCAAAGTAAACAAAGCACAGCCCCGAGGCTCAGGGAATTTTGGAGAAGGGAGCAGAAAGAATGCACGAGCCACAGGGTGAGAGGGAATATCTAGAGGTATTACCCCTCCCACAGTGACTGCTGCTCACAACTCCATGGTGTCAATACCAGCAATCCCACTAAGGAGGGACCTCAGTGAGTGGGAGCAAGGGGGAGGGAAATGACGGTACCAACACATGATGTGTCCATGCAAAGTTTCTACTCAATAAAAAGAATGAAGCACACTACATGTTGCCACAAGTATATTGTTAAATAAAAATATGTCAAATGACAAATAGGATTATATTTCAAAAATAAGAAAATACTGAGAAGAATGAAATTGTTTTACATTTATGCAAATTGATATAGAGCTAGAGCTATGTGTGAGAAACATATCTAGTATAACAGCAGACAATACTTGTTGAATAAATGAATTCATTTATCCATAACTGGAATAAATTACATTCATGGATTCCTAACGCTGAAGCATTTTTGTATTCATGAGAATGTCATACCAAGTTGGTAATGATACATTTTATGCTGGAATACATTTACTAATGTTTTATACTTTTACTTTATGAAATCACTAGTTTTTGCTTTCTCCCTTCATGTGTTTCTCCTGTAACCTAACTTCTCTCCTGCCCACTTTTCATTTTACTCATCCACTATCTTAGATCAACTTATAATCTTTTTTTTTAATTGCTGGTTTGAATGGACAGGAGCAATATTTCAATTTTCAATTGTGATCTTTTTCCTTTTAATATCAACTGTATAGGTACTATCATTGGACAACAAAAAAGAATAATTTTGTCTTAGAGCTTTTGAAGTGATGGTGTCATTCTTACTTGGTAAAACTTTATTTCACTGAGCAAGATAATGGAGATATAAGCCTATATGACACAGATTCATTGTTAGAAATAGGTCTTAGGGGGATAGATCAGTCCCAGGAGTAATGGAGCTCTCATCTGAAAGTCAGGAGCTATAGAGGTTAAAAGTCTCTTAAATCATCTTCACTTAAAATATGACTGTTTGATAGATTCAGTGCTAAATAGCATAATTTTGTTAAGTAGAAAACATCCAGTTTTCTCCCTACCAGTAATATAGAAGTTTGAGCACCAGATAAAATGGTTGGCTATAGTTACAGGCCACATGAAAACACAAATTAGTGTAGATAATATTACATAATTAAATTTGCAAAAGACTTCACATTTCCTCCATTCTATAAAGGACTTTTTTTTTTTTTTTTTTTGAGATAGGGTCCGTCTCTAGCCCAGGCTGGCCTTGAACACACCGCGATCCTCCTACCTCTGCCTCCCTGAGTGCTGGGATTAAAGGTATGCACCTGATCTGACTATTAACTTAAACATTAAGTTAATATATAAGAGCTGTACATATGGGTATAGTGTTACAGTTTGATATATTTATACACTGTCAGGATAAATCAGAGTAGTTACAATTCCATCTCCTTAAATACTTAATTCTTTGTCTAGGAACCTTTAAACTCTAGTTCTTTGTAAAATATGTAGTGGGGCTGGAGTGATGCCACGGCGGTTAAAGGCACTTGCTTGCAGTGCCTAATGGCTTGGGTTTGGTGTTTGATTGCCCAGTACCTAAGTAAAGGCAGATGCACAAAGTGATGCATGCATGTGGAGTTTGTTTGCAGTGACTGGAGGCCCTGGCACGCTTACTCCCTCTGACTCACTCTCTGTGTCCCTGTTTCCCTTTCTCTGTCAAAAAATTTTTTTAAATTTAAATAAATAAAAATGCAGTGGATTGTTGAGAACTATAGCTGTCCTGCTGTGCTTCAGGACACCAGACATTATTCTTCCTATTGGACTTTTTTTTTTTTTTTTTACTGTGAAACTGTATTTTGATATCCATTATCCATCCTTCTGAATGTTTGATATGATTGTCTTGTATACATAGGTTAGAATTAGAATTGGAATACAGGACTTTTCCCGATTTTACTTTACTATTTTATTTTTTAATCTCTAGTCAGGCATGTTAACACATGCCTGTGATCCTAACAATTAGGTAGTGGCAGGAGATCCAGGAGTTAAAGGCCAGCCTTAATTACATAGCTAGGTAGAGGCCAGACTGAGCTACATGAGACCCCACTCAAAACCAAGGGGTGGGGAGAGCTTAGTCAGTGAAGTACTTGCTTTGCAAGCATGAGGACCTGAGCTTGATGCCCAGTACTCACCTGAAAATGGCAGGTGTGGTTGTATGCGCCTGTAATTCCAGCATTGAGGAAGTGGAGACAGGAGGATCCCTGGGGCTGGATGGCCAGACAGTCTAGGCTAATTGATGAGCTCCAAGCCAGTGAATGACCCTCAAAAAGAAGTGGACACCCAAGGTTGAACTCTACATGCATATGTAAACCCATATAGGTACACACAGGCATTCATAACAGACACTAACACAACCATACACAGAACAAACTCTCTCTGCTCTAAGTATGGAGGTAACCATAAGTGTACATTTTCTTTCTTAAAAATCTGTTAGGGGCCTGAAGAACCTGCTAAGCCTAACAACCCAGGTTCAGTTCCCCACTAAACTAGATGCACAAAGTGGTGTATGCATATGGAGTTCATTTGCAGGAGCTGGAGGCCCTGGGGCACCCATTCTCTTTCTTTCTCCTTGCAAATAAATAAATAAAAATATTTTTTTAAAGTCTATTAGAATTGGGCTGGAGAGATGGCTTAGCTGTTAAGGCTCTTGCCTGTCAAGCCTGAGGACTCATGTTCTACTCTCCTGATCCCACATAAGCCAGATGCACGAAGGTGAGGCAAGCGCAAGGTCACACTAGATGGCGCAAGATTCTGGGGTTCAATTGCACTGGCTGAGGCCCCTGGCGCCAATTCTTCCTCTCTTAAAAAAAAATTAAAGAAAATAAAGTTAAGTTTTTTAGAACTGAGGATACTCAAAAAGAACCAAAACAGAAATTCTGAAGCTGTTGAGAGCTCCACACAAAAGTAGACTTAAGACAGAGCTACCATGGCTCAGAGAATTTTGCAGAGAAAGGTGCAGAAAGATTATAGGAGCTGCAGGGTGGGAGAAAATAATCTATAGGTATTGCCTCTCCCCCACAATGACTGATGGCTACTCTCACAACTCATAACCCACAACCCCATGATGAATACCAGCATTCATCTTAGTGGTGATTATCACTAAGGAGGGCCCTCAGTTGAATAGCGGCAGAGAGAAGGACATACTGATACCAACATATGATGTGTCCAAACAAAGTTTCTACTTAATAATTCTAAAAGCATAGTATGTGTGCATGATACTTTTGGAGGAATAATTTCTCAATTTCTTCCTTAGCTTTGTCAGTATATATTTTCTTAGACTATTGTCATTTCATTTGTATTTTTATATTTGTCTTAAAATTATAAATAATAATCTTCTAAACTATTTTTTACATCTGTGATTATCACTCTTGTTATTCTTTATATGTTTCCACTGTCATTTTCTTGGAACAGCCTTATCACAGCTTTCTCTATTATGATTGTTCTTTTCCAGCTTAATTTAGTTTTATGGTATGCTGCTCTTGTTTATTCAACTTCTCCCATTTATTTTGTAAGTTTTCTGGATTTTAGAATAATTAGCTTGTTAATTTTTTAATTTTAGAAATTACTATACAGAAAATTGACTTTATTTTCCTTTTGGCATAAAGTTCTGTGAATGTTAAAATGCTTATATATTTGTGTAGCTACTACCATATTCTGGATACAGAGCAGTTACATCACCCTAAAAGTCTCCCTTCTGCAATCCCTTATTGTTGCCCCTCTGCCTACTCATCACGATCCCTGATGGTCACTGATGTGCTCACCATATAGTTTTGTCTTCTTGAGAATGACATATAAATAGAATTACATATGATGTAACTATTTGAGATTGATTGCTTTTACTTAACTAGCATATCATTGAGGTTCATCTCCATTGTTGCATAAATCAATAGTTTATTCCTTTTTATTATTAAGCAGTATGACCATTGTATGACTGTACCTCTGTTTTTATCAGTTCACTTTAGTTGTTTTCAGTTTGGGCTGTTTTTTAGAAAGGCTGTTGTAAATATTCACACACAGACTTTTTTGTGTGGACTTAAAGTTTTATTTTTCTGTAGTGACTATTTAGGAGTGGGATTGCTGGATCCTAAGTTTCATGTATATGCCTACGTTGACCAAGTTGACTTCCCTAGTGACTGTTAACAGTTTGTATTCTGACCAACTGTGAAAGCACATCATTTGCTTTGGATTGTCACCACTTCTTAGTATTTTTAGTGTCTTTTATTTTTGACATTCTGAAATTTATATAGTAGCAACTCTGATTTGAATATGTGTTTTTATTAATGGCTAATGATGTTAAACATCTTGTCACATTCTTTCTTGACATCTTAGATGAAGTATTCAAGTCTGCTACCCAGTTTTGTTTTTCTTTTTACTGTAGGATTTTGAAGGGATATATATATATACATTTTTCTCCTAAATCTGTGGCTTGTCTTTTTATTCTCTAGGTAGTGCCATTGTCAAAGCAAAAAAGTTTTTTTTTATGCTTAAGGAGGTTGAACCTACCTGATATTTATGAATTATGTTCTTGGTTCTAGAACTCATCACTTAGCCCCAGGTTATATATATAACACACACACAGCACAACACACACACATACACATATACACACACATACATATATATGTATATGTTTATATATATATAAATTTAGTTTTATGTTATACATTCAGATCTAAGATCCATTTGGATTTATCATTTTATAAGGCACAAGAGGTTCTGTTTTTGCAAATTGCTTCAATACCCTTTGTTGAAAAGAATATCCTTTCACCATTGAGCAGATCTGCTGTCAAAATCAAGTGGCCATGTTAGTGGGATCTGTTTCTGGACTCTTCATTCTGTCCCTCTGAGCTGTGTGAATCATGTTACAGTATCACATTGGCTTTATGGTAAGTCTTAAAGTGGGGTAGCGCAGTCCTAACTACTCTAATTCCTTATCCCTTTTATATGCATTTTAGAAATAGCTTGTTCCGTCATCTGTAAAATATCTTGCTGGGATTTTGAATGGCACTGTGTTAAATTTCTACTGTCTCTGGGAAAAATGGGTATGTTCACTGTTGTTTTCTACTCCATGAATACAGAAAATCTCTGTTTATCTAAGTCTTTGTTTTCTTTTATTAGTGTTTTGTAGTTTTTACCATATAGATACTGCCTATGTTTCGATACTTTTAACTGTTTCATTTGAAGAGAGCTATTGAAAATGATATTTTAAAATTCCAGTTTCCAGTTGTTTTTTGTTTGTATATATAAAATATGATTTCTCACTTAGTTCTTAGAATAGATATTCAATTTTTTCTGAGTTTTAAAAATAATTATTTAATCTATAAATAAAGACATTGTCTTTCTAAGCTATAAGCCTGTTATTTTGCCTGTATTGCTTTAACCAAGATTTAATACTGTGTCAAGCTGCACTGGCCAGATTGCTATATTAAGTGGAGTTTTGTAGTCTCCTTTCATCAAATTAAGGAAGTTATTTTCCTGTTCTATGTGTGTGTGTAAATAATAAATGGATGTATTTTGGAACATGCTTTCCTTATGCACCGATGATGTTATGTTGTTTTTTTTAAGACAGTAGTAGGTTACATTAATGTAATGTAATATAAATTATTTTTTTCTTTTCAGGAGAAGGAATTGAGGCAGCATCTCACTGTGTAGCTCAGGCTGCCCTTGAGCTCAAGATCCTCCTTCCTCAACTTCCCAAGGGCTGGGACTATAGGGGCTACCATGCCTGGCAAACTTTTCATTATTCCACTAGTCTTTTGTTATTTTACCTTGTTATTTATTTTTCTTTTTACTTATTGGTAATTATTTTACCGTATTTCTTAAAATTTTACTTTTTCTCATGCATATAATTTATTTATTTATTTATTTATTTATTTATTTTGGTTTTTCAATGTAGGGGTTCAGTCTAGTCCAGGCTGACTTGGAAATCACTGTGTAGTCTCAGGCTGACCTTGAACTCATAGTGATCCTCCTATCTCTGCCTCCCAAGTGTTGGGATTAAAGGTGTGCACCACTATGCCTGGCTTCATGTATATAATTTATTTGATCACAGTTCCCTCTCATTATCTTCTGTTTTCCTTCTTTTCATCTCCCTCCTACTAAACCCCTACCTCTTCCAACTAGTGCCTAGATGTTGATATCCTTTTCTTTTTCTTGTGTGTGTGCATGGATTATCATTTAGTGTACTTTTCAAAAGTCATGCCTTGGTTACCAAAATTGTGAAGTATAAATATTTTTAGTTATTGCTTTATTTGTAAGCAGAGGGGGAGGGGAGAGAATGAATGGGTATGTTAAGGCCTCTTGCCACTACAAACAAATTCCAGATGCATATGACAGTTTGTACACCTGGCTTTACATGTGTAAGAACCTGGAATCGAACCTGGACTATCAGACTTAGTAACCTTTAACAGCCCCCAAAGTAGAAATATTATGAAAATAACAAGCTATGACACATGAAAAAGCAGAAGACATTTAAGGACTGATGTATAAACTCATTCTAGTAACAGTACCATTCACAGAAGTTTTGATGGGCTATGCAGTTTTCTAGTCACTGTGTTTATGTGTTTACATTGTGTGTCTTAGTCTATCCAAGCAACTATAACCCACCATATCTGGGTAGCTTATACAACAACAAAAATTGGCTTCTCACTGTTCTGAAGACTGAGAAGTCCAAGATAAGGGTGGTAATGGATATGGTATCAGGTGAGCACCACTGTTTGGTTCTTTTTCAGTGATTTCTAGCTCTGTCCTTACATGGTGGAAGGGGCTAGGTAGCTCTCCAGAGTCCTTACATGATGGAAGGGGGTGGGTAGCTGTCTAGTATCCTTATATGGTGGAGGGGGCTAGGTAGCTTTCCACTGTCCTTACATGGTGGAGAGGGCTAGGTAGCTCTCCAGTGTCCTTACATGGTTGAGGGGGCTAGGTAGCTCTCGCCTCTTTTGTGAGGGCTATGACTGGAATAGACAAGGACAGAGCTGTCATGTCTTAACCCCTCCTTAAGATCCAAAGACCCACACCTGTTACTATCGCCCTGGGAATTAGGATTTCAGCATATGAATTTTGGTGGACTCAAGCCTTCAGCTCCCCACTACCCCTGCCCCCACACAGTTTTTTTGCTTATCACAACAGTTCTATCACCCTAAATACTCCATTTTACATATAGGGAAATTGATACACAGGGAAGTTAAGTGTCTTAGCCTAGGCGACATAATGGTAAATAGGAGAGGTAGGATTTGAACCCAGGTGCTTGACTCTGGGCTCTGTGCTCTTAATTATTCCACTCCGCTTCTGCTTTGTAGTGTTAGAGTCCTCCCCAAACTCAGTGCAGCTTATAAACAAGCTGCTTAATTCCTCTCTCATTTACTCTTTTTAATTTGTTACTAGAACTTATCTGTTTGTGGGCCTACTGATAGATGAACCAGAGATGCCAGTACATTAATGTTTTCTGAATTAATTCTAGTTTTCTGTTAATTCAGATTTCTAAGTGGCAGTATGCTTGGTTATTGGATTTTATACTACCTACCCCCAAGGTTTGTTGTAAGACTATTTAAATGACTTATGCAAATACTTTCTGCATCAAATGTTAATTTTCTTTCCTCAGTAGATGGACAAAAGACAACTTACAGAAAAAGTAATTGGAGGCTAATAAAATTGCAAAGATTAACTTCAGAAGCAGTCAGAGAAATACCACCTACCAATTTAGCAAATAAGTAAAACCTATTCCATCAAATGTTCAAAATAATTAATACAGAAATAAATCTGGCTCAGGCTCCATGAAGCGAGCATTCATATTTGGCCAGTAGAAATGCTAACTTTTGGCTAATGAGGTTTTGAGTATGTATAGTTTGAACATACTATAACCTCTCCATAAAATATTTTCTTAATGTTGACCATTAGGTTATAATGTTGTTCACATTCATAAGCAATGCTATAACTAATAAGCTTTTAATTTTGTTTGCTTTTTATGTATTTTCTTATGATTGAGTCATAAAAGTACAATTACTGGGTCAAAGGCTGGGATATTTAAAGTTCTCAATAAAATTTCTAATTTATTGAATGTTTACAGTATGTTAATTATTTCTCTGTATGTTTTATATCTCTTAACCCATTTAATCTTTTTACCCAAACTTGGAAGTGGACCTCATTTTAACTATAAGTAAGCTACAAAGGAATTAAAACTTGTTCATACACTTGGAACAAGGATTTATGTTCACAAACATTTTACTATATTCAGTCTCTGCCCATAGAATACAAGGTTATGTTTTAATGCCCTCCCAGTGAGATGCCGCATTAACAGCTCTATACCAGTGGGCACAACTGGAGCTGTAATTATGGTTGCTAAATCCCCTTCGTCACTTGAAGGATCCAAGGGGCACTGTGTGGATGACTGGCTGCAATGTGATACAAAACTATAGCAGAGGGCTGGAGACATGGCTCAGTGGTTAAGCCCTTGCCTGTGAAGCCTGAGGACCCCAGTTCGAGGCTTGATTCCCCAGGACCCACATTAGCCAGATGCACAAGGGGGTGCACGTGTCTGGAGTTCGTTTGCAGTGACTGGAGGCTCTGGTACACCCATTCTCTCTGTCTCTATCTGCCTCTTTCTCTCTGTCTCTCAAATAAATAAATAAAAATAAACAAAAAAAATTAAAAAAAACTATAGCAGATAAGTGTGGATTTTTCTGGATCAGAAAGCAAGGCACCAGGGCATGGTGGCTTATGCCTTTAATCTCAGCACTCGGGAGGCTGCAATAGGAGGATTGCTGTGAGTTTGAGGCCACCCTGAGACTACATAGTAAATTCCAGGTCAGACTGAGCTAGATTGGGACCTTATCTCAAAAAACCTAAAAGAAGGGCTGGAGAGATGGCTTAGCAGTTAAGGCACTTGCCTGAAAAGCCAAAGGACCCAAGTTTGACTCCCCAAGACCCACGTAAGCCAGATGCACATGGGGCGCATGCATGTGGAGTTTGTTTGCAGTGACTGGAGACCCTGGTGTGCCCATTTTTTTCTCTGTCTCTCCCTGCTTATGTCTGTATCTCTCTCTCTCAAATAAATAAAAGAATAAAATTTTTTCAAAAAGAAAAGAAGAAGCATGTATCAATGAAAAGAAAAGGCATGTATCAATGACTAGCAGTTCATGTCAAAAGGACACATGGATCACTCCCTGTAGAGAGGCCATTAGCCACCAATGAAAGAACTTGAGCATTAAAACAGTCACGGTGGATGGGGAAATAGCCTAGTGGGGTAAGCACACTTGCTGCAAAATCATGAAGGCCTGAGAGGACCTGATTCACCCCGTGTGATTTCCCAGTACCCATGTGAAAATCTGGGCATGAACACATACACCTGTGGCCCAATTTTGTGAGGAGCCAGAGATAGGAGACTCTCTGGCACTTGTGGCCAGTCTGACCAAAAACTGGCAGCTCCAGGTTCAGTGAGAGACTCCATCTCAAGAAAATAATGCAGAAGAGTGATAGGGAAGGACACCTGATATTCTGCTGTAGTTTATATGTGCGCGCGTGCACACACACACACATAGCATTTGTATCTGTACACACGTGTACCCACACTATACATATACAGCACCACATATATTACCACACATAAGCCAAAATTATAATTATGATTGAAATGCAATGTAAAAACTTGGTTCAGTGTCAGACTTGACAAAGACACATTGTAGCAACAGTGAATTAGTGGATACTGGTGGAAACAAATGACACTAGCTCTACTCTCAAAATAAGCAACTGAAGAACTGAGCATTTATCTCTGTATGAACTACTCCGTGGTAAACAAATAACATTGCTTGTTGAGGAAAAGTTTTTTATGGAGACACGGCTATGCTCATTTGTATATCGTCTATGGTTGCTTTTGTGCTGCAGTGACAGCTGAATGGTGGTAACGGACTGTGTGACCACAGAGCCTGAAATATTTATGATCTCCTCCTCAGAACAGAAAACATTCCCCAACGTGGAGGGTCTGTGCGGAGGGGGGAGAATAGGGAGGAGGCAAACGATAGTACCAACATGGCTGTGTACACACTGTGTACATAACTAATAAAAAAATAGTTTGCTGACCCATAAACTAGATGAACAGTGTTAAGTGACTCCACAGAATACTGGAGCTTTTACAGGACAGCTGATCTGGTTTCTGTTACAACTCTGTGGCATCGAAATGGGGAGTATCACTCCAGGTTAAAGAGCTGTTTGAAACACACTGACCAAATGTAACGTTGAAACTTTGTGAAGGCATATATGAGAAGATCAGGGGAATCTGGTTATGACCTGACTATATTAAATGTTATCAAGAACCATTACTATCTTGTTCAAGTAGTAGCATTATAAATAGAGATGTGTATTATGAAACAGGCAAAATGATACTTGGCATTTACTTAGTACATACTTCACACAAAGGCAAAGGAATAATCTACAACTCTTTGATGCCATTAGTCTCTGTAATAGATTTTACTATTGCCTCATCCCTTGGATACATTGGCAGTGCAGGCACACCATTAGTTTTCTCTTATTCTGCATTATAGATACATTTATATGTATATTCATCCAGGACGAATTCACATCTTCCAGACTGGGCAAGACAAGGGCCAGTATTTAAAACTTGCTTCTACCCCCTCACCTTAATATAGGGTTAACAGTTACTCTTGAAATTGCTTTAACATGAAAGAATATGTTTTAGAAAAGTCTTTTGTAAATAATAAAATCACTATTAACAATAAGGTCCCTTTATGTTTTAGAAGATACAGTGAGGGAGTTAAATGCATGATTTTAAAAAAGTTATTGGGTTTCTTTTTAAAAAAAAATATTTATTTGAGAAAGAGGTGGGCAGATAGAGAGAATGGGCATGTCAGAGCCTCGAGCTACTGCAAATGAGCTCCAGACACATGTGCCAGCTTGTGCTTCTGGGTTATGTGGGTCCTTTGGTTTTTCAGGCAAGCACATTGACCACTAAGCCATCTCTTCAGCCCAAAAGGCATAATTTTTACAAGTTAGGTCTAAGCTTGGATATTAGTTCTGATTTTTACCTGTGTCATCGTGAGAAAGCTACGACTACTAAAATTTAATTTTTTTTGTTCATTTTTATTTATTTATTTGAAAGTGACAGAGAAAGAGGCAGAGAGAGAGAGAGAGAGAATGGGTGCGCCAGGCCGTCCAGCTACTGCAGATGAACTCCAGATGCATGCGCTCCCTTGTGCATCTGGCTAACGTGGGTCCTGGGGAATCAAGTTTCAAACATGGGTCCTTAGGCTTCACAGGCAAGCACTTAACTGCTAAGCCATCTCTCCCGCCCTAAAATTTAATTTTTTATTTTTATTATTTTGCAAACTGGAAAGAAAGTTTATTTCAAATGTTTGTCTCAATAACTAAATTGAAATCATTGAAAATTCATAATATAACATAAATACTAAGTGAACTTTTTCCCTTCCACTTGCCTATATAGCAGAGGTAGATATATTTACATTGGGGCACTTTTAAAAGTTATGTGAAAAAGGATAACTTTACATGGGATGCTTTTATAGGATAATGTTTTAAAGTTCTTTGAAAAAAAAACGGTTAAGTTATGAGATAAGCTTCATTAGAGGTAGATGGAAAGCTATCTGTTCACCGAGGAAAAAATTAACATATTTATTACAGTTATGGGCTATAAGCTATTTTTGAGCCCAGGAGTCACTCTGCAGATGGAAAATGATGAAAAATATACTTTTTCTGTGTTGTTTTTTCCCTACCCAACTTCAGAGAGCTGCTGATGCTAATGTAGAGCAGATCCCACATGTGTACAGTCCAGAGCTACTCAACAGCTTTAAACAGTCACTTACCACATATTTTACATTTTGAAGACCAGGAAGGAGAAATGGTTCTATAAAGCCTCTAAGCAGAGTCAGCGGTTAGATCTGAATTCTTTTCCCCCGGTGGCTTTCTAATTACATCTCAGATGAAAGAACTCGTATCTTCCTTTTTAGATGTGTCTGTCCTTTTCTTTCTGTTTTTTCACCTTCTTCACAAACTACATGAAACCAAATTTTTAATTACAGACAGTATATTATATGCCCTTTTTTAAAAAAAAATGGATATATCTGAATTATTTAATCAAAAAGCACTTACCAGGATGGTAGGAACTGGAATGTGGTTGCTAAGGCAGGGGGAAAAGGAGTGAAAAGGAAGAAGAAACAGACAGTCTTTGGTCCTAAGATGATCTAAATTTGGGTGAACTGAATCAATTCAGTTAATGGAATTAATTGCCCAAATTATGGCAATTGAATTATTTATCACAACAGATAAAGACTATGGTAGTCATATGCTACTAAGTGTTACTTCTATGTTTCTGTCTTTACAGAGTTTATATTTATGCAAAAGATAGGAAAGAACATGAAATAAATAAATAGGGTTGAAAATAAGAAAGAATTCAGAGAATTTAGCATATAGTACATTAGCAGAAGAGAGGGATGGAACAGAAATACGGAATGACTTTGGACAAGAGGGAGATGTTAGTGTTACTCACCAAGATAAGGAATATAAAAGGAAGTCAGCAGAAGATGGAAAGTTCAGTCTCAAACAATAAGCTTGATGCACCTGGGTAATATTAAGGCAAAATTGTACAGTAACAAAATAAAGGTTAGTCTTTAGGGTAGAATTAATAATAGTCTGGGGCCAGCACAGAAACACAGACCAATGGAATAAAGACACAGAAATAAGCCCATGTGGCAGCAGCCATCCAGTTTTTGACAAAACTTTGAAGGGGGGGGGGAGGAAGAGAGAAAGGCCTCTGTAGTAAGAGGTACTGGGAAAACTGAACCATCCACATGTAGTAGACTTGACTTACACTAGATTCCTATATTTTACCATGTATAAAATCAATTGAAAATATACCCACAACCGTAATGTGAGATTTGAAACTTTGAAGCAACTAGAGAAAAATGTAAAAGAATCACTTCAAGATAAAGGCATAGGCAAGGGCTTTCTGAAAAAGACACCTGTCACTCAGAAAATAACAAGAATTAACTTAGGATTTCCTAAGATTGAAAAGCACCTACCTGTACAGTAAAATAAAACAAAAACAAAGAAAAGAAAAGAAAAAAGAAAACATTCGAGTGAAGACACAATCTACAGAATGGAAACAACTTTGCCAACTATTCTTCTCATAGAGGATCGGTATCTAGAATACATAAAGAAAAGTTCAACACCAAAAGGGAAAATAATCCAATCAATAAATGAAATGAATAGGTAGGTAGCTTTCAAATGAAGAAGTACAAATGACCAACAAATACATGAAAGATATTTAACATCTTTAGCCACCAGAAAAATTCAAGTCAAAAGTATATTGAGATTCTGTCTCACCTGAGTCCAAGCTGACTGTCTAAGAAAACAGGCAAGTTGTGGCAATGATGTGGAGATGGGAACCAGAGGAGGAACCCTTATACACTGTTGATGGGAATGTAAATAAGTTCAGCCACTATGGAAATAAATACAGAAATTCTTCAAAAACTTAAAAACCACCATATGGTCCAGCTGTGTCACTCCTGTGAGAGTAGACAAAAGTCAGCTTAGTATGTAGATACTTGTACACTGATATTTGCCACAGTGCTGTTCATAGTAGCCAAGTTATGGGACCATTCTTGGTGTCCCATCAGTGGATGGATGCATTAGGAATGTGTATATAGTACTGGAGTGATGGCTTAGCGGTTAAGGCGCTGTCCTGCAAGGCCTAAGGACCCATGTTCTACTCTCCAAATCCCACTTTAGCCAAATGCACAAATGTGAGTCAAGCACAAGGTCACACATGCACACTAGGTGATGCAAGCATCTGCAGTTTGCAGTGTCTTGAGACCCTGGTGGTCCAATTTTCTCCCCCTCTCTCTAAAAATAAAAATAATAATAAATGTGTATATACACAATGGGGGTTTTTATTTAGCCATACAGAAGAACAAAATTAGTCATTTACAGGAAAATGGCTGTAACTAGAGATCATCATATTAAGTGAAATAAGCCAGGCTCAGACAAATATTGCATGTTTTCTCTAATATATGGAATTGGGGGTGGGCATGAAAGTAAAAGTACTAGGAGGGGTGTGGAAGAGGAAGAAGGGATGTAGCAGTCAGCTTCATGTTGCTGGCATGAACGGCCAAACTAGGCACAGTTTAGGAAAGGAAGGGGTTTTATTTTTCCCCCCAAGCTGTCATATCCACGGAAGTTCCATTAATGCAGAAGACGCTGGCTCCCATTCGTAAATCCAAGCAAAGAAAATCCACCAGCAGCCAGAAACATAAAGCAGCAAGCACAAACCTGAAGCAAGCAGGGACCCAGATTCACACTGCTGTCTTACACCTCTGGGCTGGAATTCAGGTCCACCCCCAGGGACACTACCTTCAGCCAGGTGGCTGGAGACCCAGGTTACAAGCTTTAATAATAAAATGCCTGAGTCTGTGGGGAACATACTCAAACTACTATAGGAGAAAAGAAAGGGTGATAGGGTAACTAATTAAGTATATGCACATGTAGTAATCAGTTCCACACTGATGGGATGAACTTCCAAACAGACACAGTTTATGGGAGAAATGGGACTTATTTCAAGCTTAATTATCCATCAATGGTGGAAGAAGCCGGTTCCCTTTCACTTATCCAAGCAAAGTGAAAAGCGGCAGCAAGCAAAACACCAGCACCAGCACACATCAGAAAGGAGTAAGCAGCAGGGACCCCAGAGCTCACATTGCTTTCTTACACCTTTGTGCTGGAATTCATATCTGTCCCCAGTGACACCTTAGAGCTGGACTCCAGGATCCACCCCCAGTGACACGTTCTCCAGCCAGGCAGCTGGGGATCCAAGTTACAAGCTTCAGTTACCTGAGTCTATCGGGAATATATATCCCAACTACCATAGCATGTATGGAAATGCATAATGAAACCCATTACTTTGAGCAAATCATATTGGCTAAAAGATCCAGAAATAATAATTGCAGCAGCCTCACAGGGTACTTGGGAAGATTAAGCGTAGAACTTATATGTACCATCGTTTGGCAACCAGCACATATTCATGTTAGACAGATTTTAAGCCAGAAAATTTAATGTACCTAAGCTGGGGAAATAACTCAGTAAAGTATTTGCCTTGTGAGTATGAGAACCTGAGTTTGGTTCCCCAGAACACACACTGAAAAAAAAAAAAAAAAACTGCAAGTGTCATGGCTCACACTTGGAACCCCAGTGCTGGGAGATGGAGATAGGCACATCCTTGGGGATTGTTGGCCAGCTGTCCTACCCCGTGTGGTAGGCTGCAGGACTGTGAGAGACCTTGCCTTACAAAAATGATGTCCATGCCTGAGAACACCCAGGGTTGTCCTTTATCCCCACATGCTCACGCACATATGTGCACATGCACCTGCACTCACACACGTAGATGAACACAGCAAACGTGAAGAAAGGAAAGGTGCTAAATCCTAGTGGTGCCACTTACCAATTTTGTGCCCATGAACAAGTCTTGAAACTTCTCTAAGTTTCTCTTCAGTTAAGTGAGGGTGGTATCTATTTTGAAATGAAGATTAGCAAAAGTGAATGGAAGTACTACTTACAGTGATCTGCTCCAAAATGCTGAGTCTAAAAGAAAATTGTACTTCAGGCAAGTGTAAATGTTTAAAAACTATCAACATGGCACACTTGAGCCTGTAAACATAGGCATTACTTTTCTATTTTCCCAAGATAGCAGGCAGGAGGAACTTAACGTAGGTGATACTTATTTTGACTCATAGTTTCAGAGGTTACAGTCCAGTAGTAGAAAGGCACGGCAGAGTAGCTCCATTCCTGGCAGTGGGAATGGAGACCCACAGATACTGATGTGTGACGCAGACCAGGAAGCAAAGACAGCTAGGCCAGAATCAGCGGACTTACAGCCTTCAAAGCCCCAGTCCTAGTGTTCTGACGTATTTCCACTATTCAATTCCCACCTGCTAATGGCTCCACAGTCTTCAAAATAGTTCCACAAGCTGGAGACTGAGGTGTTCAGAACAGAGACTCATGGGTGACATGTTAGATTAAACCATTAATACTTTGCCTTTGGTTCCTAAAAGTCCATGGCCATGTCATAATGCAAAATGCATTCAATCCAATGTCAGTCATCCCCACAGTGTCGACACTACTGAAAAGTTCCAAATTATCTTCTGAGACTCAAGGAATACTCTTAGCTGTGAGCCCCTGAAAAGCCAAAAGAAATTTACATGCTTCCTGTGTACAATGGCTCATTCCAAAGGGGAGGAGTAACATAGCAAGGAAAGTCTAGACCAAAACAAATCTGAAACCCAGCATGGCAGACATTAAATCCGCAGCCTCAGATCCAGAAACAAAAGCATCATCTGAGTTCCAACAGGCTTGAGCCTCATCATCTGTATAACACATGGCTGCTTTCTGAGTCAGTGCTACTCAGTGCCTGCTGCTTCTCCTAGCAGGTTTTCTACATTACTGGAATCTCCAGCCTCTGGGGTCTCCGTTGCATCTTGAGCTTCTTTCCCAGTCTTCATGCTTAGCCCCTGTATTAGGGTTCTGAGCAGCAGCAGCACCAGCTAGGCAGGAGGAAGGGATTTATTTCAAGCTTACAGATCTAGGGGGAAGTTCCATCAATGGTGAAAAGTATCTTCCATATATCCAAGGAGAGAGAAACAACCAAACAGCCACCAAATGCCAAAAAGCAGCAGCAGGGAACTGCGGCAAGTACAGACTCCCAGAGCTCTAACCTCTGTGCACACCTTGGGCTAGAATTCAGATCCACCTCTGTTGCAGTCAGGTTCACATTGCTGGTAGAAACCACCCAACCAAGAGCAGCTCATGGCAAAAAGAGGATTTATTTTGGATTACAGGTTTGCAGGGAAACTACATGATGGAAAGGAAAACGATGGCATGAGCAGAGGGTGGACATCACCCCCTGGCCAACATAAGGTGGACAACAGCAACAGGAGAGTGTGCCAAACACTGGCAAGGGGAAACTGGCTATAACACCCATAAGCCTGCCCACAACAATACACTCCCTCCAGCAGATGTTAATTCCCAAACTTCCATCAGCTGGGAACCCAGCACTCAGGACGCCTAAGTTTATGGGGGACACCTCAATCAAACCACCACATTCCACCCCTGGCCCTCATAAACTGTTAACCATCCATGATGTAAAATGCAATGAATTCAGTCCATCTTTAAAAGTCCCCATGGTTTTTATCTTAATGATGTTCAAACGTCCCCATAATCCAAGATCTTTTAACTGAGCCTTAATACCAAAAAAATCCCCCCAAAACCCATAATGGCACAGAATAAATATTCACACTACAAAAGATGACATTGAGCAAAGAAATATTCAACCAATACAAGATTTAAAACAGCCAGGGCAAACATCAAACTCTGTAGCTTCAAATCCAACAACTCTAGCCAGTGACAAATCTCCAAGTCCGGTAATTCTAATTAGCAACAAGTCTCTGGTATTCCAATTCCACCCCTCCAGCTAGGCTACTCACAATCCTGGAAAACATCATCAGGGCCGGCAGCTCCTTAACAACCATCTCGTGATCCCGACATCTCCACTGCAATCCATGGTTCATCTTTATGGCCCCATGGGGTCTCCATACAGGCAACCAGCAAGCCTGCTTCACACTGCTATGGCCATTTCCAAAACACAAGACCGTGTTGCAAACTGGATGACCCTCTTTTTCCTGCATTTCTTATACTCCACAATACCAGGTAGGGTGCCAATTTGTTTATTCAGGGGGGGAATAAAGCAGACTTTGAAGAACAGATACTCCTTGAGCACTCAGGCCACTTCCAAAGAGTCTATATTCTTCCTGTTGTCCCAGTGCAGGTTAGCTAGCCCAATCTCAAAGGTTGTAATCTCTCAATTTGCAGGTGAGTGGGCAGCAGCTTAGGCCCAAAGATTTCATTTTTTCTGTGCCTTATCCCTCTGCTCATACCAGTTCATTTCTACACAAAGCAACCCTGCACAACTTCTCAGGACACGAGCATAACTGCAAGCTTTTCACACAAACTGCCTCTAGTCCAGTCCAAGCAAAGCTCTCACCGTCATAAACCAAACCTCACGGTTCATAGTTCTTACTGCATTTAGGTCTTGCAACTCTGACCAGAGTAGTCAATCAAGCTGTACTTACAGCACTGCAAGGCATCTCTTAGGTGGAGGTTTCAAGTCCTTCCACATTCCTCTTGAAAAGCAGCTCCAAAAGGCCAAAGCCACACAGTCAGGCGTCTAGTAGCAATCCCACTCTCGGTACCACTTCACTGTTGCAGTCAGGTTCGCATTGCTGGTAGAAATCACCCAATGAAGAGCAGCTCATGGGAAAAAGAGGATTTATTTTGGTTTACAGGTTCGAGGGGTAGCTCCACGATGGCAGAGGAAAACGATGGCATGAGCAGAGGGTGGACATCACCCCCTGGCCAACATAAGGTGGACAACAGCAACAGGAGAGTGTACCAAACACTGGCATGGGGAAACTGGCCATAACACCCATAAGCCTGCCCCCAACAATAAACTCCCTCCAGCAGATGTTAATTCCCAAATCTCTATCAGCTGGGAACCTAGCATTCAGAACAGCTAAGTTTATAGGGGACACATGAATCAAACCACCACAAGCTCCAAACATACCTTTGGGCTGGACCCTAGGATCCAACCCCCAGTGACACCTCCTCTAACCAGATGGCTGGAGACCCAAATTATAAGCTTTAATCAATCCCCTGAGTCTATGGGGGCCATCATACATTCAAACTACCACAGTCCCTTTAGGGGACAGATCCCTGTAGGAAATCTTACCCTGCCATGCATAGCCCAGTCTCAGATTTTCCTCTGGAACTTTGGGGTATGCATCATGACCCAATAACTCTTGCATTCTACATTCCTGCAAAATTAGAACCATGTGAATAATGCCATCCTCTCCTACCAGTTTGAGAAATAGCCATATGCCTGCTCTTACCATGGCCACAGAGGCCTCTGGAGTTCCTGTGCAGCTGAACATGGGTCAGACCTTCTCCATATGGCCCTTTTCCAACAGGATACCCTGTTTCCATGTCCTCCTTTCAAATGAAAGGCTTTCTATTTTCTCAGTGCAAAATTCCAGTCCTCTTTTTAGTGGTCTGTTAAACTACCATCACATTATCTCAACCTGATTTGTCCATGGGATTTTTAAAGCATAACTAATTCTTTCCTGCCCACTCTTCAAATGACAGATTTTTCAAATTGTGTTGTATTTTTGCTCCTGATTCTCTATAAAACTGGCTAAAAGTACCAAGCAAGGGCTAAACCACAGCTTGAATGTTGTATTATTTTGATATTTCCTCTACCAAATAAGTAACCTCATTACTTTTGAATTTAGCCCCACTCAAAGTTTTCACACATGGGAAAAATATAGCCAAATTCCTAGTTAGAATATTACATAAATAGCTTCTCACCCAGTTTTTAATACAGACCTTGTTTCCATATGAAACAAGCACAGTTTCTACTGACAACAGTTTTTATTGGTATTTTGGTCTTCAAGACTCTTGCCACAATCACCTTTTAAGTAGAGTTTACATCATTTTAGAACCTTTTTTTTTTTTTTTTTTTTTTGGTTTTTTGAGGTAGGGTCTCACTCTGGCCCAGGAATATTAACTATATAGTCTCGGGGTGACCTTGGACTCACGGCATTCCTCCTCCCACTGCCCCCCAAGTGCTGGGATGAAAGGTGTGTGCCACCATGCCTGGCAGAACCCTTTTTCTTAAAAAAAAATATTTTTTTGAGCCAGGCGTGGTGGTGCATGCCTTTCATCCCAGCACTCGGGAGGGAAAGGTGCATGGATCACCATGAGTTTGAGGCCACCCTGAGACTACATAGTGAATTCCAGGTCAGCTTGGACTAGAGTGAAACCCTACCTCAAAAAGCCAAAAATTAAAATAAAAAAATAATTTAGAGAGAGAGAGAGAGAATGGGCACTCCAGGGCCTCCAGTCACTGCAAATGAACTACAGATGCATGCGCCACCTTGTGCATCTGGCTTATATGGGTCCTGGGGAGTTGAACCTGGGTACTTCAGCTTTCCAGGCAAGTACCCTGACTGCTAAGCCATCTCTCCAGTCCCTAGAACCCTTTTAACATATATTTCAAAACTCTTCCACATTCCTCCTGCAAACCAGCTTCCAAAGACCTAAGAACATGATCTGGTTTATCATAGCAGTAACCTTATTCTTGGTACCACTTTTCTGTATTAGTTGTGTTTCTCGTCACTGACAATACCTGACAGGAGCAACTTAAGGGAGGAAATATTTATTTTGAGTCATGGTTTCAGTGGGGTCCAGTGCATCGTAATGGGGAAAATGCAGTAATGCCTCCATTCATGATAGCAGGAATGAACTAGTGCTGTTCATGTCACAGGGAGTCAGGAAACAGCTAGGCCAGAACCAAGGGGATTATAACTTTCATTAGGCCCACTCCTAGTAATCTGTTTCTACCAGCCAGGCCCACCTCCTAAAGTCTCTACATCACAAACTGGAGATAAAGTGTCCAAAACATAAGTCTTTGAGAGATATTGGAGATTCCAAACATAACAACGTGTATACCAGAAGGAGAGTTTCTAGAAAGGACAGAATGTCTGATGATCCCTGAGTAGTGGGCAAGAGAAGTAATTTAGTGAGGTTATTGATTAAGGTTGTTGGGTAAAGAACTGATAAAGGAGTAGGAATTATATTAACTTTAGTTAAGTTGGGCAATTAGCATTGCCTATCTAGTGAATTCAAATCATGGTCCTGTTCCCCATAGTTACATGGTTTTCCCAGCTCTCAGAAACTGGATTCAAAGTTGATACTTTTGAGGTTAAAGTATTTTTTTTAAAATTAGAGAGAGTCAGAGAAAGAGAAAATTGGCATGCCAGGGTCTCCAGCTACTAGCCAGAAATGAACTGTGGCTAATACAATGACAAAAAAATAAACTAGGGCTGAGAAAAGAAAGACCAAAATAGGGAAGAGGGATGTATAACTGTAAGTTGTGTTTTGTTGTAATGCAGAAGAACTAAGTATATAAGAGGAGAAAAAGGAATCAGAAAAGACGAATGTTCTGAAGATAAAGCAAGAGGGCTGATGAATGAATGACTCTAGGATCCAGAGTAATGTTAAACTTGATATGCTCTTTGCTCCCATGATAGAGCCTCTCTGTCAGTAGAATACTGTGATGGCTTCATACTTTCTGGCCAGAGATCTACAAAATAGTCAAGCTAATAAACATGTAGAAAAATATGTATATTTATAATTATGAACATTGTAACCCACACTCCTGTCCTCAACACAGGGAAAGGAATAGAAATTATTAGCTTTCATTCTTCATACACCTCTTAGGTTTGACTTGTAAAATATATATTCCTTTTAAAATTGACATGGATTGAATATATGTATAGAAAGCAAAACTATTAGATTCTGTAGCTACACAATTCCAAGATTTTCTTTTAAAAAATCAGGAATGCCCTTTTCTTTAGCATCAGATCACTTTTAAAATATTCTTATGCATGAGATCAAGACTAGCATGTGGCTATATCTTATTATTGTTGACATCACTAATAACATTTTGGCATTTATCACAACTTAATGAAAACAAGTGACTTTTAATATGTTAGGATGTAGAAAAATAACATTTAAAAGTAGTCTGTTTCTACAGTATGCTTAAGAAAACTACTGAATTGTGAAAATCATCATCAGTAACATCTGCATGCTTTTTCCTGATTTAACCAAGTATTTTCTTATTTTGCATACTATATCTGCTGTTGTGTTTTTTACTATGTATAAAAGATGAGCGGGTAGATTTTTTTTAACCTCTAGATACATCCCTGGCTGCATGCTGTGGTGTCTTTAGCCAGTAGTCTTACCTTTTAGCTCTGGCAGGTAACCAAGTACTTTGGTAATGGCCTGCATTGTTTTGAGAACTTCATGGGTCTTCCTGACCAACAGCTCACTGTGCGGATTAACCCAATTCTGGCCTTGAGACTTACCAGCCAGAGCCCATGGTTTTAGAATTAAGCTTTCTGTACCTTTTATAGGGTGCTTCTGTGTAGGTTACTTCTCTTTATTGAGGGTTGCATCTTGTAGAAGCCAATAATTCATTAATCTTAGTTGAAAACTCTTTTAATGTTGAAATTAAGTAGATTAGGATTGGGAGTTCCTTACCCTGGGTCATGTTCCTTGTCTGTAACATGAAGATAATGATAGCTCTACAACTTCAGGAGGCAGAATAAATAATGTATCTCAAGTTCAGTACAGTGCGTAATACTTATTAAATGTTGACTATGATCAGTGGTTGTCAGGTTTTAGGGTGAGGAATACAGATTGACTGCAAAGTAGCAGAGAGCTTTCTTGGGTCATGGCCATGTTCTGCCTTAATTATAGTGGTAGTTGTAGTACTGTTTATGCTTTTCAGAATTCATCATATAGCATTCTTGAAATAGATGAACTTTGAATATCAGTTGTGCCTTTAAGCTGATTTCTAAAACAGTAACTTTTCCTTTTCTCTGTATTTCATTTTCATCAAAAATTAATACAATGGTGTTGATATAAGGTTCCCAACATTGTAACCACTAGGCTTCTCTTACTGTCCGGTCTCAACCCTAGTCCCAGTCCCAATTATAGGCCATGATGTGAAAGATTTGCCTATTGCTAAAAAAGAAAGAAAAAATAAAATTGCTTTATATGTTAGTTACTTTTTTTTTTCTAGTAAGGTGATCATGTACCAGATTTATCAATTTGGGTACTGTACTTGGTACAGAGTTTGAGTAAAGGAGACACTAGCTACTCTTGAGAAATGTGGTAATGAAATCAGTAAACAGGCTACCTGCATTTCAGTAAACTGTGAAGGTTAGCTTATTAAAAAAATAGAAGTAAAATAATATTCTGAAATATGTACTTAAAATCACTTCCTTACAACATAAGTAACAGCATCTGGCTTGTGGCATGTGTGTGTATGTGTGTGTGTAACATACACATATTTTAACACATAGGTGTAAAATATATATACACGTATGTATATTTAAGATTTTATTTTATTTATTTATTTATTTATTAGAGACAGAGAAAGGGGGAGAGAGTGAGTGAGAATGGGCACACCAGGGCCTCTAGCCACTGAAAACAAACTCCAGATGCATGAGCCACCATGTGCATGTGGCTTACGTGGGACCTGGAGAATCGAAACAGGGTCCTTTGGCTTTGCAGGCATGCGCCTCAACCACTAAGCCATCTCTCCAGCCCTATACACAAATATTTTTTTTCTTTTTTCTTTTTTTCTTCTTTTTTCAAGGTAGGGTCTCACTCTAGCCCAGGCTGACCTGAAATTCACTATGTAGTCTCAGGGTGGCCTCCAACTCCTACCTCTTCCTCCTACTTCTTCCTCCTGAGTGCTGGGATTAAAGGCATGCACCACCATGCCCAGCTTACACATATATTTTTAACAAACTTCCCAGCTCATTTTGTGAGTTTTTTATTACCCATGTATCAGAAAAGAAAACTCAAATCAATTTTCTTATTTATATGGTTGTAAAAATCACATAAGAAAGGGTTAGCAAACAAAATCTAGCATAGGATTATAAACTATTTCAAAGCACAAGCACCAAGAAATAAAAATAATAGGCAAGTTGGACTGTCTCAAAATATTTGTGCTTCAAAGGATACCATCAAAAAATGAAAAATCAAAGTATAGAAGAGGAGAAAATATTTGTACATCATGTATATGACCATGAATTTAATATCTACAATGTATGAAGAATTCTTACAGATCAACAACAATGAAGCCAGAACAGCCAGTTAATAAGGGCAAGAATTTATTTGGACATTTCTTAAAGAATATCCACAAATGGCTTGTAAATGTATCAAAACGAACCTCGGCATCATTATCCATTAGAGAAATGCCAATCAAAGTCAGGAAATACCACTTTGCACCCTGTAGAATGGCTAAATAAATGGATAGTCACAAACACTGCCAAGTTTATGAGGAAACTGAACCTTCATACTTTGCCAGTGGGAATGTAAACTGTGGTAGTTTGAATGTGTAATAGCCCCTACGGTTTTCTGTATTCTGAATGCTTGCTCCCCAGCTCACGGCCATTTGGGAGGGGTGCCCATGTGAGAGGAGCTGCATTGCTGAGGGTGGTTTTTGGGGTGTTATAGCCTCAAAGCTCACTCTGTTGCTGCTTCTTGCCAGCTGCTATGGCAAGAAATGATGTCCACCCTCTGCTCTACTATCCTTCTTCCCCTGTCATGAAACTTCCCCTCACGACTATAAGCCAGAACAAACCCTTCCTCCAATAAGCTGGTTTTGGTCAGGTGGTTTTTTCCAGCAATGAGAAGATAACTACAAAATAAATTTATACAACAACTTGGAAAACAGTTTGCTATTTCCTCAGAGCAGTAAACATGGGGTTACCACAGGACTCACCAGTTCTACTGTATGCATATAGTGGGGGAGTTGAAAACATGCCCTCTCAAAAAGTAGAAACTACCCTGTCTGCCATCTGATGAACACATAAACAGAATGCTTATGCCCCATAATGGAATATTCAGCCATAAATAGGGAATATAGAGGGTGAGCTACAGCACAGATGAAGTATGAAATTAAAATGCTGGTTGAAAGTAATAGGCACAAAAGGTCACTTATCACATATGCCCATGTGCTTGAAATGACTAGAATAGGCAAATCCATACTGGCACATGCCAGGTGAGTTGGTGCTAGGGGCTGAGGGTAGAATGGAAAAATGAGTGCAAAATTCTTTAAGGGATGATGAAGATTATTAGGTATTAGATAATGGTGTTCATTGTATAACTTCTTTAAAAAACACAGTTTTCGGTATGCGAAAGAGAAAGAGAGAGAGAGGCTGTGAGTATAGATGTGCAAATGAACTCCAGACGCATGCACCACCACCTTGTGTATCTGGCTTTTCTTGGGTACTGAAGAATCTATCCCAGGCCATAAGGCTTTGCAAGCAAGCCCCTTTAATTGCTGAGTCAGCTCTTCAACGCACTAACTTCTTTTTTTGACTTTTTATTGACAGCCTCTTTACGTATAGACAATATGCCATGATCATAATCCCCTCCCACCACCCACTCTGTCCACCCAACCCTGCCACCACTGAATCCCTTATGCTTATTGAATGTACTACAAAATCGCTGGGTTGTACACTTTAAAAAGATTCATGATATATGAAATAATATCCCAGTAAAGTTCTTAATATAAAAAGTATACATGTATTTTTTTTCCTTTTTCCTGGAATTCTAAAACCTTGGGTAGAAATCACTTAAAACCCTTACTTTGTTGGGTCATATACCAGTGGTTCACACTAATTTTAGTATAAAAATTATTTCCAGCTGCATGAACACTCACTGAGATGCTCAGCAGTACAAGTCATGGAGAGCTTTGCATGTTTTTACAGGGTGTGATTCATTCTCTCTGATTACTGAGAACTTGTGTTTAGTATTTGTATGTTGAATAGTTTAATTGCCATTTTACTTTTTTTTATTAATTTTTTATTTTTTTATTAATTAGTTTTGTATTCAGCAAATACAGTCAGTTTGGTACCATTATTAGGCTCATCTGTGACCTACCCCCTCCCCTTGGCCCCTCCTTGTTGAGGTGTATGGGTCATGCATTGTGCAGTTAGCCCACAGTTATGGGTAGGATAAATGTCTCTGCATATCATGACCCGACATGTGGCTCTGACATTCTTTCTGCCCCCTCTTCCGCAAAATTGCCCTGAGCCATGTTGGGTTGATCTGCTTCAGTGATGAGGTGTTGGGGGCCTCTGGGTCTCTGGCTCTCTGATTGGGTAGGAGTCGATTTTTCTGTGTTGATCTCCTTCACCCTCATGCTTGTACCCGGTTCACCAGGAAAACAGCACCCTTGCTTGTTTTACCAATTTTTCTTAGTTTCAGCCGGGGCCCTTTTGAAGTATGATGGGGTGGCTCTCTCCTTAGGATCTACATCTATCTGAAAAAGAGAAGCAGATTCTCCAACGGAGAGTAAGTTAGCACCAGGACAAATGAGATAACCCTTACTTTTTTTAATAGAGAATTTAATAGGTGTAGGCCCTCTTGTAGCCCACGATTAATGGTAGCTTGATAATGGAGAGTGGGCTTATGTTTGGATATGGTTCTGAATTGTTTCCCAGCTCTCGCTATGGGTCCCGTACCACTGAGGGGATCAGTTAGCCGAATCAAGAGCAGTTGGTTCCCACCATGGCTGGGTGCCACTATTGCACTTGTTTGGGCATCACAACAGGTTATTTGCTGCTAAGTAGGTTAGATCATGAGTTGCTTGGACAGATATTGGTCATTTTCCCCCAGTCGCCCATGTAGCACCTTCTGGCACTAGACGCACTGACTGTCTGGGGACTGACTCTCTTCCAGCTTCCAGCCATGCCATTCCATTTTACGTGTCAACCACATAAGGTGTCTTCAGCAGTAGGGTCTTCCCACTAACCTTTGGTGGGTCATCAAGTACTCGGACAGAAATCTTTCTTTTAGGAAACCTTGTGGGTCTCTCTGATCAAAAGTTCATTGTGGATGATAGCCACATGCTGGTACTGGGAGTTGCAGGTCAGTGCCCACTAAGAAAAGGAAGAAAAATATAACTAATATATAAGAGTTAGAGAGAAGAGAGAGAGAAAGAGAGAGAGGGAGAGGGAGAGGGAGAGGGAGGGAGGGAAGCTGTAGAAGATTAAGGTCAGTCTTCATCATACCCTCTCCAGTGTCTTGTGGTTCAGGTGTTCCCTCTAAGGGCCTGGTGAAGGTTCAGCCATTTGATCTGCCTTTTAGGATGTAGAATTTTATGGTACCATTGCCGTTATTTCCTTCTCCTGTCTTTACATTTGTTTTAAAGGTATTTCAAACATAAAAGCTCACTAAGGTGATACTATATGAAGCCTAACCACAAAAACATTGAACTCCCAAATGCATGTTGAGAATATGGTTTAAAATTTTGTGTCTTTTCCATTTAAAAAACCATGTTTTAAATAATCATTACTATTATTTTTATTTTTTATTTTTTTTAATTATTTGTTTATTCATTTTGAGAGTGACAGACAGAGAGAAAGAAGCAGATAGAGACAGATAGAGAATGGGTGCGCCAGGGCCTCCAGCCACTGCAAACAAACTCCAGACGTGTGCGCCCCCTTGTGCATCTGGCTAACATGGTTCCTGGGGAGTCAAGCCTCGAACTGGGGTCCTTAGGCTTCACAGGCAAGTGCTTAACTGCTAAGCCATCTCTCCAGCCCTCATTACTGTTATTTTAAGTGGCGAGTAGATTCTGGCGAGTTCATAAAAAGTCTGTGATGAATGGTTGCATTTTGAAAAGTTATAGAAATACCAATTTTAGAATATCAGTAATTAAATAAAACAGGAAATTCTAATCTTTCGCTTTTCTATGGGTCATATCATTTTAGGTATTTGTAAGATATTAGGAGGCCTTTTCTCACTATAATGTGCTGAATTCCATTTACATTTTCAATGGATTCATTAATATCTTTTTTTTTTTTTTTTTTTTTTTTGGTTTTTCGAGGTAGGGTCTCACTCTAGCCCAGGCTGACTTGGAATTCACTATGGATTCTCAGGGTGACCTTGAACTCATGGCGATCCTCCTACCTCTGCCTCCCGAGTGCTGGGATTAAAGGCGTGTGCTACCACGCCCAGCTTCATTAATATCTTGATCCAGCTATGCCTGGGGAAAATGTATGCATTAGTTTGTTTGTATCACCAGATCAAAATATCACAGACTGAATGACTTAAGCAATCAACATTTGTTTTCTCACAGTTCTGGATTCCGTAAATCAAGCAAGGTGCCACCAGAGTTGGCATGGTGAGGCATCCCTTTTGGTTTGCAGTCCTTCTTACTGTGTCCTCCCATGGCCTCTTTCTGAGCATGTGGAGAGAGGTCTCCAGTGTCTCTTTCTCTTATAAGGATACCAGACGTAGATTAGGGTTAATCCACAGGACCTCATTTAAGCGAGAGACAACACTGCACTGTAGTTTTGAACAATAAGGAAGTAACCACTCCATACATGTTAATTCTAGATTTTAGGCCTGCTCATGTGTCACCCAGCAGTGGGCCTTCCACTCTCCTCCGGTGGTCTTTCTAGCAGACTGTATAAGAATTTAGATGTAAAAGCTGTATTGAGAGTAAGAATAAATATGTATTTCCCTGGCCTTTATTATATATATACACACACATATGTATACATACATGATCAGGTTATAGCATGTCAGATTTGAGGATTCTAGGACCAGGGATTTGAGCACGCTCATGTTGTCATCTCCTCAGGTAGTTTAACATGTGTTATCTCTTTTTCCAGTTACTTCCTCATCATAAAACTAAATTAGAGCCGGGCGTGGTGGCGCACGCCTTTAATCCCAGCACTCAGGAGGCAGAGGTAGGAGGACTGCCGTGAGTTCGAGGCCACCCTGAGACTCCATAGTGAATTCCAGGTCAGCCTGGGCTAGAGTGAGACCCTACCTCGAAAAACCAAAAAAAAAAAAAAAAAAAACTAAATTAGAATGACGTTTAAAACTATAATAAATTATCAGAAATGTTTTATTTTACATAATTTGCATTTTTAAGAAATCAGATTAAAATACTGAAAGATTGAAATAACACTTTATAAAACTGACCCTAGGATATGTTTTAAGTCATTTGCACAAATCTGTAATGTAGAATTTTTTTGTATGCCATATAGTAAGTATAATCTACTATCAGAATTTAAAGTTATTTTTATATTACCTGTAATGGAGATTTGCAAATATTTGCATAAAAGAAGATAGTAGACAATGAACCCCATACATGTGCCCAGAACCTAGGCCCTACCAACACAACACTGATCTCTTGGCCCATTCATCGCCCTAATACATTTTTCTTCTCCCATGTTTTGAAGAAAACACTAAACATCACTTGTTTTTGTCCATTTTAGAGTACATCTCTAAAAGACAAGGATGATTTAATTTTTTTGTAAATATGAATGTTGTTGGTTTATTATTAGTTTTTCCTAAACTTTATTAAAGAATCAACTGGACTAAAACTTACATTCATATTAGTCAAAGTTCTCTAGAGGATCAAAAACACTAGAATAACTATGTATTATAGAGGAGGTTTATTGGATTAGTTTATAGGATATACAGGCTGGGAAGTCCAGCAATAGCTGCCTGCAGGTTAGCTTTAAGGAATCCAGTAGCTGCTCATTCCACAAGGCTGAATGCCTTAACAGTCACAATCTGGGACAGAAGGCCTGGAGGATTCCTGAAGAGCCACTGGTCTTCAGTCCACAGTGGAAGGCTGATGTAACTCATTCCAGTGTACATGAAGGATAGTTACAACTGGGTACAACAGGATAGATGCATGTAGGAGTGAATAGTGAGGGCAGCCAGGGAAAAAGCACTCATCAGTGAGTAGCCCACGCAGCCAGGGGAAACCGCTACTATGTTCTCTTGGAGCTTCTTTATATATAGTCCACCACTTAAAGCGCCACCCATTCTGGAGGAAGGACTTCTCCCTTAGTTAATCCTTCCCGGAAACAGACTCCCAGATCTGCCCAAGAGGCAAGAGGTGGGTCTCTTGATTCCTACTGTGATCAAGTTGACAATAGAACTTAACCATCACAAGTCCACCCCTTGTCAACATGACACCTAACCTTATTTCCTTATGTCATGCTTAATTTCCGAATGAAGACAACAAGGTCATAATTCCATCTAACATGATATAACTATAACACATGTAAACAAAAACATATCTTTCCCCCAAACACATTGCAAAGTCCCTTGAGGAATGCTTGGTGTCAAGCTAGGGAGATAGTTTAGTGGTTAAAGCACTTGCTTGCAAAGACTGCTGGCCTGGGTTCAATTCCCCAGTACCCCTGTCAAGCCAGATGTATGAGTTGCGCATGCATCTGGGGTTCATTCGTAGTGGCAAGAGACCCTGGCATGCCCATACTCACTCTCTTTGTTGCTCTCAAATAAAAAAAAATGTTTTTTTTATTAGTCTAAATGTCCAGTTATTTAAATATAAATTTAATAACACTTAATTACTGATATTATATCAATATTAATTACATTGTAGAAAAACAGAGGAGAGAAAATCAAAGCCATTTTATATTTGTGTAATGTGCACAAACAGCAAACTAGGACAGTCTGATTAGTGTGTTCCATGGAGGCTTAGTGAATGTTGTTATCCTTTGGGGCTGTGTTCATCCATTAGGAGGGACATAGTGTTCCTTTTTTTCTGATGCTAGCAGCTATTACTGGTCAATGCTGGAGTCTCATCAGTTGATTAAAGGATGCAAACTGCTGACATGGGAGCTTTAAATTGTCTTTTCTCCTTACAGAGATCTCCAGGAGCTTTGTGGCTGAGTTCACACTTAAGTAAGCCTTGACATTTCTCAAAAATTTGCTAAGTGAAGATAGAGCAACGACAGGAGATTTGCTTGTTGCTTTACAAAGAAGATGGGAGAGCAATGTGTGGTGTATAGAAGAGTAGAGGAAATTGAAATTAAAAAGGAGACTGAGGGTTAGAGAGATGGCTTAGTAGTTAAGGCACTTGCCTGTGGACCCTAAGGACCCAGGTTCAATTCCCCATTACCCACGTAAGCCAGATGCACAAGGTGGCACATGTGTCTGGAGTTTGTTTGTGGTGGCTGGAGGCCTTGAATGTGCATTCTCTCTCTCTCTCTCTCCCTCTCTCTTTCTCTTGCTGCTGCTTCTCCTCCTCCTTCCCCTTCATCATCTTTCTCTCTCTCTCTCAAATAAGTAAATAAATAAATATTTTTCTAAAAAGGAGCCTGAACTATATGGACCCTAACATAAGGATAAGGAGTTGGAACTTTATTTGGAAATGAAAAATGCTCTAGACTTCCAAAAGGATGGTTGCATAGGAGCCATACCAAAGCAGGCTGGTGGGGGTGGGTAAGCAGAAAAACAACAAAATTCACTCTTCTACCAAAAAGTGAAGGTGTATAAGAAATTATGAACCCCAGTAGAGAAGTAAGAGAGACCCAGAACTTTTGGAGACCACAGAAACAGCTCCAGCAGTGGTGCAGGCCCACATGACTGCCAGGCTGCCTGAGCCGCAGGAGTAACCACCTGAAGTGATTTTCTCACTCATACCAGCCTCCTTCCAAACTCAAGAAACCTGAAGGGGAAGACAGCAGGGGCCAGCTGAGTAACTTGTGAGGAAGAGGACCATGGGGACCAGCCATGCAGCTCCAGTACAATTTCAGGCACACGCCGCAGCCTCTCCTCCCCCAACCACCAGTGCTGGCAACCACCAGAGACCTGGGGAAGAGAACTCAGCTACACAGCACATAGCCCAGGCAATCAGAGCAGCCACTAGCCCAGCCAGCCTACCTGAGCCCACAGAGCAGTAAAGAGGGACCCAAGAGGACACACTGCATAGCTGAGACCAAAGCCATCCCAAACGGTAACAGGGCCTACTTACACCTGCCAAAAAAAAAAAAAAAAAAAAAAAGCCTGTTTTATAGGCCTGCATTGGAAGTGCTAATTGCACTTTCCATGTCAGAGCAAGTTATGTGTTAAGTCTGATGGATGGACAGATTTGCCCTTCTTAATATATTTTGGGGTTGTCCTTTGTTGCTTCTTGATTTACAGTGCCTTTGTCTCTTCTTCTGTCATTTGTGGGGGTAGGGTCTCACTCAACCCCAGGCTAACCTGGAAACCTTTACATACCAGAAATATCAGCCTCCCAGTTTACAGGATTAAGGGTATGGGGCAACACACATCTTTAGGGACTTTGACCTTGTTAGGTAATCTGTTTAATACCCACTCTTAACATCAATACTCCATGATGGTTTGATTGTGTGTGATTCTGTGATTGAATGTGTATATTGTTCAGTTGAATTTCAGATTTTGCCTGTATTTTGCTGCACTCAGCCTACTAGAACACTCAAATAGCATGCAAAGCCAACACCTAGGGTCACTTTTGCTGTTACTCTGAGAGTCATTTAAGAGCATACTTGGCACATTAAGCTCCTACCTGGAAGATATGTAGTGTCAGATTTACACATGTAAGGATACTGCATCAAATTAACCCAAGATGAAAAAAAAAAATCTTACATTACTATACAAAAAAAAAACCCACAAAAAAATCAAGACAATATAGTTCCACCAAAAATTATAAATCCATCTGAAATGACCTCCAGTGAGACTGATTTAGGTGAAATGCCTATGACAGATTTCAAAAGAAGATGATTATAACTATGTTCAAAAAAATCAAAGAAGAAATCAATGGAATCAAAGAAGACACAGGAAACCAGTGTAATGAAATAAGGAGGTCAGTACAAGACATGAGTAAGGAAATAGAGATATTGAACAAAAACCAATCAGAAATACTAGAAATGAAAAACACAGTAAGTCAAATAAAAATCTCTATAGAAAGGCCCAGTAATAGAATGGATGAAGAAGAGAACAGGATTTCTAAAGTAGAAGACCATGTGGCAGATATAATACAGTCCAACAAATAGAAAGACAAGCTAATAGGAAGGTATGAATGGGAATTTCAAGATATTCAGGACACTATGAAATAAAAATCAAACAAGAATCCAGGGTATAGTAGAAGGAAAAGAATTTCACTTCAAAGGCATAGTAGGTGTTTTCAACAAAATCATAGAAGAAATTTTCCCTTAAATTGGGAAAGAGATGCCATTGCAGGTCCAGGAAGCTTTTAAAACACCAAATAGACAAAACCTGGAAAGAACCTCTCCTCACCGTGTTTTAATTACACTACCAAACATGCAAACCAAAGAAAATATATTGAAAGCAGTTAGAGAGAAAAAGCAAGTGACTTATAAAGGTAAGCCCTTCAGGATAACAGCAGATTACTCAACACAAACTTTAAAAGCCAGAGGGGCTTGGAATGATGTATTCTAAGTTCGGAAAAACAACAACTGTCAACCAAGTATACTTTACCCAGCAAAGCTATCCATCCAAATTGATGGAGAAATAAGGACATTCCACAACAAAAACAGGCTAAAGGAACGTATGACCACTAAGCCAGCTCTACAGAAAATACTTGAAGGGATCTTTCACACTGAAGAGAAAGTAAAGCATATACATGAGGAAACAGGCAAAAATAAACCATTTTCAAATAACAATACAAGAGAGTAAGAACAAAACAAGAAGTACTACAAAACAAGAAGAATGGCAAGAATAATTATAAACCTTTCAATAATAACTCTTAATATCAATGGCCTCAATGCTCCAACCAAAAGACACAGGCTTGCAGACTTGCCTCTCCATAGAAGACAGACAGTATCTTGGCGTGAAAGGATGGGAAATGGTATTTCAAGCAAATGGGCCTAGGAAGTAAGCAGGTGTTGCTATCCTAATATCTGACAGAATAGACTTCAAATCAACATTAGTGAGGAAAGCTAAAGAAGGTCACTTTATATTGATTAAAGGAAAAAGTCAACAAGAGGGCATTACAATTCTAAACACACCTAATTTTAGCAAACACTATTAGACTTAAGGTCACAGATAACACCAAGCACAGTTGTGGTGGGTGACTTAAATATCCCACTGTCATCAATTGACAGGGCATACTGGCAAAAAATAAACAAGAGAGTCATCTGGACTAAATGATGTCATAGAACAAATGGACCTAACAGATAATTTACAGAATATTTATCCAAATGCTTCAGAATACACATTTTTCTCAGCAGCACATGGGACATTCTCTAAAATAGACCATATATTAGGGCACAAAGCAAATCTTAACAAATACAGAAAACTTGAACTAATTCCTTGTACTCTGTCTGATCACAATGCGATTAAACTACAAATTGGCAACAAGGAAAAAACTACAGAGCATACACAAAATCATGGCAACTAAACAGTCATTGAATTGGGTCGTTGAAGAAATCAAAAAAAGTCATAGAATCAAATAATAATGAGAACACAACATACCAAAACCTTTGGGATACAGTGAGGACAGTCTTAAGAGGGAAATTTATAGTTTTAAGTGCCAACATTAAGAAATTAGAAAGGTTGCAAGTAAACAACTTAATGCTTCACCTTAAGGCCTTGGAAAAACAACAAGGCAAACCAAGACTCAGTAGATGGGACAGAATAATAAAGATCAGAGCAGAAATTAATGAAATAGAAACCAAAAAAAAAAAAAAAATCAATGAAACAAAGAGTGTGAGCCAAAACTTCTGTCTGTTCAGCTGCAATTGAATGGGAGATTTTAACCTTTGAGATTGGGCCAGTTGACCTACGTTGGGACAATAGGAAGAATGCAGAGTCTTTTGAAGGGCCTTGAATACTGAAGGGGTATCCTATTCTTCAAAGTCTGCTTTATGCCCCCCTAGATTAACAAATTGGCACCCCACCTGATATTATGGAGTATGAGAAATGCAGGAAAGAGAGGGTTATTGAATTTACAACATGGTTTTGTTATCTGGAAATGGCCATGGGCAGTGTGAAGTAGGCTTATTGGATTGCCTGCAGAGATCCCATGGAGCCATGAGGATGAACCATGGGTTGCAATGGAGATCCAAAAGAGGTGTCAGGACTGTGGGATGGCTGCCAAGAAAAGCTGCCAGCCCTGGATGAAGTTTTCTAGGACTATGAGTAGTATAGCTGGAGGGATGGAATTGGAACTCCAGAGACTGACTTGTCACTGGTTAGAATTGTTGGACTTGAAAACTTGTCACTGAGTAGAATTATTGGCCTTGGAGCTACAGAGTTTGATGTTTGACCTGCTTAAATCTTGTATAGGTTAAATATCTCTTTGTTCTGCCCAGTGACAATTTGTGTAGTGTGTTTATTCTGTGCCATTATGGGTTTTTGGGGGAGAGTGTGGGGTTGGTATTACGGCTCAGTTAAAAGATCTTAGACTATGGGGATTTATGAACATCATTGGGATTGACAAAAACTGTGGGAACTTTTAAAGTTGGACTGAATACATTGTATTTTTTATCATGTATAGTTATCATTTATGGGGGTTGGGGCGGAAGAATATGGTGATTTGATTCAGGTGTTCCCCATACATTTGCATGTTCTGAATTCTAGGTCCCCAGTTGGTAGCAGTTGGGAATTGAAGCCTCCTAGAGGCAGCGTATTGTTGGGTGGGCTAATGGGTGTTTAGCCAGCTTCCTCTTGCCAATGTTTGGCACACTGTCCTGTTGCTTTTGTCCATCTGATGTTGCCCAGGAGGTGATGTCCACCCTCTGTGCATGCCATCATTTTCCCCTGCCATCAGGCAGCTTCCCCTTGAGTCTGTAAGCCAAAATAAACCATCCCCCCCCCCCCAACAAGTTGCTCTTGGTTGGTTTTTTTTGTTGTTGTTGTTGTTTTTTGGGGTTTTTTTTGTTGTTTTTTTTTTTTGCCAGCATTGTAAACCTGACTGAAAGACTAGTTATGTTGTTACTGAAGGGGTATGTGAGTGTCCATGATGTAATGCCCACATTCTTTGTGTCTTAAACAACTAATTGTATATAAGCCATGGAGTAGTACCAAAAGTGAGAGTACAAGGCTAGAATACATTCCACAGGGCAGGAGCGGGCATGAATAAACAGGTGGCTCCAGAACCCTGAGTTCTATCCTGTGTTTCCTTGTATGAGTTTAGGCGGAGGGAGGGGCCAGGCCACAGGTGTGGGAATGGGATAGATTCTTACTCTGGTTGATAGATGGGCTATTAAACAACTTTTGACAATCTGCACTTGTGTAAGCCTGTATGGCTCGAAATTTTTAAGTGTATGTACATACCATTGTGCCAACACATGAGATGGTGAAAGGGGGGTTTGTCCTGTTAGTCCCTTCAAGGAGAGATTGGTCTTCACTGCCCTTGTGACCCCATACCAGTCCGAGATGCCTTTTTCATATCTTCTACCAGGATGTCACTGAACACAAATTATCCCAGGAGAGGGTCTGGCTGTTGCATTTCCGGGAAGAAGCAGCTGCGAGGAAGTACCTTGGGTCACAGGTTGTCCCTGTGTTTGCCTGCTTCAGCATGACTTGAGCTGCTGTGAACACAATGACTATGAAGGCAAATGAGGGGACACAGCACACTCTTCCTCTGGCTGTGCTGTCTGGGTCTGCTGCGTCCAGCTTTTTAGATGACTAGGGTACCACCATATGGCCAACATAATTAGAGGTCTCTGAATCAAATCTGGCCTGAAATCCAACCCATCTACCCTAATATTTTACTTATTTTTTGAAAAATTAACTTTATGGAGGTAAAACTTGCATACAATAAAATGTACTCTTTTTGATGACCCATTTTGGTGAATTTTGCCCAATATGTATACCCATGTGTAGCAAGCAGCTTCAGGTTCCCTGAGATGAACTTCCAGACCAGGCACAGTTATGGAGGAAGGGATATTTATTGAAGCTTACAGATCCAGGGGAAGTTCCATAATGGCAGAAGAAGCTGGCCTGCTTTCACAGGACCAAGCAGAGAGAGAGAGAAGTACAAGCCAAAAAGCCAAAAGCCATATAGCACAGTACACTTTAGGAATTCCAGCTAGGCACACTTTGCATATCTTCAGATTGAAATCTGAAACCCACCACCACACCTTAAGATCCACCCAGTGACACTGCCTCCAGCCAGGTGGCTGCAGATGCAAACTACAAACAAATAAAAAAAAAAACTGAATATATTGGGGGCCATCTATTCAAACCATCACACCATGTAACACATCCCAATCAAGATAAAGAACATTTTCAACACCTCCAAAAGCTCATTCCCTTTACAAGTTAATCTAGCCAGTTTGCCTGTGTCTTTTTGAAAAGATGACAAAACAATGAATGGCAGTCTTTCTAGTATGTATGAAGTTCTTAATAGTAATGAAGAAAGCTTACCATGTGGAATTGAACAGCACACTGGTGAAAATATCGCCCATAGAAATGGAAATCTGACAGCTTTTTAAGAAGGATATGTTGGAAGGATAATCTGTAATTCTGTTAGAAAATGATTTTGAGTATCAGAATGTATTTGGAAAAAACATGGTCCTCAAATAATGTTCTCTAAAGACAGTCTTTTTAAAGCTTTCACTAATTTGGATGAAGAAATTACTTTTCTTATATTTAAGCAATGGTAGCTCACTAAAGTGACCTCAATACAATGGCTGATTTCCATTAACATTGAATTGTAAAGGTATTTTACATTTTGGTTCTTTCTCCAAAATCTAAATGCACTAATGACAATTTTAAGTCTATAAAGATGTTTTTATTTTTTCATTGGTGATGAAAGTCTAAAATGTTTGTCACCCCCATCTCATCAGTCCCTGGCCATAAAAGGGCTTTTGATTGTTTCAATACATTATCTTCAGATTTATCTTATCTAAAAGATTTCACTCCTGTTTGATGAGTAATTTTAAAGTGTTTAAGGAATTTCCAAGTTACTAAATGAATGAAACTCTCTCAAAACACAGAAGAGATATCACCAAGAAAACATCTGTGGCTTGTCCCCAAGCATCTGATTTCCTGTGCACATTTGATGGCTACCTTACAGAAGACAAGTTCCTGTTAAGTCAGTGAATCCTGCATCCTCTGGGCCAGGCTCTTGACTCTGCAGTCTGCATGGGTCTATTCTTTGGTGCATAATACCTGGAACCTAGATTGCCATTTTACATCAGCTCCTACGCTGCTCAGGATGTTCTCATGATGGATTATATCTCCAAGTGGATCTTTTAACCCTTGGGGAGGAAAATTAGAAGAGTGGGGTAATTTCTTAAATTTGGGAGTTCATCCTAGAATAAAAAGTTTGAACAACAACAACAAAAAAAGCTTTTCAACCTTGTCATAGGATATTGCTAATGTGATTTCTGCCACTAGAGAGGGGTTTACATAACTGGTGGGTTTTTTTTTTTTTTAAGATTTTATTATTATTTACTTGAGGAAGATAGAGAAAGAGGCAGATGGGGGTTGGAGAGAATGGGCATGTCAGGGCCACCTGCTAATACAAATGAATTCCATATACAGCACCACCTTGTACATTTGGCCAGTATGGGTCCTAAGGAATCAAGCCAGGGTCCTTTGGCTTTGCAGGCAAGCGCCTTAACTGCTAAGCCATCTCTCCAGCCCTAACTGGTGTTTTTGACAAGAAATTCTTTTTAAAAAATTTAATGTGTTTGTGTGAGTGTGCACATGTGCTTGCCATAGGGAAAATATGGTGGTTAGAGGAAAACACCAAGGTGTCTAAGATCTGCCTTCTTTGAGACTGGGTCTCTTAACACTGCAAACTGGAGGTTTATTGCAAAAGTCTCAGTTCAGAAGCCCCAACAACCTAGGCTCAGCCCTCCATTCCAATCCATCAATTAGAGACAACTGGTGAAATGCAGAGGAAATCTAATCTGGATTGAGAAGAGGAACAAATAAATTACAGTATTCATATGCAGGAGATATTTTTGTATGACCGTTTTCCCCCCACCCTTACTAACTACTAAGAGGAGTCCTGGGCTGGAGAGATGGCTTACCAGTTAAGATGCTTGCCTGTGAAGCATAAGGACCCAGATTCGACTCTCCAGAACCCACATAAGCCAGATGCACATGGTGGCACATGCTTCTGGAGTGATCTCTCACTCATAAGTAAATAAATAAATAAATAAAACATTTTAAAAGAGAGGAGTCCTAATTTAGTACTCTTCTATGGTTTTGATTGCAAGCAGATGGAGAATAAACTAGAAAAGATGCAGTTGTAGGAACTCAGCTCTAGAGTGGTGACAGAGTGAGTTCTGGTTCTAGGCTTCTTGGAATGAAGCCCTAGCACTGCTATATTTATTCATGAACCTTAATTAAACTACTTCCATTAAGATTTGGTTTACTCATTTATGTAAAGACATGGCATCAAAAGAATGCTTAAATTTATGGTCCTTACATCCCACTTTCTTGCTTCTTTTGTCATTCTGTTCTGTTTTTTTTTTTTTTTTTATGTAAGAACTAAAGTTCTTAAGGCATAGCTGATAAATATGCTAAGATTTCACCAGACTGCCTAATTATACACACTTCTTGTCCCCTGTCTACTTACGTAAAGTTCATGTCTGTATCCCAAGGAAGAATGTGAAGTCACTAGAAGGTAGTGTGTGTGTGCAAATTTATATGTCTGAGGTGTTCTTGGACTTGGGAGAGGGTTAAACTTGATTCAGTAATCTGGAGTGTAAAGGGACACTATGCATTTCTGTTACATTCTCAAGGATCCAAGCACTGTTGGACTTGTGAGTAGCAAAGACTGGGACAGTTTATACTGGTCTTTGACAAACCATATTAGGTGTTTTATTGAATGTGTTTTTGTTTCTGATGTCTTTTTAAAAAAATAAGTTGGGGCTGGAGAGATGGCTTAGTGGTTAAGGTGCTTGCCTGCTAAGCCTAAGGACCCATGTTCTACTCTCCGGATCCCACATTAGCTAGACACACAAAGGTGAGTCAAGTGCAAGGTTGCACATGCCCACTAGGTGGCACAAGTGTCTGGAGTTCAATTGCAGTGGCTGAGGCCCTGGCACCCCTGTTCTCTCTCTGCCAATTCTCTGTCCTCGTCTCTCTGTCTCTCTCTGTTGCTCCCTAAAATGAAAAGAAAGAAATGGGTAGAATATTTCTAATAGTTTCAGTTCTGCATATGTAGGATTTAATATTGCTGGGAAAAAGAAATTGTGCCTTATGTGAGTAACATAACAGTTCTTAACAAATAAATATAACTAGATTGACCCATATAATTAATATGGCTATACTTCTGTTTCTCTTGTTCTATAATATCATTCTTAATTGAGAGAAACATAGTAGTTCTTTTTATTTTTAAAGGCACAGTTGTAGTTAGACTAACAATGGGGTTTTGTTAGTATTATTTTATTCTTTAATAGTCATAATAATACACTTTACCTAGTTACAAAAATTACTGTCTATTCAGTGTTTTGTGCTAGGTACTGTATGCAGGGCCTAATTGGCATGATTCTGTTTTAATTATCAGCATCCCCCATGTATTCATCTGTCAGCTATTTGAGCATCTGCTTTGTTGTAGAACTGTACAAAAAGTGGTACGCCCAGTAAAGAGACTGTTCTCCCACTGCGGAGTGCTATGGAGGTTGCTGAGCGGGAATCAGCAGTCACGCAGGTGTGACAGTAGTGCACATTAGTAGCTATGATCTTGCTGCTTTCTCTTCCTGAAGCCAGGAATGAACTCTGCCTTTGCTTCCTGAGCACCTCACACTAGCTTCCTTGCCCCATCCCACTCCAGGGAGAATTTGTTCTCTGCTCAGCTCTTGGCCCTCATGCTAGACCAGCTAATGGGGAGAGAAATAAAAAAATTTCGGAAGTCATGAGCAATTTGTACAAGAAATAACTGGCAGTAAAGCATATGGCAGAGCATTTGCCTCACATGTTTAATATTTGGAATAGTTCCTACCACATGAATAGAAAGGTAGAGGCAGTAGATGGAAATAATTTATAATAAAAACATTTTGGAAATGAATAGCTGAAGAGACTCTAGTTGCATGAATTTGAGGGAATAAATATCCTTTGTACTTTTAACCAGAGCCTTTTAAAACCATACTTTTATTAGGCGACATTCAGTAAATTATTGAAAGCTTCATAGGCTCACCTCTGAACAATGAGGTTTAGAAAATCCAGGTCTTCACAGTGGGATTTAATTCTGACCCTGCTGAAAACTCTTAGAGCTACTGGTGAGAACAGGTTAAAAGACAATGAAAAATACATAAGTATTAGCATTTGTGTCCCTATCATTAATCGGTGGCTGATGAGCTGTGCTCTAGAAGAATGCTACCATAAAGTGGTCCTTCTGTTCTGTCAGTAGTGCTGAACTCCTCGTTGATGAATACTTAATAAAAATTATTTGGGGCATTAAATATATATCTGGCCTTTAAATTTCACTCTATTGTTGTGATTTCCAAAATATTTTGTTTTCCTTACTGCTGGGTGGTTTGGAGTTTCTTAGCATTTTTTGAAGATTATTGTAAGAAACTTGTTTCTGAATGTTAAAAGTTGTTCTGTTATAGTTTCTTTTAAAGAAGGAGCTGAAATTTCTTTGTAAATTTTATGTTGGAAATTAGTTTATTATTATGTTTAATTTTAGGAACTGGTGCTCTTGCAGAACATTCTGAAAATGTGCATATTTCAGGAGTGTCAACTGGTAAGTCATTTTTTGTAATGTTTAAATTTCATGCATGACTTATATGGTAAATATTGAAAACCACCTGGTATCTTATGAAGTGATATTTGGCTATAAAAATTATTACTGCTTTTTGCAGCATGTAATAAGGAATGAAGTAACTGGAACATGGAGAAATTCTCATAAGATAAAAATGATACTTGCATGCCCATGGATTGATTATACTTTTCCAAACAGACTATATAATTATTTTTTCATAAGGATATTAAACCAAGAGAAAAGTTAGCTCAAGTTCAATTAGTATTTTCTTTTCATACAAAGTTATGTGAAATGAAATTTATTAAAATGCAATTTTGAATGCTATCCCAAGGAGTTAGAGCCTTAGAAGTTAAGCATTTTGTTTGATTTTTTTTTTTTAGATTAGAGTAGTACTCTACATAAACTGCTATTCTTGAGTGCACAGTGTGTTTGCTGCTAAAAGCAACGCAGTAGCATTCTTGTGTCTTTGAGAGACAATTGAGATAATGCATTTTTCCATTCACCAAGTTTTTGTAACTGACTTAAAGTCCCGTTACTGTTAAAATATTCATTATCGGAAGCTTTCACAGCTTTGTTACCATTTTTGCTATATCAACTGTAGTTATTAGGAAATCCAAAATTATTGTTTCATGTGCTAAAGTAAGGTTTCTTATTATCAATAAATATTGTTAATCATTTACTATTACCCTATATTCCTGGTAAGTTTTATGTAGATGAAAATTGGACTTGGTGTATTTATCAGTCATATAAATTGATATGATTATAAATTTTGTAGTATGTTTGGCTGCTTTCCTCACTTAAAGCAAAACTAAAAGTATACTGTTTTGTTTTGTGTCTGACTTTGCATTTAAAAAGTTATCACTAATCTAAGGGTTAGTTCATACATTTGTCAAAGACATAAAGTCAGGTTTCCTGAAATTGTAGTAGTGTTAATTCTTTCACATTTTTCCTTTGCATACAAATGGTGTATAATGATATACCTCAAGTAAAAACAAAGTTTTCAAGATGACCTTGTCTCCATTTTTCTTCCTAATTTGAATGACTAATGATAATTGTGATTACTTTCCAGAGTTAGAATAGGAATATTGCACAAAAATTTTAATTCTTACTACCAAACGTTTGTTGTCTGATTTACAAGTTTTCAAAATTTTTGCTCTCAGAACACCTTTCAAGTAAAAAAATATTAGATGCCTGGGCTAGTTCTTTTAGCCTGCTGTAACTGAATACCACTGGCTGGTTTATAAGAAACAGATAGCAATTTTCCCACTGTTCTGGAAGCTAGAAGTCCAAAACCAAGGTGCTGGCAGAGTTGGATCCTGACGAGGCCTCTCTTCCTCAGTGGCAGATGTGCCTTGGTCACTATGGCCTCACTGGCCTGTGAGAGTGCAGAGAAGCAGATTAGGGCTCTTTCTCTTCTACAGACACCGTACCCATTATGACCTATTAGCTGAGAGTTATTGTGCTCTGTTCAGAGGGAAATTGTGATTAGGCAAGCTATAAATCTCTTAGGGTCGGGTCAGTAACTCTCGGCCTCGAATATCAGTTTAGAACTCTGTGCCTGGGCTTGGCAGTCACGGGGGTGGCTCTTCTTCATGCTTACCTGCTCATCGTGCCCTACCCACTGTCAAGAGCCCAGCTAGACCATGGAAGCTTGGATGGGCTGTATTGGAGCCTAGGATGCAGCACCAGAGAGTGCAGTGCAAACCAGGGAAGTTTCCTGGGGACAGTAGGAAGCTGCTACTTAAATAACCAGTTAGTGACTCTCATACACTGCCTGTCATGGGTGGTGGCAGTGCTCCTCTTGGGCCAGATTGAGGACAGCTGTGAGAGATCAAAGGTTATATGAGGGGTCATTTGGATTGGCTGTGAACACAGTCATCTAAGGTTCCTCTGAAGCTGTTATGGCTGAAGCAAGGTCTCCCGAAGCAGAGTGACAACCAGGACAGGTGCAGCATTTCCTGCACCTGGAACGAAGACCTCTCGACTCTCGGTGGTTGATATAAACTCTCTTCCTGGTAGTGGCTGCTATCCAAGTTACTTGAACCACAGGGAGATTTGCACAACAGCTGTGGCTTTCTTCATGCCAGATGTAAGGAGCTATGGAGGAACAGCTGCCGTAGCTCCAGCAAAAGTGGCCGGGCTGATGTTGCAGTTACAGTGGTGTCATTCACAGCCCCACTGGACTCAGGAGCCATGGAGACGGCAAGGCTGGTTCCCATGTGGCCCTTGCCTTGCCTAGGACAGTTACCTAGTATCACTCCTGGGCACCACTGCTGTTGGGTACAGGGAAAGGTCTGATAGTCAAACTGCTGCCCTCTGACAACCTCTTTGGTGTAAAGAACAAATCATAAAGTTCTTACCGCAAAAGGTTGACATGGAATTGACATTCTTTTTCAGGGAACCTTTTCTCAAACAAAGCTTTATCTCTACCCAAACATTAATGGGAGTTGGGTCTTCCTGATCCAAGTCATTGTTAGAAACCACCAGTTTTAAGGCTTTGTCTCCAAATACAATCACATTGAGAATAGGTCTTCAACATGAATTTTAAGAAGAGACTGAATGCAATGCATAACAAGGACTTTGAAGAATTTGGTCATTGAGCTATATAGCCTCAGCCCTATTATTGTTATTTTTAGCTGTGTGAGATTATCTTCTACCAAGATTTTGAACACTGATACTGCTTTTAAATAAATTCCTGTCTAAAAGACATCAGTAGAAATTCAACTCTTTAACATATATAAATATCTTTGTTTATTTTAATCTTCCCCCCCCTTAAGAGTTCCAGACATATTTATAAGCATATATTAATTTTCATGGCTTCCATATCAGAATATCATAATCTAAACAACATTAATTGATTTTATCATAACTTTGAGGCTAGAAGTCCAAAATATGATGTTATCAGAGTAAGTTTCTTTTCTTCTACATTTTCTGTCTGTTTTTTACTTGGTCATCTTCTTACTGTATCTTCTATAATTCATTCTGTGTGCATCTGTTCTTCTAATCTCTTCTGAAAAGAACACCATCATGTTGAAAAGGGACATACCCATGTGATTCCATTCTATCTTCATTACTACATCAAAGACCGTCTTTGCAGCTACAGTTCCACTGTGAAATACTGGTGTGAGGACTTTAATATAAGGCAATACATCCCATATTAAATTCAGTTTTAATTAAGTAGGTTTATGCATCAATAAAATATTCCATTTTAGAGGTCAGTGAAACCTTATTAATATTTTTTCTTTCCTGAGGTTAGTCACATAAAATCATTCTTCTATGAAGAATAGCATGTAAAACTGACCTGTATTATATTACACCATGAAACAATAAATCAATGTCTCAAAAAGTACTTTTGGGTACACCAACTCATTGTATGTTTTCTTTGACCATTAAGAATGTAATGCTATCCCTTAGCTGAAATGTTTGGAACTAGTTATGTTTCAGATTTTGAAAATTTTTGAATTTTGGAATAATTACATAAAATGTATTGATTGGGCATCTTAAATACGAAAATCTGAAATCCAAAATCCATCATATCATCACGTTCAGATGTCCTCTATCTACATAAGATTTCTCTTTTTTTGTTCCCGAGGTAGGGTTGCACTCTAGCCCAGGCTGACCTGGAATTCACTCTGTATTCTCAGGTTGGCCTCGAACTCATGGTGATTCTCCTACCTCTGCCTCCCAAGTACTGGGATTAAAGGTGTGCGCCACCACCCCCAAACTTCCTGTACATAAGATTTCTAAAACCCTTGCATCATCAGTAGAATTAGGATCCCTTCATTGCTGGTCAAAATAGAGAACTGAACCAGGCATGGTAGTGCACACCTTTTATTCCAGCACTCAGGAGGAACAGGTAGGAGGGTCACCATTAGTTTGAGGCCACCCTGAGACTACATAGTGAATTCCTGGTCAGCCTGGGCTACAGTGGGAGCCTACCACAGGGGAAAAAAGAAAATGGAGAACTGGCCTTGGAAAAATCTCTAATGGAGAACATATTTTCCCTTGAGACCAGAAAGGAACAGCAATTGTAAGTTAACTTATTGTCCTGCCTGTCTGTGCCCTAACCTGCCCCTTCCTCCTCTGTCTCTCTGCCGTGCTCCCTGTCCTCCTCTCCAGCTGCCCCTTCCTCCTCTACCTCTCTGCCGTGCTCCCTGTCCTCCTCTCCAGCTGCCCCTTCCTCCTCTGCCTCTCTGCGGTGCTCCCTGTCCTCCTCTCCAGCTGCCCCTTCCTCCTCTGTCTCTCTGCGGTGCTCCCTGTCCTCCTCTCCAGCTGCCCCTTCCTCCTCTGTCTCTCTGCCGTGCTCCCTGTCCTCTCCAGCTGCCCCTTCCTCCTCTGCCTCTCTGCGGTGCTCCCTGTCCTCCTCTCCAGCTGCCCCTTCCTCCTCTGTCTCTCTGCGGTGCTCCCTGTCCTCCTCTCCAGCTGCCCCTTCCTCCTCTGTCTCTCTGCGGTGCTCCCTGTCCTCCTCTCCAGCTGCCCCTTCCTCCTCTGCCTCTCTGCGGTGCTCCCTGTCCTCCTCTCCAGCTGCCCCTTCCTCCTCTGCCTCTCTGCCGTGCTCCCTGTCCTCCTCTCCAGCTGCCCCTTCCTCCTCTGCCTCTCTGCCGTGCTCCCTGTCCTCCTCTCCAGCTGCCCCTTCCTCCTCTGCCTCTCTGCCTGTGCTCCCTGTCCTCCTCTCCAGCTGCCCCTTCCTCCTCTGCCTCTCTGCCGTGCTCCCTGTCCTCCTCTCCAGCTGCCCCTTCCTCCTCTGTCTCTCTGCCGTGCTCCCTGTCCTCCTCTCCAGCTGCCCCTTCCTCCTCTGTCTCTCTGCCGTGCTCCCTGTCCTCCTCTCCAGCTGCCCCTTCCTCCTCTGCCTCTCTGCCGTGCTCCCTGTCCTCCTCTCCAGCTGCCCCTTCCTCCTCTGCCTCTCTGCCGTGCTCCCTGTCCTCCTCTCCAGCTGCCCCTTCCTCCTCTGCCTCTCTGCCGTGCTCCCTGTCCTCCTCTCCAGCTGCCCCTTCCTCCTCTGCCTCTCTGCGGTGCTCCCTGTCCTCCTCTCCAGCTGCCCCTTCCTCCTCTGCCTCTCTGCCGTGCTCCCTGTCCTCCTCTCCAGCTGCCCCTTCCTCCTCTGTCTCTCTGCCGTGCTCCCTGTCCTCCTCTCCAGCTGCCCCTTCCTCCTCTGCCTCTCTGCTGTGCTCTCTGTCCTCCTCTCCAGCTGCCCCTTCCTCCTCTGCCTCTCTGCCGTGCTCCCTGTCCTCCTCTCCAGCTGCCCCTTCCTCCTCTGTCTCTCTGCGGTGCTCCCTGTCCTCCTCTCCAGCTGCCCCTTCCTCCTCTGTCTCTCTGCCGTGCTCCCTGTCCTCCTCTCCAGCTGCCCCTTCCTCCTCTACCTCTCTGCCGTGCTCCCTGTCCTCCTCTCCAGCTGCCCCTTCCTCCTCTCTCTGCCGTGCTCCCTGTCCTCCTCTCCAGCTGCCCCTTCCTCCTCTGTCTCTCTGCCGTGCTCCCTGTCCTCCTCTCCAGCTGCCCCTTCCTCCTCTACCTCTCTGCCGTGCTCCCGGTCCTCCTCTCCAGCTGCCCCTTCTTCCTCTGCCTCTCTGCTGTGCTCCCTGTCCTCCTCTCCAGCTGCCTCTTCCTCCACCGTCTCTGCCGTACTCCCTGTCCTCCTCTCCAGCTGCCCCTTCCTCCTCTGCCTCTCTGCCGTGCTCCCTGTCCTCCTCTCCAGCTGCCCCTTCCTCCTCTGTCTCTCTGCGGTGCTCCCTGTCCTCCTCTCCAGCTGCCCTTCCTCCTCTGTCTCTCTGCCGTGCTCCCTGTCCTCCTCTCCAGCTGCCCCTTCCTCCTCTGCCTCTCTGCGGTGCTCCCTGTCCTCCTCTCCAGCTGCCCCTTCCTCCTCTGCCTCTCTGTGGTGCTCCCTGTCCTCCTCTCCAGCTGCCCCTTCCTCCTCTGCCTCTCTGCCGTGCTCCCTGTCCTCCTCTCCAGCTGCCCCTTCCTCCTCTGCCTCTCTGTGGTGCTCCCTGTCCTCTCCAGCTGCCCCTTCCTCCTCTGCCTCTCTGTGGTGCTCCCTGTCCTCTCCAGCTGCCCCTTCCTCCTCTGCCTCTCTGTGGTGCTCCCTGTCCTCCTCTCCAGCTGCCCCTTCCTCCTCTGCCTCTCTGCGGTGCTCCCTGTCCTCTCCAGCTGCCCCTTCCTCCACTGCCTCTCTGTTTGTTGGCATTCCTTCCTACTCTAGCTCTCTGCACGTTGGAAAGTACTGACCACTTTAGATTGAAGTTTAAGTTGGTGCTTACTTCAGTCACCAGGTAATTTATTGTCCTATTCAGGATACTTTGAGAGTGAAAGAACATGCTGTTTTTAAAATTTACCCTCACCATGGACAAAACTAGAACCACCCTGGACAAATCAGGATGCCTATCTCTGATGAATTTATTGTATTCTGCATTTATTAAAGCATGTGACAAGGACCAAGTGCCAAAAATGGTGGACGTAAGTAATGAGATCAATGTTGAAATTTCAAGGAATCTTTATAATGAAAGAAGTAAAGATGTGGTAAATTGCAGCTTCGGTGTGGCTTAGATGTAGAAAGTTCTTTGGCAAATGATGAGCATATTAAACTAGATAATAAATTTACAAGAGACCTAGTTATAATGTCTAGTGGATAGTAGGTGAATGTTAACTTTTGTTATTTGATGGATTCAGAATACTAGTTATTGCATAGTTTGTTACTCATGCAATTTTTGGAGGTACTTGTTAATTTATGCAGTTTTGGTTTCCATGCTTGGAACACATGTATTCCCAAAGTTCTATATATTTCTGTCATCTTTTTATCAAAAACCTTCCAAAGGAATTGCATCTTTGCTCTTTTGCTCATTCGTATGCTGTAGTTTGATTTAAGAAATCTTAAAATAAAGTGATAATTGAGCTGGAGAGATGGCTCATTGGTTAAGGTGCTTGCCCATAAAGACTAAGGACCTGAATTCTATTCCCCAATACCCACATACAGCCAGATGCACAGTGGTGCATGTGTTTGGAGTTGTTAGTAGCTCTAGAGTATCCATTCTCCCCCTCTCTCCTAGGTATGGTGGCACATGGCTTTAATCCTAGTACTAAGGCTGAGGTAGGAGGATCGCTGTGAATTCAAAGCCAGCCTGAGACTAATTCCACTTAAGCCTAGGCTAGAGCAAGACCCTACCTCAAAAAAAAAAAAAAAGATGATTATTGTAATGTGAGAATTTTTGGATAAAGTCTTCATTGCTGAGTAGAACTCCATTGTGTAAATGTGCCTCATCTTCATTATCTACTCATCCGTTGAGGGACATCTAGGCTGGTTCCATTTCCCAGCTATTGTGAATAGAGTGGCAGTAAACATGATTAAGTATCTCTAATGTAGTGAGATGAATCCTTAGGATATATGCCTGGGAGTGGTATAGCTAGGTCATATGGCAGATATATTTTTAGCCGTCTCAGGAATCTCCACACTGATTTCCACAATGGCTGGACCAGATTGCATTCCCACCAACAGTGTAGAAGGGTTCTACTTTTTCCACATCCTCACCAGCATTTATGGACATTTGTTTTTATGATCTGACAGGAGTGAGATGGAATCTCAATGTACTTTTAACCAGCATTTCCCTGATGACTAGGGATATAGAACATTTTTTTTAGATGTTGATATGCCAACTGTATTTCTTCTTTTGAGAACTTTCTATTTAGTTCCATAGCCCATTTTTAATTGGGTTGTTTGATTTCTCATTATTTAATTTTTTGAGTTCTTTGTGTATCCTAGATATTAATCATCTGTCAGATGTATAGGTGGCAAAGATTTTTTCCCATTGTGTAGGTTGACTCTTTGTTCTCTTCACAGTGTCCTTTGCCGTACAAAAGCTTTGTAATTTCATGAGGTCCCAGCAGTTGATCTGTGGTTTTATTTCCTGAGATATTGGGGTTATATTCAGAAAGTCTTTGCCAATACCAATATGTTGAAGGGTTTCCCCTGCTTTTCCCTTTAGCAGTTTCAGAGATTCAGGTCTAATATTAAGGTCTTTGATCTATTTGGACTTAATTCTTGTGCATGAAGGGAGATAAGGATGTATTTTCATCCTTCTACAGATCATATCCAGTTTTCTGAGCACCATTTGCTGAAGAGGCTGTCTTTTCTCCAATGAGTATTTTTGGCATTCTTGTCAAAGATCAGGTGGCTATAGCTACCTGGACTTACATCAGGGTCCTCTATTCTGTTCCATTGATTTACATGTCTGTGTTTGTGTCAGTACCATGCTGTTTTTGTTACTATGGCTCTGTAGTATAGGTTAAAATCAGGTATGGTGATACCACCAGCCTTATTTTTATTGCTCAGAATTGTTTTAGATACTCTAGGGGGTTTTGTGTGTGCTTCCAAATGAATTTTTGGATTGTTTTTTTCTATTTCCATGAAGAATGCCATTGGAACTTTGATGGGGATTGCATTAAATGTGTGTAGATTGCTTTTGGTAAGATTGACATTTTCACAATATTGATTCTTCCAATCTAAGAACAAGGGATGTCTTTCCATTTCCTGGTGTCTTCTGCAATTTCTTGCATGAGTGTTTTAAAGTTTTCATTGTAGAGATCCTTCACTTTCTTGGTTAGTTTTATTCCAGGGTACTTTTTTTTTTTTTCTGTTTTGTTTTGCTGCAACTGTGTGGGAGTGATTCTCTGATTTCATCCTCTGTGTGTTTGTTGTTAGCATATAGGAAGGCTACTGATTTCTGTGTATTTATTTTGTATCCTGCTACATGGCTATAGGTGTTTATCAGCTTCAACAGTTTGCTGGTAAAGTCTTTAGGATCCTTTATGTATAGAATCATGTCATCTGCAAATAATGATAACTTGATCTCTTCCTTTCCAATTTGTATTCCTCTTATGTGTGTCTCTTGCCTTATTGCTATGGCTAAGACTTCCCGTACTATATTAAGTAAAAGTGAGGACAGTGGACACCCTTTTCTTGTTCCTGATTTTAGTGGAAAAGCTTCAAGTTTTTCTCCATTTACTATTATGTTGGCTGTAGGTTTATCATAATAGGCTTTATTATGTTGAGATTTGTTCCTTCTATTCCCAGTCATTGTAGGACTTTTATCATGAAGGGATGTTGGGTTTTTGTCAATGCTTTTTCTGCATCTAATGAGATGATCATGTGATTTTTGTCCTTTAGTCCATTTATATAATGTATTACATATATCAATTTCCATATGTTGAACCATCCCTGCATCTCTGGGATAAAGCCTACTTGGTCAGGGTGAATGATCTTTCTGATATAATCTTGTATTCTGTTTGCCAATATTTTGTTGAGAATTTTTGCATCTGTGTTCATGAGAAAGACTGGTCTGTAATTTTCTTTTTCTTTTTTTTTTTTCTTTTCTTTTTGTTCTATCTTTGTCTGGTTTTGGTATCAGGGTAATGCTAACTTCGTAGAAGGAGTTTGGTAGGATTTCTTCCATTTCTATTTTATGGAAAAGTTTAAGAAGCATTGGTGTTAGTTCTTCCATGAAGGTCTGGTAAAATTCACCAGTGAATCTATCTGGGCCTGGACACTGTTTAGTTGGGAGATTTTTTTTTATTAATGCTTGGATCTTCATACTTGTTATAGGTTTATTTAAGTGGCTAATCTTATCTTGGTTTAATTTAGGTAGGTCATATAAATCAAGGAAATCATCCATTTCTTTCAGATTTTCAAACTTAGTGGAGTGTATGTTCTTATAATATGTCCCTATGATTTTTTTTAATTTCTCTGATATCTGTTATGATGGTGCCTTTTTCATCTCTAATTTTACTAATTTTTGTCTCTTCTCTCTTTCTTTTTGTCAGATTTGCTAAGGGTTTATCAATCTTGTTTATCCTTTCAAAGAACCAGCTCTTTGTTTCATTGATTCTTTGGATTTTTTTTTTTTTTTTGGTTTCTATCTCATTAATTTCTGCTCTAATCTTTTTTATTTCTTCCCATCTACTGATTTTTGGCTTGCCTTGTTCTTTTTTCCAAGGCCTTAAGGTAAAGCATTAAGTTGTTTACTTATGACCTAATTTTTTAATATAGGCACTTAAAGCTATAAATTTCCCTCTTAGGACTGCCTTCATTGTGTCCCAAAGGTTCTGATATGCTGTGTTCTCATTATTATTTGACTGTGCATATTTTGATTTCCTTCTTGATTTCTTCATTGACCCATTCATCATTTAGTAGTGTATTGCTTACTTTCCATGGTTTTGTGTGTGGTCTATAGCTTTTCTTCCTATTGATTTGTAGTTTGATCCCATTGTGATCAGATAGAGTGTAAGGAATTATTTCAATTTTCCTGTATTTGTTAAGATTTGCTTTGTGTCCTAACATATGGTCTATTTTAGAGAATGCTCCATGTGTTGCTGCAAGGAATGTATATTCTGTAGCATTTGGATGAAATGTCCTTTATATATCTGTTAGGTTCATTTGTTCTGTGACCTTATTTAATCCAGATGCATCTTTGTTTATATTCTGCTGGGATGACCTGTCAATTGATGAGAGTGGAGTATTGAAGTCACCCACTACAACTGTGTTTGGTGTTATCTGTGACCTTAGTTCTAATAGCATTTGTTTGATGAAATTGGGAGCCCCCATGCTACGTGCATGTATGTTTAGGATTGTAATGTCCTCCAGTTGGAGTGTTCCTTTAATCAATATAAAGTGACCTTCCTTATCTTTCCTAACTAATGTTGGACTGAAGTCTACCCTGTAAGATATTAGAATAGCAACACCTGCTTATTTTCTGGGTCTACTTGCTTGAAACACCGTTTTCCAACCTTTCACCCTAAGATAGTATGCATCCTTTGTAGAATGTTGAGTTTCTTGGAGGCAACAAATTGAAGGATCCTGCTTTTTAACCCATTCTGCAAACCTATGTCTTTTGCTTGGGGCATTGAGGCTGTTGATATTAAGAGTTACTATTGAAAGGTGTGTATTTATTTTTGCCATTTTTCTTATTTTGTAGTTCTTCTAGTTTTACCTTTGCTTTCTTGAATTAACTAGTATTTGAGTATGGTTTGTTTTTTTTCCAGGTTCCTTATATGTGTGTTTTTCTTTCTCTTCTGCATGGAGGATTTTTCCAATTATTTTCTGTAGAGCTGTTTTTGTCTTCAAATAGTCCTTTAGCATGGTTTTGTTGTAGAATGCCCTTATATCCCCATCTGTTTGAATGGATAGCTCTGCAGGATAAAGTAATTTTGTTTGACAGTTGTCATCTTACAGAACTTGTAATACATCATTCTAAGCCCTTCTGACTTTTGAAGTTTGTGTTGAGTAATCTGCTGTTATCTTGATGGTCTTGCCTTTGTATGTGATTTGATTTTTCTCTCTAACTGCTTTCAATATATTTTGTTTGGTTTGTATGTTCAGTAGTTTAATTATAATATGGCGAGGAGAGATGCTTTCCAGGTTTTGTCTGTTTGGTGTTCTAAATGATTCCTGTATCTGCATTGGCATCTCTTTCCTAATTTGGGGGAAGTTTTCTTCTATGATTTTGTTGAGAACACCTTCTATGCCTTTGGAGTGAAATTCTTTTCCTTCTATTGTACCCTGAATTCTTATGCTTGATCTTTTCCTAGTGTCCAAATATCTTGAAATTCCTATTCATGCCTTCCTATTGTCTTTCTCTTTGTTGGACTGTATTAGATCTGCCACCTGGTCTTCTATTTTAGATGTTCTATTTTTTCCTTCATCCATTCCACTGCTGAGATTTTCTACAAAAGTTTTTATTTTACCGTGTTCTTCATTGCTAGTATTTCTGACAGGTTTGTCTTTATTATTTCTATTTCCTTGTTTACGTCTTATATTGACCTCCTTATTTCATTAAACTGGTTTCCTATGTCTTCTTTGATTCTTTTGATTTCCTCTTTGATTTCTTCGAACATATTTATAATAATTCTTTTGAAATTTTTCTCAGGCATTTCCTCTAAATTAGTCTCACTGGAGGTCATTTCTGATGCATTAATACTTTTTGGTGGATTTATATTGATTTTTTTGTCTTCTATTATAATGTAGAGATTTTTATATCTCAGATTAATTTAATGCTTGGATTTTCTAATTAACTGCAGTACTATTAGATGAATCAATCAATCTGATGTCATATATCTTCAGGGTAGGAGCTTAATGTGCTAGGTATGGCTCTTAAGACTCTCCGAGTAACCACAAAAGTGAACCTAGGCGTTAGGTTTGTCTGCTATGAGAGTATTCAAGTAGGCTGAGTGCAACAAAACACAGGCAGATTCTAAAATTTAACTAAACAATGTACTCATTTAATGAAAAATAGCACAGAGTATTTATGCAAGAGTAGGTATTATAACAGCCTCTAGCAAAGTCACAGTCCCTAAAGATCTGTCAACTGGAAGGCTGAAATTTCTGGTCTGTACAGGGTTCTAAGTCAGCTTGTGACTAAGTGAGACCCTTCCCCAGCAAATGACAGAAGAGGAGACAAAGGCGCTATAAATCAGGAAGCAACAAATGACAAGCCCAAAATATATTTTATTATTGAAATATATTTAATATTTAAAAATTGCAAATCTGACCATCCATCAGATTTAACATATAATTTAACCTGACATAGAAGGTGCAATTTGTACTTTCGATGCAAGCCTATATACCAGGCTTACTTGGCGGGTACTGGTGTAATCTCAGTTGCCTTTTGGGATGGCTTTGGTCTCAGTTATGCTGCATGCCCACTTGGGTCCCTCTTTGCTGCACTGTGGGCTCAAGTAGGCTGTCTGGGTCGGTGGGTCACTGTTCTGATCATCTGTGCTGGGTGCTGTGTAGGTGAGTTCCCTTCCCCAGGTCTCTGGAGTGCTTGCTGGAGCTTGTGCTGGTGGTGGGAGAAGGGAGACTGTGGATGGTGGCTGAAGTTCTCCCACTGGTCCTGGCAATCCTCTTCCTCACAAGCCAGTAAGTTGGTCCCTGCTGTCCTCCCTTCATGTTTCTTGAGTTTTCAAGAAGGCTGGTGTGAGTGGAAAATCCCCTCACCTGGCTTTTCCTGTGGCTCAGGCCAAGCCTAGTGTCTGTGGCCACGTGGGCTGGAGCCGCTTCTGCCTGCTTCTGTGGTCTCTAGATGCTCTGGTCTCTCCTACTTCTTTGCTGTGGTTGATAATTTATTACACACCTTCCCTTTTTAGTGGGAGAGTGTATTTTGCTGGTTTTCTTTGGCCTTTTCTCCCCTAAGCTGCTTTGGTGTGGCTCCTACGCCACCATCTTAACCAGAAATCTAAAGTCGTATTTTCTCTATTTTTTCTTTTCCTGGTCTTTCGAGGTAGGGTCTGGCTCTAACCCAGGCTGACCTGGAATTCACTATGTAATCTCAGGATGAATCCTCCTACCTGTGTCTCCAAGTGCTGGGATTAAAGGCGTGCACCACCGTGCCCAGCTTAGTTTTTCCTTTTAATCTGGAACTTTTTATCGTATTGTATTTTGTCCTCATTATTACATAAAATAGAGAAAGGAGAATAGGCAAATGGTGTTTTTGTAAATCTAATAGTACATGAAAATCATTTTGATACTATATCATGGGAACTTTTAATTATATGCATAAATAGGAAGGATATTTTAATGCTGTTTTAAAAACATAAATCTATATGTCTCCTATTCTTTTCAATTTTTGACTTTTTGAAAGTACCTAAAGTATAGCTTGTTTGCTACATGGAATGGAACATATGTTAGGTCAGGTTGATTATAACAAGACCTGTGCACATGCCAAACAAATATATTTCATTGTTAAGGTATATTTGCTTTAAACTAAGTCTTAGTCTGAATTTGTAATATTGACTTGAATCAATCATTCAGTGCTCTCCCTTTTTGTGGTTATTTCTAAGTTATATTCTATTTATTCATTACATGGTTTCATGAAACATTTAGAAAGAAATATAAAAAGTGAAAGGATTTGAAAAAAAAATCACCCATTAGCCTTACCCTCTGTTGCAGTCAGCTTCACATTGCTGGAAAAACTTCAGACCAAATGCAGTTTGAGGCCACCCTGAGACTGCATAGTTAATTCCAGATCAGCCTGGGCCAGAGTGAAACCCTACCTCGAAAAACCAAAAAGTAAACAAACAAAAAATAAAATCTGGGTCCTTAGGCTTCACAGGCAAGTGCCTTAACTACTAAGCCATCTCTCAAACCTGCAAGCTCTATTTTAATAAAATACCCAAGTCTATGGGGCCATACATTCAAACTGCCACATCCCCCTTGTATAATAGTATTTTGATTTATTATATTTGTGTCTTGTCTGTGCATACTTAAAAATAGTTGTGGGCTAGAGAGATGGCTTAGCAGTTAATGCATTTGCCTGTGAAGTCTAAGGACCTAGGTTCAATTCCCCAGATGCACATGTAAGCCAGATGGACATGATAGCACATGCATCTGCAGCTTGTTTGTAGTGGCTAGAGGACCTGGTGCACCCATTCTCTATCTCTCTAATAATAAATAAAAATAAAATATTTAAGGGCTGGAGGAGTTGAGGCGCTTCCCTGCAAAGTCAAAGGACCTGGGTTTGATTCTCCAATGCCCATGTAAGCCAGATGCACAAGGTATCATATGCATCTGCAGTTCGTTGACAGCAGCTGGAGGTCCTGGCACACCTTTCTCATTTTCTCTACTCCTTCTGTCTTTCTTTCTCTCTCTCTCTCTCTCTCTCTCTCTCTCTCTCTCTCACTCTTTTGCTCTTTCAAATAAATAAATAAAATAATTTAAAAAATAGTTTTATTTGCAATTATTGTATCTCCTGCCTTTTACACTTAGCATTTTATAGAATACAATTTTTGTTAGTGTTTATATCCATTATTTTCCTGCATAAAATCCCCATCAAGTGCCTACATGTAATGAATGCTTCCAAACAGACCAATACATTTTTTCCAGTGAGTCCTCCTAGTGTGAATTATGCTGCAGACGATAGATCAAGGTACCTCTAGTTTTTTTTTTTTTATTTCTAAAAGTACATCCTTAGTATTAGTTTCTAGAAATGCAATTATTTTATCAAAGGTCATAAATAATTTAATGGTCCTAGAAGCCTGTTGAAAGATTGCTTTCAAAGGGATTGAACCATTTTACACACCTGTTTGCAGTTTATGAGGACATTTATATCAGGTATCATCTGTTTTCTTGTTTAATGGTTTTTCTTATTGTGTTTCTTTTTAAGTCTCAATCTTTATTTTCTCTACCCTGTTAACAAAAAAATAAAGAAAAAAAGAAAAATGTAACTAATTACCTGTATTTGATTCATGGCCTAGAGATGTGATACTGCAAACAACCAACCAAAAAATAAAAAAATAAAGTGGGTTTCCCTTTATAATTAGGCAAAAACTAGTCTAATGTTTAAAAACAAATCCTGATACTAGTCAGAACAGACATAGGAGCTTGCTGCTGTAGGTGGAAGGGCTGTTGTTGTTACTTGTGTGTGTAGCATACGTGTGGTGTGATATATGTGCAGATGTGCACACCCTGTGTACATATGTGCCTTTTGGAGGCCAGAAGAGCATGTTGGGTGCCCTCCTGTCGCTCATCAGCATATTTCCTGGAAACCTAGTGTTTCCCCTTCTCCTCCAACCTGGAACTACTGTTCTTGGTCAGCAAGCCTTAGCAATTACAGATCTGTGTGACCATGCCCAGCTTTTGACTTGGGTGCTGGGTGTCTAAGTGGGGTGGTCTCAGGCTCTCTAAAACCCTCATATGGAAAGTAGCAAGTGCCCTTAGCCTCTGAGCCACCTCCCCAGTCCTGTTTTGTTTTTCTAGTGTTAGAATTAACATGTTATTTCAAGTTTAGCAGTGATAATAGATTGCAAATGTTCCTACCATTAATTATCAAGAGTTGAAAGTACTGAGGGTAGACTACCTGACCCACGAGCCCCCAGACAAGCACTTTACTAACTGAGCCATCTCCCAGTCCGGTGGCTTTTGTTTTTAACCAGTGTTTTAAGTTTAAATATCATAAGGTGGTATTTTAAAGTCTCTTTTAAGAATATGTAGTCTGATCAAACATTTGTTATCTTATAATTTTTAGGATCTTGTAAATAAAGAATCTGAAAGGAAATAAAGCTTAAATTGTTTTTGATGCCACTTTATACTTAAGTTTTATATACAGGAAAGTCACATGGATAGGCCAGTCAAATGGCTCTTGGCACCTTTCCTGTGGGATTTTAATATTATTGTACAATCATTCCATCAAATACTTGAACTTCTTTAAAGCTATTGAAAAGAATTTGACTGGTTCATTTGATCAATGACTTTTATCCATATTTCAAATACAGAAAGGAATGAAAGTTTATTATCTCCTTAGTAAGGAATCCATTAGAGGTTTTAAGCTTTCAGAGCATAAAAAGGGAATGTAATGTGAATTCAAGAAACTACCCTTCAAATGAAGAAAATGAGTGTAGATACATTTTTAAGGAAAACAATGCACTTTACCATAGTATTAATTTTTTAAGTCGTTACCTACTTTTAGAGAGTTTATTCATAAAATGTGCCGAATACTGGAGTAGAGAATTCCTGTAAGTTTTAGAGAGGAAAGTAGTGGGAGTTATGACAATTTTATAAGCTAAATAATTAATCTTGTTAATCTTTATTCAATAATACTTTATAGTAAATATATTATCAATTGTGTTTTTTATGTTCTAATTATTTATAGAATACCTGTATTTAATAAGATCATTATGTGTTTTTAAGTTAAATTATGATAATAAACAGTAGATAAGCTCAGTATTAGAACAGTTCATGTGGTTACCGGACTACAACAGAACATACTGTACTGGGACAATGTGAGATCCTTAGATGATAAAAGCAAAGCTGGCCAGACTCAGTACAGTTATATAAGATTGGTTCCAATATGTGATAGCTTTGCACTCTGTTACTTTGAGAAAGCATTTCAAAGTATGATAGCATATTAGTTAACTGTAATTTTTCCAGCTGTACAACTGTTTGGTACACAACCCAGTTACTTAATTGGTGTTAAAGATTGGGTCATTGTGTTCCCAAAGATCCATGTGTTTAAGGCTGAGGCCCCAGGGTAGTGTTATTGGGAAAAGGTGGAGACTTGAAGCGGTTAGGACTACAGTAGGTCTTTGGATCATCGGAGGTTTGCCATCAAAGGGAGTAGTAGGGCTCTGGTCCCTTCTTACTCTCTGGTTCCCTGGCTTATGATGAGGCACCAGGTTCTCCCACCATGATGTGTTGCCTCACCAAAGCAGGGGGCCCATCAGTTGATCATAGACTGAGACCACCAAAGCTGTGAGCCAAAAGAAACCCATTTTTCTTTGTGAGTTAATTATCTCAGATCTTTTGTTACAATTGCAGGAACCTGACTTACAGCAGGTGAGCAAGCTGAACTTCGGATATCTGTTTACTAATAGCCCAGTACAAGTAAAGGAATGATTTGATCTTAAACTGCACTAGTAGAAATACGGTAGCCAGAACAAAACAGAGGGTAGTACTCCTCAGTTAAGCACACTGAGTGCTGTGTTTATTTTTGGTTATTGCCTTTCTAAAAAGACATAGTGATTAGAATACTGCTAGATGTGAATGTACCCTGTGTCAAAGCTGGCAGAGGTGCCTTAGAAAGTGATGAGTTCCAAGGCCATTCTGTTGGCTCAAGTACTGCTTTCCACCTGTCTCTTCAATGCTTTTAGCAGTAGTCACAGATTAATAGTTTTCCCCGTTCAGAAAATAGAAGTAGTAACTTGTTTAGCATTTGAGTCTTCTACAGTGTACAAATTAGAAAATAGATTTTACTCCCTTGCTGGGAAACAAAATTGTCTTCATGCTTCTTAAAAAAAATGTATAAAGGGATGAATCCTCCCTACTCATTTTATCTTGTGCTTGGCTAGCAAAATTCAAATTTATTCTTAATACTTAGAGATTTTTGAGGGAATGAGTAGTTTCTTTTAGTGTAGTTCTGGTCCATTTCATTGCTTTCTTCATTTTTGTGTTGTTTTTCTGTTTTTCCTTCTTATCACTGTATATACTGTGCCTCTTTTGACTTTATTGTGTGTTATATTTTACTGCCACCTAATCTTTATCATTGTTCTAGACATTTGTAATCTTGACTAAACTTTGGAATTACCTGATTAGTGCTAATGTCCAAGTAAAATAATTGGTTTCTTGGGAATAATTCAGTTGATGCATTCATTCTTCAGTATCTATACTAATGCAGTGGCATATGAATGTAAATTACAAACAGCTGGACATAGGATTTTTAGTAATTGCAATGAGAGTAGAAAGAGTCTTGAATAGAAGTGTTAGATGAATATCATGTTTACTAGTTGTACTGATTTTTACCTTTTTAAACTTTACCATTCTAGACTGGTAAATATTTGTGTTAGAGGAATACTATTTCCATAAAAGGAAAACTTCAGTTTTCATGTGTGTATGTGTCACTAGGGACTGTCCAGAGGCTTCCTACACACAAAGTAATGACTCTACTACTGAGTTATACTCTGTATTTCTTACTTTGTGTGTGTGTGTGTGTGTGTGTGTGTGTGTGTGTGTGGCATGAGGGTGCACATGTGAGAGTGTGCATGTATGTGTAGAGGTCAATATCAGGTGACATCCTCAGTCACTCTTCACCTTTACTTTTTAAGACAGGGTCTCAGGCTGGAGGGATGGCTTAGTGCTTAAGGGGTTTGCCTGCAAAGCCAAAGGACCTAGGTTCTATTCCCCAGGACCCACGTTAGCCAGATGCCCAAGGGGGCACACGCATCTGGAGTTCATCTGCAGTGGCTGGAGGTCCTGGCATGCCCATTCTCTCTCTCTCTCCCTCTTTCTCTGTCAAATAAAAAGAAAATAAAATAAAAAGACAAGGTATCTCTGGAGATCTCTGGCTCCACATCTCACACTCCAGGATCACAGTCACGTACCACCACACTTGGCTTATATGTGGATGCTAAGGGGCCAAATTTGGGTCATCTTGCTTACATAGCAAGCACTTTTCCCATTGCTCCATCTCCCTCATTCCTGACTTCTTTAAGTAAATAAATAAATAGGTAGGTAGGTAGGTGGGTGAGTGTGTGTACCTGCATATATACATAAATACATATTATATATATAATATATATACATAAATACATATGTACATACTCACACATGCAGTTTTAAGTACTTTTTGGGAAATAGGACACATGCCCAATCTCTATCTCCTTCCTGTCCATCTCTGTCCATCCTCAGTATGTTGACTGTTCTGACAGTTCTGTTAGGCTAGAGGTAAGCTCAGGTACTACTTGGTCAGAAAACATATTCAAGGAGTCTGGACAACAAAGGGTCAAGTAAATTAAAATACTGGATTATGGGCAGCATACTTAGTGAAGATGGAAGAAATGGGCTTCCAAACACAGAAGTCATTTCCTCCTAGCCAGGGGCTTCTTATGCTCTCAGTTCAGGTTGTAAGTCTTACTGCGTTCTTGTGTGACTTTCTGACAGAGGACTGCTCTGGTATTGTACTGCGATTCCTCATACAGATTCCAGCAGTCACTTTCCCCATGTTTCCCTGGCTCATAGGTTTTACATTTGATGTGTTTGATGCTTCATCCCTGTGGTGGTTTGAATAGATGGCCCCCCATATATTCAGTTGTTTATTTATTTGTAGTTTACATCTTTAGCCACCTGGCTGGAGGCAGTTTCACTGGGTGGATCTTAGGGTGTGGTGGTAGGTTTCAGATTTCAATCTAAAGATATGCAAAGTGTGCCTAACAGGAGTTCCTGAAGTGGGCTCTGTGGCCTTTGGCTTTTGGCTGGTGCTTCTCTCTCTCTCTGCTTGGTCCTGTGAAGGCAGGCCAGCTTCTTCTGCCATTATGGAACTTCCCCTGGATCTGTAAGCTTCAATAAATATCCTTTCCTCCATAACTGTGCCTGGTCTGGAAGTTCATCTCAGCGAACCTGAAGCTGACTGCTACAATCCCATATTAACATCTTTGAGAATCCTGTTAGTCAGCCTTACCTGCTTTCCTTTCTGTACCCTCTCTTCTGTAAAAGAATAAATACAACAAAGACAAAAAGAAAAACCTTCCTCAACCTTGTCCTCTTATTGCTCCTATTGTACTCTATGCCTTAAGCATCTTACCATAATCATCTGTATGTATATATTCTCCTTGTCATTATGGGTAGATTCTTGAATGTTTTGCTAGTAAGCTTTCCATCATTATGACAGATTACCTGAGATAAACAATTTAAAGAAGAAAAGATTTATTTTGGCTCATGGTTTCAGAGGTTCCAGCTGATAGTCATTTAGCTCTGTTGCTCTGGTCCTGTGACACAACTGAACATCATAGTGGATTCTCATCATAGAGGAAACTGTTCACTTCCTTTTTTTTCCATCACCTTGTATATTCTCTTTAAGGACATGTCCAACGACCCAACTTCCTTTCTCTAAGCCTGGGCTTTTAATGGTAGGAGTACCTCAGGCTAACTTCAAATCAGAAGCCTTTGGGGGATATTTAATATCCATATTATAGCAGATGATGCTTATAAAATCTTTTGTTAATTATAATTTTTTAAAATTCTTTAATTCTAAAGACACTTTAGTTCTGCTTACTGATTGATAGCAGACTGGACTCACTCTTTAGAAGACATTAAAAATAAGTTTAGGGCTGGAGAGATGGCTTAGCAGTTAAGCGCTTGCCTGTGAAGCCTAAGGACCCCGGTTCGAGGCTCGATTCTCCAGGATTCACGTTAGCCAGATGCACAAGGGGGTGCCCGCGTCTGGAGTTCATTTGCAGTGGCTGGAAGCCCTGACGCGCCCATTCTCTCTCTCTCTCTCTCTCTCTCTCTCTCTCTCTATATATATATATATATATATATATATATATACATATATATATACATACACACACACACATATATATACACATATATATATCTGCCTCTTTCTCTCTCTGTCACTCTCAAATAAATAAAAATGAACTAAAAAATTTTTAAGAAAAAAATAAGTTTAATCTATTTCTCTGGATTCTGTTCCTCTTCACTTCATGTTAATGTTGAAAAATAGATAATTTTCTTCACTTTTTTTTTTCCTGAAATTGTCTTTGTTGAAACTCTACTGAAGCAAACCTTCCTCCACTCCTCAACCCTTGATAATAGCTCCACACATCTTGGGGAGATCTTTAGTGGATAGATATATATCTTAGTGGGGAAGGATGTAGTTTCTAGAGCCTGAGGCCATAATTCTTTCCAGCTGTGACAATAACTTGTAAGTGGCCTTAGGGAAAACATTTAATTTCTATGTGTTACTCTGTTTGTTTGTTTGTTTTGTTTCGTTTCTAGCTAAATAGGGTTGTAATTTGTGGATTAAGTAGGAAAAGGCATGAGAACAAGAAGTGCTGACAGTCTCATGAGCTCAGCAAATGTTAGCTGATCTTTTTTTTTCTTTTTGAGAGCGGCAGACAGAGAGAAAGAAAGAGGCAGAGAGAGAATGGGCGCACCAGGGCCTCCAGCCACTGCAAACGAACTCTAGATGCATGCACCACCTTTCGCATCTGGTTTATGTGGGTCCTGGGGAATCGAGCCTCGAACCAGGATCCTTAGGCTTCACAGGCAAGCACTTAACCGCTAAGCCATCTCTCCAGCCCTGATAACTGATTTTTAACATTATCATAGTCATGGGATCTGCTTCTCACTTGGGTGATCTTCACAGAAATTTCCTCCTCGGTGCTGTGCATCATATGGTTTTTTCAAATTGCTGCTGTTCTCGTAAATCAATAGTGGATCAGTGGGTATGTGGTATCCATGCCACTTGTCTAGCTATGAGTTTCTCTCTGTGTCACTGCCTTTTATTGTTGCAGAGGCACAGTACCTTCCATATATTGTATTGCATAATTCACTTCAGGACCTTTCCTTTTTCATCCTATATGACCACTTGACAGTCACTATTAGCTGACTGATTTTTTTATTTCAGAAACTGTATTTTTCAAAAAGTGCACTAATTCCATTGGAATCAACTCCTTTTTATTATTTATTTATTTACTTGCAAGCAGAGAGATACAGACAGAGACAGAGAGAAGTATGGACACACCAGAGCCTCTAGCCATTGCAAATGAACTCCAGATACATGCACCACTTTGTGCATCTGGCTTTACATGGGTACTGGGCAATCAAACCTAGGTCGTTATGCTTTGTAGGCAAGAGCTTTGACCTCCCAGCCATCTCTCCAGCCCCACCCCCTTCCTAATAGTATGTTCATACTTGCATATTCTCTTTTTAGCTTATCTCTTTGCCTCAGTAGTTTTTCTTCCCATGTGTATAGTACATGGTATTAAACAGAAGAAGAAGAAAAAAAAACTCAAACACACAAGGAAAACCCACTGCATTATAAAACTATAGAACAGGGGGTTAAACTTGACTGTGAACAAAGGTTTTATTTCTTTACAACATAAACAGATGTAGGAGAATTTAAAAGGATGCATTCCAAAACAGAAGAATTTAATGACTCAATTCCATAGATTACTGTCAAACCAAGATAAACTTAGTGTGATAGGAAACAGTATCATTCAAGTGACTTGGTAGTGCATATACCACATATGTAACTTCACATGTGACATTTGCTTTAGTTACTTTAGATATACACAATATCATTTTAAAGTATATTATCTTATAGTATATTCTCATAGTAATTGTTATGTGTTTCTGGAATTAAATTGATAAACTTAGATAATTGTTGCACACCTGTTATTTCCATAAAAATATAAACTTTCTTATTTCTTTTGGACCCTTCATAGTTGGTCTATGACATTAAATGGCCAGTGAGTATAGCTTATGTACTTGTATTTTTGAATTACAAAAAGAAAAGACACAGGCCAAACGTGGTGGCATACCCCTTTAATCTCAACACTTTGAGTTCGAGGCCACCCTGAGACTACGGAGTAAATTCCAGGTTAGCCTGGGCTAGAGCAAGACCATACGTTGAAAAACCAAACAATAAAAAATAAATAAATAAAATAAGAAAAAAAAACATAAATTTCATGTCCCTTTTAGTTTTAACTACTTTTTGCCATAAAGTTCAACCCTTGTTAGTTTTGAAGAACAACTTAGGTATTTTTATCATTTAAGCAGGAAATTTTATTTTTTCTTTTACAATTAGTTCTAGTCATAAATTTCCTTTTACTTCTTTTTTTTCTGGGCTTTAAAAACTGAGATCTGAACTTGAAGGGTGACATTATTTTAAAGTGATCCTGTCCTCTTCCATGTGTCGTCTCAATGCCGGTCATCTGAACGCTTACAACTGTTAAGTGATTGCTTTAAAAAAAAAAAGAAAGAAAGAAAGAAAAAAAGAAAAGAAAAGAAAAAGAAGAAGAGCCAGGCGTGGTGATGCACGCCTTCAGTCCCAGCACTTGGGAGGCAGTGGTAGAAGGATCACTGTGAGTTCAAGGCCACCCTGAGACTACATAGTAAATTCCAGGTCAGCCTGAGCTAGCGTGAGACCCTACCTCAAAAAACAAAAGCAAAAAAAAAAGAAGAGAAAAGAAAAAACCTAGAGCTGGCAGATGGCTCTGCGGTTAAGGCGTTTGCCTGTGAAGCCTAATAACCAAGGCTTGATTCCTCAGTACCCACGTAAAGCCAGATGCACAAAATGGCACATGTATCAGGAGTTCATTTGCAGCAGCTAGAGGCCCTGGCATACCCATTCTCTCTCACTTTCTTCTCTCTGTGTGTCTGCTTGCAAATAAATAAAAGTATATTTTTAAAACTAGACATGATGCATTAATATACTTCTAGAGCTACAGTTCTGTGTCTTTTCTTTGAGGGTATTGAAATATTATCAGTATAAACTTGGAGAGGTCTTGAGTATTTCTTGATGTCCTTTTGCTGTTTTCTAAGCTATACAATGATATCTTTGTATTTTAAACTAGAAAGCTAGTATCAGAATCTTAATAAGAAATCCATCAGTCTTTATAACCAGACTTCATTAAATATTCTCCTAATTGACAGAATTCATAATAAATAAAAACAGTATGTATTTAGCTAAGCCATTTTCTGTCTCTTAACCACCAGGGCTATACATGTGTTCTTGTTTTGATAATTATGTCAGATGCCTTTACAGTAGGTCTACTGTGAATTAAATAAATAGACTTCTTTTTTTTGAGACCAGTCCGACAGACTGGCCTTTTTCTTTTTTAATGCAAGAGAGTGAGAGTGAGTGAGTGAGAGAGAAAGAGAGAGAGAGAGGGCCTCAAGCCTCTATAACCAAACTCAACATGCGTGCACCAACTTGTGTGCATGTGTGACCTTGCATGCTTGCATCACTTTGTGCCTATAGCTTACATGGGACCTGGAGAGTCAAACATGGGTTCTTAGACTTCACAGGCAAGTGCCTTAATCACTAATGCATCTCTCCAGCCCTAAATAAGTAGACTTTTGAGGACTTGTTAGCCTAATCACTATATATGTTTACCAAAAAGATGCTGTACACTTTTAAAGCTTCTTGTTGTTGTTGTTGTTTTTTCTTTCTGTTTAGTGTGTGTTTTTGTTCATTTTTATATTATTTATTTGAGAGCAACAGAGAGAGAGAGAAAGAGAATGGGCACACCAGGGCCTCCAGCCACTGCAAACGAACTCCAGATGTGCCCCCTTGTGCATCTGGCTAACATGGGTCCTGGGGAATGGAGCATCGAACTGGGGTCCTTAGGTTTCACAGGCAAGCACTTAACCACTAAGCCATCTCTCCAGCCCTAGTGTGTCTTTTTTGAGACTGGGTTTCACTATATAGCCAAAATGGGTTTCAAGCTCTCAGTCCTACCATATTCTTAGAACCCTGTCACATGGAGGTATTCCTGGGGTTATTGAAAACCTTATAAAACCTGTACACATATATCATTATTACCCAAAATGCTTGAAATTTTGTTTATATCTGACGGTACTGATAAAAACAAATAAAACATATTTTTGTTGATATTTGTATTCTGTGAACAGTGAGTGTTTTTAATTAAGAAATGCATTAAGAAAGCAAAATGAATAAAGACTAAAGTATAGTGATTTCTGACATAATGTTAGGTCTATGTTTAAAATCACACACTGATATAACAGGCTTTTTAGAAAAGTAGTGTTGAATAGATCTTTTACAACTATAGACCTTTATGTATAGCAAGAACATAATATTAGTCTGAACACTAATTAATCAAACATTCATGGACGTATGTACCTAGAATTGGTCTGAACTCTGCAACCACATATGCTGGGGTTTATCTTTCCCTTTTAAAGGTATTTTTTCTAACAAAAACCACCATAATAATCAAAACCAAGAATATAAGTTAAACAAACACCAGGAAGGTACTATGTTTTATTTCCGTAAGGAGTGATTTACTTTGTAGCTCCTTCTGCGTTTGCAGTGTAGGATAGAAGAGAGCAAGCAGTTCTTTAAGCCAGCAGTCACTTCTTGCTTAGTAAAGGAAGGCACTTACAATGGGTTTATATATTTCCTTCTTAACTGAAAGCTTCTGCCTCAAACCATTAGCATGCTGGGAATAAAAACATGATTTTTAATATGCCAATAAGGTTTTTCCCTTTGCCAATTACATATAAACTAACTCTTGTTGAAGAATTAACTAGACTGTAGCTACAATAATTATGTATAAGCAGTAGAGAAGGCATGGATTAAATGAATGTAATTAAAAGAAAGTAAAGATTGATATGCCGTAAGTTAGGAGTTTGATCAAAATCTTGAAAGATGAGGTTTAAATGAGCAAAAGTGTATAAGCATTTTCATTTAAAGCAGAGGTTATGAAAGTAAAGTTTTGTGAGTGTGTATCCCACCTCCATCCTTACCCTGGATTTTATCCTTGTAGGATAGTAAGTCAGTGTCATAATGTCCTGTTCTTTCTAGAGCACATAGTAAACAGTCACTGGCCTCCTGCCCACTGAGCCCAAACACAGTAGCAGCTCTCAGTGTAGACCTCTGGGCTCTACTGTTTACCAATCTGATTTGGCATATCATGTGATGTTAGTTGATAGTTTACTATAACCAATCCAAGCAGTGTGGTAAGTCCTTTGTTGATATAGTTGTGTGTATTCTTTACTCTTTATGCTCAAGGTATGTGGGTTTGTTTTCTTTTTTGCAAGGCAGGGTCTGTGTAGCCTAGGCTGACCTGAAACTTACTCTGCAGTTCCAGGCTGACCTCAGACTCCTAGCAATCCTCCTACCTTAGCCTCCAGGGTGCTGGGATCAAGTGTGTGCACCGCCATGCCAAGCTCTCTTGGTAGGTGGTTTTAATACCATTCAAAAGTGAGGAAATGGAGACTTAAATTTAATCACATTGATCACAGTAAACCACTTCAAATTATAGTAGGGTTACGTTTTGGAGCTGAAGTGTTAGGATGAGTTGGGGTTGGGAGGTTACTTATAAAGCAGTGAAATAATGAAAGAAATAGGAGATTCAGAGAAAGCAAGTTGGAAGATTGAGGCAGTTAGGTTTGTAGGCAATGAAATGAGTCTTATTTCTCTTAACGTGTTAAAAGTAAGCTTAGCTTCTGACTGAAATTTCCAGTGTTAGTCATTGTCAAGTCTTGCTGTACTTTCTTTGAAAATCCTTAAGATTACCTGTGGTATTCTTGAAGTAAATTTACTCTTTACTTAACTTCCTTTTTTCTCAGCTGAATGATGCCCAAGCCAAGGAAGATTCATAATATAGAATAAAGAGAAGAATTTGGGGAATGCATAGTTCTGATCATACTGAACTTGAAGTTGGAATATGCAGTGAGCATTTGACTATACATAGTCTCTGGATTAGAGATTTTAAACACATAACATAGATTGTAGGTATGGGTGGAGTCTTCCATTGAGAGTAAAAAGAAAAAAGAGTTGGGAATGACCTATTAACACTGTCTTGTCAGGAGAGGCTGAGGATGGAGGTGCTAGACCCAGCAGAACAGTCAGGAGGAGAACCAGAAGAGCTGTTGTCAGCACGGCTAAGGTAGTGTGCAAGATCATGAAAAGGGAAGTCAGTATCAGGTGCTCTATAAAGATCAAGTGGCTTGGTGACTGAAAGCCCATTGAATTTGGTGGCAAGGTGAGTGATGGCCTTCGCCTGCTGGTATGATGGTTGCTGTGGGTAAGGTTAGATTTGAAAGTCTGGTCTCAGTAGCTCAAAGAGAAATGCAGTGAGGAAAAGATATTGGTGCATCCCAAAGAGCTTTTGCAAACACAGTGGAAGCATCATGATGAGGAGAGAAAAAAGACAGGCATGACTTAGGACTGAAATATAGAGAGATACTCAAATAGTATCTCCTTATTTTAATATGAAGAAATTAAGACTCAAGTTGTATTAATTCAAAGTCATTGAAGCCAGTAAGTGGCAGGTGGAATGGATAACTACATCTTCCATTTCATATCTACCAGTACATATTGGCAAAGTCTTACCCAAAGCAGAGGAAAAGAAATTTGTCATAGTTTCTCTTTTGGTAATTTGAATGAACTCTTGGGTACAGAAGAGTATAGGCTGTGGCTGTGCTAGAGTGCATTTACCCCCATGTCCAGAGCGCCGCTTGGATAAGTGTGCTGATCCAAAGCCACTGGATCGCCATAAGGAACTGGTCAGGATTTGAGGTGATACGTTTAACCTGAGTTACACGTTATTAAGTGACACATGCATTGATGCGCACTGCATGGTATCCCAGTAAACGTACAATTTGAATGAGTTTACCAGTTAAAGAACCATTGTTTAAATGAAAAAAATCACCAGAAAAGGGCTAGGGATATAGTTCAGTCATAGAGTGCACAAGGCCCTGGGTTTTACTCCCAATGCCACCAAAAAGAAAAATAAAATAATGACAACAAAGAAAAATCACCAGAACAAAATGTCAAATTCAGTCATGTTGCAGACATGCAAAACAAAGTCATTATAAATATAATAAATTCAGGGAGAAACTTTTATATTATAGTTTTATTTTTATTAAGAGATGTATGTTTTAGTTAATGTTACTAAAGTATACATGGAGCTAGAAGTATAAAATTATAAATCTTAAGATTTATTTATGGTGGCATGTTGTATCCTTGTGCAATTGTATAAAAATATTTAAAACATTTTTGTGTATCATAGCAGAACCTTAGTTTATGGTATAAGAGCACCACCTATGGGTTTCTCATGCATTTGGATTTTTTTTTTCCTTAAAACTAAATAATGTTATTTCTAGTTTTTCCCTGTAGTCTGTCATTCAGTTAAATGTCAACAGTTTCTCTTCTGTCTCACAACACTCCTATCCAGATTTCTGCTGCATCTTGCTGCTGGTAATGAAGTGGGTACTTAGTTGCTAGTGTGGTGCTAGAGTTCTAGATTAAATATGAATTAACTCAAAATATATTAATCTCTTTAATGTAGATAAATCTTTAATGAAAATGAAAAGTTCTCCATATTAGGGGGGAATCCATGTTATGATTAATTTTGTTTGTATGTTTATATATGTCTTCATGAATTTAAGAATTCCACAATGTTAGTAAGTTCAGAATGCTTTGATAAAAGATGATGAAAAAGAAGGTCTTGGGCTGGAGAGATGGCTTAGCAGTTAAGAGCTTGCCTGTGAAGCCTAAGGACCCTGGTTCGAGGCTCGATTCCCCAGGACCCACGTTGGCCAGATGCACAAGGGGGCGCATGCGTCTGGAGTTCGTTTGCAGTGACTGGAAGCCCGGGCGCGCCCATTCTCTCTCTCTCTCTCTGTCTCTGCCTCTCTCTCTCTCTCTCTCTGTCACTCCCAAATAAATAAATAAAAGTGGAAAAAATTAAAAAAAGAAAAGAAAAAGGAAAAAAAAAGAAAAAGAAGGTCTTAGGGTATCTTTTTATGAAATTATTGTGATGATACCTCAGCAAACTGGGAGGGAAACTAGTACTTTATTTTCAATAAAGTTCTTAAGATAGAATTAAGTTTGGATAAATTTAATCTTTTTCTGAAATAGCATCGCTTAAAATCTTTTCTTGTAAGGGAAATTTATTTTTTTTAGCTTTTGGTTTGTATATCTCAGCCTTGCCTCAAACTTACATGTAGCCCAAAATGACTTTGAACTTAGGATCTTCCTGGATCCACCCTCTGCTGTTGGGATCACAAGCATGTGCCACCATTCCTGGCTCAGAAAATTTACTCTTAATGAAGCATAATGACATTGGAAAAAAAAAAAAAAAACAATAGCAGCAACCTTGACGAGGCCCAAAATGAAGGTAGAGCTCTTGGTGTTGTGGCTGTGGACCCTGAGCCACCAGTCTCCATGATCTGAAAGTGGGTCAGCTCCAGACCCCTTTTGCAGTACACTTGAAGTCAGAGTAGACTCCTTTTAGGCACAAACATTTTCTATGCAGTAGAATATATACTGTAAAATCTTGATTATGAGTTTTATTCAGAGAAAGGGTTCTGTAGAAAGAAGACATGATTTTAAGCAATATAGCTTTCAAAGCTACAAGGTACATTTCCTAGCATTCCTGACCTAAAAAATAGAAATAAAATTCCATGCCTAAAACTAAAATTCAATTTAATTCCTATATTAAATGGACTATATAGCCTCTGTTACATTCATTACCCTGTAATTAAGTTGGGGATTATTAATGGAATAAATGCAGGAACAACACACAGTGATTTTCAGTCTTTCTGTCTGTATTCAATTACCCACTAGCTTCCTAACAAGGAGTTACCATCTAGTATCTTGTGTTTATTTAAAGTGTACTAAAAGCAACCTGATGACTGTAAGGCTGTAAAACACAGTAATTCAATAAATATTGAACATTAGATAATTCACAGTAAAGAAAATAAATTTAAAAGGTGAATCTGGAAGAGATATATGGAAGCATCGATCAATTTCCATGCTTAAACCAAAAAAATCCCAATTCTAAAGTGATCTGATTTGAAGAGATCTTTGCCAACCCATAACATATACCTAATTAGGATAAAGGTCTTTGTCTAAACAAGAAGAAAATAACAGCACAGTGGAGTAATGGAAGCTTTCTAAGATTGGTGAGCCACATGTTACTGTATATGGTTTGATGTGTAAAGCTTGTTTTTTTTTTTTTAAATCAATGCTGTTTTATTTAACACTGTGTTTTAAGGTGTAATAGTAGCTAAGATTGCTTTGGCTATCTTCCAGCTTGTGGAGAGACTCCAGAACAAATTCGAGCACCAAGTGGAATAATCACGAGTCCAGGCTGGCCTTCCGAATATCCTGCCAAAACCAACTGTAGCTGGCTCATAAGGGCAAACCCAGGGGAAATCATTACTATAAGGTAATTCTGATACCTTTTTAATTACATATTTTATATAAAATTGTAAACTCAAGGGAAGAAAGATGCCTTAGTGGATAAAGTGCTTGCTATGCCAGTGTGAGTTCACCTCCTCAAAACCCACATAAATAAAACCAGACACTGTAGCACTCGCATCTATAATCCAGCATGCCATGGGGGAGCAGAGAAGTTGAGACAGGAAGTCATCTGGAAGCTGTAGGGCCAGCTAGCTTGGCAAATGCAGTGGTGTACACCAAGAAACCTAACCTCAAATTGGAAAGCATGGCCCATTAATCAAAGTTGTCATGTGACCTCCACATGCATGCCGTGGCATGCATGCACCCACACTTACACACATGAACTAGCATATACACATACCAAATATCTACATAAATATTCAATTTCTAAGTGTTTTTTTTTTTCATGCAGCAATGTAAAATTTTAAAGAAGATCTAAGTTACAGCTCTCAGGCTTTTTTGCATGTGTGTGTACATTCTGTCTGTGCGTGTTCACATGCATATGTGTGTTTGTGTTTGTCAACTGTGGTGTCTTCCTCTGTTACTGTCCACCTCATTTACTGAGACAGGACCCCTCACTGAACTCAGCGCTCACAGGTTTGGCTAGTGCAGCTAGCCAGCTTGCCCCCGTGGTCCTCCTTTCTCTTCCTCCCCAGCGCTGGGGTCACAGGTGCACACAACAGGTGCCGTTTACATGGGCACTGGGGATCCAGACTCAGATCCTCACACTTACCACAGGCGCTTCACCAACTTCAGAGTGCATAATAGCCCACCCAACACGTTTTGAATATTTCCTCATGACTATCTATATTCTAAACAACTTAACTTCTCTTTTGGGGCAGCATCTCACTGTGTATCCCAGACAGACCTAAAACTTGCGATCCTCTTGCCTCAGCCTCTAGAGTTCTGAGATTACACGGGTACATCACTGTATCTGGTTATTCTAAACTTTTTTTTAAAAGATGCACATTGGCTGAGTAGCTTTTTAGGGATCAAGAATAATCTTTAGTACTAAGAAAACAAGCAAAACTCACCAATACACCCAAAGATCCAGCCCAAAACCTTAATTGCAGAGGTTGAGCCATCTATATAAAGGAGTTTAAACATGACTAGAGGTATATGTATATACATATAAAACTTTAATAAAGCTGATAAATATATCTTGGAAAAAATTATATAAATGTGAAGTAAAACATTTGTTAAGAATGCAAACTAGAAGCTGGGGAGGTGGCTTACCCAGTAAGAGCACTTGCTAGGCAAGACTAGAAGGGCCTGAGTTTGATCTCCAGTCATAAATAATAGATAAAATGGTCATGGCTGTAACCCCTGGGCTTACAGCGACAGAGACAGGGGCTTCCTGGGGCTCCAATTTCAGTAGGGACTCTGTCTGAGAGAAATGAGATGGAACAGTGACAGGGCAGGATACCCATGTCTTCTTCTGGCTCATGTACATGGACAGAGGCAGAGTTCTTCTCATTGGAACCCCTATGTAGCAGATAGATTCAGGTTCGCTGAGATGAACTTCCAGACCAGACACAGTTATGGAAGAAGGGATTTATTGAAGCTTACAGATCCAGGGGAAGTTCCATAATGGCAGAAGAAGCTGGCCTGCCTTCACAGGCCCAAGCAGAGAGAGAGAAGCACAAGCCCAAAAGCCAAAAGCCACACAGCACACTTCAGGAACTCTAGCTAGACACACTTTGCATATCTTTAGATTGAAATCTGAAACCCACCACCACACCTAAAGATCTATCTACTGACATTGCCTCCAGCCAGGTGGCTACAGAATGAAAACTACAAACAGTAAAGAACTGAATATATTGGGGGCCATCTATTCAAACTACCACATTCTGCCCTTGGCCCCCAATAGGTTTATAACCATTACACATTGTGAATTGTACTTAGTTCAATTTCAAAGGTCCCCACAGTCTTGACCAATTTAAGATATTAAGACATGTAAAATCAAACAAGTTAAACACTTCTAACATATAAAGGCACAGAGTAAACATTTTCAACTGGTATAAGGCATAGCAAGGAGACTAAAACAATGCAAACTCAACCACCATCAAACAAACATCAAACTTCTGCAGTTCAAATTCAATACAACCAGGGACTAACAGTCTCCAGATTTTTCAATTCTGCCCCTCCAGCTGGGCATAGTACCCAGGGAACACTTCCATCTTAGGCCAACAGTGTACTCTATGGTAGCCCTTGTATAGTCCTGGTATATACAAAACATCTTTAGGTCTTCATGCAAACCATGGTCCATCTGGCAAAGGCTCTTTCGGCCTCTCAGGGCATCATGCCCTGCCTCATGCCACATCTCAGTAGCAGCTCCTGGAACCCTGTGCAATTTATGACCACTCCTCACATTTTCCAAAGGCTCTTTCAGCCTATCAGGGCATCAGGCCCTACCTCATGCCACATCTCAGCGGCAGCTCCTGGAAGCATGTGCTATTCACGACCACTCCTCGCATTTTTCATGCTTCTAAAACCAATACCAGGTGTGTAGGACACAGCCATATTCTTAATTTACAGACAAAATAAATCATAACCTTGAAAAGCAGGTTCCTTCTCCAGTCAACTCTTTCTAAAAGTGTTTGCATTTCTATGATAGTCTTTCCTCAGGCATCCTTTCCATGGTAAAGCAATTGGACCATCTTCCTTAAGATTGCTAATGTGTTTGACAATAGCAGATTCAGTAACCTAAAACGAGTCTCAGTGCCTGTAATTTTAACTTGCTGTTGATCAGGGAAGCTTCAGAGGCTCCCTAAAACAAGATGCACTATTACCATTGCTCTTTCTTCACTATTATTTGTTCTATAAGCTCCATTATATCTGACCTTATCTTTCTTATACAAGCATTCTCATTAGACTATCCAACACTAATCTTTTTTTTTTTTGACACTTTCATACATTACATAATGTATTTTGGTCTTTAGTACTCTTTCTTATCCCTTCCCACTAAAACCCTTCTTCTTTCCAATTAATCTCCATCCTATATTCATATATTTTTTTTGGACCGGCTGAGTGAAATTAGATACAAGTACTAACATAGAAGCAACAATGAATTTTTTATGTTACATGAATATTGTTATTTGCTAATGATATGGTCATCTATCTAGAACATATAGGAGATCAGTGAGTGTATGGGGGGTTGTCCTCAGTTACATTGCATTATTGAGTTAGTTTTAATCAAATTTTTTTTAAATAGTCTTTTCTGACTTTTTGGTTATAGTTTTCAGGATTTTGATATTCAAGGGTCCAGAAGATGCAGTTTGGACTGGTTGACAATAGAAACGTACAAGAACATTGAAAGTTACAGAGCCTGTGGTTCCACAATTCCTCCTCCATATATCTCTTCACAAGACCACATTTGGATTCGGTTCCATTCAGATGACAGCATCTCCAGAAAGGGCTTCCGACTGGCATATTTTTCAGGTGTGTTTTTTAAAAATAGAAGATCCTAGGGCTGGTGTGATGGTGCACACCTTTAATCTCAGCACTCAGAAGGCAGAGGTAGGAGGATCAATGTGAGTTCAAGGCTACCCTGAGACTACATAGTGAATTCCAGGTCAGCCTGGACAAGAGCAAGAACCTACCGGGGGTGGGGGGGAGAAAGAAAGAAAGAAAGAAAGAAAGAAAGAAAGAAAGAAAGAAAGAAAGAAAGAAAGAAAGAAAGAAAGAAAGAAAGAGAGAGAGGAAGGGAAGGGAGGAAGGAAAGAGAGAGAGAGAGAGAAAGAAAGAAAATCCTGAACCAAATTGTGTAGTATTACCTGCTCAGTCATTCTGGAGCTAGTCTTCAGAACAGGCTCCATCTAATTATGAGTAGCTCCTCGAGATGGCTGAGACTGAAAAGTAGCAGCTAAAGTGAGGTGACGTAGAACTGGGCCTCAGCAGATGCTCTGTATATTCGTAATAAAATTACTAATAAGCTAAAGGTCAGTTTTCTTTTTAAAGATCTTAAATACATTTGTTTTGACCATGGCTTTCTCAGAATTTCAAGGTTCTGCCCATATGTTGGCAGCTACTTTAGAGGATATGTTTGGTGGGAGAATTGCCATCGGTTTTACACCTTCAAGGGAAAGACCACCAGTTTCTCCTTCCTGGTTTATAGTCTCAGCAATTCTTTTTCACTTTTCCTATTCCACATTTCAAGAGTGACCTAATCATACAAATGTGAAAAATTTAGATTATAGTTATGTATATTTTCTTAGCACAGTCTTTGTAGTATTTGTTTACGTTCTGAACCATTTCTGTCACCTGCTTAGCAATAAATGAGTTAATTGTTAATGAATTTGGGAGCTGTAGGAATCTGATATTGTTTGGTTGTTTTCCCTATGCAATTATTATTGAATATTTATGATTGTGTATGAAAACAATTTGCTTTTTCCAGGCATGGTAGCACTTGCCTTTAATCCCAGAACTCAGGAGGTAGGAGGATCACTGTGAGTTTAAGGCTTGCTTGGGACTACAAAGTAAGTTTCAGGTCAGCCTGGGCTAGAGTGAGACCCAACCTCAAAAAACCAAAAAGAAAATAATTAGCTTTCAGTAGGCACTTTGTTTTTTTCTCCTTTTATTTTTAAGGGCAAATTTATATGTTTGGATTAAATTTATGGAATATTTTATAAAAAATTAAATTATAAACTGGAAATATTATGACTATGTGAAAGAGTTTAAAGTTAATATGATTATCATAGTAAAAGTGAGTTTAAATACTGAAATATGTTCTAATGTACATAGTAAAATATATTGTGAGTCTATACAGAGATAAGAACAGTAGAAGATTATGATAAAATATTTGAGAAGGTTGATTGTTTTAAATGTTTTTAGGGGCTAGAGAGAGATGGTTTGGCAGTTAAGACTTGCATGCGAAGCCTAAAGACCAGGTTGACTCCCCAGAACCCACATAATCCAGATGTGCCAGATATACCAGATGCACATGGTGGCATATGTGTCTGGAGTTTGTTTGCAATGGTGGAGGCCCTGGCTTGCCCATTCTCTCTCTCTCTTAACAAATACATGAAAATTTTAAAAAATAATGGGCTGGAGAGATGGTTTAGTGGTTAAGGTGCTTGTGTGCAAAGTCACATGACCCAGGTTCAGTTCCCCAGTATCTACATAAAGCCAGATGCACAAGGTGGTGCATGCATCTAGAGTTCATTTTCAGTGACTAGAGGCTCTCGCTTGCTCATTATGTCTCTCTCTATCTGCCTCTTTATATTTTTTTCTCTCTCTCAAATAAATAATTTTTTAATTTAAATGTTTTTTCTTGAAAATGCCCGTGTTTAATTATGTTTATAAAATATCACTTAAAATTCATATACAATTTATCTTATTGATAAATGTATCATTATTTTACTAAATTTTCTGTAGTAAATTGGCTTTCTGAAGGAACAAAAACTGATCCCTTCTCTCTGATCAAAATACAAATAACTTCGTGAAAAAAAATAACAAACATTTGATGAATGGAATTGTTAATCATTCGTTGCCAATACTAGTTTCTCCTTAGAATTTAACAGTTTGAATAAAATTTAAAAAACTCTTATCACTTGGCTTATTATTGTACCACATACTTATTCTAGATCTCTAGAAGTGTTTTCTGTTTGTTTGTTTGTTTTGTTTTTCATCTCCCTCCATCTTTCTCTGTCCACAATCTCCCAGGGAAATCCGAGGAGCCAAACTGTGCTTGTGATCAGTTTCGCTGTGGGAATGGAAAGTGTATTCCAGAGGCCTGGAAGTGTAATAACATGGATGAGTGTGGAGATGGTTCCGATGAAGAGATCTGTGCCAAAGAAGCTAATCCTCCCACAGCTGCTTCTTTTCAACCCTGCGCCTACAACCAGTTCCAGTGTCTGTCTCGTTTCACCAAGGTTTACACTTGTCTCCCGGAGTCATTGAAATGTGATGGGAACATTGACTGCCTTGACCTAGGAGATGAGATAGACTGTGATGTGCCGACTTGTGGGCAGTGGTTAAAATATTTTTATGGTACTTTTAATTCTCCTAATTATCCAGACTTCTATCCTCCTGGGAGCAATTGCACCTGGCTAATAGACACTGGTGATCACCGTAAAGTTATTTTACGTTTCACTGACTTTAAACTTGACGGCACTGGCTACGGTGATTATGTCAAAATTTATGATGGATTAGAGGAGAACCCTCACAAGCTTTTGCGTGTATTGACTGCTTTTGATTCCCACGCCCCTCTTACAGTGGTTTCTTCTTCTGGGCAAATAAGAGTACATTTTTGTGCTGATAAGGTGAATGCTGCAAGAGGGTTTAATGCCACCTACCAAGTAGATGGCTTCTGTTTGCCATGGGAAATACCTTGTGGAGGTAACTGGGGCTGCTACACTGAGCAGCAGCGATGTGATGGGTATTGGCATTGCCCAAATGGAAGGGATGAAATCAACTGTACCATGTGCCAAAAGGAAGAATTTCCATGTTCCCGAAATGGTGTCTGTTACCCTCGCTCTGACCGTTGCAACTACCAAAATCATTGTCCAAATGGCTCAGATGAAAAAAACTGCTTCTTTTGTCAGCCAGGAAATTTTCATTGTAAAAATAACCGCTGTGTGTTTGAAAGCTGGGTGTGTGATTCTCAGGACGACTGTGGTGATGGCAGCGATGAGGAGAATTGCCCAGTTATTGTGCCTACCAGAGTCATAACTGCAGCCGTCATTGGAAGCCTTATCTGTGGCCTGTTACTCGTCATTGCATTAGGATGCACTTGTAAGCTGTATTCTCTGAGAATGTTTGAACGAAGGTCAGTATCAAGACAGAACTGTGGTTTTATGTTCTCTGCCATAAAAACACTGCCCAAATGTTTGCTATAAGTCCTCAAATATGATATAGAAATATGGAAATATTGTCTAATATATATATACACATATATATATGTTTATAATATTACTGTTAAATGTCCAATACCCAAGGATAATCATATTATAAATACTCAGATTGATGAGGTGAGAAAGTCTATCTATATTTACTCGCGGTTGTTTTCAGATGAACTTGTTTTATAGGAATTTTGCAATCTCTTACTCTTACTTAATTTTTTATCTGTGTTTTTATAAATATTAATAAGTCCACATATTTAAGAAACTCCAACATTCATATCACTCTGCAAGTGAAAAGAAATATGAATAAGTCATAGTCTCACAAGCAGGTTTACATGTAGGAAGAATGATGTATGGGGTAAGATTGCAAAAATCTATGCTATAGGAGCTCTAGAACCAACTGGTATTAAAGTCAGATAGTGGAACATGTGAAAGCCCTTACTTGGCAAGAACTATTTGAAGTATGTGGATAGAATTATAGAAAAGTGACTGGACTTAAATTTTTTTTTAAGCCTGGGATACCCAGCATTGCCCCAGAGTCAAGTTCACAATTCATGTGATCCAGAGCCTGAGAATCACCTGAAGAACTAATAGGACACGGAAGGGGGACCCAAGCCTGTGCAGTTGGTGGACTTCTCAGTTGAATGAGCCATAGCTAATTAGTGGAAGGATGACATAGAAGGAGAGTAGCTTTCAGTGTGGTACAGGATTAACTGGACCTGGAAGAAGTTAATGGCAGAGAGGTCTGCTGCCAGGGCCACTGTGGAGACAGTGACCTTCAGTCCCAGCAGAGTCACAATTAAAAGATTCGACAAAGACCAGACCAGACAGCTAAGATCACAGATGGAACGCAGATGCCCAGTACCATCGTAGCCATTACTGCATCTTTTCTTCGGGAAAATGTAGATAGCCAGAAAAATTTTTACTACATCGCAACAAAAGGACCTAGTGATGAGTGAGAGATCCTCAGCTACTCCAGAGAGTACACTGCGAATTTAAATCACTCTAATCTGAAAGTAAATGTGTTGCACTTAATGAAGTATTTGATGAGACCTTTTACTTAGTGTCACCTGAGGTCTAGAGACCTCCCCTCTAATTTCTGCTAGATTTTAAAATTTGTGTTTTTATCACTTACCTTTTACAGAGATTCCCAGTGAGCGTAAAGCCTATGTAGACCAGCTGCCCACTTCACCCCTGTTTTCCCAGAGGAGGGGCTACACACTGAGTGAAGGCTGGTTGAATATACTAATATTCCAATTGCTGGCTGATAACAGAATATTGCTGCTTACTTGCCCTTTTTTTAAGCCTTTTTTTTTTATCTCCCCCCACCCCACCTACTCAAAGGTCATTTGAGACCCAGTTGTCGAGAGTGGAAGCAGAACTGCTGCGAAGAGAAGCTCCTCCCTCCTATGGACAGTTGATTGCTCAGGGTTTAATTCCACCAGTGGAAGATTTTCCTGTTTGCTCACCTAACCAGGTATACTGATTCTAACTTTTGATTACTGTCTCTGGAAACAGATGTATAGTAAAGCAAAGACCCTTCACCGTCAGAATTTGCAAGGATTACATATAAGAAGAATTTGAAATTATGATTAGTTGTTATATTTTAACAAATACTATAAAATTCTAACTTTTAACTTTTTTTTTTTTTTTTCTTTACAAGGTAGGGTTTTGCTCTAGCCCAGGCTGACCTGGAATTCACTGTGTAGTCCCAGGGTAGCCTCCATCTCACGGTGATCCTCCTACCTCTGCCTCCCAATTGCTGGGACTAAAGGTGTGCGCCACTATGCCCAGCTCTAACTTTTAACTTTTTTGTTTGTTTGTTTTTTGTTTTTGTTTTTCGAAGTAGGGTCTCAGTCTGGCCCAGGCTGACCTGGAATTAACTATGTAGTCTCAGGGTTGCCTCGAACTCGCAGTGATCCTCCTATCTCTGCCTCCCAAATGCTGGGATTAAAGGTGTACGCCACCACGCCCGGCTTCTAACATTTTTTTAACATCCTAGTTTAGTTATGATTCTTAAGCATTGTACAGTTTAGGATAACAAAATACACTAAAATTCAAAAACCAGCAGTTTATTTTATACTGGTCTAACTACTTAGAGATTTAAGGAGGAACACTAAAATTAATGGACTACTAATATCATTGTACAGTGAAGTTAACACTCTTTACTTAAGAAGAAACTTGGGTTTTACAGTGTTTAAGAATTCAGTCTGGTTTGGATAGTGCCTATTGTTTATGAATATTTCTGAATTCTTTAAATTTTTCAGTAAGTTTAAAAAAAAAAAACTTCTTTTTCAAGGTATTAAAATGTACTGCCAGGCATGGTGGTGTTCCCCTTTAATCTCAGCACTTGGGAGGCCTAGGTAGGAAGATTGCTGAGGCCAGCCTAGACTAGAGTGAAACCTTAGCTTGAAAACACAACAACAAACAATGTACCAAGGTTCCTTTTAGATATAAGCGTTTATATACATTTAAATTGTAGATTTATCCACAAACAATTATAAAAATTATCCTCAGCAATAAAATTAAGAAAAATTGGTAAATACTATTTTCTCGGTGATTTAATTATGTTCAAAATGGAAGACAATTTCATTTTTGGTAAGTGAGATTTCTTTTTACAACCTGTCACCTCATTGGAGTCTTTAGCAAAACTGTGGTGAGACACTAGTTTTCAAACATTCCTCTAGATGTAAGTTGTAATTCAGAATTTATACTGCTTGAATTTTTGGGTGCAAAATACAAAAATAAATGTGGTTTCTTCCCATGTTGTTGGCTGTGCTATGGGGAAGGTTTCTTTGTAGGTAGTTCAGACCATGCCAGTTCCAGCTACCCATGCCAGCACGTGGCACCCCACCACAAACCCTTTGAAACTAGTGAGAAGACAGACCACAAGACTGCTCTCTCTTCATACCAATTGCAAGTTTAGAGCACGACCCAGCCCTCCTTTATAATTCACTAGAAGGACTAAAGGAATGCACTTGAAACTGTGTGCTTGTGGGAAGGATACAGATTAAATCAGCCAAAGGAAGGAGTGCATAAGACAGAGCTAGGAAGAGCATGGGTAGCTCTGGGAAGTACTAACTTTCCAAGAGACAAGACAGCATTGTTCTCTGGCACTTACATGGCAGTATGCAAGGAGTAGTATTCACCGGGATGATAACCTGAGCGCCTCTGTTGAGTTGTTGCTGGGGTCCATCACATCATCGTAATTAATTGCATGTGGCTCATCTAAGTCTGTAGCCCCTCCTGAGACTAACACCCCTCCTCCAAAGCCCCATCCCTTTATCATATTCTTGGGGTTATTCAGAGCCCTCTCCTTAAGTTGTGTTGCTGTCTAGCTGGCCCCAAGCTTCCAGGCAAACACACTTCTTCACTTCCTTCTGTCTAGTATGACATCCAAAGGACTTAGAAATCAAAGGCTTTGAGTAAGATTGAGTTCTTTTTTCCACATTGCTCCATTTTTTAGGGTTATAATTTCTCCTTGTAAGAATTTTATTTCTGCCAGGCATGGTAGTATATGCCTTTAATCTCAACACTCAGAAGGATCACCTTGGGGTACAGAATGAAATCCAGGTCATCCAGGGCTAGAGTGAGATCTACCTTGAAACAAAATAGAAAATAATAGGGCTGGAGAGATGGCTTAGCACTTAAGGTGCTTGCCTACAAAGTCTAAGGACCCAGATTCAATTCTCCAGGTCCCACGTTAGCCAGATGCAAATTGTGGCACATGCATCTGGAGTTTGTACTGGCTAGAGGCCCTGGCGTGCTCATTCTCTGTATCTAATAAATAAAATAAACAAAACATAAAAATAATAATTTTATTTCAGTAGCACTATAAGTAGATTATGTTCTTGAATATAGGGTATTGGATTTTATTCACTTAATGAACAAAACAAATGATAATAAGAAGAAGAAGAAGAAGAAGAAGAAAATAATTTTCAGTAGTACTATAAGTAAAATATGTTCTTGAACAGGTTACTGGATTTTATTTGCTTAAACTCCCCAAGTCTAAATTTCTGGTAACAAAATATCAAGTTTCCACAGAGGCTTTTTTTTTAAGAAAGATTTTATTTTATTTATTTATTAGAGACAGAGAGAGGGGGAGAGAGAGAGAAAGAGAGTGAGTGAGAATGGGCATGCCAGGGCCTGTAGCCACTGTAAACGACCTCCAGACACATGCCACCATGTCATCTGGCTTACGTGGGACCTGGAGAATTGAACCAGGGTCCTTAAGTTTCACAGGCATGCACCTTAACTGCTAAGCCATCTCTCCAGCCCTCCACAGATGTTTTTAAAAAGAAAAAAATAATCCCGTAACTTAACATCTTAAAAGTGCTCAGTAAGGAATAGTTGCTGCTTCACAAAATAAAAGTATAGAAAAATTATTCCTCAAATATCTATGAGATTCATCTTATAGAATCCAATGTTAGATCAGCAGTCTTTAATTAAACAGACTTTTAAAGCATCTCCAACTTGTGGCAGTATTAAAGTGTGCTGAAGGCTTTGCTGACCAGTGGATGGGAACTACAGAACACAGGATATCTGAAGAGCACTTGGTTCCCTACTGGATAGCGTAACCGTGTGTTCACACAAAGTCATACAACTTGAATACTAAACATTGAGCATTAGGTCTGTAGAGTTTACTCTAGATGTGAACTACTATTTTTTTAATTCATAATTAAATTGGTAACAAAAAGTCTTACTCATTTGTACTACAGGTTCATGTGTGCTGGCACCCAGATTCTTTATTGGCAGTCTGCTTGATGAAAGCGAGACTATGAAATACTCTGACAGTAGCTTTCAGTGTTCAGTGAATTGTGTTTTTGGCACTGAAGGCTTATGTGGAAATGACAACATAAGTATAATACCAGTCACAGACAGATGGGGAACTCTCATAGCTTCTTCATTCACTTCCCTTTTGTCTGTGACAGGAAAAGCAAGAGACAGGCTTTGGCAAAGGGAAAGAGGTTCTCCTATACATTGTTGGCTGTGTGCTGGAAACACCAGGTTTTAAATGCTAGTGGCCAGGCTGATTAAAGCTGCCTGTTCCATGTTTTAATACTCTTCTAACCACTAGGTGGAGCTTAAAGACTGTACTTTTTAAAAACTAATTCATCTAGAAAAAGGAATCAATACTGCTTTCAGTTGAGCAACATGCTTTAAATGCATAATTAAAGATTGTCAATATTTTTCAGAAAATAATGAGTTCTTAATGTTTACCTGTAAAAAAATTTAATCCTTAAGTAATGAGAAGGAATCTAAATTCCTACATACTTTTGTGTTGTTTTCAGTGCTATATAATAATAAACTTTCTTAGTGACAGTGTAACTAAATCCTCAAAATTGATTCAACAAATCCTTGAGACTCAAATCTGTGAAGTGTAATTGGCACATTTATAGGACAGTTTCAGCCTTGTAAATCAAATTTAACTGCTTATATTTAAAAAGAAAACAATATAAGGGCCATAAACATAAGTGACAATGGGCTTAGTGAACTACAATAGAGATTTGTCAGTGTTCCTAGTGGTAAAAGTATTGGTTTTATTTTCTATCTTTGGTGTACTTTTAGGATTACAATTGACATTAGCTATCACGGTAAAGTTGAGCATATGCTTAAGAGACAGTGAGAAATGATTCAGGTTATCCTTATTGCCAACTACTTCAAGACCTTCTCTTGCTTTCCAGGCTTCTGTTTTGGAAAGTCTGAGGCTAGCTGTTCGATCTCAGTTGGGATTGACTTCCATCAGGCTCCCTACGGCAGGCAGATCCAGCAACATCTGGAATCGTATTTTTAATTTTGCACGATCACGTCACTCAGGATCCCTGGCCCTGGTCTCGGCAGACGGGGACGAGGGTGTCCCGGGTCAGAGTAGCAGCAGGGAAGCCGAGAGAAGTCATGCTCACCGAAGCTTGTTCCCCGTCGAATCGGACGACACAGACACGGAGCACGAGAGGAGAGAGGCAGGGGGAGCGTCCGGTGGCGTTGCCGCTCCCCTGCCCCAGAAAGTCCCTCCGTCCACTGCGGTGGAAGCCCCGGTGGGAGCAGCGGGGAGCTCGGCGACGCCGGGCAGCCGAGGAGGTCCCGCGGAGCCCGGGAGGGATGTGACAGGTGTGGAGCCCCCAAGCGCGAGCCCAGCGCGCCACCAGCTCAGCAGCGCGCTAAGTCGCGTGACGCAGGGCCTGCGCTGGGTGCGCTTTACACTAGGTCGGTCCAGTCCCGCCAGCCAGAACCAGAGCCCTTTGAGACAGCTTGATAATGGGGTCAGTGGAAGAGAAGAGGATGACGATGTTGAAATGCTAATTCCGGTTTCTGACGGAGCTTCAGACAGCGATGCCAACGACTGCTCCAGACCTCTTCTTGATCTTGCCCCAGATCAAGGACAAGCGCCCAGACAGCCGCGCAGCGCAACAAGCCCTGGAGGCAGACCGAGTCCTCGAGACGGCCCCTGTGAGCGCTGTGGCATCGTCCACACGGCCCAGATACCCGACCCTTGCCTAGAAGTGACCCTGAAGAATGAAACGAGTGATGATGAGGCTTTGTTACTTTGTTAGGTACTGTCACCCGCCACACGAGGGAGATTGTATACAAGTTGGAGCAATATCCATTCATTGTTTTGTAACTTTGCAATTAAACTAGTTTTAGTTTCAAAAGAAAAGATGCAGGGTGATTTCTTATTATTATATGTTAGCCTGCATGGTTAAATCAAACAACTTGTAACTCTATGAACTTAGAGTTTACTATGTTAGCAGCTAAAACTGCATTATGTATTCATATTGTTCAGTAACGTTCTTCCATTTGTTTTTATGTTTTTCTTTTTTATCCTGGTACTGTAGTTCATAGTAGAGAGATATGGCTGCTTAAATTCATTTGACTGTCATTTTATCTATCCTATGTTAAAAGGTTTGTTTGTACAAAATAATATCTTCTTTTAATTGAATCTTTTATGCCTTTGCCAACATGTAACTTATTACACTAGATGTTAACGTTGTTAATGTACAAAAAAAGAGAACGAACTCTTATACTCACCTCCTTATTTGTGTAACATTATTACTGGATCTCATCATATTATGAGCTTGTCAAAGGGAAAAAAAATCTTCCTTAAATTTCCTCTTATGTTAACATACAGTGATGTAAAATTTAGGTAGAGTTAGATAATTAATGTCAAAAAGGAAACTTTTATAGATTTTCTAATGCTGACTTTAATACTCTAATATGGTACAAACCAAATGGTAAAAATCCCAAGTCATTTCTGTTTTCATCTCTATTTAGGGACAGAATTAAGTGGATGAAGATACTCTACTATGCATTAAATCTTGAACTTTATAAAATATGTACAAAAATTGTACATGATAAGCTCCACCTGGTAATGTCTTTCCCTAATGCAGGGTTTCGCTTGTATTGGGCCCTAGGGATTTGCACTAAAGTCACATCAAGGTCTCAGATGAGTTGAGTGCACAGGCACTATCACTTTAAATGCTATTATTTGCTACCACAGTGACTATATATTTCCATAGCTTTTTGGGGGTGGGGGACCATTTTTATTACAACTTGAAATTGCTTTGCTAATTTCATATTTATTTGTTGTATTTAAAAACTGCATTATTGTAAGAGTGATCTTTTTCAATATATTTTATTCATGGGGGGAGATCATTGCTATACTCTTGAAAAAAAAAAGCAAATTAAGAAACCATTCAGATTGACCCTCCTTTTTAAGTAGAGTGAATTGCAAAACCCAATTTATTTTTTTTACTGTCAACTCCTGTTTATTTATTCTTTAGCTGTCTGTTTTAGTAGCTTAATGATTGAGTATGGAAAATGTATTTGTGTGTGATTATTGCTATTTATTAAATTTTAAATACTTTGCTGAATGTCATTTAAAGCATGTTTGAGGTCTTGTGTATTTGTCCTGTTATGCTGTCAGGAAGCACTGACTAAAATGTTTTAATATGTATCAAAATTAAAATAATTTTTTATTGTCTTGAGGTACTTTTTAAATCAAAGTTGTTCTTTTGTTGTTGAATTTTGGTGCATATACAAATTCAGACCATAAAATACATAATATATTTGGAGAGAAAATGAAAGAAAGTAGTTACCCTGACTACTTCTAAAGTAGCAGTTTGCACCAGTACTCAAAGGTAAAATTCCCTAAGGGGCTGATTATTATTTTGCCTTTAAGAAAACTTATTCCTAATTAATGTCTCTTGTAAGATGTAGTAACACAGGCTCATCTGTTGCCAGAATTCAGGTTAGCAAACTCATCTTCTTTTAGGTCTTAATGTATTATTATCAGCTGCAGAGTTTTGGAGTTGGATTTATGGCTTTTGGAGGGATTTCTGATGTTTACAGGGATTGTTCTGTTTTATGGTGCTGGAGATCAAACCTAGGCCATTATGTATGCTACTGGCATAAGTTTTATATTATTTTTTCAATTGGTTGTGTAGCTTTCTCGTTCAAATAGTGAAAAGCAGACTCCTACCTTGACACCCATCTTTGAGTTCCATTTGAAAGAGATACATACCAGGACCAGACTCCTGTATTTCCTTCCAGAAACTATAGACTATATATACAGTGCATTACAGAGCCAATAGATCTATACTAATATTGTACATCCCGATGAAAACTGTGCTGTGCCTACTTTTTCTGTAACTTCTCAAGTGGAAATAATCATAAATTGAATACTTAAAGTGAGTATTCTTAATGATTTTTCACCTTTAAAACTATGATCTATCCTAAATTTAAGGCTTTCCTGATTTTTTTTTTCCAAGTGACTACCTACTTTTCCCAAAGCTACTTATTCACCAATCCTCTCTGAACTAACTGGAAATGGAGCTCTTGTCTGGAAAACTTGCTCGTTATTCTGGTGTGTTCTTACACTCTATTTCTATTCTCCAGTTGATTGGTTTTTATACCAATACTACATTGTTTCAATAATTGTAACTTTAAAATAGATTTCACATATTCATATTTTTACATTTTAACTTTAGAATCAACCAACCTACTGAGTTCCACAAAACTTTTTTTTTTTTACTTTTTTTTCTTGAGTTTTAATTTGGTAGGTTAACTTAGAAAAATTCAACATTATTATCATGTTACAGCTTTATATCTAAATCATGGCATCCTGTCTAAAAAAATAGCACATCTTTGTGTTACTTCCTGCAACTGTGCTTTGGAATTTACAGAGAGCTCATATATTTTTAAGAATTCTTAGAAATTTCTTTATATTTTGTTTTCATTATTAGTGAAGTTATTTCTGTTTATTATTAGCCTAATGGTGTGTGTGTGTGTGTGTGTGTGTGTTTTGTTATAGAAGTATTCTACCCAGCCACCAGACTTCATTTTCTCATAGTTTACAGTGGTGATATTTCAGTTAATTTTTTTGTGTTTTCAAAGCTACAGAATTGTGCCATCTACAAACATTGATAAGCAACCTCTGTTCCAGTTCGTATACCTCTGTGTCTTAATTGAATTGTCTAGCACTTGTAAAAACTGGATTGAGATATAGTTAGACCTTTTAAGGAAGGTTCATTGATCCCTACATGAAAGTTTTTAAGAATGCATGCTGAACTTTATCACATGCCTTCTCAACATCTATAGGGATGCTCATATGATTCCTTTGATTCTAATCTGAATTTTAATAATATGTTCTGTAATTTTAAAATGGTCATCCTTGCATTTCTGAAATAAACTATTTCACCATGTGTATTTTTCAATACATTGCTAGATTGTGCTTCCTATTTTATTTAGGATTTTTGTATTTATCAGCAAGATTAGTGATGTATGAGTGTGCATATGTGTTATCTTTGAGTAAATTGGTGTTTTATGCTGGTAGATATGGAAACTTTTCCTAGACTCTGAAACAGTTTGGGACTAAAATTTTATGTTCCTTAAAATTTCAGTAAAATTATCTGGGTCTGGTGGATACTTGGCATATAGCTCTTTGACAATTTTCTCATTTTCTATAATTGGTCTGTGTAGTATTTATTCCATTTCATTCAGATTTTTGAAGTTATATGCCTAGAATTGATCGGCATTATCTCTTGCCCTCTTTATATACCATTCTTGAAAACTTAAGTTATTCACAGTGGTAGTGCACACATATAGTCCAATCTCCCAGGGAGGCTTAAGTGGCAGGGTTCCTTGAGCTCATGAGTTCAAGGCCAGCCTAAACAATATAGTGAAACTGCATTAAAACAAAAAAGCAGTTACACTATTTCTTTGTGTGTGTGCAAGTTTCCACAAAGTACCTTCTCAGTCTCTATTCTGTCGTATGTTTTGATGGTACCTGTTTTACTCTGGCCAGTTTAAAACCTGCCAGGATAAGATAGTAGGAAACAACCTTTTCTCGTAAAACCTGAACTCATGTTCAGGAATAGCATACAAATTATAAATTGAAAATGGATGTTGGCATAGGCTCAAAGTTGGCTGTGAGTGTGTTCTAGGTAGTAGGGAATGTAAAATTCATAGAATTTCAGAGCTGGAAGAAGTTTAAACATTGAGAAGTAAACAGTCAAGTAGTAAGGAATGTTCTTGACTGCTACTAAACTGAAACACGTGTGTATACACACATAAGAACAGAAGCCACGACTGCATGCATGCTTTACTGTCCTTTGATGATACAGGGCTTTTTGGTAAAACTTATTTTGATATTTTATGGCACCTCCTAAGTTTGAATATGTAGCCTATGTTCACATCATCCAAGCCCATTTCTGAGAGCCTTTTGCCACTTTTTGCTAGTGTGATAGAACTTTAAAAACTAACCTGGGCTGGAGAGATGGCTTAGTAGTTAAGGCACTTGCTTGCAAAGCCTAAGGACCCCTATTTGACTCTACAGATCCCACATTAGCCAGACGCAAAAAAGTAAGGCAAGTGCAAGGTGGTGCAAACGTCGAGTTCAATTGCAGTGGCTGAGACCCTAGTGTGCCAGTTCTCTCATTCCCTCTCTCTCTCTTAAAAAAATAGATGCAGGCTCACTTAATTCAGACTCCACCATAGTAAGATGAAGTTACACTTAACAGGAGATGTACTGCTCTTCAAACGAGTTCACAGGCCCAAATTATCACACTAGCTCACTGAGCCTGAGGTTCATCATAGCAGAAATCTCATAAGATTATTGCAGGGCACAGATGACATTTGTAAAAGGGCTCAGCACAGGTCCTTTCCCATGTGGTGCTACAGAGCAGCCCACCCCAACCTTTATGCTTAGACACTACAGTCACACAAATCGAGCAAGTGCTGGCTGCCGGCCTGGAGCTCAGCTAGGAGCCTGGGATCCTCCGGATGGGCCTGTCCCGGGCTATGCGTGTGTTCCCGACAGCATGGAAGCTGCATCCAAGAATATCCAGTACACCTCTGCAGACGCTGCAGCGTCTTATGACTGAGTGTCGGGAGTCATAGAGGTTCTGCCACATTTAATTTGTCAGATCACTAAAGCCAGATTCAACAGAGAAAGAAATAGGCCCCACTATCTAACAGAAACAACAGTTTGTGATGCTATCCATCTACCCCAGCACAATATCTGAAACATAAGCACTAAATTGCTGTTACAACATTTAAGTCAAAAAAAGCTTTACTGTCTCCATAAGAAGCTTATTTGTTTAAAACTGTCAGCCCCTCCTATATATCAAGTATAATAATTGTATCTTTATTTGTTTATTACCAATACCAGAGCAGAACAACTTGCCTTAGCATGTTAGTTTAGACAAAAATAATAACGCTGGGCTGGAGAGATGTCTCAGTGATGAAATATGCTTGCTTGCAAAACCTTTCAGCCCTGGGTTTGGTTCCCCAGTAACCACGTAAAGCCGCACACAAAAAGTGGTGCATGCATCTGAAGTTCATTTGCAGTGGTGAGAGGTCTTTGTGCACACAAGCTCTCTTGAGTGTGTACTCTAGCTCTCAAATAATTTAAAATATTTTAAAAGTCATGATAGTGGCTGAGGATATAGCTAAATGTTACAACACTTGCCTAGCATGTATGATGTGTGAAACCCTGGCTGCAATTCTCAACCCAGAGGGAAAAAAACAGCACTTATGCAACTTGAAATAAATAAACATGTAGGCAATGTTAGCCTTTATGTTTTAGGTACATTTAAAATAACTTCTATCTCGGTTGGAGAGATGGCTTAGTGGTTAAGCACTTGCCTGTGAAGCCTAATGTGGTGGTTTGATTCAGGTGTCCCCCATAAACGTAGGTGTTCCGGTTGCTAGGTTCCCAACTGATGGAGATTTGGGAATTAATGCCACCTGGAGGCAGTGTATTGTTGGGAGCGGGCTTATGGGTGTTATAGCCAGTTTCCCCATGCCAGTGTTTGGCACACTTTCCTTTTGCTATTGTCCACCTGATGTTGGCCAGGGGGTGATGTCCACCCTCTGCTCATGCTGTTGTTTTCCCTGCCATCATGGAACTTCCCCCTCAAACCTGTAAGCCAAAATAAACCTCTTTTTCCCCCCAAGCTGCTCTTGGTTGGGTGATTTCTACCAGCAATGTGGGCCTGACTGCAACAGTAAAGTGGTACTGAGGAGGGGGATTGCTGCTAGACATCTGACAGTGTGGCTTTGGGCTTTTGGAGCTAATTTTCAAGAGGAATGTAGAGGATTTGAAACCTTGGCCTAAGAGATGTGTTGCAGTGCTGTAAATATAGTTTGATGGACTATTCTGGTCAGCATTGAAAGACCTGAATGCAGTAAGAACTATGGACTGTGAGGTTTGGCTTATGAGGGTAAGAAAGAGCTTTGCTTGGATTGAGCTACAAACAGTTTGTGTGAGAGGCTTGCTGTTATAACTGGGTCCTGAGAAGTTGTGCAGGATTGCATTGCATAGAAACAGACTGGTGTGAGCAGAGGGATATGACACAGAAAAAAATGAAATCTTTGGGTGAACTGCTCAGCTGCAATTGAGAGATTACAACCTTTGAGATTGGGCCAGCTGACCTGACTGGGGCAACAGGAAGAATGTTGACTCTTTTGGAGTGGCCTGAGTGCTCAAGGAGTGCCCTGTTCTTCGAAGTCAGCTCTATTCCCCCCTGGATTAACAAATTGGCACCCTACCTGGTATTGTGGAGTATAAGAAATGCAGGAAAGAGAAGGTCATTGAGTTTGCAACACGGTCTTGTGTTTTGGAAATGGCCATGGGCAGTGTGAAGCAGGTTTGCTGGATGCCTGCATGGAGACCCAATGGAGTCATGATGATGAACTGTGGGTTGCAGTGGAGACCCAGTGGAGGTGCCAGGACCACAAGATGGCTGCCAAAGAGAGCTGCTGGCCCTGGATGAAGTTTTCTAGGACTGTGAGTAGCCTAGCTGGAGGGGTGGAATTGGAACTCCAGAGACTTGTTGCTGGCTAGAGTTGTTGGACTTGGAGCTACAGAGCTTGATTTTTGCCCTGGTTACTTTAAATCTTGTGTTGGCTGAATGTTTCTTTGCTATACCCAGTGCCATCTTTTGCAGTGTGAATGTTTATTCTGTGCCATTATGGGTTTGGGGGGGATTTTTTTTTTTTTTTTTTTTTTGGTATTATGGCTCAGTTAAAAGAACTTGGCTTATGGGGATGTTTGAACATCTTTGCAATTGATAAAAACTATGGTGACTTTTAAAGTTAGATGAATGCATTGCATTTTACATCATGTATGGTTATCAGTTTACGGGACCAGGGGCAGAGTGTGGTGGTTTGATTCAGGTGTCCCCCATAAACTTAGGTGTTCTGAATGCTAGGTTCCCAGCTGATGTAAATTTGAGAATTAATGCCTCCTAGAAGGAGTGTATTGTTCGAGCGGGCTTATGAGTGTTATAGCCAGTTTCTCCTTGCCAGTGTTTGGCACACTGTCCTGTCCCTATTATCCACCTGATGTTTGCCAGTGGGTGATGTCCACCTTCTGCCTATGCCATCATTTTTCCTGCCATCATGGAGCTTCCCCCTCGAGCCTGTAAGCCAAAATAAACCTCTTTTTCCCCCAAGCTGCTCTTGGTTGGGTGATTTCTACCAGCAATACAAATCTGACTGTAACACCTAAGGACCCCAGTTCGAGGCTCAATTCCCCATTACCCATGTAAACCAGATATTCAAGGTAAGACATATGTCTGGAGTTCATTTGCAGTGGCTGGAGGCCCTGGTGCGCCCATTCTCTCTCTCTCTCTCTCTCTCACTCTGCCTCTTTCTCTCTCAAATAAATAAATAAAAATCAAACAAAAAATTAAAAATAATAACTTCTATCTTAATATGATATTTAAAAATTTATTTGAAGCAAAATTATAGTGGCTAAAAGTCTGGATCAGATTTTCTGGGTTTTGGACTTTGGCCTCTTATTATGAGCATGGAACCTTCCAGTAAGTCAGTTCTTCACTGTGTATGTTCTTTACATGGAGAATGGGGATCATAAGAGAATGCAGTAACTGACATATGCAATAATGCACAGGGAGTACTATGTGACAGTTTGCTGTTAGTATTGTCATTGTTTCATGTTAAAACATCTCACCTTAAATGAGACAGTGTGTGTGGAAAGTTTCAACATAGCGTCAGTGTGTAAAGAGAAGGAACATGTGTATATTCCTCGTGCCCGGGATTGTGAACTGGAATTGCACTCCAGAAAGAAAGTCAGCACACACTTCACAAAAAGGAGAAGAGGTGTAGCGACCCACTTGTGATGAGTCATGGTCAGTGACACAGAGGTGAACAGATCAAACCAAGGCCCCAAGGAAATGACCTCGGAGAAGCGGATTCAACAGCAAGACTTCTGGAATTTAGTAACTTCAGATCTCCTAGTTCTTTCATTGTAGCAAACACTGCTCACTGCATGAGTGACGTGTGTGGAGAAGAGCCTTGTTTTATGGTTGGAAAAAATAGAAGATGAAAAGCCTGATTCTACTGAGCAACTGCATCAGGTCTGGCCTGGCTGCCTTTAGACTTAATGGTTGTGTTTTCTTTAAAAGGCCCTTTGTTGGGCTGGAGAGATGGCTTAGCAGTTAAGGCATTTGCTTGTGAAGCCAAAGGATCCAGGTTCAATTCCTGAAGACCCACATAAGCCAGATGTACAAGGTGGCACATGTGTTTGGAATTCATTTGCAGTGGCTGAAGGCCCTCACGTGCCTATTCTCTCTCTCTCTCTCTCTCTCTCTACACACACACAAACACACACATACATATTTATATAATCTGACTCTATCAAATAAATAAATTTGATAAAAAATCCCACCTCCTGATAAAGGGCAAACACTCTTTTAGAAAATGCCCTATGTATTAATGGGATTGTCACAGCTTTACATATTATTTGAACTGATTGCCAAATGAGGAGCCAGAGAAATGGTACAAGAGTGAGACCAGGCCTACAAAGCAGAACAGTGACAGGTGAATACACATGTAGACATGTAGTGGTTTGAATTAGGTGTCTCCCATAAACTTGTGTTCTGAATGCTACATCCCCAGCTGATGGCAATTTGGGAATTGGTGCCTCCTGAAGGCATTGTTTTGTTGGGGGTGGGCTTATGGGCATTATAGCCAGCATCCCCTTGCCAGTGTTAAGCAACTCTCCTGCTGCTGTTGTCTAGCTGCCTTTGTCCATGAGGTGATGTCTACTCTCTGCTCATGCCACATTTTCCTCTGTCATCATTGAGCTTCCCTTCAAGTCTGTTAGCTAAAATAAACCCTCTCCTCCCACAAGCTGCTTTTGGTTGGGTGTTTTCTGCCAGCAAAGTGAAGTGTAGTGCTCAACAAACAGGGCTACAGTTGGTGAAAGGAATATCAGTGAAGCTCTTCCTCTGGATTCATGTAACACCCATGTCTGTTATCCCAGTGCACCTATAACAAAGAGAGGCAGAGTCAGAAGAATCCCAAAAGTTGTGGGCCAATTAGTCTGGTATTTGTAGCAGCAAAGAAGAGTCTCAAACAAGGTGGAAGATGAGGACTGACATCCTGAGTGTGTCCTATGACCAGGAGAGATGGCTAAGTGGTTAGGTTGACTGCCTACAAAGCCTAAGGACCTAGGTATGAATCCATAAAGCCAGTTAGTTACTCAAGGTACCACATGTGTCTGGAGTTTGTTTGCAGTGGCTAGAGGCCCTGGTGTGCCCATTCTCTCTCTCTCTCTCTGTCTCATAAATAAATAAATAAAATATCTAAAAATGCAACTGGCTGGAGAGATGTCTCAGCAGTTAAAGTGCTTGCCTGCCAAGCTAGCAACCTGGGTTCAGTTCCCTAGTACCCACATAAACCCAGATGCACAAAGTGGCACATGCATCTGGAGTTGGTTTGCAGCAGCTGGAGGCCCTGGAATTCCCATTCTCTCATCTCTCTTCTCTCTATCTCTCTCTGCTTATAAATAAATAATTTTTTTTAAATAGGCTTGGAGTGATAACTCTGAGGTTAAGGCACTTGCCTGCAAAGCCCAAGGACCCAGGTTCAGTTCCCTAACATCCATGTAAAGCAAGATGCAGATAGTGGTACATGCATCTAGAGTTCATTTGCAGTGGCTAGAGGCCCTGGCATGCCCATTTTCTCTCTCCCACCTCTCTCTCTCTCCCTCTCTCTCAAATAAATAAATATTTGGTTTTGTTTTTCAAGGTAGTGTCTCACTCTAGTCCAGGCTGATCTGGACCTCTGCCTCCTGAGTGCTGGGAATAAAGATGCGTGCCACCACACCTGGAAAATAAAATATTTTTTAAAGTAGTCTTGACACAGATCTTTTTGTTACAAAGAAATTGAAAGAAAGAGCTTCCAGAGAGCCTAGAACAAGAAATAGAAGACTTTATATGAACTAATATAAATATCCAAAATTAGGAAAGTGCTTTTGTTCAAAAATTATTATTTAGATGCCATCTATAAGTAATATTCTAACTGTTTTCTCAATTTCACCATTATTTCATTAACTTTTACCTGAATGTTTATATATATTTCTATCTTATCTGCTGAGTTCTGATTTCATGTGAACATAGAAATTCCTTCCCTAATTTAGCTTATAGATTTAGTTTTCCAAAGTCTAACTTACCATAAATATAAATGTAGTGCTTATTCTTTTCCATTCCATAAATTTAAATTTCATCTTATTTCTGGTTCCTTTGGATGTATTTCACATTTGGTGACAATTTACTGCTATTTTGCAATGTAGTGCTATTTTTCCCATCTCATGCATTTCCATTAGAGCCATTAGCCAAGTATGCAACTGTTCATAACTATTGCCTTGGTGAGCAATGAAAACATGCAATTACTTGCTTCTTTTGAGTACCAACAGCAGTTCTACATGGCGTCAATATATCTAATCCTTAGAGCCAGCACGTGATATCCATCCGAGTATCAGCCTGAGCACCTATGAGTTGCTTTGTCATTAAGATTAGATGCAGTAGCACTTTGGGAGTTTGATCTCATTCTTCCTATACCAGTTTCTCTTATAGATTAGTAGATTTTATTTTCTTCTTAAGATGTTAATACATAGCAAAAAAACACTTACTTTATTGTAGAATTGCATTTATTTTTTAAAGAAGATTAGAAATATCCATTTCACAATCTGTAGGATGGCTATGATGAAATAGAGAAGGAATAACAGTAGTGTGTTGGCAAGGGTGTGGAAACTTAGAAGGCTTCAGACATCACAGCTGGAAATGTAAAACGATGCAGCTGCTTTGTAAAACCCGGAAGTGCCTCAGAAGCCAGATAAACACCTAAGAAAAGTGAAGACATGCCCACAGATGCTCATCTTCATAACAGCCAAAAGTGAGAAAAGCTACATGTCCATCATCGGATAAACCCACACGTCTGGTCCAGTGCATACGAGATATTCAAAAGAAGCAGCTTTATGGAGATGTGAAGCAGCTAGTGGCTGCTTAGGGCTGAGAAAGGGGAAAGGCCTTTGAAAGGTGGGTGTCAAAAATTACACTGAGGCCAATTTGTGTCTGGAAGATTGCATTGTAAACACTCCCACCCTTCCTCTGGTTCTTTCATTCTTTCCACCACCTCTTCCACAATGAACCCTGACCCTTGGAGGGTGTGATAGAGATATTTCAGTGCTGAGCACTCCTCTGACACTTTTTCTCAGCACTATGGTATCTTTTGAGTCATCCCAAGGTCACTGCCAGCTGAAAAGAGAAGCTTCTCTAACCAAAACTAAGCGTAGCATTAATACATGGGTATGAACATTAAGAGAAGTGCTCGCTGAGCAGTTTGGTGAGCATAATATATGCATTTAGCCAGACAACATCAGCAATTATATCCCAAGGGCTAGTGACCAACCCCGCCATAGGCTTTTGACTAGGTTTTCAGTACCAGGCATGTATTCTCTCCCATTGTCCAATTCAAGAGCGCTTGGCCCCCATAACAGACATGTTGGGTCATTTGGTCTGGCCAACCAAACTTAAGGCTTGCAGTATCCACTGTTCTTTATCACCACTGATGACTCCTCTCTCTCATAGGGTTGTGTACAGCGTAGCTTTTTCCAGCTTTCTCTCAGCTGGTCCACAGGGAGGAGGGTCTCAGCTCAGCTGCAGTTTGATTTCTCAGTGACTCTGCAGCAAAAGCATGTGGAATCTTCACCAATAGGGTCTTACCATCCATTCCTGGTGGGAAACCAAGAGTGTTGGCAATGGCTTGTAATTTTGGGGAGCATTGGGGACCACCCCGGCCAACAACTCACTGGACGGTATCACATTCCTGACACTGAAATTTTTCTAACAATCGATTGCTTCTGGGTGGGCCCTTATTCAAAAAAGTAGGTTTCCATATGGCTTATTCATAACATCTTAAATTTTGATTAACCTTCCCCCACCCTTCTTTTACTCAATCTTTTCCCCTGACCTCACTTAGGCCATCCCACCCCCAGTAATCTGTTCTTCTAGTTACATATATACAAAACCATCCCTTTAAGTTCTCCCCCTCCTCCCTCCCTTATAACCTCTTTCTAGCTTAATTGCCTCTGCTACTGATTTTTACTCCAACTCACATACAAGTACAAACATTTGTAGCTAGGATCCACATTTGTGAGAGAACGTGCATCATTTGGCTTTCTGGGCATGACCTCGCACTGCCTAATACTACCTACACAAGACCCTCATAATAGGAAGACAATATGATGACATCAAAATAAAAGTGACTAACTGAGAGGGGGAGGGGATATGATGAAGAGTGGATTTGTGGAGGAGAAAAAGTAGGGGAGGGAATTACCATAGTTTATTGTCTGTAATTATGGAAGTTGTCAGTGAAAAAAGTTTAAAAAAATACACTGGATAGAGTTCAGCAGACAAGAAAGACCGGGACTGTTGCCACAGAGTACAAAGACCTCAGGCCTGCAGAAGCAAGTATAGTCAGGTGCTCACCAGTTAGAGTGAGCTAACGGAAAAGCACTGGAGGAAACAGATGCGTCTGGTCAATGTGATCAACTTACCTGGCTTTGTTGTTTCCTATTGAAGTTAGACTTCTCTGCTCCATGAAGACTGAGAAATTAGGATATGGCCTTCTTTGGAGCGGTTTGAAGGATTACTCCAAGATCCTTAAGAAAGCGTTCTTAGATTACAAAGCTGGCAAAAAACTGGGAGAAGACATACAACATTTTGACTGGACAAAAAAAGGTCCAGCAGTGACAAGTTTTCTGAAGTAAATGCTGTCAGCAGCAGGGGCGGGGGGGGGGGGGAGGGCTAGGAAGTCACCTGTGTGACCTTTAGTCAGGTTAAGGTACCCGTAAGGCTGCGTTGTTCAGTGGATAGATGGCTCGTCTGGAGATGTTTGCCAAACTGTAAATAAATTGAACTCCCTTGAATTTCACTGTAAGTGGCTCAACTTGGAAGGACATAAACTAAATTGCCAAGAATCTGTTTCTAAAGCACTAGAGAGCAAAAATATACATATCTTCCTTTTTTTTGTTTTCTTTTAGAATTATATTTAAACTTGTCTGTAAACAATCTTGCTGATTCTATAGGAGAAAAGTAGTTGCTTTATCAAGTTAAAAAGGGAAACTACTGTGCATTTCCATTGATTTGGTTATCATAATGCAGTGGTTGTTGGTGTCATGGGCCTTAAGATCTGATAAAAGAAACATTTTGCTATAGCTGCTAGTCTTGATGAGTTGTAGTTTTTACCTATGTAAAATGTAAATAATATTCCCCACCCCATGGAGTTTTTTGTGGATATAACATGAAGCAATTTAAACCTCATGCCTTGCAATTATTTCATACATACTTGTGGAGGGACTATTCTCTGCCAAACATTGTTCTAACTGGTCCTCCTAGATCTGACACTCTAAGCCCTGCCTTACCAATGTCATACATACATGACCAGAGTACAACTTCATGAGAGCTCTGACATTGGCCTGTACTCCAGGCCCTAGCCACAGCCCCTCGAGATTCCCAAAAATATTGCAATAAACCTTGGACTTTAGACCTGGACACTGAAGGTCCTGTTATATTTGTAGGGATAGAAACAGTGTTGCCAAGTTATAGATGACTTAAAAAAAAATAGGGTCTAATATAGCCCAGGCTCACCTTACTTGTACTCCACAGCCCAGAATGCCCTTGAATTTATGATCCTTCTGTTTCCAATTTCCAAGTGCTGGGATTACAGGTGTCCAGTTTTATGCCTTGCTGGAGATGCAATTCAAGGCTTATGTATGCCAGAGAGGCAAGGCATTCAACCAGCTGAGTTACATCCCACTTCAAGATGCAGATGACTTTTTGAGTTTATTTTTTTTTATGAGAGAGAGAGAGACAGACAGATAACGGGCACATCAGGGCATCCAGCCACTGCAAATAACTCCAGATGCATGCACCGTCTTGTGCATCTGGTTTCACATGGGCACTAAGGAATCAAACCCAGGTCCTTAGGCTTTGCAAGCAAACGCCGTGTAACCACTGAGCCATCTCTCCAGTTCTGCAGATGACTTTTATTTTTTTAAATGTTTTTTATTTTTTTTTTTATTTTTATTTTTATTTATTTTTTTTTTTTTTTGAGGTAGGGTCTCACTTTGGCCCAGGCTGACTTGGAATTAAATATGTAGTCTCAGGGTGGCCTCGAACTCCCGGTGATCCTCCTACCTCTGCCTCCCAAGTGCTGGGATTAAAGGCGTGCGCCACCACGCCCGGCTTGCAGATGACTTTTAAAACTAAATGTATACCCCATAAACTGGCTTTAAAGTGTAAATTGAAGATCCCTGAATGAAAGTTTTGCCTCCAATGCCTGCTGCTATGTGACCGCAGGCAAATCATTTGACTTCAAAAGGGTCATGTGTTAAAGGCAGAAACAGTACTTAGCTCAACAAGTTTTTCATTTATTTATTTTCAAACACAGAAAGACAAAGAGAGAGAATGAGAATGGACATACTGGGGCCTCTTGCAACTACAAACAGGTTCCAGATGCATGTGCTACTTTCTGCATCTGGCTTTAAGGGGGTACAGGGGAATCAAACCTGAAGAGCCAGTTTTCGCATGCCAGCACTTGTTTTTTAATTTTAATTTTTATTTTTTAATATACAATTTTTTATTGACATCTTCTATACTTACAGACAACAAACCATGGTATTTCCCTCCCCTCCCCAGCTTTCCCCTTCATAACTCTGCTCTCCATCATATCCCCTCCGCCTCTCCATTAGTCTCTCTTTTAATTTGATATCACCATTTTTTTCTCCTATTGTGAGGGTCTTGTGTAGGTATTGCTAGGCACTATGAGGTCATGGATATCGAGGCCAATTTCTGTCTGGACAGTTGTATGTAAGGAGTGGTACCCTTCCTTTGGCTCTTACATTCTTTCCACCACCTCTTCTGCAATGGACCCTGAGCCCTGGGGGGTGTAAGATGTTTCAGTGTTGGACACTCCTCCATCCCTTCTTTTCAGCACTATGCTGCCTTTTGGGTCATCCCAGTGGTCATCACCATCTTAAAAGAGAAGCTTCTCTAACCAGAAGTGAGAGTAGCATTAATATATGAATATGAACATTAAGTGTAGTGATCTCAGGGCAATTTGGTGAGAGTAATATATGCATTTATCTAGCCAAGAGCAGGCTTCATACCCCTAAGGCTCATGACCTCCCCTGCCATAGGCTTTTGATTAGGTTTTCAGTACCAGGCACGTATTCCCTCCCTTAGAGCGGGCCTTCAGTCCAATTAGAGAGCAGTTTGTTTGCCCCAGAGCAGACATGCCACTATTGTACTCGTTCAGTTATTAGGCCTGTCTGGCCAAACTTGAGGCTTCCAGTGTCCACTGTTTTACCACTGATGACTTCTGTCTCCCATAAGTCTGCATACAGTGCAGCTTTTTCCAGCTTTCAGTTGGCTGAGCTACAGGGAGAAGTTTCTGCTCAGCACCAGCTTGATTTCTCAGTGACTCTGCCTCTCAGGCATGTGAAGTCTTCAGCAATAGGGTCTTACCATCTCTTTCTCACAGGAAACCAAGGGCCTTGACAATAGCCTATAATGTTTTGGAGGCAACAAGGATCTCCATGGCCAACAACTCACTGGAAGGTAGCCCATCCTAGAACTGAAAATTTTCTAGTAACAATCTATGGCTTCTGGATGTGCTGTTATTCAAGAAAGTAGATTTTCATATGTTTTATTCAGAATATCTTGAATTTTGATTGACCCCCCCCCCCACGTTTCTTTTATACAATCTCTTCCTCTGACCTCTCTTAGGCCTTTCCCCTTCCTGTAATCTGTTCTTCTACTTAGATATATACAATACCATCCCCTTAAGGCCTTCCCTCTCCTCCCTCCCTTACAGCCTTTTTCTGGCTCATGGGCCTCTGCTACTGATTTTTGGTTCCAGATCAAACACAAGTCTATACATTTGTAGTTAGAATACACATATGAGAGAAAACATGCCACATTTGGCTTTCTGGGCCTGGGTTACCTCACTTAGTATAATCCTTTCCAGATTTAATTTATCTGAGCCATCTTCCCAGCCCCCTCCCCCACAAAAGTTGCTGAGAGAAGTTAGTAAGATAAGCAAATTTGGTCCAGTGCTGACTTAATATGAGTGCTCAATAAACCTCAGCTCCAGCTGTTGGGATTTTTTTTTTTTTTTAATCTCAAGGTAGCTGTTTTCTCCGCAGGTGCAGTGTTTGTGGACAAGTACCCTCTGGAGTCATATTGGACTAGCTCTCAACAGGTCTACAGAGTAAGGTGACCATTCTTTTTTATTTTATTTATTTATTTATTTATTTATTTATTTATTTATTTTGGTTTCTCGAGGTAGGGTCTCACTCTAGCCCAGGCTGACCTGGAATTCACTATGGAGTCTCAGGGTGACCTCGAACTCATGGGGATCCTCCTACCTCTGCCTCCCCAGTGCTGGGATTAAAGGCGTGTGCCACCACGCCCGGCTCAAGGTGACCATTCTTGTCTTTCTTGTCCATTACCACCGAACAGTGATCAAAAATAGTGTCCTTGCTTTAAAAGCAGTCCTGATGTCTTAGTTCATCTATGCTGTCTAACAAGATGCCTGAGCCTGAGAAATTCATAGATGACAGTTGACTTCTCATAGTTGTGGAGGCTGGGAAACACAGACCCACGATGCTGGCCCTTCTGACCAGGGCTGTTTCCAAGCTGGCATTCGGTTGCTGCCTCTCTAGAGAAGACAAACACTGTACCTCACATGGCACAAGAGATAGAAGGACAGAAGGACCACATGCTGTATGATGCTTCATGTATGACAGCTTTAATCCCATTCGTGAGACATGAGTTCTTGAGACTGATCACATCCTGGAGACCCCACTTGCTAATATTATTACACAGATTAAGTTTTGTTATAGTCAGCTTTACATCGCTGGGATGAACCTTCAAACCAGACACAATATGTAGGAGGAACAGAATTGATTTCAGGCTTACAGATCCAGGGGAAGTTTCATAATGGTGAAAGAAGCTGGCCCCCTTTCACGGGTCCATGCAGAGAGAAATACCACCACCAGTGCCTTAAGCAAGCACACTCCAGGAACCCCAGGCAGGGCTCAAGCACTCTGCCTACCTTAGGCTGGAATTCAGATCCACCCCCAGTAACACCTTAGGGCTGAACACTAGGATCCACCCACAGTGACACTTTTCCACCAGGCAGCTACAGATCTAAATTATAAGCTTTAATAAACTCCTGAATTTATGTGGGGGAGGGGGGGCATTCATTCAAACTACCACAAGTTTCGATGTGAATTTTGAAGTGGCATGTGTTAATCACTTTTCCTGTTATGACCAAATTTCAGACCAAAGCCAAAACAATACGAACAAAGAAAAAAAAAAAACCCAAAACAAAAAAGGTTTAAGGGAGAGAGGGTTTGCTTTGCTTACAGTGAGAGGGAATTCAGACCACTATGGGGAAGGCATGGAGGCCGCAGCATGAGATGGCTGGTCACACTGTATCCCCAGTGAGGAAGATGAAGTAGGCAAGAATTGGGGCTGATCAACGAAGCCTCAAAACCTGCTCCTAGTAACTTCCTTCTTCTCAGGGAGGGGTGCCTACCTCCTAGAGTTCTACAACCTTCCAGAGCAGCACCATGAGCTGGGGACCAAGTGTTCGAGTACGTGAGCCTGGGGGACATTTCACATCCCAACCATATGACACAAACATTCAAACTATGACCCCATCTGGACGACGCCTGCAGATTTATACACTGTATGTAGCTCCCTTTCCTAGCCGATCCTCTTGACCCAGGAGAAGGAACCAGGGATAAAATAGTCCCTGTTTTAGGAAACAAGACCTACTTTGTCTCTGCATTAGTTATTTTCTTATTGCTGTGTCCAAATGCAACCTAAGGAAGAAAGGGTTAATTTTGGCTTTAGTTCCATCATGGTGGAGAAGGTGTGACAGCAGGAAGCAGAGATGTCCCATTGCAGTCACAGTCAGGAAGCAGCGTGATAAATGGTAGTGCCCAGCTAGCGTTCTCCTTTTTCTCAAGTCCTGGGCCCCAGGCTATGGAATGGTGTTGTCCCCTGTTAAGGTGGAGCTTCCCACCTCAGTAGAACTGATCAAGATAATCTCTTATAAGCATGGCCAGAGGCTAACCTCAAGCCCGGAGACTCCTTTCCTAGGTGACTCTTGGTCATGCCAAGTTGACAATCAACACAAATCATCACAGGCTCCAGTTCTTTCATCCAGATTTGAGGAGATTTTTTTAAAAAATATATTTATTTTTTATTTGTAAGTAGAAAGGGAGAGAGGGAGGGAGGTGAGGGAAAGAGAGAGAGAGAGAATATGAATGAGACTAGGCATGACAGAGCTTCTTGCCACTACAGATAAAACTCCAGATGCATGCGGCACTTTGTTCATCCGGCTTTACGTGGGTACTGGGGAATCGGGCCCAGGCTGTCAGGCTTTGCAAGTAAGCGTCTTTAGCCATTGAACACTTTCTGTTCATAGGCTCACAAAAGTCTACAAGTGTGAAGGGTGGGTCTTTTAAGCTTTTGTCAACCTAAATCTTACTTTTAATGACCTTTTTAAAGGCTTATTTATTTATTTGAGAGAGAGAAAAAAAAGAGGCCGATAGAGAACTCTAGCCATTGCAAACGAACTCCAGCTGCATGTGCCACCTTGTGCATCTGGCTTATGTGGGTCTTGGGTAATTGAACCTGGGTCCTTGGGCTTCACATTCAAGTGCCTTAACCACGAAGCCATCTCTCCCAGCCCTTAAATCTTACTTTTTAGATGAGGAGACTGTGGTCCTGGGAGTGACTTTCCCAAGATTCATAGCAGAAGTTGCCATCAGAGCAAGCCAAGATTCAACTCCTACTTCCAAATGCACCCTCAATTTCCTCCTAGCTCTTCTGTGCTGCCACCTTTTCCTAATCTCACTTCCAACACGTACCCAGCTATGAACTCAGTACCCCCCCCCCCAGGAAAGTCTGTCACAGCAGGGGCCAGGGAATTGGAATATCTGAACAAATGGGTGGGTGGACACAACTAAGAAAATGGAGAGGAAGGTGTACAAAGGGCAAGCTTCCCCACTGACCATGTTTGCTTAGGCCCGCCTCCCGCCCACAAGGTGTCGTGTGGGAATGGTGACAGGAACAGGGCCAGCGCGTTCTGTGCTGGTGGGCAGCATTCCTCTCTGGACTTCTTCTCCTCGCTCCTCTACTACCCGTGAATCTCAATGAGTCAGTTCCTCCCACCTCAGTGACATCCCTCAGGCCCATTTTCTGATAAAAGTTTGAGTTAATTAAATGTGCAAAGTTTGTTTTGTGTTGTGTTGCAGGGCGTTTCATGATATAAAGTGGCCCAGATAAGAAAAAAATAATAATCTTTGAAATCATGAATCTGGACAGCTTCAGAAAGGACATCACAACAGCACTGACATCCAATCTCACTCTCCACAGGGGTGTTGACTGGCTCGGAGGAATTTCATTATGTGCATAATTACCCCTTTCACCTTCAGACAAAGGTCCCTTAACAATAATTATATAACCTTCCTAAGTTTTTTTTTTCAAACTCCTGGTTTGACAGCCAAATCTAAGGGACTCTACATTATTGATGCTTTCTAATTTTTAATCATTTTTAGGTTTGGGAAATCAGAAGCTTGAGAAAGTTTGAAAATGCCATCGCAGGCCACGTGTGACAAGCAACCTCAAACCTGAAGAAAGTATCTCCCAGTCTGAAAGAAGCTAGCGCATGTGGAAGTGGACAGTCGAGGGAGGGGGCTTTGGTCACTGCTGGGTTCAGGAGCTCAGTGCCGTGAAACCCCAACTTCTCCCCACGTCCGTGTTGGCTGCTTCCCTGTGGCGTCTCATTGCCTCTTGCTCACGAACCCCTGGCTTCCAGTCCAGCAAGAATGAGCAAGCTCTTTTCTACTCAGCCTATCAAATGCTCTCCCGGGACATGACTGCTCTATTGGGAGCATATGTTCTTCCCTGAGCCCATTCCTGTGGTTGTGAGGATGGCCCATCTTTCAGGCTAAAAGCTCAGTCCTGAAGCCCGAGGTACCCCTCACTTCTACCCCTCCATAAGGAACACTATTTGTTTTTTTTCTGCCGGCCCCTCACCTCCACATATTGACTCCCTTCCTATCTGGCTTCAGATGCATCTTCGTGACTTTTCCATTTCACTTCAGGCCATATCCTCTCTCCTGGACGGAATGTTCTGTTTGCTTTACACACTGGACGGGGAACAAGTTTTAAGCTCCTGGGTGGGGGGAGGGGGGTAAAATGTTTATCACTTGGAACTCTACGCACTCCCTCACCAAGGCTAGTCTTTGCAAATCTAGTATTTTTTTTTTAAATGAGTTTGTATGACACTTCCTGCTTTACTAAGGTACATTGGTATTCACCATCATATTGGCTGTTCAAAGGAAATCTGGAAGGTAAGAACAAGTATTAACTTTATGAGTGAAAAAATGAAGGACACAAGAACACAGGAGACTAAACTGGGGACCTTGCAGAAGAGCCACTTATATCAGCCTAGCTCTTTAGAGTTGCACTACCTGCTAGTGTTCAAGACAAACGCCCTGGTGTGAGTTGCATCATAAGAACCCAGGGAACAGTTGAGACCATGGGTTTCAAGGAGAGTAAAGCCTGGCATTGTGAGATCGTGTGATGATTTGTTGCTGGTATCTAAAAGGCGATCCAGGTCAGGAGTCTTTGTTCTTGGGGTGTTTTTGTGTTGCTGCTTCTGGGAAACGCAGAAGGCCTCCCTCTCTGAACTTTGGTATGCAGACGGTCCCCACTAAGGAAACTTTTGAAGTGAATTTCTTTCTTTCCCTTCGGTACCTTTCTTAGGGAGGAAAGCACAATTCTGAAAACTCCAAGGCCTTTTTCCCTTCTAAATCACTCAAAGCCCCGATACCTGGACCTGGCAGGAATGTGCTGATGACCTGGGGCAGCCCAGCCCTCCCCGCCCCGGGGTGGAGCCACACCTGTGTCCAGCCCAGAGTTTGCAGTTCTTTAACCAGAAACACTGGGAGCTTGGGGACAGGATCTCAAACTCAAGCAATCCCCTTGGGCCCAAGCCACCTCCGCACACAGCCATCATTGGATAGGACGGACCCCAGAGACCCTCATCATGGCGGGGCCCGAGCGACTCCTCATCCGCGGGGGTCGCGTGGTCAACGACGACTTCTCGCAGGTGGCCGACGTGCTGGTGGAGGACGGCGTGGTGCGGGCGATCGGGCGAGACCTGCGGCCGCCAGGGGACGCGAACTCGGGGCTGCGGGTCCTGGACGCGGCGGGCAAGCTCGTCCTGCCTGGAGGTATCGACACGCACACGCACATGCAGTTCCCCTTCATGGGCTCGCGCTCCGTGGACGACTTCCACCAGGGCACCAAGGTACCCACCTGCGTCGGCCAGGGTCCCCAGTAGAGGGAGGAGGCCTGGGCACCTCGCAGCTCCGCCCCGCCTCCCCACCTCCAGGGTCCCCAGAGGCCACCTCGCGCCTAGGCAGCACTTAAGGGACCCAGTGGGCAGGAGTGAGTGAAGATGCCCCACGCTGCAGTCCCACCGTGTGGCCCTTTCCAGTGGCATGAGGCCAGCCTGAGCCATCCCAGACACCTTCCACACCCTTGAGTCATTTGACAAGCTCCAGGCAATTTCTTTCATGCCCTCCTTTTCTCCTCACCTGTTCCCTCTCAAAGCCCCCTTTTCTTTGATGATCTGTGCAACTCCACAAAGCTTCTGTACTACTGGACACAAGAGCCATTTTGCCCAGCCCTCCACCCCGAGTCACAAACGAGCGGAAAATCCACTCGCCTAGAAGATACTGCTGCTGTGAATGCGGCCTAGGTTTCGATAGGAGCCGCAGCCTCCACTCCCCACCCCAGCCAAGCCCCGGCAGGAGACAGCCTGAGCAAGCTTCTGGAGAGAAAGCTCCAGGAATGCTCTCTAGGCCTTCACTCACTCACACCAAAGTGACTCTCCCCATCCCCTCTCTCACCTGCTTGCCCCAAACGACATCAAGTGTGGACCCTCATTCCTGCTGCTTGAGAACCTGTCACCGTTGGTGGTGGTGCAGGAGCTAGTCAGACCCGGGTTCTTGGGTTTCTCTAAACTATGACCTAGAAGCCCAGGCAATGGAAGGAATCTTTAAGGTTTTCACAAAGTTCCTGAAAAAGCCACCATGGCATCAGCAGGGCAGCTTTTTAGGAACGTGAAGTGAAAATTGCATCCTCAGCACCTAAGCTAATGCCCGACCAGGGCCATTGTCAAGCTTTGCAATCTAGGCTGTATATTCTCCTCGGAGGAAGATGCACTGAGCTGCTCAAGACCCATGCTCCACGCTGGGAACCTACACAGGAATACCCCCAGGACTGGGTCTTAAATGTGCTAACCAGCCATGCAGGCCAACACTCTCTCAGAGCGGTGTGCAAGGTTCTCCTTTCATTTACTGTTCTGCTTTCCTTCCATCTTTTTTTAAAATTTATTATATATATATATATATATATATATATATATATATATATATATATATATATATTGGTTTTCCGAGGTAGGGTCTTACTCTGGCCCAGGCTGACCTGGAATTCACTATGTCGTCTCAGGGTGTCCATGAACTCTCAGCGATCCTCCTACCTCTGCCTCCCAAATGCTGGGATTAAAGGTGTGCGCCACCACGCCTGGCTTCCTTCCATTTCTTTTACCCTTCGTAGACCTGGCCTGCTCCCAGTTGCCTAGTCCTCCACCGCTACCCAGGATATTGTTTATGAGAGAGGAGAAAGGCAGGCAGATTTACCCCAAAGAGAAGGAAGGGTCTGGGGCAGGCTGCCTAAAACAACATTTGCAAATCTTCCTAGTTACTGATTGATTACCAACGATTCTCTTAAGGTTGGGAAGGCCATTTGGCAGAACAAACTATCTTTCGAAATTAGAAATCTGTGTTTTGAATATCTTTTTGCTTTTGAACAAAAAAAGGAATGGATCCATTTTTACCTCTTCAATGAATGTGTCAGCTATTGGAACAATTCATGATTACAAATAAGTGGAAACATAATAAAAAACTAAAAAAGAAAGAAATATCTCTCAGACAGCATGACCCTCTCAGCAACCGTGAGTGTATTACCTTTATGTATTTTTTATTTTTTTGGTAAGTGCATTCACATGTGTGTGCAGATCCATGTAATCTGTGCACACACATGCACAGGCTGCCTGTTTCCTTGAGATGAAACCTCTCACTCAACCCAGAGCTGCTAATTTTTGCTATTTTTTTTTGGTCATAAAACCCCAGAAATTCTCTGGTCTCTGATCCCCCAGTCCCAGCCCACCGCAGGACTGGGGTTACAGATATGGGTGGCCTTGCGAAGCTGTTTATATAGATGCTGGGGAATCAAACTCAGGTGGTCTCAGGCCCTCATACTTCCACAGCCAGTACTCTTAACCTCCAAGCTATCTCCCCAGCCCCTATCTTTATACTCTTTAATGTAGTATATTATAGATAATTGAGATTATATTGTTCATATATGTGCATAACTGTGGGCATGTTAACTTGTATGCAGAGTTTTATAAACCTGCTCTAGTCATTTATAGTGTGAGCTTTTTCAATTATCATAGACTCATCATTAGCCTAATGAATTATTGATGCTGGGGCAGTTCCTTTGTCACCTCCATTGGCAAAGTGGGACCATCAGTTGCTGGGCTTACTTCAACATTCTCCTCACAAGTAGGTTTTCTCCCCCGTTCCCTGTCTAGACTTCCCTCACTGTTGTGGGAGAGGATCCCCCTCCCACCTTCTCAACTATGTGTGTCCCAAGGTCCTAAGAGCTGTTTCTTCCTCTTATATCTGTTTCCTTGGACATTCTGGAATTTTTATAGCATAGAAGGATTTGAGGCTCCTACCTGAGAAGGTGGGCCCTTGTAGCATTTGATAGCCTGCTGCCAACACATGAAAGGGCTTATCTACCAGCTGCTTCTCTAGGCATTTCTACACTTCGAGATTGTCAATATGTTAAACAAAACATGTTCTTCATGAGCTCAAGATCATAAGTAGGAAACAGTATGATCAGAAAGATTACAGTCAAAGGTTTAGCAAATACAAAACACGCTAAATATTACAGAGTACAAGGGGACTGAGTTGTAAAAGTTGACTTCGAACTTGATTCATTGGACCTCAGGAGATAACAGCTCAGGAAAGCCCAGAACAAGATGATTGCCCATGAAGGCAAACAGATGGATGCACAAGCACTTTGGAGCTGGAGTGAGTTCTGCAAGGAAGGAGCCATGGAATTCTTCAGTCTTTTCTAGTCTTCACAATAATTGTCAAGGCAGTGTTATTGGACCCATGCTTTGGCAAATTAGGGAGAAAGAGGTCCTTGGCAAATACTGATTGCATTATGTATTACAATGCCTTGAAAAATGCCTTTTCTCCCCCCCCCCCTTTGGTTTTTCGAGGTAGGATCTCGCTCTGGCTCAGGTTGACCTGGAATTCACTATGTAGTCACAGGGTGGCCTTGAACTCATGACGATCCTCCTACCTTTACCTCCTGAGTGCTGGGATTAAAGGCATGCACCATCAAGCCCTGCGTAAAAAATGCCTTCTTATTAGTACTGTTAAGTAATGGAGTACTTGCTGCAAACCAGGCACTGTGCTAACCTCTGCACTATCTTCCCACAAGCCGAGGTATCATCATCTATTTGTGTGTGTGTGTGTGTGTGTGTGTGTGTGTGTGTGTGTGTGTGGTGTGGCATGTCTGTGGCATGGGGGACAGTGTGGCATATGCATGTATGTGTGCAGATGTGCTTGTCCCTTGTATGTGCATGTGGAGGCCAAAGGAGAATGTCAGGTGAGGTGTCCTCCACTATGTTTGCCTGCATATTTCCTTGAGACAGAGTCACTTCTCTGAACCTGGAGCTGCCATTTTCAGGAGTACCAGCTGCTCTCCAGTCCCTGTCCTCCACAGAACTGGAGTTGCAGGCACTTGTGGCCCGCCACTGGAGCGGTCTCTGGCTCTGTCATCCCTCATGCTTGCAGCAAGTGCTCTTACCTGCTGACCTATCTCCCTGCTTTTAACAACGAAGGAAATTGAAACAAGCTGCCTGTGTTGGATGGCTCAACACGTATATCTGAGGGAGTGCCGGACTCTACTGCCTGAGCTCTCACTATTGGGCTCTGTGTCTCTGGAAAAACATCCACTCTTCACATTTATCCCGGTGGCGAGAGATGAATGAGGGAGCTGCATCACTGACATGTCAGTGTGAGATGGCTTTCTCAAAAGTGAAGTGCAGTTGTCCTCAGGAAGCACAGCGGCCCCGTTCTTTACCTTCCCAAAGCTGGGGGTAGTTAAAGTTATGAGAATAAGTGCATATGATGGCTAGTAGAGTTGTAAGGCATCTTCATGTGCATTTGTAGCCATGTCATCTCCAAGGATAGAGATGTCGCTATCTTATGTACAGAAAGCCATGGAGTAGAAATGACGCACCATGCTATCTTTCAGGAGATGACCCTCAAAAGGTTAGACCCATCGCCATTTGCTTTCTGCAGCCACCAAGCTGATCGTTTATAATATACTAAAAACAGAAGGGATACTGTGTGTGGTATTCCATTTATTGATCACTGGGTTGTGATGGGGTCCAATTTAAAAAAAAATGAAATATAGGTCAACTAAAGGTTACATATTTTGTAAATCTAATTCATGTCAGACATTGGTTTCAAGCCTGTAATTGATTTACCTAATTACAGGTAAAAGCTTTCTCTCTGATGTAACTAATGGAAATGGTGTTCTGCTTTATAGAAATCATATTTCATCTTGTTGGCCTGTAGTAGATGAGCAGTGGTCTTCCCGTAATTCAATATCCATGAGAAAGAACAATGGAGGTTTTTAATTCAATGGATATTGTGAATTCAATACATCTGAAGGAGTTACAATTTCTACTGCATTGTGATAAGAGTGTGAATTGTGTGAGTTTTGCAACTTTTCAAATATACATATGTATTTCTATTCAGACAGACTCAGGTTGGAGTGGGTGGACTCATGTTAAGAATCTGATAGACAGGGCAGCTGGCAGCAGGCCCGTCTTTCTAAAAATTGAGGAGAACATGCAGCATGCTTTTTTTCTTTTTTCTTCCTTTCTCTCTTTTTTGGTAAAGGACAAAAAGTTCTCAAAATTATTGAGAAAGGAAATTATACTTTGCTTCAGAACTGCTTGGTAAAATGCCATAAGGATGATTACTTACAAGGCATGTGATTAAGCAGACGTTTACAGCTGTATTTATAGAGCTCGCTCACCTTGTGGAAGAACTGTGCTTGAGAAACCTTGAGATCTCTTTTACTGAGCTCCTATAAAGAGCCGGATGGTTGACTGTGTGACCTTGTGCCAGTCACTTGCTCTCTTGGGGTTGTTAAGGTTTTCTTTTCTGGGAAACGAAGCATGAATTACACACATAATTCAGCTAAAATACTGTTAGATTATTTTTTTAGAAAAACAATGTACAGTCACCATCTAGCCACAGCACAATACATACAGTACAATATTAGATACAATGGCATCGAGTTTATACTCACTCAATATATATTGGTTTAATGAACTGCTTTTGAGAAATTACAAGTGGAAACACAGACAAGAATGAAGAAAATATATTAAACTGAATGGAGCTAGCTGTACTAGGATTCATAACACATTTCCTCGTGTCCTTGAATAATAGTTTTGTGGCTCTTTGTCCTTGCTTAGGCTGTCTGCCTTTTCTGTCTAACCTCCTGATGTCTGGGTGTCTTCAGCTAGCACAGTTTGGATGTCCACAGCACGTCAAAGGGAGGGCCCTGCAGACCAAGCGCATCCTCTCCTCTAAGACAGGCCTGTGCTTGTTTGTTTGTGAGTTTCGTCTTTCCCGTTTCTCGGTGTGGTGTTGATAGCCTCTCACCTCCAGGGTAGGTGTCTGGGTTTCTAGGTTTTGCTAATGTAGCAAGCAGTGCTGAGATAGAATAGCCAGGTCTGACAATTATTGTTCAAATGTGTGCAAATTGCCTTGGAAATCATTCCCAGAATGCAATGCCTGGGCCAATGAATATTAAACACATCTTAAAGGAGTTTAACTCATAAATCCTACTGTGTAACATCCTGGTCATTGGCATACATTCACTTAAAAAAAATAAAAAGCTATGCCAACTTTATAAGAAAACCAGACTAAAAAAAAAAACTTTTATTTCAAATGTTTTTTAAAAAATGTTTTTAAAAGTGCATTTCTCAACAATTAGGGGACTCTTTTTTTTTTGACCCTGTTAAAGGTGTTGAGTGTTGGGAATCTTTTCTCTAAAGCCAGGACTTCCCTTCTTTTGGTGCTCATACTGAAGCCCACCATGCTTTTTACTTCCACTTCTGCCCTCATTTGTCTGACCAACCAAAGTATCTTCAATATTCACCAAAGATGCTCTTAGAAGTCCAGGTTTTCACAACACTGCTGTTGAGGAGACCCTTTACCCACTTGGGCTGTGATTAACAACCTGCAAATTAGACTAGCAGCAGTTCAGTGTGAAAGAGAAGCCAAATTTTTAATTAATTAGTTAATTAATTAACTTGTGAGAGAGAAGGAGGCAAATAGAGAGAGAGAGAGAATGAGAGAGAGGGAGAGAGAATGGACATACCACTGCCTCTAGCCACTGCAAACAAACTCCAGATGCATGCACCACCTTGTGCATCTGGTTTATGTAGGTACTGAGGAATCAAACCTGGGTCCTTAGGCTCTGCAGGAAAGTGCCTTAACCACTAAGCCATCTCTCTAGCCCAAGAAGACATGTTTTAAAACTTATTATTATTATTATTTGGGAGGGTGACACACACACACACACACACACACACACAGAGAGAGAGAGAGAGAGAGAGAGAGAGAGAGAGAGACAGAGAGAGAGACAGAGAGAGAGGCAGAGAGAGAGGCAGAGAGAGCGAGAATAGGCAGGGCCTTCAGCCAATGTGAACCAACTCCAGATGTATGTGCCCCCTTGTGCACATGTGTGACATTGCACGCTTTGTGTCACTGTGTCTGGCTATGTGGTACCTGGAGATTTGAATATGACTTCTTAGGTTTCACAGGCAAGCACCTTAATAGCTAAGCCATCTCTCCAGCCTGAATCTTTTTTTTTAAATACATGTATGTATGTGGAAATTCACAGAAAGATGTGCTTTAAGAAATTATTTAGAACTTGAGGCTTATATACCACATGCACAGAAGGAGAAGGAAAGAAGGTATTTACAACAGTAAGTTCCCAGTACAGGTAGTTAGGGAGGGGGTCTTCATGAGTGGGAAATGAACAACTTTTAGCAAAGATAAACAGACCTTAGGGGAATTAATGGGACATAGGATAGTTTCATGACAGTGTCCAGGTAAGTGTGATGCTGGCTTCTAAACTGCAGTAATGAGTCACAACTCTGGTTGCAAAATTCCTGGAGTATTTATTATACTTGAGTTCTTTTGGGTGGCTCTACTTTATGGTAGATATGCAGGACAGAAAACACCTATTCTCAAATATCTTTTGTGCAAACTAATGTTAATGATATTATGGCACATTTTGGAACCTTAACTAATAATAAACAATGCCAAATTTAGGATTGTTCAATTTGGTGCTTATATATTGTCGATGCCCAGGTTCATAAAACCCATGGTCTTTGTTCTAAGGCATGAATAGGCCACAGGTATATGGGTCTATAATTTGATCCTTTATAATGATAAATTGCATGTGCTAGGATTTTTGGCCTTGAAGACTTAACATTGATGATTGTGACTGTTTTGTTTTTTTTTTTAAATGGGACTTGAGGCTAGTGACATCTGACATTTTCCCTTTGACTAGGTCACTGGTCATAACGGCTTGAATCACCAGGCTGTGTGTCTGAGCAGGTGACTCATCACCTCTTGAGCTCTCCTCACATGCCAAGTGACACATCCAGGGAGGTCACTTCCCATTTCCAGCTACACTTCATTGCATCTAATGGGAAATTGCATGTTATAGCTACAGTCATGATTCCCAACCTTTGAAGATGTGTTACTTCCACACAAAAGGAAAAACCTTGAAAAGTTAGCTTAAAATAGAACAAAATGTCACCTTTCCCTTCAAATCAAAAGTTTTCTGAGGCATGGAAGGGGAAATAGATGCTACAGTGGCTAGTCTCCTGGTGAACACTGATCAGGCTGTGGACTTGGAACAAAACTGAGCTTTCAGCTAAGCCTGGAGTGTACATTCCACATTCACATAGAAGGCTCTAAGGAGACACGAGGTCGGCCAGTAATTTAATACTGCTTTCCCCATTTATGAATGGAAAAGTAAAGCATATTATTCTATCTCAAAAATTTTGGGCACATTTTCCCCTTTCTTCCTTTCTCCCTTAAACACTTAGAGTATATTTTTATATGCCACCCACTGTGTAGTTTCTATGCAGTGAGTGCATAGAAGTAAAGCAAGGCCAATTAAACCTCGGAGATGGGCGAGAGTTCTCTAGAGTACTCGGATTCACTAGACAAGATAGAGAAGAAATTGGAGATGGAAGAAGGTGAGTGGTGTTGCTCTCTGAGGCAGAAAGGGACACAGAGTTTCAGAGAGGGAGGGAAGCATCACTGGAGAGGTGAAGAAGTTGAGAAGGGGTCACTCAATAGATAGCTGGGGAGAGAGCCCAAAAGGTGAGACCAATCAGGGCCTTGTGGGTGATATAATAGGTGTTCTTTCTTCATCTTAAGACCAAAGAGAAGTCAAAGAGGGATTGAAAGTGGCGGGAATGGGGAGTGCAGACATATGGAAAGTGTACACCCTATCTCAGAGATGAGGTTCTTTGTCTTTTGAAGACTCCCAGAGGGACTGAGCTCCAGCTGCTGTAACCTTCGTAATCATAAGGTAATGGCTTCACAGGAATGAATATGTTTTAAAAATACACCTGTGCTACTCCCATTAGCTCCTCAGATTATTGAAATAATGGACCCCAAAGAATTGAAATTTCCCCAGACATATCATGCTGGGAGAAGGGAAAGGCTGGGACCCTGGTGTCAGCCAGAGGAGGAGTTTGTCTCCCAGAAAGATATTTTGTAGTTTGGAAAATTTGTCATTTATCAGAGAAGCCTGCAGAAGAAACTGGAGCCAAGACAATGGGGAGTCAGTAGAAGGAGGGGCCACACCATGGCCAGAATTGTTTAGCTGTGCATATCTCTTGCCCTCTATTTAAACCTACGCCTCATGTCAGGACCCCAAAGATGGACCTGGAGGGTCACTGAACTTATTGGTTTCTCTTCCCAATGTGACTACATTTAATAGGCTCTTTTTTTTCTGATTTTTCACTCTTATTTCTCTCTCTGATTGGCCTATTGAGGATCGGTGCCAAGCTTGGCTTATTAGAGCTACCAGAGCCCGGACTTGACCCTAACAACTCTGTTAATTATAGCACACCTCAAGTATTGCTCTTTTCTTCCTCTTTCTTTTCCATTTTCACTTCCTCACTCCACTGCCTTGTGAATTTAGAAGATAAAGATGGCACAGGGCAGGGGAGGTGACATGCAGAAGGTTGAGAGACTCCTTGAGTAGGTAGGAGGTGGCCTTGAGAGGTTTTGTTAATAGACTGGATCTGCGAATTCAGGAAAGAGAGGTAGATGCCATGCAGGACTCTTGTGTTTCTTGCAAAGTTGGATAAATGATAATACCATGAATATTTCAAGTTTGTGGTGACAAGAAGGCAAGAAAATGTGCTTCTGGAATTGGGAAAATAAATTGAGATTATGAAATCTTTTTTCATAAATCTCGGTGACTGAGAAAGCTAGAAATTCAGCTCAGACATTTTCTCCCTAAGGCTCAACTGTAATGTAGGATTTCTTTTTGTTTTATTTGGGTAGAGAAGGTTCTGAGATGGGTTTTAGTGAACTAAAGTCACTATTTTCAGGATGAGCTCAGAAATGGAAATTGGCAATACTATAAAAAGGGAGAAAATGCTTTGGGACATTTTCAATAGTTGTTTACAACCTAATAAAATCTTGTGTAACATTCTGACCCCATGGGATATAGTTTATCTCTATGCAAGTTTCATTTCATTTTCACTGAAGATGTACGCAGTAGGTAACTTTGCCCCTCTCCCCACAAAGAGGGTTTTAGATAAATTCCAAGGCTCTCCAGGGAGACCAGCCAAAGCATTTAGGATCTGGGAGAATTGCTTTATGAGCCAAGATTAGAGAAGGTAAAAGCATTTTGTTTAGTTGACTGGCAGGGACAGAGTAGTGAATCAGGAACCAAGACACGAAAAAGAAGTTACACAGGGGCTCTGATCACCCCTCCACCACTGAGCCTCCAAATTCCACCCTAGTCTCAGGGGCAGAACAAGGAGGATGCAAGGGTCAAGAAAGAAAAGCAGCAGCAAAGAAAAGGTGAGAGGAAGTTCTTGTGTGCTTGCCCTCTCTCTCTCTCTCTCTCTCTCTCTCTCTTGCTTTAGTTAGGCAGTTGGAGCATCGCCCAGGCAGAATTTGATCGGAGTTTCATGAGAGTGGCCCCCTGACCACGACACCTTCCGTCTACTAAGAAGCCATCACCCATAGTTCTATCTACTTAATTTATGTATCATAAACATGGATACATACACACGTATCATATATGTGCAAAGTCTTTCACGTGAAAGTTAATATTTTAATAGAAAATTACCACTATTGAAAATGAAAATTTAACCAGAGGAAAAGAGCACTGACTTGTAATCATAATACTCAGAAATCACCCAAGTAGGGCTGGAGAGGTGGCTTAGCGGTTAGGCGCTTGCCTGTGAAGCCTAAGGACCCCGGTTCAAGGCTCAATTCCCCCGGACCCACATTAGCCAGATGCACAAGGGGGCACACGCATCTGGAGTTCGTTTGCAGTGGCTGGAAGCCCTGGCGTGCCCATTCTCTCTCTCTCTCTCTCTATCTGCCTCTCTCTCTCTCTGTCACTCTCAAATAAGTAAATAAAAATGAGCAAAAAAAAATTAAAAAAAAAAAAAGAAATCACCCAAGTAAATGTTGGTCTTGGGTCAGGATCGTTCTGTTTTTATACTGTTGGTGTATGTTGCAAAGTGGGTTACCATGGCTTATGTTGTCTTGTTTCTCTTTTCCTGGCTGCTGCAGTCCACCGCAGGCCCCCTCCAGCATCTGCTACAAGGTCATTCTTATTTCTTAGTCTTAACGATGGCTCTTTACAATGATCTGTGAATGTTGTTGAGCAGAAACGTGCCCAAGGACCTCAAACTCACCCTGAATTCATGCTCCTTTGAGACACTGGGTGGCACTCTGTCTTGGTCCACTCAGCAGTCACCTTCTGAGTCATTCCAGTCAGGTTTCGCTGGACTCTTTCCACCCTACAAGTGACCATTGTTGGACTTCGTCGTCTGGAAACCATCACCTTATATGGTCCCCAATGGCCCTAATTCTGCCCTTACCATATTCTGCTGAGCTCCCTACTTTTCTCCTATGTCTTGTCTTCTTTTCGTTCCTAGCTGCCTCTGTCCCTCTAGCTACCTGTGAAACTGTGGTCAAGTCATGCGAGCATTCTCTGTTCAGCTTCCTCCACTCTGTAATAGGATCAGCAACACTGAAGAGCTGTGGGGATGATTGAAACGTCCCAAACATCAAGGTAGTTTTCAGCACACATCAAGCACTCACTAAGGCTTATATATCATCATAATTGTTGGAAACTACCACATAATGTCTACTCCTCATTTAAATGCAAGCTTCCTCATGGAGACAAAGTATAGAGTCTGAGACAGAAATGGTAGTATAGCACATTGTGCTATAAAGAGCAGAATGAAGCCGGGCGTGGTGGCGCACGCCTTTAATCCCAGCACTCGGGAGGCAGAGGTAGGAGGATCATTGTGAGTTCAAGGCCACCCTGAGACTACATAGTGAATTCCAGGTCAGCCTGGACTAGAGTGAAACCCTACCTTGAAAAACCAAAAAAAAAAAAAAAAAAAAAAGAGCAAAATGAGGGCTGGAGGGATGGCTTAGTGGTTAAGGCACTTGCCTGCAAAGCCAAAGGACCTTGATTCGAATCCCCAGGACCCATGTTAGCCAGATGCACAAGGGGGCGCATGCGTTGAGTTCATTTGCAGTGGCTGGAGACCCTGGAGTGCCCATTCTCTTTCTCTGTCAAATAAATAAATAAATAATCATATTTTTAAAAAAAGCAAACCAAACTGGAGATGGTCGAAGTGGGGATATGAGGAAGAAAATTTAAAACTCTATTGTTGTCAGCAAAAAAGAAGGAGAATATTCCAGATAGAGTGTGAGGGTATTTGATGCTTCTGGGGGCAGTGTAGGGAGGGTGGCATGGGTGGTTGGAGAATCTGAGCAGGAAGTTGGTGCCACTGTTTCTCTTGTGTCGTCACATGATCACATTTCAGGAAATGAGAGTGGGAAGATTCTTAATTCTTTCTTTAAACATTTTCCTGACAATATTCATATAGGTACATAATCTCCCGTTATTTTATTCAGTCCCTCTTCTCTATCTCCCTTCCTCTGAAGCCTTCGTCTTTCCAATTAGCCCTTCTTCTCTTCTTATCTCTTTTTGGCCTTCCTCCACCATCTATGATGACATGGGCCAACACTGTGCAGGTAATGCTAACTGCTGTGAGGACGTGCATGCAGCAGCCACTGCACTCCTCCCCATTCTCTGGCTCTTGCATTCTTTCTGTGCCCTCTTCTACAAGGTTCCCTGAGCCTTAGTAGATGTGATGGAGGCTTCTTACTTAGTGCTGAGCACTTAACTGTCACTTCTCTTCAGCACTTGGCCTGAGTTTTGAGTCTCCCTAGTTGTCTGCACCATCTGCAAAGAAAAGCTTCTCTAAGCAACACTCATCTGTGGGCATAGTCATAAGTATTTGGAGGGCAATTTGATGGACAGAGCATATTTTGTTAGACCAACTACAGTAGCAGCTTCTCCCTAGGACTCATGACCATCCAAGCCATAGGCTTTGGAGTAGGTTTTCAGTACTAGGCACGAATTCCCTCCTGTACAGTGGGCCTCAAATCCAATCAAAGGACAGCTGGTTACCCCCCCCCCAATAACAGCCATGCCACTATTACATCAGTGGGCACATGCCTGGCTGGCCAGTTGCGTAGTTTTCAGATCCCACTTCTGGTTAAGACTGTTGTTGACTTTCGTCTCCCAAAAGCCCTCTCTGTACTTTCCAGCACTATGACAATTTCCCATCAGAGAAGAGGCTTCCAGCTTAGTTCCAGCTTGATTTTTTAGTGTCCTGCAAGAGTATGTGGTCCCTTCAGCAAAAAAGGTTACCATCTAGTTCTGATGGGAAACTGAGAGCATTAGCAATAGACAGTATTGTTTGGGGAGGGGGGTCTCATGGGCTTCCCTAACCAACAACTCACTGGGAGGATTTCTAGCCCTGGAATTGGGAAGAAAAATCTTAATTCTAAAAACAAACAGGGACTAGGGAGATGGTTCAGTGGGGGATGTTATTGCCATGCATGAGGACCTAAGTTTGGATTCCCCACACTCATATGAAGGCCAGGCATGGTGATGCACATCTGTAATCCCAACACTGAGGAGGTGGAGACAGGCTGTTGGTGAGCTAGTCCACTTGAATTAGTGACCTATAAGTTCAGTGACAGACTGTCTTTAAAAAAGTTAAGGTTAACAAATAAACATAATCAAAAAAAAAAGTTTTTAAAAAGGGGCTGGAGAGATGGCTTAGCAGTCAAACATTTGCCTTTAAAGCCTAAGGACCCCAGTTCCTAGCTCAATTCCCCAGGACCCACATTAGCTAGATGCACAAGGGGGCGCATGCGTCTAGAGTTCATTTGTAGTAGCTGGAGGCCCTGGCATGCCCATTCTCTCTCTCTCTCTCTCTCTCTCTCTGTCACTCTCAAATAAATAAAAATAAACAAAACAAAATTTTTTAAAGTCAAGGTTCACAAGAGACAACAGGGCACACCTAGCATGTTCTACAGTGGCCATCTGGAAAGTTACCTGTCTTGTTAATTAGGGAGGACATGAAGACCCAGACTCTGGACTCAAAAATTGGCATATAGTCTATATAAGGAGAGTCAAAACAGAGGAAAAGCATCCTTCAGGCTTACCAGAAAGCCACTTGGCCAGTCAGCATGGCCTGACTCATCCTAGTAGATGACACCAATACATAGAGAGCCATAGAGCTCCTTCCAGGTCCCTATATTCTCTTGGAAAGACAGTACTGATCTTCAAAAATATATATTTGATTAATTTTTTTCTACCTGCTTGGTCTGAAACACTCAGAGAGAAATGTATAACCAAAGAAATAAAGGAATGCCTCAAATATTATATGAATAGCCTATTAATTCTACCAAAAATGAGCAGGGGCACACAGAAAAGGTTTTCAAAAGGGGAACCTGACAAATCCCTAAGGTGTATTGTCTCCCTCTCTAGTAGTTCTAGTTCCACAATAATTAAAAACCACCATAGATATCAGGATGATTATTTTTGAATCTGGGATGCATATATGTGGAGGACTCTGACCAAAGGTCATCTAAGTCAAAAGGCTCCCTTATCTTGGGAACAATGATGGGTCCCTTGTGACTTAGGCCAAAACATTGTTGTCCTCTAACCATCAAAATGATTTGCTACTGAACAGGTCTTAAGGCCAAAAGTATGTTGGCCTGCCCTCATGGCAACCAATGGCTATGTGGTACTAACCTTTGGCCCTAGCTACTCCCAGAATAGATTGAAAGGTGCCCTCTGGTATTTCCTTAGGTAAAGGAACAAGTAAAGACCTTAGAGCAACCAGACAATTTAATATGCCCAAAAGGCTATACATGACACTACATGACACAGCTCTTTTTTTAATTTTTTTATTTTTATTTTTTTTTTGGTTTTCCAAGGTCAGGTCTCCAGGCTGATCTGGAATTCACTACATAGGATTTAAATCCCAGGTTAAAGTTTCTTCCAAGATACATACAAAAATGTTCATAGGAGGAAATCAGCATCATCTCACAGCTCCCAAGATTTGTCTTTTCTGGGGCTGGAGAGATGGCTCAGCAGTTAAGGTGCTTGCCTGCAAAACCTAACAATCCAGGTTCAAATCCCCAGTACCCATGTAAAACCAGATGCATGTGTCTGGAGTTCAGTTGCAGTAGATAGAGGCCCTGGTGCTCTCTCTCTTTCTTTCCATCTGCCTTTCATTATACTCTATCCTGGGGAGTTACAACTTTAACTGTCCTATGACAGGACCAGAAACCTGGAGAACTTACAGGATCTCTCTCCTCCATTCCCTGAAGCCAGCTGGACTCCTATTTCTCTCTTAGACTTACATCTGTGGTCTCTGTCCATTCTCACTATGCTGGTCTCCATTTAGACCCTCTCACCTTTCCCTATGACTAGTTTAACAGATCTTTAATGGGCTTTGTCCTCCAGTTCTGCTCGCATTCACCCCAAATAGACCCTCATTGCAGAAGGTGTTTCCATCTCACAGATGTGGACTTCTAGACTCAAAAAGTTAAGGGGGAGGAGAACTGGGGAGTACCTGGTCAACAGGGAAAAAGTTATAATTAGATAGTAGGAATAAATTCTGCCGTTGTAGTGCACAGCAGGGTGACTGACCATCATTAGCATTTGTACTGTATATTTCAAAATATCTAGACAATATAGCTAGGGAGATGAATTAGTGAATAAAGTGCTTATTGTATAAGTGTGAAGACCTGAGTTGAGTTTTCCAGCACCCACATGAACAGCCAGGCATAGTGGTACAAGCCTATAATCCTAGTGCTTGGGAGGCAGAGATAGGATCAGTTAGCTCAGATTTAGTGAAACCTTGTCTCCAAAAAAAATAAAATAAAATAAATAAAAGGAGGCTGGAGAGAAGACTTAGCAGTTAAAGCACTTGCCTACAAAGCCTAAGGACCCAGATTCGATTCCTCAGTACCCATGTAAGCCAGATGCACAAGGTGGTGCATGCATCTGGAGTTCATTTGCAGTGGAAGCCCTAGTGCACCCATCCCCCTGACTCTATCTCTCTTTCAAATAGGGTTAAGGTTAGGGTTAGTGAATATAGTTTCTTAAAAACTTTTTGAATCTTTGTACTTTTCCCACTTTAAGCTGATTTTTTTTTTTTTTTTTTTTGAGGTAGGGTCCCACTTTAAAACTGAGGCTGACTTGGAATTCGCTATGTAATTTCAGTCTGGCCTCAAACTCACAGTGATCCTCCTACCTCTGTCCCCTGATTGCTGGGATTAAGGGTGTAAGCCACCATGCCTGGCTCATGTTTTTGCTTTTTTTGTTTGCTTATTTGCTTGTTTATTCTGCCAGTCTTACTCTGTAACTCAAACTGGCTTGAACTCAGTAGGTGTGCTTGTCTCCCAAGTGCTAAGGTTACAGGCATGTGCCAACACACCTGGCCCATTTCAGTTTTTCTTTACAGGCCTCATGGGTTTTATTTGGGCCAAAACCATTTTCTTTATTTTTAAATACTTTAATGATTTATCATTAGTTTATTTATTTATTAACAGATGATACTTTTATTCTCTCTCCCCTTTCCCATTTCCCTGGGGCCCTCCTGTATGGGGTAATGGGATTTACTGTGGGGTCAGGAAGGCCTTGGTCAGTCCCAGTAGGATAGATGGGGAACGGTGCCTCAGGGTATGCCTACCCACTCTGTGGCTCATAGTCTTTCTGCCCCGCCTCCTCCACAATGATTCCTGGGCCATGGCAGACCTGTTGGCAGTCTGATTTAGTGTTGAGTTCTTTGTAGCATCTGTATTTCTGCTTCCATAGGTTGTGCTTGATCACTGTCTCTGCCTCCATCATCACCCTGGAGCTGGTTGTCACGTTAGCAGTCAGAGCAGCAGTGTTCATGGTGCTGCTTCCACTGCAAGTTGTCTTGGGCCCTGGCAGATGTGAAAGAGGTGGCAAGCCTAGTGGTGGGAAGTTGGTTATCTTCTTCTGTTATTGATGGATCTCAACTCTTCTCTGTTTTCTCTGTCATCTGTAAAATAAAGCAGATTCTCCAAACAAGAGTGAGAGCAGCTTGGGTTAAAAGAGGTGTGAAAAGTTGTTTGAGAGATTTCGGGTGTGCAAGCCCATGCTTCTTCTCCAGACAGAAGTGGGGGCTCTCTCTGAAGTCTGACTTTCCTGACTATGGGAACCTGACTTGGTTTCCAGTACCAGGTCTGAGTTCCCTCCCACTGAGCATAACTTTCCAGCACTAATGGAGGCTAGTATGAGGGAGCTAGTTTCTCTTTTGGCTCCAGCATGGTAATTTGATGTCCTATGACCACGACCTATGGTGTCTTCAGCAATAGGGTCTTACTGTTTCGGCAGTGTTTTGGCAATGATTTACATTGTTCTGGGGACCTCATGGGTCTCCCTAGCCAACATCTTACAGTAGGGGCCAACCAAAATCTTGACCTGGGAATTACCTGCCAGAGTCCATGGCAAAACCACTTTCATCTTAAGAGATTTGTCAGGCTTTATGCAAAAGCAATCCCAGCAGCTTTAATACTTCAAACTTTAATTTATGGAAGTCTATTCACATCCCTCTGAGTCTTTTAAAAACAGCTTCTTTGCACAATTTCCTGGACCTGTCAGATTGCTCTAGTGCTTGCAAATGCACACTGTTCACAGTGATGGATTAGCAAACGAGAGATGGATGGCTGACGGGTCAAACTCTCTCGCAATTCCAGGCTGCTTTGGCAGGAGGTACCACCATGATCCTTGACTTCGCCATCCCTCAGAAAGGTGGCTCCCTCATCGAGGCCTTTGAGACATGGCGCAGCTGGGCTGACCCCAAAGTGTGCTGTGACTATGGTCTGCATGTGGCAGTGACATGGTGGAGTGACCAGGTAAGGCACCTGGCTTCTAGTTTGTTTGATTTGGTCCCCTTGTCCTAAATGGGAGCAAGAAACCGGCAATGTTGAAAGCCCAGTGATGTTGGCTGCTTCGAGGGAGACTGGAGAATTGGAGGGACTGCTCTTCACTGCCTACTTTCTTCTTGTTGAAGACATCACGTAAAACTGTAAGATTAACATCCTTTATGCCATTTATATCATTTCCTAGTATTTAATCCAGTTATTACAATTCTTTGTGTAATTGTAAAAGTACTGATTTCTCTTATTTTCAACTTCAACATTTCCAGAATCTTTTAGCAGCATTAGAAATGCTTAATTTCTGGGGGAAAAAAAATCAAGGAAATTCTAAATTTAGAATTCCTTCAAGTTAATGTGCTCACTCCGGGCACCTGTGAAGAGGGGAATGGCTGGGACCATTCCAAGAGCCCACTCCCAACTGACCTCAATCAGCTCTTCCTTCACATCTCTGCTCATGTTACTTTCAACCATCCACCATTCGTGATAAACCTCACACCATCCTTCTATTTCCACTAATTATTTAGACCCTGAAAAAAGTGGTAAGGTTCATCAAAAGACAAGTTTTTAAACCATATTTTATTTATTTGTGATAAAGGCAGGTGGAGAGAAAGAGAGAGAGCACCAGGGCCTCTATCTACTGCAACTGAACTCCAGACACATGCATCTGGTTTTACATGGGTACTGGGGATTTGAACCTGGATTGTTAGGTTTTGCAGGCAAGCACCTTAACTGCTGAGCCATCTCTCCAGCCCCAGAAAAGACAACTCTTGGGAGCTGTGAGATGATGCTGATTTCCTCCTATGAACATTTTTGTATGTATCTTGGAAGAAACTTTAACCTGGGATTTAAATCCTAACTTGTTTCTTTTCACTGGTCTTTATTCATAAATATTTTTGCCAGGAAAGGGTAACCATGGTGATGTTATTTGAGTAGCTCATACTCTAACCTCCCTGTGGAAATTGTGTTTTATGCAACATGTTAATATCTAACAAGTAATCAATCTTTAACAAATAACATAATACCAAGGTTTAAAGTCTACCACTAAAGTTGATTTTTCTCTAAAAATACCATTCCTTCCTTCCTACCTTTCTTCCTCACATTCTCTTTCTTTTTCTCTCCTTTTTCCCTTTGCTCTTTCCCTCCCTCCCTTTTCTCTTTCCTCTCTTAGTTTATGAGTGAGCAAAGACAATGGAAAGAGCCCTTGCCAGTACCTCTCCTTTTTTTTTTTTGTTTTACTATGCAAAGAGACCTCCTATTAGTTCTCATCAGAATACAGATTCTGCTCAATTGCTATAACCAAGTGCCACTGCAGAATGATTTGAATAGCAGAACTGTATTGTCTCACAGTTCTGAAGGTTAGAAGTCCAAGACCAAGGTGTCTGCAAGATTGTTTCATCTTGCGGGCAAGCCTCAGTCCATTCGTATCTACTTCCTCTAAGAACTTGTCATGAGCTTTCAGATGTGATGCCCAGACTTTACCACACATGAGCTTCAATTCCTTCTAGAGCCACAATTACTATTGTCACCACCATGTGACTTTCCTTTTGTTTTTTTTTTCTAGAATAGTTTTCGTAGATTGGGAGAGATGAAGAGCATGTCATCCAAGAATAGGAAATGAAAGGTTTTGGGAAAGACTACTACTAGCATTTGCATAATTTAAAACATCATAGCAGCAGCAGCAGTGCATTGCTGAGATGGGCTATCATGTAGGAGAAAGTTCAAGGACTTAAGAGCATGTTTCTGGAACTCAACTCTTGTCCTTATTATGCCTATTTCTTTTCTTAATGTAATATTTTGAAGAATGTTGAAATAATCATTTAATGAGTGACATGTTCCTATTCCCCATAGGTGAAAGAAGAAATGAAAATCCTGGCTCAAGATAAAGGCGTTAACTCTTTCAAGATGTTTATGGCCTATAAGGATGTATACATGGTGCGAGACGAGGAGATGTACGCAGCCTTCTCTCAGTGCAAGGAAATCGGGGCAATTGCTCAAGTGCACGCAGAAAACGGAGACTTAATTGCAGAGGTAAGTGTTTGCATCCTAACTCTTCCACGGGAATGTAAAGAGCTGTAACTGAAGGTGAAAACAACTGGCTGTAAAGAAGCTAAACTCAGTCAATGCATTGGAATGACACAAACACAGACACTCGTTTTCTCTGTCTTACACATACTTAACTGGTTTCGCTTTGTCCCTGACCTTGGCTTTATCCAGCAGGTACACATGTTTAAGTCACAATTTCCCTTTTGAAAACCAGTTACCTGTGTTAGATTTCAAATGTATGTGTTATAGAAGCACAAATAGCTTTGTGTCCCTCAGCATTGCTTTGCTTTCTGCATTCCTAGTGGCTCAGACTGCAGGTACTGAATGTTAAAGCGTGGATAACATCAGCGCGATCCGATGAATTAAGCAGTGTGTTAGATAGTATTTTAAAGCTTGATGCCTTGCAGAAACTGGGTATTAGAATGCGCTCTGAAGGAATCTAGAGGATATTTATTCCTCATGTTAGTGCCATTACTGATGCCCAACGGGTACACCATCTGCAAGATTTAAAGAGCTGTCTCTTACCCTTTATATTAGCTGATTTTTTTTTTTCTTTCCTTAGGCTAAGCTCTATTAAAGTGAGTGAGATTGCAGCTCAGTGGCCAGGAGGCAGTAGGAAGAATGAGAAGAGAGCATGAGCTGTAAAAATCTAATAGAACAGGGTTTAAATTGGACATTGCCACTTCCAGGCTGTGTGACATGAGCAAGTGATTTACCCCTGAATCTTAACTTCCTGATCCCCCCTTTCTTTGTAAAAAAAAAAAAAAGAAACCAAATATTAGAATATTAGAGTGATGTAATCATGCTATGAGTCACTTCAGCAGGGACCTACAGCACTTTATTTTGTGTAACTGGACCAACATATTCAATCTTAAATATGGATGCTGCTTACCAAAAAAAGTGAATAAAATGGACCCCTGTGTCCTTGTCCCTCTTTTCAATCAAAAGAATTCAATAATGAAATATGTGTAGGGAAATTTAATATAAACTGTGAAATTATCTACTGAACAGGGATACGGTCTGCATATACACAATATTCATACACACATACCTTTAATTTCCAATACAGCAATGCTGCCATCTTTTTACATTCTTGCTGCCCTTTTCAGGGAGCAAAGAAGATGCTGGCGTTGGGAATAACGGGTCCTGAGGGCCATGAGCTGTGCCGTCCCGAAGCGGTGGAGGCCGAGGCCACGCTGAGAGCTGTCACCATAGCCAGTGCCGTGAACTGCCCCCTCTACATCGTGCACGTGATGAGCAAATCTGCGGCACGGGTGATAGCAGATGCCAGGAGAGATGGTAAGCCTCAGCGGGGCCCACGGAGGAGTGCAAGGCACAATGCAGGCACCCTCCGCCTGGCCTTATGAGGAAGTTGCCTGTGAATGTCCACTTTTTCCCTCCCTTTTGAAAATTTGCATCCCTGTTTTCTTTCATCCTTATGCATGTATATTTCCTCCTCTCTCTCTCTCTCTCTCTCTCTCTCTCTCTCTCTCTCTGCCCCTTTTGAAGTTTTGGTCTCACTCTAGCCCAGGCTGAACACTACCTTTTGTTTATCTTCAGGGCTCCCTCTTTTTCTCAAGGTTATTTCTTTCTTATGCTCAGGACCTCAAACTATTTCAACCCCATGGCCCTACCTTTGACACCAGGAGCAACTGCTTTTAATTCTGGTCATGAATTTTAACTTGAAAGAGGCTCCTCAGCACACCCACTTCTTCAAAGAGACTCTCACACCTCCTCAGCACCCCCACTTCTTTCTAGCCTTAGATCAGGCCAATGTAGGACATGCAGCTCATGCTCAGAAACTTTCTTTAGAATTAAACTGACTATTTGACTTGGGTGTTGGAAGAATTGAAGCAATTATCCAAAAAGCATTTTTAGGATGATTATTTTAAGGGTTTGTTTTTAACAATATTTGTTATTTGTTTATTTACAAACACAGAGAGAAAGGGGGGGGAGAGAGAGAGAGAGAAAATGAGCATGCCAATGCCTTCAGCCACTGCAAACAAATGCCAGATGCATGCATCACTTTGTGCCTCTGGTTTATGTGGATAATGGAAAATTGAACCTGGGTCGTTAGGCTTTGTAGGCAAGTACCTTGACTGCTAAGCCCTCTCTCCAGCCCTGTTTTAAGTTTTAAAAGTTATTTTTTGGGCTGGAGAGAGGGCTTAGTGGTTAAGCGCTTGCCTGTGAAGCCTAAGGACCCTGGTTTGAGGCTTGATTCCCCAGGACCCACGTTAGCCAGATGCACAAGGGGGCACACACATCTGGAGTTCATTTGCAATGGCTGGAAGCCCTGGTGCACCCATTCTCAATCTCTCTCTCTCTCCCTCTTTCTCTCTCTGTCTGCCTCTCTCAAATAAATAAATAAAATAAACAAAAAAAGTTATTTTTACCCCAAATTGACGATTGCCTCAGTTCTGGAGTTTAATCTGGAATATAGTTACCCCCATGCCCTTAAAAAAAATAGACATGTCTTGAGCCAAGAAACAACTTCATTTATTTACAAGAACTGACAAAGAAAAAAAATGACAAACAAATATGGTACATGTTATTCAGTGGCATTGGGACTTGCTAGTAGCTTCTGTCATCTCACTTTTAGACATATAGATAACCAGGCAATCGCATAAGCTGTCTTGGCTGAGTTTTTTTTTTCTTTTTAGTTATGTACACAGTGTGTATACAGTCGTGTTGATACCATCATTAGTCTCCTCCCTGTCCTCTCCCTTCTGCAGGGACCCTCCTCTTTGAGGAATGTGGGTCATGCATTATGGGGGTAGCCATCAGTTATGGGGAAGAGCCAAGGTCTCTATGCATAATGACCCAACGTGTGGCTCTAACATTCTTTCCGCCCCTTCTTCCGCAAATTTCCCTGAGCCATGTTGGGTTCATTTTAGGTCTGCTTCAGTGATGAGGTCTTGGGAACCTCTGTGTCTCTGGATCTCTGGTTTGGTAGGAGTTGATTGTTCTCTGTGTCTATCTCCTTCACCCTTGTGCTGGTACCAGGTTCACCAAGGAAGCAGCATTCTTGCTTATTTCCCCAAATACTCTTAGTTTCAGTTGGGGCCCTTTTAAGTTGTGATGGGCTGGTCCTCTCCTTAGGATCTGCGTCCATCTTTCCTTCCCTGGGAGGTGTGGCTGGTTAGGCAGACGCCATCTTGACCAGAAGTCATCCTGACTGAGTTTTTATTTTTTAATTTTTTTTTTTGGAGGTAGGGTCTCACTCTAGTCTAGGGTGTCCTGGAATTCACTATGTAGTCTCAGGATGTCCTTGAACTCATGGAGATCCTCCTACCTCTGCCTCCCAAGTGCTGGGATTAAAGGCGTGCGCCACTACGCCCAGCTTGACTGAGTTTTTAAAAACTTTTTTATTGACAGCTTTCATAAATACAGACAATATATCATGATCATAGTCTCCCCCCACCACCCTCTGTTTTCCCCCTCCAAATCCTCCCTCCATTGAATCCCTTCTTCTTTTCAACTATTCTGTCTTTCTATTTCGGTGTCACTTTTCCCTTCCTATTCTACAGGTCTTGTGTAGGTAGCATCAGCCACTATGCGGTAGTGAATATCAAGGCCACTTTGTGTCTGGAAGACAGTAATGCAAGCACTCCTCCCCTCCCATTGGCGCTTGTATTCTCCCCACCACTTCTTCCACAATGGTCCCTGAACCTTGGAGGGTATGATAGAGATGTCTCATTTACTGCCAAGCACTCCGCGGTCACTTATCATTGGCTGATTTTTCTTATGAAACTGGCCACATATTTATAATATTCACACACACACACACATACACACATATAAGTAAGCTTAATTGTGCCTGAGTTAATAAGATCTTGCGGCCATTTCTCATTTCCTTTCCACAACCCACATATAACAGAATTGCAGTATGAGGCAACTGTCAGGCTGGAGAAATGGCTTAGTGGTTAAGGTGCTTACATACAAAGCCAAAGGACCCAGGTTTGATTCCCCAGGACCCATGTAAGCCAGATGCACAAGGGGGCACACACATCTGGAGTTTGTTTGCAGTGGCGGGAGGCCCTGGAGCGCCCATTCTCTCTCTCTCTCTCTCTCTCTCTCTCTCTCTCTCTCTCTTCGTCTATTTCTCTCTCTCTCAAATAAATAATTTTTTGTTTAAATTTAAAAAAGAGGCAACTGTCCTTAAACCAAAAAAAAAAAAACCCTGAAAATTTCAAGTTGCAGTACTAGATGCTACCACCAGATGGTAGTGTTGCCAGCTCTATGGAATTGTGAAGGTTTCCTTTGTGCACCAAATCCATGGCAGAATATGATTTAAGGAACAGTCTTAACCCACCAGAAAGCTATAGTTTGTAAAAGTTCAATCAAGAAGCTATTTCTTGACTACTTTACTTATTCCACACCTGGACAGAATTTCATTAGGAGCAGAGTGAAAACCCAGGGGAGGTTTTAAACTAGAGATCACAGAAAATGATTAAACAAGTATGGGAATTTAAATTTTATTTTAAATTAAAGTTTCAAATTCAATTTTATTTCTTGAATATGTAAACCATTTACATGATCCACATGTAAAAATTACATTTAAAAATTTCTGGGCATGACTTTAATCTCAGCACTCGGGAGGCAAAGGAAGGACGATCACTGTGAGTTTGAGGCCACCCTGAGACTACATAGTTAATTCCAAGTCAGCCTGGGCCAGAGTGAGACACTACCTTGAAAACAAACAAACAACAAAAAAAGTTCAGAGAAGGTTTACCTCATTCTCTAGCTCCTCATATCCACTAAGTCATTTGATTAATTTATTTCTCACACATTTTCAGTTTCTCTTTACAAGGTAACAAGCATGTATAGCTCACTTCCCCTCCTGTTTTCCCATATAGAGAACAACATAGTGCACACAGCATTGTCAAACACCTTGCTTGTTTTTCTCAGTTGGATGTCATTTGTGAAGGTCAGCCCACATGGAGTGTAGAGATTTTCCCACTCTCCTTATATTTATATATAGGTACCGAGTATGCCCGTGTGTGCATTCACATAGTCCCCTGTTAGAGGGCACCTGGGCTGTTTCTAGTCTGTAGCTCTTTCTAATGATCACCTTAAGCAGATACTAATTCATATTGGTGGAAGATGTGTGACTTTTCTATTGCTGCTGTAAGAAATTACCTCAGATTTACTTTGTGGCTTAACCTTGTGCTTACTATCTTTTAGTTCTAGAGGTCAGAAATCTGAAGTAATTCTCATTGGACTAACATGGGGGCTACAGAAGGGCCATGTCACTCCCAGGGGCCCTTCCCCTTTCTTGTCTTTCCCAGCATCCAGAGACCACCCCTGTTCCTTGGCTTCTAACCCCTTCTTTCATCTTCAAAACCAGTAGAGATGGTAGGCTGAGTCATCTGCATGTCACTTTATTCCCACCTCTTCTTTTACCTCTCTCTATTGAGCCTACTCCATTAATTCAGGATGCCTCTCTATATTAAAGCCTTGCATTTAATCACATCTGTAAGGTCCCTTTTGCTACAATTATAGGTCACATATTCACAGGCTCTGTGGATTTGGATGTGGACATCTGTAGGCCTCTATTATTATGCCTAACACAAAAGGTTATCTTCTAGATATAAGGATTGCTGGTTCAAAGGGTAAGTAGATAAGTAATTTTTTAGATATTTCTAAATGCCTTTCCAAGGAGGTCATGAAAATAGAATATTTTAAATGTCACTGAAATGTGCTGGGTAGGTTGGCTTACTTTGGTTCTTGTGAAAAATACCCTAGTGCCCAATGCTCAAATTAACAGCAGAACTTCAGGATTAATTGACATGGATTTTGTACTCCTGCTTGTGTGCAAGGCATGTGAAAAGCAGGAGCAAGAAGAGAGTGATCTAACAGTACCACACCGTTCACGTGATAACTCCATCCCCAAACCCAAAGTTCGGCGTGGATGGCCAGGAGCCGTGGACCAAAGATTCAGCCGTCCTATCTGCAACTCATTGTTACTTAACATAATTCCTGAGCACAAAAGTACAATAGAAACAGATTAATTGGGATCTTGTCATAAATAAGTAACAGTTCAACCTTATAAATTTAAAATACGAAAATCTTTAAATATCTTTGTTAACCACTTCTTCCTTTGTGGGACTTGACACAGTGGGGCCTAGAGTGTCCACAGTAGGTCCTAGGATGCAGTGCTGGCATCGCCTGGGAGCTCATTAGAGCTCTGGCCCCTATCCCAGAGCCACTGAATCCAAATACACATCTCTGACTGAACCCCAGTTGATTCATATGCATGCTAAAGTCAGAGTCCCTGTTCAGAGGGCACAAAGTATATCCAGTTATCGATCACATCTATTGTAGTCACTTAGAAATACTATGCTCTTAAATTTGATTTTATTGTCCCACTGCCAACTATATACCCAGAAGAGACAGGACGTGATTATAACAGCTCACATTATTTGTTGAGTGCATAGTATGTATCTGGCACAAAGTAGTATTTTGATTTTATTTTAATTCATTTTAGGTTTTACTTCATATTATCTAACAAGTTTAATAATTATCCTTTTAAATATTCTCATAGTAATACTATAAGCTCAATTTTATTACTGTTTTATAACCAGTTAAATTGAGGCTTGGGAAATATTGATAAAATAAAGCCCAAGAACACTTTATTGGTATTAAGTCTAGCAATCAATACCAAAGCCACATTTTTTTCTGTTACTAGTTTTTAATTATTTTGTTTATTTGTTGGCAAAAGGAGAGAGAGAGAGAACCTCTTGTTACTGCAAAAGAACTCCAAATGCATGCATGTGCCACTCTGTGCATGTGGCTTTATGTGGTTACTAGGGAACTGAACCCAGGCTTTTAGGAGTTTTCAGGCAACTGCCTTTACCACTACCGCTATCTCTCCAGCCCTTTCTCTATAACTCTTTACCCTGTCAAGAAGTTGGTCTAGAGTTGGGAAAATGAGGATGTTAAGTTTATATTTAATTGATTTTGATTTTAAGCAATTAACTAGTTTTTTTTTTAATTTTTTCTTCATTTTTTATTTATTTATTTGAGAGCGACAGACACAGAGAAAGAGGCAGATAGACAGAGAGAGGGAATGGGCGCGCCAGGGCTTCCAGCCACTGCAAACGGAACTCCAGATGCGTGCGCCCCCTTGTGCATCTGGCTAACGTGGGTCCTGGGGAATCGAGCCTCGAACCGGGGTCCTTAGGCTTCACAGGCAAGCGCTTAACCGCTAAGACATCTCTCCAGCCCCAATTAACTAGTTTTTATAATTATCTTTAAAATGTTATCAAGGACATTATCTTATTATTTTTGTCATTATTAAGAGAATGGATATGCTAAAGTATTCAGTGGGCATTAGACACCTCGAGTCTCTCTCTGGTGGCATTTATTTCCCGTCCTTGACCCTGTGACTTCCAAGCTCTGCCCGTAGGTCCAGTCTAAAATGTAGCTGTATAATGTAAGATTGCAACAGTATTCTCTGAGAAACAGTTAGAGAACATGGAACTTCAGAGAAATATATACCATGGAGCAAATGAAAGTCAGTGCTATTCAGATTAACTCATGGAGAAGTAATTTCAAGTGTCAAGGTCAAATAGGTTTTCTTCACATCAATAAGGCTCCACAGAACACCTATTTTAGTTCACTACAACTTTAGACCATTATTGTCTTGTAAAGTTTCTTGGTTTTCCTAGAATTTATCCAGTTAACAATTTTTTTAGAATAGGTGGGTAGGGCCTCTGCATTATGATGAATCTCCAGCTTTTTCTTCTTTTTAATGTTTAAATTTATTTTTTTATTGACAACTTCCATAATTGTAGACAATAGCCCATGGTAATTCCCTCCCTCCCCCCACTTTCCCCTTTGCAACTCCACTATCCATCATATCCCCTTCTCCCTTTCAATCAGTCTCTCTTTTATTCTGATGTCATCATCTTTTCCTCCTATTATCATGGTCTTGTGTAGGTAGTGTCAGGCACTGCAAGGTCATGGATATCCAGGGCATTTTGTGTGTGGAGGAGCACGCTGTAAGGATTCCTACCCTTCCTTTGGCTCTTACATTCTTTCTGCCACCTCTTCCGCAATGGACGCTGAACCTGGGAAGGTGTGATAGAGATGTTTCAGTGCTGAGCACTCCTATGTCACTTCTTTTCAGCACTATGGTGCTTTCTGAGTCATCCTGAGGTCAACACCATCTGAAAAGAGAAGCTTCTCTAACCGAAAAGGAGAATAGCATTAATATATGGGTATGAACATTAAGAGAAGTACTTACTGGGCAGTTTGGTGAGCATAGTATATACATTTAGCCAGTCAGCAGCAGATGTTACACCCCTAAGGCTTATAACTACCCCTGTTGTAGGTTTTCAGTATTAGAGATGTATTCTCTCCCATGGAGCAGGCCTCCAGTCCAATTAGAGAAAGGTTGGTTTCCCCTATAACAGACATACCACTGTTGCATCCCTTGGCTCATTTGGCCTGGCTGACCAAATTTGAGGTTTGCAGTGTCCACTGTTGAGTATCTCCTCTCTCTCCCATTGAACTGCATGCAGCATGGCTTTTTCCAGCTTTCTGTCAGCTGGTCTACATGGAGGAGGTTTTCAGATCAGTTCCAGCAGGATTGCTCAGTGACCCTGCATCCCAAGTATGTGGAGTGTTCAGCAATAGCATCTTGCCATCTATTTCTGGTAGGAAACCAAGATCCTTGGCAATGGCCAGTAATGTTTTGGGGGCATCAGTGACCTCCCTGGCTAAAAACTCACTGGAAGGTATCCCATCCCTGGCACTGAAAATTTTCTAGTAACAATCTATGGCTTCTAGGTGTTTCATTGTCCAAAAAAATAGGCTTCCATATGACTTATTTATATCCTCTTAGATTTTGATTATCCCTCCCTCCACCTTTCCTTTACTCAATCTCTTTCCTGACCTCACTTAGGCCTTTTTTACACAATAACATCCTATTAAGCTCCCCTCCCTCCCTTTCTATTCCCTTTAGATCCCCTTTCTAGCTTAGTGGCCTCTGCTACTAAGTTTTATTCCTACTCACATAGAGGTCCAATCATTTATAGCTAGGATCCACATATGAGACTGAACATGTAACATTTGGCTTTCTGAGCCTGGGTTACCTCACTAAGTATAATCCTTTCCAGATCCATCCATTTTCCTGCAAATTTCATAATTTCACTTATCTTTACCACTGGGTAGAACTCCATTATATAAATGTGCCACATCTTCATTATCCACTCATCAGGTGAGGGACATCTAGGCTGGTTCCATTTCCTAGCTATTGTGAATAGAGCAGTAATCAACATGGTTGAGCAAGTATCTCTAAAGTAGTGAGATAAGTCCTTAGGATATATGCCTGGGGGGTTGGGGTTTTAGCTCAGTGGATGAGCACTTGCCTAGCAAGCGCAAGGCTCTGGGTTCGGTCCTCAGTACCGAAAAAAAACAAAAAGGATATATGCCTGGGAGTGTTGTAGCTGGGTCATATGGTAGATCTATTTTTAGCTGTCTCAGGGACCTCCATACTGATTTCCACAATGGCTGGACCAGATTGCATTCCCACCAATAGTGCAGAAGGGTTCCTCTATTTCAACATCCACCATTTATAGTCATTTGTTTTCATGATGATAGCCATTCTGACAGGAGTGAATCTCAAAGTAGTTTTAATTTGCATTTTCCTGATGAATTTTTTTTTTAGATGTTTATATGCCAACTATATTTCTTCCTCCTCCTCCTCCTCTTCTTCTTCTCCTCCTCCTCCTTCTCCTTCTTCTTCTTTTTGTTTTTTCCAGGTAGATCTCACACTAGCCCAGGCTGACCTGGAATTCACTCTCTATTCTCAGGATGGCCTCGAACTCACAGCGATCCTCCTGCCTCTGCCTCCCAAATGCTGGGATTAAAAGTGTGTGCCACTATGCTGGGCTTGTATTTCTTCTTTTGAGAACTCTCTATTTAGTTCCAAAGCTCATTTTTTAATTGCATTGTTTGATTTCTTATTATTTAGTTTTTTGAGTTGTTTGTATATTTTGGATATTAATCCTGTATCAGATGTATAGCTGGCAAAGATTTTCTCCCATTCTATAGGTTGCCTCTTTGCTCTATTCAAAGTGTCCTTTGTTGTACAAAAGGTTTATAATTCCATGAGGTCCCAGCAGTTGATCTGTGGTTTCATTTCTTGAGCACTACCGTTACTTATCATTGCTAAGCAAGAGAAAATCTTGCCTTTCTTACCTACTAATGCCAGGTGAGGGGGAATAGTATGTAGCTGAGTCCAGGTGAATCTCAGCCTTTCTCTTTTCTTCCCTGGTGCTGAGGCCCATTGTCTTTTGAATTTAGACCAAGAGTTCCCTTATACACAATTTCAAAGTAGGTGGGAAAAAATGGCCATTTAAAATCATTTCAAAAACCAGAATTGTGTTGCTCTAAGGAAAATATGTCTTGTGGAAGTGTATTACAAGGTACCACAGCCTGTGTGGAGAAGCAACAGAAACATATTTCTCACAATTCTGCAGTTTAGAATTCAAAGGTGAAAACACTTAGCATAGGACCAGTTCTTTCTGAGAGCGGTCACAGCAGGACTTGTTCCTGGCCTCTCTTCTTGTCTTGGAAATGGCATTTTCCTCCCATGTTTGCATGTCTCTCTTCTGGATATATCTGTGTTCAAATTTTTCCATAAGGAACCGCGGTCCTACTGGATTCGGATCTACCCTAGTGACCTCGATTTAACTTCATCTCCTCTAGAGGGACCCTGTTTCCATAAATTCTGAGGGTTTTAACATTTGAACTTTAGAGGGTCCCACAATTTCAGCTTATAAATATGAAGAGACCACAGGCTTTCAGGAAATGCATGAACATTAGTTCACTTGACTTTCACACGATTGCCATAGAAGAAGCACATTGTGATCGCATTTCATAGATGAGAAATCAGAGACAAAGAGCATAGACTCCCTAAGTACAAAGCTGAAGGACAGTGGCATCAGGATTCAAGTTTAAGTCTACACGAACCACTCTACTGCTGCTTCTGTGTGTTTTTCTTCTCAATTATTTACTTCCTTTGCAAAAATATTTTGAATCAAAACAGCTCAGCAGAGGTTTACCTTATACACGTTGTAGCCAGGAAGTTTTCATTGTTTATAAGTGGGGTTAGTTGGCTTCTGACTTGGTAGGTAGTGTAGCTCCTGGGTACATACAGAACTTTCATCTCGTGACTTTCTACCAGGTATACCAGACTCAATAAAGTACTGTTCACAGATTACTGGTGAAAGGGAAATTATGTAGCTTTGTTAGGCAGTTAGGGTGACTGGGACCCTGAAAGTAAAAAGCAGGAATGTCTTTGGGCTGAGCTAGAGATCAGAGAGGAAGCTGGCTTTTCCTTGTCTCTTGCCTAAAGGAGTTCCCTAGACCTGTTTTTCCACAAACAACCTGAGCCCCTCCTGGGAGGGCGGTCTCCTTTCCTACAATGTAAATCTAATCCTGATATTGTGATTTGTCAAGTTCAGCCCCCAGAACTTGACCTAGGCTAGCCTCTTCCTGAACCAACCTCTAGCCCTGTCCAATCAGCTGTCTCTTTGGCTCACCTGAGCCAGAAGTTAGGGCCCACCAACTTAAGGTTATAAATATATTTGCCAGGAGCGGGCAAGCTCCCATTCATTACTCCTGAACCGCCAGATTCTGGTAAGTCTTCCTCCTCTTGGCCCAATGTCCCATGTAGTCAAAGACCAGTGGACACTTCCCCTCTAGGGTCTATGACCTTTCATGCTAGAGGATTTTTGACTTGGTTCTCAGTAATAGGCATGAATTCTGTCCCACTAATTAGTCCTCATATCCAATCAGAGAGCAGTTTATTACCCTCATAACTTATGTACCACTATTGCACCTGTGGGTACATTGTGCCTGGCTGGTTGATTGTGCAGCATGCAACATGCACTGTTTGTTCACACTGTTGATGACTTTTATCTTCCAGGAGTTCCCATAGCACTTTCTAGCACTACGAGAGCTACCCAGCAGAGAGATGGCTTCCATCTCAGTTCCAGATTGATTTCCCAACGTCCTGCTAGCTAGACATCCTTCTCAATGGAGATAGTAGTAGATAACTGGGGAGACTCAAAACTCCTCAATGTAGAAATTGGAGGCTACCAACACAACTTCTAAGGCTCAAGGAAGAGGGGTCAGAAAGAAGTTATGAGCCACAGGGTGGGAAGGCACACGTGAGGCATTGTCCCCTGACAGGAACCGACTGGTGCATTATAACCCCACAGCGATTAGTAATACCCCTACTGAGGAGGGCTCTAAGTGGAATGGGGGTGAGGGAGAGGGAACAGAAGAGGATAATGTGATGGGGATACAACCAATTTAAAGTATATTCATATATTAAAGTTCCTAGTAGGAATTCTATATGTAAAAGTATATGATCTTTTCCAAGAGTGAAAAAATATGCCACTTTTCTTAGTAACCATATCAGAGGAGGATTTTAATTCCAGTTATACTACTGACCATAGGTTTGTCTGAGGGAAATTGATAGTTTCACTGAGCATCAATTTCTTTTCTGTCAAGCCAGCATGAGGGTTCCCGTGAAGGTCAAGTGAGGTCATTTGTAAAAGCTTTGAAAGCTATACAGTGTATACCTGTGTTAGTTATTTTTTTTCTTCCTTCATTTTTAGCCCAAATCTATCAGAACCTACAATTAGGCTGAATTTTTGGTTTAATTTTACAATTTATTTATGTAATGTCAAGTCCCCCTGTTTTTCTTTTTCTTTACACTTCTTGCATAATTTTTGGACCTTTGAGACTGTCTTAGAATCATATAGTAAAATAGGACAAAGAGAAATTAGGGATTTCCACTTTGTGTTTTTTATATCCATAGATACTTAATGAGGATAAAGTTGACAGTAGCCTGCTTAATGAAGAGCTTGTGTACACCAGAAATGGAGCCTGTCACATCATAAAGGAGCAAAGCCCTTCTGTGGAAATTACCTGTCATGTGGTTTCAAAATAGTACTGGCAGGCTCCCCAAAGATTCTGACACTTTTAATTTTTCCTGAGAGCTATTAAAATGGCAGAAGCTTGGGAGTCACACTCCCAGATCATCCTGAAGTGCCAAGTGATTGAACAGAACATGTGATAAGGATCTTTCCTCAATGATAAAGCACCTCGGAAAATCCCGAGTTGGCAAGTCATAAGGCCATTGCAAATCAAGTCTGAGCTCCCCTTGTCTAAGTGAGTGGGAGAAGTTGTCTGGGAATAAGAAGGCGTCTTTGCGCTTGCAAACAGAGATCATGCCTGTCTTGATCTCTCTCCAGTAGAGTGTGTTACCTCTTAGTTCATCAGTGATCGCTGCTTATTCTGCATGCCAGAAAGAGAGGACAGGAGGTTTTCTCATTTCTGGAAAGAAAGCAGTAAGAACCAGGAACAGCACAGGGTTTGTCTAGTTGTGCCAATCATAGAAGCAAACTATCTTAGCAGTAGCTAAGTTCCTGGGGGACCACTTTCATAAGCCATGGCTTGGCACTTGGTTAGTCAAGAAGTAAAATTCATAGGCTTCGGCAAACCTGGCTTTTACTGTTTTTCAATGGCCTGGACTAGCTAGAAGAAAATAGCTAGTTTGGGGGAGAAAAGATCTATGAGGTAATAGGGTGCTACATTCTCATTTAATAGGCAGCTGGTTGTCGTCCATTGTTCTCTCCAAGGAGATCAGTTAACTTCAGTTTTATATCCAGGGTTGTAACTAACATTTGGCATCTGATTAACTAGAGGGAGCTAATTTGGTATGCCAGTATCTCCTTACCAAAAAGCACTCCCTTTCTGATTGCTTGCATATGATGAGGTGGCTGCCAGCGAATCTATTATTCTGACAAATGCTAATCAGAGATAGGATTCCGATTTTAAATTTAAATTCACTGTGCACTATTAAGTTTTCTAACATTGTGTGCTTTTGATGGCCTCATTTGCATGATTTTTAAAATATGCGTTTCGAGCTACAATTTTATTATCTGAGTGTTCTTTTATTTAATATGTTTTCTGAGGAGTTCTTTTTCTTAGGGGTGTGAAAAGGTTACTAATCAATTTGCAGCAGAAATACACTGCAGTTGACTTTTACATGGCCTGTATTAATTGTGATTTGTCCTTTGGTTAGGATAGATTAAAAGTTAGGGTCACTGGAATCAAAATGTCTGGGATCAAAAATCTACCTCCTCTATTCTACCTATGAAATAGTTGGAGAGAAGTTAGGTAACTTCATAAGTTTATTCTGCTTTGTTTTTGCATGTGTATCTGTGTGTACTGTACTGCATGTGTGTATGCATGTTTGCACATGCATACGGGGGGGGGAGGTGTACACAGGTGTGTGTATGTGTGTGTCCATAGGGAGCCCAGAGTTTGATCTTTGGCATCTCCCTCAGTGCCTCCCCATCTCACTTACTGGAGCAGGGTCTCCCTCTTGAACCCATACATCGTCAATTCAGCTACTCTCACTAGCCAGCTTGCCCCAAGGAATCCCCTATGGAATCGGGTTACAGGTGGGCATCCATGCCTATCTTGCTTTTACATGAGAGCTAGTCATCTGAATTCTTATCCTCATTCTTGCTTGGCAAGTTCTATATCCACTGAGCCATCTCCCAGCTCTTTTTTTTTTTATTGTTGTTGCATGTGTATACATGTGATGTGCATGCTTTGCATATGGTGTGCATGAGTGTTCCCATGTGTGTGGATACATGTGTATGGGTACACATGGACATTCATGTGGAGGCCAGAGGTCAATGTGAGGTTCTTTCCACCTTATATATATTTTTTAAGACAGAGTCTCTAGACTAGCTAGTTAGCAAGCCCTCAGCATCCTCCTGTCTCCACTTTCCCAGCACTGAGATCATAGGTGCTCACCACCACTCCCTGTTCTTATGTGAGTCCTGGGGATTTGAACTCAGGTCCTCATGCTTATGAAGCAAGTACTTTTACCCACTGAGACATTTCCCCAGCCACTATCCTCTTATTTTAGTAGAGACAATAATAATAACATTTACATAACTGGGTTTTTAAGATTCCATTAGAACCACCCAGCCTCCACGGGACTGTGCTGCAGTAACAATAGCTCTGACAGAGGAGTGGATTACAGCTAAAGACTGACTTCCGCGGGCTGGAGAGATGGCTTAGTGGTTACAGTGCCTGTCTGCGAAGCCTAAGGACTCAGGTTTGATTCTCCAGTACCCACATGAGCCAGATGCACAAGGTGGCCGCACATGTCTGGAGTTCATTTGCAGTGGCTGGAGGCTCTGACGTGCCCATTCTCATTTTCTCTCTATCTGCCTCTTTCTCTCTCTCAAATAAATAAATAAATACAATATAAAAAAAACATTGATTTCATATTCAAGCCCATCATGGAGTGGTCTCCCTCTTCTAAATAGCCTCTTCATTTTGAAGCAGTTCTAAAGGAACAGTGTCTAGCTACCTGAGTCATCACAGAGGGAAGGGGGACAGCAGAACCCAAGATGGCTTCATTATGTATTGGAAGCAACTCATGTCACTTGGATTCTTATCTAATTGTCCAAAGAACATCAGGTAGCCTAGGATGACGTCAGAGGAGGGAACGGAACAATCTGTACCATGCAATGAACAAGACACAGTAGATGCCCGATGCTCATTAGCTGTTACCATTAAATCCTGTTCACACAAGTAAACGGTAGTGTGGGAATCTGCCAAGCTTTAGTTGTATCTTGTGTTGGGACAGGTAAAACCATCTATGTGTCGGTCAGATGGTTCTGTGAAGAGCAAATTTCAATGCTGAATTCTGCCTTTGAACTTTCCAGGAAAAGTGGTCTATGGAGAACCCATCGCAGCAAGTCTTGGCACTGACGGCACGCACTACTGGAGTAAAGAGTGGCACCACGCAGCTCATCATGTCATGGGTCCACCACTGAGACCCGATCCTTCAACACCTGGTTTTCTCATGAATCTGTTGGCTAAGTAATCATTTTTCAATAGGCTGTGAAGTGTTTTTGTTTTCAGATTTTTTTGGTGCAGAGGACTGAACCCAGGGCCTTGCATGTGGTTTGCAAGAAGTCACCCATTCTACTGCATCTACAGCTCCATGCCTTATTTTTATCAGAATATTCTTTTTTATTATTAATTATGTACACAGTGTGCATACAGTCATGTTGATACCATTGTTAGCCTCCTCCCTGTCCTTCCCCATCTGCAGGGACCCTCCTCGTTGGGGATTGTGGGTCGTGCATTGTGGGGTTAGTCATCAGTTATGGGTAAGAGGTAATGTCTCTGTGCATAATGATCCAACATGTGACTCTGACATTCTTTCCATCCACTCTTCCGCAAATTTCCCTGAGCCATGTTGGATTCATTTTAGGTCTGCTTCAGTGATGAGGTGTTGGGAGCCTCTGTGTCTCTGGATATCTGGTTTGGTAGGAGTTGAGTGTTCTCTGTGTGTATCTCCTTCACCTGTGTGCTGGTACCAGGTTCAATAAGGAAACAGCACTCTTGTTCATTTCCCCAAATACTCTTAGTTTCAGCTGGGGCCCTTTTGAGGTGTGATGGGCTGGTTCTCTCCTTAGAATCTGTGTCCATCTGAAAAAGAGAAGCAAATTCTCTAACAGAGAGCGAATTTAGCACCAGATAAATGGGATAACCTTTGTTTTTTTAGAGAGAATTTAAAAGGTGTAGGTCCTCTTGTAGCCCATGATTGGTGGGAGCTTGATAATGGAATGTGGGCTCATTTTTGGGTATTGTTCTGACTTAATTCCCAGCTCCAGCTATGGGTTCTGTTCCACTGAGCAGATCCATTAGCCAAATCAAGAGCAGTTGGTTTCCCACCATGGCTGTGTGCCACTATTGCACTTGTGTGAGCATCACATCTGGTTGTTTGCTGCTGAGTAGCTTAGATCATGCAGATGTTGGTCATTTTCCCCTAGTCGCTCATGTAGCACCTTCTGGCACTAGACAAACTAACTCTTTTCCAGATCCCAGCTAGGTCACTCCATGTTACGCACCAACAGCATATGGTGTCTTCATCAAAAGGGTCTTACCACTAACCTTTGGTGAGTCATCATGTACTCTGACAGAAATCTGTCTTCTTTTGGGAAACCTTGTAGGTATATCTGATCAACAGCTCATTGTGGATGATAGCCACATACTGACATACTGGTACTGGGAGTTATAGGTCAGTGCCCAAGAAGAGAAGGAAGAAAAAGATAAGTAATATAAAAGAGATAGAGAGAAGAGGGAAAGAGAGAGAGAGAGAGAGAGAAACAAGAGAAGATTAAGGTCAGTCTTCATCATACTCTTTCCAGGGCCTTGTGGTTCAGGTGTTCCCTCTTGAGTTTTTTTTTTTGTTTGTTTGTTTGTTTTTTGTTTTTGTCCTGTGTTGACAAAATCTAGGAATCAGATTGTTGTGTAGGTAACTCTGCCACTTTCTGGAGAAAGTGACTGCTATTCTTGAGAATTATGCTATTCTGGGACATTCCAACATGCCCCCTTCACAGGTACTCAGAATTTAAGTTAACAGAAAATTTCTCACAATAGATTGGATAAGAGTTCACTTTCCCTTCTCATATTTCTGTATCCGTGAGATTATTTGCAAATCAAAGAATTCTTATCCCTGGCAACATTGCTGATCTCCGACATTCTCACCTCTAATCATCACAGCGTGTCCATCCGGCCCTGGGTTGCATGCCTCTTTCCCATGGGTCACCATGGTGATATCTTCAATGGTACTCTACTCACAAGGAATTTACACCCACATTTTTCCTAGTGACCCTGATGTTGGCATTGTCAAGTACACACAACTTCTAACTTCTAGACGAGGCAAGCTCACAGTCACAAAACTAGTTAGATTGCAGTTGAGCCTAGAACCAGGTTATATACCCATGGCCCTGCATCATGCCTCTTGTGAGTGTGTTTTTAGGATAAAGTAAGGGGAGCAATGAAATATTATATTACTTGAAAATGCTGCTCATTCTCTACTACATTTATGTTACTTCTCATGAGAAGGTATCAGGAGGTTAGGAAACACCATGGTACTTTCCTCCTACATGTTCCATCTACTCACCCTCTTCCTCTCATTCTTTTCCCTTTACAGTGATGATCTGACCACAACAGGGACTGACCACTGCACTTTCAACACCTGCCAGAAAGCACTAGGGAAGGATGACTTTACTAAAATTCCCAATGGCGTGAATGGTGTTGAGGACCGGATGTCAGTGATATGGGAAAAAGGCGTGGTGAGTTTCATAGTATTATCCTGTTTGTCCAGTTCAGCCAAGATTCTGCTTTTTGGGTGATCAATGACATAAACTTTCACAGAGAAGCTTCCTGATTTTTTTCTAGAAAATTATCTTTGTATGTATTTATTTGTAAGAGAGATAGAGAAAGTGAGAGGGAATGGCCAGGCATGGTGGTACACGCCTTTAATCTCAGTACTCAGGAGGCCAAACTAGGAGGATCACTGTACTGTGAGTTCAAGGCCAGCCTAAGATTACAACATGAATTCCAGGTGAGCCTGGGCTAGAGTGAGACCTTACCTTAAAAAAAATAAAAGCAAGGTGGGGGGCTGGAGAGAAGGCTCAGAGGTTAAGGCACTTGCCTGCAAAGCCTAACAACCTGGGTTCAATTCCCCAGTACCCATGTAAAGGTAGAATCACAAAGTGGACCATGCATCTGGAGCTCATTTACAGGTGGCTATAGGCCCTGGCTTGCCCACTCTTTCTCTCTCTTTCTCTGTCTTTCTCTCTCCTCTCTCTCTCTCTGCTTGCAAATACAAAAAAAAAAAAAAAAGAATACAAAACCAAAAACCTGCTAAGCATGATGGCACACACCTTTAATCCCAGCACACAGGAAAAAGAGTTAGGAGGATCACTGTGAGTTTGAGGTCACCCTGAGACTACATAGAGAATTTTATGTGTGCCTGGGCTAGAACAAGATCCTACCTCAAAAAAACCAAAAGAGAGAGAGAGAGAGAGAAACAATAGGTGTTCTAGGGCATCTTACCACACTATATGAAATCCAGACACATGCTCCACTTTGTGCATATGACTTTATGTAGTTACTGGGGAATTGAACCCTGGCTTGGCAGACTTTGCAAGAAAGCACCTGAGCCGTCTCATCAGCCTCTGAGTGATATTTAATAGAGTGAATGGAGTCTGGGAATGCAGCACTCCATCCATTCCATCCCACTCCACCTCAGGACTTATGGGCAAACAAATCATTGTCTTCTGTGGGTGGGGAGACCAGTGGGTGCAGAGGCACTGGGGCAAAGACTGAGACCACAGAGGGTCGGTTATTCATTGCCTCTCTGAACTATTAAGGCCCTCTGCTTCACTTCTCACATTCTTCTCCCCCCCCCATGTCTGTATGTGTGTGTGTGTCTGTGTGTGGCGCATGCACATGTATGTGCCCTTGCGGTGCCCCATGTGCTCACCTGCAGTGGCCAGAGAGTTCTGCTTCATGGATATTCCGCCTGTTCTTGTTTCAGCCAGAGTCTCTTACTGACACAGGAGCTTGCTGCTTTTTGCAAGCCTGGGTGATTCCTTGGTCGCTGTTGTCCTTTGCTAGAAAGAGACCAGAGGCATGCATGGCCCTGCCTAGCTGCTCATGTAGGTTCTAATTCAGGCAGTTTTGGGCCCCCTCTGGCCCTCATGCTTGCACAGGAAGTGCACTTAACTGCTCAGCCAAGTTGCCAGCCCTTATTTCTCACATTCTTAAGTTCCAATGCTTTATGTGTCACTAGTGTAAATACTTGAAATGATGGAAATACATGAAGGATGTTTATTCTTCTCACTCTTCCTCTCATGAAATCTCTGTAAATGTCCCCCATTTACAGGGCCTTCAGATAGGATATTTTAGATTTTGCCATATGAGTCACATATATAATAACTCAAAGTCTAGGACAGACATGCCCACTCTGTGATCCACAGGCTGTACCCATCCCAGGATAGCTATGAATATGATCCCACACATTTGAAGATGATAACAGAGTCATGTCAAAATGCCAGAAGTTTGGACAACCCTGGTCTAGAGGGATTTTTTTTAAAGTTTAGAGAGATTTCTATTAGATCAAACTTAGAGTCTAAGAGAAGGCAAGAGGAGAAAATGCAGAAAGCTCCTATCCATGAGCAGGTAGAAGTGGGGTCAAGCCCTTCCAGAGACTCAAAATGGGATCATTTATAGAAATTCTTGAAATTCTCATGAATAAAAATTTTCCCCTAGAGATAGAGAGGAATCAAATGGCCAAATGTCAAGTGTGAAGTGTCCATTGGGGTGACATCTATTGGATAGGAGGTCCAACAGGAGAGAGCAGTTCAACTTGAGGGTTCCCAAGGTCATGCCTGTCACATCTGTTTCCCAGGATTCTCTTAGATGACACATGAACCAGTTCACATTGCAGATTCCTCTTTGATTAATTTTGCCGAGATATCATATGTACTTATCATTTTAATTATTCACTGAGTCTTGCTCTCTTCCAAAATGCCTATTCGTCCCATACTCATGGCTACTGCATTTGTCAGTACCTTGAGTACCTTGAGTCATTGCAAGAGCTAGTGCCCTCGTACCCAGGGCCTCACTTACTGCAATATTTTCTACGTCAGTATCAGGGTTACCACTCAAAAGTGAAGTTACGGTCATATTGCTTTCCTCTTAAAAACTCCTTACTGTTCTCTATTACTGAAGTGATGGTATTTGAGCAATGAATTTACTATAAGCATCTTCAAAACATCTCTCTTAGCTCTACCTTCTGCTAATCTACCTCTTCCTCCATCTCAGCTCTAACTATCCCTATAGATTCCCCGTTTATTTTTCTTTACTTAGATTTTTCTAGATTATAAAACAACCTTCCTCCTTGAACTTGTACTATTACAGCAAGTATCTGTATTACAGCAGATTTCATAATCTATTATAGTTCACAGGTATGCACACATATGGCTTTAAAGTAACTGAATATTTCCCAATAAAACTCATGCAATTATCATTTTCTGAAAGCTTAAGATGATTTACTGCTGAGACTATGACATTTAGGTGTGGCTCTTGATTTTTAAAGTAAAGGAAAATAAACCTTAAGGATACTCTTATATCAATAGACATAAAGACAAACGCTATAAGGTTTCCATATTAAACTCTGTTACAATAAATGTCCATGATTGTTGTTTCATAGAAATTTCAGTTGCACAAAATTAAAGCTCTTGCATTCACATCTCACCTTCCTAAAGGCAGCTGATTTAAAAGCATTATTACCTATCTTATTTTAATAATATTTCAATTAATGTTTGCATGATCATTTAATATGTCTTAGGTCTGTATTATTTATATATAATATATATTATATTATATAATAATATAAACTTGCTCATAAATGTAATGGTGGTGGACAATTTTAAATAGGAATTTAAGATATTCTTGACAGGATTTAGCTGTCATCGTTGGCAATCATGCATGATTCTGGGAAAGATGGGGAGACATAGTGGATTTGTTTTTTAAGCTGTCAGGCTTCTAGAAAAGTCATCTTCAAGGATCCTTGTGTGATACCACTGTCTCTTCATTATCACTATGAATGGTTAATACTTATATAGTTGACTTCTCAATAAAGGAAATTAGGTGCAGTTCTATTTACTTCAAGAGATGCAAGTTTTTTTGTTTTGTTTTGTTTTTTACCTTGATTGCCAAAAGATATTTAGTATTTGGTTATCAGAACAAATAATTTTCTCCTCTGAACTGTTTTACAGCATAGTGGTAAAATGGATGAAAACCGATTCGTGGCAGTTACCAGCACAAATGCAGCTAAAATCTTTAATCTTTATCCAAGAAAAGGAAGGATAGCTGTAGGTTCCGATGCTGACATTGTGATCTGGGACCCCAAAGCCACAAGGTAAGTCTGAGTTCTGTATTCCGCGGCTTCACCATGGAGGCTCAGCACTAACTTGCACAGAGATTTTGCTGTGGCTTTTATCAGCCTTTTCTTAATAGGTGGCTGATTTAGCTGTGCTCAGGAATTCTGAGCCAGTGCACATGATAAAGATTTGGATGTACAAATAGTTTTTGTTTTTCTTGGCATAGTGGGTGCAAATTTGTGCTGCATTCTGTGGAAATGGATATGTATAGGAAACCGATGTGAATTTACCACTTCAGTGCCTGGCAAACACCCGAATTCACATGGAGGGAAAGGTACCAAGCGATGAAGAAAAGGCTAAATTTGAAAAGGGCTGAATTGAAAACTCAAAATAATTACAGCCTCTTAAAAGCTTTCAGATAGAAAAATTCCAGCACAAAAGACGTCACTTTTAGTTAGCCAAATTTTCCAGCTGAGTTCATCTTCGCCTGTCATCCCCAGAAGACTTGAGCTTTTTTGTTTCCAGTTTCCATAATTCGATGTTAATATTGCAGGTCTGGCAAATTCCACTAGCTCGGGAAAGCATTTGGTAGAGGTTGAATGTCTGCTACATTCTCCTTGCAGGACGTTAACACAGACAGCACTTGCAATGCTGATTCACATTGGTCATAAACAGAGTGGCTGTAACAGAGGCAACCCTACATACTTACGCACTGTATGAGCCCACGTGCAGAAATACAGAAACACGATAGGCCCTTCTGCCTCCACTGTGTGGACTACTAGATCATACATGTGGTTCCTTGAAGAGGACAGATGCTAGTGCTGCAGAGCAATGTAGCCACACCCCCTCTGCAGTCCCTTAATCATCTGAGATACAGTGAGAGAGAGAGAGAAACAGAGAGAGGGAAGAGGGAGAGAGTGAAAGAGAGAGAGAGAGAGAGATAGCAGCCTGACAACATAACCAGCTAAAACCAGGGTAACCTGGTTTATGACCCGATAATCTACCCAGTGCCTTTTCTGGGCCCTTAACACTAGCAACCCAACCCACATCTACCTAATAGCAAGGCTTTATTTCCAGTTAGAGACACCTCCATTTAAAAGACTGTATAAAAGTCTGGGAAATGGCTTTGCTGTTAAGGTGTTTGCCTGTGAAGCCTAAGGACCCTGGTTCGATTCCCCAGGACCCACGTAAGCCAGATGCACAAGGGGACGCATGCGTCTGGAGTTTGTTTGTAGTGGCTGGAAGCCCTGGCATGCCCATTCTCTCTCTCTCTCTGTGCCTCTTCCTCTCTCTCTCTCTTTCATAAATAAGAAAATAAATAAAATACTTTTAAAAAGGCTACATAAAGCATTTCCTTGACCCAAGAGCTTCTTCTGTTCGTCACCTGAGAATCTGCTCTGTGAGTAGCTAGTGTCAATAAAGAATATTTCAACTGAAGTCTATTTCAGCTCCTCTCAAGTCCAGCCAGGGCAGAATCTTTACCATCTTGGTGACAAAACCCAGGATCATTTGTACAGGGTCAGAATATTTACATGGAAACTTACTTTATCTAATACACACACGCGCACGCGCGCGCACACACACACACACACAGAGTTTACTTGTAAGCAAAAGTACACAGCTTCTGGAAGGTGATAATGCCTCTTCTTGGGAATGAGGCAGCCCTGAGGAGACTGCAGCCACTATGGCTATAAGCATAGGGTTCAGTACCTGTGGTTGGCAGGCCATGGTGATGGCAAGTAGCCTTCAAACAACACCTGAACATCATCACTGCTTTAAAATCCATGCGGAGCAGTACACAGTGGGATCAGCTCCTTATTTCTTGAAATATTCCTGAGACAACAGCCAGTCATGGAGGAAGCTCTTTGTTGTTAACAAAGAGTTATTGCCCTTAAGGGTTCAATACCTGGTAAAACTAAATATGGTGGGGGTGGGCAGTTTCTACTAGGCTAGAAAAATTTTCTTGGAAAAACAACAGGAAAAAAAATGCATAGATTAAGATTGGTCTGTGGATGAATTGGGCTGACTACATTTAGAAGGCCCCTGATATTTATGAAGAGATGCCTCAGTAGTTAAGGCATTTGCCTGCAAAGCCTAATGACCCAGGTTCAATTCCCCAGTACCAACATAAAGCCAGATGCACAAGGTGGCGCATGCACCTACAGTTCGTTTGCAGCTGCTGGAGGCCCTGGAGTTCCCATTCTGTCTGTTTGTATCTGTTCTCTCTGCCTCATTCTGTTGCAAATAAATAAATAAATAAAATGAAACTTAACCTCCTGATATTTTAAGCACCACTCTGCAAAGGGCTACTGTGCCCTAGCAAAGGCTTCCCATGCGTACAGTATGTGTGGTATAGTCTATGCACACATGTGTGTAGATGTGCATGTGTTGTGTGCATGAGTGCAGAGGCCAGAGAAGGACTTCAAAGCCCAGTGTCTACTGCTCATCCATGGAGTTCCTTGAGACAGAGTCTCTCCTTCAACCCAGAGCTACCAGTTCCAGTCAACAAGCTCCAGCAATGGTCTGGTCTCCAGCTCTCACATACGGGGGTTATGGGTATACGTGGCCATGTCGAGCCTTTTATGTAGGTGTTAGGGAGTTGCACTCAGGCAGTCCCAGCCCGCCCAGTCCCATATGCTTGACCAGCAAGAACTCTGAACTGGCATCTTCCCACCTTAGAGTTCCTTTGAAACATCTTGGCAGCTCTGGGAGATCATAAGGTTTAATTAGAAAACCTAGACAGTTTCAAAATGGAGAGAACTATCTTACGGAAGAAACATTTGTGAAAAAATGATTTTTGAAGGATAATGTCTGGGAGAGTCATAGTGATAACATTCAGTTGTGATTGGCGCTTGATTAGCTCTCTGTGAAATAAAGATCCTTCAGTATCAGAACTGTGATTTCTCAGGTAAGAGGTTGATGCTGACTCTATGGTGACAAGGAAACTGCAACTGTACAACAGTGTAAGTGACAGGCTTTGTCTGAGGACCCTGACCTGGCTTTGACTTCATAAACTTGTGTTCTTTCCATGACATTCAGCACCATGTTATCTCCTGATTATCAGAGCACCTCATACTATATTCTTCATTTTTCATGGTCCATGTCTTCATCCAATCACTAAAGCAAGTAACTCAACATTATTTTGGATTTTGATTCTGTTATACTAATCTTTATCAAAAGTGAGGGGAAAACAAAAATACTCTGCTGAGCGAAGTGACTAACTAGTCCAGTGCCTAATCCTGTGGAGAGCCTTGGGAGGCTCTTCCTGGGCTTTTCCATTAACCCTCCACCTGAGAATCTCTAGCAGGCCCCAGCCTGAGAGCTCAAAGCTGTTTTAATTTCTGAGGATCACTTCAACTCAGGCGGAAAGCGCTGTCTCCATCAGACAACTGGACAAAGAGAAATGACCACATGGAAGGTGGTGAATAATTCTTCTCCCTTCTTTACCACATATTGCTGCTTGGAGGATATTTATAGACTGTGATTATATCTCTTTGAGTCATGCTTTAGGCTATGCAAATTTAGATCACTTTCCCACAAGTTCTAGCTACTGATTTCTGTAACATTGTCTTGTCCTCCCTTTCTTATTCAGTTGATTCAGAATCGTACATAATGATCCAGAAATATAGCTGTGTTTTTAAAAGAAAAGATCTGTGTATTAACTGCTTCATTTCCCTTAATTATAGACCAAAAATAACTAATTTATGGTCAAGCTAAAAAGTATTTGTGCTGTGTACACATGACTCCAGGTCTATTAGGTCAGTTGCTTCCTGTATCCTTTTATAAGAGATCTTATATATTTTATTCTTTATATAACAGTGGCAAAAGAAAATCAAATACTTAAAATCTCCTGTTTGTGTCTTAGGGTGTATATATATATATATATATATATATATATATACATATGTATATATACATAATATATATATATACATATATATACCCTATATATATATTATATATATATATATACTTTAGGGTGTATATATATATATATATATATATATACCCCATATATATAATATATATTATATATATGATTATATATAGGGTATATATAATATATATAGGGTATATATACCCTATATATATGTATTATATATATATATTTATTTATGTATATTTGTCCTTTAACCATGACTGCTCAATCTTCTTTAGTACTCCAAGTCTACCTTAGAAGTGTGACAGATTCTTTCATGCCTTCAGTCCAGTTCTGTTTGCTATGAACACTTTGGAGGTAGAAACAATCAAAACCACAATAGGCTCTGAGTTCCACCAAGGGCCTTTGAAGTCTCTGTAAGGCTGGGGGGGGGGGGTGTAGCTCTGTGGTAGAGAGCTTGCTGAGCAAGGTGAAGTCCTGGATTTGAAAATTTTGTAAGAGAAATAAAGTCTGTGTGTACCTGCTTTCTCACATGTACAATGAGACTGTTAATAATTACTATGTCTGTCACAAGATTATTGTTAGAAATCCATGAAGCAATAACATGTGTGGACATACCACGCAACCTAAGAGTCCCACAAACTCAAGATCTAGAGCCTGATGGTTACCTTGAACATCCTCAGTTTACTCAATACATGCTTTGCAGGGCATTTTCCCTCCAGGTGTTCTCAGCTCATTTGCCTGTGGTGATCGGACAGCAGATGAATCATAGGGTTCCATTTTTCTGGCCCTCAGCTCCTTAAAAACAAAGCAAAACAACAACAACAACAACAAAACCTGGAGATCTTTTCACTATCCTCTTATGTTGCTATCCTCTTGAAGTTCTTTTGGAGTTCTTTTACTTATTCAATTACTTAAAGATTTTTTCTAAGCCACCATCAGAATATTTTGTGTTCACATTATTCATCTTTTTCCACATGAAAATTGTGGGATGCATGGAAAAGGAGAAAGGGGGAGGCTTCATGGAATAATGAATCTGGATGACTGTAAGAGCAAGGAGAAAGTATATTTCTCAGGGTTCACATTCAAAAGCAGAGACTGTTACAGAATCCATGCTGTGTCCTTATCTGGGTCGATCACAGCACCCGCTTTCTCTATTCTTGGCCTGCTTATTATGAGAAAGGTATTCAATTGGTCTGGCTATTCCAAACCAAAATTTATGCTGATGACCTCAGCTGGGACCTTTCTGATGCATCACAATATTTTTAGCCTTCTCTAGCTGTGCATACATCATCCATAGCTTTTCACTGTCCTTAGAAATGGAAAGTATTTGCCATCATTTGCTGCTGGCCTCTCCAAAACCTCACACTCCGAGTCCTAGTGAACATTGCACACCAACTTACTCTTTTGCACCTTAGTTTTCCTGCACATTCTCCCTCCTTAATATTCTTGAAGTGTTGTTCCAGTTTTAAAAATTGAATATTTTTCATAATAGTATTAGATTTACATAAAAGTTACAATGACAGTACAGAGAATTCCCTTCTGTCCCTCAGCTACTGTCCACAAGTATGCCCTTTCATAACTGTGGCACATTTGTCACCATTATTCAACCAGTAATGATATCCTATTGTCAACTAGAGTCCACACTCCAGATTCGTCGACTTCTTTTTTTCATATTTTATTTATTTATTTATTTATTTGAGACAGAGAGAGGAGAGAATGAGAATGGGCATGCCAGGGCCTCCAGCAGCTGCAAATGAACTCTAGATGCATGTGCCACCTTGTGCATCTGACTTATGTGGGTCCTAGGGAATCAAACCTGGGTCCTTTTGGCTTTGCAGGTGAGTACCTTAATTGCTAAGTCATCTCTCCAGCCCTCAGATTCACCTACTTCTTATCCAGCATTTATTTGATGTGCCGGCGTCTCATCCAGGATCCCATATTCCAGTTTGTTGACAAGTGTCCTTAGGCTGCTCGGATCTGTGACAGTTTGCTTTTGATGACCTTGTCAGTTTTGAGGAATATTACTCAGATATTTTGCAGAACGTCTCTCTACTGTGATTTTTCCCTGAAGTACAAGTTTGAGGGAGAAATAATATAGAAGTAAAGTGCCACTTTTGTCACACCACAAGGATATGACACGGCACAGTTGACTGACCACCTGGCTGAGTCAGTCTTTGCCAGGCTTCTCCATGGTTCAACCATCTGCCTCTTCTACATTGTACTTTTTGGAAGGCAATTGCTATGTGCTGCCCAAAGTGAAGGACAGAAGCATTTACACATTAGTTACATGTTTTCATTGGTCTTCCAGAACTTGGCTCGGCCTAGTTCAGGCCAGAGGAGAAACTCAGTAAATGTTGAGCAAGGGAGTGGATGGAAGCAGTTTCCCATGCTTCATGAAAGCCAGTGTGTTGATTAGACAATGGTTAGAGGACAGCTGGAAAGGTTGTACTCAGCAACAGCTATGGCAAGGAGAACAGTAAGAACAACATTTCCTCACCTTGGGCTTTTTAACATATTGCATATGACCTACAGATGCCTGTTGAAAAATGAATGCATACAGATAACTGTAGTACAACGGATCTAAGAAGGGCAAGAGGAAGAACTGTGTTACTGGTCTTGCCCTTAAGTGGCCCCTTGAGTTTTGAGGTTGGGAGCAATTTGCCAAACAGAACTCTTAGGGAGAGGAATAGATGCTCTAAAAGAGTTGACTTCATATGCTCCTTCTCTCTGGCTACCCCACCCATGCTCATGCAAGCAACCCTGATTAAGTTTAGAAAAAAAGGGCATGAAAGTTTGAGGGGGAAGGAGGTATTCAAAGGAGGGAGAGAATATGTAGGAGGTCAATGGGGGTGTATATGATCAACATGCATTCTGCACATTTACGAAATTTCCAAGGAACAAATAAAAATGCCCTTCACAGTAACACCTCAGGGGCCAGGAGCTAAGGTCAAGGTTGTGCAGAGCCTGGTTGTGCCTTTAGGGTACTGTCAGTCTGGGGAGAGAAGATGAAATATAAAATGAAATGTTATCAGACTAAGGACTTGCTAAGAATATCATATGGGAGGGGAAACAAGATACCATAGAGGTTCAGAGAAGAAAGATCTTGTCTCTGGAAGTCAGAGACATAAAATAACAGGAGAGAAGAATAGGTGAAGTGTCTGGTCCTGAGAGTCAGAACTGAAGTAGAAGCAAGGTAAACTGAGGCACCTTGAAGGAATCTGGCATGAAGCAGTTTAGGCTGAGGATTATATGGAGGAGAAACCAGAGTCAGACTTCAGAGAAGAGGGGAAAAGGTGAGATCATGGACTAGCTCCAATTTTACCTTTGTTTACTTCAGACTGAGGAGATTTTACATGGAATTTACCTTGTGGAGAAGCAGTATTTAATCAAATGAGTATATCTGTGGGAAGATATATTTTCTTGCAAGAAATACTTCCTTTAATTTTACCTACCTGCTCTTAATTTTAACTGTAGTTCTGTTAATCATGTAAGTTTTTCGTTAGATCATGCCATTAGATACTGGCCACAATTTTCCTGCAGAAATTCCTTATGTGGCTGGGCATTGCTAGCTCTCCTCTATAAGCCTAATACTTGGGAGGCTGAGGTAGGAAGATTTCCATGAATTTAAGACCACCTTGGGGCTACAGAGTAAGTTCCATGTCTGCCTGGACTAGAATGAGACCCTATCTGAGAAAAATAAAAATCATTAACTTTTTAATTTTTTAGCAAAAACAATTGCCTGGTTTTAATAGCTATCTCCGATGACAGCACCATGTATTGCACCTTAGATCCTGATGGGGGCGCCCACAGCCTGCACTGAGCCATCTGAGCTGGTGGTTATGCAAGAACAAGGCAGGCAGTCTCTAGAGAAGGGCCCGTTTGCTAATTATTTGAGGTTTCCTGGTAGAGGGAGCTTTCACTTATTTTCCTTGTTAGTTATTACTGGCATAAAAGTAAGTGTGTTTGTCACACGATCTGTAGCCTTAAAGCCACATTAAAGCTAGCGAGGGACAACAGTGAAAAGAAAAGGAAGGCAGCCATCCTCTTTTCTATCTTTTCCTGTTCCTTTTTTTTTTTTTTTTTTGTAAACCTGTAAAAAAAAAAAAAAAAACTGGATGATTCTGGAGTGAGGCATTTGACAGGTGGTGATGGATGGAAAGAGAAAATTGGGAGTGGGTGTTTGGACATCCTGATGAAAGATTACCTTAGACATTACTGGCCTGTAAAAAAGTTCCTGCAAAAAAAACATCAACTGCAATAGCTCTTCTGTGTCATTGCACAATAAAAAAAAAAAATGCCGCATTTAGTGCGAAGGGCTGGGCATCCACCTCTTTTGGAAGTGAGGCGGCTTGCCATATTCAGCTTAAGGCTCACTGAGCCCGTGCCTATTGCTTGTGACAGAAGTATGTCCTAACGCTTCACTACTCTGGTCAAGGCTTTAAATCTAAGGACACGTTCCCTATCTAGATGTTTGACCTGTTTCTGTAGAACGCTCTGGTATTTAGAGGTAGGGGAAAGAAATCAGGAATATGACTTTCATATGGTATCAAGACAGAATCTTGTGGTGTCATATGGCCAAATTGGCCAACTTGTTAAAAATCTGATTAGAGAGAATGGCATGTGAGTTACTTGCAGGCCCACAGCAGCAGCAATAACTCATGTTCTGGCAATCTAAGGCCATCCTCTGAGCTTCAGTTGTTCAGTATTCATTAAAGAGCACTTAGTTACTATGGAAACTGTCCCTTTTCAGTATTTATGAGCTACAGGGTATCTCGCAGCATCTCAAGCACACAAACACACAGCTAACACATTGTGTGCACTGGAACACTTACCGAAGACTTCTGGCTGGTCTGGATTCTGCAGAGCAGGCATATTTTTGCTCCATTATTTTAGTCTTTATTTATTTATTTATTTTTTTGCTCAATTACAACAAGCTTTGACCTTGAATACACCATTCTTGAAGGCTTTGTGTCAGCTTTTAGACTTTTTCTTCCCCCCTTTCTCACTGACTATCAAGAAAATGAATTTGAATTTATGTTCAGTGAAGAGTAATGGCTTGTAGCTCTGGGTTCTGGAAGGGGCTTGTGTGTGATATTAAGCAGGGGAAGAATGAATTTTACCATCATGAATGGGCACTGTAGGGTGTGGGGAAAGAAGAAATGAGTAAATAGCAATGAGAAGTCAGTAGGGATGCTTAGGGTGTGTGCATCTAGCTATTACCAGTGATCACTTCAAAGAAGCTACCCAGCAGTTTACTCAGCATTGCACACTGTGGATCCTAACTTCTGTAGCTAATCCCCCTCCTCCAGAGAAGCCTGTGCATACACTGCCAGACTCACACACAGCCCAGCAGTCTGCCTGTAAAAGCTGGTCAGCCTGAAGACTCTGCTTTTCACACTTGTTCTAACAGAATCTGTAATGAAGTCCTCCCCCAGCCCCAAGCCTCCCACCATCCTGGCGCACACGGCATGGGGAGTGGGGTGGGGACATAAGCCTTGCCTCGGTGTCTAAGTAGAAAGTGATGGTGTGTGCCTTCATGGAGACAGCATGGTATCAGGGCCGCTGCTCAGGCTGGGCTGTGCTTTTGCAAAGCTCTCGGGGCACCCTACGGGTTTATGTAGTGATTGTGACTATTTCAAGGTAGATGAAAGTGAAGTATCTTGAGGAATACATGGTTTTTGTTAATTCACCCAAACCAAGCCTTCCATCAGACAAGTGGGAAGCAGGACCAGAGTGGGAAGAGAAGGCTTGGGACCAAACTCCTCCTCTGGCACTTTCAAGCTAGGGTTGACATTGGGAATGTTACTTGATTTTTTTTTTCAAATTTGTAATTTATTTATTTTTTAAAATCTTTTATTGATTTATTTATTTGAGAGTGATAAAGGGAAAGGGAGAGAGAGAGAGACAGAGAGAGAGAGAGGGAGAAATGGCATACAAGAGCATCCAGCCACTGCCAAGGAACTCCAGATGCATGCACCATCTTGAACATCTGGCTTATGTGGGTTCTGGGGAATTGAACCAAGGTCCTTTGGCTTTGCAGGCAGGCGTCATAACTGCAAATCCATCTCTCCAGCCCTGTAATTTATTTTTCAAAGAGGCAATACAATATTTATATTTTTTAGCATTGTTGTGTTTAAGAACACATGCAACAAGTGCTCGGTGATTAAGTAATGCTCAATAGTACTTGGTACATGGAGTGGCCAGTTTATTAGTAAGGTGGTCAACTTGTGGAATTAGAGGGAGTTGTGACTAGCCATAGTTGTCATTCAGAAGTCATTGGATGATGACTTAATTCAGACAGGAACTAAGGATACTGGAACCTAGTTGATATAACAACTGCTTGTATAAGGGTTGGGGAGATGGTTCAGTGGATAAGATGCACGCCACACTAGCATAACGACCTGAGTGTAGATTCCCAGCACCCGCATCAAAGCTGGGCATTGTGGTACGTGCCTTAAGCACAGCACTGCAGAGGTGGAGACAATCAGATCTCCAGGGCTTACTGGCAGTTTGTCTAGCAGAATTTGTGAGCTATAGGCTCATCGAGAAACCCTGTCTCAAGAAAATAAGGTAGAAAGTGAAAGAGGGAACACGTGTGCACCACCTAAAACATAGCATGAGCATGCATACATACACACATACGCACATGGAAAAAAAACTTCATTTCACAGGTTCCTTTTATACCTACAGTTTTCACCAAAAAACACTAAAATTAAGGAATTTGGCTGTATTCTTTTGGCTAAGACAGCATGATGAAATCAGAATTCTCCTATACCCCTAGAGCTGATATCTTATAAAACTGACTTGCAGTGAAACTGTTCAAACAAATCAACCTAAGGTTTACTTTGTGGTCTTCAGAAGATATTTGCTTTTAAAAAGTTTAGACTCCACATGAAGGATAAGAAAAAAACAAAAAAGCTAGCTCTGCTGATTACATGTGGGTAAAATTTTAACCACTATTTGTTAGAAGTTGTTTATTTAAACATGTCCTTATGCAACTGAACCTTTCAATTGAACTAGAAATTATTTCTGGGGACCTTACTACTAATGACTGTGTTTTTTTTTTTCCCCAAATCATCAAAGAAAAGCAGCTTAGACACGAATCACAGTAACCCATTCGATCTGTGAGCACTCGCCTCTGCCAAAGTAAGTGTAGGCTATTTTGAGCATTAAAACTGGGCAAAAACCAAACATCGAGGAGAGGTTGCATAAAATGCACAGCTTTAACTCTACACCTGCTGTAGTTTTCTTCCCATCTGCAGGTATCCCATGCTTTTCTGTGTTCACATCAGCCTTTCTTCCCATATAATTCCAGGAAAATATAGGAGCGCAATTACTATTTGTTGCATGAATTATCAAGCATTGAATTAGTGAACAAATTTACATTAAATTTCTTTTCTGAACTTTGTTTATCAGGTCTTAGAAGTGGCTTATGATTTACATCTTACAGTCTCATTTTAAGTTAAAAACATAAATAAAGAGAGCCGGGGAGATGGTTCAATGGTTCAACCTGAAAAGCCCTATGGTCTGGGTTTGATACCCCTGTACCCACATAAAGCCAGATGTACAAAGTGGCAAGTACATCTGGAGTTTGTTTGCTGTGGAAGGAGGCCTTAGCAGGCCCATTCTTATTCTCTCCCTCTCTCTACTTGCAAGTATAAATAAATAAAACATTTAGGGTTGGGGAGATTGCTCAGTGGTTAAGGCACTAGCTTGCTTGTAAAGCCTAACAACTCAGGTTCAATTCCCCAGTACCTATGTAAAGCCATATACACAAAATGGCACATGTATCTGGAGTTTGTTTGCAGCAATTAGCAGCCCTGGCATATCCATTCTCTCCTCTCTCTCCTTGCAAACAAATAAATAAAAATATTTTTTAAAAAAATTTAAAAAACATAAAGAATTCCCAGCATTTCCTTCAACTGATAGAGGCCTAATCTCTAGAATCTACAAAGAGCTCAAAATAAACAGTAAGAAGTCAAACACCCCACTCACAAAATGGGGCAAAGAGCTGAACAGACACTTTACAGAGGAAGAAATAGAAATGGCAAACATACACTTAAGAAAATGTTCATCATCCCTAATCATCCGAGAAATGCAAATTAAAACAACTATGAGATTCCACCTTACCCCAATAAGGATAGCAAACATCAAAAAATCAAATAAGAATAAATGCTGGCGAGGATGTGGAGATGTAGGAACACTCATCCACTGTTGGTGGGAATGTAGGATGGTACAACCACTTTGGAAAGCAATATGGAGACTTCTGAAAAAGCTGAGTATAGAGATACCAACAGACCCAGTTATTCCCTTACTGGGCATCTACCCTAAAACCTTCAAACCACAGGCTAGAGAGATTTGCTCAACCATGTTTATAGCAGCTCATCTTCTCAAATCCATTCCTGACTTCTTTTTAAATTTTTTAAAGAAATTTTTATATTAATCTATTTATGAGAGAGACAGAGAGAGAGAGAAAAAAGCATGGCAGGGCCTTCTACCACTGCAAACGAGCTCCAGATGCATGCACTACTTTGCGCTTTTTATGTGGGTACGGAAAATCAAACCCAGGCTGTCAGACTTTGCAAGCAAGCATCTTTAAGCAAGCAAGAACCTTTAAGTGCTGAGCCATCTCTCTAGCCCCTTTCTTGACTTCTTGACAATCATGAGTTTCAGAGCCAGCAGCTAGTTAGCATCTACCAGACCTGCCCTTAAGGTGGCTCCTTCTAAATTGGATCGGTCTGTAGATCAAACAATCCTGCTTTTGGTTTCAGATTTACTTTTAATTCTGGCTAGTTACCTTAAATACATGGGTTCTTGGTTATGGAGGAAACAGAAGACAGAATAAAAAGGATCAAAGGAAATTTGATGTCAGTACCTGAAAAGAATCCTACAGGTCCTGAAGTTCTTAGTGGGCAACTAATTACCAGGCTTTCTACAGAGAACTTTGGAGAAAGCATTAACAAAAATGTGCTACCCCTTTCAGGAAAGATTCAAAATGGAATGATGTTTGGAGGTGGTAAGCACTTTAAAGAAGGGGAGAGTTTTATTATTTTTTAATAGTTTGAACCAAACATCAAAATATTTAAGTTGATTTACCTCTTTATTTATAAAGAGAGTTTCAACATTTGGTGCCTGGACCAACAATGTCATCACAGGGAATTTGTTCAAAGTACAGATTTTCAAGTCCTTCCCCTAACATGCTTTCCCAGAACCTAGCTACCTGTCATTTATCAGCCCTACAGGGAGTTTGTTTTTCAGGCACTTTTTAAAATTAATTATGTACACAGTGTGTATACAACCATGTTGGTACCATCATTAGCCTCCTCCCTGCCTTCCCCCCTCCGCAGGGACCCTCTTCATTGGGGAATGTGGGTCGTTCATTGCGGGGTTAGCCATAAGTTATGGGTAACAGGGAATTTTGATGCACATTCAAGTAGAAATACTGGTTTGGACTCATAGAGTTAGGTAAAACTTACAAACTCGTGGCAAGTTCATTGTAACTCAGTTAACATCTCAGACAGGATTTTCCAAACCCTTGTTTGGTTACTGCTCTTGCTATGGAATAAAAGAACAGAACAAAGTAATATATATGTTGTTCAGTTCCATCATTAAAACCAATAAATTTGACCCCTTTCATATGCTAGAGACACAAAGTAGGCAGCTGAAGATAGTGATAAAATCTAACCCATGGGCAGAGCCAGCAAAGGGCTAGGAGCTTCTGCCTTTTGCTCCGCCACTATTTCATTTTGCTTATTTCTTTTCTTTTCTCTTTCTTTCTTCCTTCCTTCCTTCCTTCCTTTCTTCTTTCTTTTCTTTCTTTCTTTCTTTCTTTCTTTCTTTCTTTCTTTCTTTCTTTCTTTCTTTCTTTCTTTCTTTCTTTTCTTTTTTTTGAAGCAAGGTCTTATGCTAGCTTAGGCTGTCCTGGACTATGTAGTCTCAGGGTGGCCTTGAACTCACAGTGTTCTCCTACTTCTGCCCCCGCCCCCCGACCCAGTGCTGGGATTAAAGGCATGCGCCACCACACCTGGCTTAAATTTGTTTCTTTCTTCAAGTTTTAATGAATGTCTTTTATTTGCTCAACTCTTACAAGTTTGGAAAATTGTCCATCCTGAGGTTAAGAACAACCATTACAGTTCAAGAAGAAACACCCACGCACACTTCCCCTTTGCCTCTCTGACTAAAATTCCTGACAGAAACAAGGGAGAAAGGATTTGTTAGCCCACAGTTGCAGGGTGAAGCAGCTCAGCTTGTGCAGCAGGAGTGCATGGTGGGGGCTGTTTGCATCACAGAGGACCAAAAGGCAGAGAGAGATGGAGAGAGAGCGAGAGGGAGAGGGAGAGGGAGAGAGAGAGAGGGAGGAAGAGGCCAGGGGCAGACCAGGAACAAGGGTAAAAGCCTTCAAGTGCCCAGTCTCTGGTGACTTACTTCTCCTGGCTATGCCCTCCCTCCTGAAGGTTCCGCAGCCTGCCCAAATACCACCAGCAGCCAGGGAACAAGTGCTCAAAACATGACACTATGGGGGACATTTCAGATTCAAACCGTAACACATGCCGCTAAACCTGCAAGTGTTTCTAGACTTTCCGTGCTGAACTGAAATTGGAAAATGTACCAGAAGTTCACATTGCAGTTAATGCAGAGGAAGCTGGGAGAGACTCTAAAGTAAGAGGGGAAGAGGAAATGGTTAATAGTAAATAATGGAACAAAGGCAGATAAAACACATTCCTCAACTTAGGACATCATCCTTGTTGCAGTGATGTTTTGGGATTCAGGAACAGCGCACTGCAGTGGATTCTGTTGAGACTCTGTTCATTGCTTTACTACTTCAAAAGACCCTCTCACTGGGGGAAATGGTTGGCACAGGTAGTCTCAGTTGTTTTGGAGGCTGAGGCGGGGGAAATGCTTGAATCCAGGAGTTTGAAGCCAGCCTGGGCAACAAAGCAGACTCCATTAAAAAAGATAATAAATCCCACAACATAAAAACACAGAGATGCTACTAGAAGACAAGTCCTGCTTCCCAATGAGTACACAGAGATGAACAAAATGCAGTGCAGTTGTCAGAGGCCCATAGCGGAGGGCACATCTGCAAATGGAAGCATTCAGCCACTTTTCTTTGAACTGTGGTTCTGGTCTGCCCAGATCAACCACTCCAGAGCCACAGATACTAAGCCTGCCTGCCTGAAGTCGACTTAAGTCTGTACCTATTTTCGTCTTCAAACTACATACCTTATCCTTGAGATATGGAAATATTGGCTCACACTCAGGACACAAGCACACAGGCATAGACCTGCTGCCTGTTAATCAGGGCTGCTGATTACACACTGCACGTATCTTGCACAAACGTACACATTGGCCCTTCAGCTTCTGACTCATCGCATGTAGGCTGAGATTCAAGGTCAGTGCTCTCTTGCTATGCTGCAGGGCAACAGACTGTGTATCTGTCCTTGGGGGCAAGTGTGCACTTGACTGGCATGTGGCACGGATTCCTGCAAATCTGCCAGTGCACCTAGACCCCATGCTCTCCCCAAGCACATGCTGCTGGCAGTGGGACTTCTCTGGACGCCAGGTGGCAGTTGACTTTCTAGTTTAAAAGAGTTCATGAAGCCGGGCGTGGTGGCGCATGCCTTTAATCCCAGCACTCGGGAGGCAGAGGTAGGAGGATCGCCGTGAGTTCGAGGCCACCCTGAGACTCCATAGTGAATTCCAGGTCAGCCTGGGCTAGAGTGAAACCCTACCTCGAAAAACCAAAAAAAATAAAAATAAAAAAATAAAAGAGTTCATGTTCCTGCAGAACACCTACTCAGTGCCCTTCTGGAAAAGTGACCATGCACACTGGAGAGAGCTGGGGAAGGAGAGTCGGGATACATTAGGTTTATTTTGCAACAGCGGCTAGAGTCACAGCTACTCTGCCTAATTTCCTCTGTCTAACTTGATTTCTCTTTAGCTGGGAGGCAAAGGGATCAATATTGTTTTATGTGCTGTGATTATGTTGCCCGAAGGAAATTTTCCATTGGCTCACTCTGCCTGCCCAGGACTGTAGCTGGGGCTGCAGACCACCTGGGCAATGCAGGGCCACCCTGGACATGGTGTGTGCTTGCCATCTTTGTGGAGCCCACAGAACATGCCTTCTGGAGAGGTGAAGAAGGCCGCCGTTAAGGGCAGAGCTCGGCTTTCATGCAGAGGTTTGACATCCAATGTAAATAGCTTTGTTTTGTTTTCCTTTCCTATGAAGTCCTGAAGTCTTTTCCTTCCCGTCTTTTCTCTATGTGTCTTTTTGTTTTTATACATTTGCTTCCCCAGGTTTTTAAAGGTGGTTTCTTTACACCTCTGTCCGTGTTTTCTTCTTGTCAGCCCTCCTACCCCACCTCGTAATTCTTCCTTTTCTCTCTCTCCAGCAAATGTCCCTACTCTGCTCTCTGTTCCACTCTCCTGCCAGGCATTTAAGGAGAACTAAAGTTCTGGAGGCAGAACAATGAAAAGACAATTTACCCACATTAAAAAGAACTGGAGCCTTTATCTGTGCAGAAGGCTGCTGAATCACTTACATGGTGGCAGGGGGAGACAGTATTAATCAGTTATCCACAAACATATGTTTATTGCATGCTCAGTATGTGTAAGAAGTTGCTGAGTGCCTTGTGGGGGACATGCATATAAGGGATCATGGCCATCAAAGAGTCTGTATTTTGTTTGCACAGATAGGACATAAGCATGGGGAAGAATAGGAAGAGAAAACTGAAACTGTCCCCATCAGTACAAGATACGGGGAAGAGACCATTTGCTCGGATTCCTGGCATGACAGTGGTCCAAATAACCCCTGTGAGCAGAGGTTGTATGCAAAGCCTTTACAGAAGGCTAAGGTGAGCTTAGGAGAATGGGGCTTGAACCAACAGAACCCTTGCAGGTGCTCTGGATATGAAATTATATGTGGAACCAACCCAGGGGAGAAGCCAGTGGTCAATGAGGAAAGATACACACAAGGCTCATAAAAACACTTGTGCAGACAGCCAAGGACTCTGAATGTTGGGGAAGTGTTGAGTGTTAGGCCTGGGAAGATGGCCTAGAGGTTAAGGTACTTGCCTACAAAGCCAAAGGACCCAAGTTCAATTCCCAGGACCCATGTAAAGCCAGATGCACAAAGTAGAACATGCATCTGGAGTTCATTTGCAATAGCTGGAGGCCCTGACACACCCATTCTCTCTATCTCTCTTCTCTCTATCTCTCACTGCTTGCAAATACATATTTTTTTTAGTGTTTAATGTCTTTGAGTGATAGTTTGAGTTGATCTGAACCTGTGCTTTCCAACCTTGTGTAACACAAACAGAAGATGGCGTTCACAGGAAGTCATAGGGAAAACAACTGGTCTTACTCTGGAAATCTTATACCCTTAGAAACTCCCCCAGGCTACACCATAAATGTGACCATCACCCTAGGAGAATGTCTGTGGTTCAAGGTGGCTAGTTTAGGAGATCTATCTACACCTGGTCATTGTGGCACTGACAGCTCATCTTGTGTCTAGGATAGTAAACTGGAAAAATCTGATTAAACCATATTTTAGAGAGTGGAATGTGTAGAATGAACTGGAGTCAGAGAGTGCCAGCACATGTTAGAAATTGGCTGTAGGGGACAAGAACTCAGATAAGCCAGGTTTGGTGGCATAGCTACTTGTGAGGTGTGGGCAGGAACATTACAAGTTCATGGATTGCCTGGATTACAAAGTTTGGTTCAAGCCCAGTCTAGGCAATTTAGTGAGGCTCTGTCTAAAAAGTATAAACGAGGCTAGAGAGATAGCGCAATGGTAGAATGCTGGCCCGCTGGCCGAGTATACATGAGGCAACTAGTACCATAAAACAAAACAAAATAGAACACTCTTAGTCAAAATGAAGTCATGGAAAATGCAGTTAAAAAAAATAGATTTTAGAGATTTTTTTTTTAACCCCCAGAGGAAAATGCTCACAGCAAATTGGGGAAACTGGAAATGTAGTGAGAGAGGGGCGATAGGTACAATTATGAACAACTTCAGTTTTGTTTACCTGTACCCATAATTTATTAACTGCTAGCTGAGTGCAATATATTGTACTCAAAATTGAGTAACAATTTCTTACCCTAAAAGAACTTAGTATTTAATTGGATCAGTAAGAAAACTCCTAAATAACTCAAATACTCATATAAGTAAAAGATGGGAGTGGGAACTAGGGATAGTGGCATTCAGAGCTGAACTGGGTAACTGGAGTCAAATTCCATCAGTGCTTGTACCAGCTGTCTGATGCTGGCCAAGTTACTCCCATGTCCTTGGTAAAAGGTAGATTTTCTTCAGTAAAGTGTAACAATAGTATCAACCTTCAATATGGTGTGTGGTATGTAGTAAAACTTAAAGAAACATTAATATAATCACCACCATCATGAACAAAAGGTCAGAACACTAGTGATTCAGTAACTGGAAGGAAGATATCAAAATAAATGACTTATAATGTGGAATCTCAGAGGAAAATAATATAGCTTAGAAAAATCTACAACAGTCTCAGAATCCCAGTTTGTCTTGTCAATCATGTCTTTGTCCGTATTTATCCATAGTCTGTCCTGCACATTCAGTTCTTCATTGACAGAGGTATAGTTTTAACCACAATGTCAGGAGAATAGCCCTTGGACATTACATTGTGCAGAGCCATTGAATGGTTCTTGGATGATTCAGATATATTTTAGGATCCTTTGATTCTCAGGTGCTCTGCCTGCCAGCATGGAACAGTGGCCTCGGGGGAAGATTACCTATACATTTCTCTCTGTAAGGTCCTTCATCTAGGTTTCACAGTAATGAGTAACTTTTACATTTTTTGCTATTTTCAAACCAAGTCTTCTGATTATTTCCATGGCATAGATTACCGAAAGAGCATACATTTTTGATATAGCACAATCTTTTCCTTTCCTTTGATTTTTGCTTCTTTTTTAGGTAAAAATTGTTACCTTTCAGCTGCAAATTACATATAGTTGAGCACTAAGGAAGTTGAATACTTTTTCATTTATTAGTCATCAGGGTTTTTTCTATTCATTCCCATTGTTCATTTTTCTTTTGATAACATTATATTATTTGTATATTTAAGCAGTCTATCACATTTCTTGTGAACTCCCCAAGGTTCTTTTGAGAAATAAATGCTATAGTTACATGAAATTATTTCGAGTAAACTTTGAAGTGTCATATGCATGTTACTATTATTGTAGTGTTACCTTGCTCCTTAAAAATATAAGTTAGAATCATGTGTATAGCAAAGAAGTCCTTGGGAATTCAGCAACAGAATGACTAGAATGCTAGCTTCAGGGGGAATGGGATTTTTGTCTGCTTGCCCCCTACCTAATTCTAGCACCTAGAACAAGTGCCTGGCATGGTGTGGGAGATCTGTGAGTACACGCTACGTGAAAGAGTAAATGGTGCGTCCATAGGCAGGAACTTACTGCATTTTTTCCTCAAGATGGTGTCTCCATTCATTTTTTTTTTTCTTTTTGATTCAAGCCAAAGTGAAGAGGGAGGGATAGAGTAGGCAGGCCAGAGCTGTGAACAGTTACCTTAAATTTTTGGACTTGGGAAAGCCATCTTTTAGAACCTAACTTTATGGTAACATTATAGGCCTAATTAGTAATTCCAGCTCATTCATTTGAGAAACTAGAGACAGGAAAGGTTTAATGATGCAAGAATGGCTTTCAGCAATATGATAAAAGACCCATGCTGCTGTTTTGTTTTCAATATACTGGCATCTAATTCCTGAATGTATCGTAAAGCCACAACTCATTTATCATTTTTCTGGTACCCAAGAGAATAATTTGTGTGCAAGATCTGAAAGAAAACATGACAGTATGCCTTAATATTGATTCATTCTTTGATGGCCTATTTGGGGGGAAAGATTTTGCATGGAAATTTATGCTGATTGTTATATTCTCCTACATAAACTAAAATTTAACTACTCACAGGTGCCTGGAACCATCTTTTCTAAAGTTTTCCTAACATGTTTTTTTACCCCTAATTATTCTCTTAAAGTGCTCTAGTATTTTGGAAAGATGGGGTAAGATCTCATATAAGCATGCAGTTAGCTACAGACTTGCATTCTGAAAGCATCACTTGCAGGGGGAGGTAACATAGCATGGCTAAGCGATTGGTATTTGAGTCACACAGACTCCTATTTATGATGAGAGGTGGGTTACTCAGCTTCCCTGAGCCTCAGTGCTTCTGTAGGGTTGTAATGAGTATTAAATGAAATAATGTATGAAAAGCTTCCAGCATAGGATTACATATATAAACATGCAGCAAATGGAAGCCTTCACTGAGTGACTTTATTGATCATCATCACATTCATCAGAGATGATCTTGGCCGTGGCTTTTAGCCATGGAAATGCTATTAGCAAACGTGAGAGAGACAAGCAAAAACGTCAAGGGTGAATGCACAGGGATCCTAAAACATAGAGACTCCTGTAAACAACTATTCTAGAAGTAATCCATCTACTAGACAGGGTTCATTTTAGAGAAATAAAACCACTTTTGTGGATGTGTGGATGCATCTTCATACGTGTGTACATGCATACATATAGTACACGCGTATACATTGACCTTCCATAGTGGTAGGGCTAGAGTGACTGAGGAAAAGGTCAACCACAAGTGGGAGAGACTGTAGGGGCAGAGTGGGATCCATTTGGGTACTTATCCTGTGTGTGTGGTTTGGTCTGGTGGGATGTCTACCACTGGTCGTGGGCCCAGACACCCATGCCTGACCCAGGAGCTGGAGAAGCTGAAAGAGGACATGGGATGGTGAGTAAGGCAGGTGAGGGTCCCACCTCCCATCATGAGATGTGTTAGTAGACAACCTGCTGTCCCGAGGAACATGGAAACGTCCATCTGCTCACTTCAGAAAGGGCACTACTGACAGACCAAAGAAATACTTGGTGAACTAATGGCTTTATTGGGGTTACGGGAACGTGGGCGACTCTCTCACAGCTGCATCACAGCAAAGCCCCATGCACCAGCATGGACAGGTGTTCCTTGTGCAACTTGCAGACAGCTGCACTGCTGTAGAGTCTCCTCTCCACCAGCAATTGGTAACTGCATACACAGCCTCAAGCATGGCCTCACAAACGGTGTAAGCTTCATGAGCTTCCCGAGCCTTACACGTTTCTCCTCTGCATGAGAGAATGTCTCAGTGTGGAGGAAGTGACTCCACATTTGTGTAACACAGAACGACCACCACTCATGCTCCATCCTCTAAGGGGGAGTTGCCATGATCCACGTAGATAACAGTTTGGAGGATGAAGTCACTCAGGCTGAGAGGTGAAGTCATTTGTCCATTGAGTTCTCCCAACTTGAAAGGGCAGGGGTGGGCTGCAGAGCAGGCCTGGCTAACTGCAGTTTCTTCATACTCTCCCCTTCACAGCCCCCACTTCCCCAAAGGGAAGACAAAGAAGAGGCATTGCAGTCCCGAGCTAGGGCTACAGCATGGTCTCAGGGCCAGGCTGCTTGGGTTATAATCTGTGTCCAGTTACTCTATAACTTCAGGCCATCCCTCCCGGTCTTCATTTGCTTCATTGTCCTCATCTGCCGAATGGGAAGGACTATATAACCCATATCAGAGCTGCTATGGAGAGCCATGGACTTAATATCTATAAATTCCCTGCAATAGTGCTCAGCGGTTTAAGCATCCCTGGAGCTCGGCTATCATTGCCCTAGGCTGCTCAAGTCGGCGGATCTCTGGGTATCTGGCTGTGACAGATAGGTCGTCCTGCCCTCCTGAGTGCCACACCCCTCCTGCCTCTGCTGTAGGTGAGTTTGCCCTGAGGCTGCTCAGTGGAGAAGCGGAGTCAGGCTGGCGGTGTGGCCTTCTGAAGCTTTCAACATCACCACCTCTGACTTGGGGCTTTGTGCCGGCTTGGGGTGACCACGTTTACCAGTGCTCTTTGAGTGACAGCTAATTATGCTCTCTCGAAGCAGTTGCCTTTTGGGGTACATCAGGCTCAAACCACATAGCGCATCGCTAATTGGGAATCAGGCTGTGCTTCTGGCTCTGACCCAGCCTCCCTGCCAGGATGCTGTATTTTAGGAGGGTCGATGATGCTGGAAAGGCCAGGCAGAAGGAAGGACACGATGAGCTGTCCCCAGGTCCCACCCAAATGGAGAGCTGCTCATTGCCAATGGACTTACCAGGAAGTCTTTGCAGGAGGGAAGAGCAAAGTCGCCAGCATTAGTCCTGTGGGCAGGGCGTGTGGTGGCAGGAGAGAGGAGAATGGGGCAGATGCCTGCTTGTGTTTGATTTCTGGTCCTGCCACCTGGGTCCAGAGTGACTCAGGGCAAATCACTCACTCTCTACTACTTTCCATTTCCACATGATTACAAGGAAGTAGTTATGTGGGTTACTGAGAAAGTAAGTGAGGCAACGTACATGAGGGGTACAGAGGATGCCTCTTCTATGCCTGCAATTTGGAGGAGTTCTGATATTCTGAACATACAATATTTTACTTACTCACTCAATATTTCTATGTTCTAATTTCTCTCTTTCCTTCTTTCTTTCCTTCTTTCTTTTTTCTTTCTTTTTAGGTAGGGTCTCACTCTAGCCCAGGCTGACCTGGAACTCACTCTGTAGTCCCAGGATGGCTTTGAACTCACTGCCTCCTGAGTGCTGGTATTAAAGGTGTGCACCAGCACACTGGTTCCTCCTCCTCCTCCTTCCTTCTCCTCCTCTTTTAAATTTTTACTTCTTTTATTTATTTATTCGAGAGAGTCACAGAGAGAGAAAATGGGTGTGCCAGGGCCTCTAGCCACTGCAAATGAACTCCAGACACATGCATCACCTTGAGCATCTGGCTTATGTGGGTCCTGGGGAATCAAACCAGGGTCCTTTGGCTTTGCAGGCAAACGCCTTAACTGCTAAGCCATCTCTCCAACCCTCCTCCTCCTCCTTCCTCCTCCTTCTTTCTTCTTCTCCCCTTCTTCCCCCTCCTCCTCCTTCTTCTTCGAGACAAGGTTTCATGTATCCTAAGCTGGTCTCAGATTTACACATTTTAAAACAGGGATGCTTCTGCTCCAAACTACATTCATCTGCTATACAGTCTCGAGCAGGCTTGTAGTCTAAGGTCTTCTCTCCCTACTGCTACTGTGAGCAAAAAGCAGCCCCTCCCCAAGCCCTTTGCTGCCTGGGGCCCAAGGCCAAGCTGGAAAGCAAGGCCAGCCCCCTGTTGACACAGTCACCAGAATTGTGGCTTTGGGTCCTAACTACTGCCTTCCGGATTCCTTCCAGGCCTGTCTACTATCTCAGGAGCTCCTAGCCATGAGCTGAGTCACTTGAGGTGAACTTTCTCCTTTCCCAGAAAACCTGTAAGAAGGACACTTCACCTTGTTCCTCTGAACTGAAGCCCACAGCCTCTGGTTTCTGGAAACCCCCTCCTTATCATACAGTGGTTTCTATCTGCCAATAGCATAATAACTCCCTCTTGCTGGACTGAAGGGACTCTCTTTCAGGACCCCATCGCGCTGTCTGTGGCACGATGCTAATAAAGGACTCTTCTGAAGGTAATTCATCTCAGTGCCTGCTCTCCTTCCATAAAATCTGTTACTGTGTAGTTCAGGGTGACCTGGGATATCAGATCCTCCTGCCTTCACCTCCTGAGTGAGCGCTGGAATTGCAGGCACGCACCACCACCCGAAGTTCATGCGGCGGCAGTGTCAGATACAGGGCGTTGCGTGTGCGAGGCAAGCACTACCACCCGAGCCGCATCCCTAGCCTCCGGATCACTTTGTTGTTGTTGTCTTCGCCTCCTTAGTGCTTTGTAAAATAATGCCTTTTGATTTTCTCTGCTTCTCCCCCTTTCTCTCTTTTCTGTCCTTGTTTCCCACTTTTTCTTTCTTTCTTTCTTTTTTTTTTTTGTGGCTCTTTCACTTGCAACGTATTAGTCTTCAAATTATTCCCTGAAGAACTCATTGCTGTTGTGTTATTTTTGACCCTGGAGACATTTCAACGAACAAAAGTCAACCCTCTTAGTGAGGGGCCAGACAGTACATTTTTCAGGTTTTGTGGGCCATAGGATCTCTGTTTTTACTACTCACCTCTGACTTTGTTGTGCAAAAGCAGACATAGACAACATATAAATGAATGAGTGTGACAGTATTCCAATAAAACTTTATCGCTATAAGCAGACTGATTTGATCTATGGGACACAGGCTATAGTTTGCCAAGCCCTGGTTTAGAGATGGAGACTACAGAGTCTTCTCATTGAACATCCATTCTCGGATGGACAACCTGATCTCCAGGTAATACCTAAGCAAGGAGGAATCCTTTGGTGCTGCTTGGACTGTGTACTCCCATAACAGGATTTTCAAACTGCAAATCAAGAGGTGAATGGAGAGACCAGCCTGGGTCACATAGCAAGTCAGAGGCCAGCCTGAATTGCATAGCCAGTCCCTATCTCAAAAAGTGGGTAGGAGATTAGAAAATATTACTGTTGTTCACAGATGGATACCACTGAAGGTTAGAAGATGCTAAAGAAATACTACTTAGACCCTTAGATCCTAAGTGGTTCCAACAATTCAAAACTGAGTGGTGACTTTTGAGCAGTCAGTGTTATGGAAAGGCATCCTAGCTGGACAGAAGCATATGAGCAAGATATGCATGAATGCTTTGTATCTTGTCGCCTGTGTCTCAGGCTTCTTCTGGACCCTGAACTGAGACATCAACACGCGGCTTTTCCTCATTAAATGGGAGTATTTTTCACAGACTTGAGTTCAAGATCTAGCTTGGCCATGGGCTCACTATACCTGCTATATAGCTATTCCCTCTGGGTTCGAAATAACCATTGCCACCTTGAATCAGAGCAGGTATGGTCATGGGGACCTTCCCAAGATGGGGAACATTAACATTTCCTTGTGGAGGGAGAGGGAACTCAGGAATCTTCTATACAATCCTAATGAAGCCCCTTCCCTCCCTGAGGTTATATAAGAGGTAAACCAATGTGGTGGCTTGATTCAGGTGTCCCCCATAAACTTCAGTGTTCTGAATGTTAGTATCCCCAGCTGATGGCAACTGAAAATTAAAGCCTCCTAGAGGCAGTGCATTGTTGGGGGTGGGCTTATGGGTGTTATAGCCACTTTCCCCATGCCAGCATTTGGCACATTCTCCTGTTGTTATTGTCCACCTTATGTTGACCAGGGGGTGATGTCCACCCTCTGCTCATGCCATCATTTTCCCTGACATTGTGGAACTTCCCCTCAAGCCTGTAAGCCAAAATAAACCTCTTTTTTTCTCACAAGCTGTTCTTAGTTGGGTGATTTCTGCCAGCAATGCAAACCTGACTGCAACAGTAAAGTTGGTACCAAGGGGTGGGATTGCTGCTAGACACCTGACTGTGTGGCTTTGACCATTTGGAGTTGATTTTCAAGAGGATGGCAATTTGGGAGATGGGGCCTTGCTGGAGGAGGTGTGTTGTTGGGTGAAGGCTTAGGCATGTTATAGCCAGCTCCCCCATGCCAGGGCTTGGCTCACTCTCCTGCTGCTGTTTTTCACTTGCTGTGGCACAAGTGATGTCCAGCCTCTGCTCGTGCCATGCTCATGGGAACACATGCTTTCCTATGCCATCATGAAGTTTCATTTAGAGGCTGTAAGCCAGAATTCATCCTTTCCTGCCATCAGTTGCTTTTAGTCAAGTGTTTTGTCCCAGCAATGAGAAGGCGACTACAACAGCTATCCTCAGACAGAATCGTTTCTTTGAGCTGCCAGTGTCCTTTCTCTCTTGTGATCATTAGACAGACATTTATTTATAGCTTTCTAGGACAAGTCATACAACAGTGCTGTATGCAATTTAACCTCCTCTAGCCTCAATTGTTCTCATCCATGAAATGGGGATGCTAAGAATTTTGATATCACATGCTTACTGACAGTTAAATGAGATAATAGATTTAAGTATTTTCTTCAACCACATTATTAAATCTAAATCAGACAATAACTTGGAACTCTGTACTCAATAAATGGTCAAACATTATGCGGGGCAGGTCCATATAACTACTGCCCAAACATTGACCTAAAGGAGTAAACGGGTCATGTACCCCTGTTCTTTTGTCCTTGGTGAGGGGCAGTATAGGCCATAGACTGCACCCCCACCCCAGGCATTATTTGCCTCTGTGCTTTAGCTGCAACACAGAGCAAACAGTCCATACATATTTGTTACGGTTATTTCAAGAACAACCGTGCTTTGAGGACTGAGTTTCTGTGTGCCTTTTCACTCTTGTCTTGGGAGTCAAACCATGCAGCGTTCCATTTGCCTTGCTGTCTCAGGAACGCCGATGACCAGGGCTGTATGCTCAGGACCAAGAACTGAACACACCTTTGACTCAGCTTAACACGGGGTTCTTCCAGGTCCTCAGTTTTCTCGGTTCCACAGTTGTCAGACATGACCATACCTATTCATTTTCTTTGACTAACATTCCTCACCCCTCATTGTCAGGACATTATTTTCCAGTGTCAGGCCATATCTCCTCTTCAGGCAGTCATGCCAATTATGCTCGCCAGCTTTTTTTTTTTTTTTTGGTCTCCATGAATAGGGATGGAGAGAAAATAGGTCATCGTCTTCTTTATTTAAGAGGTACAAGTGAAGCTAGACTCCCTCAGCTGTATTGCCCATCCAACTTCCCTTTCCCATCCCCTCAGTGAGGTCCTGGCTGTTTCCCCTTCACAGTCCAGTCATTTCCTTTCCTCCCTCCGATCTAGAGCTAGCACCGAGCATAATAAACACCTGGCCCCTTTGGTTCTTTTAGAAAGGGTACTGTGTGGATTTTATCCAATTGATTCCTATACATGAAACCAACACCTTTTCCTGCCAAGTTGTGCCCATGGGGAATTCCAAGCAAGGTCATCCTGTCAAAAGCCAAACAGCTCCCCAGGAAGGTGATAAAATTATGGGACCAAATCCACATACCACCTCAGAAAGCCATTTCTAACTCTGCCTAATATGTTCAGCCAGTAGCCTATCCTTCCAAAAACCTTACAGTTATCACTCACTTCAGGTGATTACCTGTTCAATATTCAGGCTGCACCTTCTAGTATCACGCTAGTGTGGCTGGCTCACATTCAAGTCCGATTCCTTCAAAACACTAAATGATTTTTCGTTTTCTATTTTCTGAAAACCAACATAGAGAACATATATTATTTATGTTAAGTAGTAATGCAGAAATTTGCTAATAAGTTATTTTCACGTAAATAAATACGTATATAAATGCCTTCTACATATTCACTGCTGTGAAGGACATGGTTCCTACTTAAAGGTCAGCTTTCTACTGTCTAAATCTAACTTATCTTGCCATGACCTACACTACGATCCATGACAGCCTATATTACACAACTCCAAGGGCAAAAGAGCAGGGTACCAAGATCAGTTTATTCCTTTGAGTCAATATTTGGGAAGCATTTTTATGAAACTGCATTAAATATTTTGTCATCCTTGAGCACCAATAAAGTTCCAAGTTATTGTCCAATTTAGATTTAATAATGTGGCTGAGGCAATTCCCATTTTCTCTTTTGTAGGAGTGTATAAGTCTGGATAGAGGGAGGAAGATTGATGGGTGCAGTGAGCGGCAACTTTGCTTAATAATGACAACGCACTTGAAGTGGCATCAGTTAGCATTTCCAAGCTGTGGCTGCTACGCTCCCCATTTATATAACTTGTCATATCCGAGAAACTGACAGAAGAGGTAGTCTGAACTAGACAGTTGGAACACACGTCAGAAAAAATATCTTCAACCGTGATCACACTGAGAGTTGACTGGTCAATTCCAGCTTAGGAATTATTTAATTACATCCTAAATCCTTTGGTAAAGAATCTTTTCATCCAGGGGGCTCTCACAGAGCTTTAAGGACAGTGTTGTCTAGTGGTAAGAGCCCAGCTTCTGAGGCCAAAAGCCCAGGATCCTATCATGACTCTCTTGTACCACACCTCAGCTACACGCACATGGGCTGTATACCATGGGGTGAATTATTAATCCCTTTTATGCCTTAGCCTCCTCTATAGCACAGAATAATAATGGTACCTACCTCATTGGGTTGCTCAGCAGATTTGATGATGAAATGAGGTATATTTTTAAAGAAGCTGCTAATAGCCTTGAAATGATTCTCTATTAGCTAATTTTTCCCCCTTGGTTCACATGGCAACCAGATAAGAATTCACCCATGCCATGGACAAAATGTTCGAGTTGGAAAAAAAAATAACAAAATACCAATAGAAGTCATTTCTCTGGGGTCAGGGAGACCCACCGTGCTCTAAGAAATGCCCTTCCCCTCTGCAGTGTTCTCTCTGAACGCTCACCGCTGGGGTAGATGGGGGGAGGGGGGCAGTGGGAGCAGAGGGGTGTAGAGAGTGGAAGGGTGAAGGGGTGAAGGGGTTGTGGTTTCCTCTGGCTTAGCTTCAGTGACTCTCATCTATAAGAGCCCATGGCTCTTTCTTTGATAGAAAGCTCTTTGCCCAAGGGGCAGAACATTTTTTTTTTTTTTTTTTTGCTTCAGCTGTGATGTGACTTGTATCAAAGCTATTGACTAAGTTGGAAAATAGCTTAATGTCATCTCTGAGGCCTGTGCTCCTCTATTGGCATAATCAGCCTCAGAGATATGTATGTTATAAAAGGGACTCAGGAAAGCAGTGGTGACATCCCTCCATGGTGAGACCTACTCACCATGCCTGTCACTTGCCTGTCTGGTATAGGCTTACAGTGAGCTTGATAGAGCAGCTTCCCCCTGGGGCAGAGTGACCAGGAGAAGACCCTCCCAGGGAATCTGCTAATGAGGCAACAGCCCAGGGGCTTCACTCACTCATAGCAGAGAAAGAAAGGCCTTCACTCCACTTTCTTTTTCCGCCCAGGCCAGGTCATCAATTGTATCAGCCATCAGGTCAGTCATGACAGAGAAGGATGCCAACAATATTGTTTAAAAATGTTCAATGATGCATCTTACAGTTCTTCATATTTGCTCACAAATGGAATGAGAGCATTACCCCACATTTATATCTGTCCTAGAGGTAGATTGGTTGAAAGTAACATTTCAAACCTTTTGGACTCTGACTTATAAGCATCCTTGCACACTGAACCAGAAGCAGCTTATGGTCGGAAAGGGGTTATTTCAGGCTTACAGAATCCAGGGGAATACCATCAATGGGGGAATAAGTTGACTCATTTCTGTAGATGCCTAGCTGAGAGACACCACCAAACAGCCAGCAAACACAGTCAGAGCTCAAACTGCCCTGAACACACCTTAGGGCTAGACTACAACATCCTTCTCTAGCAGGCTGTTGCAGACTCAAGTTGCAAGCTTAATAAAAAATACTTTTGGGGGACTGGGGAAATGGCTTAGCAGTTATGGCATTTGCTTGTGAAACCTAAGGACCTAGGTTCGATTACCCAGGACCCACGTAAGCCAGATGCACAAGGGGACACATGTGTCTGGAATTCCTATGCAATGACTAGAGGTCCTGGTATGCCCATTCTTTTTTTCTCTGTGTCTCTTTCTCTCTCATAAAGAAAATATTTTTTAAAAATACCTCAGGTGTCGGGCATGGTGATGTATGCCTTTAATCCCGGCACTCGGGAGGCATAAGGTAGGAGGATTGTTGTGAATTCAAGGCCAGCCTGAGACTACATAGTGAATTCCAGGTCAGCCTGGGCTAGAGTGAGATTCTACCTAGGAAAACCAAAAGAAAAGCAAAGTAAATAAATAAATAAATCCTCAGGCTATGGGGAACATACATTCACATTCAAACTACTACACCTGGTGTTAACTAAAACTTTGGGCCGATGAAGCTATCTGTCTTGGTCCTCTATTGTGAGCCCCAAACCTCACAGTTCTTGTACTAATGAGAAGATCATGAAAGGAGAAATGTGTCGGAGTCTCAGGAGTGCCCTGCAAGGACTGAAGGAAAAAGGCATGCAAACAACGGTCTTAGCCCCACAAGAGAGCCAGCCTAGGTTGTTAAACAGAAGAGGATTGTATCAAAAGATACCGAGTGGAGGGCTGGAGAGATGGCTTAGCGATTAAGTGCTTGCCTGTGAAGCCTAAGGTCCCCAGTTTGAGGCTTGATTCCCCAGTGCCCATGTAAGCCAGATGCACAAGGGGGCGCATGCATGTGGAGTTCATTTGCAGTGGCTGCAAGTCCTGGTGCACCCATTCTCTCTCCCTCTCTCTCTCTCTCTCTCTCTGCCTCTTTCACTGTCTGTCTCTCTCAAGTAAATAAATAAAAATAAACAACAACGACAGAAAAGATATTGAGTGGCTCACAGAATCTCCAGGAGGGTCAGAGGACAGGATGAGAGGCTACAGATAGACCAATGCCCTTGGTATACCATCAGGTGACAGGGAGCTCCCTTGCGCCACTGAGAAGAACCTGGCCATGGCCTCACTGCACAGGGCTCAGGCCCCTGCTAGGGCCTTGTCACTGCTGGTTCACCCTCAGCAGCCTGGATTTCTATAGCACCTGATGAATTAGAGCACCATATTGAAGGAGCCTCGGTCTCATGTCTGAGCCCAGCCCCAAGTGAAGCCAGGAAGGTATATTTCTGGTTCCTGGTATCTACCTTGGGGAGACTTTCCCAGAGGAATTGTATTTAAAGGAACAACAAATATCCTTTCAAAGATTATGTGGCCAAAATTTCATTCTTTCTGTTAATTTGGCATACTGCATTATGAAAGAACAGATTTAAAACAATGCCGTGTGGGCTGGGAAGATGACTCAGTGGTTAAAGGCATTTGCTTGGAAAGCCTTCCAGCCAAGAGTTCAGTTCCCCCGTATCCAGGTAAAACCGGATGCACAAAGTGGTACATGCATCTGCACTTCATTTGCAGCAGCAACAAGCACTGGAGTGCCCATTCTCTCTTTCTCTGATCCCAAATAAATACAAATATTTAAAAACAATACAATAATTTTATAAATCATGTGATAGTGTTACAATGTGTCTTACTAGGTTTTGAACTATGTGAACTTTGGGCAAGTTCTTAAACAGCTCTATTTCAGAATTGGCATTGGGGAAATAAATGGTGGATTAATACTTAGCTATATACTTATGATGGCTGATAATATTGAGATAGCCACGTACTGCTAGGTGTCAGTGTTTTGTATGAATTAAGAGACAATTAGAATGACAAGTTAACAATTGGTTTACTTATTACTAATTAACATATAGTGCTTACCAGAAATGTTAGATACTCAACAGAAACTTATGGACTACAGGTTTACCTACTGTTTAATTCAATGTTGTTTCCAAAGCAGTCATGTTATGGAGGGCAAGGGATCACCCAATCTGACCAGACAGGAGGAAAGGCACGCTGTCTTTTTATTTGGCCAATGCTGGTTACCACACATCGAACCACCTGGTGTGTGTGTGCTAAAGTGTATACCAGGTAGGAAAAGAGGCTGCTCAAGACATGATTAGAATACGCTTGGGTTAGGGCTGGGTGTAGCTCAGTGGTAAAGTACTTGCCTAGCATGTATAAGGCCCTAGCTTCCACTCCCAATACCACCTAATGAAAACAAAACAAGAACAACTCCTTGATAATTCCAAACCACAGAGGAAGAAATGCTCAGTGTTCTGGGGAACACCATTTTTAAAATTCATGAATAACGACTATAGCTATTTGTGTTGCTACATGTAGACATTGTGTGACATTTAAATTGGAACAATTGATGTGTCCATCATCTGCCACATTTATCATTTCTTTGTGGTGAAAACAGGATTTTGACAGTTTTAGGCAGAGGAGAGGGCAGAAGTGAGAAGGGCACTCAGGATTTAGGATAAACTGCTCGTGCAAGATACAGGACTGAAAGCCAGAGGATTACTGCTCTGGCTGGAAGAAGCTGGGTGACATTGACACCCTGTCCAACACCTTCCAGTGTGAAAGTGAAAGCACATTCTTTTTGCTGCTGCTGCTAATGCCTAGAATTTACATTTTGTGTTAATTGACTTCATTTGCATGATGCCTTATTATAAAGACTGTCTTAGATAGTGTCTGATTGCCCTCTTTCCCTTGCTAACCCCTAGGGTGAGAAAAATCAAAGGAGTGACCTTTACTGGGCACAAGTCAGAGCGATCTGATTGATGTTTTGCTGTGTCAACCTCCTTTCAAAAGTCTCCACTTTAGTCATAGAAGCAGTATAAAAAGAACTCTGATGAGGATCTTTCATCCTCACTTGCCTAGCCCACAAAAATCCTTTAATTTGTGTATTTCCTTTTGTACTTTTCCACACATGTATGTACTACCTTGTGTCAAATGTGGTAGACACACCCTATAGTCTGCCTTTTCCATTTGATATTATAAAGCATCTTTGGTTTCCCAGAATACTGTTCTTTCTAGTATAATGCCTAGTATTCTAGGGTCCACCAATTCAGCTCATCTGGGTAGCCAGAGTTGTCCCGGGAATCTCCTGTTTCCCGTTCCTTAAGCATTGGGATTTCAGGCAGACCACCATGCCCCCTCACATTTATGTAGGTGGTGGGGATCTGAACTCAGGTCCTTGTGCTTGCATGGAAAGCACTTTATTGACTGAGCCATTTCCCTGCTTCCCTTGATCTGATTTTGGGTTTCATCTGGTTTGTTTGTTTGTTTGTTTGTTTGAGAGAGGGAGAGATAGAGACAGGGCCTCCTGCCACTGCAGGGGAACTTCAGACACATATGCTACTTTGTTTATCTGGCTTTATGTGGGTGCTGGGGAATCGAACCTGGGCTGTCAGACTTTTTAGCCAAGTACTTTTAACCTCCGAGCGCACTCTCCAGCCTTGATTTTTATTTTTAAAAGATTGTACAAAAGGTTTTTTGTAGACAAGAAGAGGGGAAGCAAAGAGGGCAAGAAGAGGTGTTGAGTATGTCAACGTGACACGCTTGTGTGTGGCACTCAGAGGGCGCAGTGGAGAGGGACAGCTTTGGGATTCATCTGGAGAATGTAGGACCAATAAGCTTGATGATAGTTTGAGGGTCAGTGCCATTTTTGTGCCATTTTCTGAGATGAGAAAGCAAGGGAGGAACAAAGTTGACTGTATGACACTGCAAATTAAGTATGTATTTGTGAAGGTTAAGACTGGAGACTAGGAAGCAGCTGGATGTAGGGATCTGGAACCAACAACCAGGCCAGTATTGCCTCTCTGTCTCATCTACTCTGAGGACTGCAGCATACAGCAGCGAGGGGCTCTCTGCTCTGCTCTTCCAAAGTACAATTGAGGTAGCTTGGGGCTACCCTTCCTTGAATTCAGCCTTGAGGATTTTTTTTTTTCATTTGGTTTTTGAAGTAGGAAATGAAGAGTTTTAAAAATTATTTATTTATTTGCACAGAGAGAGACAGAGATAGAGAGAAGTAAGAGAGAGATAGAGAGAAAGAAAGAGAGAGAATGGACATGCTAGGACCTCTAGCCATGGCAAACAAATTCCAGATGCATGTGCCACTTTGTGTATCTGGCTCTGCATGGGTGCTGGGAAATTGGACCTGGGTCATTAGGCTTTGCAGGCAAGCACTGTAACCACTAAACCATCTCTTCAGCCAGAAAATGAAAAGTCTTAATAAGCTACTGAGAAAAACCCATTCCATTATGGGTAAATATCCAAAAGGAAATGGAATCAGTAGGTCCAAGACAAGTCTCTATTCTCACATTGACTGAAATATCACAATATCAGTGTCATTGACCAGCAGTAGATGAATGGATAAAGAAGATGTAGCATTTATAAATTGTGGAATACTACTCAGAAATAAACAATAATGACATTTCTTCATTTGTAACCACGTGGACAAACCTACAAGACTTTGTATTATGTGAAATAAGGCAAGCACAGAAAGAAATAGTGTATTTGGTTCCTTTATCTGTGGAATTATACAAGCTGGCCTCCTGGAAGCCATGGCAAACACCTATAATCCTTACTCTCAGGAGGTGGAGGCAACAGGATCAAGAGGTAGACACCAGCCTGGACTACATGCTAAGACCACACTCATAAGATGTTGATCTTATAGAAGCAGAGTAGAATGTTTAGTACCAGGGCCTGGAGATAACCCCATAAGGGGAATATAGGGGAAATGGTCAAATGACACACAATTTCACTTAGATAGGAGGGATAAATTCAAGAACTCTATTGTACAATATGGAGACTAAACACGTTGCATTCTTTTTACTTACTTTTTTTTTTTTTTTTTTTTTTTTTTTTGGTTTTCCGAGGCAGGGTCTCACTCTAGCTCAGGCTGACCTGGAATTCACTATGGAGTCTCAGGGTGGCCTTGAACTCACGGCCATCCTCCTACCTCTGCCTCCCGAGTGCTGGGATTAAAGGCGTGCGCCACCACGCCCGGCTTACTTTTTTTTTTTAAGTTTTTCGAGATAGGGTTTCACTCTAGCTCAGGCTGACCTGGAATTCACTATGTAGTCTCAGGGTGGCCTCAAAGTCATGATGACCCTTCTACCTCTGCCTCCTAATGCTGAGATTAAAGGCGTGTGCCACCACGCCCAACTCACAATGCTGAAAGAATGGTTATATTATCTCCAAAAAATGGTAATAAAGTTAGGCCATGTATCTGATAATAAGCCAGGTTTAGTCATTCTACAATGTTTGCATGTTTTGAAATATCATGTTGCCCATAGTAAATATATACAAACCTATCTGTCAATGTAAAAACATAAAATAAAGTTCCTGGGAGTGATGACTGTACAAATTCGTGACACAGAATGCTAAGAGATTATATTTTAACTTATCTGGCAATTCCAGTTGTCTTCACATTTCTAAGTTTGTCCAGACAGGAGTGCATGTTACCTTGATAAGTAGCAAATCCCATTTGCAAAGTATCAAATAGCAATTTCCCCTGGGAAGGCAAGGTGCTCATGGGATTTGGGGGCAAGCGCCAATCATATCTGCCCTAAATTGACATTCTGTAGAGTTGGCTAGAGTGTCAGCATGGCCATCAGACCCGTGCTTAGAATGACTTACAACTAAAAATTGAAGAAAAGTCCTTAATGCATTTGGTAATATGTTAGAAATCTCAGTATGAATGCCATTGTCCTTCTCCCACTCACTCTATCCTCATTCATCACCTTAAACAGTTATCTCTTGGGTTTTTCTCTTAGAAAATGAAATTACTTTGTGATGAAATGTTAATGCTATGTTCTATTCTGAAAGTTACTTGTTACGGTGATGAAGCTATGGCTTAATAGAGTTGTGAAATTTTCTTCCAGGTCATTCTTTGTTCAATATTTTACACTCACCAAGTGAGCTGGTGATCTAAGGCTTGTTTTGGTTTTACCAGTACAGGACTATCTCAGCAAAGACGCATCACCAGGCTGTTAACTTCAACATCTTTGAGGGTATGGTTTGCCATGGGGTGCCGCTCGTGACTATTTCAAGGGGCAAAGTCGTGTATGAAGCAGGAGTGTTCAAGGTCTCAGCAGGAGATGGGAAGTTTATTCCACGTAAACCATTTGCTGACTATATCTACAAACGAATCAAGCAGCGCGATCAGGTGAGTCACGCCACGGTGACCCATTACTGGGCTGTCACCAGCTCCTAGATGTTTTGTTTGTTTGTTCACAGTGGTTTGTATTACATCACACTTATTTTAACATGTTCCTGGAGGGTCAAGATTGATACAAGAGTACTGACAAGTACAGGTTTTCAAGGGGAGAAATGCTGGATGCATCTCTCATTGTAAACTGTGTCTCTTAAGGTTGAATTGATTTTGTTTTCTTTTTTTGTTCATGTTAGAGACTATGGTGACCTTTTCACTATGATGTTAGGGCCCTCGGAGAAACATATCCATCCACTTTGATGAAGGTGTGGGGGATTTTACTGATGGAACACCTGTGAGACAAAATCAGCTGGGGAAAACTGGAAAGCCCTAGAATGCAATTCAAGTCTGATCTCAGGAAGGAAAGAGGAAAAGAAAGCAAGAAGAATCAATCCAGACCTCTGGAAAGCCTAGAAGAGGTTGATGAGGTTTTTCCAGGGGTCCTTGAGCCAAATGTCCAGCCTTCCAGCCACAGGTGGCACCCCGTCATTGGCTGCTGGCAACTGTACAGAGGCATGACCTGCCTGCTCCCAAGCCCCACAGGAGTTCAGTCATCACTTGATGAAACATGGTCACTTTATCTGGAAATCTGAGAGGCACTTTTTCAAAGTCACAGGTCAATGGTGGAATTTGGGGAAGGGGTTCTAAATCTGGATTTTTTAAATTGTTTTTTTATTAATTAGTTTTGTACTCAGTGAATACAGTCAAGTTGGTACCATTGTTAGCCTCCTCCCTGTCCTCCCCCTCCCCCCTGGCCCCTCCTTATGGAGGTATATGGGTCATGTATTGTGGAGTTAGCCCTCAGTTATGGGTAAGAGGAAATGTCTCTGTGTATCATGACCCAACGTGTGGCTCTGACGTTCTTTCTGCCCCCTCTTCTGCAAAATTTCCCTGAGCCAGGTTGGGTTCATTTTAGGTCTGCTTTAGTGATGAGGTCTTGGGAGCATCTCTGTCCCTGGATATCTGATTTGGTAAGAGTTGATTGTTCTCCGTGTTGCTCTCCTTCACCCTTGTGCTGGTACCAGGTTCACCAAGAAAACAGCACCCTTGCTTATTTTGCCAATTATTCTTAGTTTCAGCTAGGGCCCTTTTGAGGTATGATGGGGTGGTTTTCTCCTTAGGATCTGCATCTATCTGAAAAAGAGAAGCAGATTCTCCAATGGAGAGTAAAGTTAGTACCAGATAAATGGGATAACACTTTTTTAGAGAGAATTTAATAGGTGTAGGCCCTCTTGTAGCCCATGATTGGTGGTAGCTTGATAATGGAGAGCAGGCTCATGTTTGTATATGGTTCTGACTTGTTTCCAAGCTCCAGCTATGGGTTCCATTCCACTGAGGAGATCAGTTAGCCAAATCAAGAGCAGTTGGTTCCCCACCATGGCTGTGTGCCACTGTTGCACTGGTGTGAGCATCACTATAGGTTATTTGCTGTTAAGTAGGTTAGACTATGAGTTGCTTGGACAAATATTGGTCATTTTCCCCCAGTCGCCCATGTAGCACCTTCTGGCACTAGACTCACTGACTGTCTGGGGACTGATTCTCTTCCAGCTTCCAGCCATGTCACTCCATGTTACGTGTCCACCACATAATGGTGTCTTCAGCAGTAGGGTCTTACCACTAACCTTTGGTGAGTCATCAAGTACTCTGACAGAAATCTGTCATTCTTTTAGGAAACCTTGTAGGTCTCTCTGATCAAAAGCTCATTGTGGATGATAGCCACCTGCTGGTACTGGGAGTTGCAGGTCAGTGCCCACTAAGAGAAGGAAGAAAAAGATAAGTAATATAAAAGAGTCAGAGAGAAGAGGGAGAGAGAGAGAGAGAAGTCTTCATCGTACCCTCTCCAGTGTCTTGTGACTCAGGTGTTCTCTCTAAGGGCCTGGTGAAGGTTCAACCATTTGGTCTGCCCTTTAGGATGTAGAATTTTATGGTACCATTGCTGTTTGGGTCTAGATTTGTGTCCCCCACCCCTTCCCTTGCCCTCCCTTCCCTCCCCACCCACTCTATTGTCCGGTCCTCAAGATGCTTGCTGGGTATGTCCGCATCTTGGGTAGATTCAGGTTAGGTGCTGTGGGTGAGTGAGCCCATGAGGCGATTATCTTTCTGTGATTGGGTTTTTCTCAGCTCCCCATTGCCTAACTGAGTTTTCTTATCTGGACAATGAAAACTTTTCCTCCATCACATACAGGGAGGCTTAAGATTTTTTAATGTAAGAGGTCACTAAATGTCAGTTCTGTCCCTGTGCATTTCTATGCTCATGACAGGGTCTGTAACAAAAGGCCCCCAAGCCCTTATAACAAGCCCTGTTATTTTTATCTTGGGTTTAGTTTGTGTAAAGTTTTAAATCATTTTCAAATTCCACTATCCTAAATGCACTAAAATACTGAAAATGTTCACTTGAAAACAGCTAGACATCTTTATTTTGGGGGTGGGGTGGAAATTCTGTTCTCAAAGCAAAAGTTCACCAGCGCTGCCAGGCTGGTGTCACAAAGGACTGGCTTTATTTTCTCCCAGCAGGCTTCACTCAGGGTCATGGCCTAACCATAGAGTCTTTTCCATTCTGAAATTGTTTTCTTTCTTCTTTTCATTTTTCAAATGTATGCCTTTTTTTTCCCTCCAATGCTCTTGGGTGTTTTTCAGTTCATTTCATTTAACTCTTGTCATCTCTGATTTTCTTCTAATGTTTTGTGTATTTTTTTTTGTTACTTACATATCATCAGAGTCCATTACACAAAATCCTTCCATTCTCTTAGCACTTACTAAGGTTTTGCTTAGGTAAACAAGTGACTTCAATGCTTTAAATTATCAGAAATGTTACAGTTCTACTTTTATCTTTCTTTGTTTCCATGTTGCAAGTGAAACCTGGGGCTTCACCTGTGGTTGACCTGAGCTACACTGCTAGCCCCGCAATTCTTTATAAATCATATTTCAGCCAAAACAGACGATGTTTGAGATGATGTTCAGATTGTTAATTTATAAATGTTGACACTGGCAGGTGGCAAGTAGGTGGTAACTGTAAGAATCCTAGGTGTTTCTGAAGAGTTGTGTTGCAAATAACAGCAGTACTAACATTTAATGAGTGCTTCCTGAATGCAAGCTATGCCCCCAAAAGGGCTTTGTTACTGAAATAGTCCCGAGGGAATGATGAGTCCTTCCCCTGATTTAAAAGAGTAGAAGCTGAATGTTCAATTAATTAAGAAACATGTCCAGGAGTCTGTCATGGCAGTGCATTTCTATAACTCCAGCTAAGGCAGGAGGGTTGCTGTGAGGTCTAAGCTATACTGAAAGACCTTGTCTCAAAAAGAAAGAAAGTACAAAAGAAAACAAAGAAAAAGGTGCTGGGGATGTAGCTCAGTTTGTAAAGTATCCATAAAGCCCTGGGTTCAACCCCTATTACCACATGAACTGGGCATGAACTTGTGGGTGGCACAAGTCTGTAATCTCAGCATTTGGGGGGAGGAGGCAGTGAGATCAGAAGTTCAAGGTCATTCTCATCTATTTAGTGAGTTGGTTGGAGTCTCAAAAACAAAGCAAAACAAAACACAAATCAAAAATGTGCTCAAATCGCACAGCTCATATTTATGATAGGGAAGAACATAAATCCTGGTTATCGTATTCCAAAGACTGTATATGTAAGCAATAAGAAATAGTGTGAAATATCATGACTAAGTGAAGTGAGGGAATAAGACAGAAATTACTCAGTTTAGAAAAGAATCTTTCAAAAAGAAACCATCAATCTGAATTGTAGGCCTTGAAGGCATCTGGTTAATCCATAAAGCTGGGGTACAATTCATGGAATGGGTAGAAAGTGTGGATTTAGGAAATGACAGAGAGGTAAGTAGATAGGTGGGTGATAAAGTCTTACTTGAAGTGGATTCAAGGCAGGCAGGGCTGCATTGCTAGCCAGTCCCATTTGCTTATCAGTTGGCTTCACAGGAAACCCTTATCTGTATTTAAATAATGAACTTGTCTTTCTCAAATAGGGAAAATGCATTGGTCAGCAGAGATCACCAAATGACTGGTGTCAACACTTCCCCTCTTCAGATTATTTTGTCTTTTGTTGGCAGAATTAATGTCTGCTTCATTTTGTATGTATTGACTATCACTTTTTTGAATTATTGTCTACCAATACAAGTTTTGAGGCACTCTAGTACATTATTGCTTTTAAAATAACAAGCAGCAATAACTTTTTATCATATGTGCTTCTGAGAATGTACTATCTGTCAGGAGCTGCCCAATGGTTTTTAGTCATTATTTTACTTAATCCACACATCTACATGGTAGATGTGAACATTCCTGTATTACAGAATAGAAAGCCAGTCTCAGAATGATTATGTAAATATCCTTGAACTAAAAAGTAAATCTAAGAGCTAGGGTTTGTGCTATGGTCTTCTGGTTCCCATTGTGTGGTGGGACGGCTGTAGGGACAGGAAAAGAGGTGAGCATGAAATGCAAGCCATGAGCAAGTGCATTAGTTAAAATAATGTAGGAGAAAATGGTAAAGAAAATGAGTAGAGTGAAATGAAGTTTGAGAATGGTCTGGAGGCTTTCTAGGCCCCCTTTTAATTAGGATAAGATAATAGAATAAAAATATTACACTAAGTTTAAGGAAAAGTTTTATCCAAAAAAAAGAAAATCTAGGGCCTGGAGAGATGGCTTAGTAGTTAAGGCACTTGCCTTCAAAACCAAAGGACCCAGGTTCAATTCCCTAAGACCCACATAAGCCAGATGCAGAAGGTGGAGCATGTGTCTGGAGTTTGCAGTGGCTGGAGGCTCCGGCATGACCACTGTCTCTCTCTCTCTCCCTCTCCCCTTCCTACCTCTTTCAAATAAACAAATAAATAAAAATAAAAATCTAGACTTTAAATTCCCCTGAAGTTATCACAGCTTACTCTTTCTTTTTTATTGAAAAGATTTGGATTTCTGGAAATGTAGTGCTAAAGGATTTACTTAGCATTAAATTAAAATACTTGGACGTTTTTGTGGGTGGGGATAAGACTTTAAAGGCCAGCAGCAATGGCCATGGATTTTCTCCTGCTCATCTGCTGACATCCACAGGAAAGTTTTTACTTGTCACTTCCACAGGACTGCATCACTGTTTGCTAGCTCAAACCCAGCTGGTCTCTTGGCTAGAGGCTGAGCTCCTCAGGAGAACACCCTGCTGGTCTTATGCTGATGTTTGGGAGAAGGCAGGCATTTCATAAAGTACAATGAAAATAAGAGGAATCATGGAATATGATTCAAAGGGGCATAGAAAGAAATTTAAATAAATTTGCCCAGAAAACTGCTCCTTTGCCCCTTCTTAGACAGGAGGTTTTCCTGTGAGCTTGGGTCTTGTCTGTAATTGTGTTACTGACGAAAACTCAGGACCCTACTGTGCAGTTCTCTCTGATGTTAGATGCTGTGATGCTTTTCAACAGAAAGAACAAAGCATTTTAATTCAATTTGAGAGCTCTGGGCAATCATTATTTATTTTTAAAATTTGATAGCTAGTATTTGTAGGATAAAATTTAAATCAGAAGAGATATTAAACATATTTAAGTTTTATATAAAAAGTCAATGAATGACAAGTTTTAGAGAGAAGAGAAATAAAGGAAAAGAAAATAAAATGATAGCAACTTATAAAAGACTGAAAGAATAAAATTAAAATGTTATTCCTTTCTAAGTATATATATACCTCTTTAAATTTAAATGCATTATATTTCTAGAATTTTTTGTGTGTTTACAGTGTTACAATTTCCATTAAAATTTGAAAGTAAGGGCCTTCCCTAAGTTAATTTCTATGTCATCTCTTTTCTCCCTCTCTCTCTCTTTTCCTCAGTAATAAGCAACTCCAACCTTTACTGGAAAATACGGGTCACATTGTATTTTATAGAGAAATAGGAACAGAATTTTGGAATAATATATGCTTTCTGAATATTACTGCAAAGCTTTTAAACTAAGGTGTATCTTTGCAGTGATAAGCATAATTTGCTTTCGAGATAAGATAAAATTGAGTGGATGACTGACTTGGTCCTTGAAATGGGTATTTTCCATTTCAGACATAACCGTTTGTCAATGTCTTTCTCAAGGTGGTAGCTCAGAGAAAGTCATTTAACACATGTCACCAAGTGCCACAGAGTCCTAATTTTCTAGATTGATTGCTAATAGAAATGAAAGGCAATGCATATGCTGGAGCTGGTTCCTTGGCTCACATGAGACATTTGTATGCTCTCTGCTCACTCCTCCCTCATGATGTTGCTGACTGAGTTTCAATGCAAATGTGTGGGGGTATTTACACTACAGAAATAGGCAAGTGCTTAAATTGAGATTTTTTAAAAATATTTTTATTTGTTTATTTTGCAAGGAGAGAAAGAGAGACGGAGAGAGAGAGAATGAATGTGGGTGCCAGGGCCTCCAGCCACTGCAAACAAACTCCAGATGCGTGCACCACTTGGTGCATTTGGCTTTACATGGGTGCTGGGGAATCAAAGTTGGGTTGTTAGATTTTGTAGCCAAGTACCTTATCACTGAGCCATTTCTCCTGCCCCTGGGATTTTTCTTTCTTTTTATTTTTTTTTTTAAGGATATAGAGAAAACAAAGAGTAGAGCTGATTGTAAATATTTACCAAGACACTACGATATATTAGACATTTTCTACATATATGATGAGGATTCCAGACCACAAGTCTGAAATCTGAAATGCTTTAGAATATGGAGCTTTTTAAAACACTGACTTAATGCATTGGAACATTTCAGATTTCATTTCTCCAGAATAGGGATCTAATCAGTAAATTCTAACGTCCACAGCCCCCACCCCCCAAATACAAAATACTTCTAGTCCCAAGCATTTTGAGCAAGGAACACTCAGCCTGTACTCTTTGCCTACCTTGTGTAATCACTGTATTCTCCCTCAGTAAATATTTATCCATTAGGTTAGGTTTAACTCTTACAACACTGGGAGATAAGTAGTTACAGTCCTACTTTGTAGATTAAGAAATAAGGCTCACCCTGAGGCATGTTAATCACAAAATTCAATCCTTAGTTATGGCGCTCCTAGTCTCCCCTATGCACAAGGGGCTTACTTACCTGAAATGAGAGGCCCAGCGTTGTTGAATGTCCTTGAGTAACAGCTCACAGTGTGTTTTACAGATTAAATGGATACAGTATAAAATGCACATGTTTATGTGTTGAATGGATGCAGTATAAAATACACACATTTTCACTGTCAAGAATCACTTCTGTCGGACTGAGGGGGGCTGCTCATGTTCTCGTGATCCACAGGGCACTGGGTAGCTCACTTGACTGTGCCCTGAAGGTCCTCTGACTGCTGGAGGTCAGGCCAGCATCTACTGCTTGATGTCTGGAATTCTGCTGTCTTTATGGACATTTTAGTACCTTAACCTCTGCAGGCACCACCGTATCAGTAACTCCCTTGGGATCTAGGGAATCTTCTCTATTGGTCTTGTTCTCAGAAAATCAAGCATCTCTACTCTCAGCAAATAACTCAGTTACATTTTCTGTCAATTTACATCTTCCTCCTCCTCTGATCAACTAACCCCAAAGCATTTCTATAATTATTCAGATATAATTACAGTTAATGTTTATTCATAGTACTGCATGCAATATAATTTACATTTTTGCCTTTCTGTTGACTCATCACAATGACAATCATCATTAAGTACTATGAACTCCAGTTGAACTCTCGTCTGCTAAAGTAACCTACCAGTATCCCATATCCTGGGGCTGAGGGGCCATATGCTCTCTGTATTATTTAGGACAGCCTCTCTCTCACATTTGAAGGCTTTACTCTCAAGCCATCTTATTTGATTGTGTTACCACCAAGACAGAGACCATTGCTGATGAAATGCAATTACCTTGTATTGACCAGCATATACAGGGAGGAAAGATGGTGCAATCCAGACCAGCCTCTTAAAGATGTGCTGTTAGGGGCTGAGGAGATGGCTCAGCAGTTAAGGCACTTGTCTCCAAAACATAACAACCTGAGTTTGAGTCCCCAGTACCCACGTAAAGCCAGGTGCACCAAGTAGTAGCTGCATGTGCCGTTCATTTGCAGTAGCTGGAGGCCCTGGAATGCTCATTCTCTCTCTTCTTTCTGCCTCTCTATGTGTGCAAACACACACACACACACACACACACACACACACGATATATTCCCGGCACATTAGGTCCTTGAGAAATTTGTCAAGTTGTTTTAAATAATGTTTTTCTCGGGCAATTTTGTAGCTTGGTAATATGGTAAAAAGTTCTTAGAAGTCCGATAGCCAAGCATTCTCCCTTCATTCTACAAATGTTTGATGAGCAGAAGTCATGATTCAAGGTAGTAGGGATATAGGTGTTAGTAGAGGAGCAGCCCCTGATGCCAAAGGGTTTATATCCTACCCAATTCCTCTGGTTCCTGGAACACAATTCCTCCTTCTGTGAGACACACTTTGACACGTCTCTGCTCTAATCAATTGGCCACTTGGAGGAATCTGGGAGAGAGATCAAGGTGCAAGACAAAGTTGGAAATCAACACATGTAGATTAAAAATTCCAAGATTAGGGTTGCCAAGGGAACAGATAGAGATGGACATGGACTTCAAATGGAGCTTGGGCATCCCAACCTTTAGTGAATAAGAAAAGGAAAAACCAGTAAAGAAGGGAAAAAAAAGACAAAAAAAACCCAAAAAAAAACAAAAAAACAAGCCCAAGAAAGCTGACCAGGGAGGCAAGAAGATAATCACGAGAACATGGTGGATGCTGGTACTGCATTTGTGGATATCTGTGTTCCTCAAAATGATGACAAGACCAGAATGAATAAAAGTCTGAAAGCAAAGTGAGCCATAATGAAGATCCAGCAAAGCATCTGAGCAGACCCGGGAATGGGCAGATGCTTGGCCTGGGGCTCAGTGTGCACTTGGATGATATTCCAAGATTGGCTGTCCCTGCCTTGCTCTGTGATGTAGCAAGAAGCCTGGGCCCATGTGTGCCCTGTAAATGTCTACTGAATGAAGGGAATGCTGTGCCTCTGGAAATTCTCAAAGATCTGAAAGATGGTTTGATTTTCCCCATAACATTGATAAGGCTAGAGGCTCAGAGGTATTCCTTGTCTGTTTTCTAAGACTAGTGAATGGCAAAGAGGACAGCTTAAACACAGATGTATCTTGCTCCGAAGTCCACACTATCATCACTACAATATATTAGCTCATGTCATCAAAGTGAACCTCACAATTCGTGGGGGGTGTGTGTTGATGCAGGATTTGGGGGTTCAGGAAGGTGCTATGACCCCAGGTCCTTATTCTAATACCAAAGAATTAATAAAACAGACTCTGAGAAGGGTAAATTATGAATTATTATATTTATTTAGGAAGAAATAATGAATTATAGGTTTATTTTAGGAGGAATTAAGATCCAGTGAGGAGACTAGCTAAAAGAGTCAAGCCAGAGGACAATTAAGATACAAAGAGGAGGATAGCTGAAAGACTGAGCCAGAGGTGAATTCACTTCCTTGCCTGGCTGGAAAGAGTGGGAGACAGACAGAATCTCAGTTATAGTGGAATATACACCTACCTGTGGAAGGCAATTCATAAGAACCAAAAGATTCCCTTCACATAAAAGACCACAGGGGATTAAGAAATAGGGAAGGGCTCAGAGATCAAAGGTAAATTATACATATAATCAAAGTGAGAAAGCTCCCCAAAGCTTGGCACAGGTAAGCAGGAAAATACAGACTGAGAAAGGTGCTCTCACTTCCCAGTCTGGCTGAGAAGGAGAGAGACAGACTTGTATGTGTGTTCAGGCTGGTGAAATCACAGGGAACATAAAAAGAAGTGGGGTCTATGTGGTCAACCCCCTTTATATAGATCATCCAATTGAAATGAGCCTTGTTATCAGACTCAGTTTTGTAAGGAGAGACCTGATTGGTTCGTGGACTCAGGGCTGACCCAGAGAAGCTGAGCTGAAGAAGAAGCAGGAAGTGCCTGCTGGGCAGTCTCTGGCAGCCATCTTGGCTCAGACTCCAGTTCCCCTTTTTGCCACAGCAGACAGAATGACATCTCCTTTTCCTCTCTTTGAGCTTCTGTCCCTAACTAACTGCAAAAAGCTACCTTATTCCTGTTTCTCCCCCTTCAGTATGTGTATCTATATGTATATGCATGCTCTTTTATTGATTGAGTGCTTATCATGTGCTTGCCGTTATTCTAAATGTTCTCCTTATGTTTAACCCTCTCAACATTTAACCCTAGTCCTCACAACAGTCCTACAATTGTGCAGTGTTCCACCTGAGCTGGTGCTATGGAAGTTGCAGCACAGTGGCAAGCAGTTGCCCAGCCATCTGGTTCCAGCCCATACTGTAATCACTGAGCTTAATGACTCTCGATTTGTCAATGAAGTGTGTGCATGATTACAAACAGCATGATTTAGCTACTTCTTATGAATTCTTTCGCTTGTAGATTCAAAAGTCTTTTCAAGCTCTGATTTTTTTTAAGGTTTACAGAGATTTTACTAGATTAAGATAAGGAAAGAGGAGAGAGTACAAAGAGCTCCTGCCCATAGGAAGGCAGGAGCACGGTAAGTCCACCTACAGACATAAATTGAGGACATTTATAGGTTTTGAATGGGGACTGAGCTAACCAGCCACAATGCCAGTAAGATTCCTTTCAGGAATCTTAGTTCTAGGAAAGGGAAAGTCCTGCCTAGGGAGGAAATCAGGTTGGGTTTATGGAAAAACAGATTCTTTTTGTAAAAAACAACAACAACAACAACAATATTTTATGTACTTATTTTCAAGGAGAGAGAGAGAGAGAGAGAGAGAGGGAGAGAGAATGAATGGGTGCACTGGAACCTCCAGCCGCTAAAAATGAACTCCAGATGCGTGTGCTATGCCCAGTTCTGGACACCCCCAGTGACCACTAAGGAGATCCAAACACATATGCAAAAGCAAGGAGCTTTATTTCAGGCTTAAATTCGGACTCTTGACTTCACCAGCACAGTGGATCCATACAAGAGCCCTGAGCAGCAAGCGGGGGGGGGGGGGGGCAGGTTTTTCATAGGGATTTGAACAAAGAAGTAGGGGAATGGTTACATGATTGGTAGATTTAAGCAGTAACTGCACTTGTATTTTTCTGATAGGCTTAGGATGCTGGTGGGCAGGGAGCTACGGGAATTTCAAGCAGATTAAGTAACCCTTATTTTGATTGGCTATGTGTGTTTGAGGAACTTAAGCAACTTATCTTATGACCATAGAAATGTATGGCATAAGCAGTTTGTAGTCTTTTTTCAGTAAGTGTTAAATTCTTATTTAAACCTTGCCTGGAAACAGAAACTTAGGCCTACTGGTGACTTTGAAGCCTGTCATGGCGTCCCTCTGGTTCCCGAGTCCATCACATGCACCACTTTGTGCGTCTCGCTTTACAGGGGTACTGGGAGTCAGACTCAGTTCATTAGGGTTTGTAAGCAAGTGCCTTAACTGCTGAGCAATCTCTCCAGCTCCGAGACAAACAGATTCTTTAGGCAGCAAGAGATAAGGAGAAACTCCATTTTTCTCTGACCTCTAGAAAATTGAGGACTGCAAGGGCGGGCTTTAGGACAACCCCAGATTTTACTTTCTGGGGACCTGTTACCCTAAAGTGCCTTAATCCTCACCCCCTCTCTGAAGAAGCAACCCTAACTGCCACGAGGCAGCTGAGGCAATAGCTAATCTGGCTCCTTAGAGCTGAGTGGGGTTGTTGGGTATGGCAGTGAGTCTATCTAAGGGACCCCAAAAGTGCATTGGTATGATGCCAGAAGACAGTCCTGGAAGAAAATGTTGGGGAGAAACAATTAAAGCAAGGTGTTAGGGGGAAGTGGGTGCGGAGCAAATTGGAGCTCTTTAGAATCCCCATTCCGGTAGACTTTTCTGTCTTGGAGTGCAATTGAGGGACCTCAGGTAGATAGGGTTCGATGGTCATAGGAGCACTGCGTGTGTCCCGTTCTGAATTAGTAACTCCACCTGAATATGCAGGGTTCTGCTGCTCAGTCACAGAAGAGATGATGTTCTACAGCAACCAGGAGAACAAAACGCACGTACACAAACTAATACACTGTGCAGCCAAGTGCTTGGAGAGTTGTAGGAGAGGTACAGCAAAGCACTCTGGGAACACATGTGACAGGGTGGAAACAAGAAGAAGGGTAGAATGGGAGAAGGTCTGTAGGAGATAGTATAGTATGGGACTCACAAGGGTGTGAGTCCCTGATGGAACATTTCCTGGGCATTTATGTGTTGATTAACACTGACAGAGAAGTCAACTCTGAAAGACCCAACAGCAAGGGAGTAGGAGAAACATAGCAAGTTTGCATGAGTCTTTTTGCTCTCGCAATTCATACAGGGAGCTGTAGCTAAATTTGAGTTGAAAAATCAATAACACATAAGAGAGAAATGAACTATGTTGTGTTTCAGACTTGCACTCCAACACCAGTACAACGGGCCCCCTACAAAGGAGAAGTCACCACGCTGAAACCCAGAGAGACTAAAGAGGTTGCAGCTGGGACCCCGATGCAGGGCCACTCCTGATCCTGACACTGTGGGTAAGGGACCTGGGCACAGGAAGGGTTCCTGCAGGACTGTCAGCTTGACTGTCAGCACACAAAATTAGCATCTCTTTCTTCCCAGGCCTTTGAAGAGTCTGAGGTCAGAAGCTTCAAAGTGATGTGAGATTCAAGGACAGTTGAAGCAAGGGAAGACTGATGAAATTCCTGGTGGCATAGAACACTTAGATTGAGCAGTTCAGATTGAAAGGCTTAGGCTAGCTAAAGATTCATTCTCTAGAATGTTAGCGAATATTTAACAGAGTCCCAGAGAATCTTCTATGAGATGAAACATTAGGCTCATAATGTGTACATTAGTACACAGAGGGCCCTGTTCTTATATGAAGCAAGGGGCATTGTTCTGTGGCCAATATTTAAAAACCAAATAGGACTTTTATGGAAAAAATCAATGTTTATATTATGAATGCAATTATGTTCCAGAATTTAGAATGCATGAAAAATGAATTTATGGGGCTGGAGAAATGACTTAGTGGTTAAGGAGCTTGCCTATGAAACTTAGGACCTAGGTTTGATTCCCCAGGACCCATTTAAGCCAGATGCATAAGGTGGCACATGCTTCTGGAATTCGTTTGCCATGGCTGGAGACCCTGGCACACCTATTCTCTGTCTGCTTTTCTCCCTCTCTCTATCTCTCTCTCAAATAAATACAAAGAAAGGTAAAAGAAAAATGAATTTAAAAATGTGGGCAATGAAAGAAAATTATATTTCCTTTTGAAGAAAAAAATTTAAGGAAGTTTATTTGGTAGTATTTGATGTAATTTGTTTCACATGTAATTTTGGGATCATACAGATTAAGTGCAGCTCATTCTTTTCTGAAGTAACTATGGATCACCATCTTTTTTCAGTCTCCTGTTCTCCCGTTGTTTTCTGGTCCTCCCCTGCTAAACCCTGATTTTTAAGGACAGTAGCTTTGTTCAGGGTTAGCATCTCTGGAATATCATTTCCACTAACTTCATGAAATATACTTATTTGGGAGCTGGAGAGATGGCTTAGTGGTTAAGGCGCTTGCCTGCAAAGCCTAAGAACCCATGTTCAACTCTCCAAATGCACAAAAGTGAGGCAAGTGCAAGGTCACACATGCCCATTAGGTAGTACAAGCATCTGGAGTTTGATTGCAGTGGCTGAGATCCTGGCATGCCAATTCTCTCTCTCTCTCTATCTTTCTCTCTATAAAAATTCATACACACACACACACACACACACACATATTTGGCCAGTTTGATGACTTTTTTCAAAATGGTGATGTTTTCATATGTTCAAAAGTAGCAATCAACAAGTCTTATACTAGAGGTTGATCTGATAGATGAGGGTAAGCATTTGTGTTAATTGGGGCACTGCTTGACATAGATCTGGCTTTCTATATAGTTGGACACAAGACATTTTCACATTTTGACAATGTTCCCTTGCATAAATTCCAGGACTCTAAGATTTGGATAATGAGCAGTCACTCAAACCAGACCTCGGTCCACTGTGGTCTGTACACTGTCATTGTTAACATTGCCAACATTTTTAAAAAATATGTTTATTTATTTATTTGAAAGAAAAAGAGGCAGGGATAGATCAATAAAGAGAGAGAGAATATGGATAGGCATGCTAGGGTCTCTAGTCACTGCAAATGAACTCCAGATGCATGCATAACTTTGTGCATCTGGTTTATAGGGATACTGGGGAATCAAACCTGTGTCCTTAGGCTTCACACACAAGCAACTTAACCACTAAGCCATCTCTCCAGTCCAACATTGTCAGCTTTTAAAAAAAAATGTATTTAAGGCGGGCGTGGTGGCTCATGCCTTTAATCCCAGCACAGAGGTAGGAGGATCGCTGTGAGTTCGAGGCCACTCTGAGAATACAGAGTGAATTCTAGGTCAGCCTGGGCTAGAGTGAGACCCTATCTTGAAAAACCAAAAAAAAAAAAAAAAAAAAGTATTTAATTCATTTGAAACAGAGAGAGAAAAAAAAGGGTGTGTCAGGGCCTTCAGCTGCTGCAAATGAACACTAGATATATGCTCCAACTTGTGCATCTGGGTCCTGGGGAATTGAACTTGGGTCCTTTGGTTTCACAGGCAAACACCTTAACAGCTAAGCCATCTCTCCAGCTTCCCCCACACACACCATTGTCAGTTTTTAACAATGACTTCTAGCCCCAAGTTTCAGCATTTCTTTATTTCCAGATTACTGGCATTATTCTTGCAATTCAAGATTTTTAAAAAAAATATGCAGGGGAAGATCAGCAAGAGAAAGAAATGGTATTGAATGTAATCACATGCTATTAACAGCATTTGTAGGAGCCGGCTTAATGTTTACTTTGATTCAAGCATTTCTTGGGTTTAGCTTGAATTCTGCCTGTCTTTGTGAGGGAAAATGTTACACTGAGGTCCTTTCATTCTCTTCAAAGGTAAAAAGCGAACAAAGGATGCTGAAGTTCTCTTCTGGCGCATGCTGTCAGCCCCTGGAGAAGCAGGCCTTATTTCAACTCCCTGAGATCCTTTAAGAAAAATAATCACTCTAGACCTCTTTGATTTTCCCTCAGAAGCAATTGCTGTCTTCCCCGCTCAGCCTTTATTGCTGCATAAGATTGAAGATATAAATGAATATTATGGTGATGGAAAGCGTGTGGAGACTCCTTGATGATACCTTAAAATGTCATCTCGGCTTACACTAGATTTCTTTGTTGTTTAAAGGTTTCTAATGACTACATTTTTTTTGAAATAGCAATGAGGTTTGATGTTTTATTGTAATTAATAAACGTTGAAAGATTCCTTTCATAGTCCGTTATTTGCATCATGAGCCGCTTCTTTGGTTTCCACTAGAGAAACATGATTTCTTGTGTGACATGTGCTCCTGGAAATCAGGAGCCTTGATGGGTCCCATGTAGTCAAATCGAGTGCTCAGCCCTCAGATAAGCCCAAGGCAAATCATCCAATCACACAGATAAACCCAGGGTTTAAGGGGTAACTGGAACCCACCTAGCTGAAATCTGCTCCTTGATTTCCTTCCTCCCCTGCCCTTCTGGGTCTGTGCCCTGCTCCCTCTGTACTTGAAGCTGGGCTTCTTTTTCTTGACCTGGGCAAGTCAGTCAAGAGGGATTTTTATTTTTTCATTTTTTTATTTTTTTTATTTTTATTTTTTCCTAAAAGCCACATTTTATTTACCACATTCACCAATTCAAAATTAAACTCTCATTTAAATCAAATGAAGAGGTTATATAGGTTGCCCACTTCCCAACAATAAATATCATCAGGAACAAACTGATAGTAAGAGTTGGGTTTTAAACTGTTCTTTATTTGTCACTGTAATATTATTTTTTTTTAATCAAGCAAAAGCATGCAAATGTTCCTCTGTAAATGTAACTGCTCTCACAGCCCTTAGCACCAACAGGTGATAAAGGTTGTCCAATTTGTTGGGAGTTCTTCTTCTTTTTTTTTAATACCACTTCTAACCAGTGTGTATAACACACACAACAGAGGTAGGAAAGACCATCTTAAATAAATGATCTTGAGTACAGAAAATTTCTGAAAATTAAGCTGACAAAATGCTAAACCATGCCTCTGATGAGTCCCAAAGAACCACAGATCCGTTACTTTCTCTTTGAAGAACGAGTCCCCTAGAGTCTTCTAGCATTGCAGGGTACTTGACAACACCTAGAAGGGTCCTGATCCATCACACCAGGACCACCTTCTACTGCCTCTCATTTGCCGATTCTTTGGACCACCCAATCCTGCTGGCAGAGGGGACAGCGGTTGTTCTGTTTCACCCACAAGGACATGCAGCACTTGTGGAAGGAATGATTACATTCTCCCCAGACCACAACGCAATCCTCTTGTTTGTTTTCAGCTTGACATCTAAGGCAGGCATCCATCACCTGCGTCCTGCAGATGGCGCAGGTATCGCACTCCACGTCCCAGCTCCACATGGCCACCGCGTTCCACTTCTTGAGCGAGAACATTTTGTCGCCCCCTGACTTGGAGCCCGCGCTCCCGGAGGGCGAGGACAGGGCACAGGGTTCCTCGCGTCCTCCACGTCGGCCATGCCGGCGGCGCCGGGCGGCGGCGGCCAGGACGTTGGCTGCGGGAGGCGGGCGGCTATGGTTTTTTGAGGTAGGGTCTCACTCTGGCCCAGGCTGACCTGGAATTCACTATGTAGTCTCAGGGTGGCCTCGAACTCACGGCGATCCTCCTACCTCTGCCTCCTGAGTGCTGGGATTAAAGGCGTGCGCCACCACGCCCGGCAAGAGGGATTTTTAAACATGGAGCAATGTCGGGTAGTTATGCTGTGTCTGTTTGCGCTCAGACTCTGACAAGCCAGCCTAGTTCAGGGGTGCGCTCCCACCTTTAACAAAGGAGCGGCAGCCCACTGTCTTTGTTTAGAGCACACGGAAGAAAGGCTGACGAGCAAGCTGCACCTGAATCGTATTCTAGTTCAAATAAACTACAGCTCCTTCTCCTTCAGGTTAAAAGATACATTAAAATATTGTATTTTACTCCTTCACCTTGGTTGACAATGGAAACTCCATAATGACACTACATAATGACACTACAGAATCCTTTGCCAGGAAAAAAAAAAAAAAGATGCTTTCTTACCCAGAAACCAGTTCTCACTCCTCTTTTAATGTTCAGTTGCAATGTCAGTCCCGTTCCCCCAGAACCTTTCCAAGAGCCAACACAGCAGAGTTAGGTCCCTCCTTTACACACTACTGCATAGTGGGCCCCAACCTACACCTCTTCACATGTATGATGCCCTCTGTATCTGTGGGTTCCACACCCATAAATTCAACTTCAGATGGAATAGAAGAATTTGAGAAAAGTTTCATCGTATACAGACTTTCTTTCCATGTCATTTTTCTCTAAGAAATACTGTTTATGGAGTATTTACAGTGTCTACATAATACGAGATATTATAACTAATCAGAGGATGACCTCAAGCACAAGGAAGGATTGTGTAGGCTGCGCATAAATATAATGCTATTTTAGAAAAGAACTTGAGCATCCTTATGATCTGTAGGGTTCTGGGACTAATCCCCCATAGATGTCAAGGGACAAGTGCAGCCACTCACTCCTCCTCCCTGTCTCCTACAGGAGCTGAAAGCTCATGTGGACTGGGGCCTGTCTAAGTTCACTATTACTCCCCAGCATCCAGAAGACTGCCTGGCACTCAGTGGCTACTTAGTAATTTGTGAATGAAGGAGGAAGTGATAGGTTCCTCAGTTGATATAGATGAAAGCAGAGAGTTGTCACACACAACAGGGATGAACTCTCAGTATCTTTGTGCCTAGGGTGCTTTGACCCGAGAGCACCAGGCACACAATCTGCTTAGCAGCTCTGTTGGGAAGAAAGAAATAACTACAGAAGACTGTGCCCACAAAGTCATTGGGAATGAGTGTGGGTCCCCTTCGCTTGCTTTGGTTAGGCTTTGTGGCCAACATTTTTACAGAGACATAGTTTTCACCAATAATAGAAGGCCATGGGTAATCAGGCTCTTCATATTGCATGCCATTTTTTTTTTTTTTTGAAGATTGATTAAGCAGTTGGAACAACTGCACTGTTGAGGTCTTTCCATGTTCATCTCTCCTTGACTACTTCTTCCAGTGAGCAGCTTGGAGCGGGGAGGGAAGACCGTATGGGTTCTACAGACTCAAAGACTCCTACCACGTTTCCTCTTACATGCAGACTCTAGATTTAAATCTATATATGAATGTGTGTGTAGGTCACAAAAGTAGAAAGGGGATTGTGAAGGGGACAGTGAGAAGAAAAAGAGATCTCAAGGGAGGGTAGAGGGAAAAAAATGAGAGAGTACTAGAATGCACGTGACACGAGAGCAGAAGGGAGGACTGTTTGGAGGGAGGAAGGGGACAAGCAGGGACGGGAGAAAGCAGTTGGGAAGGGGGAAGAATAGGAACAAAGTATTTTGCATACATATGGCAGTGTCATAAGAGAACCTATTTCTTTCAATGCAATCTGAAAAAAATTAAATTATAATAAACAAACAAACCCACATGAAGTCTGAGCTCTAAACATGGCTCCTATATTGCACGTGAGGCCGTTAACAACTTATATCAAAACGTGCAAAAAGATAAAAATAACATAACCACCCCTACATATATATTGCCTGGTTTAATTATAAATAAATAAAACTTTGCAAATACATTGAAATTCTGTGTGTTCCTCTCTCTGTTCTTTCTCTCCCCTGCCCCTCCCCCACCAGGTCAGCAGTGCCTTCAGCCTGGTCTTTCCCTCTCATGGACACCTTTTATATCTTTGTGCTGTATAAGTCTCTGAGCATTGTTTTGTAAGCCTATTCCAAAAACATCATCTAGTCTATTGTATTTGATTTCTGCTTTAGTGGTATTCAACACACTTGGGAGTTATTTACTTTGATGGATCTAGCTCTAGTAATTTTCTAGCTGCACAGCTTTCCACCCATACTACAGTTATTTACCCAGGCTCTTGTGTGATGGGAATTTTGGTTGTTTCTACTATATTGCTACCACAAACAGTGCTGGTACAAGTATGTTAGCAGAGGTTTCCGTGGTTACATGTACACAACTTTCTCTATACTACTTGACTTTACTCCAAGGTGAGGAACTGATGGATCCTAAGGTGGCTCTATTCTAGCCTACTCAGATCCTGACAACTTGTTCTCTATAATCGGTAGGTATGCCCTTAAGAATGGAGTCTGTGAGTTTCTGTTACTTTACATTTTCACCAAGATTAGCTATTGTCCCATATATTAATTCTGCCAATCAAAGGTATCTTATTAGGATTTGAATTTGTATTTTTCAGAGTGCCAGTGAGGCACTCTATAGTTTAGTTGATCCTTGTGGAATTTAATTGATCCTCCTAAACCTTTTTTTTTTTCATTTGTAAGAGAACAATAACAATGACAGAGTTTGCCTTTTCCACAGAGTGCTGTGAAGACCCTAAGCCTAAAACACATGATCAGCAAATGATAGTACCAATCACTCTTTCATAAATACATTTTTTTTTTTAAATTTGCTTGATAGCAATAGACAGAAAGAGACAAAGAAAGTAAGTATGAGCACCGCAGGACCTCCTGTTGCTGCAAAGAACTCCAGACACATGCACCACTTTGTGTGTACTGGGGAATTAAACCAGGACCATCAGGATTTTCAGTGAAGCACCCTTAACCACTGAGCCATCTCTGCAGCCTACAATCACTCTTAATGGCAGTATGATGAGTTAATAGGGATGTGCTATCCAAACCCTGGGCTGTCTTGCTCTTTCACTGGAGAAGTTCACCACTTTTGGCAGTGCCTAGTCCTTGGCAGTGACAGAGGCATGGAAGCCAAAAATGGGAGGGTGGAAGCAAGCGCTGGCTCAGGTTGAGGGCACAGGGCTGCACTGGACACTGCAAGAGGCATGGTGTGAGCACTTCTGAGTCTCTGGGCAGGCATCCATACCGAAGCATGCAGGTGTGTGCCCAGGCCCTGCTGTAGATGTGGAGGCAGTCACACCTAGCCTGGGGCTCATGTTTCAGTTTTCTATTGCAGGGGAGGCAGCACCATGGGCTTGCTGTAAGCTTTAAAGTAGCAAAAGTTACATTTGAATCAACTGATCCAGATATGTAAATATCCTAAACCTCCAAGCCTCTATTGATGAGATGGGAATACTCTAAGACTACCTCCTTCACAAGGATGATTGAGAGACTGATTGAGACAAAACACATAAAGCCCCTGGATCGCCATCAGTAACTTTATAACAAATCATGATTTGTTTTAAGAGTGAGTCAGTGACATTTTTAAGAATATGAACTGTACTGGGGACTGCCTTCTGGGCCAAGGGTGTTTTCATGAAGGCTAGATAAGTGGGGGAGCTTAGAATGTCTTTCTCAATCCTTGTTTGCTGTAGTTGACTACTACATTGCAGCTTCCATTGCTGGGATGAGCATCCAAACCAGACACAGTCTATGGGAGGAAGGGGATTTATGTCAAGCTTACCGATCCAGGGGAAGTTCCATCAAATGGCAGAAGAGGCTGGTTCCCATTCGTAAATCCAAGCAGAGAGACACCACCAAATAGCTAGCACCACCAGCAAACACAGCCAGAGCACAAAACCTCTCTGCACACCTTTAAGCTGGAATTCAGATCCCCCCCAGTGACACCCCACCCCCATGTAGCAGGAGTCCACCTGCTAAGTGTCTAAAGCTGAAAACTCAACTTTAATAAAATACCCGAGAGTATGAGGGGCATACTTTCAAACTAACATATTTGCCTTATAAGAGGTGGCAGTCCCACAAGAACACAGGACCTTTTCTTTAGAAAGGGAGGGATGAGGGGACCTAGTAGGATGGTATTGTATATATGTAAGTAGAAGAACAGATTAATGGGGGTTAAAAGGCCTAAGTGAGGTCAGGGAAGAGATTGTGTAAGGAAAGGTGGAGGGAGGGCTAATCAAAATCTAAGAGGACATGAATAAGTCATATGGAAACCTACCTTTTTGGACAATGGAACACACAGGAGCTATACATTGTTACTAGAAAATTTTCAGTGCTAGGGATGGGATACCTTCCAGTGAGTTATTGGCCAGGGAGGTTCATGATGCCCCCCAAACATTACAGGCCATTGCTGAGGCCCTTGATTACCAGGAATAGATGGTAAGACCCTATTGCTGAAGACTCCACATACTTGACTGCAAGGTCACTGAGAAACCCTGCTGGAGCTGAGCTGAAAACCTCCTCCATATAGATCAGCTGACAGAAAGCTGGAAAAAGCCATGCTGCATGCAGTTCAGTGGGGGAGAGAGAAATCACCAGTAGAGATACCCAACAGTGGACACTGCAAGCCTTACATTTGGCCGCAATAGTGGCACATCTGTTATAGGGGAAACCAACCACCCTCTAATTTGACCAGAGGCCCACTCCATGGGAGGGAATATATATCTGATACTGAAAACATACAACAGGGGTAGTCATGAGCACTAGGAGTGTAATGTCTGCTGCTGTCTGGCTAAATGTATATACTATGCTCACCAAACTGCTCAGTAATCACCTCTCTTAATGTTAATACCCATATATTAATACTACTCTCACTTCTAGCTAGAGAACCTTCTCTTTTCTAATAGCAGTGACCTTGGGATTACTCAGAAGGCACCATAGTGCTTAGAAGAAGTGACAGAGGAGTGCTCAGCACTGAATATCTCAATCATACTTTCCAAGGCTCAGGGTCCATTGCAGAAGAGGGGGTGAAAAGAATGTAAGAGCCAAAGGAAGGGTAGGACTCCTTACAACATGCTCCTCCAGACACAAAATGGCCTGATATACATGACCTCACAGTGCCTGACACTACCTACACAAGACCATCATAATAGGAGGTAAAAGATCATGACATCAAAATAAAAGAGACTGATTGAGAAGGGGAGAGGATATATTGAGAGTGGAGTTTCAAAGGGGAAAGTGGGGGGAGGGAGGGAACTACCATGAGATATTGTTTACAATTATGGAAGTTATCAATAAAAAATATTTAAAAATAAATAAGTAAAAACTTAAAAATAAAAAAAGAAACCTTAAAGTTTTCAATAGATTATGAATGATATCACTTATTATGCTCTGATTATGGCTCAGACCAGAGATAAGCTTTATATAGACTCTACCAGTTTTTAAATATTTTATTTATTTATTTAGGAGAGAGAGAGAATAGGTGATAGGTGCACCAGGACCTCTGAACCACTTCAAACTAACTCAAGACACATGCACCTCTTTGTGCATTTGGTTTTACATGGGTACTGGGGAATTGAACCTCTGGGTCTTTAAGCTTTGCTGGCAAGTGCCTTAACCATTCAGCCATCTCTCCATCCTGATGTTATCATTTTATTCACTCTATATCTTTAAGAGACAGTATCATTATTCTTTGTTAACAGGTGAGAAGAAAAGGCTGAGAGAAGTTAAGCAATTACTCAAAAACCTCATCTGGTGGGCTGGGGAGATGGCTTAGCAGTTAAGCACTTGCCTGTGAAGCCTAAGGACCCGGGTTCAAGGCTCAATTTACCAGGACTCACGTTAGCCAGATACACAAGGGGGCACACGCATCTGGAGTTTGTTTGCAGTGGCTGGAGGCCCTGGCGTGCCCATTCTCTCTCTCTTTCTCTTTCTCTCTCTCTGTCTTTCTCTCTCTGTCTGTTGCTCTCAAATAAATAAATAAATAAAAATAAACAAAAAATAAATAAATGACAGAGCAAAAGCTTTTTAAAAAATCTCATCTGCGGCTGGAGAGATGGCTTAGTGGTTAAGCACTTGCCTGTAAAGCCGAAGGACTCTGGTTCAAGGCTCGATTCCCCAGGACCCACGTTAGCCAGATGCACAAGGGGGCGCAGGTGTCTGGAGTTCGTTTACAGTGGCTGGTGGCCCTGGTGCGCCTATTCTCTCTCCCTCTCTCTCTCTGCCTCTTTCTCTCTCTGTCACTCTCAGATTAAAAAAAAAAAAAAAACTCATCTGGTTAATGGGTGACTCAATATGTAAATCCTGGTCCATTTGATTTCATATAACTAGTTATTCCTTAGTTAGGACTTTGGAAAGGGCCCACTCTAAAGGATGTATAGTTGTCTCACCATCATTAGCACTCAAAAGAAAAGAGGAGTAGCATGTTCTCATTGAGTTAGCCTATAACTAAGTGATTTTCTAAGGTGATTGGCTGTCATCATGGAGTTAATCTTGATTCTTTAGAAGAAATGTAACAGTTAAGTTAGGTCATTTCTCTTGGAGGGTCTAAAGCTTTGCTTTTTTTCTTTTACACATTTATTGAGATACTGAGATATTTTCTCCCCTAAAACCTTGCAGTTCAAAGCCTACGTGAGAAGTGATGGATGAGAGTTACTCATGGCACAAACAACCTCTGAGTAGCAAGTGCCGTGGACCAGCGGAAGCCTGACCACTGCTGGCTCCTCCAGCCACGGGAGGCTAAACCCGAAGTAGCAACATGCTGCTCCTTCCGCTTCTTGGCTCTCTCGTGCCTATACCCTCACTGCAGGGCACCTCCATGATGCAAAGTGGGCTCTACCCAGGCACCCAGTGTTCATCCCAGGTCTGCCCCATCTGCTTCTGCGGCTCATACAGGTATCCTTCTCTGAGCTCCTGAAGGAGGATGATGGCTAGCCATGGAGGGAGACATTTAGCACAGAATCTAGCCAGAAGCAAGTTGACCAGGACCTCAACTCCCCTCACTACTTACCACATGCATCATTTAGGCAAATTACTTTAACTTTCTCAGCCTCACATGTCTTAGCTGTAAAATAGGGAGGTGATGCCTTATAGGATTTGGGGGAGAATTTAATGGGTTAAGTCATAAGATTTTAACATTGTGTCGAACACAAAGCCTTCAACTTGTGCTTGGTACTGCTGCTGGCACAAAACAAGCACACAAAACAAACCTTCCTGTAAAAGAGGTTCCCTACTGACTATTATTTTCCTATTTGCTTCTATGGGTTCCATAACTTAAAGTAACAGCATGTATTAACCACTGATGGGCACAGAAGCATCCCTCACCCTAGTAACTTATGAAACCACTTGAGAAATAAGTCTTGTTTCTTTCTTTCTTATTTTCTTTCTTTCTTCTATTTATTTTCTTCTTATTTTCTTTCTATCTCTCTTTCTTTCTCCTCTGTTGCATGTGTGTGTGTGTGTACACTACATGGTGTGTGTGTGTGTGTGTGTGTGTGTGTGTTATACGCATGTGTATGTGTTCATGTGGCACCACACATGCTTCCCTGTGGAACGGTGCATTTACCCGTGGTGGACAGAGGGGAATATTAGGTGCTTCCCTTCCTTGCTCTTCTGCCTGTGTCAACTTGAGCCAGGGTCTCTTACTGATCTTGGAACTTGCCCTTTTATTCCACTCGTGAACTCCCGTGATTCTCCAGTCTCTGCTCTGTAAAATCATCAGCCACCCACACTGAGCAGTGGTCACTGGGAAAGCATCATTAAGATCAGAACTGTTATACTGTAGTTGTTACAACTGGAAACTTTCCACATCAAATACATTAATCCAACTGGAGCCTGGGGGTCACCTTTCTGTGCCTGCTTTGTCCTTACTTACTGCCACTGAGGGCACCCACATGTATTTTTCTTCTTATCTGCAGCTGAAAACCACAGGAAATGATGACCACAGAGTTAGCTTTGTTGTGAATAAGTTCCTGAGATCATTGTTCAAGGGCCTGTGGTCTCATGATGCCGTCTCTTCTTTCCCCCATTCTAGCTGTGTGGCCTGATATAATCTACTCAAACTTTCTGAGCTTTGGTTTGTTTAACTGAAGGTGGTCATTTCACTCAGTATCCCTCATATATTTGTGAGGCACATAGGAGATAAGCCCATGGATTTCCTTCCAAAACTATCCAATGCCAGCGACAGGTCTGGGGAACACAGCCTTCATAGTCGTTTAATAGTGTAGGCTTGGTGACCAACAGCCAGCATCCATCAGCTGAGAGACCATAGCCAGGGACTCTTCTCATTCTGGAAACGGAAACTTCCTCAAGGTCGTCCGAGAGTGGTGAGGCCGAGAGAGGACTGTGCACACAGCGAGAGGGGGGCGAGCAACTGGTAAATGGCTGTGACTGCAAATTTTCCGGCCTGTGACATTTTCCACGTCACTGCAGAACCCTAGGAAGGGACCTCAGGAAAGTGACCCTCCCTGACACCCAGGGCCACGCCAACCTTGCTGGTCACCCAGCATGGTTCCCACGGAGCCTGTTGCTTACTCGGCCCTCCCAGACACCCAGCTGCCTCAGTGTGCTTCTCCCTCACCCCCATACCTACAGCTGCTTGGAGTTCTATCTCAGCACTCTTGGGAATTGCTCTCCCTTTTCCTCCTCACCTCCATCTCCCAGAGTTCCATTTCCTTAAGTGCTTTACAGTGCTCTGTGAGGCTTTACGCCTTGGGACCCATCTCACTGTAAATAATTCTCTTGTCTTGGGAACTCTTGTTACAAAAAGACTTGTTTTTCCTTCCCAAAGAATACACACTCCCTCCTCCGATCAATATTTACTGCTCTGCACAGGTCTGCAGAGACCACAAGGTTTACAGCACATTAAGAAGACGGTAACACGGGCCCGGGGGAGCTCATAATAAAAATGTTGCAGCAAAAGCATCTTGGAGTGCCTGGGCTCCTGGGGGTGGACAGCACACTGCTCTTTTGGGAGGGCAGGGACTTAATGGAAGATCCCAACCAGAGGGAAGCCTTTGAGGATGGTCCTGTTGCTTTATTTTATTTTGTGTGCAGGTAACCAAGACGGAGCATCCTAAACGTTCCAGGATCCTAGAATGGGCCATTATACCCCTGGGAAAAGGAACAGAGAGAACAAAGGCATGTGTCCACGTTTCTATTTGGTGAAGATCTCTGGAGGATGCTGGTTTGACTGATAGGAAAGGACTCAGGAGAAGTGAGGGATGATGGCATGAAGACTCAGCCACACAAGGCAGTGCCTCACACACCAAGACCCATGATGTTGGCAAGGAAACTTGGTTTCATAGTTCGTCAAATATGACCTGGGGAATGTCACTGAACCTCTCCGAACCTGAATTTCTTGATGCGTGAAGTGGAGACTGGGACATGTGTTTGGCTTACTTTAAAAGGACCAAAAGATAATGCTTGTGAGCAAGAAGGCAATCCAAGAGTAATAATTACAATATGAATGTCATGTACAAAAACTCACTTGCTCTGGAAATTAGTAGTGAAAGAAGACACAGAATGAGGGAGACTATAAAGCACTGGGAAATTTCAGAATAGATTGTGAGATCACAGTTATACAGATGGGCTCTTTTGAAGATAGGGTGTCAAGATATGCAGAAAATGGCAAGAAAGGAGTAGGAAAGTTCAAGGTGGTAACAGAGAGGTGGAATGCTGCCTCGCCCCTGAAGGTGGAGGTTTTGTTCATGATGTTCAGAGGCTTGTGGTCATGTTTTCTACTACCATCCATACTGAGGGTCACATGCATAATCCAGAGCCAGGAGCAAGCAGGGTCACTCCAAGGCAAGGGCTGGGCGGAGAAGCCGGGCCGATGATGCTGTGGGCAGGAGGACCAACCCAGTGAGTGAGTTGGATGTTTTAGGTGTCTGAGGAAGCCTGGCTGGACATGAGGAGGTTGACCTCAGAGGTGGGGGGCTGACACTGGAATGGCATAGGATAGAGGCCAAGAAGACAGGTTATGAAGGATCTGGGGTCGTGAGCTGAGAGGGAATGGTGCCTCTCGGCCAGGAAGACACGCTGCACAGGACCAGAACTGACGGGCAAAAGGAAGCTGTTTCTCAGAGTGACACAAACTGTGCTCAGGTGGTCTCCTTCCTCCAGAGAGTGACCAGGGACCACGGACTCCTCAGCAGCCTTTTGCCAGCCCAGGGCCCAGCACACAGAAGGAATGCTTAGTCATGTTGGAGCAAACCCTCTCTCTTGATGATGGAGACATCGCTTTACTGTGAAGCCCAGGCTGCCCTCAAATTTAATGACCATCTTTGTTTTGCATTCAGCCTCCTGAGTGCTAGGAACACAGGCATAAAGGTACACACCTAGCCCCACCCCCTCCCTTCCCTTTTTTTTGATGCGTAATTTTAGAATTGCATGGTCCATTTAGTGGCTTGTTTCCATGGCAACATGCTTCTACATTGTGCCATTCTCAGTCTGCCTATAGCTACTGGGCAGGCATCACTGGGCCGGATACAAACTTCTAACGGTGGCAGCCCCCAGCAGTGTTTACCTCCTGTCCTGATGCAGTGTGTCATAGACTAAAGGAACATTGTCTTCTCAAAAATTAACTTTAAAAATACATTTAAACACATAAGGCACAGTCTTCAAAAAATAGAAGCCTAGAATTTCTTCACATTTGCTTGGCAAAGGATAACTCTCCTTGTCAGTCATTTTTATTGTTTTTTCAAATTGTTTCCCCAGGCAGACTGAAAGAAAGCCCTGGAAAGGGTCTCCAGGAGACCTTGAACTGCAGAAATAAGGTCTGGCCCTGTGACATCCACATGCTTCTGTAGACATGACCTTGTCCTGGTTGCTGTCATGATCAGGCACCAGCAGACTCTCTATGGCCTGTAATCAGACTGGCCATCACAGCGAGCACACGGAGGAACAGGAGACAAGTGGTCAGTTTTGTTTCACTGCTGTGTTTTATTAACAGGTCCTTGTATTTTCTAAGGTTCCTGGCACGGCGTTCCTCTTTAGTGAGGATGGATCTGTGGACCATTCTTAGACTTCAGCCCATTCTACTTCTGGAGTGCATTTGGACCATGCTATAAACTTGAAAGACTTTTAAGAAACACTCAGATGAGGCTCACAAATGCTGGTTGTGGAACACCGTGCCTGTTCAGAGTGAGTTTCTACGTCTGGTAGAACTGTGTGCCACACTTTTTACCACTAGCAGCCAGCGAGGACAGTGTCCCCGCCTTGCAGCTGGTTCTGAGCATCACTTGAGTCCTTAGCCTCCACCATGCAGACTTTCCACGAAGAACTGTATCAATTCCCACTTCGGCATGGATCAGTGACGAGGCCTCTACAGGCTCAGCGCAGAGTACTGCCGAGGTTTTCAGTCTGAATTCTTTCCTCACTGCTCAGGAGCCTCCAAGTTGCAAAAATGTCACTGAGTCAAGGAATATTGCAAACTCTTCGGACAACTGTCTCCTGACTCCATCAAAAAACCCAGTGCTGATGTCCCCTACCCTTTTCATGTCTGCATTTACAGGTTTAAAACTAGCAGAAGACAGGCAGAGTTCATTCCCACAGCGCAGCTGTGCCATGACCTACTCGGAAAAGATATTTCCCAAAGGTCGGATTCTGTGCTGCACAAATGCAGCAGTATATGTCCGGGGGCATTTTTGGTGGTTATTCCCTATACTGAGTAGAATTCTATGTCCTCAGAGATATGTTTAAGAACTCATTCCCAGTCCTTGAATATAGTTGGCCCTGCCTATCCATGGGCCGTGATTCTGCAGATTTCACAGCATTTCTGTGGTCACCTAATTAATCTAGAAATAAAGTTTAAGGTTCTATGCAATCACTATGTTGTTTTATAGTTGTGACTTGAATATCTGTTGATACTATTGGCCTAAGAGTCTTGGAATCAAACTCCAGTGGATACCAAGACACGACTGTGTAACTTATTTAGAGATATGGTTTTTGCAGAGATAATGCTAGACTGAAGTGGGCTCTAATTCAGTAACTGCCATTCTTAGAAGAAAAGAGACTATTCCACACAAAGGGAAGACTGTCTCAAGATGACAGAGGCAGAAACCGAAGTTACGCTGTCATAAGTAAAACATGGCGTACCTCCAGCTGCCATCAGAGACAGGGAAGGAAGCTTCTAGAGATTTTGGAGGGAGCAGTCTTGCTGATATTTTGCATTGTGCTTTTAGCCTTCAAAATTGTGGGAGGATAAGTTTCTGGTGTGTTCAGTAGTCCAACTTTGGATCATTTGCTACAGCAAACTAAAGAGACAGATATATTTATAAACTAGAGAAAACAGCTGAGAGTTTAAAATTCTCTGAAACCTACTTTCAAAATTCAAGGATAAATGGGAATGTGCCCAGTGGGTCTCTTGGGTGACAGCGCTTTCTGTATTTCTGCATGAGGACAAAATAATATATCAGTGATTTCTTCAACCCCTGACATTAAATCACATACTTGATTATAATACATTAGACATTCAATATTTCAGAGACTGCCCGCCTGCTAAATCTTTGCCTCCTCTGGGATATGAACGCCTGACATCCTAATGTGGGGTTACTTGAGCACCACACCTGACCTGAACCTGATGTAAACTTCTGTTCCCTACTCCATGACTTGAACATGACAGCCCTGAATTGACTGAACCACACAGGCAGCAGGCAATCCGGGGGTTGGCTGTGGTAAGTACTGGGAATTGAAAGTGTTCATTACAAATTATCCTGCAGGATAAAGCTCCGAACAAAATACTTCTGAATTATTTTGTTTTGGGTTTGGAGAAAAGGAATGTAGGGAAGCAGGGAGGTGAATGGATGTAGTGGTTTGATCAGAAACTGATGATGACACTTGGTGACAGCCAACACCGGGTCAGGGTTGGGAGAGACTTTAGAAATGCTATGCTTACTGTATTGGCTAAGGGCTAGACACAAGCAAAATCAGAAATAAAGCTGACTTGTAAGATGTATATATATATATATATATATATATATATATATATATATATATATGGCAAATAAATAAAATGTTTGGATCAGTAACTGCTATGGGAAATGGACCCTTGAGTTTAGGATGGGTAAGACAGAGGGGGCATCAGGGAGGACCGTTTGGCTCACAGGCCGGTACAGTTTAGTAGAATTTTCAAGGTGATTGTTTCAGGTGACATTAAGTCCTCCTAAGTTCCACAGCTAGCAAAGGGCAAGGCCAAAACCAGAACCTAGGACTACAATCATATTCTCATACACTTTCCAAATTAAAGAAAACCAAGAAAAAAAGGCAGGAAGTTTTAGAACCTAAAAAATCTCAATTTTAGGGGCCTGTTTTATAGCTGGTAACACACAAGTTCCCAGAGGAGCAGCAGATTAAAAATTTCACACCAAAAAAGACCGTGGTTTGAGCTCTACTCTATTGAAAAACTATTTCTAACACTTAAAGATTAGACAAATTCTAATAACAATCTAGGTCTCTGGCTGCTCTGGGAAAAGTCAGGGGCTCTGTGGGAACCCGAGCTGCCCCTCCCCTCAAATGGGGCATGTGCAGCCTGGTCTGCTGCTACCCACCTGCTGTACTTGACCAACTTACACAATGTAGCTGGCATTTGTAGGCCTGGATTTGCAACCCCTGAGACTGGGAGAGAAAGATAGAACTCCAAAGCTCCAGGCTGACAGTTAGGATCATGTCTTGTAGTGGAAGGAAGGAATGGAGTCAGGAGAACACAGAACAAGAGCAAGAAAGCCAAGGTCACAGATGCAGAAGGTCTAAAATCCAGGGACAGAGCTTTCATCTATTTTTAGATGAAAGAACAGGATGTGGGAACCAAACATGCGGTCAGTTCTCGAGCAGCACACAATGGTGATGACTTAGGCAGTGCGTCCTCTTTCCTATTTTTAACCAGATCACAGAGCTGCGTCACAGGACTTTGCTGCTGACTAATCCTGCCTAAGTGTCTTTCTCTGCATTGCATAAATGCCATCAACACAAGATTGTTAGAGACAAGACTGTAAGGACTGCTGCAGGCAGGGCATGTTATAAATAGTACTCCAAGCAGAATCATAGTGTTCCAGCCCACAGCTCTTAGGAAGTTGTCTACTATTTTGTTGTTGAGCAACGCAGACCTACAAAGAGAAATCTTTCATTTACTTAACCTGAACTGAAGGCAGGTGATTATTTTTTGCACTCATGGTGGATGTTTTCTTGAGGATATGGAGAATCATACTGATATATTTTTTTTTTCATTCAGCAGAGCCATTTTCTACTTGTATAAATATCCCTGCACCAAGAACAGGCATTTCATTGGAGGAAGACAGGACTGAGAGCAAGAGGCTCTACAGGCAAGGACTGCATCATGGACACGCACAGGATTGTGGTGACTGCAGAGACCTCGAGGTGGTCATGGGCCACAGCACCTCATATTTCTCTTATGGGAAGTGGAGGTTACAATGATGCTGTGAGACTCTGCTCCAGCCCCTCAAGCCTCACAGCTTCTGGCTTTCCAACTGACATCCACTACCAGTGTCTGTGTGTTGGCCTGGGGTTTAATTGGCAGGTAGGGAAAACCCTGACATCAACCCTGAGTGCCAGGAAAGGACAGGGTCCAGGACCACAGCTAACCACAGCTAGCCGCTGGCAAGAGTTGGTGCATATATTCATGACCCTGGGCATGGTTCCATAAGCTGGTTAACACACGAGAGGTCAGCTGCAGGCTCTGGCAAGTCAATACTTAGACGTGAATGATGTGACAGCGTGGTTTTGTTTTCAGTGTATGTATATGTAAATACATACATGTGTGTATCTACACATAAATTACATGCAGCTGGCTCTCCACCACTTCCACACAGATTGGAAGTAGTCAGAGAAGATGGGCGTGGTGGCACACACCTTTAGTCCCAGCACTTGGAAGGCAGAGGTAGGAGGGTCATTGTGAGTTCGAGGCCTCCCTGAGACTACATAGTGAATTCCAGGTCAGTCTGAGTTAGAGTGAGACCCTACCTCGAAAAACCAAAAGAAAAAAAAAAGTAGGCAAAGAAAAATTGTCTCTATGCTAAACATGAACAGAATATATTTCCTGTTATAATTCCTTAAGCATGACAGTAAAAACACTTACATGGCATTTACATTGCATGAGGTTCTATAAGTAATGTAGACATGGAGTGTTCAAAAGGTTGTGTTTTAGGTTTTCTGCAACTGCTGTACCATTTATATAAAAGACCTGAGCACATTCAGATTTTGGCAGCTGGGAAAGGTCCTAGAGCTTATCTCAGGGGATGGCTATACTATGTCTATAATGTATATATGTTATATGTGTAAAACATGCATTTACAATAAATAATGTACACATGATGCATACATATTATTTAAATGTTTGTATCATTTATAATACTTTCTGTTTATGGAAGATGACGCTCTTCTTCCACTTATATTGCTGTTATAAAGTTTCCTTTTAGCATGATATTTAAGTAAATTTGTTAATTTAAGCAGCATTTAAGTAAGTCATAGAGCAGGGTCTCTAACACTATGATAAAAAATGTGGAGGCTATGCATAGAAACCAAGGAGCTATGGGATTACAGGGAGACATTCCAGGGGCACTCTTAGGCTTAGAAATAACAGGGAGTATGTTGGGTTTACTTCAAAGACAAGTTATATTATAAAGTAAGCCATTTTATGATTTTGAATATGGGATAGACTTTGAAATTTTGTCTTGCTTAGATCATTCAATAGGTAATTTATTAAAGGTTGAATGTTTTGGGTTTTGTTGTTTGCTTGAGATAAGTCCCTACTTTGTAAAGTTGGCTGATGTAGAACTCAATACGTAGACCAGGTTGGCCTGGAACTTGCGGCCATCTTTCTTACTCTGTATCCTGAGGGCTAGGATTACAGGTGTGGTCCACCACATTATACACCCTGCTTGTGTGATGTATCTTTTAGAAGGTGCTATGCTATATATCATCAAGAGGCTGTGACTGTACTGATTGCTATAGAGCAAATTTTCAAAGGGACAAAGGGAAATCCCTGTTCATAGAAAAGTTAGTCTAGGGCTGGAGAGATGGCTTAGCAGTTAAGGTGCTTGCCTACAAAGTCTAAGGACCCAAGTTCAATTTCTCAGTGCCTATGTAAGCCAGACGTACAAGGTGGCACATGCATCTGGAGTTCATTTGCAGTGGCTGGAGGCCCTAGTGTGCCCATTCCCCCCACCTCTCTCTCTCTATGTATATGTATATGTATATGTATATATATATATGCCTCTTCCGTTTTCTCTCTGTGCCTCTTTTATTCTCTCTCTCTTTCAAATAAATAAATAAAATAATTTTAAAAAAAAGAAAAGAAGGGCTGGAGAGATGGCTTGGTGGTTAAGGTGTTTGCCTGCAAAGCAAAGGACCCAGGTTCGATTCCTCAGGACCTACGTAAGCCATATGCACAAGGTGGCACATGCATCTGCAGTTTGTTTGCAGTGGCTGGAGGCCCTGGCGTGCCCATTCTCTCTCTCTACCTATCTGCTACTTCCTCCCTCCCCCTCTCAAATAAAAATTAATTTTAAAAAGAGGAAAAGAAAAGTTAGTCTACTTGAGAAGTTGAGATACCCACGTAGGGTGCGTTATAAGACCACATAACCTGTGAGTTCAGAGGAAGGAGCCATTATAAACTGGGGTGATCTGAGAAGTTTCAGTTCATCTGCTCTTCAAGATGGAAAACATCATAGCTGTTCTCTTCTGGTGTCTTCCTGTTTTGCTCTCTAGATTACTCACAGATCTGAGGAGCCGCCAAGGTAAACAGGTGGAGGGTAGGACAGTTTCCACACCCACCCCCACTTCAAGCAAGTGCAGCACTGCCTTGGTTGGTCTGGAAGCTATTATTCCAAAGAGTTCTCAAGAGAAAAGGCTCTCTGCCCTGAAGTTGTTCACAGCAATGAGGAAAGTAACTAACACACTCTGCCGAGCAAGGCAACATCAGGGCAAGGGTCTCTGTTCCAATCCAGATCCCAGGATGCCATGTGGACAAGTCTCTTGGCTTCTTGGTGCCTTAGTTTTGTCATCTATGAAACTGCAATACCTTCAACACTTTCCTCATGGGATTCTGGTGAAGATCAAATGAAATAGTACACTGAAAATGTGTTTGGTTTGAAGTCAGGACACCAAGTAATATGTATTCTGATTTCTAGGGAGGAATGAATTGAATTAGGTGGGAGACATGCTTTGGCTAAGTGGCATGGGGAGCACCTCCTGAACTAGAAACCAGTTCTTCTGAGTTCTAACTCAGCAGCTTCTTTTTCCTTACATCATGTGTTTCAAAACCAGCGTGCTTTTCTTGAACATATTAGCATTTCACTTGCTTCAGTACAGAAAACATTTCCACAATGGTTTCCTTTTTATCTTTTTTTTTCAATTTTCTTTTTTTTAATTAATTAGTTTTGTATTCATCAAATACAGTCAGTTTGGTACCATTATTAGGCTCATCCGTGACCTACCCCCTCCCCTTGGCCCCTCCTTGTTGAGGTATATGGGTCATGCATTGTGGAGTTAGCCCACAGTTATGGGTAAGATAAATGTCTCTGCATATCATGACCCAACATGTGAATGGTTTCCTTTTTAAAAACAAGTTTTGATTGATTTCTTTCACTCCCTAATTAATAGATCACATTTACAGTGAATGCATTGTTTGCTATGGAAAAGCAAGACTTTCATTATTCAGGTCGTCAGCCTCTGACATTCAGTCTGACTTGAAACCATATGAAATTACATATGACATTTAGAATTGAATAACTGCTCAGATTGCTTCTTTGTGTCTGTGGAGGAAAAGACATTTATTTTGATCTAATGTTATCTTTTCCCCTTTTCAACAAATAAATCATACTTCTAACCCAAGAGCTTCTGTTGTTCTTTATGATTCATTGACCAACCGTGAAAGAACGAACCAATCAAACGCTGACACAGGTTGCAGTCCATGCATGGTTCTCTCCAGGAGACTGCTGTCTCTTGAAGCATCCCAGACCTCAAGAGATAGCAGCTTCCTTGAAGACTCTTAGTTCAACTCCTTAAAAAAATTGAGCTTACCAGGCTGATGGTAAAAAGGGATTTTAAATCGTTACTTGCTTCTGGTTTAAGAATCTCCATTGCATATGTCCTGTAACTACTCAGGAGTTTCTGCAAAGTCTTTCTACACTATAGGGGCTTGATAAATGACATATTTCAGGTTAAATCTGGCTTAATGCTTACTTTTCAATAAAGTTTTATTGGGACACAAATGTGCTCATTCATCTGTGTCTATAGCTACCTTCTTGCTCCAAAGGCAAAGCTGAGCAGTTGCAGCAGAGCCCATATGAAAGCAAAGCTTAAAATATTTACCACCTGGCCCTTCACTGAAAAGTTTGCTGATCTCAGTTGTATACCAAAAACTGCTTGAAAGTCCCTCTTTACTCTTTATACCAGATCCCAGTGGCTAAAGTTAAAAGAGGAGCTGGGATAAAAAAAAAAAAAAAAAAAAAACAGTATGAAAGAAGAAAGAGAAAAGAAAGCACATTTATTTCTCTACTTTGGGATATAAAGTGTTCTAGAGATTTTATATACATCCTACCATTCAATTCTCTAAAAGATTCTATGAGATAGATATTTCGAGTTTCATGTTATATATAATAAAACTAAAGCTCAGAGAGATAAGGTCTAAGTTGGTTAACTTTACATCACCAATAATTAGAAGAAAGAGTTGAGTCCAGCCTTCTCCATTCTAAAAATCTCTGTTCTTTCTACTAGACTATGCTGTGCTCAGTCAGGGTAACTCTCTATTTACATGGTGATCTACCATCTCCTGAATTGAACTCATTTAATTTAAAAAAGAAAGTATAGCACCAAGTCATACAAATTATATTCAGTTATCAACAGTTATCCGTTATCGTCTTGCTCATGGTTCTTATGGATTTGGTTTTGCTTGTGTACCCATGTACAGAAGAGGGTGAGTTGAATAGCAGAAGATAAGGACAGCACATTTGTTGACAGGCAATTACCATTTTGCATTATTGAAAAAAACTTAATGGCTCAACAACAGTAGATAGAAGTCCTGTGTGTATACCACACAATTAATTATGTAGTTAACATCTAGATGTGTTTTTATTAAATCAACAATCCCTCTCCTCCAAGGCTTGCTAAAATTCTCCAAATTAATGAGTACCAAAGATGCCTAATCTTCCTAATCACTCAATAAGTTCTTTAGAATACAAATTCCTAGGGCTCTTCAGCAGCTGTGTAAGTCTGTATGGCTGAGCTTAGGTTATTCACAGGTATGTGCAGATGTATTAGCAGGCATGCATAGTCCAGAGGAGAATGCTGGGTGTCCTCCTTCTATAGCTTATTTTCATATTTCCTTGAGACAGACTGTCTGAACTTGAAGCTGTGGTTTTCTACTCCTCACAGGACTGGGGTTAATGTCTGGCCATACCCCGCTGCTGTGTATGTAAGTCCCTGGGGGAACTGAACTCAGGAGATCTCGGGCTCACTCAGGCCCACGTGCTTTCAGCAAGTGCTCTTACCCACTGAGCCATCTCCCTAGTCCCTGAAATTTTCATTTCTTTTTCACCTCAGAAGATAATGCTGATGATCAGCCAGCTTTGAGATCCACTACTCTGGAGAATAAGTGGGCCAGAAAGGGCTGCATTGGTGCCTGTCTTTCCTGATCCTCCCTGCATGAGACAGGCTGGGGGCAGGGATGGAGCACCACATACCACACTGCGTGCTTTCTCAGCCTCCAGCAAAGTAGTGCATTTACTTTGTAAAAATATGTTTTTTATTTATATATTTTCTAGGAAAAAGAAAGAAAGAAAAGAAGGAAGAAATGGGCATGACAGTGCCTTTTGGCACGGCAAGCAAACCAGTCTGTGCATCTGGTTTTACATGGGTACTAGGGAATTGAACCCAGGTTGTCATGCTTTGCAAGCAAGTGACTTTAACTGCTGAGTCATCTCCCCAGCCCCATTTGGTGCTTTAACTGCAGTGACTGGCTATGGTTCCAATAACAAATCTCACCTTGATTTGTTCTCTGAGAAGTAAATACACAACAATTTGTTTATTTATTGACTAAGCATATGTCTGACTCCCTCACTAGACTAGAAGAGCCCTAAAGGGAGGAATCAGGGTGAGATTGTGGGGATGACCAAGATCTTCTCTGTGACTCTGTTCAAACATTCACTCTGGATATTGATGATGTTGCTACTTAAGTAGATAAATAGTAGTTAGCTAACTCAGATTTGATGATAAAAGGCCAGTGTCTTGTTATCCATCTCTCTTGCATGTCTTGCTTTTTGAAAATATCATTAGAATCGCTATAAACTTAAAACCAAAATGGGCTTTTGTAGCAGACAGCTTCAGGTTCACTGAGATGAACTTCCAGACCAGGCACAGTTATGGAGGAAGGGATATTTACTGAAGCTAACAGATCCAGGGGAAGTTCCATAATGGCAGAAGAAGCTGGCCTGCCTTCACAGGCCCAAGCAGAGAGAGAGAGAGAAGCGCAAGCCTAAAGGCAAAAGCCACACAGCACAGCACACTTCAGGACCTCCTGCTAGGCACACTTTGCATATCTTTAGATTGAAACCTGAAACCCACCACCACACCTTAAGATCCACCCAGTGACACCGCCTCCAGACAGGTGACTACAGATGCAAACTACAAACAATAAAGAACTGAATATATTGGGGGCCATCTATTCAAACTACCACAGCTCTGAATGCTGAAAATTTGGAAGTTTCATTCATCTTTTAATTTAAATATTTCCTATGCACTATGCCAGGATTACTTAAGTGTAATACAGAGGTTTTTAAGATATAGATGTAACTATTAACAACCCTACTTGCTTTATCAGCCAGCCCTCTATCTTCTGTAACTTAATTTAATCATTGACCTCACTAGTATTTGTTACTTGTTGGGAATCACTTTTACTAACTTTGGGTGAGGTAACAAGTTATCATTCCCTAAGAATGGGAGACGTGTGTTTCTTTGTCTTAAGCAAACAGACAAAAGAAAAATCTAATAGGTAAAGATTTTAACATATCTGATAATATACTTATGATCAAATAGGTCTTAGCAGAGAAAGCAGCTTAGAATCTAAGAATATGAAAAATACTACCTAGCATCTTGAGTAGAACAATAAAGAGATTTATTGCTGTGAAGTGCTTAAAATTGCTAAACCTGATGCTCAAAGAGAAACTCAACTCACAGCAAATAAGAAGTCAATGAGGGCATCAGAATAATGCTTGAAAAGATCCTAATAAAATACTGTCATCAAACTGGGATTTGTGAGCTGAGCAACGGTGACTTAGACTGTAAGGCAATCAACTTTCCTAAGCCATTAGAATTACAGGTAAAGAAAGGAAGCTTTATAAAATTACCTTGGCCAGGATCTCTCTGCCTCTACAAGATTAACAGATAGCACTTCACAATATATGTCTGTAGGAATTTAACTCACCATTCATTTACATCCAAAGTGGATAAGTTGCAATTAAATAAGTATTTTATGTGCAAGTTAGATTGACTGTAACAAGCAGGTCTACATTCTGTTTCCAAGATCAGAATTGCTCTTTGTAATAGCACCTCCTTGTCATCTGTCCTTCCTAGGAGATCTCCTTCAAAGGGAAAATGTGCCCAAGAGAGAAAAATAGCAAGTTTTCTGACCTGCAAAGAGTTGTCAGAGACAAGATAGCAGAAGTGATTTTGAATGGTAGATTTGGTTTCAATGAGACAAAGACACCTTTACTGGTATTGCCCTTCCTACAGAAAAGAGGATAACTAGCCATGAAGGATAAGCCAGCCAAGGTAGCTCAACACTGCCTGTCCCATGCCCATGGCACTTACCTAAAGCCACTACACTTTTCTTCATTATATAAGCAAATACCTATCTCCCTCACTAGACCAGAAGAGTCCCAAAGGCAGGATCAAGGTAAACTTGCGAGTATGACCAAGATCTTCTTAGTGGCTCTCAAAAGCAACCAATTCTCTCTAAAAATTGACCTTTTGGTTCATTGCCTTAGTTAATGTGAGGCTAATTCCTTCTCCGTAAGGAGAACACATTCAAAATGTATACACAAGTATTATATAAATGTTTTAATACATACACTTATTTGTTTAGAAAACACAGCAGGGATGGGGATATAGCTCAGCAGGAAAGAGTTTGTTTACCACACATAAGGCCTTGGAAGCAATTCCCAGTACACCAAAATCAAAGGAACACACACATACACACAATGAAGCATAAAATCATCAATGTTTAAATAAGTCAAAATTACAAATGAACCTTTGTCTCTGCCTTCTCAAATCCATTTATGATTAAAATTCATAGTACTTATATGAATATTTGCTAAAGCATGGGCTGTAGAACTGCTCCCACATTGTGATTATTACAGATAAAATTGTTCCATGGTCTAGTAATTTGTGGAAAATTCTGATAAAACAGGCTAAAAGATTTCTTTCTTCCTTTTTCTCCTTCTCCACTCCTTGTTCTCCTTCTCTTCCTCCTCCTCCTCCTCTTCCTTTTTTTTCAATGTAGGGTCTCATAGGCTGACCTGGAGTTCACTATGTAGTCCCAGGCTGTCTTCAAACTCATATTGATCCTTGCACTTCAGCCTCTCAAGTGCTAGAGTTAAAGGCATGAACCACCACACCCAGCTTAAAACAGATTTCTAAAACACAGTCAGTCCCCAGACAGTCAGCGCGTCTAGTGCCAGAAGGTGCTACATGGGCGACTGGGAGAAAATGAACAATATCTGTCCAAGCAACTCATGGTCTAACCTACTTAGCAGCAAATAACCTGTTGTGATTCCCACACAAGTGCAATAGTGGCACACAGCCATGGTGGGGAACCAACTGCTCTCAATTTGGCTAACTGACCTCCTCAGTGGTACGGGACCCATAGCTGGAGCTTGGAAACAAGTCAGAACCATACCCAAACATACGCCCACTCGCCAATATCAAGCTACCATTAATCATGGGCTACAAGAGGGCCTACACCTATTAAATTCTCTATAAAAAAAGTAAGGGTTATCTCATTTGTCCTGGTGCTAACTTACTCTCCGTTGGAGAATCTGCTTCTCTTTTTCAGATAGATGTAGATCCTAAGGAGAGAGCCACCCCATCATACCTCCAAAGGGCCCCGGCTGAAACTAAGAAAAATTGGTGAAGCAAGCAAGGGTGCTATTTTCCTAATGAACCAGATACCAGCAGAAGGGGGAAGGAGATCAAGACAGAGAAAAATCAACTCCTACCAAATCAGAGAGCCAGAGCCTCAGAGGCCCCAACACCTCATCACTGAAGCAGACCAAAAATGAACCCAACATGGCTCAGGGAAATTTTGCGAAGAGGGGGTGGAAAGAATGTCAGAGCCACATGTTGTGTCATGATATGCAGAGACATTTATCTTACCCATAACTGTGGGCTAACTCCACAATGCATGACCCATATACCTCAACAAGGAGGGGCCAAGGGGAGGGGGTAGGTCACGGATGAGCCTAATAATGGTACCAAACTGACTGTATTTGCTGAATACAAAACTAACTAATAAAGAAAAAAATGATAGAAAAGAAAAACAGATTTCTTTACCATGTATTTCCTCAGTTTTTTTTTTTCACTCTTCTATGCTGCTTTAGGAACTTTCCTTTGAATTTTCTATATCATGTTCCCAAATCCCTCTTTTTATGAAATAATTGAGAGGCTATTGTGAAGAACACATTTTGAGAAATGCTCAACCAGACACATTTCCAATGCAGGGTTCCTTTGTTAGAAAACCTTCACCACTGCAAGTATGTGTTTCTGTAAGTTCCCTTGGGGTGATGGTCTGAACACCAGCTGCCATTTAAAATCATCAAGGAGCTTTAAACATACCAGTGTGCAGTCCCATTTCAAAACAGTGACGTCAGGGTCTGGGATGATGAAACAGTGAAGTCATTATTTTTAGAGTTCTACTCTGATGCCCTAGGAATTTCAACTTGTCCCAAGGTTGGTATCCATTGATCCAGCAACTTGAGCTCTTCATCTTTCAATGACTTATTTCAGTCATTGTTTTTCTGCCTTTAAATCCTATCACATGCTGTCACCAACAGGGCCTTATCTGGTCTATCCACATTTCATTTCCATAGGGGGCAAAAACAGATATAATGTCTTGTAGGAGGCTGAGAATTTGGAGTATGACATTAAAAGAAGAAGGGTATGGTCATGTAAAGCACTAACACAACATGTTTTTGCAGTGTCCTTCGTAGCACAAGACAACCTGAAAGTAGAGAGGCAGCTTCTATCCAGAAAAGGAGGAGGTTTAGGGCTCTCTCAGGAGAAAGGGGGATTGGCAGAGGCAGATGACCCTTGTCTAGGTGATAATCACTAAACAGCATGGTTAAGCATTACTAGGGCTGCAACAGGTTATTGTCTTAGAACCATGGGGCTCTGTCTTATTGATGGACAGAAAAAGTAAGGGGAAGCTTTCATGGGCATGCAGATCAGCCAGCCTCTAAATGGCTAAACATCTGTCTGTTGAATTGCATGTGGAACTTTAGTCTTGACAGGGAAGCTTTTGACCTACCTGGTCTCAGCTTGTGATGAAGAAACAAGCAACCTAGGGGCCAATACAGAACAGCCATCTTTTGGGCCATTTTATAACACACCTTCCTGGCAGAGGCTTGTTGAAAGGCAAATAAGGATGCAATGCTATACCTGGACAGAGCAGCTAACTTGTATAGCCCATGGTCAGGCTACAGGGAACCTGTGACTAAGGCCACAAGCTGAGTGGGGGCTATGGGGGTTGATTGACCCCATCATCATTTTATAAAGTGCAAATAAAAGTGTTGACTGGTTGTCCTTCTAGGCTGTCTGAACCTCACAGAGCCCTCAGATCCTGATGAGGGTCAGAGTCATTTTTCTCATCATCTGCTCAACTGGCTCCAGCCCTTCACTGATGGGTAGCAAGGAAAGAGATGGATGTGTCTGCAACACCATTTGCAAGTGCAGGCATTCCCCTGAACAAACTGAAAGCAGAATGAACTCAGTTCTTCTCTGGCTACTGTTTCCTCATCTGTACAATATGTACCTCACAGGGTTGTTGTGAAAAACCAGTGAGATGGGATGTACAAAATGCCTACTCTTATGCCTAAAACACAGTCTACTCTTTCAAAAAAAATGTGCCTTTGATGGAATTATAAGTAAGATATGTAGATGAAGTAAAAATAGAACATCACTATTTGATCACCATGGTAATAACTTTTGCATCCACAGATGCTAAAATTAGGTGGTAAATACATGATGAAAAACAGGATGTGTGTAGTCTCAAAGTACCTCCCTACAGATAATTATCAATCACGGAGGGAGGGTAGGAGAGATGGCCCAGCAGTTTAGGCACTTGCCTGTAAAGCCTAATGACCCAGGTTCAATTCCCCAATACCCTTGTAACACCAGATGCACTAAGTGGTGCATGCATCTGAAGTTTGTTTGCAGTGGCTGGAGGCCCTGGCGTGTCCATTCTCTCTTAGTCTCTCTCTCTCTCTCTCCTTTCTATATGTGTCTCTCTCTGTTTGCAAATAAATAAATATTTTTTTTAAAGTACAGAGGAGAAAAAAAAAAAACTATGGTAGAAGAATTGGCAAGCATCGCCTAAGACCAGAAGGATCTGTTCCAGTAACAACACATCACCAACATGTGTCTCCTGCGATGATGCACAAAGCACAACACAGCACCACTGCGGAGGAATTCTGAACTAAAATGCATTGCCTCGGTGTAACTAGAAGAAACTTCTGGCAAATCCAAACTGAAGGACATTTTATAAACTAACTTGGCCAGGACTTTTCAGTGGTGTCAAGGTCATGAAAGAAAAAGAAAAGCTAGGTAATCAACCCAGATTAAATGCAACTAAGGAAACTGGGCAACTATTCACAGTGTAGGACTCTGGTTTGAATCAAAGACCAGAAGAGAGGCATTAATATGCTTGTAGGCAAAGAAAAAAAAAAAGGAATTAGCACTCTAGATTTTATCTTTCGATATTATTTTTCTAGTTCTGAGAAATATACTATGGTTCTGTAAAATGCTAACTTTTGGAGTTGATGGCAAAGGGCAAATGTAACTTAATGCTATTTTTGCGACTCTATGTAAGCTTGAGAATTTACAAAATGAAAAGTTAAAATTTAAAATTAAAGAAATTTCCCTATTATGGTCTTTGCAGATAATAGGTAGAACAGATACTGACAAAGTTTTTCCTCCCTTCTCCATATTTTGAGGCAATGGAAAGTAAAAGGAGGTCTAAATGAGCATTTAAAAAGTCTCTTATATGATCTTGATACTCGTTGTTCCTAAGGCACCTTGTCCTAAAACTCAAGCTGGAGAATTTGCTAGAAGAGACAAAAAAAAAAAAAAAAAAAAAAAAAAAAAAAAAGATAAAAGCCAATGGGATGTCAGAAAAGAAGTAGCAGTGAGAAGAAAGGGGAGCTGGAGAAAATGGGTTTTCAGAGAGTCTTTGAACAAGGGACATGGGGAGAGAGACATCTATGGGTCAAAGAGTAATTATGAAAGACATAAAGGGAGCAGAGAAGGGACAAGAGATTTAAAAATGTGTGACTAGCTTGATACACGTATGTTTTCCTTGTCATCTGCTGCTGAGACTGTGTTACAGATTTCAAGTGTTTTATAATTATTTTTCTTTTTTTCCTTTTTCTTTTGGCCTATTATTCTATGTTGAAATTAGTCAGCAGGGGTTTGGGTGTAGTTCTATGAGACAGTTTAGGTCATGTGCTTATTTGGGAAGATAGACCACAAAACCATTTACCTGGTAGCAGTTTATCTGGAGCACAACTAGATGAAGTGAACATAGACCTGTTGTAGGGCACAAACAGAAGAATTCCAGGCACTCGAGCTGAAAAGTCCCTCATGGGCCATCTTTAGTTGCAATGTTCATGTGTTTCTTCCTAATCATTTTCAGAACTGGAAGCCAGAAATGAACCTGAAAGGCAGAGAATGAACACTGGAGTCATTTCAAATGCCTCTGGCATAAACTTTTCATTGTTGGGTTATTATTCTTAGGAAAAAAAATTACAAAGACTGAAAAGCACCTAAAACCTCACCCTTATAGGTTTTCTTGATCTTCTATTGGTTATGAACTAGTTGCTAATTTTGTAAGTTGTAGATGGTAGGTAGCAATGGTGCAAATGAGTCTTATTTGTGGCATATGAATAAATTTCACCCTACAGGGTACAGTTGATTTCTCCCATCCTCCCTTGAGGAAAGATCCAGCTTTTTATTTTTTTAAGCACATTCAGTTCAGTAGCCCCAGTGACCTGTACATGGGTGTTCACTTTTGATTATTATTTGCAGGTTCTTATTTTTCTCTTATTAATAAGTAAGTCAAAGAAATCATTAATGTGATCATGTGTATGGGGGCTATTAAACTGATGTAACTAGATACAGATACAAGTAGATGCTAGATAAGTGATTGGAAGTTTATCAAGTTGTGAGTATTTATTTCCATGATTTTTCTTTACCCTTGATGTGGAAAGGTTAATAATTTGCAGGCATCCGGTACTAGCCAAGACATGGGACCTTCCCTCTGCAATATGATTGCAGGTACTGATTGAACCCAACATGTTTAAAGCTGTCTTGTGAACTCCTCTGGGCCAGTATTCAAATTGCAATGCTCAGAGCCCTAGCCACGGACACCTATTGTTTCCCTCCCAATGTCAAATCTAGTCTTTGGACACAAGCCCTTATGTGAAGAGGGGAAAGCCTTAAGACCTCTTTCCATTTGCCTCTCAACCTCAGCACTCACACAGTTAGAGGTAATTCCCCCATTTTGGCCTTACCTTCTTAAAGTATGGACTCATTTTCCTTTGGATATTTCCCAGTGGTTGCTTTGATCTTTTCTTAAGTAGCTTTGCATGGAGGTATTGGATGCGCTGCCTCTCCATGCTGGGATAGAAGGATGCGGACACCAGGATTTTAAATTGCATCAGGACGGAGGACAGCAGCCCCAGTATGACTAGTATCATAAGAATAATACCAAGAGAAACCCAAGTCTTAGATACGAGGAGACTTGCTTTAGGGATGCAGCTGGGTTCAAACACTGATATATTAAAGGAAGACTCGTGATTGACTCCTTGAGCTCCTTGCTTCTAAAATGAAAGAGTAAAAGCATCAAATCCATGCCATTTTCTACTCACTCTATGTCTTTCTCTATACTTCCTTGCAACACACGGTATTTTCCCTCCAATATTTAGGGTACTTTGTATAAAGAAACTGTCTACTGCCTATTCCTCTGTAAGTTATGATTAGGGCAAAGGAGATGGGATGAGTCTTATCTGTGAATGTGGCAGTGTTTTTATAAAATGGGCTTGTGGAAACAGAATTCCTCAGGAGAAATGTTTCAGATAAGCTTGCCTAAGTCTGTTCCTTCTTGGAGAGTCACATGCCCATTTGGCTGTTGGGCTCTGGGAAGGCAGAGAGACTTGGTTAACTTTAGCTTAACAAAAATGACCATATAATAATTAAAGAACGCTTTTTTATTCATTTAGGGCACATGGAGCTAATGGAAAATGAGGGTGTCAGCTCAACTGGGGTAGAGAACTGGCTGACATGGTCCCCTAAGACCCATAGCTTCCCTGTAAGGACAGACTCCCCCTCAGTAGATCACAATGCTATGAAGATGTTGAAATTGTAAGTTATGTTCTCAGTCAAACTTCTGGAGCTGTATCTGAGTGATTTTTTTATGATATCCCTTTTTAGAGTGACACCCTAAATTCTTATTGTGAGATGTCTTTAAAATAGAGCATTTTCTCATTTATCTTTAATACTAAGAAGGGGTTTGAAGTCAGAAGAACACACCAATTGCCTTGGGTTGACTGACGCAGAGGACTGAAGATGACATTGAGCCACCCAGCCCAGCAGCCCCTGACAGTGGTACATCCCGAGTCAGCATTTTCTCTCCCCCGACCTAGGAAAGTCATTTACTCTCTCTGTGGATTTGTTTTCTAATTTGGTAAAGCAGGAATTAATGGACCAGATCCTGCCCATGAATAAACTACTCCCAGTGTAAATTAAACACCTTGGGGATGGAGCATTAACCTTACAGACTGGAATACTTAGTAAGTTATTATCACTCTAGTGAAACAGTGGCCAAAAAGAAGCAAATGACTTCTCAAAAAATAAATAAATAACCACACCCAGAGAACATCTTGCATTTTGGATCTATCCCCAAACTTGGGACCTCTGTACAAATGTCAAGTCACATCTGTGTCTAAAGTAGTGAGAAGCCTCTTCTCTTATTAAAAAGATAGTCTACACTTAAAAGGAGATTGCAGTCCACATAGCAAAGGCATGTGTGCTTTTTAATACTCTGGAAGGAACAAACACATCGATTAAGTCAGTGATGAGCAATCCAGCAATAAGAACGCTGCGGGTGTTCATTCTGAGAAGAAGATATTAGTCTTAAAATCTAACTGGGGATTTTGCAGCTGGGGAGTCAGAGCACCAGAGAGATTGAGTCAACATTTTAGTTGTTGTTGTATGGGTTTGGTTAAGGGCAATACAGAAGACAAATTCACTCTTTCAAAATGTCATGCAATATACTAAATGGTACCCCAATGGTATTCAGTATTACTTCTCTTAAATAAACAATTTACTGAGATGGTGTTGCATAATGGATGGAGGACGAGTTTTCCTGTCAGATAGTCTTGAAAAGTTAATGCAGTCAAGCACCAGGCAGGGAGGTGCTCACTACGTAGGAACAAGGGCTATTTTTACTTCCACTGCCCACCCATTCATCTAGCTCACCTTGGATCCTTTCCAACCTTCTTTATTTAAAACATTTATCTAAAATTGTGTGAAAGTGGGAGAGAAATATTGGCAAAACCTTGAGCCAATGTTTCTCTTCCTTCTTGACTTCTTTCTGCTCAAATCTGCAGCAACAGAGAAGGCCAGGAGCCTCCAAGGACATCCTGAGATAAGAGCAGGGCATTGCCAGTCACGAGGAAGGAAGTTGGCTGCTGTTGCAGTCTCTGGGGCACAGCAGGAGAGCTCAGAAGGCGCTTCCACAGCAGTCTCATACTCACATTTCACCCAGCGCCCACCACTCATCTGCTGTTACATACACTGGCTGCTCTGATTAGCACAAGAGCTCTGTAATGGGCCACCATAATCTAAACAGCACAGTTTATTTTGATCTATTTATTTATTTACTTGCAAGCAGATAAAGAGAAGAAGGGACAGTGAATGGGAGAGCAAGCTTGGGCATACCAAGGCCTCTTGCCACTGCAAATGAACTCCAGAGACATGTGCCACTTTGTGCATCTGGCTTTACATGGGCACTGGGGAACTGAACCCAGGACAGCAGGTTTGGGTGGCAAGTGCTTTTAACCACCGAGAAATCTCCCCATGCCCAACAGCATAGTTTTCCTGCTAACCAGCAGTGCCCAAAGATGAGAGTATCAAGATAATATCATTGGACAACTGGCATTTTATTGGCATTTGCACATGCACGTGCACACACACACACAACACATCTAAACCAGTGAGAATTTATAAATTAAGCATGAATATTAGATATTGGCTAATAGAAAAATACATATGACAGAAGCAAACGAGAACAGGGGGAACTGAAAAGGGAAGATAAGCAAGGAGAACAATGCAGGAGGAGAACGGGGGCAGGACAGAGGCCCCTTTACTTCTAAGATTCTTGTTTGTTTTCTCTTGAAGCACTACTTCCATTATCCACCCTGTTCATATATCTAGAGCAACAGAGTGCCTTGCAATTAACTGAATTCTTCAGGGGCAGCAAAGAGCTCAGAGTAATCAACTTTGAGAAACAGCCTAGGAATAGGAGGACAGGCGCCCAGGGACTGCATGCCCTGAGCCACAGAAAAGGGGAGGAAATGGGTGGATGAAGAAGGGGTGGGGAATGCAGAGTGGGATTCAGACAAGGGTTTATAGGTGGCTGGTGGCCTTTCTCCCCTGCTGATTTCTCTAGCATCTTAATAAACAGGGGCAAATCAGGCACAAAGAGAGATAGTTGTTGGAGTTCATACTGGCTTGGATAGTGTCCTCAATCCCAGCATGCATCCCCTGCACATGCGTGCACACAACACATGTGCTCCACCTGGTTCTCCTTCATAATTTCCAGTGCTAAGGAAACAAGTGACTGACAATATCCAGATTGTCTGAAAAGTCAAAATCATTACTAATTTCGACAGGGAAAGTGGCACAGGGACAATTGAAAAGAAAAGAGAAGATGGGATACAGGCCCACCTCAAGGTTTTTCTACCAACCCTCACGGCTGCCAAGAGGAAGGAAGAGTCCAGAGAAAGCTAGCTTCCTCGAGACACTGGAAGCACCAGCTCTGAGAAACAATGACTTTGGCTAATCAAGATGTTTCATAGAAGCACCTGTTGGCTATTAATGTTTAGAGTTCTGGCTCTGTTCTGTGGGTGTTGGATTTAGAATGGAGCTTCTCAGTCTTGGCTGTGTTTTAGGGTTACTTGGAGAGGTTTGAAAACACGTTCTGATCCAAGCAAAGCAGATCCTTTGATAATTCTGGAGAGAAGTATTCTTGGCCTGTTTGTTCAGTTCCACCATGAAGCTCTTATGCAGCCAAGGTCAAGCACCATTGCTTTCTAGCTCCTAAGCCAGATTTTCCGAAAGTGTGGTCTATGGACCACCTACTCTGAGACCACATATCATTCTTATAAAGATACTTTCTCATTTCAACCAAAATAGCTATGGAATAAGACCTAAAACTCTGTATCTACCCAAACAAATTGTTAACACATGCTAAGTTTGACAATCCCCGGCTTAAGTTACCTAAAGAACCAAAGTGTACATGAGTAACACTTTTTTAAGTGGCTAGACCAGATACGAGGGCCAGCTGCATACTAGGTTACCTAAGAGCCCTTTATTAGTAATCATCCTTTTTAACATCAGCTGCTACATTGGGAGTGTGGACTCAGTATGCCCAGAAGAGAAGTTCTCTCTCAGAGAAGGTATTTGAAGTCTGTTTTCACAGAGAGTGAGAGGTAGGCAGGCCCCAAGCCATGGACTTTTACATTCATACCAGACACCATTTGGGGGTCAAATTCAGGTTCAATGGCAGAGATATCCATTTCCGTATTTCAGGCATTGCTGACTATAAGTCTTTCAGAGACATAAGATCCTAGACCCTGATATTGCTTTATGTGGAAACATGTACTCAGCAGATGAGATTCAGTTAAAGATCTTGAAATGGAGAATTTGTGCTGGCGAGCACATGCATGGTTCAAAAGGGACACAGGGAGATTTTCTATGTATAGAGAAGGTGGGTTGAAGACAAGCAGAGACTGGACTGATGCGGCCATAGGTGGAAAAAAATGCCACTGTATCTGAACAGAGTGTGGTCTCTGCCAGCAATGTCATGGTTTTAGCCCAGTACTGGCTCCGACTTCTCACTCCCAGAACTATGAGAATGCATGTTTGCTGCTTTAAACCACTCAGCTTGTTGTTTGTTGTAGCAGCCACAGAGAACAAATACAGAATCACACCCCAACATCAGGGCTTCAACGTAACTCACTCACATTGGACTCCTTTTATGTATCAAGCACCAGGGTTCTCAAGGTGAATACACCCTGTCTGAATCATGAGTTTCCACCACAATGCTACTCAGGAGCCAAGGCCAAGGAGCAGCCAACACAAAGTCACAGTGCACCAAGGGAAGTGCCTGGAGCCCTTACCTCTCCATGCAGCTTCAAGTGAACCTCTAGCCCTGGCAAGCTTTGAAACTGTTTGCCTACTGAGAAGACGAGCCGATAGAGCAGATAATCCACAGCCGCAAACAGCACCCAGATGTAGAGATGGGTCAGGATGGGGAGGAAAAATAGCCCCAGGTTTCTCCTTTCCTTAGACGTCAGCTGCAAAGACGGGATGAGCACGTACTTCCTCTTTTCTTTCGCATTCAGTGGGAGGACACAGGGCCTCTGCTGGTGCCTTTCCTTTTCGTCAAACTGAACGAATTGTCTGGTGATGTAGATATTTTCATACTTGCAGCCACAGGGGGCCCAAAAATCGCTTCATAAAGAGTCCAGTGCCAAGCAGGATGAGCAGAAGCCCCGTAAGAGTGACCAGCTTCTGGCCCAGGGAAGACAAGGCGTCAGTCATGGTCACCATATGGTATAGGACATTCAGGACTTCTCCTTTGGTATCATTCAGCTGGGCCTCGACAGCGTGGCTGGGACTGAAGAGAGAGACCACTAGGGTCTGGTTCCAAGACACAAGGCCATCCAGTAGATTCAGTGCAGGGACGAGGCCGTAAATCCACTGAACAGCGTCAATGTATTGCTTTAGAAGTGGAAAATGTATGGAAAGACTTTTTGCCCTGAGATTACAGGTCATACTGTCCAGGAGACCTTTGAGGTTGTGAAAGATATTTCCCACATGTCCAAAGATGACTAGGCCTGAGCCAGCTGCCAGCAAAGCGTTGCGGCCCTCACGGAGGCCGCAGGAGAGGAAGGCCAGGAGAATGAAGCATCGAGCGTGCTTGGACCAGCACAGCAGGGCACAGGTGGTCACCCAGGCGGCAAAAAATGCCACAGTTGATGAAAAGGCCCACGAGAAGGCCACGGAGAGGAGGCTCACTGAGAGGAAAGCCGCCAAACAGCAAACTCCCACGTGCTGGATGAAGTCCCTCCATCCGGGGCTTCTTGGAAACACGTAAGTCTCACAGAGTGTTAGGAAGATACCTGTGCCTAAGGTCCAGATGCCCATGCTTCCTGTGTTCCTAGAAAGGAAGAAGAAGAAGAAACAATATTAGTTTCTTCCTCATTGCTGGGACAAAATACCTGACTGGAAGCTTATTTTGGGTTTACAGTTCCAGGCAGGAAGTTTCCATCATAGCAAGAAAGGCATCTTGAAGGAATAGGAAGAGAGTGTGGATGAACAGGAAATGGGGCTGGACTAGAAAACCTCAAGGCCTGCCCCCAGTGACCCACTTCCTCCAGCAAGTCTGCGCCTTATAAAGCTTCCTCAACCTGCCCGAAAGGTGCCACCGGCTGGCTGAGTGCTCAGATGCATGAAACTATGAGGGACGTTTCATATTCAAACCATAACAGAATTCAAGACCAGGATTTCTCCAGGCCGGTTGCATAAAGTAGTTAACTTTACCTCTTTACCTCCTGCTGCCCAGCACCTCCAATGGGGCTCCATGGTCTTTCCCCACCAGATGTCAGAGAAATAGCATTCATTAAGAGATAGGATGTGTTTTTCGGCATCATTGACTCTACACCTGCTTGGTGAATGGTTTGGTGAGTCAAATGTTGCAGCAGGGGCCATGTGTCAGTCCTGAGCCTGTGACTCAGTCTTTCCTTCTTCATGGAACTTTAGCTATTGCCATGTTAGCTAGCCCAGCTGTGATAGTTTCCTCTTGATGAATAAGAACTCATCTCAAACCCAGTGGTTCAGAGAAACGCCTATTTATTCTCTTAAAATTCTGGAAGTAAAAAAAAAAATCTAAAATGGGTCCAAGGGGCTGTGTTCTTTCTGGATGCTCTGGAGAAGAATCCAAGTCTTTCCCCTTGCCAGCTTCACAAGACCCCTGCACTCCCTGGCATACAGATCATCCTGTAGCTGGTCGTGGTGGCACACGCCTTTAATCCCAGCCCTCGGGAGGCAGGGGTAGGAGGATCATCATGAGTTTGAGGCCACCCTGAGACTACATAGGGAATTTCAGGTCAGCCTGGACTAGAGCGAGACCCTATCTCAAAGAAACAACAAAACAAACAAACAAACAAAAAGTCTCGTCTTTCCCCAGGTCTGGCTTCTAACACCAGAGCCTCCTGCACCTATCCCAACAGCTAGCAAAGTCACATCTTCTCTCCTTTCTGGCTTCTGTTTCCACCATTACCTCTTCTCTCTGATCCTTCTTCTTCAGAGGACCTTTGTAAACTTGTATCATCTAGATAATCCAGAGAAACATCCCCTTTCAGGACTCTTGGCTTAAACCCATCAGCAGAGCCTCTCCTTAACTTGCAAGGCAATTTGCCCATAGGTTCTAGGCATCAGGACATGGGCAGTAGAGAGTGCTATTCAGTCTGTTACCAGAGCGGACTTCTGATTCATGAACAGCTTTTGACCTGTTATTTCCATCAACTGAACCCATGGTCACCCAAATACTAGAATGTGTGACCCCATCACCAGCCAGCCCACCAGCTGATCTCATACACTTGAGGAATAATACATGCTGACTTATTTTAATACCACTAAATTCTGCCCTGGTCTTTTTGTCTGTTCTTGTCCATTGGCAAAGGCAATAGTACAATATCATGGGCCCTAATAGTTGAAACGAACCTTGAGTTGATGGATAGGCTGCAATGTCAATAAACTGCATTATGTAAGAGTATTCCTAATAGTCATCTATTTTCTTGTGTTCTAATTTTACAGACCAGAAAGCAGACCAAGGACATCCAAATTTGAATGTGGAATTGGAATGAAGCCATTATATCCCTGCTTCCTCCTCTGCCACCCCTATCTAGTGAGTACAGTTCCCTCCTGAGAATCTTACTGGGAAAGGAAGAATATTTTTGTCTCTGAGTTAATCATCTTTTTCCTTTTTCCTCAACTTGTAATAATTAAAATAAAGGTGTTATAAGGCTACTGCCCTGTTAGTCGTGCAATTTTAGGTCTGTGATGCAACAGAGAGATTTGAGCTCATCTGAAAGGATGAAGATAAATTAGAATTTCTTCTTTTTGATTGACATGAAAATACCTAATTAACATGATACCATATGTATAAGATTATAATGAGGCCATGGATCAATTTTTAAATACTTCCAAATAAACCTTGTCATACAAATATGATGGGTCTGCATCTGTGGAGCAGCTCACATGGCTATAACCAGTGACTTACACTCAGCATGCAAGGGGTGAACCCAGCTATTGTCTAGAGGGCAGGAGTTCAGCAACCAGAGGCAGAAATCTTATTCCTTTTCTATGTTTAGACTGACTGGGGTTAATGAAAGGCAGAAATATGATGGAAGAAACAGGCACATTAGAAATAGATGTGTAAAGTTCTCCAAGTTTGAATATAGGTGTCTTAGAATATCAATACACATAACCTGAATGGAAATGCTCAAGCAGAAAAGAGATGGGGAGAAATCTTTTTTGTTGAAGATGGGGTGTGTCAATTACTTTTCTCATCAGTGTGACAAAATTCCTGACAGAAATAACATAAGGAAGTAGAAATCTATTATGTTTCATAGTTTCAGTCTGTGGTTGCTTGGACTCATGAGCTTGGGCAGAACATCGTGGCATCAGGAAGGCATGGTGGAGGACAGCTGTTCATGTCACATATCACAGCAGACCAGAAGAAGAAAGTGAGATAGGAAATGTTGAGGAATAACAAACTCTGAAGAACTGGTCGCCAGTGGCCTGCTTGCTCCAGCTTAGCCTCACCTCCTAACTTGCCACAACCTCCCTAAATAAGTCACCATGTGTGCACTGATCACTCAAATCAAGAGCCTGTGGGAGACGTGACATAGTCAAGCCATAACAAGGGTCACTGCCATGTGGCCTGGTTTCACAGAGATCAAGGCCCCATACACAAAACTGTTCCAACTCCTTCAGGAGGACAGGGAATTATTAGAATGGAGACCAACAGAAAGCCAGAGTTCTTTCCTCCTGAAAGTTTGCTTCCTTCTAGAATCTGGTTGGATGGAGGGTATACAGTGCTCACACACCAGTCTCTAGGGAAAAGAGAGCTTCATTTTGTGGGCAGGAAGGCTCGGTGGAAAGGTAGGTAGTGGGCAGAATGCCCAGCTGTAGAATAGACTGGAAACTGCTGCCTCTCTCCAGACATGTCCCAATGTACCTTCTTTGTCATTATGTTGGGAGTAATGGCAGAATTTTAGGATTTGACCCCAAGCCATTAATTTATTAATTTGCATTTAAATAAGAATTGCCTATTGTGTCAAAGGCACTCTTCATAAAGCTTTCCTATGCTCTATCCCAAAGGCACTTTGCTTTTTATGTAGTGGGGACTGAGGCTCTAAGCACTTACTAAAATATACTTGCTATCACCCAGAGAGGGTGGCTCAGTGGAATCAGCACCAGGCTCTCCTGACTCACAGGCATGTCATCTCTCCTTCTGTACCCAGATTTCGCAGCCCTGGGCTAGGTGGCAGGAACTTCAGCTCACTGTGCTGGATCCATGTCTCTCTGTTTTACCAGTAACAGTTCAAGAGTTGCCCTGGAATACCACCAACTCATTTCTGACCAGTGTTTGGCCCTCTGAGGAGAACATGTCTCTAGTCAGCAGATTCTTCTCTGACTGAATCAGAAATCCCAGCTGTTTTTCATTTTTTTTTAAAAAAAATTCCCTTTATGAAGTCCCATCTTGCTTGCCTCCTGAAATATTAATAATGTATACATAAGCTTATTTTTCCCTTCTCTTGCCTTCATCCTTGCACAGCATGTTCTTAATACAGATATTTCTCTGAAAGTATGAAACAGATTTATAGACACATTAAATTTTTAGCATTCTATAATAAAATCTAATATCAATTAAATAAGATCTATGGCTGCAATATACATATATATATATATATATATATATATATATATATATATATATATATATTGGTGCAAGGCAACAGTTCCACCCCTACTCTCCCTGTTTTTGTGCAATAAACAGTATGCCACCCAGAGATACCAAACCTCCAGCGAAAAGGCTGGAAGCATTTTCTTTCTTACTTCATAGCTCAAGTGACAGAGCACAGCTTTTGACCTTGAGTGTGCCCTTCTGATACTGTCGAGAAGCATGGCTTTGATTTCTTCCTTATCTGCTGTTCCTCAATTTCTCTATCTGAATATATGACCTGCCTGGTGCTTCCTGCTGATGTTTGAGGTGGGAAACTTCTCCAAGCATCATGAAGTCTCTGGAAATAATGTAACCCAGTAAATGCAACCTGCTGATTTTTTTATGCCACTGAAAATTAAGAATTTCCATTGATCTTTAGGAAAGACTAGATGTTCAACTGCTGGGAATCTCAAAGTAGATGGCAGTTTGCACCCCAGCCCAGCACTGGGGTGTTATACATATTGCTAGTAGACTCTGACTGTCTTCTTGCTCTTGGGCAAATGTAGCCATTCTTCAGATAACCTTGATTCTCTCCTGTCAGGAGATTATTGAATCCACATTTTGACAAGCTACTTGCTTGTATTTATTTATTTTTTCTCTCAGAAACTTTGTCAAGCAGATACCCAGATTCTTACATGTTATTTTTAGAGCTAGAGGGAATCAGAGATCAGAACTGCTAAGCTGTTCACTTGTATTCACTGGGGCAATTTTGTGAAAATGCAGGTTTGGATCTAGGTCTCATTGGTACCGGAGATTCTGCATACTAAAAAGTACTCAGATGCTGCTGTTCCCCTGAGGACCAGACCTCAGGTAGGGAACTTCAGACCAGCAATGAGAGAACTTTCTGTACCCACACTGTCCAACATGGAAACACTAGTCATGTGAGAACTGAGCACTGGGAATAAGGCTAATAACACTTATTAACTGAATAATTTAATATAAATTATTATTTACTTGAAATAAATTATAAATAATTGTGTCATTTAACTTTGAATAAACGATTGGTGAACATTTATGCATTGGATAGCACAGCTTCGGATGATGGACACATAGCTGGCTGTTTTTCACAGTTGATGAAAATAAAATGTAAAGAGGCAGAGAGACTTGCCAAGGTGATCCTGGCATTTGGCAAAGCTAGAAATAAGACTCCAGCTCACCACCACTCACTGCCACATTTCCTGTCCATTAACTTCTCACTTCTCACTTGTCGTGAGTCTTATTTTACAATTTTCACAAGGGAGTCCTGAGTAATAGAGTAACAGTTTCCTGCATCCCTGACATAGTCTGCACTGCCTGCTATAGCCAAACATCCTATACTTACCACGAGGCGTTTATTATTCACAGGTTTGGAGGTTGAAAGACCCAGTCCAAGGCCCAGCAGGGTCAGGCTCTGGTGAGGGTTCTCTTTCTGGTATGTAGATTGCTATCTTCACTGTGTCCTCACATGACAGAGAGAAAGGATGGGAGCTCTCTGGTCCCTTCTCCTTCTCTCTTCCTTCTCCTCCTCCTTTGGTGCTATATCATCTTTTTAAAAAAATATTTTTATTTTCCTCTATTTATTTAAGAGAGAGATACAGAAATAGGCAGGCAGACAGAGAAGAAGAGAATGGGTGCACCAGGCCCTCCAGCCACTGCAAACTCCAGACGCATGCACCACCTTGTGCATGTGGCTTACATGGGTCCTGGGGAATCGAACCTGGGTCCTTTGACTTCCAGACAAGTGCCTTAACCGCTAAGCCATCTCTCCAGCACTCATGCTATATTATCTCTAATCAAGTAAAGACTAAGTCACTGCTGTTTGGCCACCAGTGTTGTCTCTCTCTTTAGCAATACAAGGCAGTTACTTTCCCTCATCTTGTAAGGACACTAACCCTATTGGACAAGAGCTCCACTTGTATGATGTCATTAACCTTAATCACTTCCTTAGCACAATCCCAAATGCAGCCACACTGGGGGCTCCTAGGGCCTTAATATAAAACTGAAGTGCAGGATATAAGTACTTCAGTCTTGGTCTATAACATAGCACCATAAAATACTTAATTAGAACAGCAGACAATCTATAGTTTGTGTCTCTGTCTATGACTTAGTGACATACGACTGACAGTAGATACTAGTTCTCAGTGGGTTACTGTGAGCCTGGCTAATGTTCTAGCATCTGACATGCATGATTTCTAGTCTTCATAGGAACTATGAACTATTTTGTCTTGTCTCTGTAGATGAGGAAACCCAGACTCAAAGAGGTTGAATAACTTGCACAAGTTCACGAAGCTTGTAAGTGGAAGAGCCAGGATTATCAACCATGTTGCTCCGAACTCCTTATCCTAATCTTCAGAGTACTTCTAAGTGTGGCTGAAATGTATTCCCAGGATCAATCCCATGTGCATTCGAAAGTGAAGATTCAGAGTAGCCAATAAGATAAGCACCCTGTTCCTGCTGTCAACTGCCTCCAGTGTTCTCCATCCCCTGGCCAGCACAGCCTTACAGAGTCTTCCGTGGATGCCTGCAGAGCACCATGCTGGGGTGAATGTGTCTGCTCAGCTGGGTGAGCCACTTGTGAATCCCCTGGTTTTTACTTAGAAACAGCCACAGAGTGTGAGGGCCACCTTTACTCATCCCTTAAAGCAGGACACTCTGGACTCTACCCATCCTCATGGATGTCTGGCCAAGATGCGCTTGCCTGTCACTGAGCCTGTTAAGATGCAAAGGAGGTGTATTCACTGTGGGCACCACCTTTTATGTTGAGCTGGGGATCAGGGTTGGGCCTCTTCCTGAGCTGGTATGTGTAGGCAGGGCAGGTAGTGACAAACCTTTCAAATGTCTATGAGGGTCAGATAAGCACTGTCAGGACGGGGTGGGGGGCGAGGGCTGGAGAAATGGCTTAACAGTTAAGGCACTTGCCTGCAAATCCTAGTGACCAAGGTTTGATTCCTCTGTACACATATAAATCCAGATGCACAAAGTGGTGTATGCATCTGGAGTTCATTTGCAGTGGCTGGACACCCTGGTGCACTCATTCTCTCCCTATCCCTCATTGCTAGCAAATAAATAAATAAAAATTTTAAATAAAGAGTGCTGAAAAAGCTAGGGCAGTGGCACATAACTTTTAACTCTAGCACTAAGGAGGCCAATGCAGGCATATCATGAGCTCAGGACCATCCAGGGCTACATACAGAGACACTATCTCAAAACAACCTGGGTAGGATGGTGGGGAGGAGTAAAGGAAATGAGATACAGATACCAGATACTTTGGGGGTGTGGGGTGTGAAGCAGTGGGCAGTGAGTCACAGGAGACTAAAGATCCTGTGATCCCACTGAATTTGCAGGCACAGCAAAGCCAGCAGCAATTTTTCAGGGTTTTTGATTGTTTTTAGCAGAAGTTGGAACTCTAGATGTTTGAGCTCTGCAGAAGATATGCCTAGCATCAATGCAGCACTGGGTTCAATGCCCAGCACCCTCTCGAAACAAAGAATCTAGATTCCTTTAGGTAATATCTTGATTTGAAAAACAATGGTTTGGCTCAGATCATTCTTAAACATTCTTGCTGATCTGAACACAGCCAAAGTTTGTGCTTTGGACCTTAGGTGATGCATACGTCACTTCCTCCCCTTCCCCTTGCTCTATCCCTTTCTGATTTTAACCTGCCTCCAGGTCACTCCCTAGAAGCATCTTTCTTCTTCTCTTCCTTGGGTCAGTTTAAAATTGTGCCTAAAGCTCATTTCCAGTCTGCCCCTTGGGAGTACTTCCATCTAAAAACCTCCGACTCTGATTTATACCCCCTCCCCTTGTGCTGACTGGACTGAGTCCCTCTCACCTTCTATATCATTTCTTCTGGCAGCTTCTAAAAGGAAATTTGATCCCTTTAACCTGCCATTTCTTTTTATTTTGCTTCCATTATCAATAATGCTTACTGCCTGACTCAACAGCCGTTTCTCCTCAGAATAGGACCTGTTTCTTGCTTTTTCCAACAGCAATTTCCCAAGAGGATCCACCACTTCCTCACTTTCATGCCTCGCCTACAGTGTGTAAGGTGTCCCAGGCAGATCATCCTTACCTAGAGCCCCCAGCAGTGTCACCAGACCCCCCATCTCCCTTTCACAGGGTTAAGGTGATTGACTGGGCAGGAAGCATGAGAAAAGCACAGGGTGGTGGTGAGGCTCCTGATCCAAGCCAAGAGCCCCTCAGAGCTACGCAGGCTGTGTAGCCAGCCTGGGCCCACAGTTAACCTGCTTTGATGCAGAGCTGAGTTGTTGCCATGGGAAACAGGAGCAACAAACCTTCCCCAGCTACCCTGCAGGCAGAGTCAGCAAGCACAGCAGCCAGGGTTTTCTCGTGTGTGGGAAAGTGTGCCCAAGGTCAGTGGCATCAGCACGACTGGACACACAAACTCCCAGCCTCAACCCCCAGGACCCTCTCTGCCCACCTTGTTGGAAAGACAAGGACACTCCATTCCTGAGCAGAGATCACTACTCAACATGCAGATGTATGTCGCGTCTTGCTTCAGATACAAGGCCCCATCAGCTGCCATTATTCGTGGAACCATGAAGTAATGACAACCTCCAGGTGAATGGCTCACTGGAGGAACGTTCCAGATTGGAGGGTATTGAAGATGCATGATCTCAATGGGGCAAACAAGCCTACGGGCATGCTGCTAGAGGAAATGTGAAGAATGAATGTGTCCTGCTTATAGGGAAACCAGGACTTCATGACCTTGGGAACTATCCCATTGCTTCCAATGTTTCCCACTGGCCCTGCACTGGCCTGGCCTGACATCCTAAGATTTCTAGTTCATTTTACCCCTGTTCCTATGCAATGGCAGAGGGTCAGGCAGCCCAGATCATCTGAAGACACCCTGGGGAAAAGTAAACCCAAAGGGACAATTCTTCTGTTCCTCCAACCAGCTCTCTAGATGCCCTGTGGGATTCCAGGCTGAGCTATCTTTAGAAACTGACGTGAAACTTATTTGAAAGGGAATTTCAGCAAAGAGCAGGGGGACATAGGATGAGCCCTGGACAGGGAAGCAAGAGGTCTGCCCTGTAGCCTGCATCTACATAAACAGGCTGTGTGACATTGAATAGGTCACCTTACCTCCTGGGACCTCATCTTGGGCACAGCTGGGCTCCAAGTCTCCACTGACCCAGTGGTCTGGTCTCAGAAGAGAAAGGTGGGTGAGGGTCGCAGAGCTGCCGCGCTGTAGTTATGGGCATACAATATCAAAGACAAGCACCCTGAGTGGGCCAAAGGAAGGATGAAGGGCTGCTTTCCTTTTCCCTTTCTTTCTGCTCTTTTTTCTCCCTCTCTCTCTCTTGCTGTTAAGCTCTTGCAAACATATCATTAGGTTGGGAACATACTGTTCTCCCAGGCAGGAGCTGAGGTGTCCGACTGAAATGGGATGGATTCCTCCTCACTCCGCTTTAATCGCTCTTGTCTTGGGAAAGCCAGCAACTGCCTGGCTCTGTGAAAGCAGCCTTCTTCACACAAGAAAGGGAAGATTAATGGAAGCTGTGGGGTAAACAGAATAGCATCTACAGAACAATTTAGTGCATCCATGTGCTCTGCAAACCCCAGGAGCTTGTGTTGGCAAGGCAGGGCCGATTTGCTTCTCCTCAGCAGGCCCTAAAAGCCAGCTCCTCCCGTCACCACGGCCAGGAGGCTAGGTCTCAGAGATCGGCTCTCTCCAAGCTGGGAGTGATGCAGGCACCTTTAGAAAGACATTCCTGGAGCCGGGCGTGGTGACACACGCCTTTAATCACAGCACTCGGGAGGCAGAGGTAGGAGGATCACCGTCAGTTCGAGGCCACCCTGAGACTCCATAGTGAATTCCAGGTCAGCCTGGGCTAGAGTGAGACCCTACCTCAGAAAACAAAACAAAAAACAAAAGACAAACAAAAAAAAAAAAAAAAAAAGAAAAAAGAAAGAAAGAAAGACATTCCTGAACAGCCTTCCCTGAGATGGAAACATCCAGATACCAGCATTGAAAGACTGTTTTTCTGCTTCTGCTCTATATAGCTACACTGCTAGAGTAGAAGAGGTTAGAGTATCCTTTGTTCAGAATGGTTTATTCCAATTTACTACTATTTTATTTTAAAAGAAAATTTAGAAACAAGATTATTCTGAAAGTTTACTTACAAGTTTCTCTCGGGTTCTTCCTTGAGTACAAAACATGCCCTTCCCAAAGCTGTAAGTCTTAATATAGCCTGAGAAAAAAAGGAACCAGAAATGATAAGAGGCCACATCACTGTGAATCAATCTCTTCATTTTCCCCACATGTGATTAATCCACTTAGTAACGAGGAAGAAACTGATGCAAAGAAGCTCTACATTTCATCCTGGCCTGTCAACTCTAGGAAAGAGTGAAATAGAATATTTTCAACACAATGAAGTGAGTTATGACACTATAGAATCTCTTCTCTCCTCACTCACTCCAACAATGCGCAAGGACAAAGAGTGAAATTCCCACCTTCCATCCACAGCTGAAGAGACAAGTATCAGAGGAGTTACTCTGCACTGTGACCTAAGGTCAGGTCTAAGATCAGTGTCAGGCCACAAAACTGTCTCAGACATTTAGCTTCTTAGCTAAAAAGATCAACCTGTGTCATTTCAAGGAACTGGGGAAACCTCAAAAATGGTCTACAAAATTAAATGACCAATATCTGTCGAAGCTACTTTTGATATTTTGATTGAGACTCATAGATATAGCTATAAAAGGTTTTATCTCAAAATTTATAAATCCTACTGAAATACAAAGATCCTTGAGATGGGAGTTGCTTTAGACATAATTACCAGTGACAGTTTTGATCTGATAACTGAGTGAAGTTAGCAGAAAGTTCAAAAGATATCAAGTAATATTTTCAAAACTATAACTCACACAAATTTACAAGCTTGATGATTTTTCACAAAACACCTACACATTGGGATATGGCATAGCAACACAATTAGTGTCCTGATTATTTGATTTCTTTTATATACATTATCTAGTATCTTCAACAATGCCCACATTTTTCTTGTCTCCCTTAACATTTTGAAAGTATCATTTATTTTGATTCAGTTCAAGGCAATTCAGTTGAATCCTAAATCAATAGGCATTTGTTGAAATTCTACCTAGTTTTAGGCACTGGGGGATATAAAACCTAATGAAATTCTAACTCCTGAGTTTTAAGAAGCTCATAATTTATTAGAGAAATTATATATATATATATGTATATATACATTACTATATATAATATCATATATAGGTGTGTGTGTGAGAGACTGTGCACACACACACATATATACATCTACATACATATGAGAGACACATATGGAACTATCTGAGCAGGGAAAGAGCATTTCAAGTAGGAGTTTGGGGAATGCTTTATAGAGACGGCAGCACTTATGTAAACCCTTAAACAACCCTAGTAGCAGAAGGGGATTTCCAAAAGATGGAATAATGAAGGTCAAAAGCACAGAAGCAGGATACAGTATACCACGTTCTGGAAGGTTCAGGATCAGCTGGATTTTGAGGGCCTAGGAGTTGAAGACAAGGCTAGAGTCAGATCAAGGAGGCCTGGAATTTTCTCTCCCCACCAAAGGTATTTATCCTTACTCATTTTGTCTGATGTTCTTAAAAATCTCTCCTATCACTACCATTGCAAGTTGATTTTAGATGGTACACACAGAGGTTAAAGAAAATAGATAAATTAAAATTTTCACTTTATGGCAACTGCTACTGTCTTGTTATTTGTTTATTTATGCATTTTTGCATGGGGGATTGAGCTCAGAGCCTCATAATGCTAAACCTGTTCCAAGTTGAAATAAGACTAAATGTATAGTAGGCTGTACACCAAGGAGAGAGTTAACCACGCCACTCAAATCTAAAGGTAGATTGCATGCAAAATTCCCCATTCATTGGAGACCTTAGCCCTTGTTTCTCTTGAGGCTTTCAAGTGAGTGGATGAGGCCCACCTACATCATAAGTGCTTTATGCAAAGTCTATTTATTTACATATTAATGTCACCTATAAAATGCTTTCACAGTAACATCTACAATGATTTTTTAAAGGATTTATTTATTTATTTATTAGAAACAGAGAAGGAGAGGGAGTGAGAATGGGCACACCAGGGCCTCTAGCCACTGTAAATGAACCCCATATGCATCTGGCTTACGTGGGACCTGAAGAATTAAATCTGGGTCCTTAGACTTTGCAGGCATGCACCTTAACTGCTAAGCCATCTCTCCAGCCCCAGAATGATGTTTAAACAAATACCTGGGTGCTATGACCTAGCCAAACTTACATACACAGTTAACAAGCAAAACCAGATTTACATAATAAAAAAGAAAGACAAAAAATAGAGATTGTGTAGGCCATGAAGACAGAGTGGACCGAATTTAGAAGCAGAGGAAAGAAAGAAAAAAAAAATCAGAGATAATCTATATTTTTCTGCCTGAAACGAGAGAGTGTGGAGACAACAGTTCAAGAATGCTAATGTTCTGGCTAAGTGTTGGATAGGAATATCTGTCTTTGGACCAGCCAGGAACCTAGCCCTGGGCAAAAGAGAGTAAATGAGGGTTAAAGACAGATAACTGGCAATTTTGTTCCTGCAGAATGGCCTCTTCAAATTGGTGTTGGGTCCAAGTTGAAACTCTGAGACTCTATGGATTTTCTGAGGAACAGTGTGTGGGGAGAAGGGTAGAGGAGTAGAGGTCTCCCTTCACTATGACCTGGGCTACAGGGGACCATCCTATTCTAAAAATATCTAGGGATTTCTTGGGAGTCCTTGACTGTTAGAACAAAGGTCTGAGCTGCCTGTATTGAGTGAGATGCTAGTTCCCGCTGCATGCACTAGAGTTGGGAAGGCCGGCTCTCCACACCAGAACACAGGTGCACATCAGATAGACCAATGTGAGTTAGAGTAAGGTGCTAGCGGAAAGCTGTGAGGCCACAGCTTGGGTGACATTTCTGGTAAAGAGCTGACACATCCCAAAGGAGGAGGTGTCTTCATTTTAAGAGGAATACACCACTCTGAGTGTGTCTAATCAGCTGATCCAGAAGCCATGCTAGGGACCTACGACAGGAAGAGTCAGGAAGTGGAATAGAGGGGACAGGAGGATCTTGGGGGAAGGCAGAAAGGGGAGGTTCTTGGTCTTTGGGACTGGGAGGTCCTGGATGCTTTTGGAAGAGCCATTTCAGTAGAGAGGAGGGCAGTAGCTAGGAGGGGAGAAAGTGACCACAGGTTGCTTGGGAACAGTGTTTGGGGTAGGAACAGGGTGGGAGTGGGAGTAGATAGAAGCAGAAATGCAACTGGAAACGGGAGGAAAGTTAGCATTTCACTCTCACAGGGGACAGTGAACCTGGGGGAGGTGTTGGTGCTTTTTCAGTAGGGAAGGGGAAAAGCCTAGGGTGAGTCCAAACCTCCTGAGGAAAAGGAAACAGAACCTTCTGCTTCAAGAAGGCAAGTGGGACAGAGGTTGATGGCCCCTTCAGAGTGAATCCGGAGCAAGTGCTGGAAGAAAGAGTGAGAGGAAACTACACCCCCAAGGAGGGTGAGGATGCGAGGAGTCCCAAATTTTGGATTGGTATAAAATGGGCCAATGGGCTTCAGCCTTGGAGATCCCTATAAGAGAGTCTAAGATGTGGGAACATGAAGTTCAACAATATATTCCCAAGCATTGGACTGGAATAAAATGTACCAATAGGCTTCAACCTTTGAGACCCCTGTAGGAGAATCTAAGATGTGGAAAGATGAAATTCAGCAACATATATTTTCTGTGCTTCCAGTGAGCTTAGAAAATAGAAAAGCTCATCTCAGCTGGGGATTTTAACCTGGTCAGCACCAGTGTTCCTTAATGACTTTTAGAGTCTGCAATTAATGAGCTGGGCTCTGCCATTATCTGTCTGCAATACTCAGATGAATAGACTCAGAACAGCCAAATGAGAAGGCCTGCTAAGCAGGATCCATCCTAATTCCACTTCTGGCCACCCACTCAACTTCCAAGTAGCCTGATTCTAGAGGTTCCACAGAACTACTGCCTCAGGTGGCCAGCAATGAGCAGTCATCACTGAAGTTAATGCATGATCCTAGAAGCATCTTCTGCCAGTAAGGACTCTGTCTCACAGACACCATTTCAGGTGTGCTGAGTCATAGAAGTACAGATAGTTCCAAACTTCTATAAGACACTGATCACCAAGCCCATGAATCCCTTGGAGAGCCTAGATAAAGGACAAGCTGTTTGTGAAGCTGCATGGCCCAGCATACACCAGGACTTCCACTTTGTCCCTTGAGTAGCTTTTAACCTCTTTACCATCGCTGTTCTTATACAACCTCCTACCGGGAATACACTTCCTATGTTGAATGAAGAATGGACGAGTTCTCTCCTCTGAGTCCATTTGTGTCGTCTCTGCCCAAGTGGCCTTTCCTTTCCATTGCAGAGCCACATGCCCAGGTGGACTTTCTGAGAGCATTGGTTATAACCTGTTCCTTAGTGGATTCTGGGGATCTCTGTCACTCTTGTACTGACCTTCTAGTGTCCTACAAGCTACTTCTCCACCTTGGGTCTTTTTATTTTCTTGGGGCATTTCTAAAATCACCTGATTTTTTTTTCCTGTTTAAGTGTGTGTGTGTGTGTGTTTGTGTGTGTATTTATGTGTATGATGTGCATTCCTGTGTGTATGTGTGTTCATATGTATGTAGAAGTCAGAGGTCAACAATCAGGTTATCACCTCAATTATTTTCTATCATTTTTTTTTTCTGAGGCAGATTCTCTCTAGTCCAGCCTAACCTAGAATCCAGTATGTAGTCTCTGGGTGACCTCAAACTCACAGTGATTTTACTTCCTCTTCATCCTGAGTGCTGGGATTAAAGGCGTTTGCCACCATGCCTGGCTTCTACTTATCTTTTGAGATAAGATCTCTCTCTGAATTTGGTGTTTACCAATTCAGCTAATCAGTAAACTCCAGGGATTTCCTGTCTCCACCCCCACAGTGCTGGGTTTACAGAGGCACTTGACACCACACTCAGTTTTTAATGCGGCGGCTGGGGATCTGAACTCAGGACCTCATGCTTGTATAGAACGCACTTAACCTGCTGAGCCGTCTCACCAGCCCTCAGTGGGCAGCCTAGCTGGGCACCAGCCTCATGCCAGGTCCCCAAGGTCCCCCAATTTCACAGGTTCAGGACACATAATAAAGAAGGCATGAGTCAGCTTTCAGTTACCATAACAAACACCTGAGACAAGTCAACTTTAAAAGATGATCTGATCCATTTGTGTGGTCAGGGGGCCCCTTGCATGCTTTCGTGCCTGTGGCTAGGCAGCAGTGAATCATGATGGGAGCACATACTGGAAGAGGTTGCTCACTTCATGGAAGTTGGCAAGCAAAGAGAGAGGAAAGGGGAAGAGACCATAGTTCTACAATCCTCTTCAAGGGAACCTTTCCAATGACCCCATACCTCCCATTAGGCCCCACTTATTCAACTTTCCTCCACCAAATGTCTCCATGAATGGGAAGCAGTCATTGGGCCTTTCGGGGATATTCACATCCAAAACTACAGTACAGGGAAAGAAAGACCCGCGGAACAGAAGGGGTGGGTCTGGGAATAGATGGTGGGACAATAGAGAACGAGAACAAGAGAACTGTGCAGATCAATATGACAGCCAGCGTGACTGGATAAGGTCACACTGGGGAGGTTAGTAAGGCACACCTCTGGATGTGTTTGAGATGTTTTCAGAGATGATTACATCACAAGGGCTCTGACCTAGCCAATGATTTAGTGCATTGATGAATTTGAACTTTGAAGACCCCTTTCCATCTGGCTCTGCTTTCTGAATATCATGAGACGAGCAGCCTTCCCCACCACAGGCTCCTACCACTCCGTTTTCTGCCTCACCACATGCCCGCAGCAGTGGAGCACATGAACCGGGGACTGAAACCATGAACCAAAATAGATCTTTCCTCCCCTGTAAGCTCCTTCTTTTCAGATATTTGTCACAATGACAGAAAGACTAACACAAGGATGCAAACAAGTTCATTAACTGGAGAAGGAACATGAGCAAAGGCGAGACCCTGGCCGTGAAATCATGGTGCCCAGGAGCTCCTCCAGAGTTCCCGCTCTGCCCTTTCTCCAGCCTACTGGAGAAAAACATGGATATGTGCCCACTGTGCCAATGAGGAGCTTTCCTCTTGTGTAAAACAACATACACAGAGGCTGGAGAGATGGCTCAGCAGTTAAGGTGCTTGCCTGCAAAGCCTAAGGATCCAAGTTCAATTCCCCAGTGCCTATGTAAAGCCAGATGTACAAGGTGGTGCATGTGCCTGGAGTTCATTTGCAGTGGCTAGAGACTCTGGTGTGCCTATTTCTCTCTCTCTCTCTCAAATAAATAAAAATAAAATGTTTTTGAAAACTACACATACAGATAAGAATATCTCAGTGATGTAAATGTGTGTGCCTATGACATATGAATAGCTTCAGCCATTTTTGTGTCATGAGGGCAGATGGAGCTGAATGATGGAAATATCTGGGTCCTCAGTGACATCTTTATTTTTATTTTGGTTTTTTTTTTTTTTTTTTTTTTTTTTTTTTGAGATAGAGTCCTGCTGTAGCCCAACCTGACTTGAATTCATTATGTAGTCTCAGGTTGGCCTTGAACTCAAAGAAGCAATCTTAAAGGCTCCATGTTATATAATTCCAACTGCATGATATTTGGGAAGAGGTAAAACCACGGAGCCAATAAAAAGGTGAGTGGTAGCCAGGATTCAGTAGGGAAGGAAGATGAACAGGCAGAACACAGAGACATTGGCACTATTGTGCGTGGTATTATACACACCATGGCCATTTGCGCAAACTGTGGTGCATACATCAAGAGTTAGTCCTATTATAAACTATACACATTGTTTGAGGATACAGGTTCATAAATGGTAACAGATACATCCTCTGGTATGTGGGGAGGCTATACATGTAGATGGGCAGGGTTATATGGGAAATCTCTGTATCTTCCACTCAATTTTGTTGAAAACCTAAAGCTCTCTCTCTCTCTCTCTCCATATATATGCAGTTGGAATTATATAACATGGAGCCTTTCAGATTGCTTCTTTCTCTTAGTAATATGTATTTTGGGTTCTTCCATGCATTTTCATGGTCATGACACTTTGAAACGCCATTGTATTATGCCATAATTAACATAACACCACGCATCAAACTGTACTGTAGTAAGTTATAACACTTGTGTATGGCCATGAAATTATTAACACCATCAAGATAGTGAACTATTTCCTGAATCCCTCATATGCCATTGTGAATTCCTACTCTCCTCCATACCCTGTCTCATCCCCAGCCCATTACTCATCCCTCTGCTTTCTAGGTTCATTTACACTTTCTAGAATTTTACATATGGTGTCAAATAGTGCATCTTCTTCCCCTGTTTGGTTTAGCTTTGTTTCATGCCCATAGCTATTTTGATATCCACCCATATTGTTGCATATACTACTACCTCATTCTTTTGATTGCTGTGTAGTTTTCCATTGCATGCATCACAATTAGTGATCATTGAGTCTCTTCATGGACATTTGGGCTGTTTCCACTTTTTTTAAGATGCTATATAAGCATTTGAACATAACCTTCTCTCATTGCCGTGAAATATCTAGGAGTTAAATGGCTGATCACATAATTGGTTTATGTTCAACTTTTAAGAAATGGCCAATGTTTACTAAAGTGGTTTTACAATTTTATATTCCTCACTGCAGTGTGTGCATTCTGTCACTTTTCATCTTTGCCAGCACTTGGAAGGGTCGGTCCTTCTATGCTCGGCCACTTTGATCAGCCATTGTAATCGTGACTTGCTGTCTCTGTGGCTGGGCCGGCGTGCACGGAGCCTTTCTCATGCTCATTGTCACCTTGAGGCTGGAGAAATGCTCAGACTTACCTCAAGCTCAGGTCTAACCTAACTGCTACAGTAACAAGATTCCATTCTCTTGAAATTTGTGTCCACTTTACGAAAGGTAAGGGACATTCACTGTAGAACTCACTATGTAGAAGCCATGGGCTTCCAAGTCTGGTAGAGAGCTCAAGGGCAGAGACAACTGTTAAGGTTTTGGGAAGCGTGCCTTAGCTCACGCAGAACTGTACCCCTGGGAATATTTTTAAGAGTTGCCATGTTGTTAGCATTCATAAAGAGCCACCATTCTGTCCATCTCATCAGATAGCATAACCTGTTCAAGCCTTACAGTGTTCAGACCAGCACTTGACAGTTTGTATAATATCTTACCATGGCCCTTGATAACACTGCTGTAAATAAAGCTGAGTTTCCATATCTGCTACTTGTTTCCTTATGCACATTACTTTTAGTTGCCTATTATCCAACAGCCAGGAAGGAAAGGCTGTAGTCATTTTGCTAGTCAGTTTAGTCATCTCTCACTGCCAGGCTGTGAGTTCTCAAGCAAGTTCCTCAATCATTCTGTTTCTAGCTTCAATTGTAATGTGACAAAGTAACACCAGATGAGCTCTGGAGTCACTTCTAGCCTTAAAAGTCTAACAACCCGGGCTGGAGAGATGGCTTAGCGGTTAAGCGCTTGCCTGTGAAGCCTAAGGACCCCGGTTCGAGGCTCGATCCCCCAGGACCCACGTTAGCCAGATGCACAAGGGGGCGCACGCGTCTGGAGTTCGTTTACAGAGGCTGGAAGCTCTGGCACGCCCATTCTCTCTCTCCCTCTCTTTCTCTCTCTCTCTCCCTCCTTCTCTCTGTCGCTCTCAAATAAATAAATAAACAAACAAAAGTACTTAAAAAAAAAAAAAAGTCTAACAACCCAAAGCCCTGTCACTACAACATAGTCAAATATATAGCCCTGAATGACATTAAGAGTTTAGGATTTTCCAACATCTGCTTCCTACATTCATAATACATGTGATATTTTGTTTTATTTTACTTATTTACTTATGAGAGAGAGAGAGTGAGAGAGGCAGACAGACATAGAGAAAGAGAGGGAGAGAATGGGCACATGGGCAACCAGGGCCTTCAGCCACTGCAAACAAACTCCACCTTGTGCATCTGGTTTACATGCATACTAGGAAATCACACCTGGGTCCTTAGGCTTCACAGACAAACACCTTAATCTCTAAGCCATCTCTTCAGCCCAATGTGATCTTTTAAAGAAAGGACTCTGCTGATATTAGGAAAAACCTAGAAATGCTTTCTACTCTGAGAAGGTAATAGCATAGGCTCACCCGTGGGATTCAGTAAAGGAGTCATGCTGCCGATGGCTGCGCCACCAGCTTACAGGTCACTGCAACTTACATAGCACTGGAGCCTCACTCCAGAGGCCAGAGTCTTACAGGCCAAAGGCAAACTTAACACTGAAATGGAATGAGCATCAAGAAACAGGAAGTGGAAAAAAACACTAACTGATAAAAATAACTTACCAAATGGTGTATATTTATACACATTGTGGTGGTTTGAATGTAAAATATCCCCCATATGCTCATGTATTTGAATACTTGATCCCAAGTTGATGCTGTTTGGGAAGTTTGTGGAGTCTTTTGGAGATGGACCCTTGTTGGAGGAAGTGTGTCACTGGGGTTGGACCTTGAGGTGTTAAGTAAGAGTCCTATCCTGTTTGGCGCTCTTTAGTTTTTCTACTTCCTTCCAGCTGATGTGATGCTGCGAAGCCAGCTATCTGCTCCTGCCATGCCTTCCCCACCATGATAGAAACTCCCCCCTCAAAACTGTAAGCTGCAATAAAATGGAGTCAGGTAATTTTGCTAGGCAGTTTGGGGTCACTGGGCTCCCAAAGCAGAAATGTCCTTAACTCTGCCTTTGCAATCCGCATTTCACTAAATGTCAAAGAAGGATCTCTGACTAAAGTTGTTACCTAGATCTGTTTTTCCATAAACAACCTGAGTCCCTCCTGGGAGGGAGTTCCCCTTTTCTAGAATTCAAATCTGATCCTGGCATTGTGGTTGGTTAGGCTTAGCCCCGCAAACTTGGCTTCATGGCTAGCCCCTTTGTGAGCCATCCTCTAGTTCAGACCAATCAGCCCTCACTCTGGCTCACCTGAGCCTGACAGTAAAGCCCACCACATTAAGGTTATGTGTGGATCCTTGCAAAGTGGAAAAGGTCATTTTGCTGGCTGTTCATCTCTCCTGAACTTCCAGGTTCCTATCCTGGGAAGCCTCCCTTACTCCCCCATGGGCTGTCTACCACCTCCTGCCTTCCACATGGCAGTAGCTCTCTGCGCCTTCTTCTCTTTCCTCTCTAAATCTCTTTGTACATTCCAAGGCTCATTTTTGTTCTTCTCCCTTGGCTTACGGACCACGTGGGTGTTTCTATTTTCCCCTCCTTGGTTCTACCTTGTGTGGAAAGAAGGTGATGGCCAGTTTCTGCTCATGTCATACTGTCCCCTGCCACCATGAAGTTTCTCCCTGAGACTGTAAGCCAAAATAAATACTTTCCTCCTATCATTTATTTTTGATTGAGTGCTTTATCCCAGCAACCTACAGCAAATAAAAATAATTATTAGCTATAAATTACACAAATACAGAGTTATAGTAATATAATGTTACTCTAATATCAACACTGGAAACATAATAATAAAACAAGTGACCTGATGCCAGTTACTGGCTGGGTGGTCTTCAGGGAGTCACTTATCCTTTCTGAGCTTCTGTTTCCCTTGGAGCTAAATGACATCTATTATTACTAGACAAGGTCAGGGCAGTAAGGAGATGGGGCACAGCGCTCAGAGGAGCAAGTGGCTGCCACAAATACCAGCTCTGGGGCCATCTGTTGGTGGGGACCCCAGGCCAACAGGGACACGGGGCCAAGAACCAGGTAGACAGCTGTGCCCACTGCAAAGCCAGAGGTGTTGACTGTGCTCTGAAATGTTGAAGAGCTCATCCCACTCTGGTGATTTCTGAATCTCTGGCCTCTGTTCCTTTTGGCCATCAGCAGGATAAGCACCTTGAATTTACACAACCCCAGATGCCTGCCCTGGTTGGGTCTCTAAGGGAGTCTTGGCTGTGGGCACATTGGAAAAACCACAGGGCTCCAAGCCACTTCCTCCAGGCCCAGCTTCTCTTATTCACTCCCACGTGGATGCCAATGGAGGGTTCTATGGCTGCCACCTGGGAGTCAGCCAGGGTCCTGTGACATCCCTGTGCTTGGGGATGGGAACTGGTCATGAGACAGGGCAGTGGCTGTTTTTTCCCCTTGCTTTCCTGGTTGGGAGCATTGGAGCTGCGAGAGAGAGCTGAGAGAGCCGAGCTGGGGGCAGCCAGCCCCAGTGCACCCACCTGCACTTGGCACTTTATTCCCATGGCCTCGCTTTAAAATCGGCTCTGTAAGAGGGAATCAAAGATTGAAAAGCAAATTGTTTCTACAGAAACCGCCTCCCACCCCCACCACCAAGCACTTGTAACCACAAAATTCGTGGAAAGAGGGAAACTATATGAATGCCCTAATGTCATTTTTACCTGTCTCTAAGCACCAATGGCTTGCTCTGTTCTGGCTGCCCACTTGGTATCTTCCGGAGGCCCAGCTGCAGCAGAAATAAGACTGCAGCTCTCAAGATGGGAAAACATGCCAGGAGGCAGAGACTCTGGAAAACTGATAATAAATTGTTACTGCCTGCTATTAAAAGGATCGATAAGATAAGGCCAGAGATGACTGATGTCATCTTCATGCCCTGAGTACTAATAGGGGTGGGGTATGGCGCCTGACAGCTGGAACAGTCTCTGGCTGGGTCAGCGCACACCCATTCACTTCTTTCAGCAAAATCTCGGGCAGCTTCATTCATTGCCTAAAGATCAGTAATTATTCAAGGTGGTTATGAATAATTAAATCAAATTATTGTGAGAGAGCTTGGATGTCAGGGAAACTGCCTTATTTATGTCTGGAACACTGAAAAGGCACCAACAGGTCTCTGCGTGAATTTCTTGGTGTTCTCATTGGGGGTAGAGGGCAGCATTGGACTGGGGTGTGGGTCCCTTGTCCAGCTGTCCCAAGAGAGGAAGCTGCCCCGTGGCGCCAGAGCCTGCCTGGCTGCGGATGTTGTTGAGGGGGTGCTCAAGCAAAGAGCCTCTTCCCTGAGGGAGGCAGCAGGGCCCCGCAGCCAGGTTGGCCACTAAGAAGCCGGCTGCTGCGTGAACTCACCTCTTCTCCAGGGGGTTTCCGCCAGGCACTCCGCTTTCTGCTCCGTTCCAGTTCTCTCTCATTTCTCTCATCAGCACAGAGGCTTGCGGTGGAAAGCTGATCCTTGTTGGGGAAGTTTTGCCTGCCCTCCCCCTCATTCCTCCCTAGGATCCCCCACCCTCAGGTCCTCTGGAATGCCTTGGGGGGAAAAAAAAAAAAAACTTCCTGTCCTAGTGTGTCTGAACTTAGAGAAGAACCCATGTCTACCTTGTCAGGGATCACCTCAGGGACTCGGATGCCTCTGCAAAACACAAGTCCCTGAGGTGATGCCTCCCGAGTGGGCTGCCAGGAAGGGCGAAGAGTGTGGGAAGGTGGGTGGGGGGAGCTGCAGTCAGTGACTTCTGATTCCGGACTTTGCCTGAGCTTGAGTTGACTTTGAGAGTATCATTGGGGCTCCTTGGTCAGCTCTTCTCTGCTTTCTTCCCTGCATTCTTTAATTCTTCCCTTCCTGCTCTGGGGAGCTCTGGGTACTATGGCTGGATTTCCAAGTAGTGCCTGGGCTCAAGGCCACTTCCTTCCCTTTCTTGAGGACTAAATAGGCCCATCTCCTGTCAGAAGGCCTCCCTTCCAACCTAGGCCATGTTTCCAAGTGCCAGGGGCCTGAAGGTGATAATTCAGCATGTGACCTGTGAGCACAGAGGGCCAGATATGAGTGTCATCTGTGGGAGGGGCCATGCTTACCTCTTTCCCTGCTGGGCAGATGAGCACCTTGGGGAGCAGAGGTAGCCCTTACCTGAGAGAGTAATCTGCCATGTCCTGAGTTTCCGATCTAGTCCTAAAGTCTGGGCTCTACTGCAGCACCTCCCCACCCCCATCTTCCACTGGGTCTCAGGAGGAAGGAGCAGCTTGAGAGGGGAATGAACTAACGGATGGGGGAGAGAGCCTGCCCCAGTTGGCTGAATCCTTGACATTTGCTAAGATTAGCGGGCCTTGATATAGGAAACCCAAGGGGGACCCCCAAAGATTTTAGTAGCTTCTCAGATCAATTTCAGGTTGCCTTGACTCCCAGGAACACAGCTGATTTGCTCCTGATTCAGGACATCCATCTTTAAACAGTTGCTCCCAGGCAATGAAATCAGAGTGTGGGCACAGAATCATAAGCAAACAAGGGACCTGGCCTCTGATGGGGGGTGTCAGGGCACAGAAGGTGCTAGGAAGACATAGAGGCATAGGCAGACATAGAGGTTTCCCATCCTCATGGCCACAGCTCAGCCCTCGGGAGCCAGACCTTGCCCCAGCTTGCTGGGGTCAGTTGCAGCCCTCACCCTACCGTGTCTGCATCCTTCTAACTGGCATTTCTCATCTGGCAACATGCCACAAGGCAAATTAGAAAACTAAAGAGGGTGGCTGCCAGATGCAGCTATGTGTCCTTCTACCTGGGGACCTAGTTTGGTGGGAACAGAGAAAAGCTTTCTTCACAAATGCTGGGAAACAAAGGCACCTGCTTGCAAAGTCAGCAAGGCCTGGGCTCTGGCTTGGTCTCAGGGCTTAGATCTGGAAGTGGTGGACTTTTGGACATCCCCACTTGGCCTGAAGGTGGCAGCTCTCCCCAGGTCTGCAGTGGGCTGGAAATAAGCTTCTCTTTAAAGTAGGCCAGCTTCTCTTCCATCCCCTGGCCAGTCTCCAGACTTTGCAGATTATGAAACAGCCTCGCTTCTGTTTTCAGAGATTTGTTGGTGGAACAGTCCATACCACCCACTGTTCCAGAGCTGTGATGGCACAGAGCAGCCCCTGGCACAAGGACAAGGCTCTCCCTGAGGATGGCATGGGATTCTGGACAAGTGTGCCCTCTGAGTCCACCTAATGTGGATGCAAATGAATATTATGCTACTTGCCAGGCCTGTAGTCACAGCCCAGGGACTGAGCCCCTCAGAAGAGAATCAGAATTCCCATTATTTCCTCCCTGCCCTCTGCCCGCTTGTCTTCCTCACAACCAGTCAAATTGCTGGGTCGCCAGGCCAGGTGTCTTCAAAGGGTAAGGATGGAGCCTTTGAAAGGATGGGAGCAGTCACTGGTCCAACAGAACCCACAGTTGGTATTCAATGGCAACTCTCTGCACACCTTGTGGGGTGAGGTACAATGTGCACCCTGCTGGGCATGTGAGCATGTGGGCATGCTGGGGACCAGAGCCCCAGCCTCCGCCTAGTGCCAAACCCCATGAGGGTCTGCTAATAGTAAAAATAATTAGAGCCAACATTCACTGATGCTAACTATGTGCCTGGCACTCCCCCAGGCAATTTTAGCTACTAGTTTGTTTAATGGTAACAAAAACGCTGTACTGTTGGTACCCAGTTTTATAGATGATGAAGCTGAGGTGCAAAGAGCTTACACTACTTGCCCAAGGTCACACAGCTAGTAGGGGTTGGTTCTGAGATTCAAAGTCAAGGCAAATTTGTCTTGACTCAAGAGCTGAACTGTGGAACCTCTTCAAGGTACAGCCATCATCACTGTCAGTTGGAGGCATGACACAGAATCTCAGAGAAGCACAGGACAGCCCCACATCTGTGGTGCACACAGAGCCCAGAGTTCCGTCACTCGGCCACAAGCATGGAATGGGTGTTCTGGGGCCCAGGGGGCAGCCAGCCAAGCTAAAGGCAGCCCACCTTTGGAGCTACAAGAGATGAGGTCATGATGAGCTGGTTCCCAGCATGTCAAGCAGCCCCCTGATCCCCTCCACGGATACTCTGGGTCTGCCAACACTGACACGGTCCAGTGCAGCCCCTGACAAGAGAGCATACCCAGGGAAAACAGCAGCGGCAGTAATAACGAATGCCCAAGGCCCGGTGAGAGCTCCGTAAACATTAGAATGGAAATTAAGGTGGAGAGGAGATGGATTGGGATGGTCTTGGGAGACTGCTTCTTTTTTTTTTTTTTTTTTTTTTTCCACTCAGTAGATTGCCTTTCAAAGAGAAAAGTAAACAGTAACTGTAAAGCCAAGTGTGCAAGAAAATAGGGACTCGGCTGGCTTTCCTGCTGGGAACCTGCCATTCTGGCTGGGTCTGCCTTGAGGGCCCCATTAGTTCTGAAGTCTGCTGTCCTAGCCTGCATGTCCCTGGCCACATTTGTAGATCCTATGGGTCTAGAGCAAGGAGTGACAAGGGCATATTTCTACATCACCAACCTGCAGCAGAGTCAGGGAACACCGAACACCTGGGGTGAGAGTGCGGACAGTCGTACTTCATCAGCTGAAACTTAGAATTACTAATTGCTGTTGAGGTAATCCGAGCTCTAACTGGGGCTTTTATGAACCTGCAGGATTCCTAAGGTGCTTGCCTGCTGAGCTTAGCAGCCCAGCATCCTCCTTCTGACACTAAACTGTCCTCAGCCTATCCGTTCCCCCGCCCACCTCAGTGTGGGTTCTATGCCCGTGCCTCGCGCCCAGTGATCCCTGGGTGGTGCCAAGTGCATGTGGAGAGTTGACGCTCATAATTATATTAAGAGCTTCTGACAGGACCAATATTTCTGTCTTCTATTTCTGTGTCTGTTTCAAATTCTACTATGCCATGCTAATGGCTGAAATAAATGTGAGAGAAAGGATCCATCAACCCCTTCTGGAAACGGGAGACAGCACAGGGTATAGTGTGCCCAGCACTAGTGTCCAGAGAGAGAGATTTATGACTTGTTCTCTTGACTAATAAGAAGCCTGCCCAGACTTAGATGAGCCAAAGAAATTGCATTCAACTTTTTATCCCAATATCAAATCATAAGACTAAATGGGAACCCACAGGGCATCCTATCTGTCTGCCCCAGTTTTCTCTCCTGCGCTGGCTCTCTCCTTGCACTTCAGGTTTTGTCTGGACCTGACCTGGGAAGTTTGCTTTGTTGGGTATAAAACGGTTAGTGTTGGGGAAGTCAAGGTCACTGGGTGGAGCTTTTGACTGGCATGTTGGCCATTTAACCAGGCCATTTGTCTTGGCTCAAGTACTGAAGTTTAGTGTTCTGCATTTTTAACCGCGTCTCTGACCTCAGGGCAAGCTGTCAGGGCAGGAGCATTGTGGCTGTTCCAGAGGGTCTTGGGCAAAGTCTGGAAGAGCTGAAGTGAGAAGGTTGGTCAGAGTGATGAACACTTCATGGACAAGAAGCCACCTGCTCTTGTCAAAGACTAACGATAGCTGCCATCATCTTCTGCCTAGGTTGCGCATGTGATGTGGCTTATCCAGTTTGAGCTGGAACTTATGCCTGAGGCCCATTTTACAGATGGAGCGACACAGGCTTAGAGAGTTTAAGGAAGTTCTCCTGTGCCATATGGATAGTGAGTTTCATAATGGGATTGTGTTCTGAGCTGGCAGTTGAACTCAGATGGGCTGAAGCCTTTGGTGTTAGCCCATGTGTGAAACTGCTAATTAGACACTCCATGATGGAGAGAGAATGACCACATTTTAAAAATAATTTATTTAGGCTCCTAAAATGCTCTCCTTTCTACCTCCCTGGGGAAGGTTTTACCTGGAAGTGAAACCTTTGGTCAGGAATCTCAGAGAGGAGCTTGTACTCTTGACACCATCATTCCTGAATGTCTTACCATTTTATTTCCCCTCTCTGCCTTGGACTAGTATGGGGGGAAATGAAACACCTATTTTGCAAAAGTGTAGTCATTCCAAAAAGTTTTATTATCACACCCACAAGCTTCAGTGTGAAGGATGAATGCATTCCAACCTTGAGGCTTCCAAAGCCCTCAATGCAATATGGCCAGGGCACGTTGCTCCACCTGCCAGAGCTTCATTCCGTTCTAGACAGACCTGTGCAAGGCAAAAGTATACTTGAATGCATGGGACAGAACATCAGATTTGCAGGGGTTTAGGCAGAAAACAATATATTTGCTTCCCAAACCAACATGGCACCCAAGGCCATGGAACCAATGGCTTAATGCCATCAGGCAGAGACAGTGCCCTGGGCCTTTTCTACCAGGTTTCCTATGTCACATGACCCTATGAAACCATGAGGGTGGAGAGAGGCTCACAGCTTCCCTTTCATCAGGAAAATCTAGGTTCTGCCACTTACTGGCTGCATGGCCTTAAGCAAGTCACTGTGTCCATGTGGTGGTTTGAATGTGAAATGTCCCCATAGCCTCATGTGTCTGTGATTAAGCCTCATACTCAGTCCCCAGCTGGTGGAGCCTTTGGGAGGTGGAGCCTTGCTGGAGGAGGTGTGTCACCAGGGGTGGAGCTTGGGGTTTATTAGTCCAGTCTAGCTTGCCAGTGCTCCAAACTCAGTCTCCCTGCATCCTCCCTGCTGATACATGACGTGACCCAGCATCCAGCTTCTGCCATGCTTTCCCCACCATGACGAGACTTCCTCTTGAAACTATAACCTGTAAAAGAAAAGAAGAAAATCTACACCTTTTGCTAAAGCTGCTAATGGGGAGAGAAACTACCTCTTACATCAACCACAAGCAGTGTCTGCCAAAGGAGCCAGTTTATCAGATGGTGACTGTGGCCAGGATTCCCACCCAGCCTCAGCCACTCACTAGCTACGTCACCCTGGGAGAGTCACTTAGATGAGGCTTAAGTGTCATCTGTGACCTGGAGGTTATACCACCCTCTCAACAAAGTTGTCCTGAACCTGATAAATGTGAAAGCAGGGCTGCAGAGATGGCTTAAGAGTTAAGGCACTTGTCTGTGAAGCCTAAGGACCTATGTTCAACTCTCCAGGTCCCACCTAAGCCAGCTGCACGAAGTTATGCAATGCAAGGTTGCACATGTTCACGCGGTGGCACATGCGTCTGGAGTTCTATTGCAGTGGCTGGAGGCCCTGGCGTGTCAATTCTTTCCCTCTGCGCATCTGCAGGTATGTGCTCTCTCACATTAAAAAAAACAAAAGGACAGTCTGTTGGACTTGCCTCAAAACAAAAATTGTGAGAGCACTGTTCCCATGCCTGGCACTCATTGTGACTATAAGACGTCAATCAGATGCAGAGTTTGGGGCCAAGATGGCAAGATGGTATTTTCCATACTTGTGACCATCCTCCTACCTGCTCACCCCGTAGGACAGCACAGGCTCAGTGAGCTTCTAGAATGAGGGCCAGGGCATCACTTACTGGGCCATATGCCTTAAGGTCAGATGGTTTGGCATCTTCCAGCTGTGACCTGTGGCTAAGTTCCTGAGTGTTGCAGTCAGCTTCACGTTGCTGGGACAAAGCACCCAACCAAAGGCAGTTGATGGGAGCCAACTTGTTCATTTTGTCTTACGGACTTGAGGGGAAAAATAATGACTTGAGCAGAGAGTGGATATCACCTCCTGGCCAATATCAGGTGGACAACTGCAGCAGGAGAGTGTGACGAACACTGGCAAAGGGAAGCTGGCTATAACACTCATGAGCCTGCCCCCAACAATACACTGCCTCCAAGAGGCTCCAATTCCCAAATTGCCACCAGCTGGGGACCTAGCATTCAGAACACATAAGTTTATGGGGGACACCTGAATCAAATAACCACACTTAGGTTCCCAGAATCATTTCATCCTTGAATAGGGCTGAGATAGGTACCACCATCCCTTGAATTTTATCAATGTTAATGTGATCCTATTTGTAACATGGAGTCTGTCAACAGCCAGAGCTTGACAGAAGGTAGCTGTTACTATTAGACACAGGGCTTCCCAGGGCCATTCTCCTCTTAGACATGAGTCCACCTGTCCCTGTCTGAATCTTGCTGGGCTCAATTGTAATTCATCAGAAAGAGGAGGCCTGGGATTGAACCTCAACTCTAATCTGCTACCCTTTACCTCTTAGAGCCTATATGATGAGACGAAAGCCTTCTTTGTATGCTACCTGGGAGGACACTGGCACAGCACAGAGCAGATGCCAAGGAAGTGCTGTATATGGGGGCTGCTTTTGCTGATGCATCTTTCATTGTCGCTGTCAGACTGTGACCAGTGGTCTGGGCATGGATTTACTTAGAATCGCTTCCTGAGATTTTTCTCAAAATTGTTTGGCAGGCCTTTATGAAACTCAACACCACCACAGCCCAGTGGCTCACAGGCCTATTAAGCAAAGAGGAATGATCACAGGGAACCCTGCTGCCAGAGGCTTGTGCTAACTTGTAAAGTAGCTTGGGACAGCATGGGCTGCTTAGGGCCACAGCCACACTGAAGCAGCAACAGTTTGCTTTATGAATCTTCCTGATGTGGCCCAGGGCCTTTGTGGGAGAGGGGAGGCAAGCAAGGTATCTGTGGTTTCTGTGTGACTCTTCCCATACTCAAAAGCACAGTTCTGTGGGTCAGGTGGACATCAGTGCTGATGGGTGTGATTTCCGGGGAAGAAGACTGGTGAGGACAAAGCTAGACACAGAGGCTCCAGTCTGGAGGTTGTGTGCCATGACACTTGCTGGGAGTTTATAGGATCACTCTACATCCTGCAGGAATGAGGCATCCGGGCAGCAAGGGAGCCATAGCCCAGAAAGCAGATGCAGATTGTGTTGGCCAGACACAAAGATTAAAGCGGAGGTAGATTTGTGCCAAATCCCAAATGCAGTGTTTCTCAGTTCAAGAGGCATCACCACAGACCTGATCTCACCAGCTGTTAAAATAGATAGTGTTCAGTCTGCCTGGGACTCATGCGAACTAGGAGTGGTGAGCAAAGCCCTTCCAAATATAGTCTCCCATCCGACACCTATGAGAGTGGGGTGGTCCTGTGAAACTTGGGGAGACAAGGAGATTAAGGTACAGGAAATTATCATACACTTTCCTAAAGTCTCAAGTAGGAAACCACAGAAAACACTCAAACCTAGAGCTCATGTATGACACCGTTTTGCTAACTTCTTTAACCAGTCTCGTGTCTCTGTTTGCACATCTTCAGGTCACCTCATCAGAAGGCATGTAGCATAGCCTTCTGATTGTAGATTGGAGGACAAGGTCTTGCCTGAGACCTTGACCTTGGCCCTTCATGGAGTTTGTTGTTCTGTTATCGAAATGGGACTGTCACACATCATAACCATGCACATGATATATGCTCAACAAGTAGTGTTCTACAAAATCATGCTGTCTTCAAGGTCAGTCTTATTTATTTACTTACAGTGTGTGTGTGCGTGTGTGCGTGTGCATGTGTGTGTATGTGTGGTGTGGGCATGTGTGCCATGGCACATATGTGGAGGTCAGAGGACAATTTCCGGTAGTTACCAGCTCCTCCCTTGTTTGAGACAATGTCTTTCTTGTTGTTTTGCTTCTGGAAGGCCAGAGAAGCTGGCCCCCAAGTTTTGGGATTCTCCTGACATCACTTCCATCGTTGTAGGTCCACAGGGTTGGATTACAGAGGTGTGGGTCACTTTGTGTTTGACTTTGTGTGGGTGCTGGAGATCCAAACTCTGGTCTGTGGGCTCACAGAGCAAGTGCCTTTCAATGCTGAGCCTTCTCCACAGACCTACACATTTTTAATAGTCTGGCACCAATAACATGGATCTCCCTCTTGTACTTTATTTATGTGTATTTAAGAATGCATCTACTGAAACAAGAAAGGGCTCCAAATCTGAATGCTTCCAGGGTTCAGGGACTCTTATTCTCTGGGATGCCCATGCTAGGTCCTTTCTTTATGTCTATGTGTCCGCCTTATATATATTTACCAATGAGACTTAAGTTAGTTGAAAAGGGTTATATCTACGTTATATCAATGCAGCAAGTGTACACACATATCTTCAAGAAAACTCACAAAAAGTGTAGAAGATGCATTCTCACAATTTTCAAGTAGAGAAAATAAAGAAAGAGCTGCAAAGATTAGACCCTGAGGCATTAACTATAGCATATACTTCCGTCTGGAAGTTTTGTCCTTGGGAAAATCCAGTAAATGGGTCTGACTGAGTCCCCCAGCCGGTTCTATAGCTTGTCAGAGAAAATGAAGCCACTGCCTATAACAGCCCCCCACTGTCCTGCCTGCAGGTAACGGCACCTGTCTAGGCAGGAAGGAGATGCTTGAATGAACAGCTCCTAGAAGGTCAAAATCATGTCTGGCAGAAACTTCATTCCAGCACAGATGGTCCTGCCTGGCACAGCCAGGCAGCCTTTGCAAGAAGATCTAGATAAGCTACTTTCTCCCATGAGGACATCAGGGGTGGTATTTTAAAGGGGACAAGATTCTTTAAGCTGGAATAGTCACACCCAGGTCACTGGGTCCCTTTTACCTTTCCTTTGTTCCTTCTACTGGATATATTCTTCGGAGCTCTATTATTTTCTCAAAAGAGAACATTTTAATTTTTTAAATTAATTACTTTTTATTAATGATATCTATGTAGCTTGTATGCATTTTGGAATGGTAAAACTAAGCTAATTTAATGTGGATATTAGTTGCCACATTTTCTTTCTAGGGTAAGAGATCTTAGGCTCTACTTGCAGCCATTTTCAGACATTATTTCTGACCATGGGGTGCAATAGCTCTTTTGAACTCATTCCTTCCATCCCTTGAAGTTTATATCCTCTTTGCAGCATCGCCCCAAACCCTGTGCCCGGTCCTTAACAATCACCATTCTACCCTCAAGTTTGTTAGCATCCACATATGAATGAGATCACATGACATTTGTCTTTCTGCACTTGGCATTTATTCACTTTTTTTAAAAAAAAAAAACTTATCTGTTGATGGACACTGAGGTTGCTTCCATATCTTCTCAGATGTGAATAGTACTGAGCGGACCTGGAGTGCACATGTCTCTCTGACATGCTGACTTCAATTCCTGTGGATGTGTATCCAAGAGGGAGATTGCTGGATCCTATGGTAGGTCTACCTCCTAGTGTTTTCCACAATGGCTCCACTAATGTACATTCTTACCAACATATATATATATATATATATATATATATATATATTTTTTTTTTTTTTTCTTCCTACAAATGGAAACTTGAAAAAATACACCATGCTGATAGTGAATAGATAGTAAGTTTTTTTCCTAAATTAAATCTATCATTTTACTTTCTATTTCTCCTGACCCTCCCTCAAGTCCCTCTTACTGCAGCCTGACATAGGACCAAAAGCAGCTGCTCCCAGTGGGTAGGGTAGCATCTTTGGGTCAGACCACTAGCTCCATCTGATTTCCATTACTCTTGGTTCCCCACTTGGAGCTGTGTGGGTTGTGCAAGCTGTGTGGGTTGTACGAGATCCTTTACTCCTGTGAGGTCCAGGCTCTACATTGGTACTGTATTTCATTCAGCTATAATGAAACCTATAAGAATCATGACAAGGCATTCATGCTTCCAACCTTAACTAGTTGCTGTTCTTAGTGATAGATTGTTGGGTAATTTCATAGACTCTCCTACTCACACAACACTGAGTATATTCTGACACTATCAGTGGTCATCTGGGATTATCTGTGTCAGCTAGGAATCCAAGCAAGCTGTTATGCACTATTTCTTGAGAGCATAGGCAAGGGGTGTGCCTGGCATGGACCGGAGCCGGAGGTCAGGTGGCCTTGTTCTCAGGCTCATACTCATTAGTCACCTTAAGCTGCCCAATTTTTGACAAAAGAGAAGAAGTGCTCTCAACATACAGTTCTGGAGTCACGTGGCACTGAGTCAGGGTTTGTGTACCGTGCTTAAATAAAGCCTCTTCTGATGTGGGGATTCAATGTCTGCAATCTGTTCTAAATTTAAGTATGTAAAATGTCAAGTCACCTCTCTATTTTGCTTGGGTGAAAAAGGAAAGATTTAAGTTTATGGCTGCACGTTATAAGAACTTTTGTTTTGTTTCAAGTCCGGGCAGGCCCTCCAAAGCATCAGTTGACCAATAAGTCACTCTCTATGCTGACGGGCAGTGTGTTGGCCCAGGAATGACCATGGGTGATGGTAGCCAAGCCTGCTCTTCTGCCAGATGTAGACAGGGAGGTTGGGTGAAGGCGGGGGGTGGAGGGGACTCTGGCTGCTCCTAGCACCACCCCGGCTCTCTCTTTTGTGGCCCCTAGCTCAATCATCTGTGCCCCTTCTGGCACGGCACCACACATGGATGTGTCGAGCACTTGCCATGACCTGGACAACTGGGTTCTCTCAATGCCCAGCCCTGGGGGGCTTGGCTATGGGAGGTTCCTGTCAGGATGTATCCACTTGAAAGAACAATGTGGCTTTAGGATTGAGCCTAATGAACAGGACCTGGCTTTGATAGCACAAGTCACTTTCAAATGTCCCTGGGTAACTGAGAGTTGATGAAGTTACCAGGTCAAATATGCATCTCCTGATCATTGTTTTCCTAGGTAATACCCTTTTACTAATACGCATTTCCATATCAAAGCCTGATAGGAAAGCTTTGGGATAGATACAAACCTTCTCAAAAAGGCAAGGAAAATGCTACTTTGTTCATTTTCAAATCAGATCAGGTGTCTGATATAGATTTAAAAATAAAACTCATTTTATTTTTGCAAATTAAGACCAAAATGGCAGAGTTCTGCCATGTATATGATGAATGGTGGGTGGCTCATGGTTTGCCCACCCACCCCAAGCACTGCCAATCAGTATGTGGACAGCCACCTGGTCTAAAGCTATTCCCAGACACATGATGCAGTGGCATCTCATCTCTCCATGTCATCTGCTTTCTTGTTTGTTTGACAATCCTTGGTCTCCAAAGCTCGGGTATGTAAACCTTCAATTCAGTCTCACCCAAGCTGCGTCCACTGAGCCCAGAATATGAGGGGCTCTGCACCCAGGGGCTCTTTGTGACTTCCATTTATGCCATCCCTCATCCCCAAATCTGAAATCCAAAATGTTCCCAAATGCAAAACTTATGCACACTGGCCTGAGGCCACGAGGGAAAAAAAGAAGCCCATACCTGATCTCATTGGATAACTTCTGGACATTTAGGCTTACCTACCTGACCTCTGATGGAAGTCACTGTGTGTAACTTACTTCAAAGAAGTAAAATGTCTCAAAGGAATGAAAGTCAATCAGAGAAATGTGTATTAGTTCATGAAATCACATCATAAGGTAGATTTTGCTCATATGATATGTCACAGTCAACACACAAGCGCACTAAAATACGGTATAAATTTACCTTTACACTATGTGGAGGGTATCACATTATGTATATGCAAGTATTCCAAAGTCAAAAAAGTTCTCTGAAATGTTGTTCATCCTAAGCATTGCTGTTAAAGAACACTGTGCCTCTATGTAGGAAAGGGCAGGATACATGGAAACAGAAGAGGAAGGAAAGTGCTGACGAGTGGGGGGTGTGGGGGCATGAAAAGCCAGGGCAGAAAGAAAGCTGTATCCGGCAGAAGGCCAGGGAGGAGCGCGCACAGAAAGGGTGCAGCGTGCAAGAGAAAGGGAGCCTCTCATCTTGCTCCGTTTCTGGGCCTACAGAAATAAGCCAGAGTTTCAAGTCTGAACTGCGCTTTTCCATCTCGCTTCCTCCTAGGCGGGCCGGTCCTCCTTCCCGTTCGCTGCACCCAGGAATTGGCTAAGAGCAGCTTCAGCCATCCATTCCTCCGTTTGTTACCATCATCCACGTCACCAGCTTCCAGGAGCTCGGGGTACCAATGGCTGCTTTTAAATATTTTTATTTATTTATTTGACAGAGAGAGGAAGAGAGCGCGCCAGAGAGACAGGGACAGAGACAGAGACAGAGAATGAATGGGCGCGCCAGGGCCTCCAGCCACTGCAAACGAACTCCAGACGCCTGCGCCCCCTTATGCATCTGGCTAACGTGGGTTCTGGGGAATTGAACCTGGGTCCTTTGGCTTTGCAGGCAAACACCTTAACCGCTAAGCCATACCTCCAGCCCCAAAGGCTGCTTTTATAGGCGTTCTGAACTTGTGGACATTCAGGCCTACCTACCTGACCACTGTGGGAAGATACGTTATGGGACTTCCATACTGACTTTTGGAGAGGTAAGTCACAGAAAAGCTCATGTAGGGGTGGGGGCGGGGCGGGGCGGGGAGTGCAATAAGCACTGGGGATGGCACTCAAGAGCATTGTCCGACAAATCAGGGAAGAGCCATGAACAAAGTGTTAGTCATCTCTGGCTGTCATAACAAAACACCACAGCCAGAATTAATTTTCATAGTTCTGCAGGTGGAAGTCCAAATCAAGGTACTGGCAAGGTCGGTTTGCTGTGAGGTATTTTAAAAATAATATTTTATTTATTTATTTGAGAGAGAGAGAGAGAGAGAGAATGGGTGTGCCAGGTCCTCTGGCCACTGTAAATGAACTTCAGACACACGGGCCACCTTGTGCATCTGGCTTTACATGGGTACTGGGAAATCTGACCCAGGTCCTTAGGCTTTGCAGGCAAGTGCTTTAACTGCTGAGCCATCTCTCCAGCCCCTGCTATGAGGTCTTCACTCCTTGGTTGGTAGGGACCAGACTTCTCACTGTGTTCTCAGATGGCTTTCCTCTGTCCACATGCCCCATGGATGCCTCTGTACTGCAGCCCACAGATCTCCAGATTCTTCATCAAAGGATTCAACAGCTACTCCCTGAAAATATTCATAAAAATTGTATCGGTACAGAACATGTGCAGGCCTTTTTATTGTTGTTATTCCCAAAAAATTGCATGATAACTACTGTTTACATGGCATTCCACTGTATTTAATATTATAAGTGAACCAGACGTGATTTAAAACACATGATAGGATGTACATGGGTTATATGTAGATATATACCATTCTCCAGGAGGCCTGTGAACATCTGTGGATGTCAGTACTCATCACTGTCCATGTGTAAGTCCATTTTCCTGGCCCATAGTGGTGACTCTCCTCAGCTGATATCTTCCAGTGATGGTGTCTGAAAGCCAAGATGAATGTGTTCTTTCATTGCCAGGTAATGATGGAGTCTCGATGACTTACTTCAAAGATGTAAACTATCTCAAAAGAATGAAAAGTCTATGTCATTTTAAAAATTTTTTTGTTTTATTTTATTTTTACTTATTTATGAGAGAGAGAGAGAGAGGGAGGGAGAGAGAGAGAGAGATACAGAAATAGGTAGGTAGAGAGAGAGAGAGAATGGGTGTGCCAGGGCCTTCAGCCACTGCAAATGAACTCCAGATCATGTGCCCCCCCCTTGTGCATCTGGCTACCGTGGGTCCTGGGGACTTGAACCAACAGCCTTTGGCTTTGCAGGCAAGTGCCTTAACCACTAAGCAATCTTTCCAGCCCCAAAGTCTATTTCTTTTAAAAGATGCAATCAGAGAAATGTGCATTATTTTATGAAATCACCTCACAAGATAGATTTTTGCTATGGTGGCGACAAACATCAGACTAATAGCCAGAAAAATAAAATCTTATCTGTTTTCACCAATTGTCAAATGCCGGATTACTGAAGCTGAGTCTTTTTCATTGCTACCATCTAGGTTGCTTTCCCGGAGAACTCGCAGCCCTCACTCCGGCATCAGTCTGTCATCTTCAAAACGGCAGCAAGGCAAGATTATCTCATTGACAAGCAAATTGGCTGGGGCAGGGGTGGCCTCCTGACACAGGTGTGCGTCTTCTGTGACCTGGCTGTTCAGCTAAGCTAAAGTTCCCAGAGAACAGGGGGTGGCCCACTTCAATCACCTTTGTTTTGTGGCCAGCACATCCTGTTCACACCCACCCAGGCAAGGGCTGATCTAACTAGACATCACTCCCACAATCGCTGGCCAGCTCTCTGTGTGGCGTGTCTGCGCAGGTGAGTGGACATGCTAGCTTGTTGCACGCTAGGGAGGAATGCAGATCTAGCCCTACAGGCCTTCACTGCATGCTGGCGGAGTCATGTCAGTATCTCTCAGGATTACATGCTGGCTTTGTGAAAAATATATAAAAAGACCCAGAAGCACAGATGCACACACTCACAATGATGAAATAAAAATCAATTGTACTTTTTCTACCTAAAGAAAATGTCTGATAATACTTTGACTTATAGCCCACTGTAAGTCCTAGGTAAAAAGTTCCTGTGTGCTTTGCCTTGTCTAATCAGATTCAGCCACTAATGGTCTCCTGTGAACCTTGTGGTGGGCATTCTTGACCTTGAAAAGGCACATTTACACATACACATTTGTGGGCAGATACACAGGTTCCCACCAACCTATGCTGCTCTTGTTTGTAAAATAGGCCATAAATTTATGTGCCACCAAGAAAGAAAATACACTGGCAATGAATCTGATGCCATTGATTTTAGTTTTACATTTCTTATTGATCTTTATCTAGCATGTATGCTATTCTACACTACACAGTGAATATTTCTTTACTAGAGAAGTTTTATTTTTATATGCTTATATCTTGTCAGTCATTTCTTTATGACTTTTGGGTACTTTGTCTGTCCTAGAAAGGCCTTTCTTAACTCAAAAATGCAGAGTGATTTTCTATTAGATGGAGTTTTCTTTCACATATCATTCTTGAAGCCATCAGGCGTTTGCTTTTGCGTATGATGTGAGCTAGGGACCCAGTGCAATTCGTCCTGTGTGAATACCCGCATTTTCTTCTGTGATCTCCTTGTCTTGGAAAGCTACGCCTGGAAGTGATCAGCGGGGACCTGGACTCTGAGGTCAGCAGTCTGTCATTCCAGCTGCGTAACTTGTGGAGATTTTGTCAGGCTGAAAAAGCACAAGTGAAGCCAGCCACGGATGCTTGGCTGCTCCACACACAAGTGGAGCTGTCTTCCTTCCAGAAGTTCTTCTGACTGCAGCAAATTCATTTCCTTCCAATTTCAGAAGGAGTTACAGAGACTTGCTTCGTAGCCTGTGCCCCTTGAGCGAACACATACATCCCTACTCACAGAGAGCTTACAGTCATATAGGAGACCCGATTTGTAACCCACACTTGGTTTCATTTTCTTAGAACACAGCCAGGGCTTTGGTGGGTGTTGGCTGGGTAGATAAGATTCCATAATGGGAATCACTGAAATCTGGGCAGAGAAAGGAATGATGGGGTTAATCAGGGCCAGTGGTGCTGCCCAGAGTGGGGGTTGGGCTGGTCTAAGGTCTTGGATAGCTGAACTAGGAGCAAGTACTGCTATGCTCTTGCATACTGTGGACTCATGCCTGGAAACCAGCTTCTCACATATTACTTCAGGCTGGCTGGGAGGAAACTGAAAAGCTATAAGTATTGTGTTGATCTCTCAATCACCCTTCTTCAAAGGCTCCCAGAGCTGGCAGCTTTTCAATGCCATGGAAACCCCGGGCTGGAGGCACTCTCTGTGGTGCACTGCCGAGGCCACCTGCCACAGCGTGTCAGCTTGCTGCGTCAAGACTGCCCAACCACATGTCATCTCCCTGTGCGTTGCCAACACTCCTCTCACAGCCAGGACCCTTAGGAAACAGTAGCAAGGCCTCCTGAAACTTTCTAGAGCATTTTGACCAACCGCTTTGGGCCAAGGATGGAGACGACAGGTCCCTGCCAAGCTGACTGGCCGAGTCTTCTCTGTGGTAGAGGTGTGTGTGCCCACCCAGTGGGAGGGTCTCATGGCTAAATGACTGTGTATTTGTTGTCAGAGTCAGCAGAGTGAATTTGTTTGACTTTGAACAAAGTTCTGTCTAGGTATTCCAGACTATCTTTGCATATTCTCAAGATCTCAAGATTCTCAAGATCCTCCTGGTGGCAGAATTATCTCAGAGAAGGTAAATAGCATAGGCGTGTGTCCCCAGGCCTGGCAGCAGAGAGGCTTCTGACAAACCTCTTACTCCCCCTGGGTTGGAGTTGCTCTTCTCTCTTGATTATGAGTTATGTGAGCCAAATGAGAATTATTGCTGGTGAGACTTTCTGTTCCAGGGGTGAGTCTGCACAGCTCCCAGATCTTGCAACCCACTGTTTCATGATCACTGTGGCCCCAGCCCTTCCTTTTCAGTTACACCGGCTCACTCCTCCACAAGGCAGGCATGATTGGTTCCAGTTCTTGGGCTACATCCCCAGCCCTACCAGCAAATATTCCTGCCTTCATAGAGCTGATGTTCCAGGAGATGATGGCAGTGAGGACAATAAACAACTACTAAGAATAAACTGAAATAAGTTAACACAAATCAGGGCTGAAGAAATGGCTTAGCTGTTAAAGGAGCTTGCTTGCTTGCAAAGCCTGCTGGCCTGGGTTTGATTTTCCAGTGTCCACAAAAAGCCAGATACACAAAGTGTTGCATGTATCTGAAGTTCCTTTGCAGTAGCAGGAGACCTTGGCACATCCATATTAATCTCTCCCTCTTTCAAATAAATAATATAAAATAAGGTAATATATTTAAAAAGTTGGAACTAGAGAGATGGCTCAGCAGTTGAGGAGCTTGCCTGCAAAGCCAAAAGACCTTGGTTTGATTCCCCAGAACCCATGTCAGCCAGATGCACAAGCTGGTGCATGCATCTGGAGTTCTTTTGCAATGGCTGGAAGCCCTGGAGCACCCATTCATTCTCTCTCTGTCTCTAAAATAAATAAATAAAAATAAAATATTTTTTAAACGTTGACACAACTCAGTGTTTGGGGAGTTAGCTCACCACATTGACAAACTCCAAGTTCTTTTCCTAATGGTGTTCAATTCAGACCACAGTGACTTCTATCATCTCCTAAGGCAATAGGGGGTGGTCAGAGACTTTTGAAGATAGGTATTTTGGTTTCTATTTTAAAGTCCAGGACTAGAAGAATAGATCCAGAACAACCATCTTACATGGGAAAGAGGCTGTCTGTAAACAAACCTGGGACTGAATTCTATGTACTAGAGAGGAAGCAAGTAGAAAAGACATTGGCAGTTGCGTGAAACTTCTCCTGGGGTGACTTCTCCTAGGGAGACATAAACCAGTGCTGGCTTGCTGCAGATAAGGCGCCCATGACATCAAAGGTTCCACTGAAGTCCAACATGGTGAACCAATGAATTCAATGGGTTTCCTTACAAAAGCATGGACAAGTTAGTGATCCAAAGCAGTAGCATCCCCAGAAAGTCACATCCCAGCATGGATAACAACTTGCCCTGGTTGTCTTCTTCAGTTAATCTTTTGCACACCATATACTGCAGCACCACCAGAGGCTGTAAGACAACACGCCGCCTTGACAGAATTACATGCAGTTGGCCGGGAGGCACAGGAGGAAGGGAGAAAATGGCTGAGGTGCACTGTGACTGCCTAACGACCACCCCACCCCTCCCTCTGTGAGAGGGCACCACCGGGCCCAATTGTGAGCAATAGTAGTCACAGCTGCTTCTGATGAAGGTGGCAATGGCAGTTATGCTCAGAGGACAATGCTCCCCAACCCATCAGGCCCTTCAAGATGGTTCTAAGATTTTAACAACCTGCACAGTATAACCCTTGAGAGAAGACCACTCCCCAGCAGGGCGCACCTGGCAGCAATGTCCCCAAATGGAACGGGTCTTGGTGGCAGAATTATCTCAGAGAAGGTAAATACTTCCAAACAAATGAACCCTGGGAAAAAAGAAGTAATTGCCTTCTAGAACTTCCACTCACTGCAGTATTTTATATAAAGACGTACCAGCCATTTAAAGCTTCCTATTTTCTGTGAGAACTTGAACTTGCCTGCCAGGAAACAGCCCTGCTCTGCCTCTGCTTGGCTGATGGTTCTTGTCATTTGGCGTCAGCTTGTGTGTCCTCTTTTCTTTGACCAGTCTCAGGTCCACCCACACTCTCCACTCTCTTCTTGGTTGTTTGTCTTCAGAAGGGAAGGAAGAACTAAATATAATTTGTTCAGTCTTATCTGAACTAAATATAATTGGAAATTATCTTTTCACCCATTCATTTCTTTGCTCCCTTGTTTATTGTAGTCTGCCTCCACTACAAGATAAGCTTCATGGGAACAGAAAACTTATCTTGTTCTTACTTTCTAACCCCAATTCCTAAACCACTGTTTGCCAAGAGGAAGTGCTCTGTAAATACTGAACAGATGAATGTGAAGTAATGCCAGGTTTGTTATAACAAAAGCAGCTGCCACCTCAAGCAGCCATCTTGTGTCCCTTGCTCTCCCAGTCTCATTGCCTCCTAAACCAACTCTCCTGGAGACCACTGCATCTCCTCAAGGTCAGAGACAGCGTTGGTGTTTTGCAGCTGCAGTTTCTTGGACTTGTCTCTGGATGGAGTACTAGGGAACCTTCCCGAGATGCCTCCTACTTCCTGGACTAGCTGGAGCTTGTTGCTTTCCTATTTGTTTTGCTTTTTCAAGGGTCTGTTCTTCTTACTGCCCTAGAAACAAGAGTACTCCTTGTAGCTAACTGTAGCCTTTCTTTGCTGGCGGCCCTCTCTCCTCTTCTCATCCAGGACAGCACCTACTGTGTTGCATTCAGCATGTTCTCACAGTGACTGACACACTAGAAGTCAGTACTGGGTTTCTGTCACATGTGGATGTTCTTTTGCCCTGGGCATATGAAGGATTATTTTCACACATCCACCTGATCTCAGAAATAATCATGCAACTTAATTTTTTCCAATGACATGTGAACAACAACAGCAACAAAAAATGTCACCTTTTACTTCTGCATGAGAGTACTATATAAACCATTGTTTAATCCATTTTCTTCTCCCTGTCTCTGTAACCACCAAGGATATGTCCAGATGGAGTCTCCATTGAATGGAGTCCCCAAGAAACTGGCATGAACAAAATCTGTCTGCCTGTACACATCATTGCTTCCAGGCAAAGAGAAGATAGGCCAACTTTGTGACCTCACACAGAAGATCCTTACTGATTTTTTTTTTTTTCTGAAGTTCAAATTCTGTTTCTTCAGATACCTTCAAAGTTTCTACATGGACTGTTTATATATTAAGCCCAGTACATCTATGTACATACACATTCATTACTTTTGTCCCCTACCCTGAAACATAGCCCTCTCTCTGACTTTCTTGATTTAGTGACACCAACACTCATAAAAAACACCACTCCTCTATAAACTCTACACATATTGCCCTTATTTTATGACTGTGATGTGGTCTCTCTAAGTGCTTCCTTGGTTACACTCTTGTCCCTTCCTTCTTGAAGTATTATGTATGTCCTGAGTCATTTCTCTGTTTCCCTTGCCTTCCTGTTGCTAAGCACTCATGGATGGGATAAAGATTAATACCTGGAAACCACACTGATACGTCACAGTCTGTGGCATAGGTTCTCAGACCTGCTCTGGCATTAGCATCCCTCTTACCCTTCATTGCTTGTCTCCCTTGCTCCTTTGCATGGTTTACATAAGAGCACTGAACCACCTTACGTTACTACAAATGGTATAGAATGTGCTGCAGTGAATGTTATCAGTTTGGTGTCTAGTTATACATTGCTAGCTGTGTCTGTGAGGGCATTTCTGGATGAGATTAACCTTTGAATTGGAGGGCTCAGTGCCTGTGTATAGGTAGGGGACTCATCCAACCTGGTGAGGGCTTCTGTAGAACAGCAAGATGAAGAGAGTTTGAATTCTTTGAGTGAGAAGAATGGTCTTCTGTTGCTCTTGGACTACTAAGACTCCCGCCATTAGCTTCTGTGGATTGGACAGGAATTTGTACCACTGGCCATCCTGATGCTTCTATCTTGTAGCTGGCATACTGTGGGACTTCATATGATGTAGTACTTCATAATATGTCATATTTCTGCATCTAGGATATATGTGTTATACAGGTCTATTTCATAGAAACTTAACACATAGTTTGAGCTTGTTCATCTCAGGAGTTCTTGGAATTACCTCCTTGTCCTCTGAATGCTTTTCTTCCCATGTATCGCTTTCAGAATGCAAAAATCCTGCCTGTATGCCAGCATGCTTGTAGAACCTTCTTTGATCACACCAAAAAACAAGTGACTTGTACTCTGTGATAATTGATACTGATGGTCAACTTAACATGGCCTAGAATCACCTGTGAGGATAATCTAGATTAGGTCAGCCTCTGGGCATACCTGTAAGAGATTACTTCGAGTAAGTCAATTGAGGTGGGAAGACTCAATTTAACCATGGACAACACCATTCTGTGGACTGTGGTCCTGGACTATATAAGAAGGAGAGAGCTGGCTGACCACCAGCATTCATTGCGGCTCCCTCTTCCTCCCTGCTGATGTGATGATGTGACTGTCTATTTGGTTCATGCTATCCCCATCACAGTGGACTCTCCCTTGAGAACTATAAGCCAAATGAAATCCTTTCCTTTGATAAGCTGCTTCTGGTCATGTAACTTGTCCCAGCAATGAGAAAGCAGCAAACACACTCCTGGGCTGCTAGGATGCTTGTGCGGCTGTGCTTTCTCCTGTCATGCTAACCTCTTCAGGGCTTCATCCCCCCACAACAGTGTGCTTTTCTACCTGACATCACCATACCCTGAGCACCGTAGACCCCGTGGAGCACGGTGCTCCCCTTTGTTATCTTCCGTTTACCCTGGGTGAGTAAAGAAGCACCTGGGCATGGCCTCGACTCACAGAAGAGTCGTGTGACTAAGCAAAGAGGAATTTATGTAAGACCTTCACATTTTGTTGGAATAGAGGGCTATTTGAAGGAAAGGCAGTGATGAGGTTGTTTTTGAGTTTTGCAGCCAGTTAAAAAAAAAAAAAGAAAAGGTTTCACCCTTGGGTTGTGAAATTTCATTTTATCTGAATTAGAGACATACTGCTGGTGATAATGATCAACTGAATATTAGAAACATCTGTAGTCACCATCATTAGCTTTCCCAGTGTTGGTTGCTGAAGAAAAACTGCAAGATCCCACTTGTGTACTCATGACAGCTTATTCTCAACACAGTTAGTGGTGAAGCCCTCAAATCTCCCTGCTGTCATTTCTTCTAGGAAGAATGGCCATAATTAGGAATGTAATGGCTCTCTCATGACCTCCTCCTGTTCTTGCATATCAGCTTCCATGTGGTCCTGGGAATATGGATGACAGAACTTTTTAAAGAACTGAGTTATCATGGAACTGATGACTTTCTGAAGATGGGAAACATAAATACAAACTTGGACATAGACTTTCTCCAAAACATTTTTCTATTGGGGTTCTTACAATGGGGCCCCCAGGCCAGCATCAGCACCTCTAGCAACAGCCACAGCAGTTTCACATGAATACTTGTTGGAAATGCAAGTTCTAAGGCCCTTACTGAGTCTATCAAATTAGAAGAAGTTACTTGACTTTGGCAGTGGGACCAAGACACTTGTATTTTAAAAGGCTTTGTTGGTGAGTCTGATGCACATTCATGTTTCAGAACCTCTGCTTCACAGCATGTGTTAAGACCCAAAGTTTAAGAGAAATAGAGTGGATTCTATCATCCATAAATGGCCAGAAAAAAGTGTCTTGGAGCTTTCAGTTGCTCATGCACTCTTAATCTATTATGCCTCAGATTTTATGCAAATATCATGCCATGGTTTAACAAGTGAACTATAGATTGTGTTATAATTTTTGCTTGTCTCCTGTGGTTAAATAAACAGAGACCCACACTTAAGCAATCTAGACTAAGGAAGGGGGCTGTTTACTGTGAGAAACTGCATGAAGTGATTTGGAAAATGTCTGTGTATCTAAGCAATAGAAACCTCAAATAGGACTTGACCTGCCTCAGTCTGCAGCTGAAGAATGGTTTTGGATTCCAGATGGGTCTAAACACCCTGGCAAAGCTTCAACAAAATACCATGACTATGGGGCAATTCTAGTTTTATGTATTTGGTCTATCAATTAGCTGCAGATAACTATATTTCCAATCCTCTATAATTTTGAGTTGCAGGGCTGTGCGTGTAGGGGGGAGTGTGGTGTTTGCATGTGTATGTGTCCATGTGGAGCCCCATGCACTCGCCTGAAGGTGGGGTGTGCTTGCCCATGGTGGCTGGAGGGGAACATCTGGTGTCCCTCTCCAGTGCTCGTCTGCCTTGTCTTACTTGAGACAGAGTCTCTTACTGATCCTGGAACTTGCTAGTTTTTGGTTTTTCTTGAACCCTGGTGATTCTCTGGTTTCTACTCCCCCCAGGACTTGGGTTAAGATGTTCGTGGACACACACATCTGCTTATGAGGTCCCTGGGATCAAACACAAGAGGTCTCCAAGGCCTACTCAGGCTCTCGTGCTTGCACAGGAAGTGCTCTTAACTGCAGAGTCATCTCTCCACTACACTACTGTTCTTCTGTGATGAGAGCCAATTTAACAATTGATGAGGGCAGATATCAATGAGAGTGGAGAGTTAACTGACTAGAAGAGGATGTTGAAAACTATCAGGAGGCCAGGTGTGGTGGTGTATGCCTTTAATCCCAGCACTTGGGAGGCAAAGGTAGGAGGATCGCTGTAAGTTTGAGGCTACCCTGAAACTACATAGTGAGTTCCAGGTCAGCCTGGGCTACAGTGAAACCCTACCTCAGAAAAACAAACAAACAAACAACAAAAAAACTACTAGGATAGGCATTGACTGTTCAAAAGAATTATATTATGTTACTGTTGATAGTGATACCAATAAAGTAAGTAAATAACTTTTCTCCCAGTCAATTTTTGCTTCTGGTTATGAAAGTAAGGAGTGGGCTTACCTAACTTTTTGAAATGGTTGGTTTTTAGCAAAAACAACAGTAGGATGGAATATATATTAAGTACTTGTTTTCTTTTTTTGGTTTTTCGAGGTAGGGTTTCACTCTCGCCCAGGCTGACCTGGAATTCACTATGGAGTCTCAGGGTGGCCTCGAACTCACGGCGATCCTCCTACCTCTGCCTCCCGAGTGCTGGGATTAAAGGCGTGCGCCACCATGCCCGGCTAAGTACTTGTTTTCAAGCAAGAAATACCAATGCAGGCTTGTCTTGAAAGGACACTCAGGAGGTAAGCCCATGGGCATCAGTTTTTCTGAAGACGCTTACCTGTCACAACACAGGGAAGTGTCAACCAGGTACAATTGTGGTGCTGCAGAATGAATATGGCAGAGGACAGAGTTGTGGGCTGTTGATACAGCTGGAATTTGTGGACCATAGCACCTGAGAAGATGCCCCAGGCTATAGAGCACAACCGTTTTGAGGCTGTGAGCTGAAAGATAATGCTGGGATATACTGGTACGGTGGTTTGAATTAGGTGCCCCCCCATAAACTTGCGTGTTTTGAATGCTTTGCTCCCCAGTGGACAGCAGTTTGGTAGGTGGAGCCTTGCTAGAGAAGGTGTGCTGTTGGCGGTGGGCTTTGTGGTTTTCTAGCCAGCTCCTCCTTGCCTGAGCTCACTATCCTGCTGCTGTTTCCACCTGATGTAGCAGAGGTGATGTCCAGCCTCTACTCATGCCATGCCTTTCCACGGCCATCATGGAGCTTCTCCTAGAGACTATAAGCCAAAACAAACAATTTTCCTTACTCAGGTGTTTTGTCCCAGCAACAAGAAGCAACTGCAACAACTGGAATTCCAAATGAGCAGAGTGCACATAGCTCAGTCCTTCATTCAGTTGTGAGTGTAGGAAGACTGTGTCTTCAACCGAGGGCTGTTTTGTAAGACCTGTCCTAATAAGGAATGAAACAAGCTTGACAGGGCCAATAGAATTCACCAATCACTCAATGAATTTAAATACAAAGAGAGGCACCAGAAGAAACCATAAAGACAAAAATAACTTTCTTTTTTTAAATTATTTACACACTTAGTATGTATACATCATGTGTTAGTATCATCCTTTCCCTTGTCTCTGTCCCCATTCTGCTGGGGGCCCTCCTCAGTGGGATTGCTGGTATTCGGGGGTGTCTTTATTTTAAACTACGTTTACTAGGAGTGTTGTCACATATAGACCCATACAATTCCTGATGGATAATAAGTAAATGCATATTATATATGAAAATATACTGGATATGTTCATTTCTTTCATCATTTAAATTACCAAAGCTCTTTACAGTAGGTGTGGTACATTACCATTTACAGACAAATGAACTTAAACAGACAGTAAACAGAAAAGATTACCTCTGTTGGGCACCCTTCCTAAAGAAAAATAACCAAATTCTTCCATGCCCTGCCTATCATATATCTTGTAGCAGTAGGCACATGATGTTTTAGGTATGGAAGCATAGAATATACATAGAGAACCTCTTTGATGTCTTTTTTACTATGTCATTTCTAGTGTTTAACCAGAATTTTTTTTGAAAAAATAATGTACTGTTTGTACTAGATTAGCCAGAACTACCAGTATGAAGAAACCAGTCACATATTGGAGACAGGAGCAAGTGACAGCCAACAGTCTGACAACCAGGGCACCAGGAACTGCCACATTCCTGCAGCATGTGGGTTTCTTCAGGACTGCTTGCTCAGGCCTACTGGTCCAACCCTGGATCTCTGAGTCCAGTCCTGTGTTCCGTGGGCTCAGCTCTTTATTTCATAGAGGCAAACTGTGTGCTTGAAATCAAGCTGGTAAACTATGTACCCAACAGATGAGAAAGTTAAACCTGGCTGGGCAGACTGCTGATACTTTCACGGTTCCATATTAAAAGATAGACATAAGGATTTATTTTTAAATTTTATTTTTAATTAGCATGCAGAAATTTAGGTATCATTCATTCTGGCATTTTCAAACATAATTTGTTTTAGTTGATTCTCCTCCCTCCTTCTCTTCTCAGTCCCCTCCACCCCAATATCCTCTCCTCTTCTGTTGACATGTCACATGTGTTCTTTTGGTGTTTGATGCTTGCAGCCATTGCAAGTGTCCCTACTGCCACTTAACTATTCTCCCAAAGGAAGGAAGCCCTTTCTGGGCAGTGTGTCTGTGCCTGCTTCTGTTGAGGCAGGCCATCCACTCCCAGGCTGACTCAGCCGTGACCCACCTCCTTGACATTCAAGTCACACAAGCTCTTCCAATATAACTGTACAATAAAAAGGAGCCTTGGAGTGTTTGTTTCTGTTTCCCTTTTATTTCTGATTCCACTTATGTTCACCTACTTCTTTTGTAGAAAACAGAGACAAAAGCTAAGGCAGAAAAACATGCTAAAAAGAAGGTTTCATTGAGACATTTTTTCCCCTGCCATGTTTCTCCATTCTCTCTTCTCTTTCTACCTCCACTTCTCCATGGGCTGCTGGTTAACATAGAGTAATTGGAACTGAGGTTCAGCTTTGAATGAAACACCCCATGATATCTACATCTGAGATGCCCCTAGTTTGATGGCAGAAAAAGTAATTCAGGAAAGAAATTCCCATTGAGACCTAGGGATGGTTGGTCAAGGATGAGGAGTCTCCTCAGAGTAAAATGGTTCCTGGGTATGTTGAGCTTGATACTGACATGACTGTGAGACTTGAGGCTCTATTTGTTATACTCTGTTATTTATGTCCTCTACAAAAGCCCTGAAGAACTGGGCTTCTGGTTTGGGGTAGTTGGGGTTATTTCTCTAACAGTGTTTCGGTACCAGGTTTGTGCCAATGTTTGACTAAATCTGTGAGAATGAACTCTGAGAACAAACTCTGGGAATGAACTTTAAGAATGGAACATGAGAATGAACTATGGAAACATTTCTTATGGACCTCACAAATAACTTTTCTGAGATTATTGCTGTGAGATGCTTTTTCTTCTGAATTCCACACTTGTACCTTGACCTGTCATGGAAGGGACCCCTAATTTTGTGGAACTGAGCCTGGTCTGTTTCTTCCTGGCGAGATGGCCAGGGTGTGTCCAGGAAGGTTCTGAGCTTGCCCTGATGCCCCTTCCCAGTGCTGCTTCTCAGCAGACTTCCTCCCCTCCTGACTGCAGCTGGCAGAGAGTCTCTGCTGGGTCATTGTCAAAGGCTCATTTTGGTGCCCTCCAGTCTCCATTTGTCTGCCACTTCTTTGGGGAAGGCTCTTAGCTATTTTACTACTTGGGGTCCTTCATGAGCTCCTTCTTTTTGGCTGCCCTGGGCAGGGGAATGGGGTCCTTCTGAGGGGTATCTTTTTAGGCCACCCTGGGCAGGGGAATGGGGGCCTTCTGAGGGGTATCTTTGTAGGCCGCCCTGGGCAGGGGTATGGGGTCCTTCTGAGGGGTATCTTTTTAGGTCGCCCTGGGCAGGGGGATGGGGTCCTTCTGAGGGGTATCTTTTTAGGTCGCCCTGGGCAGGGGAATGGGGTCCTTCTGAGGGGTATCTTTTTAGGTCGCCCTGGGCAGGGGAATGGGGGCCTTCTGGGGGGAGTCTTTTTCTCCAGGAAGGCCTGTCATGAGCTGGTTCAGCAGAAGCACCTCCAGGATCAGCAGGTGAAGCCCAGTTCCAGCTGACAGTCCAGAGCGAAGTGCTGAGAAGACCAGAAAAGAGCAACATGGTTTCGAGACATTCTGGCCAATTATTTATGCTCAGTAGTTGTTCTTTGCGAGTTTGTACATGAAGTCTCTCAATGATCCATGGTTGTATGTATACCATCTAATCCCATCTGCGAGGCAGACCAATGAACTGCCACCATTCCCATTGTAAGTAGCAAGTTTCAGAGAATAGAAATGACATTGTCAAGCCTGAATAACAAATAAGTGGCAGTCTAGGAACAATTCAGTATAGTATAATTCTTTAAAACAAAAGTACATGGGCTGGAGAGATGGGTTAGTTGTTAAGGCACTTGCCTGCAAAGGCAAAGGGCACAGACTCAATTCTGCAGTACCCACGTAAAGCCAGATGCACAAGGTGGTTCATGCATCTGGAATTCATTTGCAGTGGCACTACAGTTCCCTCTACCTGCCTCTTTTTCTCTCAAACAAATAAATAAAATATTTAAGAACAACAAAACTGCAAAACAAAAACAAGGGCTGGAGAGATGACTGAGTGGTTAAGACACTTGTCTGGAAAGCCAAAAGACTCAGGTCTGATTCCCCAGTATCCACATAAGCTAGATGCACAAGGTGGTGCATGAGTCTGGAGTTTGTTTGCAGTGGCAGGAGGCCCTGGCGTGCCCATTCTCTCCCTCTCTATCTGCCTCTTTCTGTCTGTCTGTCTGTCTCTCTCTCTCTCTTTTTTTTTGAGGTGGGGTTTTTCTCTAGCCCAGGCTAATCTGGAATTCACTCTGTAGGCTCAGGGTCACCTTGAACTCATGGCGATCCTCCTACCTCTGCCTCCTAAGTGCTGGAATTAAAGCATGTACTAATGTACCTGGCTCTATCTTTCTCTCTCTCAAATTAAAAACAAAACAAACAAACAAACAACAACCCCCCCCAAACAACAAAAGCCTAGTTGTGGTGCTGAAATTAGTCTTTTATTATGCATGTGGAAGTGAGTTTCTCCTTTGTTTATAGTTAAGACATGAGGGAAATACATCTTGGTTATTATCAGACAGGTGTTCTAGAGTTTTTCATTGATGTTTTCAAAAATTCATAGAACACAAGAGATATTCCCTAGCAGAAATGGTGATGGACAATGAAGGAAGAATGAAGGAAAAATACAATTATTTTACTTCAATGAACATGAAAGGGAAAAATCAGCATATCAAACAAACATATAAACAAAATCAAAGTCAAAAATAGTTTCATTACAGAGAAGAACCATTGAAGAGGTCAGATTTTAACAAATAAATATAAGAGGAGGAGGCTGGGTTCCTAATGAGGGTGAACAGAATGGGGGATATGAAAGTAATAAAAGTTAATCATTTAATTAAAAATTACAAATTTTAATAGTTTTGGGTCCAAGCAGTTGTCAAGAAGGGGGCGGAGCCCTCCTGCCACTCAGTGGTAATGGTTAGAAAAATGCTAAAATGTTTTCTAAGTCCTTCTTTCTTTTTGGTTGCAGTTAGGATGCAGGGAGTTTTCAACTGGAGATAACAAAACTTACTAATGAACAGGGACAGAAGAAGCTCATGGTATGAAAGAGACACCATCAGTGAGTGCCTATTTTATACCAAACCTGTGCATGTCCTAATTGTACCTCAGTAAACTCAGGAAAGTAGCTGCTGTTATTATAACCAACAACCTCTTCTTCCCCTCCCTATCAAAAACACCGCATGCTTTTTGTGAACGCTATCACAAGAAACATATAGTAATCACAGTATATCTACATTGTAAGCTTATCATTAAAAGAGCTCTGCATGAATTCCCTATGGTTGAAATGGGAAATGCACGGTGGATTATGCTCACGCAAAGTGGCCTTGGAGTTGAATGTGCACGTTTGCATCTGGAAATGCCACATCTCAGATGGTGGGGGGGGGGGGCTTGGTCATATTATGTAAATTATGTTAAGGATGGTTTTCTTATCTAAAAAATAAACACTTAAAATACTTTATAAGGCAGTTATAAGAGTTAACTTAGATAAGTATATTAAAGTGTTGTGGGTTTTCTTCTTGTAAATCATGTGTTATATGACAGTAAGTATTGATAGCACATCACCAGCAGAGAGTTACATGTCTTTGATCTTGGCTCTATTTTAGGCAATGTTTTATCAAAGACACGGACAAGGACAGAAGAAACTCCCTTGTCAGATACAGGAGACAGAGCTGGCAGTGAAGCTAATGGCTTTGATGAGTTCTAAGCCTGCACATAATTCAGATTGAGTGCCAGGGTTAGCGTAGCATTAATGATTTTGGCAGGTTGGAATATTGGACAAAATCCACAAGAAAAAAAAATTAACCAAGAATAAACTTTAATATTTGTCCTTGGCTAAAATATGAAATTCCACCAAGACAGAATGAAGAAGAAATTCCCTTGGAGGATCTGAGAGGCTGGGTTGACCAGCTGTCTGAGAAAGCAGTATGGAGAAGACAAGCAAGTGAGTGACATCTCTAGTGACACCTGCTCAAGGGGATTAACAGTACCTGGAAAAGAGAATAATAAATTGAGGTACCTGGGTAATAATTTCAACACCATGGACACAGCAGTAACTACTATGATGTAGGATTTTGGGTCTAGGGAGGGATTAAATTCCATAAAGGTGTAAGAGATCCCAGGCCTGTGAATCCCAACTTTCAGATTCTCATCTAGATTAGTAAAGAATTGAAAAAAAAAAAAAAGATTCCAAGCAGGGTAAATTGTGAATTATGAGGTTTATTTTAGGGATAGTTAGTATCCAAGGAGAAAGCTAGCTGAACGACTTAATCCAGAAAACAAATTCTCCCCTGCCCCTTGCTAGACTGGAAAGGTGGATGTGAGGCTGGAGAGAATCTCTTCCACAGAGAAATCTGTGGCGTAAAGAGTCCGTGGAAAAGGCACACGCACACGTGGAAGGTAAAGCATAAGGGCCCAAGTCAAGAGCTCCCCTTTACCATCACATTCACATGGAGAATATGAAAATACTAAAACATGGGATTGTGAAATACTCAAGGCATAAGAAGGTTCCCACATAGACAAAAACAAGAAAACACCCAGGAACAAAATGCATGTAGAAAGCAGGCAGGAAAATATCCAGACGCGTAAGAAGTCATGCAAAGACTAGGACAGTGTTGGGCACCACGGGAAGGAACAGGGACCAAGAGATCTGCACACATGTACCAGACCCATTTATGGATTAAAAATCTCTTCAGGATGAGCCTTGTGGCCCAAGTGTGTGAGGGAGAGGTCTGACTGGTTGGTGGACCCAAATGCTGACTCAGGAGGGGCCAGCTGCCAGGTGTGCTAAGCCATGGAAGAAGCAGGAGTTGTTGCCATGTAGTGTTGCTTGCAGCCATCTTGGATGAAACAGGATCAGGTGAGGGTTCTAGTCCTGCCAGGGTAGGCAAGGTGGGCCTCTGTCCCTGGCTACCTATAAAAAAGCTTTTCCTGGGCTGCAGGCATGGTTTAGCAGTTAAGGCGCTTGCCTGCAAAGCCAAAGGACCTTGGTTCAATTCCCCAGAACCCACGTAAGCCAGATGCACAAGGGGGCACATGCATCTGGAGTTCATTTGCAGGGCTGGAGAGGTCCTGATATGCTCTCTGTCTCTACCTGTCTATTTCTGTATCTATCTCTCTCTCTCTCAAATAAATAAATAAATAATAAAATATTTTTTGAAAAAAAAAGTTTCCTGTTCCTCTTTCACTACCTCTTAGTGAGTGTTTGCCTGGAATTGTGTTCTCTTTCATTCACATTATTTCATTTAATGCTCTCAACACTTTTTGGGAATACTTTATTCTATTTTTTAAATTAATTTATTTACGTGTGTGCATGCACGCATGTGCCAGGGCTTCTTGCCACTGCAAACAAATACTAGCTGCTTGCACCAAATTGTGTGTCTGATTTATGTGGGTGGCTTGGAAATTGAATCTGGACTGGCAGCTTTGCAAGTAATAACAACTGAGCCACCTTCCCAGTCCCTAACCTCAACACTTTTTGAATCAGTCCCTACTGTTATCCCTCTTTCCCCATTGTATGGAAGAGAAAAGAGATAGATAAATGGTTCATTTAGTGTTGTGTAGCTAATAAATGAGAAGTATATATTTAAATAGGTAAGTCTATCTAGGACAGGGACTTTTAGGCAGTGTGCTCTTTTGCTTTCCAAGAGTTAGGGAGTATAAAGTAGCTAAGTTATGAGTGAAGAGATGGCTTAGCGGTTAAGGTACTTGCCTGCAAAGCCTAAGGACCCAGGTTTGATTTCCCCAGGACTCAAGTAAGTCAGATGCACAAGGTGGCACATGTGTCTGGAGTTTGTTTGCAGCAGCTGGAGGCCCTGACATGCCCATGCTCATTCTCCCTCCCTCTCTCTCTCTCTCTCTCTCTCTCTCTCCCTCTCTTTGCAAATAAATAAAAAGATAAAAAAAATAGCTAAGTTAGTGCATTTGTAGGGCTGTTTTATGGAAGAAGCATCAGTACATTGTTGGGTATTTCTAGAAGGTAGTGTTAGTCCAAGGGTGTATATGATGCTGGAAGAGAAGTTGAGGCTGTGTTAGGAAAGCGGGTCTAAAAGAGATGGAGTGGGGTGTGCTCCACTGGAGTTCTCGACTTGCCACATGCTGTTTGGTTAGCTGGCCCTTAGCCTTCCCTTAGTGTCATACACTGCCCTGCATAACTTCAGGTTCTGTAGTTTCATCCCTCACCCTTGGGTAGACGTGTTAATTAGGACTCATTACCTTGAGCAACAGGTACTGTTTTGAAAAGGAAAAAGAATTACTGATCCTCAGTCCCCGTGGAGCAGTCAGGAATGTGAAACCTGTAGGACATTTTCTTCCGCTGTTACACTTCTCCTCTCTTATGGCCAAGCAGCCACTGTCACACACCAGGAAACAGCCCCTGGCATCTTCTGGCATTTTCTTTCCTCCATCTAATAGTTTCTGTCGCTGGATATGGATGGTTTCTTTGGTAAAAAGGCAAAACAACATAGAACAGCACACACACATACACACAAGAATTGGCACAGGAAAGCACAGGTCAATCCAGTTCAAGGATCTGCACTTGCTAGGCCACCACTGGTTGGGTACATGAGAAAGGAACCAATGAGGAAATGGCGGGTCTCATGGGAACAATACTGACTGGTCAGAAGGAGCAGTCTTGTCTGAGTCTGTCAAAGTACTCAAAAGTCATCATGTGCGCCAGAGGCTTAAAGCCTCCTGACTCAGCATTATGCACACTATGAACATAAACGTCAGGGCTTGGACCGTCTACGTTGATGACAGTCCTCTTCTGGAAAGGACTTGGAAGAGGCTTTGCATCATTGGCACCTGTAATGTACTGTGTAGAGCTAGGCACTCTACTGAGCAGAGAACTGCAGCTCCTGACTCAACGACCTGGTGATTGAACAGGATTAAAGACTGAGCAGTGTTCAGAGAACCATTTAAAATGGAATGACAGAGGATTCATCCTAATCGGTCATCTCATTGACCCACATTAAGTTTAAATCAAAACTAGCCTCTCAACAACTCTCCAGCGATTTGGAAATAGTCTAGGATGCAGAAAACCTATATTCACTGGCTTAGTCATGATTTCATTCTTTCATTCTCAAGCACTCTTCATGACTCCCTCACAATTATCACCTTCCAGCCTCTGTTCTGTTCAATATATTTTTCATCTCACTCGGGCTCCCACTCTGTCCTGTCCAACTCTGTTCATTGGTGAAGACCCCAGACTACCCTAACTAACACGTGCTGAAACACCTTGCTCTGGGTTCTCACAATATTCTGTGGATTTCCCCTTAGGGAAATTATGATAATTGTATTTTATATTTTTATCCAGCATTTACCTTTGGTAGAATGAATGTCCCTTGTTTGGTTTAGTCACTGCTCTTCCCAGGCTAGTGCCTCAAAAAAGAAGCAGGGACATGGAGCTAAGGAGATGACTTAGCAGTTAAGGTCACTTGCTTTCAAGGCTTGCTGGCCTGGGCTTCAATTCCCCAGAACCCATGTAAAGCCAGATACACAAAGTGGCACATGCATCTGGAGTATGTTTGCAGGGGCAAGAGGCCCTGTGCTCCCATTCTCACTCTCTCCTTACAAATAAACTTAAAAAAAAAAAAGAGGGACAACATGAATTCCTATGACAAACATTTATTGAGCATTTATGTGGCAAGCATTGGTCTTGAGAGGGAAAAATAGGAACTCATATACTAGTCCAAGGTGTTGATTTAATGACGAAGAATGGCTGTCTCCTACTCCTTACTTCTCAGGTGGAAAAATGAATGTCAGAGATCTTAAGTGTCTCCAGTCAAGCCACATGGATAATTTGAGCAGTACAGATTATTTTTTTTGTCCAGACGTTGAAAAAAAAATTCCTCTTGCATACTATTTCTCAGTACACACTTCACAAACCAAAGGTGGATGTATGAACTTTGGCTTATCCAATAACATGAATACCAAGGGTCAAGGAGGGTCTCATGAAGGGACCAGTGGAGACAAACTTGTACATATTTAGCTGCATAGAGTGTTGCAAGTTAAGTCAGTAAGAGGCAGGCCGCTCTGGTGATTACTTACCCAATCCTGTCATAGCACAGGCAAGAGTGGCCATCATGACCTTTATTGCTAGTATGGAACCTTGGGATCAGAGTCTCTGGGAATCAATGGTGTCTATGTTATAAGAATTTAGTTAAAACTGTGTCAGGCTTGGAGTTGTAAAAAGGACAAGGATAGGTTATTTTTTAGAAAGTTGAATGATATTCCAATAGAAAGATTTTAAGAAAGTCTTGAGATTGTTTTTTCACCAGGTATATTTAAATAGCAAAAGAATGCCTCACTTGAGTAGAGGGTGTAAGTCGAACAGTGAAAAGCAGTATCAGATAGGTGGGGAACTGAGGTGGAATAGAGTCCTAGGTGACAGGAAACAGTTGTTTCCTAGAACGGAGAGAGCGCTAGACAGAGTTGGATCACTATTGCAAATCCAAATGAGATCTTGCTTTCAGAGCTGATGAATTTTTCTGGGGTTATCTTTCTCCCAATTTGAGGATCTTCCCAGGAAGGGTGTACAGAGACTCTCAACCACTCATACAATAAAAGCCAGTCTCTGAGCACAACTCATTCCACCATCTTCATCTAGGGAGCAGCAGCAGGATCACCGAAGGATTCCTTGTGACTCAGCCATCAGTGACCACAGGACTAACTCTGAAATAGTACTCATTCTGTTCATACAATCTGCAAGCAGTTGAGGCATGTATGGTAGAGCACTATAAGAACGACTTTTTATTTTAAAAGCAACCAACCAACTTTCCCTACAACAATCTGAATGATGGGAGCATAGACCTTTTGACACTTCAGAGAAATACTCAGCTTAGGTCTACATGCTAAGACTAGAAGCCCATCACAATGAGGGACACCAGAGGATGTTCTTGTGAAATGGTAAGCCAGTTTAGGGGATGACTTGCAGCAGGCTTGAGGATATGCAGAAAGCAGTCAGAGAATGCATTGCACACAACATATGTAAAGAAAATGTTTTATTTAAAGTGTTAAATACCATCACCAGAATGAATTTGATTTACATTAGTTGGTGTTTGTTACAGGACTAATCTGCCCTTTTTTCCAACTGGAATTCCCTTTACTGAAAAACAGACTATGTACAGGGCAGCAATGGTCACTGGCATAGTGCTATTTACATGACTAAACCACAAGTTGAGGTACAGACATGTGAAAATTAAAAAAGGTACACCAACTTTTAAATGAATACTGCATAATGACAAGTATGTACAAATATTCCATACAGTCATGTCCTTCTTATTAAAATTAGAAATAATTGGTATAGGAATATGCACAAAAGACTATGTGACGGTATCTTGGTATCAGGACAATGGTAAATGTTTATTCTAAGGGATAGTATAGACACTATAGGTCTATTAAATCAATTGCTGCTGGTACACAGGTGTCTAAATTATTTCAATAAAATTTTAATCATTCTTTTCACAACTCTGCCTGGGTCCATCATGGGTCTCAGAAAGTCAAGACAGTCTTGGTGTGTTTCATGTTGCACCACGTAAAGAGAAGGCATTTTTAGTGAGAACTCATTATAACTTTTGCACCACATCAAGCATGATAGTTTTGAATGGTCAGCATTGAATTAAATAAAGAAAAACAAAGAAAAAAAAGTTTTGTGCACGGCCTTCCTTACAAATGGGATGTAGGTAGATTTCAAAAATTATTGCAAGCAGTTAAAACCAATCTATATGTATGTTTTATCAAAGTGTACATAAGACCCAGAAAGTATGGGTGGTTTATTACATTGACCAGTGACAATTCCTCTAAATAGGGACCTTGAGAGAAATTTGACCTTGCAGCACCACCCGATGGTAATAACTGTCTGTAAACCAAAGGCAGGGGTTCTGATTCTAGGGGATTGCATGTAGACTTTGGTGATGGCATCAAAGAATTATTGAGAGGCTTGTTGACTTTCCTTGAGTCACCTAAAAACTGGAGCTTTAAAATTGTTGCAAATTTATGTTTACTATATTTCTTTAGAAATATAATTTGTGAAAAATTGATTCTTACTACAGAAAAATGAATTAATAAACAGCCCTGTTTCAGGGCTTCAAATTTTTTAGCAGTGTTTCTATTCACATAGTAAATGGAAATAGCTAAAGAAATTCCTTTAACTAATAACAAACAAATGAACAAAACCTAAGAACTACAAATAATACTTTAACCCCTGTATGAACAATGCTGGTGCTAAAAACAAATTTGTTAGACATTACAATGGCCACATGACAAGGATTTTCCTGTAAACTGAATTTTGAAGGTGAAAAAAAATTACCATGCACTGTACAATAAATTGCAAAAGTTCAAATATCTTCTTTGTCAAATACATGCTGACTTACTTTAATATATTCCCAAGTCATGTTGCAAAATCCTTTCAACATGCTTGAAATAAAGAAAGCTCTTAGGTTTTTTCCCTTGAGAAATTCATAAATTCAGAAGCACATATAGCTCTGAATCATATATGGGGTATAAGAGAGGGTCAGATCAAAAATTTGTAATTTTTTAGTATAAGGTTCACTCAGATAGGGAGAAAGAAAATAAAAGATTAAAAGAGGGACAAGAGAAAAGTGAGATAGGGAAGGAAGATGTGAAAAATTTGCACATATTGAACTTCATAAGATTTGTATATTTAACATGGAAATAAATCAAATATATTATACTTATTTGTCACATAAAGAGAAGTTTAAGTATCTTCTAGAAAGTATTTTCATTTGTAATGTCTGCCAAAACACAGACTATGATTAGTTTAAAGAATAAACATGGTGTGTCTTTGTATCACCCTGTTGCATTCTCTCCCCCTTTTTTAAAACCATGCACTAGTGAAATTTATTTTAAAAATAATATAAATTGTTGAAAATGGCTGATTTTTCTTCTTCTTCTTTTTTTTTTTTTTGCAAGTTGCAGCCCCAAGAAAATAATTGAAGTATTCAGCTAATCTGTCCATGCAAAAAAGTTTCTTTAATTTCATTCATTCAGTGTAGTCACAGAATTTTGTATTTCAAAGTCCAACACATCTTGGCATTAGAAATGACACGACTCCTGGAGCTCCCCAGTCTGTCTCTCTCCCCACTGGATCCCTGTCTGGGGGTGGGCTGACACTGTTCCGGACCACTTCTTTGGTCTTTTGCTTTTCACCTGATGCTTGCTAGGACTTTGCTTCTTGACCTGTAGCATGGCTTAATGGCTGTAGAGCTCCACTTCTGTGGCATAACAGGGCTTTAGGGTCAGATAAATGAAGAAGGACGATAAAAATATAAAGGTGCCTTTGAAAAGGGCTGACTGATTCTTTAAGATTAATCCATGGCTTCAGATTGTACCAAACCTCAAGTGTCATTGAACTCCCAACCTGATAGTTCTTCATAGCTCTGCTCTTTCAACGAGGGCCTTCATTAGGGCACAATGTGTGCAACTTCCTCTGAGAACACAGGATCTCATTGTATCCCTAGAAGTGGGCTCAGAAGACACAACATTAAGCATGCAGTGTTACCAGGGTTTGCGACCTGTGGATTTTTTTTCTTTTTTGTAACGCTGGTTGCTGTGAGAACAGTTTTACAGCTGCTATGAACGGGAGTAAGAAGGTCCAGTTGAACTTTCCAGAGATGATTGGGAAGCTCTTCTTGTCAGAGGGGCCAAGGTTGGATCTACTAGGGAGGAAGGAGGGAAAAGTTTGAACCATCCAATCACCATATTGGATAGTTCCAGTTCATCTAAAAGTATCTGAGCCACACCCATAAAGGATTTGTGATCCATGCGGCCGTAATCTCCCCAGACAATGATCTGTTGGAAAATGAAAAGTAATGTCAGGTTAAACATATGCATCACAAGACTTGCAAAATAATCAAAATACTAAACTACATTCAGTTAATAGTAGTCTGACATTAAAGATCAAGTTAAATAGTTGTATTTGATTAGTATCATTACTATCTTTAACCACCAGGATTCAGTTCTATTAGGAAAACTGTACTGGAGCGTTCAGATCTAATGCAGTCCAGGGAACCTCAAGCTGAGGTCTGATGGGGGTTTGCAAGCCTATAAGTCTTTAATGGTAACAAAAGCATGGACAGCTTTATAGCACTGACTACTGTTTTCACACTGTCAGAGAATTTCAGCTGTGAGGCATGAACACAAGACAATGCAACAAAAAAGACACTCAAGACAAGGTCTAGGCTTCATGAAAATATGTTTTTATGTAAGTAATTAATAATGAAGGAAATACCTGTAGAACCTTTCCTTGGGGACTCTCTTCGAAAGATAAGAGCTGCTGATAAAGGGGTTCCAGTGTTTTCCTTGCCACCTTTGTTTTCTTTTTGGCTATGCAGACTCCGTTATCTAACAGATACACCTTGACGTATGGTGCTTGAGAAAGAAAACAGAGGGTAAGTGGAAACTGTGGCTGTGGAATGCCCAGCTCCTGGGGACAAGGGCAATTGTTCTGCCTTCAGTTGAAAGAGCTGACAGCCCATAGGTCACCAGGATTGCCATTTGTGTCAAAATCACCAAACAATGAACAAAGACTGTGGGGGTATGCTGACATAGCCTCTGACTTTTTACTTTTTTTGCCAACTTATAGGTTTCAATGTTGAATTAGTCCCTAATAATTGAGAGTGATATCCTGGTATTTGACTTACCAAAGTTTGAATCTCATTGAACATACTTGAAAAGAGGCTGTTTTGTTCACCCATCCCCATATATCACTTTTCATTCAAAGGCATTTATTCATTGGTGATGGTGTGGTGCAAAACAGGGGTGGGCTTTGAGGTGATAAGTTCAAAATTAGCTGGGAAGAGGCAGCTAATTAGGAATTCTATAGCTTAAAACTTATCAGCCAGATGTTTCATGACAATCATGTATGTGTTCTAGTGCTATTTATAGCAGAATGAATCCATGAGCTTCAAGACCTTTGCAAGCACAGTTTCAAGGAGGTAGAGTAGGAAATATATGGTTTATTTAACAAATTTATGCATGGATTGAGAAGTTAAGGGATGAAAAATTACAAATAAGTCAGTGGTGGAGGTGCTGAGGCTAGAAGCAAAGTTTCAGAATTCTCAGCAATTGTTTTACATGTGGAATCCAATGACCCATGTGAAATGTATTTGGGGTCACTGTGCCATGTCCATGGTCAAAAGACCTTAAATTGTAAAGACATTTAATATGAAATATGGAGCACCAACGGTGTCTCCTTATATGCCCCAGGAAGTAGAAGTGTTATAATTAGAATATTCAGCATACACACACTTAAGCTACTATGGATTTGTATCTATTCTTATTCTAATTCTGAAGCTCCAAGTAAACTGAAAAGTAACTCAAGACAGCAGCTTGCGGGGAAGAAGGACTTCTTGTGTACACAGTAACACACTGAGTTACTAAGACTGGTGGTGATTTTCTACCACATATGTACTTATTTAAAAACATACCATTTTTTCCAGATCACCCTTTTTGAAAGCTCAGGATAAGTACACAAACTGCGGTAGCCTCAAATGTTTAGATAACTGACTGGTCTATTAGTATCCATGGTTGATTACAAAGTAAGTTTTCAGCAACAAAAAACCAAAATTCCTAAACTGAAACAATATATCCACATATGGACAGTAATAGAAAAATGTTTTTACCTGGCAGTGTCTTGGAACCTGGTTTTACAACAAGGCCACGGGCCCGAATGATTTCCACTTCCAACTGTCCCTTTTTGTCCACCATCCCTACCTGAATGTCACCTAGCAGTATATGCAGAAGAAAACACACTTTATTATACAAATGCAACAAGAGAAATGCTTCTGCAAAAAACATAGTTTAATCATTTTCTCTCTATATATATACATACATTGTTTTAAAATATTTATTATTTTTGTTTTAAAATATTATTATTTATAAGAAAGAGAAGAAAGAGGGGGTGGGGAGAGAGAAGAGGTACACCAGGGCCTCTTACTGCTGCAAACAGCTCCAGACTCATGTGCCACTTTGTGCACCTGGTTTTATGGGGGTACTGGTGAATCAAACCTGGCCCAGAAGGCTTTGCAGGCAAAAGCCTTTAACCACTGAGCAATCTCCCTAGGCCCTCACATATTTTCTTAAAATTAGCCATATTTGAACCATTGCCAGTAATGTCTTCCTTTAAAATGATCATAAATGACAACAGAGAAAAGAAAACTTTCACCGTTAAAATCTAAGACACTTGTTCCTACTGATAATGTTGTTAAAGATTTCTCCAAACTGAGAGAATGTAATTTTCAGTAACCTACAAAGCAACCAATGAAATCAGAAGACGGAAATTCATACCCATTGCAGGAGTAGCCAGAGTTTGGCGTCCCACTAGCTGAGCAGGGCCCAGGCCATCAAGGAAATCACTGAATTGGCTGTCAGAGGCCAGGCGGACACCGGGGAAAATAAGACTGGAGGCAGAATAACATGTGGATTAGATCCTCAGCTTTACTTACTGTCAGGCAATCTTTCGTTTCCTGCTGCCTTTTTAACTGGCAGGATAATTGGTACCACTATTTTGCCACTGAGTTTCATCGGCCCTCAAGCCCCCGCTCAGCCTCCCATAACCCTTGTTCCATGTTATGTTTGCCAACAGCCCGTTCCTATCACGAGAGGGACGTGCAGGCTCTGTCTACGTGTCCTGTCTCTGTCCCTTGCTCTAGAGAGCAGTAGTGCTGATTTCTGTCACTGGTGCTCAGTATACATTGAACACTTATTTGAAGGCAGGTTTAATCATATTCAATACTCTTAGCAACACTGTGAGATAGACTATAATGTTTCTCCTTTTACAGATGAAGAAACTTCCACATCATTTCTACTGGCTTACAAATATGGTGCCATTTCATCCTAAAACAGAACAATGTACCCTTTCCTCATCCCATTTTCCTCTCAGCTTTCCTTGAAATTTCCCATTTCTTTCCTTAAAGTTCCTTGAAAAGGTCTATGTTCTGACTTCACTTTTCCCTCATTGATTATCTCTTAAAACTAATCAGTGTTTCACCACCACTTCACCAAAATTTCTCTAACCAAGTTACCTAATGACCACAGCAGTAAGTCCAGTTGTCATGGCTCAGCCCTGACCTAACAGATCCACAGCATTTGACACAAATGGTCCCTCTGTCTTCCCTGAGAAGCTTTCTCTGCTGCCTCCTGGAGACTCTATGCTCCTTCTTTTCCTCTTTTCTTACCTGCCATTCTGCCTTGCTGTCTTCACTGAGCACCGAGGCTCCATTTTTTTACTTCTCTCTTCTCTGTGTCTGACTTTCCTTGGGAATCATACCCAACCTCACGGTTTTAAATGCAGTCTATGCTACTGTCACCTGGACTAACGTCTCCAGCTCAGATCATTTCCTTGGGCCACAGATTTGTATTCCAACAGCTTAGCTGTCTAATAGAATGTCTCCCAGGCAGCTGGAATTCAATTTAACCAAAATGGACAACACCCCACCAAAAAATTATATAAACAAAACTCTGGTCGCCTCCTATCTTAAATGTCAACGTCATCCTTCAAGTTGCTCAGCTTCAGACCTATCTTCTTTCCTTCCTTTGTTGTTCCTTCTCCCAAATTCATATGTTGAAGTCCTAGCTTCAATGACCCTTAGAAGAAATAAGGTCAACATGGGCATGGCAACTCACATCTATAACCCAGCACTTGGAAGGCTGAGTCAGGAGGATCATCTGGAGTTCAAGGCCAGTCTTGGCAACAGAGTTCCAGGTCAACCTGAGGCTAGAGTGAGACCTTGCCTCAAAAAATAAAGCAAACAAACAAACAAAAAAAAAAATAGAAGGAAGGGTGGATGGTGGAAGAGAGGACAAAAGAAGGTAGTGGGAGGGATTATGATAAAAATATATTATGTACATTTAGGAAAATTGCCAATAAAATGTTTTCAAAACAGGTTAAATGAAGGTGGGTCCCTAATCCTAATGACTAAGGAAGAGACCCCAGGGGTATGAAAAGAGTATATATAGATAACACAACAAAGTGCCCATGTGTAAGAGAGACTCCAGAGAAACCAAGCCTATTAATATCTTTATCTTGAACTTCTAACCTCGAGATCTGTGATAATCTACATATTTGTTTAAGCCATTCAGCCTGTGGTATTTTATTACAGAAGCCCTAAGAAATGAACACAGGTCATCTCATTACTCACATCAAATGTATCATTACATCTTATGAGGCTTACTGTCAAAGTGCATCCAGAATCTGACCTCACTAATGCTTCCAAGCCACTGAAGTATACTAGTCCAAGCCACTACTGTATTTCTTCTGCAGTATTAGAACAACTACTGAATGGTCTCCTTCTTGTTGCCTTCCCTCCCCTCAGCAGTGAGACTGATTTGCTAAAATGAAAGACAGATCATGTTAGACTTCTGCTGAAAATGCTCTAAGGATTTATTGTCTCACACAGGGTTAATTCAAAAGTCTTACAAAGGCCTTATAAACTGCCCAACCCTATTCTGTACCTCAATTCATCCAGGCAAGCTCCTGTTCCTAGGCTTTAGCCTGGAATGTTATCCCTCAAATATTTATCTAACTATGCATTAACTTCTTTCTGAACTTACTTAAACGTATACTTTTGTGTGCCCTATGTAAAATCCTAACCTCACTCTCTCTCATATTTTTTGGAAAATCCTTTTTGATTTATTATGTCCTATTATAATAGTATGAATCATGGCTCCCAGGCCCAACAACATGCACAGACCATGTAAGCTAAGGAAGCATGTGGGTTCACTTCTTCAGAGCTGCCCCATGCATGAGTTGTCCTGAAATCAGGTCTTATGGGCTATTTAGCTGATCCTCTCTCATTTCTTTCCCTTGCTCTATTTTTTCCTTAATATTTATCTTGCTTAGTATGCTATATACTTTACTATCCTTCATATATAAAGTTAATTCTTTTACAACATCTATCTTCTCTATGAGGCTACATTTGATGAAGGTAGGGGTCTTTCTTTGTGTGGGTTTTAGTTTCTTCTTCATCTCCTGCTCTTAGATTCCTGCCTAGAACATTGTGAATACTCAATAAATACCTGCTCAACTCTGTGAACTCGAAACTAGAAGTTTAGAAAAATTCAATAATTTCCCCAAAGCTCTGTACCACAAAACAAGATGGGAACCTTGGCTTTACCATAATTACTTGAGTCATATAACTATCCATGATTCTGAAGCCCCTAACTGACTCCTGAGTATCACAGCAGTGTCTGAAACACTTGAAGGTACTATTTGTTGACTAAATTCTTGAGTATTTAGTCCATTTCTCCAGTAAGACTGTAGACATCTGGAATGGGGGGGCATACTTTAAATATTTTTATATCCCCTGAAGTTTTGTTTTGTTTTGTTTTTAGTTTTCAAGGTAGGGTCTCGCTGAAGCCCAGGCTGACCTGGAATTCACTCTGTATTCTCAGGGTGGCCTCGAATCACAGTGATCCTCCTACCTCTGCCTCCTGAGTGCTGGGATTAAAGGCATGCGCCACCACGCCCGGCTTCCCCTGAAGTTTTATAATGTGTCTATAAACACATATGGTGGGACCCATGGTCTAAACATTTTTATGTCCCAGGTAGTGCTTTACCATGGTCAGTGCTCAGAGCACATTTATTATTTACATAAAAAAGAAAACAAATTTATTTAGTACATGGCAAGGAGGGCAATGACCATGGCAGCCACAGAAGAACTGCCAACCACATTCACCTTTTACTTGATTTTTTGTTGTTTTCCGATTTCCTTTATGGAATTAAATCTATTTCTTTCCCTTCACCTCAATTCCCAAATATTTAATCTGTTAAGATAAATATCCCATTTGCCCTAAGTTATAAATTACAGAATGGTACAGACCTTTTATTTACATGCTAGACAAATCATCCTTAAACCTGCCATGAATCCTAAACCAACTGCTTCAATTGCTGCTCACCTGTGAACTAGCTACACACATGTGAAACTATCTAATACTTCCACAATGACGGCCCACGTGCCTGAACCATACTTTCCTTCTGATGTCCTCTACAGCCTCATCATACAGCTATAGTTACTAATTACTAGTTGTTGAGAACAGGGCTTTGCAATCTTTACAAATCCTTTAAAAGTATCTCAAATACAGCTGATTCAAAGAAAAGCTACATGATTACTATATAAAGGTTTGCCAACTTTTTTAGTGCCACTGCCTTTTACTGTTGAATTTCACATAAGATAAATTACACAATTGTCAGCTCATAGAACTAAGTATGAATAGTTATTCTATATTTTTCAATACTAACTCTTCAACAGATCAATGATTTTAAAAACTAACATGGCCCACATGGTGTGGCATGAATGATCATTTCTTCTGTGCTTTTATTTATCATTTTAAACTAGGGAAAGATATTTTATTTGCATGTAATGTGAGAGTCATGTTTTAGCATTTTGCCACTGAAGTAAAGCACTTTATCCCCAAACCTATTTCCTTTGATACAAAAAGCCAGATATATCACATTGCTCAGTGGCAAGCGAGTCAAGTTCACAGGAAGTTGGCCAGGGAGGATGAAAATGGGCTGTGGAGCCTATGAGTGAGCTTCAGTGAGAGAAGACAGTGAGGCAGAGCGGGTGGTGCCTGGCAAGACATGGAGGAGGAGATTCCTGTAGCGGGCCTCACTCACTTTCCTTCTGAGCTGTAGCTGTTCATGCTGCCGTCTGTAGATTCTCGGCTGGCCTGTCGAGTCATCCAGTTCCTCATTTCCACTGCCAGGCCTGTTTCTGTGCTTCTCTGGACAGTGCTTCGAAGCTTTTTACCTCCTGCTTCTGCAGAGACAAATCCAAAGGCATTACAATTTTGTCACCGCTGTCTGGTAACAAACGCCACCAGCCAGCACTTGGAGCTCCTCAGATGAACAGAGCTGCATAAAGGCAAAGTATTTTTAAGGAGACAGAGAGAAAGGTATTTAAAATATTTTTAAACAGTGTCCTGTTGAGTAAGATTAAAAAAGAAATTTAAGCAGCACAAAGTATCATTGTTTTCTTTCCACTTAGAGCAGTGTTCAAGAAATAAAAAATTTCTAGGGAAAACAAAAACTTTGTTTTCACTGTAATACTTAGTTACTAGGTTAATTTATGCCTATGATTTTGCTTTTTCATTTTAATATTCAAATGCAAAATTAATTTATGCTTACCTTTTTCTCCTGTTCTTTTTGTCATAGTAAAAGAACTAGGCTCTCATATTAATTATAAAGAACAGATGATGAGAAAATGAAATTTCTATTCTTAATTTTTACAATAATATTTTTGAAGAGTGGCAGATATTAGAAGGCAAGAAAGTTACACAAAGGAGAGCCCCATTTGACAGCAGTTTTATGTCTGATGATACCTTAAAGGTTATAGAATGTAACAGCCCAGCAGTATCATGTAAGAGTGTTCTAGTTTGGGGTCTTGATAATCATGTCCCTCAGAAGAGTGACGGGATGGTGAAAAAGCTTATGTAAAGCGAGCAATCAGAAGACCAAATGGGAAACTGGGTCAAGTAAGAATATGATGGAGGTAAAGATCAGGGAAAAAAGAGCTTCATGAAGGGAGTGAGAGTTGAGCTGTGCTTGAAAAACTGTCAGACTCAGTAGAGGAGAGAACAGTGTCTTGAGCAAGAAAACCAGCATGGATAAAGATGCAGACAGGGATACCATGTGAGGTGAGGGAGTTGCTGTGACCAAAACACATGAAGTCTTTGTATGAATGGGGAGACAGTCCAAATCATGAAGAGCCTCACCTGTTGCAATATGGAGTTGAGAGACTCCCAAAGATGGGTGGAATTGTCTGTATTCATTTAGCTTTTGCCAAGCTTAAATATTTATCCACATTGGCAGTGAACACCATTAGCTTTTGGGGACAGGGAAATATAACAAGCTCTTTCAGTGGCTGGTATGGGAAAGTTCTTCTGAGATCTACATATGTTGCTAGTACTATTGACTTGCTGAAGTCTCTTCACCAAGCCTCATGCATTTTGCTTACCATTTTCAAACACTGCTTTAACTTTCATTCATTCTCCACTTCCAACTTGAACATACAACAAAAAATGCTTTAAAATATGTATAAATGTAAATTATGACAGATATTTAATTCAAGTCTACATCTGAAAGTTGATATTTTAGGTAATTAATAGTAAACATGTTGTACTGATATGAACTGCAACAAAACAGAAAGCATACCTCTTGATGAGAGAAAGCTCTTCTTTATAGAAGAATGCTAACGGAAATTTTAAAAAAATATCAATTTGCAACCTCCTGTGTAAAAACGATTTAAGCATGGCTCATCAATGAAGGCTTATCCCATTAGATATTATGGTAAAGAAACTGGGCTTGCATACTACTTACAAAAATCATTTCTAGCCTCCTATAACTTTATGAAAGAATATTTGCATATAAAGTAATCATTTCATAAATCAGTTCTAATTGTTAAACTGTGTGTGGGGGGGTACTTTCACATGGGACACCTGATTACCAGCACCTTAATAAGCAATTCAACTTAGTACTCATAGTGAGGCAATCATATGTACATTTTGTTATAAAATACACAGCATCACCTAAGTTGTTCTAGACAAAAATACACAGCCTATTTTACAGGGGACAAAGTAATAAGATAAATATTACAAACACACACACATCAAAGAAAACCCATGTATGGGATATTGTTAAAGAAATTAGCGTACTCTCCTAAAAAATTAGCATAATGAAGACAAAGTAAGGCAATTGTTCTAGATTAAAAGACGCCAAAGAGATGTAGCCTTCAAATACCTTTGAGTATGTGGATTTTGAGTGTATTTGAAAAAAAATTTTTTAAATGTTACAAACAGAACAGTATATAGGCAATTTTGGAACAAGTAGAGGAAATTGCATTGGGTATTAGATTGAATTAGATAATTGTTAATTTTAAACACATAATAGAATATAGTATAATGATTTTTTTATCATTAGGAGATACATACTGAAGCATTTAGATGTGAAATTTGTCTTATCTTCAATTTACCTTAAGTGTTTTCTTTTAAAAAACTAAAATAACTATACACACATGCATAAAAAGGAGAATGTTACAAAGAAGAGATGAAGAGTAGACCTTGATAGTCATGAATTCAAAATTTATGATTTTATTTCAAAGTGACCTTTAAGTGACTACATCAAAAAGTAATAAAACTTTGCTCAGGTATAAACACAATCAAGAAAGACGCTAGGCTTGTCTGAGGGAGCTAGTCCAAGGGTCTGCTCTTTCCTGTAGCTTTAATGTCCACTTTCTTTGAACAATGCCATTCGTGCCCAGCTGCCATCAAATGAAGCATACTTCAGAGGAGTTTGAAAGAGGATATATACAAGGAGACACAATTTACCAGGGAAATAAGATTCCTTTCCAGAAGAGCTCAAGACATAGCTTCTGCAATGCTAAAGATCTATTGTTTTTATTTAACATCTGACTTTAACAATCAAAAGTGACAAAAATCTGCTGATCTTGGTTGATGAGAACTAGCCACCACTTGTCAAAGAATAACAAATCAATGAGCATGAAATCCTTGAGTTCACAAATTGCTTTATCTGCATATCCTCTTTACCTCAACTCTGAAAATCTGAGGCCTTACAGCAGCACCTAAGGCCTTCAGCACGTCACACAATTCCCTGAAGCTACATAGTAAACAACAGAACCTGAATTCATATACAGTTGTCAGTCTCAAGTTCTCTGCTCTTCATTAACTTACTGTTGGATTCTTCCTACCTGGGTAATTTGTCCAGCTCTCCATAAAATGACACTAATTTTAAGGACCCATGGAAGGCCTCCACTAGAAGCAGACAGGTCTGCTAAGAATGTGGTGTACTGTGGAGCCGTCAGGCCTTGGTGTCAAACTGCTTCTCTACTGTTTACAAGCTGGTGATGCTGAATAAATAGCCCTGTTTTCAGAGTCCTCAGACTGTGAAATTATTATAATATACATAATTAGGATTTTCCAATAAGCTATATACAGCGAAAGTGCTTAGAGCAGTGCCTGATAGAAAATCTTCAACTAATGGCATTGTGATTAGGTCTAGATAAGAAATCAAGAAACACATATTTTAGCCAGCTCTGCCCACTAACTAGCTGGCTGTGTGACTTTTTCTAAGTTGCTGTTCCTCTTGAGTCTGTAGCTAGTTGTCTAAGTAAAACGGCAGAGGGAAGAGGGAAAATGGCCCCTAGTATCTATTAGCACTAACGTCTAAAGCTTACATAATTAGTGTGCAGCTGTTAAAGAATCAAATAATACATAGCTAATAACTATTTATAGTAGCTATTAGCATACTATTTATAATGGATCTTTAAAACTCATCTTTTTAACTATTCCAGTATCTGAAATACTTATAGACTTATTTATAAACTTTTCAGTACCAAAAAATCTTTGTGTCACATTCACAATAAATGTAATTTAACCTAAATATAATGTATTATGCTGATTCATGTTTAATGTTCCAAATGATGTGTCATCTTATTATGCAATCTAAAAACTGAATCTATGCAACACTGAAAGATTGTATAAGTTAATAAGTATATGGATTAAGTAAGTGAAGCAGGAAGAATTGTGAGGTGGTACACATAATACGTAACTTTACACAGCAAGTGGTATTTTGTTGATGTGACTAAGGTAACTAATCAGTTGGCTTAAAGGTAGTGGACCTAGCATAACTGTTGCATCTCTTTAAAAGTAGAATGCTTTCTCTGGATGGCTCCAGAAGAGGAAATTAGAGAGATTGAAAACACAAGAAGAACCCATTATACCCCTGCTGGCTTGAAGATAGTGTACATGTGGAAATGACCTCACAGCAGCCAGAAGCTGTGGAGAGTAATGCCTGACTGAAAGGCAATAAGAAAACTGGGTCCTCAGACCTAAAATTGCAAGGAACTGGATTCTGCCAGCAACCTGAGTGGCCCCACAAGCAGAAGTTTTCCCCAGAGCCCCCATGCAAGAATTTAGTGTAGTCAATGTCATAATTTCTACTGTGTTAAGCTCTAAGGGGAAACATAGCCACCCTGCACTTGCCTTATGAACAGATGTTGTTTTTAGCTTCTAATTGTTACACGGTAAATTCTGAGTCCTTTTTAGATATGTTTTTAAGTGGGAGATATTGAATATATCCTGCAGAGATCGACTAACAGAAATTGTTATAAACTCAGCTATGATTTTTAACAAAGTGTATGTATATGCACATGTATACATACATATACACACATATGCATGATATGTTGTGTTGAGATATTAAAAAGTAAATACTCAAGCGGTAAACCCTAGAACTAAGGTCCAAATTGGGTTGTTGTTGAGCCCTTATATTACTCACTTGGGTATGAGGTATTTTAAGCATCTGGAGATGATGCCTGCACTTAAAAAATCAGGTTCTTGAACTGCCAAACTTCCCAGGCAGAAGGCAGCACACAGGAGGTGTCCTTGTCATTCTGCTCTGTTTAATCTCATGACTCATTTCTTGGCACACTCTGTACTCACAGAAAGCCATTTGATTAAATAAATAAAAGACCAATGGCCAGTTTTCCCAATATCAGAGGACTCTGAGTGGCTTGACAACACAAATCAAAAGGTCTTCATTTCTAGTGATGTGGAGACTGTCCTATACCCTATTCAGTGTGATGCCAAGCTCAATATCAGGCTGACTTCCTGTGTATCTTGGGCCCACAGAAGCCATCCTGTGTTACTCACACCTGGGAAATCTCATGTTCTACTTTGGTTTCAGGGTTTTCTCAACATCAAAATGAGAGATGATTTAAGGGAACAGGTGGTAAGCTTATGGAAAGATTCTGAAGCTGTAATTATTAATTTATACCATCACTATGTGCTTTGGCTAATGAGGTGCTGTTTTTTTCCTTAGTCACAAGTAGTATAATTTACAGATAATTTACAGAAGCCATTTGCATTACATGCAAAAAATTTCTTAAATGCATTAAAATGAGAATTTCTAAAATTATTTACTTGCATATTTTAGGAAGCAATATTCAGACCCAGTGAATGGATGTGCTCGCTTGCTATGGTAATGAGAAAGCTGAGTCCTCAGTAGCTTTAGTAAATGACTTCAAAAACTATTCGGATTTTCAAATTGTACCATGTCTTATACCTGACTCTTCTAATTCCTCAAACTCCAATGATGAGAATTGTCACCAGCATGTCTACCAGCCTCCATGGTGGCTGCTGTGGGCATAACATCTCATCAATGGATTTAATATTAGTACATGAAGAGCAGTTGATGGATTGGAGAAATGGCTCAGTGGTTTCCCAGAGTGCTTATGCGATGTTACAGCTGCACACACCTACGCATATATCATACATACACTCTGCATCATACCTGCTACATACATGTCCATAAAAAAGAAGTTGATTTTTTGATCCTTGGGGTCCTGCAAGATCTCACTGTGAGAACCACTGTCATAGGTAATTACTTTGAAAAGCTTAGATATTCATATTTATATTTATAAGGGCTTTTTAATATAATGAGTGCAATTCAAATTTCTGAAAGTTTAAATAAATAACTCCTCCCACATATCTGATAATTTATTTTGGTCTACTCCAAGACCTACAGAAAAATTAACATAGATTGGGCTGTGGAGGTGGCTCAGTGGATAGAGCACTCGCTGTTCAAGCCAGGATGTGTGAATTCAATCATTCTCCAGGAGCCTGGTAAAACGTCTGAGCATTCTGACACTGACAGGGATGGGAGATGGCAATGGGAGGACTTCATGTAGGCAAAGAACAGCAGAGTAAAAATGTAGAGTGAGAAACCCTGCCTCAGATGAGGTGGAAAGGTCAAGACTGACCAGAAAATAGTACTCTGACCTCCACACATGCACCATGGCGTCTGCATACCTAGATACTCTCTCTCTCTCGCATACACACACACACACACACACACACACACACACACACAGAAACATATGAACATGCAGGTGCATGTACACATAAAATTTAAAAAAGGAAAAGTTAATATGGAAATTCCTAGGAATTAACAGTTGGAACTCAATGTTATTTCAGAGTTTAACATAAATTCATTCAATCCAATAGCTCTGCCACCCTATGAAAGTTAAATAGCTACTAGCAGTCAGGTGTGGTGGCATGCAGGTAATCCTGGCACTTGGGAGATGCAGGCAGGAAGACTGGGAGTCCAAGGTGATCCTTGAGCTATGCAGCAAGTTAGAGGCCAACATAGGCTACTTGAGACCCTTCCTCAAAAAACCAAACCAACCAAACCAAACCATACAAACAAATAAAACCCCTAGCAGCTACAGTAATAGTGAATTACAAGATGAGGCCGCAATCATGCTGAATAATAGCATTAGTAAAATTTATTCATTGCTCCCCAACTTCAGCAGTTAGGTGTGGTTATGTGACTTGCTAACACAACTATCAGGTATAACTACAGAGAAGAAGATTAATCAGCTGGTGTATGACTTGGCATTTCTTTTTTCTTTTATGAGGATGGAGACAACAGAGACCTCCCTCAGCTTGTGTCCCTAAGTATAGCCACACATATAAATCTCAATGGACAAATAGCAGGAGTGAGATATGATTTTGTGTGTGTGGCCACATATATTTTTAGTTGTCATTAGAATCTAATTTAACCTATTATGATGGATACATATATAATAGCATAAATAAGAGGTTTTAAAAAATTCATTTTTATTTTTATTTCTTTTTATTTATTTATTTGAGAATAAGAAAGAGGCAGATATATAGACAGATAGATGAGAGAGAAAGAGAGAGAGAGAGAAAAAAAAAATGGGCATGCCAGGGCCTCCAGTCACTGCAAATGAACTCCAGATGTATGTGCCACTTTGTGCATCTGGCTTACATGGGTCCTGAGAAATTAAACCTGGGTCCTTTAGCTTTGCAGGCAAGTGCTTTAACCACTAAGCCATTTATCCAGCCAAATAAGAAGTTTCTTTTTTTTTAAGCTGGGGCAAACTATGACTAAACTCAAAATGAAGGAAAGAAAGACAGAAATATAGTTTCTTGACTTTGAACTATGTAGAGATACATTGGATATAAAATCCATCCATCCCTAGTTTTCTAGTTTTTCTTTTTTAAGCAAACCCAACAAACTGGCCCTTTATTACTTATGCATGTGTGTGCGCGCACACACGCACATAAGAGAGAAAAAGAGAGAGAGAGAGGGAGAGAGAATTTGCATGCCAGGGCCTCCAGCCACTATAACTGAACTACAAATGTGTACGCAACCTTGTGTGCATGTGCAACCTTATGCACTTGTGTCACTTTGTGTATCTGGCTTAGATGGGACCTGTAGAGTCAAACATGGATCCTTAGGCTCTGTAGGCAAGTGTCCTGCTAAGCTATCTCTCCAGGTCCCATCTCTAGTCTTATAACAGTGCCACATGAAGTTTATTATTACTATCACTTCCTAAGGAAACTGGCTAGTAACATAGTTGGCACATGATGTAGAAGAGATTTCAATTTTGATCTGGACAATGTCAAAGACTATGCCTGCTTCTCACAGCATCATTCCATCTTTACTTAGTGTTTTGTACACTATTTTCTAATTCCTGAGTCACAAGTGATTTGAAATCTCATTTCATACTCTCCTTGTATATTCAAATAGGCTTAAAGTATATTGTCTTATATATAATTCCAAGATTCAGATCATTTATACTCTTGTAATTTCATGAAAATGGTGGGGATGTCAGTATCAATGTTAACTTCTGACTGCATGGACAGTGACCATGAAGGAAACAGACATTCTGGAAGTAGTTACACCTGTGATACACATACGCATTTCAATCCCTGAGCTCTTTAGACCCACCCACTCCAAAAACTAGAGATTTCATCAAATGGTGCTCTTGGAGGCAAATTACACTGGATACGTTGTGGAAAAAAACCCAAAACTGTATCCTTACCACCATGTGGAGGTGAAAAAGACCTCAACTTCTTGGGCTTATCCGTATCCACAAATAGAAGGGCTACACCAGGGGACCAGAGCATCCTAGTCTGATTATTAGTTTCTAATTATTAGTACTGATTTTTAACAAGAAACAAAAACAAGCCTATGGCCCTCATGGTATGATCATTCTATTGTTATTTCCATAAAAGTAAAGTTTATTTGACATTCTCAGCAAATTGAAATATAAAAAAATATAGTTTAATCATTATTCTTTTGGACTTGTTAGTTTTATGACATATTTTTTCTGCTTTCTGGTGTTGTTGCTATTATGAGATTAAAGGGACACAATGAAAGCTCATTGGAAAACAATGAAGTTATGATCCAAAATGAAACTGCTGAAGAGAATTGTGTATCCCACATTTTGGATTCTTTTCTCCTTAAGTGTGATATCTGTCCTTGGTCATGCTTAACTCTACAATGAATATGAAATACTGCTAATCCCTTCGTGATACTCAAGTAGGACAGACTTGACCATTTACCAACTTTAGAGAGGGAACTTTTATCTCTGAAACTCACTGTTCTTATCTGTAAACTTGAGATCAAACTTAGTCTAGGCTATAGAAAATATGATATGGTGTTGTTTAACAAATAGTGTTGAATATGGATTAGACACTATACACGAAAGTGCTTTGAAAACTGTTCAATAACATGCAAATCCTTACTTGAAAAATGACTGAACTAACATGAGAAATTGTCCTAAGCTTGCAGAAAAACTGCATAAATCACCAATGCCTTGTCACATTTGAAAAGAGCCTGCTAGCTAACAGAATCAGGCAATCACCTTCTCATCCATTGTTTCCAGGGGTTGTGGGAGCTTGAGTTACACCTGAAGTTGGAAACAAACAATGCAAACCTACTGAATTTCTGAAGGACTGATACCTAAAAATTAACTAGCCTACCTTACACATATTTTATCTAATCTTAACAAAAAACTTAAGTTCCTAGACCTACAGTAGCAGGAAGCAAGGCAAGAGCCATGTAGCTTCCCCTTGAACCCAACCTTGTGGCCATGGAGACTAAAGGAAAGCAAGGATTCTCCCAGCAAGCGGAACCAAGGCTGCCACTATGTACTCTACTGCCAACTTCTGTCATTCTAAGTGGGACTTGCTAATTCTTAAGAGAATTGTTTGTTTTTTATTCTAAGTGGGAATTCTGCTACTTTGCTATTTAAATTGGATATGCTGGACAACTGATCTTTAAAAAAAAAACTATTTTATTTTTTATGAGAGAGAGAAAGAGAGATAATATGGGTACGCCAGGGCCTCAGGCCACTGCAAATGAACTCTAGGCATATGTGCCATTTTATGCATCTGGCTTTACAGGAACACTGAGGAACCAAACCCAGGCCATCAGGTTTTGCAAGCAAGTGCCTTAACAGCTGAGTCACTTCTCCAGTCCTGAACAACTAATTTTTATGCTTATAAGTCAACATAACTTGAAAAGCTACATCTGAAGCCGTAAGAAAGCCTGTTACTTTGTCTTCTAGTTTACAAAAGAAGTACATATCATGCACAGATTCTAGATTTCATCAGTAAGTGGATAAGAGGTTAAGACTGTCTTTCTGAGAAGAGATTGACTATATTCTATAATGCAAAAATAAGTGATTGCATATTTGTTAAAAAATTAAAAAATAAGAAAGTCTTTATCTTAGCTTTCACCTATAGAATTTTTTCCTTTCTTGTCTGTTTAGGCTCATGTAGCAAGCTTTGTTCAAGTCTAAAAATAGAAGCTAACTCTACTGATTATTGTGTTTATTATGCTTGTGTGTTTGTGCATGTATGTCCCTGTGTATGTGGTGGGTGTATGTGCATGTGGAGGCCAGAGAACAAACTCAGAAACACCACCTACCACCTTTGAGATAGAGTCCTTTATTAGTTTTCAGCTCACCAATTAGCTAGACTAGCTGGCAAGTAATAGCAAGAGATCTGCCTGTCTCCACTTTCCTAGTGCTGAGATTACAGACATGCGCCCTCATGCCTGGCATTTTATGTGGGTGCTGGGATCAAGGCACTTTCCTGACACATGACCCAGTATTAAATGGGACTAATTTGGTAAAGAAATTTCTCTGGAATTTTGGGATACTGTGATGCAGAAAGATAGTTTGTAGCATGGGTAGAACTAGAACAGGCAAACAGAGCCACTGACTCTTGTTTTTTACCACGCATGTTACCTGGGTAATACAGCAAGGGAGAGAGCTGGCCACTGCACAAGAACAAAGCAGCTGATGAGATAGGAACATGGCAAGCAAGGGAAAACGGTGCTCATGGCTTCCCAACAGCCTTCTGGCTTCTACATTAGGCCCATGAGAGGCCTGGTAGAGTTTCTGCTTATGGATTTGCTGAACTATGTTTACATATTGTTGACAGGAAAATCCTATTTTCATGTCCAGGTGAAAAAAAAAAGAAATGATATTTCAAATGTAGAATTGATACTATGATTTTATGTTAGCTTTTTCTTCAATTATGCAAAAATAATAAAAAATCAAAAACCACTACAACATGAGCTGGAATGAATATACAGAATTATCTTCTCTAATCTATGATAAAGACCTGTTGAATGACAGAAGAGACAATTTTGTGAAAATATAGCCCTCAATAGGCATGGTTTCATATGTATATATATAGACATATTTTGTATGTAAACTGATTATATATTGTTCCATGTGAACAAAGTGACCCACGCATCTGGGGTTTGTTTGCAGTGGCAGGAGGCCCTGACATACCCACTCAGTCTCTCTCTCTCTTTCTAATAGTTAAATAAAATATTTTTTACCAAAAAGCTAATGCGTGATAGGCAATCTGACTGGAATTGTCCATTACTTTGTTTTTATTCCAAAATCATTTGTTTTACTTAATATTCCTTAAATATAGATCTAATGTAAAATGTTATGCCATTGTTAAATATAATTTTAATTCATTTATGAAATGATGTGCCACATAGAATCATAATGCTAGAAAAATAGTATCTTATAAAAACATCCATAATAGCCTACAACTCTGTCTTCTGTTGTCAAGTTTGGCTTTATCAAGATGTCAAAATACTATAATATTTAAAACTCTATATCACATATTTTATTTTAGAAAGAGTAATACAGTAGATAGCAGTTATTATACTGATAATCAGCTTAAAATTACAGAACTATTTTCTGTTACTGTTACTAAATGTCTGAGAAGAAAGCATAAAATGCACACTTAACAAGGATTACATTGAAATGTATGGAGAATTTTTTATTTCAGTGGAGCAAAGGCAAAGTGTGTGTGTGTATGTGTGTGTGTGTATACAAGGATTACTAGCTTGGGACCAAAAGGAACATTAATATTACCTCTGGGAAAAAAAAAGCAGATTCCCCAGGTATGAGGACAGTGCCAGAGTATCCTTGGAATGAATGTACAGGAAGGTATAGGATTGTTTTTCTACTAAAAGTTGTAATATTTCCTTAAAATATTCCTTTATTCTTAGAATTATCTGTCATGTTCAAACATTCCATGCATTCTAATATTCTGTATGAGGAAAAGAGACTCAATGTTAGGACCAGGTAGTTTGTATAGTGAAAATAATTCTCATGGAGAAAAAAGATAATGTAAGTAAATATAATTTATAAAGTATTAAGTAATAGAAAAGTACAATTATTATTACTTTTACTTAAAGAGTATTCCCAGAGGTTTGGGCAACATCTATCTTGAATATCCCTAGGATCAAAGATAAAAAAATAAAACAAACAACCAGAAAGAACAGAAAAAGATGCCATGAAGACCAGCCAACATGTTAACATATTTTGCTTATAGAAATGTCCCTTTACCCTGACTGAAGTCAGTCACACTGATATTTATGAGCTATACAGGATCTGTTTAACTGTTCTAAAACTTTATTTTCACAAATGTAAAAAGAGAAAAATAACTTCCTTGAAAAATTACCATAAAATCAAAGATGCTACATAGAAGGTACAGAATTAACACTAACTATTACTATTGTACTTGGTTTTTAAGAGAATATAGTCCAAGGAAATACAATACAATAATGAAGAAATAATACATAAAACATTGAAGTTAGTATCATAAACTTCAGACCCAAACCACAGATTCAGCTCCTAACTCCACTACTTGCTAGCTGTGAAATGTGGACAACTTATTTTCAGAGTATAGGAGGCTGTAGGTATCAGAAGAAACTGGTGTCACTGATAATTTGACTCAATCTTCAACACACCTTCACAAGTACCCTTCTCTAATTATTAAATCATGGATTATAGTTTCTCATTGAACTGTTTTCACCTAAGCAAAACTTGTAAAAATTATAATTACAGATATATATGTTTTCTTCATTAGACTGTAAGCTCTATGAGGCTAGGAATTACACTCATCAATTCAGAGACTCTCACAGCTGCTAAAACATCATGTTCTTAAATGATTAATTTTGATTGAATGAATGGGAAGAATTTGGCCTCTACTGACTTCTTATCACCTTTTTTTACTTGTATGAAAAAATTTTAAGTATTTATAGGGAACTTTAATACATGAACATATTGCAAATTGGTCATATTTTCTAGAATGGTAATAACTAGAGACACTGTATAGTAGTGAAGTATGAATACGGAAATGGAAGGTAGAGTATATTTGTAATCATTTATTATGTATCACACTATTTTCTGAAAAATACAAAAAAATTGATGACACACACACACACACACACACACATACAGAGAGAGAGAGAGAAAAAGAGAGAGAGAGACATAGCCCAGCAATCTGGTTTACTGAACTCACTGGTTAGTGTAGTGAGATCACATGGATTAGCAAACAACTACTTTCACAGGACAAACTGTTCTCAACCAACATGAAAAATCACATATAAGGATGGATTTACTTTTTGTTGTAAAGTGATAACATTCCTGAGTTATGTTATCCACATGACCTTCATGTGTCCTGTGTGGGTCTCAATAGCAGAAGCATTGAAGAGAAGCACTGCTCCAGCCCAGTGGTTCCCGACTCTTGCTCTGCACAGGGTGTGCTGAAATAGCTTCTAAATCTCATGACTTCAAAAGGAAAGAAGTGTTGTGAAATCAAAGAAGTGAAGATTTCTTCTTGTGGCTGTAAGTTGACTATAAGCCAATGGAAGACTCAGGAAGAGTGTCTCCTCTCACGTTACTAGTGCATATATGTGGTTCTCTTTTAAAAAGGCTGCCTTCCTTATGGAACATTTTGTCTTGGCAACTAAAGAAGCAATATTATGGTACAGAAATCTGTTCCAATTTCCCACATGTATATGTAAGAATTTCCTTAGGGATTAGTCTGTATGAGCTATAGTTAAGTGAATGCACTTTAAAATTTAAAAGATCTACATATTTTGTTTGATTTTCTTACTATTTCACAAATGCTTTTAGGATGGCATTTTGTCAATCCATTCAACAGTCCTAGTTATAAATTAGGGATGATGATGGTTTATATGAAGTAAGCTCAAGACTAAAGAATTGGTCTAAAAGAGCCCATACAACATATATTTTATTTAAATATATGTATTTTCAGGCACACCTAAGATTAAATTCCAGTTTCATACTCACTAGTTTAGTGACAGTGGCTAAGTATCTGTAAGTAGAAGTTGCATTCACAGGGTGTGTTAGTGAATGGCTGGCTTCAAATGCTAACTAGTGCCTGGGAAAGTTTCTGAACCTCTTCTTGCCTCAGTTTCCTAGTATGTCAAATAGAGATAAAAAGTACTGCCTCATAAGGGTTGTTTTGGGCCTACAAGAGTAAATATATATCAAGAGCTTAAAACAGTCCCTAACTATTAATAAATACTAAAAAATTTAGCTACAACTATAACCATTTGTCCAGTTTCATCTTTGTATATTCAAGACCTGTGTATACATTTGTAATTGTGACTTGTGTATACATTTCCTAATATTTTAAATATTGAATCATAAAAAACAAATGAAATGTAAATGTGCAAACCAGAAAAATGCGCAAACCAAAAAAAAACAGATAAATATAAAAATTAAAAGTCATGTTTACATAGGGAAGTGCTTTACTGTTACGCCTATGTTTATTTAAAGCAATTAATATTGCAACAAGCTAGAAGAAACCTGGATAGTGTAATGAATGTTTGAAGACCATGTTCCAGACCTTTCATCAACTTTCTGGCCTCTCCATTTTTCACTTCTGTCTCCAAAGGAAACAAAGGAAAATTTTATTTCCACCTGTTCTTACAGCAAATACCTAATTTCACCTAAACTATGATTAGTTCAGTTTTTCCTAGCAAGAGATCCTTGATTGTTATGGGATAAAAACAAAATAAATCTTAATTACATAAAATAATAAATCTAGCATCATGTTAACTAAATTACTTTCGGTATGGGCCTATGGCTGGACACAGGTGGCAACTAACATCAGTAAATTAACAAACAGTATTTGTAATGCTGAGTATTTCTATCATGTTCATCAATTATTTGACAAATCATTTTTTCAGTGTTACTTATTAAATCTTATAGGAAAATTCTTCATGAAGAAAACATGCAGTTATTCCCAACTTTATGAAGGACTGCAAATCCCTTGGTGTAAGGTGAACATCGAGTCCGTCTCCCATGAAGTTACATACAATGGCATTGTTGGAACATCAGAGAAAGCCAACAGAATCACTGAGCCTCAAGCACAAGATTCCAAGGGTCCATAGCACAAACGTCTACCCTGTACCTGTCCACTGCACGACTCTTCCCCCTCATTTGGATCTTGGTTGCCACAGGCTGGGTCGCCTGTTTCAAAGTTTTGCTGGGAGCTCTAGTTTTTGAGCATTTCCAGTCCTAGACTGAGGGGGTAAACAAAATCAGTGTGTGTGTGTGGGGGGGGGTGGCAATCTAAAACTGCCTGGTCTCCCACCCAGTTTACATGCTTATTCAAGTCCAAGCACCTGAGAATTCAACTTCACCTGACATTTCTCAGGGTAGCGCCTGTGGAGTAGGGCATTCTAGGACTTTGATCCCGGGAGGGGCGCGCAGGACTGGGACATGCCAAGCCTCCAGCCATCTATACTGCGGGGTGGATACAGATAAAGGGGTGGACAGGGAAGGGGCGTTCTGAGTTGGGGTGGGGAGAGTCCTCACCTCCTTCTTCCTCCTCCAGGGAGTTCATGCAGGGAAAGTAGCCCGCCAGAGCCTCGAAGGAGGCGGAGAGGCTGCTCCGGCTCTGGGAGCGCTGCATGGAGCGCCCCGCAGTGCCCGCGCCCCCCAGACCCTGCCGGCCCATCTTGGTCGAGGACCCGCTTTTCCCGCGGTACAAGATACGAGGCGTCTTGGCGGCTGGTGCGCGGAGACCGCAGCGGTTCTAGAGCTGTTGATGGGGGCCGGGTTGTCCTCGCGGGACCCAAGATTGCGGTCCCAGCCTCCCTGGCCCGGCCCCCGAGACAGGGCTGTCTCCGACCGACCGGACCTCGGCTTGCTGGGGAGGGGTCGGGACCAGGCGGAGGAGCGGCTGCGAGCGGTGGAAGTCCCAGGTCTCGCCCAGGGTTGCTGAGGATCCTGGAGGCTGGAGCCGCTAGTCTTGGCGCCCTCCTTCCCCGGGAGATGCCGCTGATGCTGCGCGGGCCGCCAATCAGCGGCGGGAGAGGGAGGCGGCGGCGCCCTCGGGCTGGCAAGGCTGGGCACGCGCCTCAGGTCTGGCCCATGGACCCTTGTAGCTGTTGCTGCTTCCTGTCTTCTCATGGCCAGCCCAGAGAATGGCGACTGATTAGATGCAATGAATAAAGCATCTCGAATTGATAATATGTTGGGAAGATCTCTAGTAGTCACGCTGCCTTAACAATTTGTTCTCATACCCCAAGCACAGGCAAGAAAAACTGAAATTTTCTCCATATCCTAACACAATGGCTTACCAAAGTTTTACCAGGTTTCACGACAACCTACATTAACACGTTTTAGGTTTTTAGTAAAGAAAGTCAACAGAGGAGAAAAGTTCTTTAAGAAAACCGAGAACCAAACAACACCAACACTGAAAAAAGCATAATGAGGTCTGTCAATTTTGATTTCAGGACTTTGTAATGTCTTTCTATACAACCAGCGACTATTTGCTGGTAAAATCACAGCAGGCACTTTTAGGTGTGGAGCATAAATAAAAGACAACATCTTTTAAGCATAAATTTGGAAGCAACACAGAATACTAGAAACAACGCAAAGCCAACAATACATTTTGCAAATTGTATATGCCTAACCATAGACATGAAGCAATTTCAATTCTTACTGGGAGTCAGAAGACTGTGCTATGTTTTTGTAAGCTTAGAGAAGTCATTGAACCTCTTGGATTTCCTATGAAAACACACACACACACACACACACACATCTCTCTCTCTGTTTTTTTTTTTTTTTTTTTTTTTTTTGGTTTTCAAGGTAGGGTCTTACTCCAGCTCAGGCTGACTTGGAATTCACTATGTAGTCTCAGGGTGGCCTCGAACTCACAGCCATCCCCCTACCTCTGCCTCCTGAGTGCTGGCATTAAAGGCATAGCAGCAGCACCACGCCTGACGACGTCTCAAGGTTTTTTATTTGACTTACTGAAATTCCAATACTCATTGAGTTAATGTTAACTGAACTCCTAGTAATGCCAGGTAACTTTATAGATGCTTATAGTCGAGATCAAAACAGCTAAAAGCGCCTGCTGTCATGAGTTTACTTTCTAGTATGGGGGTTGAGTGTCGGTTAATGACATAGTAAACGAGAGATAACTGCATGAGTTAAAGGGTATGAAATGCACTGCAGTTTAGAAAGGGCTATTCAGTAGGTCTCACTATTGATGTAGTTTGGGGAAGAGGTTTGAAGAAGTTGAGTTAGAAAACACCCATAAGTGTGATGTCCGTGTGATGCCCTGATGTGATCATGAACAACTAAGAGGATAGGGTGGCTTGAGCACAGCAAGAGAGAAGGGGACATATCACACATGACCCTCCAGGTATCTTAAGGACTTTGGCTTTGGACATCACAGATATGAAATCAAAATCTATGAAAAAACCATACAGGTGATAGTCCTCTCACATCTTTCTAAAAATTCTAAGTCTTACAGCACAAATAATAGAACCATTGTAGCAAAAAGTTTCTGTTGTTTAGATTGACTTTTGCTTTCTCTGATAGACTTTCATCCTTTCTCATTAATATTGGTGCTTCTATTCCAATTTCTTTTTCATTGTTTGTCTTCCTAATATCAGCATTTGCAAGGAACACTGATAAAAATCAGAGAACTCTGTGAGCACCTTTTCATACCACATCATTTCTATTCAGAGAATGAAAGCTTTTCTTTATTAAACAAGACTTTTATTATGAGAATAAAGAGAATCATAGAATTTTGCAAACTGAAAGGATTGATCAAAAGCTGCCCAATGTTTTTTGAACTATAGGTCATGAATTTTTAGTGTGTTCAAAAAACAATGTACTAGGTTTTGATCACTATTTTAAAGGATAAATTGAAATAAAATAATCAGAGTTCAGCTTAGGTAGAACTACATAAATATGTGTGTGTGCAGTGACTTATGTGAAATGTGATTTTTGCCTTTGAAATGGTTAGAAAAACATGAATATAATACAATACCTATTTCCTACATGAGGGAATTTAGATTGAAGCATAAAACCTTTGTTGCTCTTGCTCAGGGGAATGAGTAGTTGAAAATCTCTTTTGTATTTTTATCAGGATATTTGCCAAAATGGGGAAGGGATAATGAAACCAAACAGCTGTGGCCATATGAATCCAATTACTCTAGGAGAAAGTGGGGAATTTGTCAGTTAGACTCTCTTAATGCTAAAATTGCCTATTTCAAAAATTTTGATAAGGCATTCCTAACTTCCAGGCAGAAGGCAAGTGTCAAGGAAGAGGTTTGAGCAGAGAATTCCTAAATAAAGTGGAGAGAGATGGGTGGAAAACTTTTGTCTGGGCACCTTAAAACATCATCCTGAGGTTTGAAAGTCACTTTGCAAAGGCACACCTTGGGTCTCTGCTAGAGACTGTATGGGGAAGAAGAGTCTGAGAACTGAATCAATGGTCATGAGAGTAGCCTAAGCATAGTTTCCTTTGCATAAGTGGCTTTGTCTGTGCGCTAAGAACGGGTTAGTCTGGAACAGTCCATACATGTCCATTTCTACATGAACATCACTTCTTGCACCTTCAGAACAAGGTTATCCTGGGAAGTGTTGGCATAATTTTCATTAAGATCTGAAGCATTACTGACAGGTGACAGAAAAATGGCACAAGGAGAAGTAGTGGGAATTAAAGAAGGAGAAATAATATTTGGAGGAAGAAAGCTTTAAAGCGAAAGTATTGGCACATAGCTGCCAGAGAGACACACAACAACAATGACCAGGGAATTCTAGTCTGGAACAATCATTTGGAAAGTGTATTGAAATTAAAAGAAATTTAGGGCTGGAGAGATGGGTTAGCAGTTAAGGTGCTTGCTTGCAAAGCCAAAGGACCCAGGTTCAACTCCCCAGGACTCACATAAGCCAGATGCACAAGGTGGCACAAGTGTCTGGAGTTTGTTTGCAGTGTCTGGAGGACCTGGCATGCCCATTTTCTCTCTCTATCTGCCTCTTTCTCGGCTTATTTCTCTCCCTCTCAACTTAATAAAATATATTAAAATATTTTTTAGAAAAGAAATTCTATTGTTTTTATTCTATACTCAATTGCTTTCCTTTAGGCTATAAATGTCAGCTAAATAACATTTCTAATATATATATATATATATATATATATATATATATATATATATATATATATGCATATATGTTTAATATGTTTTGTTATTTTTTTACTTTACTTTTCCATAATTATTTAGATTCTTCTTTTCTATTTTTTTGATACACAGACTTACTACGAAGCTCAGGATGGTCTCAAAATCACAATATTTTTGCTTTAGTCTTCTGAGTGCTGGGATACAGGTGTGTAACATCACACATTAATTTTTAAGAAGCTGGGTAATAAGCTCCTTATTCAATTCTGATACAACTACTATAATATAAAATAGACTACTAATGAAAAATTGAAAATTTGTCCAAATCAGATTATATTTAAACTATATGTAATATGTATGGCATATATAGTTTTGGATATATTTCTCAAATAATGAACCACCATATTTCATTACATAAAACAAAGTATCATTATGAACCAACTGTTCAAATTATTTATTTGCTTATTCATCAAAACATAAGTAGATAAAAAGCATCACAAATAACATAGTAAATTGCCTTTGAAAAAGAAATCATGACCTTGCAAAGAATTCCTACCAGAAAATATGAAAATCAGCTCTTTGAAAAGATGCACACATATAATTTGCACATACTATGATAGCATGCCATTCAATGAACATGCACTGATATATTTTATAGACAAAAGTCAGTGTTTATAAAACATATCGTCCCAACATGCCACTTAATTCTTACATCAATCCTGAAAGAATGTCCTTTGTATAAGTGTGCTAAAATAGACTTAACAATATGTTGCTTAACACAACAATGCAGGTCTTAAACTCATGTGGTCTGATTTCATTAATGCCCTATATAACATATTACAGATGTCTCATATACTTAAATAAAACAAAGGTGATGAATATGACTGCTGATATCAGTAAATTTCTTGATTGAAAATAAATATTAACAATACTTATTTTAAATCTTAATGCTTATTCTATGTAGCAATGTTGTTTATATTTGTGTTCCTTATAAAACATATCAATAATATTTATTCACATGACCTGAATGAGGTAAAATCTGAACCATAAACTCTTCTACCATTCCTGTCCTTATATCCATGTGGTAGAAATAAATTGTAAACATTTGTGATTTCAGTTTTCAAAAGTATTTTTAGTTTTTACCCAGCAGATTTTGAAAGTGAGGAACAGATGTTATACTTTAGCAGCTGGTCAACACCAAACTTTCACAGAAGTTGAAGATGTAAAAATGCATTTAGAATATGAGAGGACAGAAAAGAAAAGATTAAATTATTGGTATTTTCATTACTTCTTCAGTGAGATTTTTGTTATATTTGGCTTTATTTCTTAAGAGAACAAGTCTGTGGAAACAAGAAAACAAACTTATTGATTAAGCTAAAACATTTGAATATGATTTGACATGAGGATTAAGCAGAAAAGTCTCTAGAAACCAAAAATCATAAGTCATGAAAGCAGACTATCTAGGCAACACAGAGAAAGATATGTCTGCACATAATAATCCAAGTTATGGAAGTAATGATAAATGACTTTCAGTTCTTCATATGCCTTAGCTGCTTGAATGAATACAATGAAGTAGCTACTCTCATCATTTCCACGTCACAATAAACATTTGTTACTGCTTATCACATGCCAGGCACGATTCTAGTCATGGTGGTGGATACAACAGCAAACAAAAGCCAACAAAAAACTCTAACCCTCGTGGAGCTCCCGCTCTAGTAGAGTAAGGACTAGCACATTTATCCCACTTACTATACATCAGGCCTTTCCCAAACAACTCTACTTGCCAGTACATAAAAACATTTCACAAGCACACAATGCTGCAAGGAAGATACTATTAATAAACTCATAAATATGAGCAAACTGAAAAACAGTTTATTAAGAAATGAAACCAGCAATCAATATCTTATTTGATGCGGAGTATTATAATTTTACCAATATCAAAAATAGCGAAGCAAGAACCTGAATCAAGATCTTCTAACACTATACTCCAGAGTCTTAACTGCTAAGTGACACTGTAAAATAACACAGAGACTAATATTTAGGAAATGGGACTACCAATAAAAACTGCTTTTTTATCTATAGCAAAGATCTTTTACCATAGTAGATCTGTTTTACTATATAATATACATAGATATCACCAGAAACTTTTTCTAAAGGTCCTTAAGTTTTCAGAATCAGATATAAGTAGGACTTTAGGCCAAAAAAAAATTATATAAGTAACTCAATTTTCAAAGAAGATAGGCATGAGATGTTAATGATATTAGCAATTTACTTTTGTTTGTTACCCTTGAATGTAATTTCCAAAAATAAAATAGTCAATTCCAAGCCATACATTTTGGATACATAATCCCAAAATTTAGAAAAAGAATGCTCATATTATGTACATATCTTCTATACAAGATTTTTTAAAATAGTAAAATGGAATACCATTTTAAAATAAAATATATGTAAGAAAACATTTTCACCAAAAAGATTAAGCATGATCCAATAATAATTTAAACAATTATAGGCTGATTGGAAAATTATAGGTTTATGGCTTAGGAAAAAAGCAGTGCATGAAATAATTGTGATTCAATTGTTTAGACAGCACCCTTTCTAATGTATGTCCTTCACACTGCCTTCTTTCCTCATTCATTCACATATTTAATGAGATCCAGATATTAGACTCCTTTTAAGGAAGTGCTAGTAAAATATACATGAAACAGGCTTGATCCGCAAGGATTTCGGAGTCAGATGGTGGGAGGTAGACAAGAAAAATAAGTGTAACACAGTGGTATACAAGTGTTAGGTTCTAGATAATTGGGTGCCATAACCTAGGGAACGACTAGCTTTACTTAGCTGAGTAAAAAAAGTTTCATAGGAGTGACATCTGAGTTTCATCTTGAAGGACAAAGCAGAAGACAGGAGTGAAGAAAACTGAAACTAGACATCACTCTGCCCTGACCACAAGGCTGACTTTGGATCTCTAAAGGGGTAAGGGGCTTGGGCCTCTCATGAGGGCCTCTCTTTTCCCCATTGGTTGTGGTGTTGGCAAGGATGTTTTTCAAGTCTGAGACCCTTCTGCTCCAGGATTTGTTTTCACTATTCTAATAAATGCTCTAGCTTTTTGATTTTTGAAGATATAGAAGAGATCAACTCAAGCCCAAACTACTCCTCCTCCATATATGTTCACAAAAGGAATTACTTCAGTGATTTCAGAATATGTGTGAGAACCTCTCCCCAGCAGCAAGTCAGCAGTCAGTTCTGCAGCAGGTGCTCTTTACTTCATTTCTGACACCATCTGGAAGTGATGATAGATCCCACAGGTGGAGGGCTCCCCACCCCATTTCAACTGCTATAAATTGGGGCTCCCACAACCCCCTCCTAAGGATGGGTTAACTTACCATGAAAACTTATAAAATTCATAGAACACTTAGGTATACTGTTTGTTTACAAATACTACAAACAAACACAAGGAGCAAAGTATAGAAATAAGTTGGAACTTCCATGCACTTGGGATCCACCACCTTCTAGGAACCTCCACATGGTTAACTAACTGGAAGCCCTCCAAATGATTCTTATGGTGATTTCATTGCACAAGCATAAGTGAAGTACGAACAACCATGTCAAAATGTGATGGGAAAAAAAGGCACTATCTAATAATGTTAATTTGACTGATGGGGAAAGCCAGTTGGGGTCTACCTGCTCAGAGTGTTCAGCTTTCCTCCTACCAGTGGGTCAAACTCTCTTGAAATGAAGGTAATATCTACTACCACACAAGGTAGGTCAGAGAATTTCTCATTGGTCAACTCCAAGGCAAGTGATTAAGAGTTTCTAGGCCTACTTGAGGAGAAATTCTAGTTTTTATAACCTATTATGGGAAGAGATTTATGAGCCAGATCTATGAGTAAACACAAAGACAAACACACACACACTCATAATAGCACAGTGATAAATTTATATAAAGCTAACATTAGATGGACATAAAATTTCAGAGAAAAGAATTATCTCTTCTAATATAATTCCCATGGAATCTAAATGCTGAATATCACCTAGCAACTTTTCATAGCATTATGAGATCAGTGGCACTTGAGATTTTGTGAACTTCAGGCATCAATGGCAATAAGATTATGTAGTACCATAAAACGTGTAAGCATTTAAACATGGCTATTCATTCATTATTAGACTACTAGTCATGTATTCATTATCCATTTACTACTTATACATAGTGCTCTTACTTTTTAAAAAGCATTTTATTTAGTTAGTTAGGTTGAGAGATACAGAGAGACTGATTATATAGAACTGGCACATCAGGGCCACTTTGTGCATCTGGCTTAGGTGAGTAATAGGGAATCAAACCTGGGTCCTTAGGCTTCACAGGCAAACACTTTAACTGCTAAAGCCATCTCCCCAACCCTCTGTTTTTTCTTTACTTGCTATGTTTCATGTAGTTATTTAAAATACATGGAAGTAAAGAATTTTGATAATTTTGTTCCACTAAGACATATGATGGTTAGATACATGATGTTATAAACTATTTACGTTGCTTCATCTCATGATGATGCAAAAATAGAACCCATGAAACAGTTCATTTTACAGATTCAGGTCAAATATCACCTAAACTGGGTGTAAATGAGCTGTTGCTTGGAGGTCTTCTGTTCTTAGCTCAGTGTATTTGGTGAACAGTAAACAATGGTGTGCACAGTAGTCAGTTTAGGATACCAAGCTCAGTAGCATGTCATCAGCTGAGGCCCACTTCAGGCAATGTGTGGTAAAGATGTCTTCTCAGAATGCTCCGCTATTTTGCTGATATAAAACCTCACAATAGAAAATAATAGGCCAAGTTGAGTGTAGTGGCACACATCTTTAATCCCAGTACTCAGGAGGCTGAGATAGAAGGACCACTATGAGTTCAAAGCCAGCCTAGGAATACAAAAGGCTTTCCAGGTCAGTTTGGGTGAGAGTATAATACTGCCTTGAAAAAAACAAACCAAAAAGGAAAACTCAGATTAAGTAAATTCCTCAAATTTAATTAATATGGTTCCATGTAATTTGCTTCATGTATATTTCTACAATAGGATGAGTATCTTGGGTCAAAGCAGATGGAGAACTATTCCCTCAGAAAAATGGTTTCAGTCAGAGGCAAATTTGAGGTATATTACAAACATTCTGATAAATATAAGTAATTATAAATGGGAGGCAAGTCAACATGTATTCTAATTAAGGAGTATGTTGAACATCTGCCTCCTTGACCACTGCTTTATAACTTGAGTTCCTCTGCAATCCATCTTCCTAAAGGAGTGACATTTTATACTCAATCTCCTTTCTCATACTTCACAACAAATTATAAAAAGGCATTTGGGGAGGAGTCATAAGTCTTGATCCATGATTAGCAACTAAAAAAGTAGCCAAATTAACAAAACTCAAATAAATCTTTCATGAAAACGTCAGCTTTATGACTATAAGAACACCAAGCCAGCCCTACAGAGAATACTGGATGGAATACTTCACATTGAGAAGAATAACATACTCAACAGGCTGTAGGAGGGAGAAAAGAATAAACAAAACCAGAAGAGACATGAAAGCATAAAGATCAAGAAAACTCAAAAACTGCACAAAGACTTTAACCTGACAGGTATTAATTCATAACTCTCAGTTGTACCTCTGAACATCAATGGTCTCAATTCCCTAATCAAAAGACACAGGTTAACAGGCTGGATCAGAAAACAAGTTCCATCATACCACCTTGGCATGAAAGGATGGGAATAAATATTCCAAGCAAACAAAAACAGGAACCAAGCAGGTGTAGCTATACTAAAATATAACAAATAGACTCTAAACCAAAAGTAATTGAAAGAGATACAGAAGGTCATTTTATATTCATTAAGGGAACAACTCAACAAGAGGATATTATAATCATAAAAATATATGCACCAAACACAGGTGCACCTAAGTTTATAAAGAAAATTCTACTGAACAGTAAATCAGAAACAAATCCCAATACAATAATACTGGGAGACTTTAATACCCCACTGTTGTCAATAAAAGATCATCTAAACAAAATAAATAGAGAAGTAATGGACCTAAAATGCCTTAGATCAAGTGTCCTTGGCAGACATTTACAGAACATTCCACCCTAACTGTGTAGAGTACGCATTCTTCTCAGCAGTTCTTAGAACTTTCTCTAAAGTAGGTCATATATTAGGATATACAGCAAATCTCAACAAATTCAGCAAAATTGGCATAACTCCCTATCTAACTATAATGCAATAAAACTAGAAATCAACAAGAGAAACAGAAGAATATAAACCAACTCCTGGAGATTGAACAACTCACTATTAAGGAATTAAAGGGTTGCTGAAAAAAGAAAAAAGAAAAAAGAAAAAAAATTCCTAGAACTCTATGACAATGAAAACACAACATATCAAAGCTCATGGGAAATGATAAAGGTAGTCCTAGGGAAGTTTATAGCTCTAAGTACTTACATTTTACAAAAACAGATCTCAAGTTAATAACTTAACAATTTATCTGAAGGTTTTAGACAAATGTAACCCAAATTGAACCCAATCGAAACCCAAAACTACTAAGTAATAAAGATCAGAGAAGAAATCAATGAATTCGAAATGAGGAAAACTATTTTTAAAATTGGAAATTAATAGCTGGTTCTTTGAAAAAAAAAAAAAAAAACAAGATCGATAAAGCCCTGGTCAAACTGACCAAAAGAAAGACAGAAGACAAGATTAGATTTGAAAAAGGGGAGGTTACAACAGATACCAATTAAACTGTAAGAATCATCAGGACATATTTCACAGACTTATATTCCACAAAATTGGAAAATCTAGAAGAAATGTATATATTTCTTGACTTACATAACCTACTAAAACTAAATCCTGAAGAAATAAATTACCTGGACAGAGCTATAAACCTAATGAATCTGAAAGGGTAGTTAAGCACTTCCCAAGAACAACACAAAGAGCCCAGCCATAGATGGATTTACTGCTGAAGTCTACCAAACTTTTTTGAAAACTAAAACAACTTCTTCTCAAGTTATTTCACACAATTGAAAAGGAGGGAATGCTCCCTGACTCCTTCTATAAATCCAGTATTACAATAATACCAAAACCAGACAACGATGCAATAAGAAAAGAAAATTATAGATCAATATCCCTGATAAACATAGACACAAAAATTCTTGATAAAATTCTTGCAAATTGAAACCAAGAACACATGAAAAGTACTATCCACCTCAATCAAGTATATTTCATCCCAGAGATTCAGGGATGGTTCAACAATGAAAATTGATAAATGTAATACATCACATAAATAAACTTAAAACTACAGGACGCATGGTCATTTGAATAGATGCAGAAAATGCCTTTAAAAATAAAATATCCCATGAAGATTAAAACACTGGACAGACTATGGTTGAGGGATCATATCTTAAATGTAAAAAGGATGTATGACAGTCCTAAGCCCCTATCATAATAATGGGGAAACTTGAAACATTCCCAATAAGATCTGGAACAAGACAGGGGTGTATACTCTTAGCCCTGATATTCAATATAGTACATGAAGTCTTAACTCTAGCAATAAGATAAAAAAGACATAAAAGGGATATAAATTGAAAATGAAGGAATTTAACTACCCCTGTTTGAAGATAATATGATTCTATATATAAATGAACCAAAAACTTCAGCAAAACAACAACAACAACAAAAACTCCTGGAGGTGATAAATTCTTCTAGCAAAGTGACAGGATACAAAATAAACACACACAAGTCAATAGCTTTGGCATATACCAATGAAAAACATATGGTGAAAGACATCAGGGAAGCAATCCCAGTTACAATAGCCACAAAAATTAAATATCTTAGAATATCCCCAAGCAAATTCCAGTCAAAATTCCAGCAGAATTCTTCATTGAGTTGGAAAAAACAGTTTCAAAATTTGTATGGAAACACAAAAGGCCTGTGATAGCCAAAAATATACTCAAAATGTAGTACTACTGGTTTTCTTACCATACCTTATTTCAAGCTATACATGGTAATTAAAACAATATAGTACTGGCACAAAACAGACAATAGAGCAATAGAATAGAAGATCCAGATCTAAGTTCTAGTAACTCCAGCTAACAAAGCAGCCAAAAATGTACACTGGAAAAATGACAGCATTTTCAATAATTGGTGTTGGAGAAATTGGATAGCCATTTTGGGAAGAATAAAGGTAAATCCTCTTCTCTCAACCTGTACAAAAATCAACTCCAAACGAATCCAAGACCTCAATATAAGATCTGAAGCTTGAAAACAACTAGAAGAAAATATAGGAAGAATACTCCAAGATAGAGGCATAACAAAAGACTTTTTGAATACCACTCCAGCAGCTCAGGGAATCAGGGAACCCCCCAACCACTGGGATCCCATGAAATTAAAATGTTATTGTACAGATAAGCAAACCAATAACAGAGTCAACAGACAACCTACAGAATAGGAGAAAATCTTTGCCAGCTACGTATCTGACAGAGGTTTAATTGCTAGAATATACAAAGAACTCAAAAAACTTGCAATGAAGAAAAACAATCAACCCACCCTACAAATGGGGCAGGCAACTGAACAGATGTATGGACCCAGAGACCAGGTGTTTCACTAATACTGAGCTTTTGACATGAGCCCCCTAGCAGGCAGATCCTTGCTGGGGGTAGGGCGGGTGTCGCTGGAGGCAGATCTTGGAGTCCAGCCCTTCGGAGTGTTTGGGGGTGATCTGAATACAGCCCAAAGGTGTGCAAAGAGCAGTCTGAGATTGCGGTTGGTGGTGTGTGTGCTGTGATGCATAATGAAGGGATTCAGCTTCTTCTGCCATTGGTGATGTTCCCCTAGGTTTTGTCAGCCTGAAATAAATCCTTTTCTCCCATAAGGTGTGTCTGCTTCAATGTCTGGCCCAGCTATGTGGAGCTGACTACAACAGTTCTCATAAGAAGAAATACAAATGGCCAATGAACATCTAAAACAATGTTCAACATCTTTAGCCATCAGAGAAATGAAAATTAAAATGATTTTAAGATTCCATCTCACTTCAGTCAGAATGACCATCATTAAAAACATCAAATAACAAATGATGGTGAGAGTGTGGAGAAAGAGGAACATTCACCCACTGTTGAAGCAAACTTGTATGGCTATTATGGGTATCAGTATTGGAGGTTCCTTAAAAATCTGAAAATCGACCTGAAATTTGACCCAGCTATATTACTGCTGGGGATTTACCCTAAATATTCTACTCTTTACTATGGAAATACTAGCTCAGCAACATTTGTTGTTGCTCTATTCACAGTAGGAACTGGAATCAGGTAAAATGCCCAACAACTGATGAATGGATAATGAAGATGCGGTACATGTTACAATGAAATTGTACTCAGTGGTAAGGTAAAATGAAATAATGAAAATTTCAGGCAAATGGGTAGACTTGGAAAAAGTCATACAGAGCCAAGTTATCCAGTCTCAGAAAGACAAACACTGCATGTTCTCTCTCATATGTGATTCCTAACATGGAACAGCTTGATTTCTTTATACACTGTAGTAAGCATCAGTAATATTGGCAAAGAACTAGAATGAAGCTAGGAGAGAGGAGAAACAGAGAGATGAAAGTGGGAATACTTGACAGGCAAGCGGAAAGACAAAATATAGAAGGTGAAAGGGTCTTGTGGGAGACTGAGGTAAATGAGGAGGAAAATTCACAAAACTACTCACTGTAGAAGCATTGCCTTCTATCATTACATTTGGAAAAGCACAGCACTCAACAGGAAAAGGAAACTGAAAGGGAAATCTGAAAGTAACTTACTTTGGTTATCACAAAAAAGCATAAATTATGGAGGCAAAAATGACTGAGAAAATAATAAACCAACAAAATATAACAATTTTAAAACACAACTGTTCTTTATACAATCTAAAATAACCACCTTATTGTCCTACTGACAGGACTTTCAGGCCCTTGTCTATGGGCCTGCTGAACAGTACTCTACAGAGTGGATGGCTCTAATCCAAAGGGATGACTTTGTCTTAACTCTGTAAGGCATATCCTTTGAGTATTCTTTCCATCTCTCCGGTATTTTCTCAGTCTCTATTGACATCCTGTCCACAGTCTGATTTCAAATCTATACCTTTAATATCTACAATATTTCATAGGGGTCAATCCTATGATTATTTAAAAAATAAATTAGGAGCTGGGCGTGGTGGTGCACGCCTTTAATCCCAGCACTTGGAAGGCAGTGGTAGGAGGATTGCCATGAGTTCGAGGCCACCCTGAGGCTCCATAGTGAATTCCAGGTCAGCCTGAGCTAGAGTGAGACCCTACCTCAAAAAACCAAAACATAAAAATAAAAATAAAAATAAAAAAATTAGCCCATGAAGATTGAAACATTCTTTTCTCTCACAATCTCTCGGTATAATCTCTCATTCCATTTTTAGTTGGTGTGGTGGTTTGATACAGATGTCCCCCATAAACTTATGTGTCCTGAATGCTACGACCCCAGCTCATTGCAATTTGGGAACTGGAGCCTCCTGGAGGTGATGCATTGTTGGGGGCAGGCTTATGGATGTTATAGCCAGCTTACCCTTGCCAGTGTTTTGCACATTCTCCTGCTGCTGCTGTCCATCTGATGTTGGCCAGGAGGTGTTGTCCACCCTCTGTTCATGCCATCATGGAGCTTCCTCTAGAATTTACAAGCCAAAGTAAACCCTTTCTTCCCATCAGCTGCTTTTAATCAGGTTTTTTTTTTTTTATGTAGCAACTCAAAACTAACTGCAATAGTTGGAAAAAGTACATTTATGCAAATTTACTTGGCAGCTCTAGTCTGAGTTTCAGAGCTGGGATCATACATTACCTCTAGAACAGATGACAGATCCCTATTCACTTTTTTCATTTCTTTCCCCACAGATTTTGCCTCTCTTCTATCTTAACTATCTTGACATAAGTAGCTAAATATACCCAGATCAGAACTCTGGACACCTTTTCTTTATATTTTCCTTACTGTAGCCCTCTCCAGTCCAACCATCATTGACACTGTTGATCCTATTTTAAGCTACATTTCATGATGACCCATTTCTTGTAAGCCTATTCCAAAGCACTTTCACTCTTCCTCAAGACATTTTTCATAGCACAATCCAAGAATTTCTTTGAAAATTTTATATTTGGTCAAGTTACTGTCCTCCTAAAAGCTCTTCAATGACTTCCCTGTGAAATTACAATGCACACGTACATGCACCATGACCTCAGAGCACCCATGGTCCTCTCCTAATTTATCACAGACCCATTGATCAACACAATCAAACTACTCTGGCTTGCTCTTTAAACAGGATGAATTTCTTCCTGTTCTGTGGTCTTTTGTTATTGGATGATTTTCTGTAGGACTCAGTCTAGAAGACTTCTCCTTCTCATCCAATCTAAGGTAGGAGGCCACTGAAATTCTTTAGAATGTATATTCCTTTCCTTCATAACATTATTCCAAAGGTTAGTGAAAACACACTTGTTTATGTTTTATTCTTTTTCCACTGTTGATTGACTGTAACCTTGATTAAAATAAAGACTGTCTCTGTTTTATTCACCGTATACTTTCTTCATGCTTGGTGACTGAAATATAGATGACACATAATCTAGTTCAAGTAAAGGAATAAAATAAAATGGAATTTAGCTCTGTTTCCAATTCTGAACTATTTTAAAATCTAGCTCCTCATTGCGAGTAGTATAATATCAAACATCAAGGAAGGATCATTTAAGCTTTAAGCCTGTAATAGAAGTTTTATTTTAACAGATGTGAAGTCAATTTACTCCCAGGCCAAAGACTGTCTATGCTAGAGCTGCATCCCCCCGGCCATATAACCAAACTAAGCACAATGGCAAACTGGCCCTTTCTTTTTATGATCCAAGTTCTGTTTCTTTCACTGAAATTGGCTTTTCAAGGCACTGTCTAAAGCAAGCAGCCTAAAGCAAGATTTCCTAATATTTTAAATGATGTGTTGGAAGCCATTGTGCAAACGCTGGGAGAAAAGAGTTGAAATGCTACATTTCCACAGAAAAACCCAAAGGTCTCCAGAAAACAGGAGCATTCTGAAAGCGATGTGGATTTTTTACACTCTTAAAAGTATTCTAGTGGGGACTGGGAAAGAAAGAAATCATTTGCATAAATGCCCTTTTCGATTTACAAGAATCCATTTTAATATTCCTTGAGAGCACTCTTTAAGTATAGGGCTCAGTGAAATTCTTCAGTATAAGAGAAGATGAATCTTTCTTTGTATGTCCCTGTATTTTCCCTTCATTCATATTTAAAAATATATAGTTAGGGATGGAAGGATGGCTTAGAGGTTAAGGCATTTGCCTGAAAAGCCATAGGACCCAGGTTCCATTCTCCAGGACCCACATTAGCCAGATGCACTAGGGGGCGCACGCGTCCAGAGTTCATTTGCAGTAGCTGGAGGCCCTGGCACGCCCATTCTCTCTCTCTCTCCCTCTCTCTGTCAAATAAATAAATAAATAAATAAATACATAAATACATAAATACATAAATACATAAATGCAGAATTCGCAGAAGCTCCTTGCTCAGACTAAAATAATTCTTACATATCCTTTCTCCACACTTTTTTTGAGACAGGGTCTCACAAAGCCCAGATTGTCCTGTACTCAGTATGTAGACCAGACTGTCCTTGAACTAATGGTAATTTGCCTGCTTCCACCTCCCAACTGTTGGGATTACAGGCATGAGCCACCACACCTGGCTTTCTCTTTACTTTTTTTTTTTTTTTAATATAGGATCTCACTTGAGCCCAGGCTGACCTGGAATTCACTATGTAGTCTCAGGGTGGCCTCAAATCACAAAGATCCTCCTACTTATGCCTCCCAAGTGCTGGATTAAAGGTATGTGTCACCATGCCCAACTGTCTTTACTTTTTGATGATTAGAATCAATTTCACAACTGTATTTTTAAGATCCTTGTAACGTTCAATTATTGACTCAAAACAAATATAACTTTAACGTATTCCCATCCTATGTCTTTCAGATTTGCATGTAAGTAGTTTAATGCTTCTATAAGTTAAAAATTTTTCAAATAAACCAAAAGAGGACTATTTTGGAAAAGAAATGGGACAAACAGTAGAAGGTGGTGGGGACAGCAGAGAATAATGAGTGAATACGGTAGAGTATAAGATACACTTGAGGGCCGGAGAGATGGCTCAGAGGTTAAGGTGTTTGCCTAGTTAGCCTAATGACCTGGGTTTGATTCCCCAGTACCCATGTAAAGCCAGAAGCACAAAATGGCCCATGTATCTGGAGTGCATTTGCAGTGGCCAGAGGCCCTGGTACACCTCTTTCTCTCTCTCTCTTTCTGTATGTATCTCTGCTTGCAGAAACTGCCAGGCATGGTGGTGCACACATTTAGTTAAAAAAAGATACATTTTTGTCTTTAAAAAAATTTTATTTTTATTGTATTTTATTTATTTGGGAGAGAGATGTAAAGAGAGAGAGAGAGAGAGAGAGAGAGGGAGGGAGGGAGAATGGGTGTACCAGGGCCTCCAACCACTGTAAATGAACTCCAGATGCATGTACCCCCTTGTGCATCTTGCTCACGTGTGTCCTGAGAATCAAACCTGGGTCCTTTGGTTTCACAGGCAAATGCCTTAACCACTAAAACATCTCTCCAGAGCCCCCTTTTTTGTTTTGTCAGGGTAGCCTTGGACTCATGGCAATCTTCCTTTCTCTATCTCCCAAGTGCTGAGAATAAAGGTGGTGGCACCACGCATGGCTAAAGAAAAGGACACCCTTGAACAAAAGCCTCATTATGAAACTCAATGCTCTGTATAACAAGTATGCATCACTAATAATGTTTTACTTTTAGAAGTCTTTCAGATATTGAATTTATTTAATAGTTTAGGCACTTAATATCTTATTACCTCAAATATAAAACAAAGGTCCATTTTAGCCCAAAGCTCACATTCTAGCAGGGGGAGGGGGCAGAGAACAACAGACCATAAACAACATACTACATCAGTGCATTCTATAATAGAGTGTCACTGAAGAAACAGTAGAGCTCAGTAAGGAAGAGGTGTGAAGTGGTAGCCAGGTTGGTCTCAGAAGGAGATATCTGGGCAGTCTTGAGCATAGTTCTCCCTTGCCCCTCACTCTGAGCCTACTACCCTCCCTTCCTCTAGTACCATCTACTTCCTGGAGATTTATTTAGCACCTACAATGTGCGAGGCACTATAATAGGTCCTAGAGATTCAAGGATCCATAAGAGAGTCTATTTCTGTTATTAACTCACAGCTAGTGTGACTGAATCATGAAACAGACATCTGCATGTGTTAAGTGTTATAATAAAAGTGTGAATACAAATCATAGAATCGGAAGTAACAACTAACTCTACTTACTAAACATTGACTGTGTTTGAACTCTACGAAAATATGGTCTCCTCCCAAGATTTCTACTTCGACCTTGTTCTTACCTGTCAGTTACTTTCTGTTGTTCAAATAAATACTGAGGGTAGTTATACTAATTACTCTCAAAAGACTTTTGCAAACAATCAGATGTTTGAAGCTTTCTAACTTTCCATATTACTTGCATAATAATATTATGACTTGTTTTTAAAAGCATGCCATCTTTTTGATGGTATGGAAATTATATATGTTTTCTTTTCATTAAAGTGCTCCATAATTGTTTTTCTTTGTCAAGTTCTTGGGATTTCAGGTCTATTTATAAGTTTGTTTATCAAATGGCCTCCCCATTTTTTCTTTTCTATAGGGTATTTATGTTGAGGAGTATTTCTCATTTCACTTAAAAATCTATAAGACTCAGTTTTATCTCTGAAACAATATTTATTTCTTTATGTTCAAATTTCCAGCTTAGTTTGATTATTATATCTTAGGACTTCCTATGGTTTTAGGTTTCTGTTACTTATGCCAACAACTTACTGAGCACCTTTATCCACTCTGTGCTTTAGTTTGGTCATTTTCATAGCCTCCACAGAAGATAGTCTTCAATTTTAAATGGATATTTTCCTTCTTACTTATTACATTTCACCTTAAAAATTATAACTGTGAGTCAATTCCTATAAAACATCTTTTTCAAGGTCTCATGAAATGTATTCTAACTCTGATTAGGAATACTTCCTAACAGCACTATAATTGAGTAATTATTCAACACAGCAGTGAACTTACTGTAAACAGCTTTCAAACCTACACCAGCATCCTGAAACACCTGTGACTCATTTGTGCAGTCATGTGAGACACGCTTATTGATGAGCATGTATCATATTCCTCAGGTTGAAAAGAAGTGGGAGCAGGCAGAAAAAACCAGGACCATGACAGGGAAATCAAACACTATTATTTGGTTGCAAGTACATAGCCATTAGAAATATATTAAAGTGGATTTTATGCATTTTCATTTCATTTTTAATTTCATTATTTAATAAAATCTTCTAGTCACTAGCTCTACAGATGGACAAAGCCCCTATTTATCCATGAGGAAAGTATGGGCTGGGCCCAAAAGAAATGGTCACACAGGCCAGCACCTTCACTCTTTTAAATCAAGAGAAACTGCCAGCAAGACAGGCTATATCCTACTTTTAAGCCTTTAGTAGACATTTCAAATCTTGTCTTTTAAAACAAGTCTGCTTTTTATCACAGACTAGATATCCTTAGAACAACTGTGATTTTATGCAAGTCATTGAATCTCTCTGTTCTTTAGTTTCTTTTCAAAAAGAAGATGGGATAGCTTTTCCATATTGTCCATGTCACAGGACTCCTTTCTACCTTGCTGTTTTAAATTTTGGGGTGTTTTTCTCCACCCTCCATCCTTGTATGGGGTAAGAGTACATGAAATTGCCTGGAAGTTAGGTTGGCTTACCCATTAAATATTCTCCAAACACCCTGGTCAGATGTTTACTTCCTTTTCTCAGGAGACAGTATGGAACAGTGGTTGTAGTGTGAACTGTGGAATAGAGCTATTTGGGTATATATCCTAGCTCCTGCATTTCTGAGCCATAAGACACATTTAATCAATTTTTTAAACTGTCTAAGCCTTAGTTTTCTCATCTGTAATTAGGAAATAGCAGTGATTTTATTGTCGTAAGAATCATTTAATAGTGAATATGAATTTCTTGACATGTGCAGGATATATAGTGAATATCAGCAAACATTAATTTCAGTATGATTTTCATTGTTTAGTAGTATTATTAGACATAATTTAATGGGTTGTTCTTTCCCAACATGAACAAGGCACCTAGTCTCATCATAGATGTTATACTTTTCATCTTAAATGTCCCTCAAAGGCTCATGTGTCAAGGGTTCTTTCTCCAGTGCAACAGTGTTTAGAGGTGACTCGGTCATGAAGGCTATACCCTGGCTAATGGATTAATCCTCACTTGATGTGGTTTTGTGATATAGCAGAAGCTGTAGGTAATGGAGCTGAGTTGAAGAAGGTTGTATCTTGTCCCTAATCCTTCATAGCTCTTAATTTCCTTTCTAGCCACGATGAGATAAACATCCTCTACCACTTTCTGGTCACCAACATATCACACCTTACCCTCAGGCCCAAAGTAATGGAGCCAGCCCAGCATGGGCCAACACATCTGAAACTGGGTGCCTAACTAAATCATTATTCCACTTAAGTTGTTAATTTTGGGAACTTTATTACAACCATGCAAAGCTGACTAAAAAGAAATCTATTTTTAGATGTCTAGATCTAGGTGAATGGTAGGTTAATCAAAACTATATAGAGCCAAGTACGGTGGCTCACACTTTTAATCCCAACACTCGGGAAGCAGAGGTGGGAGAACTACCATGAGTTTGAGGCCACCCTGAGACTACATAGTGAATTCCAGTCAGCCTTGACTAGAGTGAGATCCTACCTCAACAAAACAAAACAAAAGCAATCAGAGAGGTTACAAATAAACTATAGGGTTGCTAGTTAATTAAAAACCTATATACATTTTTTATAAAGGTGAGATTTTTGTCTAATATAACACATATAGATAGGTTCACTAAATAGGGTTTTGTGAACCATATTTATGTTTTAAAATAAATGTACATGTAAATAATTGCTCACAAACTTTTAGCCAAGTGGTTAGATGTACTCAGAAAAA